>OX596207.1:9953865-11234658 GCA_951394215.1 Glyphodes perspectalis | reverse complement strand
GCATTTGCAGAAAAATATCATCTTGAAAAAATATTTTTTCGTGACTCTGTTTTTGCACAATACACCCCATGAACACATTCCCATGTACCTACTCGCTTATGTAAATTTGTGTTTATGTTGTTAATTAATAAAGAATTCACAATTAAATGTTAAATAAACATTAATGTTTAATGTAGTAGACATTATTTTTGCAAACTTATCAATGTTTGTTTATTTTTATGTGTATGCGGGGTTCTATTTAGGATCAAATTGAATTAGGTAAAGCGTGAATGTACAGTCATGCACTGAAGTGCTTACAGACTAAATTCTGACGAATATTGATTGACTAAACAATTGTGCTAAATCCAATAATAAATACACGGGTAAAAGTCGAAAAGATTGCGGCTGCGATTATTAGACAATGTAAATACTTTGTAAATTATAACTACGTACATATACGGTCTTGAAGTGAGTTGTATTTATGTGTGACTATGTTTCTGTATGCGGACATATTACCGATAACGCACTTTAGCACAATTCGGGAAAACCATTGGTAATGGAGAATCGAATATATAAAGTGAAAATGGAAAATGACATTGTATTTTTACAGATAACAAAAAAGAGTAGGGGTGATTTGAAACGTTTATCAACGGTTGAAATAAACAAAACGATTGTACTAGTTAAAAACGAAAAATAGGTTTCGACACTCGGGCCAAGTTTTCGTTTATAATCTGGTATTAGATATTATTTTCTTAAAACTCACCGCAGTGAAAAAGTGCGTTACCCTAATGATGTCAAAATATTACACATAATTTAGTATATTACTAAATAATGTAAATAGCATGTTAAAATATTTGATATTTTCATCTATTATGTTCACCGCATAATATAACGAATTCAGTCTTATCTATAAGTATCACGTCGATAAATTTTGATTTCGTCAATTTATATAGTCATATGATGAAGTCTGCGTAGATTTATATATTATTTTATAAAATATGCTAGTAATATTTAAACCATTATATTTAGGCGTGTTTATTTTACGGAGGCAGTTAAAATATGTTAATTGTCTCTTCATTCATTAAGCCATGATTTAATACGAATTTATAATTAAAACTAGTTATCTGAGTTAAGCGTTCTGTTTTCATATGTACATAAATTATTTTTAGCGCAAAATGGTGGCGAACGTAACAATGATTGTAATTATTCAGCGGTTTTGTTAAAAGGAATGTTTATAGTGAGCGAAAATTGTAACTAAACGTTTTATACTCAGGCACAAACCATTGTAGATATAACCACTTCTGTAAGTAGTCGTATGACAAAATAAACGGCTAGGGGATGTAATACCTTGATTGTCGCGCACATTTATTTTTATATAATGTAACACGTACGGTGTCGAGGAGCGGTGGTAGCTCAATGGTAAGGACACGCGCCTCTTAACCGAGGAGTGCGGGTTCAAACCCCGGCATGTACCTCTAGATTTAAAAAAATCTATGTACATATTTATACCACTAGCTCGACGGTGAGGGAAAACATCGTGATGAAACCTACAAATTCAAACAACTTTGAATTTGTAACCATGATCCAAAAATTGTCTGGTTCCCCTATCTTAGGGTTACGAAGGTCAGATCGGCAGTCGCTTCAATGTAATAACCAGACTCGCTAAATCCTGGATCATGGTCTAAGCGGACCCCGTCTAAACACGGGACATAACGCTAGGAAGATGATGTAACACGTACGGTGTCGAACGTGGCCCGTCACCAGGCTTGTCGGAGCGAAATTTAGCGATTGTCGTTTGCAGATGGAAAGCACATTTAGTTGCGAGACAAAATCCTCTTATCTCATTTAGGTGTAATCACTTTAAGTTATATAAACATAAAACCTATACAATTGTGAACTTACTCTTAGATAAGGTTTTGTTTATCTTATAGTATTCTGATTAGCAACTATCAACACTCCAGCATCAATACACGTGATTCTGAATATACGCAAATCAAACTAGATCCAATCGAGATTTTGTTGCGCAACTACGTAGTGCTTTAGAATCAGAGCTGTTGACGTAAAAAACATAATTCTATAGTAGATTATAGTAACTTGACTTCTTTCTACTTATAGTCATAAAATCAAAATGCAGTTTGTTGTTTTTGATTATTAATTTGTTACATTATACAATTTCCATAGCATCATAAGTTGGTCTTACTTCTCTTTTAGTTCCGGTTTTCATATTTTTTAGTTTTTCTTACATTATTAGTTTTTCTTACATTTTTTAATACTCTGATTTCAAAAAGTATTCAGACTTAAGCTCTACTCAATTTATTGTAAGATTGTTTTTTTTCATTTCCCTAGAGCGAACGTTCAACGAATTCACACAAAACTACTTGAACATTTCTTGAGTATTGTTAATGTCCCCAGCTCTGATTCTATTAAGAACGGTTTCAGTTAAAGTTGTTGGAAGCAATACTAAAGGATTCGTATTAGATCCTGCTCATTTAACATTTACACTGCCTGTTTAGCTATATGTTGATCTACGATGTTTAATATATTGTTTTCGTGTTAGTTACCTATTATAGTGATATTATGCTCAGTTGTAACTTGTTCTAGATAGTTATGTTTGACAAATGATAAAGCGTACCTTAAATCATATAAAAGTACCAATGCATAGGTATAATCTGAAATTGTATATATTTTGCAAACTTATATTCGCATGCTTAATAGCAAAGTGACTTAACTCAAAATTTGTTGTATATTTAAATTGATATTACGTGTTTAAACATTTAGGTTCATTTTCCATCAGCAGCATATTTTAAGTTTAGTCAGTTTACCGCTAAGCATGCGGTGTCTTGCAAAATGGTATACATCTCGAAATATTGTGTATCACTTTTATAAGTGACTGTACGGTTAGTCATGGAAATGTGCATCATACATTTTTATGTGAATATGTTCATTGTTTCCCATTCGTCATTCAAATTCAATCTGTGGCTAACTGTACCATGCACAAATTCGATTTGATGGCGATCGTTTCCTAGAGTGCGCAACGAATTGACGAATTGTTAAATTAAAATAAATATATTTGATGTATTGTCGGAAGTGGTAAAATTATAGAAATATATTTTCCTTAAACGATTAAACTTAATGATATTGTGTTTAGCTCAGTAATTTGGTGGTTTTCCTATTTGCCCACCTCATTTCATACCATAAGTATGGTCACATTGGTCACATAAAATTGTTCTTTGTATTGTATTTATTATGTTCTAATTTGAACAAAATTTTTCCAGAGCATGTTGATATGTACAAAAAAGGCAGTTTACATTTTAGATTATTACATATATTTTTTATATTTAAAAGTCCAGTTCTCAAACTACCGATTGGTGAAATTTGTAAACGCGAAAGTTTTACTTAAAAAACAAATAGTTGATATTTTTTTATGAAAAGGAAACGTGACCCACTTAAAAATGTTGAGAACCCGACATAATGATACTCGGTATCGTCGACTGATTTGCGTATTGATAAACGTAATCTCGGATTAATCTTGAGATCTTTGGCGCATTTTAGGAGACGTTCGCTGGGGGACGCGGTATTGTCTCAAGGCGGATTTAAGGCCGATAAAAGACTTGGTAAAACGTGGGGGAGATGTGCTTGAAGATACACAAATTTGATATTGAGGAAAAACAATAGAAGATAGTAACGGATTTATAAGGAGTATTCAACATTATGCTATGTTTAATAGTGTTTGTAAATGTGTAACTATCTTTTAATGGATCAAAATTCAATCTAAGTATAATTGCGAATTGTGGGAAGATTTATTTAATACTTAAAACGAGTAATACCCATTTCGGAATAAAAGAAAAACTCTTAACTGTTAATTATGTATTTGTTCTAGAAACTATATCGAATTAAATGATAGAGATATATTCATCTTTATTCATTATTCCAACAACTTTTAGCAATCATAAACATTTGGTGCTATAACAACAAAACCGTTATTCTTCACAAGAATTAGATTATTATTTCAACGAAATTGATCTGAAATTTAACATGAGGCTGTGTTCTCTAGAGAGAAATAAGTGTAAAATAAACATTTTACGAATTTGTTAATTTCGATTTAATTTTTTTTGATCTTTTTGTATTACTACCTAGTGAAAGCCAAAGATAATACATGAATAGGTAGGTACATACAAGTCTTATACCTAAGTCTTATATGAGGATGTGTACCCATTTTAGTTACTGTTGAAAAAATCTCTTATATTTGTTGTAGTGTGCATTTTCACCTGTTCAACTATTTCTCACGGTTCGCAATTTCCCACTAGCTACATCAACGAAACAAATGCGACAAACGTTTCTCATTTGTCCCACTGTTGGTACAGCCGATACGCCTTAAACCCGCCCATGTATCATCGTTCACAGGGATTGCAATGCTAGATCTAGCAATTTAGTTGGGTCCAGCACATTTGTAGCTGTGCTCGATCCAGTGACATGTGCTGGTTCCATGCCGCTGGACTTCAAGCTAGTGCTTGAAGAAAGCTTGCTAGTAGTCTAGCGATTGCAATGCCGGGTCCACCAATCCAGCTGGCTCCAGCACAATTTGAAATGCAGCTGGATTGCAATCCCTAATCGTTCAACACGTGAAATGTATTACGAATGCTGGATCACCGTTGCTTTCCCACCAGCGACTAACAAAAGTGTCCTTGCGCCGCGCGCCACGCGGCTCGGCGGACTGTTTTCTGAATTTAACTTTAAGACAAACTAACATATTGTACATTGTGAACATACACCTAATTATTATATCTAATTCGTAAGGAAATGGTAAAGTAATCTTATTGTAAACTAGTATTAATCGAACAAGAAACCTTATTATCATAATACCACTGCGTTTTATTTATCCTGGGACTTTGCAAGGATTAGCCAACTGGGTTCCTAGCACGTCGTAAAAGGTGACTAATAGTGTGTGGATTTGTCATTGTGTAGATGTCATCCGAGTCTGTAAGCTTTCGAACCTATGAAGCAGCAGAAAAATAATTCGGAACAGCGTGCTTCGCAACAACTACGTTCGAAACTCCGTAGGGGACCCCAACTTAATTAAGTATATTTTGAATCTCTCTGCTTACCCCGCTAGGGAAATGGCGTGAAGATAGTATAGTAAAATATATCTAATATAGTCATATTTTTGGCTAAGTAGTCAAAAAAGTTTAGTAACTTAGGACTTTGTTTCTTCTTCGGGAATAGCGGAGGTGATAGTGATAATGTTTATTCATCTCTGATATACTCAAAGCGATATACATTCGCTTCCATATGTTTTTATTATTGGCGTAAGTAAATAAAATAAATCATTTAGATAATATTCCTTTAATTCGTCAAGTTTGAAACTGACTAAAGTTTTCAGATGCTAAATTTAACAGCTGTTTTATCGTGAGTGTCAGAATGGCGGGTGTACTTCTCAGATTAGCATATTGTTATTTTTTATTTTCTCAGAGAGTATACCGCTTTTTATTTGTTTAATGCATGTTTCTGCAGGTACACAAGAGGTACCAAATCTACTTAAACAGTTATTAATTTACACGTATGTTCTTACAGTACACCCGCGGTTCTGACGTATTTTTGTATGGACGTAGGTACACAGATTTTCAGCAGAGGTACGTAAAAGTACACAGAACGTACCAAATATCGGCAATATGTTTAGGCTAATCTGAGAAGTACACCCGCCATTCTGACGCTCACGTTTTATCGGAGATAAGTTTTCAATCCAGACTTTATATTGCTTGCGTCATAAAAAATTATGTCACTGAAAATTGATTTGAATTTACGGTCACAACATTTTAGATTTTATTCCATTTTTAAATAGGGTTGAAAGCAAGGGACTACAAATTTTTTGCAATAAGGCATAGATGGCGAACTACTACGATTTTTTTTTCTAAGTTTAGGTACTATTATCCCGTGTTGGTCTGGGGCTTAAAAAAGAATGTGCCAGCTGTGGTTCTTGCCTAGCATGTCGTAAAAGGCGACTGATGTTATATCGGGTTTTGGGTATGTGATTGTGTAGGCGACAAGCTAGCCACTTGTCACTACTTTTTCACAATTTTTCATCTAACCCAGCCCGATTTTATTTTTGGCTGAATGTGGTTAAAGGGATCTACTACCCCTTTCACTCTGCCTACCCCTTCGGGGATTATGAGCGTGATGTTATGTTTGTGACTTTTTTTTATAACGGTTTAGCACTCCGTCAAAAGAGGTTCGTGCTTAAAGTAATAGGGATCAACCGTGGGACGTAATTTTTTTTCTACTATTTAATATCTACGCAAAGACACACAAGTCTTTCATACAGACTTATTTTATAGAACTGTCACGAAATGGAATTTAACTCCTACACGGCTTTGTTGCATTGAAATTATCTGATGACGTTGATGATGATAGCGATCCCCGACACGTTTAATTCATTGATATCGATTCTGCGCACTGTGATGCGACATATAGCGTACCTAATGTCACATTTTACTGGACATTTGTACGTCAACGTTTTCATATTTTGTTTATCTGTAAATATCAAACTGCGTGGGTAAACCTATAGTCGAGTCAATAAAGATAAAAAAACAGGCAATCTTAGAAACGGCTCTGATTTGATGTTTTTTTTTTATTTTGCAAGTTATTATATACTATTCATAATCAAAAATTGATTGGAACGTGAAAGGAACTATTTATATTATTGAATAAATGTTTTTTTCTACCATATCCATTGAACAAGAAGAAAAACGAGACATTTATGATATACATTAACATAAATAAAAAAAAAATTAGTTAATAATTTTTAAAAAAAGATGATGAACAATTTAGTATGAGATATTGTTGTGTAACACTGAGATAGACGTAATTTCATACATACCATCATCCCAGAAATCCCCAGAAGGAGGTAGGCAGAATCAAAGGTGCAGCTAGCCCCTTCATCAAAGTCAGAACTGTTTCTGAGGATTTCCTAGTAAATGGTTTTGTTGACTCTTGTATTATATTTATTTAACATTCGAGCATGTGTTAAATCCACCAAATAACATAAATTAAAAATTATTGGTGAAAGTTTCTAATTTAGTCTAAATAATTACAAGAGACTACTTAATCATGCCAAAATAAATTGATTATTAGCCATCAATTTTGAAGTAGTCTCCAGTCATAATCATTTAAAATATGAGGTAAAACATATTTTGGTTTATATTAAATAGATTGAAATGGTATATGCAAATTAAATTTTAGTACTGCACATGGATACTGCAATGAAAATGTATTTTTATTAATGGGTATTCGCACGTGGGTAGGTAACATAGGTACTATTGGAGTTATTATATGAACACGATTGACGATATCAGTATATATACACTATACGTTTTTCCAATATGATTACCAACATAAACTTGTTTTTGGTTAAACAACATAAACTTGGTCCCATGTTGGACTGGGACTTCAAAATAATGTGCCAACTGTGGTTCTTGCCTAGCATGTCGTAAAAGGCGACTAATGGTATATGGGGTTTAGGGTATGTAATTGTGCAGGCGACAAGCTAGCCACTTGTCACTACTTTTTCACAATTTTCCATCTAACCCAGACCGATTTATTTTTGGCTCAATGTGGTTAAAGGGGTCTCCTAACCCTTTCACTCTGCCTACCCCTTCGGGGATTATGGGCGTGATGTTATTTATGTATAAACTTGTTTTTTATTAATTTTGTGCAATGTCACCGCTCACTTAACTTGTACTTATTACGTCTTGACATAAGTCACAACAAGAGATTTGTTGTCAGTTGAAGTACCTACCTAAAAAGCCTTTTCATCTAAGCCGCTTTTAGGCGTCAACATTATTTTTATTTAGTAAATATTTTTCTGAACAACAACACAATAAGATTTTAATGTAAGATTGAGATGCATGTATCTTACTAACTCACATTTAATTATGATATTAAATTTCACAATTTTCCATCTAACCCAGCCCAGTTTTGTATTTGGCTGAATGTGGTTAAAGGGGCCTGCTGACCCTTTGACTCTGCCATCCCCTTTGGGGATTATGGGCGTGATGTTATGTATGCCTTAGGGTCAGCACTAAATATATTATGAATTTAAAAAATCAGATTACCCACCATATGACTGAATTCGTCAAGATAACATTAGATTTTAATATGGTAAAAAGGCATCAACATAAAAATTAACAAACATGTGCTGAATAAACAATCATCTATCATAAATTAAATTCTAACATAATTAATCTAACATAAATTAGTCGTTGTTGCGATAAAATTGTAATATCGGAAATAATGTATATTTAAAATAAAGACAATTGTTCTCCTTGATAACGTTTTTTGTAATTCAAGGGTTTCGTTTCAGGTCAAGTTCAAAAATATTTATTTGTCGTTTGCCTCTTTAAATGTATGTATATATGTCTAGATAAAATGAAATGAAATAATATGTATTATAGCTCAAAAACTTAAGTACTAAAATTTTTACAGATATTAGTTAATATACATGTCTCAGTATTTCCAGGGGTTCCAAACTAAGCTAAGCTTGTATCTTGGGATACCAGTAATAGTTAATTACAGAGCATTGATAATTAAAAACTAAAATGTATAAGGCTAATTAAAATATATTCTTAAATTAATATTTTAGGCGCGTACGTAATCAGAATGATTAGTATGTCTAAACAACTATATAATAATTCAATAACATACTAATATATAGAACAGGTAGGATTTCTGAAGAGCTAGCACGTGCTAAGATGGAAGATACTGCTTCTCACACAAAAATCAATCGCAAGAGATAAGGTATCTGACAATAAATATTGAAGCTGTAAATATTGTCTCACAATGTAGTATATAATCTAAAGCTTATCTGCCTTCTCTTAGTCTTGATGGCTCCTCCGTTTAAATAATAAGTTTATATAAACAAGAAATAAAAATAGATCTACAACAAATTGCAGATAGGACTTAAAAGTTAACATTGTAAGTACATATACGTAAATAATTTTATATTTTATCTTGTCTATAACAAAAGCTTTTGAAATTAAGTGTTTCTTCGTTCAACAACATTACAAATTATTTTTTTAATTACAAAAACACCAAACTTGAATAAAATTTTAATGGAACACAAAAGAATTGGCCTTTGGTATAAAAAATATTATTTTGTTATTTACCAGTACTGAGACGTATTTATATTTCTGATAATTCATATTTTTTTTCGAATCGAATAGTATATAGTAGTTTCATTTAAAGTGTGTGATTAAAATTACATCCTTTTTTGGGCACGGATACATGTCACTAAATTTCATCTGATTGAAAATAATATTTGGAATTAATATATTTATTAATAAATTATTGTATTTATTTTATTTTCTTACGATGTTTCTAATTTAATACATGGTTAAAACATTAGTATTTCATGTATTAGTTATATAGTATAAAATATAATAGCTATTTAATTAGCTAATAATATAACGACAAGCTCAATGGCCCATTCGGTAGTGACCCTGCCACATGCGCCAAGAGTTGTGGGTTCGATCCCCACCCGGGAAAAATATTTGTATGATGAATATTTGTGTTTGTTCTGTGTCTGGGTGTTAATATACAATATTTAAGTATATATTTGTATACCACTGTTGATTCTGATATCCGTAACACAAGTGCTTAAGCTACTTACCTCGGAGTCAGATCAATGTATGTGATGTAGTCTGATATTTATTATTATTTATTTTTCAACGATTTGGTTTTTCAAATATTCACGTGTCAATGAAATAACAATGCCACTCTTACTCAATATGGAATGCAAAAACCAAACATCGATAAGATACGTGTCTATCTGTCTGTCACGCCTTTTAGCAATAAAGGTAAAACGCGGAAACTAAAAAAAATAAAACAAACTATCATTGTTCAAACACGTTACAGTGTTACAATAAAAATATTTGCATTTAAATCTAGTATCTAGTATGTATATTATTTTTTATTAAGAAATAAGTTGCCTAAGAATACTTCCAATGTGCACATACGCATATGTATATACATAACTATCCAAAGCCTAGATACATACATATTACCTGACCTGCAATCCCCGAAAGGGCAGGCAGAGTCAAAGGGGCATCTAGTCAGCTATGCAAAGCCCTTTGCCTGAAATATAGTATAAGATATTATATTGAACCAAATATATGAAATTAAAGATATTATAAAACTTTGTAGCCGTATTTATATACTGAAGATTTTTCATTTAAATATGTAGGTAAGCAACTAATAATCTACTTACGGTAAACACATCTCAAAACAATATCAAATGATCTCCCCAGTTAGATCCCTAATTTGTTATTGTATATTTTGGATGAGTAGATAATTCACTAACTAATAGAATTAATATATAACTACGTTGGAAATATACTGTGTCCAAGGCATGAAGAAGAATATAAAAATAAAATAATAATACTATACTATAAAGTATATAGTATACTTTATAGTCGAATATAAACCTTCTTTATTCTCGACGTCAGTTAAAAAGTAACATAAATATTATATATATATATGTATTTACTCAATTACTGAATATATCCAACTGTGTACACAAAACAATTGCTGGTACAATTGATAAAGTAATTAAGAAAAGTTAGTCGGCCTTCTCGATTTGGGAGGAAATGTGTTGTAAGCAAGTATTTTAGGATACAGTGAGTTCTCAGACTTGTGTAATTAATTTTTGGAATATACAATTAAGGTATTTTTGGTGCAGTTTAAATTTTTGGGTTGCTATGTCTTATAGTTTTGTTCACAGAACACATTATAAATAAGTTACAGCAATGTGTTTTGGCGCATAATACTAATCAAACAGTTTCATAATTATGTCTTCACTTGTCGAGGCTTTGTTATCTTTATTAATGCACATGTTTTAAGATTAATACGGTAGTTATTTGTAGAGACTCATCATTTTGTTATTGTACTAAATATTTATATTATGTTGGGCTTCGAGAGGATTGGAGTTAACATTAGGATTGAAAGAAACTAGCTTGTCGCCTACTCAGTCACATACCCAAAAGCCCGTAAACCATTAGTCGCCTTTTACGACATGCTAGGAAATAACCACAATAGTTTCTTAACTCTTTAATGCCTTTATTTCATAATAATACTTTTCATATTTAAATTAAATAGGCTAAGGCATAATTAACGCTATTTCAAAAACCATTGCTACTGTTTTTTTTTGTCTCTTAGCTTAACGCTATTAGAGCATTTAAAAATAACCTGCGCTACAATTGACAAATAGTTTCAACGTTCCATGGAGAAGCAGTGTGAAGTAAATTTTTATTCATAACACACAAGCATACATATTACATATATAACATCACACTCGTAAATTTTAGGAAATAATGAACGTGTATAACAGTAGTAGTAAATAGATAATGTAACGTTAATTTGTTACGCAGCCGTATATACATATGTATGCTGTGTATAATCATAGCTAAAAATATGTTTTGTTTTCGGAGCACTACAGTGTACACAACGGTTTACGTAGACTGGCGATCACGTTTTTGCGTTTCGTATCACGTTTTCTGAATATTATTTTATCATTGTTCAGAGTATAATGTGACCACAATAGTTGTGCCGCCTCTTAAGTAGCTGTGCGGTACGGAGCTGGGGAAAAATATACAGAACTGGTAATAGCAAATACTTCTGTGTTACCATATTTTTTTTTTTTTTTTTTTTTTATAAATATCCGACTACATCACATACATTGATCTGACTCCGAGGTAAGTAGCTTAAGCACTTGTGTTACGGATATCAGAATCAACAGTGGTATTACAAATATATACTTAAATATTGGATATTTACACCCAGACACAGAACAAACACAAGTATTCATCATACGAATGTTTGTCCTGTGTGGGAATCGAACCCACAACTCTTGGCGCATGGTGCAGGGTCACTACCGAATGCGCCATCGAGCCAGCCATATTTACTCAGACATAGTTCATTGCGCCAGCTCTTTGAATCAACTCGAATTACGCCATGGCACAGCGAGTTGGATGCCGCAAGGAACTTAGCGTGACACTTTTTTCTCCGATACAGAAGTAAAACGTGGCAATTTTAGAATTTTCCGATCTAAAAATTTGACACACTCGCGGGATTGAGTTGACGCAATTGCGCAGAGAAGCGCATTATCACGTCTAAATGGAAGTTTAGCAATGGGAAAAACATTTTATGATATTTTGTATTCATAGGATCTGCTCTCACTGTAACAATTGTGACAATAATCACAATGAGAGTACGAATAAATGTTGTTTGTGAATAATACTGACGAACGCTTAAAAAGTATAATAGTATTATAAACAAACAGATAAATTGGTAAGGAGAGAAATACAACCCTGGGGTCTGTTTGCCACCAGCTGACTTTTAACACTTCAGTTTAATCCTTGCTCTGTCAAGTTTATCTAATCGATTGGTTTCAACAGCTTTTGTTGATACCAGCAGACAGCATCGCTGATACTCATCTCGTGTGATGCCAATATTAGATTATAGTAAGTGTAAGATTATCATACGTCGATGTATGCCACGCGTCGGTCGTTGACAATGATTCTTGATCTGACAGGAAAAAGGCTCAGTGGACAGATAGGTATGATATGGATATGACCAATATTCTACTTCAGTTGCAATAGCATGATTATCTTATGCATAGATTTCTACCTTAGTCCATAATTAATTGGCAGTTAATGTAATAATACCAACAGCTACATTTTCTTAAAGTTGGGTTGATGTTACATTGAATAGTTTTTTCGCGATATATTAACAGACGTTTCTACACATACCATCCTAAGATTTCGTGTTTATCCAACAGTGGACACTTATTTTTCAGAGTTTTTTTATTCATTTATTCATATTGAAAAATATCTGTTATATAAATGGACTATCAGCTAATAATGTTCATCACGTAAAAATCCCCGCAATCAATTATATATTTTACTAATATTAGTATCTTTTCTGACTTATAGTAGATATTTTTTGTCGTTTTGTTGTTTTAATATTCTTTGTTTCCCAAAAAAATTCTCGTTTTTGATACTAACCCAGCGGATGTGGTAACTAGGTATCATACTTATTTTTTAAATTATATTTATTGGTTGTTTCCTAACCGTTGCTCCTATTCTATTATTAATAAAAAAATGGTTTTATTAAGTATTGGGTCGTTCGAACACAATAAAGGTAGTTTAGTCTGCACGTGGATGTCAACATTGTAAGCCGCATATTTATCTACGGGCAATAAAATAACACTTAAACTCACATTCTTAAATCAGTGTGAAGTGTACTTTATGTTTAGTTCAGGTAAAATTGTACAAGTACATAATGTTACGATTATAAAGTCACTTCCATATGGCTATAGGATAGGACTATCGATGTTAGGCACATTGACCCCACCTTTATTCCGCATATTATTAATGTCTTTAAATACAAAACTATCAACCTAGATTTTAGCTCTTGTAAGTATTTATGAGATGCTTTGTATTTGTATCCTAGAAAATATCTAACTCTAAACTGTTTCTTACCTTGTACCTACTTACTGTGAAAGAAATTCCAGAAATTTGGGGTCCCACATTGCTAGAGTCACTTTCTAAATATAAAAATTACAGAAAGTAAATTATGAAACCTCCATCATTTGTAACTTCCAACTGCATATTCTTTTATTCCGTACATAAAAAACATATTATATAATTTTATTGCACTCGTCTACCGAAGTCGTGTTGTGTATCTTTATTAGCCCGTACTATTGACATCTCACAACCGTGATAATAACCGTTGAAACTGATTTCTTAATAGAATAACTCATGCTTCCTATGAAATTGACTCTTAGATAGATTCGATTTCTTATTTATTAGAGACTAGCAGCGCCCCGCGGTTTCACCCACATAGTTCCCGTTCCTGTAGGAATATTGGGATAAAATATACCCTATGTTCCTTTCGGATAATGTAGCTTTCCAATGGTGAAACAATTTTTGAAATCGGCACAGTAGTTTTTGAGTTTATTCATTACAAACATACACACACACAACAATACAAATCGTTCCTCTTTATGATATTAGATCCTATCTATAGACTAGTATAGATATCAGGTTATGCTTGAAAAGAGAAGAGTGGATAATTTCATAGAACATTCGCTGAGTGATGTTTATGAAGTAAGACGTACGTAACAGCTACAGGTCATAAATATGGAACTAGCACATAGTAAGAAAATCTTATACACACAAGACATTTCTATTCGTTTACCTGAGCATAGATAGACGTTCTTACACTGTATGTAAATTGTTAAAACACAAAAGGTGCCCAGTTAATAGTTATGGTTAGTTCAGAGCATTCTGCTAAATTACAAGATCATTGGTCTTTTCGAACCAATAGGGAAAACTATAATAAGGAAAATGAGACTAATATTTGGTCTACAGGGTTGCGAGGCGGAGATGGCACCGCCGGTTAAATACTTCGTAACGAGGAAGTTTCTTCTAGTCGCGATTATTTACTTCAAAGTCACAGTGCTTAGTACTGTATGTAGTAATCATTGCAATTCACTTCCGCCGGAGAGCGCAAACAAACAATTCGCTTATGAAACTTGATATGTAATTGATTAGATATACTTATTTATCTTTATAAGTGAAATATTAGTCGTTTGAATTAATTACTATTGTGCTTATAATCCTGCTATCAATGAAGCTTTTGTATTGCGTGTTAATAACAATCAGAGTAGCAATAGTTTGAATGACTTTATTAATTTTATACCACTTGTAATTTGCGTACTTAATTAATAGGAAAGTGGTTATTACTAAAATTATTTGCAGTATTAATGACTACAACTGTTTCACACCAGTAACCAAATGAGAAATTTTGTTTTGTGGTATAAATAAATGTCTGGCTATTAGTTCTGTTTACAAAATGAAAATGAAACCAGTCTGGTTAATTAAGCGATTCGTTATTTTGTTCATTCATACAAAAAAAATCCTTTTATCGTATTTCATTAATTAAAACGACCATTTTGGTGTTTTGATGTAGGTACTTATATAATAATGTAGTAACTTGGAAATATATATTAGGTTTACGACAATAATTTTGTTCCAAATTATACATTTTAAATGCAAGGCATAATTTTTTTTTAATTTTGTTTGGATTGATGGTGAAAACATTTCAAATTGTTCGGATATTTTTTTAATTTCGGTTAATTCCTTCACACGGAATACCCAGGTTGAGAACTTTCATGAAATCAGCTGAAAAATAGGATTCTTTCTGGTTCATAAAAAAGATCATCAAAATCTATCAAAAAGTACCTTCATCAGGTTCTTCGGCCATTTCCAAAAGTGAGTAAAATCTATTCCACAGTTTTGATTGAAAAAGATTTACTTTTTCACAAATAGATTTTTTTTTACTTAAATGAAATCCGACCAAAATTTAGGGCAATCCGCGGAGTTACCAATAAAAAAAAAGTAGAAACCTAATCAACTTCCTTGTCACCATGACACTCGGACAGCAAGCCTTCCGACCTTGACCCACCCCGGTAGTCTTGCTAATCGCACTTTCCTGATAGATCAGTCTCCGGAGCTGACAGCTTGCGCGTGGGCACTGCCAGTAGCTGGCAGATCGTCCTGACAGGACGTGGTGTGGATACTTGATTATGAGCTCGCAGACTGCGCGGGCGCCGACCGTACTTGCGCACTAGTGATCACATTTTGTGTTTTATAGGTACACCGACACGATGCTGACGGGGTGGAGATTATGTTTGTCAAAATGTAAGTAAATTGTAATTTTGGATGTATTAATTTATGCCACGCTTGCTTAGGTACCTACTTACTTAGTTTATTTGGAATATTTTTACTTAATAAAATGTGTGTTTATATTTTTAGATATGTTTGATTTAGTCGAAATTAGAATTTAATTTACTAAAAGTTTATTACTAGATAGCGTATTCAGAATAATATGTGTGCAATATACCTGCTTTTAAATAAACAATTCGCAGTCTAGCTCAGCACATTATGAACATTTTTTTTTTAAATAAATTATGAAGTGACTCATCAATTCTTAATTTAATATTAAGGTGTTTGAGTTAGCGTCTGCGGTGGCTTGTCCCGGAAAACTAACTTTTAGGTTAAAATTATGATGATGATGAACCAACTATCGAATCTATTATATTCAACAAGCCAAACTCCTTCGATGATATGGTACAATCTGAACTAAGCATGCATTATTCCATTCCAGTGTTTATAATACCCCAGCGGTATGTCATGGCTATCATGGCTCTGCTGGCTGTGGCCAACGCCTACACCATGAGGGTCTGCCTCAACCTGGCCATCACTCAGATGGTCAAGAAGAGTGGCGAGGGTGGTTCAGGGCATTACGACCCAAATGCGTGTCCAGATATGAATGCTGTATCTAATACCACAAAAGCTTTCACCACAATGTCTCTCTTAAGAGCTGATGAGGTGAGTGTCTCTATTTTGAATTAATTTTTAATTGCTTCATTCATAAATGATGTTTCTTGAATGGTTTCCAAATATACAATATCATCTGTCTCTTTCTTTCGGTGAGGAATTGAATTCGCACTGTGATTAAGAAACTAGTTCGATAATATAATGTTAACAGAAAGCGGCGTAACAAAGAATAATGTGACGAAAAACTAGACGGTTATCTGATTGGTTTTTTTCATACTGTATCCAATTGCAAGCGCAGTAGCAGTTGAGTGTCTGTGATTGGTTTTATAGTCATTGCAGGCTGCCGAAACGGTAGCAAACTTAATAAAATGACTTTTTTTGTTAAAACGTCGATCCACTTCTAGTATATATGATTCTAGTACTTGTGCATAACGTATGAGTTCTATTTTCTTACCGAGATGAATAATAATAAATATAATAGCTGTACATGTATCTATTTATTAATATCACTGGATACATTTTCTATGTACATTTCACACAGTCCTATCAGAAACGTGACCTAATTTATTTATGTTTTTTTTTATTGCCAATTTGTAAGTAATGTATACTTTACGATAATATGCACGAGTCGCTACAGAAATAATATTAGAGCTGTTATATTATTTATTAACAATATTCCTCTATTATTATGCTAAATCGAGTGCTATGAGGTCAATTTATGAAAGAGAAATCATATGAAAGATTACACATATCTCGTGCCATACTCAATGACTAATTTAGGTAAATAAATAAATAAAATAAATTCTCCATACTGACACACCAATTCCCTAGTTCCAAACTAAGCTTATAAGCTTGTGCTTTGAATACTGGTTAAACGGATAGACTTACTTAAATACTTATTATAAGCATCCATGACTCGAGTACAAAAGTCCATGTTCATCACACGAAACATTTGTCCCTAGCGGGTTTCGAACTCGCGACCTTTGGTTTCGTGTCTAGGATCTCAACAAACGGGCCTGTTAATTTTATCATATTAATTAACTTAAAAATAAACAAGAAGTATCATTTCCTACTAAGAATGTTTTCAAATCATCACTAAAGAATGTGACGATTTCCATAAGATACAAAATTCGGTGTTACCTTCTGAAATGTCCTCTTGTAACCAAATTGTCAGAATTTGCATTATTATCAAAATCAATTATGCGGTGACGCTTTTCCATTTATTTTACACAAGAATTCCCTAGAATTTAATGTTGGTAGGACGCTATCAGTCATGAACGTATTAGTATACATAGTTACGGGATAACGCTGAAACTTCTTATTTATACATATAACAAAGATGTTGATTGTACGTAAAGATTATATTCCTGAGATTTTTCAGTTTATACGTGTAACCTCACCATTTTCATGTTTTACCCTGATAAACTAGGTACACCTTATGTAACTAGGTGTGTAATATTTGGAGGTTTTTCAAGTGTTTTGTTGACATTTCGTTTGAAACCTTGATAAGTATTTGTCATCGACTTCGAAATTTGTATTTCAAGATCAGTTGGTGAAAAACGTCCTAATCATCATAGATATAAGAATTTGATGACGAGACCAAAGATAAACATTATCTTGAGGTTATTGAGTAACTCACACGCGAGATATTCACAAACTTCTGAAGAGTTTACGATATTAATAATTATACACAATGCTATCTAAAGCCTAACTAAATACTGCCTCTTCAAGTAAACTTTCTAAATACCTGCGTCTTTCAAAGAAACGATAAGATTATTTGAGACGATAAAACTTTAGGTGAGGTAAATACATAGGAAGCGTTCTGATGCTATAGTAATATAAGTTATTTATTAAGTTACCAGATAAAGTAATTCAAATGCCCGTTCATACATTCAAGTCACATATGAAAACATTTCTCATGAAAATGGACTATTATAGAATTGAAGATTTTTTAAATGATAGGAATTTACAGTCTGCGCTCTAATTCTTGCATGGTCTACTCTACTATTTAATTGTAATGTATTACTTAAATGAATTGTATTAAAAAGATATAAATTAGTAGAAGTAGATATAAGGTAGCATTGTTATTGTATACATGGCGATTTAAAAGGATAATTACCGAGTTCGTCTCGGTAGAATCAATGTTCCGAACCTGGCGGTAGGATCATTTTTTTTGTATTATTATGACTATTCATAAGTGCTTTTTTAGAGCCTACATGAATAAAGATATTTCTATTTCTATTTCTAATACAGCTTTGTTAATTTCAACAACATAATAAGACGTAGACGATGCTGTATACCGTAGTCCTAGTGGCGGATTTACCCTAAGGCCCAGTAGGCCCGGGCCTAGGGCGGCCAGATATTAGAGGCGGCCAATCGTGTTAAAAATTAAGTGATGACGCATTAGTACTTAGAATTATGGCCTCGGGCCTAGGGCGGCCAAGACTGTAAATCCGCCACTGCGTAGTCCAGCACTCTATTATATTAATGATGATCGCGGGTATTCAATGTTACGGCAAGCTGCTTTAGATTATTATTACGTTTGCACGATTGGAATAACATAATCGTATATCTTGTTCTTCCTAAATGTCTCTTTAGCTTGTAAACGCTGTATTCACAATCCTGGACTTGACTTATTTAAATAGTGACGCAGTAAAACCAAAATGACCATGAATAAGTCATAGTAAAGCCTTTCCCCGCATATGATCTTTTTATTAGTGTTCTGCTGCCTTTTTACGTAGACAAATTGGATCATGGTCCAAATTTATATGCATAAGCAGATGTCCTCTCATCTGGTTATTACATTGAAGCTATAAACACATAATCTTTAGACAAGGGCACTGAATCGATGGTAGTGATCCTGCCCCATGTGCCAAGAGTTGTGGGTTCGATCCCCACTCAGGACAAACATTCGTATGATGAATACTTGTGTTTGTTCTGTGTCTGGGTGTTAATATCTAAGTATATATATATAAGTTTATATGTGTAATACCACTGTTGATTCTGATATCCGTAACACAAGTGCTTAAGCTACTTACCTCGGAGTCAGATCAATGTATGTGATGTTGTCGGGTATTTAAAAAAAAATACAGATGGGAATGTCTACGGTGTGATAATTTAGTATTTTTTTTTGCAGCCTGTCCTCTTTGAGTGGAGTGAAGCAACGCAAGGTCTGATCTTAGGTGCATTTTACTATGGATACGTGGCCACGCATATTCCTGGCGGTATGTTGGCGGAGAGATTCGGAGGAAAATGGGTGCTGGGGATTGGTCTTCTATCGACTGCTGTCTGCACCATTATCACGCCTATCACCGTCAAGATGGGAGGTGCCACGGCTTTGTTCATATTAAGAGTCATTGAAGGTTTGGGAGAGGTAATGTAATTTACCAGTAATTTATATATTTATTAGACCACGATAAGTAGAATTAGATTTAAATCAGATTGCGATATCGTAGTTTTATTTCAAGAAATATATGGCAGGAAATGTTAATACTGCACAGCAAAAATATATTATAGTTTACCAAAAACGTATGGCAATCTTTTTACGTCAAAGCATTGTCACGAAGGTTATATTTGATCTAATGATTTGTTTGCTTAATTGGAATGCATTCAACTTGATTGTATTGATTTAAGCTATGGACAATTGATCTATAACATAATGTATTGCATATTGTAAGAGTCTGCTTCACCGAAGAGTATTTATTCTAGCCTAGTAGTTCTACTATCTTATATAATAATATTGTTAAAACACTTAAGTATAGCAAAATTGTAGTAGGCCCATATCGATGATATACCTAGTTGGGATGTAGGTTATCACGGGGAATAACTTTAAAGAATTTAGGTAGGTATAGTAGTTTATAGTATGTAGTTACATTATTATATGCATATATCACAATAAGGATATGCAATAATAGATTTCATGATGAATATTAAATATTGTGAAAGATTACTTAAATGTTGTACTTTAGACTAGCTACATAGAGGAGGCAATGATTTATTTATTTTTATTTTTGGCTGGATGTAGCTTAATTGCTTCTTGGACTCTGCTGATCCCTTCGGAGATCACACCCATAACCCCCGAAAGGGTAGATAGAGTCAAAGGGACAGCAGGCCCCTATAACCAAATTCAGACAAAGATAAAATTGTTATTATTTTTAAGTCTCAGACCAACATGGGACAAGGTATGATTAACGTCCGCAGAAATTAAATTCAGCTACATTGAAATAATTAAATTGTGTATTTCTCAGGGTCCAACTATGCCTGGTTTGATGGCCATGCTTTCCCGATGGGCACCCAAGGCCGAGAGGGCCAGATTTGGTGCCATTGTATTCGGAGGAGCCCAGATCGGGAACATTGCTGGTTCTTACTTCTCTGGTCTCATCATGCACAATGGAAGTTGGGAACACGTGTTCTATATGTTCGGCGGACTGGGCATCACATGGTTTGTTCTTTGGGTAAGTCAAAATATATAATACATATGTATTATATTTAATAGTTAAATAACAAACTTCAAGTAACAAAATTTCAGACCTTTGAATATGCGCATCTTTGGTAATCGCCATAAGATAAACGGGATTGGTCAAATTTGCATTGTTCATTGTTTATTAATTTTTTAAACTGCAGTAATCATAATGTTAACGTATTTTGTATTACTTATCAAAATTAACACCGACATTATCATTCAAAATTTATTGTGTTTGTGCAATATAGAAATCTTTTTAAATTGTTATTATTTCTTGAAATAATGGAAAATAAATTCTGCAAAAAATCAACAATGGAGTCTAATACTATATTAAATCTATTCTTTATTTTTAGAGCTTCCTCTGCTTCAGCACGCCAAACACTCACCCTTACATCTCTGATGCCGAGAAGAAGTTTCTGAACGAGAATGTGGATGCCCTGATGGGCAGCCAGACCGTCAAAGACCCAGTGCCTTGGAAGGCTCTTCTGAGATCTGTTCCTCTGTGGGCCCTGATTATTGCCGCTGTAAGTATGAACATCATGCTCAAACTCAAACTCAAAACCTCATGCTCAAACCCCAGCACTTGTAAAAAACATTAAACAGAAAAAGTATAGAGTTAAATCTCAATGAAATTGATATCTACGAATAAAAAATCAATGAAAGTTGCATACAAATTTCCAATAGACAATATCATGTATATTTGTTTACTAGGTAATCTAATCTAGCTAATCATGTTTATGGTACAAATGCTACTTATTTTGTAGCATTTGTCAGACGGCCATAAAGTGAATACCTAGACAGTTCGTTAAACATAGAATGTCAAGATGGTCTAGAGATTCTAGTTTGCACCGGATTCAATCTTATGTCCTTACATTAACTATAATAACTCACGTGCACCGTAAGGACTAAATAATGTGTCCGGTCTAAGCTTATGTCAGAATCTAATTGGAGTTCATGCTACAAATTGAGAATAAAGGATTTATGACCAGTTTTAGGTGTGAATACCTTCCAAATTGGTAGGCCGAGTTCTTTAACATTTACAATAGTAGTAAAATTGATATGAATTAACTAGCCAAATATAGATACACCACATTTTTCTTTTAGATACTAAGAATTGCATTCATTTCCGGACGGATATTTGTTTTTATTTCTTTATTAGTTTTTGAACAGATATTCTTTAATAGTGGTGGATGATGCTGGTGACTTGTAATTATATACTATTATAAGCCTATTCAAAATATAAATTTCAGGGACCAGTCTCCCACAAATTAGTAGAAATTGATGTAAATAAACTTAATAATTTTAAATAACTTGCTTGAGTTTGTAATAAAAAAATACTTATTAGTATTAGAATAGCATTATATATGTATATGTATATATATATATATATGTATAGTTATTATGTGTTATTTTACAAGGGACATCTCTATTAATCACCAGATCACTAGTGATCTGGTGATTAATAGAATGCCTAGGCATTCGCACCATCTAAGTTCGATTTTATTACCTAGGATATGACACGAAGAGAAAACTTTATCGTTTTGTCGTATTATTTACACTTGACAAATTTTACGTAAGAACAAAAAATGATACGTCACTTTTACTATCTGAACATGCGCATAAGGTATATAGTTATGAATGTAATAAAACTTTATAACAACGTTCAAAGTGATTGATAAACACAACTGATAAAAGTAGAAGCATGTGAGAAGCTTAATCCGCTAATGATAACAAAAACAGTTGTAATTAAGGTTGAAGTGTAAACAGCCCTGGATTCACTGATAAAAATACGATGATACTAACGTATACCCGCTTGAAAGTCTTAAGCCCTACACAGTACTTATGATTAAAAAACAAATAGAGGTAAACACTTGAAGGCTGGATGCTACCTGAACGGAGCTGTGGGAAAAAGCTAGTACTCAAATTATACAATGTCACTTACATTGATTTGATTACAAAATAGGTTACCGTTATAAGTATTAAAATCAACCAATGTACTACACACACCACCACACGATCAAATAGATACCTATTTCATTGAAAATTACTTCTCTTGCTATGGAGATCGAATCCGTACCTCTTGCGTTCGATATGAAGTCTGAGCAATTACACCAAATAGCCAGTCAACGAAAAAAATGTTTAGTGAAGTCGTAATTGTTAACAGTTTCTGTATATAATTTTCTTCTGGAAGAATTTTAATTTAAATGTCTTTTCAGTAGGACGTTTTTTGTCTCTTTATAAATGTTCACGCATGTCGTACGGGTATCAAAACAGACTTTTGTTAATTCCAAACAATGCTGAAAGTGTATTCTTAAACAAATATCGCAATTTCAATACGATCTAGCAGTAGGAAGTAACCTTCACTAAAGAATTACTGTAGGAATGTCTTAGGAACTCGCTAATTAAGTGGTTTACGGGTAATTTATAACAATGTAACACTATTGTCTTTAGATTGGCCACGACTGGGGCTACTTCACAATGGTGACGGATCTACCGAAATACATGACCGACGTTTTGAAGTTCAACATCAAGTCTACTGGTACATTGTCGGCGTTGCCTTACGTGGCTATGTGGATCGCATCCTTCTTTTTCGGTTTAGTTTGCGACTTTTGCGTGAAGAGAGGATACCACAATATCAAGAATGCAAGAAAAATTTACACGACTATTGGTACGTATTAATTCATATACCTACATACATATCATTACACCCGCCATAACCAAAGTGGTAGGCAGAATTTAGAAGCAGCAAGCCTCTTTAATTTTTAGCCAAAAATAAAATTGGATTGAGTTAGATGGATTATGGAAAAGCAGTGACAAGTGCTTCGTCTACACAATCACATACCCAGTACCTGATATACTATTAGTTTTGACAAGTTTGAAAAAAAAATCATAATCCGTGCAATGATGGTATAACGTAAGACGTAGGTAGTAGTAGAAAATAAAACAGAGTTCATCAATCTTAGTTGTTTGTGAACATCTAGATAGTGATAAAGTAAATACTAACTTGAGAATGAGAATCAAAAATAAAATTACATCCCTTTTATCCTTATACAAAAACAGTAGAGTAGGTAAACATTGATGCGTTTATACTAACAACATTGGTGTGTCGTTTTTATAATTATTTTATCCTTTGTTTTGAAAATATGCTCACTCAAAGTAAAGAATGAAATTCAAAGAAAAGAATCTGTTATCAAGTGCATGTTGAAATATGTTTAGGAGTATTATTTCGATGTGTTGTATAACACACATTACGATTAGCTTAGGAGTAGGAATATTTCAGACTAGTAAAACTTCTTAAAATTTACAGGTAAAGTAAATTTAAATTTCAATGGACCAACATCTATACATATATTTTTCAAAGTTATTTCATAGATTTTATATTTTTAAAAGAATTCACGTTATAGTTATACAAATGCGTACCATAGACATAATACAACGAGGAAAAGAATAATTATTTTTTTGTTTTTCTTAAATCGCTCATTTGCAATTCGCTTGTTAAAAATGCGATATTTTCCTTAACAACACAGTGACAATGTTTTATCAAGGTAGTTGCAATGACTTTCAACTCTAGTTCAATAAACCTTTATGATATTAATTCATTAATGAATCTTCAGATAGTTAGTGGCGTATAAGGCTAGTTCAATAAATCTTCACGATATTTATTCAGATTCTTTCACATTATTGTTGCTTTTTTATATTAAATTTCCCAGACTGACGCACCAATTCCATAGTTCTAAACTAAGCATGTATGTTTGTGTTATGGATACCAGGTGAACAGATAGATATACTTAAATACGTTTATAAACAAACATGATTCGAGGACAAATGTCCATGTTCATCACACGAAACATTTGCCCCTAGAGGGACTCGAACTCGCGACCCTCGGTTTCGTGGTAAGGGTCTTTGACCACTCGACCAACGGGCCTGTCATTTAAGGATTCATCATTCTTTGTTTTCCAGTAATATTTTATTAGACTGATGACGGATTTTAACGTTAATAGTAGTGTATTAAAACGCCATGGTAATATCGGGAGGGAATTTTTATTTCTATTAAACATAGAAAAGAAAGCCCCAAAACCCACACATGTGTTGGATCAAGAGAGCTGAAAATGAAAACGGTCCCATGTTGGTCTGGGACTAAAAAGAATGTGCTAACTGTTTTTCTTACCTAGCATGTCGTAAAAGGCGACTAATGGTATGTCGGATTTTGGGTGTGTGAAAATGAAGGCATTCTTGCATCTAACCCAGCGCAGTTTTATTTTTAAACTTATTTACTTACTAAATTTTTCACACGTGTCGTCTTCAGCTGCTACTGGTCCTGGTATCTGCATCATTCTGGCCTCCTACTCCGGCTGTGACACCACCCTCGCTGTCGTCTGGTTCGTGTTGGCCATGACCCTCATGGGGGCCTACTACAGCGGCATGAAGATCAACCCCTTAGACATTACTCCTAACTACTGCGGTACTACCACCGCTATGGTGAACGGTATTGCTGCCATTTCCGGAATCATCTCGCCATATCTGATTGGTTTACTGACACCAGATGTAAGTTTTATAATATTTTTTAACATAAAATAACATGCCTATAATCCCTGAAGAGTTAGGTCATTTTGATAAAATAGCCCTTGTAGCTCGTCAGCAATAATAGTTTTTTTTCTTCACCTCAAATAGATTTACTTTTTAAGTTAATAACCATTAAACGTCCTTAAAATAATTACATATTAAATCAAAATGCCACATCTAGTTTTATTGTTTCATCAGTATAGATAAATTTAAATACAGTCCGCTGCATCCCAATTACGATTAGCGTAAATAAATAGATACGATCACCTCTTTATATCTAGATAAATCGTATATTTAATACCAATTTTTGTCCACAGTCAACTTTAAAACAATGGCGAGTAGCGTTCTGGGTGTGCCTCGGCGTGCTCGTGGTGACCAATGTGGTCTACGTCCTACTGGCCAAGGGTGAACAGCTCTGGTGGGACGACGTCAAGAAGCACGGATACCCAGCCAGCTGGAAGCACGGCCCCCTCCCCACGAGAGAAGTCGACACGGAACACCAGAACAAAACAGAGGAGAAGAAAGAAAAGAACTGAACTGCATTTCGTAGACAACTCTTAATTTTAAGGACCACTTAATTTATTGTAATTTACTTCTAAAATAGATAATGTTGTTTTAAGCTGATTGGGTGTGTTATTTAACCCCTTATGACTAGTATGTAGATGAACCCACCCAAAACACAAATAATAATTCACATTTTTCAAATTTTTATTTCATAGTCTTAAATATACACAGTGACTTTTTACAGTATTCATACAAGAATCGACAATCTCTTGTTATTTCAGCACTTTGTAAAGAACTTCAAAGAGGGTTTACAAAGGGACATGAATGGTAAGCAACACATATTTTATACTGCTGGTTAACACCAGTTCGTGTACGCTGGTTTCGCATTTTGAAATATAATTATAATATCCGTAATAAGCTACAACGACCGCTTACCATTACGCTGGTCGTATCCTTATTTGTCGCTTTAAGTAGAATAAAAAACATCATCATCATATCATCACGCTCATAATTCCCTACAAGGTAGGCAGTGTCCAAATAGTTACCGAACTTAGCCCAAAACTAAGTCTAATAGACATATTTTACACTTCAACTTATCACGTATTCCAATATTTCCCGTTGAGATATTCCTATGCCAGTTGTCCAGAAATATAAATTTGTCAAATTAGATCGCGGCGATTTTTCATGAAATAATTAATAATCTAAAATAGTTTATATGCTATGAATACGGTCAATATTTATATAAAATTAACTGTTAATATTATTTAAGACTAGCTTCTGCCCGCGACTTTTTTTGCGTCGATAAAACATAGCCTATTTGTTATTCAGGTGTATATTCATTAAAATCTATTCAGTAGTTTTTGCGTGAAAAAGTAACAAACATCCGTACATCTTCACATACTTTCGCATTTGTATTATTAATAGGATTAGTAGGATGAATTTTATACAAAAAAATATGTATTTATATTTTGTTAAACATATTCTCATGCAATAAAATATTCTCATGACTGTACTTGCTCGGCAGTGTGGGAAAACATCGCAGAGAGAATTGAATATTCAAATTATTTCAAATAATTTTGTTTGTCTTGCAATCATAATGAAAAAAAAAACGCATGATGTAATGCACGATGCAAGTTTTCTAGTTCTCCTAACTAAAGGTAACGAAGGTTAGAAGGTTGCATCTTGACGTAATAACTGAATTCGTCAAATCTTACGTCATGTACAAAGAACCATGATACGGTACGAATAACAGTACTCAACGGACTATGATAGTAAAGAAACAGAGAGTACATGTGTTATCAGACACTTGTGCACTATAATATCTCCAGTGTAGTCGAATAATCCTTTTTGAGATTGGCCGCCATGACTGAATTGGGTTAGAATAATATTGTGATTATTATATATAACAAAGTTTATTATACTGTTGCAAGGAGCTGTTGCTTATGTAATGCATGCAGCAATGCAGCAAAGTCCTGTGTTATAATAATTATGTACTTATCATTATTTGATGTCAAATAAGTTTAAGTTTTATTGGACTACACGACTCACATTGATCCAAAGAACACAGACCTGAGACAGTTAAACTCAGCAATAACTATATGGTTGGTATAACTATATATATTCGACATACACCCTTGTCATTCCATGCAACATCTAAATAATTATACAAAAGGGCTGTCAAATAAATAATAATTATTAACTCGACTATGAATACCAAGTATTAAGGAAGGAAGAGCCGAAGGTAGATGGAAGGCTTATTTGAGTTCTAATGTAATTACGGAAAAATAATGTCGTAATTATCGGCCTGTCTAACGCACTTGTCGGAGGGTTATCTATTAGATATAATTATATAAATGCGTTTATGTAAATTCTTACTCTACGTTTAATCGAAATCTTATGCCTAACTATTGAGAAACAGCTAACGATATTACTGGTTAGTTTATTACCTTTATACCTATAGATTTATTGTTTGCTATCGATAACTATTCTATATTGGTACACATTTTTTGATACTAACTTTTGTCGATAATATACATACATACATACATAACATCACGCCCATAATCCCTGAAGGGGTAGGCAGAGTCAAAGGGGCAGCAGGCCGATAATATATTTTCATTTTACTAGTCTATATATAGACATTTAATAGTTTCAAATCAAAAACCTTGGTGAATAATATACATTGACATTTATAACAATGTTAGCTTTTGTGTCTTATTTGAACCTGGACAAATGTTTGTGATTTTTAATGTATACCCAGTTACAGTTCTTAAGACTTTTTTTTAAATTCTTGTCCAGAACTACGGATAGAAAACAATGAAATATGAACATTAAATAAAAATAAACATCATCTTATATAAATTACATTGATTTGAATACAAAGTAAATAGCTTAAATATTTTTATAGTGGAAAAATACAAATCACCTTTTAAGAACCGTATTTTTAATATTTTTAATTATTGTTACTTATATGTTTAAGTGCGTTACCGTATCATACCAACGTAGATAATTATTTTAAGAACATTGCCCGTGTTCTTGTAAAAATAATGACCATTTATCTACATACATTTTTGGTTATTATAGTAATCCAAGTAGGGTGACCTTAGTATTTTAAAAATATCTAAATAACTATCACATTTAACACAACATCTTAGGTATTAATTATTTAAATATACTTTAAGTGATTAATAAAAAAACATTAAGATACCAAAGCTCTTAGAAACGCAATCTACTCGTTTTGTTTATTCGAATATCTTTGGAAATTGGCTATACCAATATAATTCATAGCCATATACAGGTTCGGAAGGTAGATTTTATCGAGAAGAAACTGGCAAGAAACTCAATATTTATAAGTGCTTTTTTTAAGCCTATATAATTAAAGATACTTTGAATTTGAAGATATTCCCTTTCAAATCACTAAATCAATAATAATCTCACCAAATCTTTTAAATCATTGTCAAAATATTCCCTGACGAAAAACCAGAAAAAATACAAGGAAAGGGATATAGATGGACACCCTAGCGTAATCAATAAATTCCATTTTTGCTCAGGTCGAATTCGCAATTAGTACAATTTAAATATAAAAAAGAGTATAGTTAAAAAAACGCTATTAATTAGATATTATATGTACGAGTATGTGTTTCTTAAATTTTCATCGGTAGTGATGTTTAACTGTGATAGATTTTTTGTGATAGATAGATGTGGTAGACTGAACCCCTAAAGTGAGAAGCACTGTGTTGAATGTTTAAGAATTTATTATTAAATATAATAGAAGTTAGCAACTACTTATCTACAAGATCTAAAATTGTGTTTTTTGTACTTTATCATTTATCTAAACAGCTTGAGAGTAGTTTATCACATCCCACCGTGTTACTGCATTGTTAAGCCAACGTTTCTCACTAGTAATCAACGTATTTTCAGTATTTTTTTGTTGTAAATTATTGTTATGGTTGGATTACGCCCCTAAATCTTCCACAGTTCATACAACTTACCTACTCATTCATGTTATTGACGGATTGAAGTGACCGTTGTCGCGATATTTCTAACGAAACCATGGTTTTGACGGGTTGGAGACTCGTTTTAAACAGGGGTAAGAATATTTTACGTTCTATCTGTGTAAGTTTTATTTTTCTCTAATAATTACCTATTTATTTCGTCCCATGTTGATCTGGGACTTAAAAATAATGTGCCAACTGAGGTTCTTGCCTAAAATGCCTACATTTTGTAAAAGGCGACTAATGTTATATCGGATTTTGGGTATGTGATTGTGTAGGCAACAAGCTAGCCGCTTGTTACTAATTTTTCACAATTTTCCATCTAACCCAGCCCAGTTTTATTTTTGTTTGAATGTGGTTAAAAGGGCCTGCCACTTTGACTCTACCTACCCCTTCGGGGATTATAGGAGTGGTATTATGTATGTATGTATTATTTATTTTTATTGATGATCAACTCGCGGTCACTTTAGACGGAGACGAATAGCTATGGGCATAAATCCCACGAGAGGCAAATGTTTATGTAATTAATATTAAAATTTTTATTCAAACCTTTAAAGTTTATTTATGTAAGCATTCTGTTATTTACCTATTATCCATAATACTATACATAAATAGTTTCGATGTAGGAAACTTGGGTGCTAGCCTAAAAAAACATATTTTTAATCTCTTCTACTTAGAGTTTGAGTCATGACCTAAGTTTAAAATATTTTTGGCTAAGCTTAGTCTCAGTTCTGTAACTAAATGCATTGTATCTCGCTATATACTTACTATGTAAAAGAGGCAATGTGCATCTATGTTTCCTTACATGTCAAGAGTTGTGAGTTGTGGATCCGCACCCAGACTAATCATTCATATGATGAATACTTGTGTTTGTTCTGTGTCTGGGTGTTAATATCCAATATTTAAGTATACCTACTCGTATATTTGTAATACCACTGTTGATTCTGATATCCGTAACACAAGTGCTTAAGCTACTTACCTCAGTGTCAGATCAATGTATGTGATGTAGTCGGATATTATTACATGTCGACGTAGATGTTGATGTAGTCGGATATGATGCTTATGAAATCTAATTAAGGTGGAGAAGAAATAAATGAATGACAAATGATCGATGAATTCTATTAGTTCTTTGTATATAGGATGCCTTGTTAAGACTAGACAAACATAGTTTTACTATTCAGTTGGTTTTAATATATAACTACGCTCTAATTAATTTTTTAGATAGATACAATAGAGATATTTACAAATATGTCTAACAAAGTGAGGAAAACCTTTTCGAGATGAATGACACCTTTTAAAAACATTTATTTTAATATATCATCGTTTGTAACGTTAATGAGTCAATTAGTTGCATTCTGAGAGATTCAAAGGTATTAAATTGTAGTTTATACTACTCGTATATTCAATAAGTAATTACGATAGAAATAACATTCTGTTAGGGAATCTTATGAATTATTTAAAGAATAAATTTTGCTCTAAGATAAGTGTCTCCACTTGAAAAAAGTTATGTAGGAGTTCCTGAGCTATGATAACCGCATTTGGCCAAATATAATAAATGAAAATATCTAAAGTATCTAAATATTTGAAAATATTTAATTTGAAAAAATTACCATTAGCTTCCCCTCGACAGTAAGAACATTAACTGTATGACTTGCTATAAATATTAATATAATCGGTAAATTTTAATTTTTATATTCATTCTAGCATTGAAAAGAGTAACTACCAAGTTTCTTGCCGGTTTTTTCTCGGTAGATGCGACATTCCGAACCGGTGGTAGATTTAAATTGTTTTATTTTGTACCTATTACTTGACGATTTACAAGTGCTTTTTTGAGGCCTACGTAAATAAAGATATTTTGAGTTTGGGTATTGCCTTAAAATTTTATGATGAACGTGATTCAAGATTAAGCTAATCTGAGAAAAATTATTTAAACTTCAAAACTACTTGTATAATATTGGAAGAGCAATCTGAATTTGCTCTAAAACTGAAAAACATCATTATAAGACAACTTGCACATTCAGATAGCTACTAAACTTAAACTATGATCCATTTTGTCTCCACTCTCATATCCACACCAGAATTACTAAATGTAAGACCATGTTCCAATCTGACCCCTATTAGGAACGAGATGAAGATGATGAAGAAAATTAACGTGTCTGGTTTCCATTTCAGTGTTCTTCATACCACAGCGCTATGTCCTCGGTATTCTTGGGCTATTTGCCCTTGCCAACTCCTTCACCATGCGCGTCTGCCTCTCCATGACCATCACTCAGATGGTGTTTCACGTGCAATCTGAGCACATAGTGGGGGAGACCTGTCCTGATCCGGAGGGGGTGGCTGTGTCCAACACTACTAGTAACGAGACTCTTGTTGTAGAGGTAAGATCTAGTAATTTAACGACTATTGCACATTCCTATGCTAAAATATTATATATTAAGTGTTTTCCGAGCCTGGCATCTTGTAAATTATAACAAATGGTGTATTTCGTTCTGATTTTGTGATTGTGTAAGCCAGCCACTGCTTTTTATCAATTTTCTATCTTTCCTTACCTAGTGTAAATTTTGGCTGAAAATTGTAAGAGGAGCTTCCTGCTTCTTTGACTCCATTTACTCCTTTGTGATACTGGGCGTGACAGTATGCACTTATATATTAAATTTATGCCGCGAAGTAGATAACTCCTGCGGGCCATACAATAACATCTCTTTAGCAAGCTCAGTTCTATGTAAGCGTTGAACTGCTGGTAATATATAAATATAAGACAATATAATACACATTGGTACGATTACAAAGTTATTAGTTTAAGCACTACATTTAAAGAAATCAAAAAAGTACCATAAACGGCCAGAACCGAGGCAAATATCTCTTCGTCCCCCTTGCGTTGGTCCCAAAGTCTTAGCCATTACTCAAATGGGGCTGTTGGAGCAAATGATTTTTTTTTCATTTTGGGAATTCCGGTAAATATTTTAATGATATTGATGATGATTGTATTATAAATACAAAATAATCTCACATGTAAAATAAAAATTTTCCGGTTACTACTATAATTTACAGGCCATTATCTTTAGGCCAACGCACTTGTTTGTACTTAAATATCAATAAGTGTTTCCTTGCTTGTTACATGATTCACTTGTTTATTGAATAGACATACGACAAGATTATATAACTGTTTTTTGTGCCGATTAACGTCCGAGTATGAGAGCTTTGGAGAATTTAGTTTACATTGACTATTGTAAAAAGTTTACGCCTATAAATGCTAAAATTCCTGCTTGATGTTGGGGCGTTTTTAGAGACCTCCAAGTTCAAAACTTTCTTGATCCGATTTTAAAACTTAAGTATTTAGTAAAGTGTCACATAGAATTTCTGATCGTCTTAAGGCGGTCTCCACCGAATAAAAGTGGGCAACTTTTGTGTTGCCAACACAAAAGTTAGCAACTTTTGTTCGGTGGAAACTTGCCTTTACAGAAACTTTTGTCACCAACACGTGTTGCCAACACAAAGGTTAGCAACTTTTGTTCGTTAGAGACCTGCCTTTACATACGTATTAATGACAAATTTGTTTATTTTTGTTTTCATCTGGTCCCAATGATGTAAGATTACATAATGGAAAACCACTCTTACATTTTAATCTAATCTAACGTTAACATCAAATTGTTGTAAGCATACCTACTATCTATTGAGTCTGTCAAACGAAATATGTGTAGATAAATTAGGCTCTGCAGCGACAACCGGCATATAGACTGGGACAGGACTTGTAATACCAACTTTCGCAAATACTAAGATTCTTCCATAAACTGTTATCTTTGAAAATTATCTTTAAATGTTTTAATGTTTGAATACTGAAACTGGCTTTTGCATATTATTGACAATATGTTTCTTGTCATATTTTTTTATTTTAGGTGTATAGATTGATACTTCATAAAGGTCGAAAAAAAATCATATGAATTAAGCTCTAGTCACCTATAACTTCTTGACTGCAATGATTGTAGCTTAACTTTACAATGCCTATTAAAATTTTCCTGGTTTGAATTCAATAATAAAGTAATATGTGTCTGTGACCTCCAATATTTTTTTTATCAACAATTAATATTGCACCCCACAGCCTCGAGAGCGCTACGATTGGGACGAAGCTACCCAGGGCTTCCTCCTCAGCGCTTTCTACTACGGCTACGTTATCACTCACCTCCCGGGAGGACTGTTAGCAGAGAAATTCGGAGGCAAGTGGACCATCGGGTTGGGCTTGCTCTGTACATCAATCGGTACAATCCTCACTCCGTGGTCCGTCAAGTTGGGGGGTGCGGTGGGGCTCTTCATGATTCGAGTTATCCAAGGGTTTGGAGAAGTAAGTGGTATACGTTGATTAGGATTTAGAATTGATCTAGAATTCTGAGAATTTTAAGGTAGATGATAGTGGTCGAAGGACTTTTCACGATTTTTGTTCAACATTGTCGAGAACTAAGTCATAAAGATATAATAGTAGTTATTAATTTTTTTCTGGTTTTGGGTCTGAGAATTAAGACAAACAGTCGATGATTAAAGTTGAGGTAATTTTTTTTATAGAATGAACAAGATCGTTATATCTACAAATAATTGTATCTTATAACCATTATCATAAAAAAAAGAGTTAATAAGGACTTATAATATTTAGTCAGCTGTACAAATAACTTCAGATCGGTACATGTGAGTTGGACGTACCTGCCTCAGAATCCACGTGCTTCTTAAATGTTACTTATATTTTTTTAATACATGTTTTTGTCTCATATTGGTCTGGGACACAAAAAGAATGTGCTAACTGGGTTCCTTGCCTAGCAGGTCGTAAAAGGCGACTAATGGTGTATGGAAATTTAGGTCTATGAATATGTATTCAACGAAATAACCACTTGTCACTACTTTTTCACAATTTTAATTTTTGCCTGAAAGTGGTTAAAGGATTACCTATCCCGATTAAGGGCGTGATGATATGAACTTTTTTTTATATTCTTTTGTGTATATCTGATGTTTACTTTAGATTTGAATGTTTTCAGGGTCCTGTTACACCTGCCTTCGTTCTGTTACTGGCTAGATGGGTTCCCCCATCAGAGAGGTCAAAATTCGGAGCTATGATATTTGGCGGTGCTCAAGTCGGGAACATTTTAGGACCGTATTTGTCAGGAATATTTTTAAATAATAATGGAGATTGGGCTAACGTATTCTATCTCTTCGGTGGATTGGGTGTTATATGGTTCATATTTTGGGTGAGATTTATTCTGTTACTATTTTTAAACTATTACCATCTTTAACACAAAAAAAAAAATACATTGGTTTAACAGTTGTTTAACACTTAAGAAAAATTATACTATTTTTATTTCTTAAATGTCTGTTAAACATTCTAATTTGAATATACCAAGCTTTGGTAGCTCAATATGAAATTACATGTGGCCCGTATATAAGACGTGTTACTCATCTATGTAGGATAACATTAATACTCGAATATTCTGCATAAATTAGAATAGTAATATTAGTACATACCAACGATATTATATCGATACTATTATATTCTCTTGTCGTAATTTAACGCATTATAAATATTTAGTGTATTATTTTAATTCTAGAGTCTACTATGCTATAGCACGCCGAACTCCCACCCCTTCATATCAGATGAGGAAAGAGATTACTTGAACAAGAACGTAGCAGCCTCTGGTCTTCACAAGAAGATGGATCCTGCTCCTTTCAAGGCGATCTTAAGATCACCACCTTTATGGGTTTTAGTAGCTGCAGCAGTAAGTATCTGAACATTCTTTTTAATTGTATGTTTTACAAAGCATCTCTTGTTTGTAATGGAATAAATCTGTGTTATTAAAGAAAATCACTAATTAATTAAATATTGCCAAAAAGAAACGAAATTACCAACAGATTCTATGAACGCATCTTCAATAATATCACTACTTGTAAGTTCTGCTTTATACATTTAATGTTTTATATGTAGGCACTATAATCGTACTTAACTGATCAAAATTGTAAATGTAGAGTGCGTGGTTGCTGGTTATAATGGCAACAAACACTTGTGAATTTACTAATAACTACCAAATATTATCTTATGCTTCCTGACTGCCTACATTATTAATGCAATGTTTATGTAAAGTTTTAGTTTTATGTATCATGTGGAAGAACGAATGTGTATTCATATGTGTTTGCTGTTTTGAATTTCAAGGCGCTTTTTCATTTTTTTTGATACTTAACATATTTATTACATATATAAGAGATTCATAAATTAATATCAAAATTAACGTTTTCATTTTATAAATTACAAAAATATTAAAATATTTTTTCGTATGTATTGCTTGCATTCATTGACCTCAAAATATAATTAAGTACGTACCTATTCATTTTACATACAGGTAGCTTAATCTTAAAATATAAATACAAAAGCAGTTAATCTATTATGTCAATTTATACGCTAGAAGTTTGAACTTTTAATAAGGATACTAGTTGAAATTTCGGAAAAATCGTTTGATTCCACTGAGCCCACAATTGAGTACCTGCAACAGACCAAATTTTACACGGAGCGCGAAAGCCTTGTGCTCTATAAATGATTTTTATTCTAGGACTTCTCCTACATATCCTACATCCTATATTTTAAATTTTCATCTCTTTTCAGATCGGTCACGATTGGGGTTACTTTACAATGATTACTGATTTACCGAAGTACTTCTCGGATGTCTTGAAGTTCAACATAAAAGAGACAGGTCTCATGTCTGCGTTACCATACATTGCTATGTATGTTTTCTCGTTCATCTTTGCGTACCTTTGCGATATATGTATCAGAAAGAAGTGGCACAGTATCACTACAGGAAGGAAGATTTATACTACAGTCTGTAAGTAAACATTCTAGGGGATCTTGGTATTGTTATTAGATTGTTATCTTTCTTTTTTAAGTTTCACTCCCGAATCGTTCATGTTTGAACAATGAATATTTGTAGAGGTTTATTGATGGCTAATGAGTCTATGGAGTAACAGATTCTAACTTTTTTAACTTACACAATTCCACAATTACCATCATCGAACGATAATTCAAATAAATTATATTTTAAACGTGCGATCGTAGTACAATGAATTGCAATCACGAACAAATTAATAATTATTAACTATGTGTTTGTGTTCCAGCGTCTTCTTTACCGGCTGTTTTTATGATATTGGCGTCATACTCCGGTTGCAACCGATTATTAGCCGTGGGCTTCTTCATCATCTCCATGGCCTTTATGGGAGGTTTCTACAGCAGCGTCAAGATCAACGCTATGGACATAGCTCCAAACTACGCTGGGACTTGCTCGGCTTTCTCTAACGGGATTGCTGCCATCTCTGGCATCATCACGCCTTATTTGATTGGGCTGCTGACTCCTGATGTAAGTTTTATCTTTGTTGTGTTTGTCTTCTCTTCACGTCATTTTTATTACTTTTAACAATACCATAATTGTGAACAAAAGTATATATATCAAGGATTTGTTATACATACTTACATATAAACAAGCCTGCAATCCCAGAAAGGATGTGGAATCGAAGGAACAATGAGTCTTATGACACATTTACCCAAAAATAGTTATGATTTGTCAAAGTATAAAGTCTCTACTGTTCTAGATCGAAAATATACGAAAGTTTATGGTTCCAAGTACAAATGGTATATCTCGGTAAGATGGTACAAAATTTTACAAAAATGTTACATTTATAGGTCCCATCATACATGTTAAGAAAACGGCACCCGACTCTAGCCTAGCCTCGTTTAAGGAAAACATAAAAAAATACATATCTGTTTTACTGGTGACGTACTTTTGACGATCATTAAAACCATTTATATTTTTTTTTTCATGTTATTACAACCATAAATATTGCAAAAAGCGCTACCTTGGACGATTATTGGTGTCATTAAGACAGTGAATGTGTGAGTGATACATAGCTATTCGAATTGTTTTTATCTATTTGATATTTTAAATATTCGTTATAAAAATACTCTTCTATCTAACATACAGTGCAAATTTATCTCAAAGAATAACGAAATAACCCATTTTTTAAATTTATTATTATTACAGAAAAAATAAGTCGTTGTTACTATGCTTTTATAATCTTTTTTGTAATTGTTTTTTATTATCTCAGGCAAAAAATGACTAATCGATTATACGGTTAACGCATTTCGTGAGTAAAAAATTGTATAAAAACATTTTTTTTGTGATAAAGAGGTATAGCGGAAGTATGGAACTTCATGGTTAAGCAAATCGGATCTGGTGTAAGGTGTCAACCTTTTCGGTCCACTAGTACTTCTAATCTAAAAAAAACTGTTTTAAGGAATAGTTTTTCTGGGTTTCTTTTTAGAATTTGAATAGCTAAGCAATTTAATAATACTAGAATTATTATTAAATAAAAGGATATTTTTTTAGCTGACGGATGATTTTTTCTATCTTTAATCATGTTTAAATATAAACCTTCGAGGTTTGGATCAAATATCGTAAAGTCTCATAATTCACATTACAATTCGTAAAATAAATGATATTAACTGATCCTCGTTCTTCTTCCTTATGTAACTATTTCATTGTAAGTATACGTTGGTACTATTGGCTAAAATAAAAATAAGCAAGTTGTAGAAATACTTATTTCCTGACTGTTTAATTTTATTTTTTTACCTCCATAAGGGTTAACACGATCCTCGAAGGGGTAGAGTTAAAGGGGCCGCAAGCCACTTTAACCACATTCAGCCAAAAATAAAACTGGGCTGGGTTAGATGGAAAATTTCGAAAAAGTAATGACAAGTGGCTAGCTCGTCGCCTACACAATCACACACCAAAAACCCGACATACCATTAGTCGCCTTTTATAACATGCTAGGGTAGGAACACAGCTGGCGCATTATTTTTAAGTCCCAGACCAACATAAACAACATTGTCTATCCATTTTTTTGCGTTTACTTACGATTTCAGTTTTCATTTTTATTAGCGGTTATTATTATTGATTTAGGCGTGAGGCTAGTTTAGGCTAGTTTAGTTTTTTGAGGCCTACGTAAATAAAGATACAAAAATTTTTTTTTGTTATTATTGATAATATATTTGTCTTTTCTTTACAGCAAACAATTAAACAGTGGCGTGTAGCATTTTGGGCAGTAGTATCAGTATTAGTAGGGACCAACATCCTCTACCTCATCTGGGGATCTGGGGAGCAACAGTGGTGGGATGACGTGGACAAGCTGGGCTATCCTCCTGGATGGAAGCACGGTCCTTTGAAGAAACGTACTCCTGATTCTGAAAAGAAGGTGGTATACCCAAAACATGACCATTCGCCTATAGCGAATGATTGAGAGGTTTTCGTTTTATTTGTATAAGAAACCAATAGAAGCCATGTCTTTAAGAAGAGTACGGGAGCTTCAATTGGATGAAATTTTGTATTCAAAGAACTTTAATAGAGAAATAGGGAATTGCAACGATATTGATGAAACAGTACCTATGGATACTTCTAACTATTTTAAATTTTAATACAAAATAAAGTACCTATATTTTAAATAAGTTTAATTTATTTCAGTTTTTTTGAATACTTTGATGTGATGTTTACTTTGGATAAATTATGTACCTGTAAAGTAGGTCGTGCATATTTATTGAATATTTTTTAGAAATTAAACCAAAGGAAAGTGTGTGATCGTGTGATGAAGTTAAGTATAAGTTTGAGGTAGTAGAATACCCCAATTAGTAGAATATCCGAACCTAAGTTGACCTTCACCGAGCTGATAATAAAATGACACGTATTATCTAATAAATTTATTATATTAGAAAATATATTCAAATTGGGTTGGCTAAAAAATCCTAGACTGACTATTTTTAATGATTAAAAAAATATATATTTTAATAAAATTTGACCGTCTCGATTCGGTAGTTTCCCTGTCCCATGCGCCAAGAGTTGTGGATTCAATCCCCAGGACAAACATTCGTGTGATGAATACTTGTGTTTATTCTGTATCTGGGTATTGATATTCAATATTTAAGTATATATTTGTAATACCACTGTTGCTTCTGATATTCGTAACACATGTGCCTTAGCTACTTTGGATCAATGTATGTGATGTCGTCAGATATTTATATATAAAAAGAAATATATTGCCTACGCACATATAGAATCAGTTGCATTAAGCCACATAGAATTTACATATATTGTTGTTAATTTTTTTTGTAGTAGAGAAATCCAATATGGCGGATATAGAGTTGGAGTCAAACCTTTAATCTTCTTTAAAATTTTTCGTTGTCTTCTTTTGCCCCGTTGTTCTTCTTAAAATACGTTTTATACTTTAAGTCAGGACAAAATTTTCTTATTATCTTAATGTTGCATCATTTTATTAAAAATATTTATTTACACCAGTACAGTCAGATATAATAAGAATTCTATTTTTAATAATTTAAACTATAATTGGTTCACCAAGATACAGGCATTGACTAGTTTGGGAACCTCGGTGGAACTTTAGTTATTGTATTCTTCTTATGCACTAATTAACTGTAATAATGTACCTTAATGTATGTATCTACGTTTTTGTGCAATAAACTAAATTATTATTTTTATTATTTATAGTCCTTGAATTTTTTTAACCAACCCTTTTTGAATATATTTTCTAATATACTAAATTCATTATAAAATATGTTTTATTATATTATCAGCTTAGAGAAGGTCGACTTAGGTTCGGATCTCAGACTAAATGGCTAAGCCGTTGGAAGCAGAGTATTTTTAGCTAGTTCGTATTCTGTTTGCCATGTTTCCAGTAATTATGCTGAAAACTATTTTAGCATTTACACAGGTGAACAAATTAGTTATAGAATTTCACAGCTATTTTCAATATAGCTGACAATTGACGTGGGACCGTGGAACTAATTTCTGCATGCACGCAAGTCATGTAAATAACGAAATGACACGCGTGTCGTCATGGCAACGAACATATATCGCTAAACAGGACTCAACTGTGATATTGAAAAAACAAGTATTGTGTATTAATAACCAAAACAGACTGTTTTGTATTTGATATTTTAAAACAAAATGGTTCTTAGGCAAAGCGAAGAGGCAAGAGAAGAGTTCACATATTTGGTTCTTTTTGCTTTATATGAATTCCTGTATGGGAAAGCTAAGCATTATAACTCATAGTAACCTATTTATTTATCCTGTATCCATTATCCAATAGCTGGAAAAAATACCTCTTTAATCATTATTATATCTGTAAAAATCCACATTTTTCACATTTTAAAAAACGAATGAAAACCCTTGCAATCCAAAAATAATAAGAACTTAGAAAAAGAAAAAAAAACTCTTTATTTATGCTTTCACTACCAATAAGGATTATTTTATTTCAAATATCGTTTATATAAAAAAAATATAACATCAATGTAGACCCGAAAATTAGGCATTTTGGTCACCCATCCAGTTCTGACAGCGATAAAGTTACTGTATTTGGCAGTTGAGCCCAGTTTACATTCAGCTGCATAGAATGTACGTCATATTATCACCTGACGCGAGACGGCAACGTATAAAAAGCCTTGCATTTTGATCAGTGGTCTTAAGGCATTGTTAAAGTACTAACTGTAATCACTTCAATTGCAAGGCTGTGTCTGTAACTTATAGGAAGGGGTAAACAAAGACTAAGCATTCATAGTGCGGACACATTACTATTGGCACGTGTATTGGGCTCGTAGTTACCTCTAGGTTCAAGGCTTCTGTTAATAATGACTGTTTAAATGATGTCATGACTATGCGATAAAAAGATAAAGGCATTATTTTAAAATCAAATGTTTCGATTATTCTCTGCTTATAACACGTGGTAACTAACACCTTACATCCTTGCTAATAATATATTTTCGAAAGTAGGTAATTATGTCTATCTAGCTAGATAGTAAATAAATAAATAAATATCCGACGACATCACATACATTGATCTGACTCCGAGGTAAGTAGCTTAAGCACTTGTGTTACAGATATCAGTATCAACAGTGGTATTTATTAAAAATATATACTTAAATATTGGATATAACACCCAGACACAAAACAAACACAAGTATTCATCACACGAATGTTTGTCCTGAGTGGGGATCGAACCCACAACTCTTGGCGCATGGGGCAGGCTCACTACCGAATGCGCCATCAAGCCAGTAGATCAGTATACAGAGTAGATCGAAGATCAGAAGTACGTTCTTTTAGATTGATTACAATCAGATGAGATAATAAGTAATCACCCAAATAATTCAGATACAATTCGTATTGCCTAAATATTGTACTTTAAAGATTAGTCTTTTTCTGTGTGAAGAAATAGTGACTCTGTAGTATGCACAGTATCTTCTGTAACAGAGCCAAATTTAAGTTTAAAGTGAGCATAAAAGTATAAGCCATCTTTCTTTATAAGACAACAACTGAGACTTTTGGTAAGGAAAGATACATGTGCGAATTACATCATTTTAAATTACAGACTGGATTTCCAAGCCACACGAGTGCATATTACCCAGCTATTATTATACGTGTCGTAAGACCACTGGTCGTGTCAATGTCCAAAATTGGCAACGTTGTATAATGAGGCCCTGCAATATTCGTATTTCAATTTATCAATGTCAATAAAAACATTGCAGAAAGGAATGTTGTTGTCTTCTATATGTGTACAAGTAGGTTTGATAGTTTTTATGTTTTCATCATTAAACGCCATATTTTATGTAGGTACATAATATGTTTGAATAGATTTATCATGGTTACTTCACTGTTTAGCACTAAACGTATTTACTAAGTAAGATTATTAAGATTAAAGGAAAACAACTAATGTATTTACAGTATAAAAGACTTATTCCTTCCTTAATATCTCATTGGTTTGAGACTTTAAGAGAATATGCCAACTATGTGCATTGCCTAGCATGTTGTAAAAGCGACTAATGGTGCAATGAGTAAACGTTTGTGGTTGAAATTGCGTACAGTTGACCACTTGTCCCAGTTTTTTCACAATTTTCACATAATCCAATTCAATTTATGTGTATGATTAAAAGTGGTTATAGGCGCTTACTGATCCTAGCATTCTACGTACCCTTTCAGGGCTTACATGCGTGATTACTGTCCTTAGTAAGGCCACTAGTTTAATATAATATTTTCGAGAAACCGTCGATTGCGCTTAAAAAATGTCTAGTAAAAAAATACAGCTATGCTTCTCTCCACTGCTCTCTTCCTCGTTTATCTAACATGTTTGAACCGAATAGCAGGCAGTGTAACGGACGAGGTTTATCTATACTTATAATAAATCTGTAGAGAGGTCAATTCTGTACATGAAATATATTTTCAAAATAACTATCAGGGGGTGATTAGTGATCGATACTGATGCCAAAAATGCAATCAGTAAAATTTTTGTCTGTCTGTCTGTCTGTCTGTTTGTATGTTCCTTATAGAAACAAAAACTACTCGACGGATTTTAACGAAACTTGGTACAATTATTCTTTATACTCCTGGGCAGGTTATAGTATACTTATCATCACGCTATAATTAATAGGAGCAGAGTAGTGAAGGGAAATGTTGGGAAAACGGGAGAAGTTACTCCATTTTTTAAGCTTCCGTCGCGTGTGCAGCCTTAATGGTTAAAGTTACATAGAAATCATGTATGACGGGAATAGTCTTTATAATATAAACCATAAGCGCGGGTGACACCGCTGGCACAGCTAGTGCGAAATAAAATTTGGATAGGATCAAAGGTACTCGTATAGTTTTCAGAAACTTTTCTGTGGAAAAGGAGACAAGGATACTAAGATTTTATCACACCATTTATAAGGAAAACGATTTCAAACAATTCTTATGGTGTTTTCCTTGAGGGTTTCGAAGATATGATAATGAATGTATGACTATTTTTAGATGCGAGAGGCACTGATTAAAATTGTATTAATAAGATTAATTAAAGATTCTACTAATAAAATAAAGTAATAGAAATATAAAAAGAAACACTTAAATAAAGTTAAATATATGTAGGCTTATACGGATATCATAAAATTATATTAAGTAGCGAGATAACAATTAATTACCGTCACAAGGTCTTCTACTAACCGCAACATTATCTTGTTTCTAAAAACTCAAAATAGAAAAGTGCTACTTCATTGTTTAATGAGATATATAAGAAGATTAAGGAAATATTACAGCTCAGAGACATGCAGCAATCACCAAGGTAAAAGAAAATTAGGCTTACATAAACTGAGTAGGTACCTGCTAAATGGTGTCAAATAAGTACACTAATACATAGACCTAGTATAATTGTATGGTAAATAAATAGGATATTGGTAAAAAAATTATTCAGATTGTATACTAATTAATCAGTAATCAAATCTTCCTACGATGGTGATGAGAATAATAGTTGCAAGTCTTCCATTAGGTTACATTTATCTATATTTATATGAATGTACATGTAGGATAAAGCTATGTCGAACCAACCAAAAGGATAACGTGGTATGTGGGACCATTAAGGTAAGATCCTTAAGGTGACTCCTCTGTGGCTATGAATAAGATGCCCTATATAACCACCAAACCCTATAGAAAGCTTTATTGCCCAGTAGAGGTGCGCTGAGATACAATTCAAGCAACTGCACCATCACAAGACTGCATAATATTATGTTAATCCCCTAAGGGACATTTAGAATCTGAGGAGCAAGAAGCTCCTTTAATTATGTATTATTAAGTTGGGTTAGATAGAAAACTGTTGGAAAAAAAGCGACAAGTGGCTATAGCTCTTTACCTACACAAAACTCTGCTCTTTACATACATAAAACGTACTATTAGTAGCTTATTCTAAGTCAAAAAATATAAGTAAGTAAGTAAAGGATATAAGTAAGTCCTAGACCAACAAGGAACTGACTGAGACTGTGTAGGTACTATTGACCAAAGATGTCAACACCAACGTTGCAAATTCCACAATTAACGAACAGCAAGTGACCACTCTGCACCTGCACTATCATACTCTATGGCCGCAGATCGGCACAATGTCACGCTGCGCAGACGCAGCCGGCGGCGGCCAGTCGAGCGCGAGCCGCTCGCCGTTCACTCGCACACACTCGTCCTGCGCGCTCAGACCAGTGATACTGAATGGTAAACAAACATTCACCAAAAAAACAACAAACAATCGCCTGGGAAGGTAAGTATTTTATTTGCATGTGGCACTTTTACTTATTTAAAGGTTGCACCGTTACTGATTAGTCTTTGATAAGCCAATTAAAAACTTATCTGCCAATTTTTTTTATGTTATTTAATTACTCAAATATTAATATGTCAAATAGCTATATAAGAAACCGGCAAATTAGCTTAAAAACCTTTTTAGCATAAATCACATTCAAAATCAACTCGCGGAAATTGATTGATGTAACTTATTTTGGGCTTATTAAATAAGCTACGGATTATTGACATCAGATATTACTTTTTCGAATAAACTAGAGTTCGTCTTCATAGCGTTTTGTTCCATTCCCAGTCGGGGCCCGCTTAGACTATAACTCTTTGATTTAGCGATTCTGGTTATCAAATAAAATCGACTGCCATCTGTTTTTAGGAATCCAGACATGTGGATCCACACAAAGTAGACCATGGTTATTTGTCCATAGGTTATCAAATAAATTGCAGTTAATAAAAAAATAAGCCTTGTGCGTTTTTCATAGGAAATTTACGAATTCAGCATAAATTTAAAATTGCGTTAGTCCGAGACAGTTAAAGTCACATTTGGTTGACCAGTATAGATTTGTCGTACATGCCAGAAGATAATGAGATGTTATTTCCAACTGCATTTATGCTCTAACATCATTTTCCGATTAACATGCACTCATGGATTCCCTCTTACAGAATTCAGTCAATAAAATAATAAAATAAAGTTCGCACTTTCCTCATAATTGTCCATTTTCTATTGATTAAAGTGTCCGTGATTACCTAGACTTATTTTAGTTAGTTAGGCGAATATATCTATCTAACCCACAAATGTAATAAAGGTTAGACACAAAGGTAATATGTGGTTTTGTTATCTTTATCATTATATTATACCAACGATGATACTCTTAACACTGCAATTACATTATTTCCATTGGTAATTTTTCCAAGAGTTTCTTATTGACATTTAATTGCTTGTGATAGGCACCGCTTCTGTTTTTCATGAATACGTTTTAATTTAACGAAACATTATTTATTCAATTACTTCCTTTACGTGTATTTGGCTAACAACAAATTATATAATATTATGGAGTTTAATTATTATGTAGCAGGACAGAATATTACACAATCTTTAACCGCTTTTGACCCGCTTGTCTCATTATCTTAGAAAAGGACATTTTCAGAAAAGGACTTTTTTGGAAAAGATATTCTGAGAAAAGGACATTTTGCACCAAGACGATCTTATCATGTCTACAAAATCGTTAATTAACATAGGTAATTGAAATCTTGGACTCTTTAGAATTATTTGGTACAGATAAAGGTTTTTAGTAGAATGTTTTTGAAAGCTGAATTCGTCTTACTTCGACTTAACCCTAGAGTATTTAATAGTTTAACCATAAAGCCAGTGTTTATCAACCTTTTTAGTAACCCGATCTGCAAACTTTTACCAATAAGTTAAAACTATTTCAGGATTTATTAAGCTATTATTAAACTTTTTTATTTGATAGTTATTAAAATAAAGGTACTAATTCACAATGCCAACGTTAATATTTTATACAAAAACAAATTTAATATTTTAATATTTTGTAGCAACTGATATCGCCCAGGGGACATTTAAAACACTCATTTAAGGCACTGCGCCGCTGAAATCACATATGTCGTATTATTACTTACCTTTAATAGGTAACTTTTGCTGCGTAAATCAATTTGTAACGCCTTTCGTTCCATTCCCCAGTTTTATGTCAGATTGTAAATACTTAGTACTAAGAGCCTTCTCTTTCGCGTGTGTGTTGGAGACTATCAAAGACTTATTTTAATACTAAACAGTTCTGATAAGCACGTTGCTTACTTTTCACTTTAAATTTGTTTTCTTTATTGTTGAAGTTGATATATGACTTGTTATATGTTAATATTAACTCGATTCGTTGTGGAATGATTGTTATATGCCATGATTTATTATAGTTTAGTATAGCACTATCAGAAAGCTATAAGAGTACACACAAAAGATATCATTTATCTAAAAACTTACAGGTAGAGTACTGTATATTTATGATACTAGATTTTGAACTAAAAAACAGATGAGCCAATAATTAAAAAAGCCCTTATACTCGTATTCCTTAGGCGTAATGCAAGAAAAACGCTTAAACTATTTTAAGTAAGTATAATTTTACCGAAAGTAAATTGTATGTTACATACATACATACATTTAACGAGATAATTAGTAATGCAAAATACTTGTACCAAACAAGGCAAAAGACTATCTTGGTACATATTTGTGTATTTTTAGCAAGAAAACAATGCAAATTTTATGTGGGAATTTTTACAAGTCAATGCTTTGGAATAAGTGTGGTGCAAAATTCGCTAAAAATAGATTACTAATAATATGAAGTCATCTTTCAAATATTCACTCGTAATTATAAATATACCTTGTTTTTTCTTAAACTTTGAAATAGGCATACCTACTTGACAGTATGAAAATCATTCAAATGTTAAAATCTTCTACCATGTGAGTAATTCTATCTTGTTATACGTATGTTCATATAAAAATATCAGTCCTATTGCAAAAAACAGGTGGGATATTAGCTTCTTAAACCAAATTTAGCCAAAAATCAAGTATTTTGTTGTATATCTCTTTTCATATTAAAGAAAAATGTAAGGCGATGAACGGTCTTCCTTATCATGTTGTTTCATATCATGAAATTTATAATGCCGTTTCAGCAAAGAGTGATCAGCTGTTTGCACGTTTTTCGTGTTTACTGAAACTTATGAATAATTTAAAATATAATTATTTCCACTAGACATACATAAATTTCATCACGTCCTAATCCCCGAAGTAGGTAGGTATAGTAAAGTTTAACCACTTGGAGCCAAATATAAAAATAAAAGTGGCTCTCATGTATTAAAAATCATGATTGATGTAAAATGTTCATACTTTGTCATGGCTTTATTGCATAGAATCCCTTGCAAGGAAGGATATATGGAAAAATCAAAGTCATTTCTTAGTTTCCGCGAAGCAACTTCTGAGAACCATGACTGCTATTTCGTTACATGGGTATTAATTTAATTGCTATGGAAGGTATGGCAAGTCGCATATTTGTCAAGAATTTTTTTTATGCATTTGTTGCTTCGTAATAAAAGTTTAATACCTTTTAATTCAAAATTTATAGATACATTAAATACAGTCTAGTTTTGTCTAGTTACAAACGATAAGTTGCACCACTTATAGAAATAAGCGGTCTCTCCTTACTCTTACAATTAAATACTTTAAAAAGTATTCGTACATATTATGATAATCTACACTTATGATCAGGTGGCTTACTTCAATGATTCAAATCGAATAGCCCACTCTCTTTTCGGGGTAACCCGCCATGACGTAATACTAAGATTCGTGCGGCGCACGAGTCGGTTTACGACTCTCATTTGCGGTTTCAAACCTAAATTAAATCTTCGATTAAGGCTATAAGACTTAATACTAATCTTAGCACGCGACTTTCCTGCTTTTAATTTGAAAAATTGTTTGGCAAATACGATTCTTTTTTCACCATTTAAAATAGGGATTAATATACCAATTTGCAGTCTTATTTGTCTCACGTTAAAAAGTTTGTAAACTAAAGAAAAGGATCATAATTGATAAAAAGTAGCATAATATCTGTAAGCAGTATCTAACAATTGATAGCGATTTTACTTACTGATTGTATATTAGATGCATTTGATTTGAGAGCTGTCTTGCCATGCCATATAATGCCATACATACATTAATACTGCAATGCGATGAAATACTTTATAAAAATGTTTTTAGGCCGGAACTATCACTGACTTGCGAAGAATACGAAATTTTATTCTCAAATCACAATTTAGGACAACATCTTGGACAAACATATTTTAATTAAACATGCAGTTTTGTTTATAGCGATGAGGATTAACTTGTAATATTATGGTTTTAACTTGAAAGTATACGGCGTTTACATAATTAAGATTTTTGCATTTATCACTGTTTCGAGAAAGTTTGAAAAAATCTGGATCGCAAATTTAAAATGATTTTTTCTTTCTGATATATAATATCGAGTTATATATATTTTTTAAATATTCCTTGGAATTTACCCACTTCATTATAACGTCATTTTCTTGTTGACATCTCGAAGTTGTCTTTAAACAAAATGCTGATGAAAACATTAATTGATAATTTAAATCTCATTTACTTTTGTCTTACAGCTTCCATTTACTTTTTATTTTTAACCGACTTCAAAAAAAGGAGGAGGTTCTCAATTCGACTGATTTTTTTTTCTTTTTTTTTTTCTTGTATGTTACTCGATATCTCTGAGAATTGTTAACCGATTTCCAAAATTTTTTTTTTAATCGAAAGGGTTTACACCCGAGTTGGTCCTATTGCCACCAAATCAGGTTCTGATGAAGGGATCCCAGGAAAATTGAGGGCAACCCTCAAACTTTATAGGCACGTACAATGTGTTTTAGACATTTTCTAAGATTGTTCAAGTATTTACGCATGGTACTTATTATCTTATGTTGGTGAGCTGATGATGGAAGGTACAAATCCTTAACGATTAGGAATTAGTTTATGATTCTTTAAATATTGATATCTTCGAGAATTTGTAAGACGATTTTTAGAGTTCTTTTTTTTATTCAAAAGGGTATATCCTGGAGTTGGTCCTATTGGTACCACATCTGGATCTGATGAAGGAATCTTAGGCAAATCGAGGGAAACCCTCAAGTATTATAGGCGCGTACAATCTATTTTAGTTATTTTCTAAAACGACTCCAAAACTAACTGATTATTGTAAATATTTAAATACGTGTTAAAGATTAATACTTTCATCGAAGCTGTCGAAAGAATTTATTTTATACTTTTTAGTGTTTAGACATTTAAATAGCTATTAAGGCAATTTTTACTTGTGTTTTTTTATAAACATTTTTTGCGGGGTTTTTTGAAGTCGGTTTTTATTTTTGTTAAAATTTAATTAAAATTACATTTTTAATATTAAATGTGGGTTTATCAAACATCCCAAAACTATTATCTATAGGTGATATTAAGTATGTTGACATTTATTCGCCATCTTAAATCAGCAATATGAATAAAAAAAATCACATGTAGGTAGGTGTAGAACATATTTCTGTTTACTAAATGTCCTCTGTGAGTGTTAATGTGTCGATATAAATCATGCTCATTATTTCCGCTAGCAGAAATATAATAGTTCACAAGCAGTATTAGTTTCATAGACCTTTGATGCTGTACTCGTAAATGTCAGCTGTTAAACATATTCAGATACCCTTAGGCTTCACATCTAATAGTATTGTTGTTCATTGAACCTTATTTACTTAAGTGTGCCTGCCTTGGGTCACTAAACCTAAATAACATCTTCTAAAGTATAAATACAAAAGTGAATTAGTCTTTTACTCATAAATAACTAACTAACTTAACTTCAGGCCACTCTTATATATATTGACTAATTAACAAAACTTGTGATGATCTATCACAAGTTTTTGCAAAAATGTTTGTGGGGGTTCAAAAAAGGATTAAGGTTTCATTTATAAAAATACTGCTGTAGAATAATAGCAACATCTACATTAATACAAGCGAAAACGAAAGCGACACGTCAGCCTATATTTTAAGCGCCATAACGCATTAATCTTTACCTATGAAGTTGTACAGATGATCTTTGTTCATCACAAATGGTACGATATAAGGTAATAGGCACTATATATTAATAATTGCAAATTTCGTTCACTTCAATACGCGGCATAATAAATATGATTAATTTATTTGTGAAATGCTTTTTTATTATTTCACAACCTTCTTTACAAGTAAAACTCATGATCACAATGTCTCTACATTATTATGTACCTACTATTATTCGTCGATCGAGAGTCTTTTGGAAAGATTTGTCTGCTCAGAGTTAGGAAACTCTATGAATAAGAGACTATTCAGATACTTAGTATCATACAGAGTAATGGCTTATTGTGGAGTAATGGCTTATTGTGATGTCACAGATCGCCACAAGGCAGAAAAGAAAAAGAAAAAAAAAACTATTAATCAACCTCATTGTTAGATTAGCATGTCAGATATCAGATAATTATATTATAAATAGACGTACGAAATATATAGATAGACGTACGAAAATCTGTATCAAGCTACCATGAAAAATTGTTTTTTATAAAACAGACTTTACTCAAAACAAAGACTGGGCAGAGATTAAAGAAACATGTTTTGTTGACCTGTTGGTCAACCCTATACGAGATGTCGAAATTAATACAAACTAAATGTATGTAAGTGAATCACCGAATTCCAATTGCATAATGCAACTTACCTATACTCGCCGAAATTGCAATCTCAGTTCGCAATTTGGTGTATTCGTTCATATATTTTGGTTATACAGGTACCTATCTATATACACACATAACATCACGCTCGTAATCCCCGAAGGGGTAGGCAGAGTCAAAAGGGCAGCAAGCCACTTTAACTCCAAAATAAAACAGGGCTGGGTTAGATGGAAAATTGTGAAAAAGTAGTGACAAGTGGCTAGCTCGTCGCATACACAATCACATACCCAAAACCCTATATACGAGTCGCGTTTTACGACATGCTAGGCAAGGAACACAGATGTATTTCCCTTTATTTGAATACCTTAGATTTTTGGTTTCAATAGATATTCAATAGCTTATACCACAATTCATATAAACGGAACATTATAATATTTGGTATAAAATATGAGCATATAGTTTGCCCTTAAAGAAGAACATAACTTTTACTTCAACTTATATTTTGACCTAGAAACTTTTGTAGTGCTTATTACGTATTTACAGTGAAGAAATAAGTGTAGTGAATATGAGACGAAAAGTATTTGCAATTTTAATGCTAATAAAGACATTAACACGATTCGCGGTATCTTCTATCTAAAATGTATCTAGGCAGGTAAACTAATGATAATAAAATAAATCTAATTAACTTGGTACTTAATATGATGTAGGTTGTTGGAAGGTATTGCATCTATACTAATATTATAAAGCTGAAGAGTTTGTTTGATTGAACGCGCTAATCTCAGGAACTACTGGTCCGATTTAAAAAATCTTTCAGTGTTAGATAGCCCATTTATCGAGGAAGGCTGTACTGGGCTAGAGAGGGCACAGCTAGTTTATGATAAAAATTATGTACGGGACCATGTTATATCCAGAGTGGTATGTATAAGATAAAATAGTATAATATTAGACTGGTTCGATGGCGCATTCGGTAGTGACCCTGCCCCATGCGTCAAGAGTTGTAGGTTCGATCCCCACCCAGACCAATCATTCGTTTGATGAATACTTGTGTTTGTTCTGTGTCTTGGTGTTAATATCCAATATTTGAGTATACCTACTCGTATTTTTGTAATACCACTGTTAATTCTGATATCCGTAACACAAGTGCTTGCCTCGGAGTCAGATCAATGTATGTGATGTCGTCAGATATTATATATGTTTCATATAATATTGTTATGCAGAACTCATTACATGAAATGTGTTTCAATAACTTTGAATGGGAGTAATCTTCATATATGTTTGTTTGTTTTGCATTAAGTTGTTTCAAATGTAGAGACATTCCATTTGTTTTACTACTATACATTTGTTTCGCCAATGAAAAGACGCTAGTGTAGCAATAAAGAGCAAATGTTAACAACAAGAAGTATCTATTATTGTGAGAAAACAGCAAATTCTAAACACAAAACAAAAATACAATTTTGCAAAAAAATTTAGGTAATACGTTAGTTTTGTTGGAAACTTGATAACTCTCATATATACCTGCTATCATACTCGTAATTTGTTGTGGTTATCTATACTTATAATAAATCTGCAGAGAGGTCAATTCTGTACATGAAATATATTTTCAAAATAACTATCAGGGGGTGATTAGTGATCGATACTGATGCCAAAAATGCAATCAGTAAAATTTTTGTCTGTCTGTCTGTCTGTCTGTATGTTCCTTATAGAAACAAAAACTACTCGACGGATTTTAACGAAACTTAGTACAATTATTCTTTATATTCCTGGGCAGGTTATAGTATACTTTCATCACGCTACAATCAATAGGAGCAGAGTAGTGAAGGGAAATGTTGGGAAAACGGGAGAAGTTACTCGATTTTTTAAGCTTCCGTCGCGTGTGCAGCCTTAATGGTTAAAGTTACATAGAAATCATGTATGACGGAAATAGTCTTTATAATATTAACCATAAACGCGGGTGACACCGCTGGCACAGCTAGATACAGTTTTATGCAGACAATACTTACAGAAGTAGGACGCATAATAGATGCTAAACAAAAAACGTACTATTATGTTCTACATAATACGTAGTGTCGCGTCCATTATAATAAGATTTGTAAATTCAAAAAAAGGGTCGTTTGCAAAATATGATGTTCACTAATGTGTACACGTTTTTACTATTATAATAATAGTAAATTTGATACCTGATGACAGATTTATAAGTCAGTTAAAGAGTTATAAGAAATATTTTCAAATCTTTACATAGTAAAATACAAAGTCACCGCTTCTGTCTGTTCGCTTAGATCTCTTGAACTACGCAAGGGACGGTGATGCGGTTTTATCAATAGATTGAGTGATTCAAGAGGAAGGTTTATTTATATATTTTTTTTTATATATAAATATTATACTAATTCGGTCGGTGGTGGTAATTTTGTTAAGCGGTGGTAGTTCAATGGTAAGAACACTCGCCTCGAAACCGAGGGGTTCTAAATCGGACGCGTACCTCTGGATTTTTCCAATCTATGCTCGTATTAGCACTAGTTCAGCAGTGAGAAAAATAATCCTGATGATCAACCATATTCGTAGCTATGAAGATTAATATGGATTATAAATAATAGTTTTACGTGATTAGGTAGTCAGCATTAATGAGGTAATAAAAAAATAGTAATTATTTTACATAACAGGACAAACACGTTAAAAGTCGAGACTTAAATACCCAGCTGGGCTTTTACTCATTTATTTATAGTGTCTTTTTTTGTTACAAACTCATCTACAACGACTTATATAAATGTTATATAATATATTTCATTTGTATAGTACAAAATAATATGGTAAGGGTATTATTTAAGATTGGCTATTTTCGCGTGGAAACAGGTTATGTAACTTGTCGATAAGTCATTTGACAATTTAAGTCTTCCAAGAATCTCCTATTACATACTCGTATAACACATATTTTATTTCACATATTCATTGATATCTACCAACATCACACTCTTGATAAATAAAGATAAGTCAAAAGTACAGTAAGATTTTCAGAATATATCTATTTATACTTATAACGTAATTATTATACCTAAATCTTACTGTTTCAGATTTTTCTATTACTATTAGTTCATTAGTAAAATTTACTATTATTAATGAACATATAAATTAAATAACGTAAAACTTTACACATAAACTTTTTACTTCAATGACTTCTGCACCCACCTTATGTATTTTTGATGAATACTTGTGTTTGTTCCTGCCTGAGTGTTATTATCTAATATTAAAGTATATATTTGTAATACCATTGTTGGTTCGGATATCCGTAATACAAGCTTTGGCTACTTAGCTCGGAGTCACATCAAGCTATGTGATGTCGTCGGATATTTATCAGATGTATGCATTATAAAACATAAAAAAATATATATTCATCATGAGAATCATGAGAAGAATTCAATCGCCACATGTGACAAGTAAACAGTATCTGTAAATACTAAGAATCACTTAGCACGCGTTAAGTGCGTGCTGCGTTATCTAGTTATTAAATTATTCGCACTAGCTTTTGCTATGCCTTTGTCCACGTAAAATTGGATACGTAATAAAGTCTTTAACGTACCGTGGGATTATTTCCGGAATAAAAGTATCCTATGCCTTTGATAAGGTAAAACCCCCCCATGGGTTTTTACTGCCTGCTTTTTCGGCCAAGTAAAGCAAATCTTATTCATCTCAATCAAAATAATCTCCTAAAAATATCAAAAGCTTATTAAAAACTACCAAATTGATTGATAATTATTCAAATACTTAAGAGGAAAACGGACAAGCAGAAAAAACATTAAACTTTGCTACTTCTAAGACTATATTGAACTGTCCAATTGAAATTCTAATCAAGTGCTAGCTCACTTTTCGCATCCAATTAAACTCTAAGATTGGGTCAAGTTGATCAACTTCCTAAACTTGCAATCCACTAACGATTAAGTTCCGTCGTAAAATTACAAATTATTACAAAGTTGAGCTTGAAAAACCCGAAATATGAGTTAGATATTGCTATGTTATGACAATATTACTTATATAATAAACGCGAAATCTTGCATGCATGGATATATGATATATGGATGTTCGTTACTTTTACAAGCCAAAACTTCTGAATAGATTTTAACAAAACTTTATAATTGTCTAGCTTATACGTTAACACATAACATACGCTATGTTTTATGGTTTTATGTACCACGCTAGCGAAGCCGCGGGCAGAAGCTAGTTCTATCTACATAATAGATAGTTAAGTTCTGTATCTCCTCTAAATATTTATAGATATAAATTCTATAGATACTGATTTTGACCCGTATAGATGTATGTAGTTAAGAAATAACATGCTATAGAATTAAAGTGAGTGGAATATTCCATTTTAGAAAAAAAATGTCGACCTGTCGACAAAACGTTTCGATTGGTTATCTTAAAGATTATGATATCGTTTCTAAACTGGAGTAGAAATTGTGTTAATAATCGAAACTAAACTTCCTTAACCACTAACGTAATTAGGTTTCTAACTTTGCTGGCTTAAACTTAAGCTAGAGTAGTGAAAAATCACACAAATCAATTTAATTATATAAACATTTGGTATTCTAATTAAAATCATCATCCTCCTAGCGTTATGTTCCGTGCTTAGGCGGGGTCCGCTTAGACCATGATCCAGGATTTAGCGAGCCTGGTAATTACATTGAAGCGACTGCCAATCTGACCATCGTAACCCTAAGATAGGGGAACCCGACAATTTTTGGATCATGGTTACAAATCTAAAGTTGTTTGAATTTGCAGGTTTCATCACGATGTTTTCCCTCACCGTCGAGCTAGTGGTATAAATACGTACATAGATTTTAAAAATCCAGAGGTACATGCTCGGGTTTGAACCCGCACTCCTCGGTTAAGAGGCGCGTGACCTTGCCATTGAGCTACCATCATCGCTTGTATTCTGATTAAAAACTAAAATAAAATTTTATAACAAAAAATTAATATGTACCTATTCATATCAATGTCATAAACATCTTCGTATCTATGTTCATTTTGTATAAAAGACGTTGACACGTGCTCAGAACGAACGTTAACACCGCGATATTATGTTTCCTAAGACGACAGAGACAATATCATTAGTATAATGGTTCATATACACTGACGTCTTCTTATGCTTATTATTACATTTTACTATTCAGTGTCCATACGAAGAGCTGACTTCCTCATTATTGTCCGTAAAATTTGTCTCGTGATTGTAACAAACAGTTTTTTTTTAAGTTAGCTAGCAACATCTCGGAAGCATCATATTTTTTTAATTTTATTGTACATCTCTTAAACTTTTATTTACTGTTTGTGTATGCATTTTTCTTTACAAGGCAATGTACACTACTTAATGGACAATTATAAAGAACATGTAGGCTACTGAACTACTCCGATTGAGGTTGTTCAGTTTGCATGTGGAATGCACTGAAAATTAAGCCTGCGAATATCGGCAAAATTGTGATCGTTCTTTAAAATTTCACATTAACTTCTGCTTTCGGAGACTATTTGCTGTTACAATCACACATCTTAAATCAGTAAGTAAATATATTTACTAAATAGGTAGGTACTTAACACGCATTTAGACTTGAATTTTTAACCTTGTTTCAGAACGTTTTAGAATATTAAGAAATCACTTAGAATCAATATCTGAAGTAATCTGAACACATTTTTCGTGTAAGTGTTTGATAATTGAATGACATATCCTTACATAGCTATGCTATTATTGCAATAGAACAATGAAATACAAATGTCTTGAGGGCTTTATCGTCTAATACAAATAATTGATTATAAACATTCGGTTCGGAACGTTGAATCTACCAAGAAGAACCGGCAAGAAACTTTGTAGTCACTTATAAATCGCTAAGATTTAAATTGTATTTAACATATATATACAATTCATAAATTAGGCAGGCCCGTTGGTCGTCGGCAGGTAGTAGGCGTAGGGGCTCCTCCACCTGCATTGCTAGTGTCTTCGCAACAGCTGAACAGGGATGGTCTTGCACCTTTGGCCATCTCTGTCAGCCTCCCCGCTAGGGAGCAAGTGGAGCCCGCCGCTTAGGGCAGGCCATCGCCGGTGATGCTGTGGTAGCTTTTGTCATGGATCTCACAGCATCATCACTCTGGCGACGAAAGATGCCGCGGGGTTTAGTGGGTATACCCCGGCCACTCCATCTTGGCCGGAGAGGGGTTCTCTTTTTTGAAGGGCCCTGGGAGTCCCACACACCGCGCCGTCCCCCCTAGGGCGGCGTGAAGAAAAAAAAAAAAAATAAAGGCCCGTTGGTCGTGCGGCAGAAAATCTGGCCACGAAACCAAGGGTCGAATCCCGCTAGGAGCAAATGTTTCGCGTGATGAACATGGACATTCGTACTCTAGTCATTGATGTTTATAAATGTATTTATTTAAGTATGTCTATCCTTTCACCTTATCCGTTATCCGTTTCACCTAGTATCCAACTTAGTTCAGAACTAGGGATTTGGTTGGATCAGTCTGGAAAAAATATTTTTATTGATTTATTTATTTACAATACATTACAATATCTGAGCAGATTACAAAATCTTTATTTCTATAGTGGCAATATATATGTGACTTGAATTTATGGGCATTTCAATTATTTTTTTTGGTACTGAATAAAAAACGTTGTGCTAAGCTCCAAAAAAAAATCTGATTTTACAAGTCTTAGATTTAAGGACAAGTATGTATTTATTCCTAATTTTCAAGCCATGATGGTCATGGTTCAGAAAAAGACAAGTCCTTGCGAAAATACACAATACTGAACCAGTCGCTTCAACGCTGGGCTATTACTGACACATTGTTTCTGCCATCGTAAGATTATAGTTACTCGCGTGTCGCGAGCACGTGGCTTCATCGTGCGTAAACAAACCTTTACGCCTTTACGCGGCATTTTCTTCGCGTTCCTTATGTACCAAAGGTCACTGAGGTCGTAAATTTCGCCAAACACTTCCGTTATTCCTGATACGGCTTAGGAATAACAATGCCTTAGTCCACTTTATTGGCGGATAGTGTTGCTATTTGGTGCTCTATTAAGTAAATTGTTTTTCAGCTATAATGTTCGAAATTAGAGTAGCCAATGCAAGATCTAATAATAGAGGGTTAGAATTTTAGTGTATAAAAATTATGGATGTTTTTTTTATTAGGATATCTTGTCTTACCACGCGTACATACATACACGTGCGAATATTAAACACAATAAACTTACAAACATTTAAGATTCATTTGTAAGTAAGAGTGGTATATTGTGGTGGTGGCCAAAATGTTATAGGTAATTCTCAGAATCTGGTCAATTTGCACTGGCTGCGTGTCTAATACATACATATACATCCTATTCCCGAAATAGGCAAAGTCCAAGGCGTAATTAAATGAGTTCCTTAAACCCTTTACAAAAAATCAAGTTGCGTTAGATGGAAAATTGTAAAAAGTAGTGACAAGTGGCTAGCCCGCCACCTACGTAATTGAAAACCCGATACTCGATACACCATTAGTCACCTTTTACGACATGCTAGGCAAGGAACACTTCTGGCGGTGCTGGTACAATCTTTGCGAGACCCAGTCCAACATGAATCTTCATGTCTGAAGTACAGAATAGTCTATTATTAAACCGATAGAATTAGTTAGTAGGCTAGTCTTGAACTTTTAGGAGGTAAATGTGTACGTCTTGCCATTTAATTGTGCCATTTTCCTTCCATACCTTAATTCACTGCTAGAAAGGTCACAAACATCGTTTCAACGCTTGGTGTAGTACTTCCGAATACACTATAAGAATACTAATATCTATCCGTAAAGCAGTCCCAATTTGCGTTTGAATGATTAATTTCTATCCTTATGCCATTGAAATAAGGTTTTTAGTTGAATGTACCAAATCTTGAATAAGGTATTTTTAATGTCGATTGATTTTGCTTACTTTTAGGTATTCTAGAAGAGGCTATTCGAACAGTAAGTTTCTTCCGCCGGCTATGTTAACGATATTATTTACTTGGCAAAAATAAACGGAGAAAAAGATTTTTGGAATATTTTTGTCAGCCTTTTTTAATCGTATTGTATTACTAATGGCACTTAGTTATGTCTAATCAGAAGCACTAACGTATCAAAAGATAATTTCCTGGTGAGATCTAAAAAAACATCTAAAGCTTCGGTCAATAAACATGGATGAACAGCAACCACAATTTCAATGAAAAAAATTGTATAAATAAGTTAGTTTATTTAACTCATTCTCTGACGGCATGTTTAAGCACCTTTTTATTTATTTTGCAAGTATACACTAACACTTTTAAAATACTCGGTGGCTATGAACTGTGAAGGTTATACGCGTAGTAAAGCAATAAATTTATTAAGTATTTTAAAGGTATGTTACAGTATACTTAGTTTATCAGTAATGTGTCTATGATGCCAATTTATGTAAATATATTGTGCTGTAAAATAAATAATTGTCTAGATGGATACTCAAACTTTTCCTTACCCAGAATATTAACATGCAGTCTTTTTGACTCGCTTGATGGCGTATTGCTATCGCACTTGCCTTATGCGCCAAATGTTATGGATTCGCTTCCCACCCAAGACAAACATTCGTAAAATAAGTAAGTACTTATGTGTCTGGGTGCTAATATATTATAATAGATACATACATACGTAACATCACGCCCATATTCCCCGAAGGGGTAGGCAGAGTCAAAGGGGCAGGATGCCCCTTCAACCACATTCAGCCAAAAATAAAGCCGGGCTGGGTTAGATAGAAAATTGTGAAAAAGCAGTGACAAGCGGCTAACCTGTTGCCTACACAATCACACACCCAAAACCCGATATACCATTAGTCGCCTTTTACGACATGCTTGGCAAGAACCACAGTTGGTATATTATTTTTAGACCAACATTGGGACAGTGGTGATTATTATAATACAATATAATTTAAAGAAAGAAAATTTTACATATTTATTTGGTGCAAAACTTAATCTAAAATATGTATTATGTTAGTTAAATATCTTAGTTATATTTATACACTGTTGATTCTGATATTCGCAATACCAATAATGATGATTAATCATCTTCCTAGCGTTATGTCCCGTACCTACTTAAACGGGGTCCGCTTAGACCATGATCCAGGATTTAGCGAGTCTGGTAGTTACATTGAAGCGATTGTCGGTCTGACCTTCTTAACCCTAAGATAAAGGAACTAGACAATTTTTTGATTATGGTTACAAATCCAAAGTTTTTGAATTTTCAGGTTTCATCTCGATGTCTTCCCTCACCGCCGAGATAGTGGTATAAATACGTATTTAGATTTAAAAATACTCAATACTCAATAATTTATTGCTCTATAATGGATACATAATTGGATTGTTCTAATCTTCACGTACCACCTGGTACGTGAAGATTAGTACAAGAGGTACGTGCTTGGGTTTGAACCTGCGCCCCTCGGTAATGAGGCGCGTGTCCTTACCATTGAGCTACCACCGCTCTTTATATTATAGTATATAATGTGTAGGGAAGTGGCGTGAATTTTTAGTTAGTTATGTTAGTTAGTTGTGCTAAATTCTGTACGGACTAGTTTGATTATAGCGCGGACTAAATTAACCATTCATGCACCAAAAACTGTGCAATAAAAACTACTTTAACACTCTTAAAAGGTGAACTTGAATGAAGATCATTTTGTACTCGTTCGAAATGCGCTTAAATCGGCCATGGTCAGCCGGTGTTTGATGCATCGACACTTAAGTATTTCTTATCGGTCCTTAAATAATTGAAAGGCGTAGGCACAATGGCATTTAAGATGTGTGTATTAAATCGCCCTTTAAATAACGGTATCCCTACGGGTCATATTACTGAAAATAATTGGCTTGTACGCATTGAGACATCAATTTCACATTCACGTTTTAGAGAGAACTTTAATTTTGTTTCAAATTTAAAACGTATATAATATAGTCAACATCAAAATTTGACTCACTTTTAGTGTATGTAATACCATATAGTCAAGAAATATTATTATTAATTCACTTTCGATTCGAAAAAGCGTCAAGGTTGGTATCATTTTTAGATCAAGTTTTGAAGTAGGTACATAACAAATAATAAAACCTGGCGAAAATTATTAATTACAATGTGTGAGATTTATCTATCTCTATTGGTAAAAACAGAGTCTAAGTAAGTAACTCAAATGAAAACATTACCAATTAGTATAATTCGACAACAAAGCAAACAATTATCCAATTTCTATCAAGTAACGGACCGTGAACGGTGTTGAGTAACTGACCTTTAAAGTAAACCTTGGCAATAATTGACTTATCGCTTATTGAATAAAATGCTCATTTCGTTCAGTCAATAAAACAAATATTTGTTAATGCTGTACTTATAGGCAGTACCTAAGTACAAATCAATACAGTTCGCTAGGAAGACGATATTGCCATATTGCCCTACTCGCGTTAAGGTCAACAACTGACTTATGATACCTTTGGTGACGCAAATATCTACGGGATATAGTGACTGTTTACCATAAGGTAGTTGATTGACTTTTTTCAATTATTTGTCGGTTCGTATACCTACATATAATTGATGATTTAAACATATTCAACAATGAATAGGAAAAGTGTAGTATTGTAACAAATACACAATTCGTATAATTTATATTAAACATAACTGTTTTTATATGTAGTAATCGCTAAAGCAAGTTATATCAAATACGTTATTGTAACATCGTTACCATATAAGTAATGGCTATTATTGGCTTAATGGTTTATGGAAAAAACTGTAGTGAGATTCCAATGATTGGAATTTGTACTAGTATGCTAAGTGATAAACATACATAATAATCATTTGTCAATACTGTCCGTATGTATGTGGGTCTGACATGAGAGGTTGGTAGCACGGATTCTGTTAATCTTAAACCTATACACATATTGTACACACGACAGCACTTCAGGCTAAACATTGCGGAGTCTTATTCCGTTGTAATAAGGGCTGTTTTGCAACAAAAATATATAGCCTAAAGTGCTGCCGTCTGTACATAAACTACTTTAAATACATTTCTAATGCTGCTATATTATAACTTTATATAATATTTTGCCGATTACTGTAGTCACTTCGCAGAGGCCATATTATAAAGCAGAGTCTAATTCCTACGATCTATGAGATCTTAAGGGCTTTGTTAATGTTCCCTTGCAACTCTGTGACTTTATTATATCTATGGTAATATAAGAGGCATATTTTTCCATTTCATTAAATATTAAGTCGATAGGATTCTTAAAATCTTCTTCTTTTGTGACTTGTTACTGAAAATGGCTAGTATTTTGTCTAAAATGGTTGATAGTTTACTCGCTTCTAGAAATGTATCAGTTGAGTCCCAACAAATCTGTAGTTTCTTTTTAATTAAGTTTTCCAGTGACAAGTGACATCATTTGAATACAAACTAAAATCTTAGAAATCTCAGATACCATTCACTTTCGACGCCCTGTTTAAACAGGTCGATTTGTTGCAAATGACCCCTAGAACAACCGCTTTTAAGGAATTGGCTTAATTACCAGTCACCCTATGTAGAACCAACACATTATGTAAAACAATATGTAAAAAAAAATTACGTGAGGATTACTAAAGGTGTTAGGAGTCTTAAAAACCGTAGAGCTTGTATAAAAATGATCATAAATGTTGAAGAAGCACGTGAGGTACGTTAGGATCGTGCCATATGGCGTTCGGTTGTCTCTGCCCACTCCGCTAGGGAAATGGCGTGAAGTTTAGTTAGATAGGAATACCAAAGTCCGTTTATATCAAGAAGTGGCCACGCATTTAGGTGTTCATCCATAGATAAATTAATTTAATTTATTATTCAACTTAATATCATAAAATAGCCGGCGTATCAATAAATTATTAAGTTTATGATTTATCTGAGAACATACAGCTTCCACTAAATTATAGCTTGTATAGTAATGCTAAAGAAACTGTTATTATTATAGTAACATTTTCACTTCATAAAATATGAAAAACACAACTTTACGACACTGAAACGTTAAGCGGAAAAAACATAAATGTACCTGATTCGGTAGAAGTATATTCAGATACTCCTTTATCCTTATCTCCGTCCCTCATGGGACTTCCCTTTATTTATGTCGACGCGTTTGAAGTAATTCCCCATTTAGCTATAAAATTATGTGTTATTTTTGCGGTTACGTTTCGTAAGTGGCAAGAGTATTTTTCCTCAGATAGAGGTTCAGCTTAGTCACGGCTTGTTGAAAAAAGTAATAATTTTATCTCATCGTTTATTCTTCTTTGAAGTGTTTCTTTCTTAAGTTTTCCTTAATTTATAGATACCAATTGACGGTTGCTGATATAGATGACTTGCTATGAATATGGGGTATTAGCTCTAAACCAACGAATCGATTTTAATACTTTTTCATTAATTTATCTTTTACAATTCTGTCAATATAAACATCAATATTAGGTGTTGTTACACGCAGTGTAAATTTTGGTCTTTGAACAAAAAAGATAAAAGAGATTTTGCGAGTCGTATAAATGAGATTTCTATATCGATCTATAATTACTAGACTTGCTAGCAACACACCCAGTACCTAAAATCGACTTGTGCTAGTGGATTAACATTATCTTTACCTAAAAGGTGTCTGATATATGACAAAGGACTCGCATTAATGATGCCATAACTAAATTTAGAGCCTGAAGTGTAATTAGGCAATTAGTAGGCGGTTCAGTGTGAGGTTCTATGTTTTATTGTTCCACATGCGTTTTTTGGTCTGAATATTGCAAGACTTCAAGACCGTCGGAATAGTCTTGTCATGCTCGTTATTTTGCGTTGTAGGGAATTTTTAAATAATCATGGAAATACGACTAGGATTTCTTAGTGGTGACTGTCATTTATTGAGACGTGTATTACTCATGTTTTTTCGAAGACAAAATCCGACAAATCAAAATCAGAATGATTAGAGCGCAGTGGTTGCATCATTTTGGATAAATTATTCTTTAAATACCTAATCATATTACCACTATAATATTTCAAATGCGGAAGTAGAAGTTTCTTTATTAGGTACGTCTTAAAGCGTAAACGGATTAGCCGATTCTGAATTAAAAATCACACAGGTTAATTTTTATCCCGGAAAAGTATATAGATACCGCGGGACCGGCGATAATCTTTATGTAATCATAATTCGTGTGATCGCAATGCATATACATTGCTGTATTTGAAACCCTAGATATCATTTTTAAGAGGAGAATGTTGACTTATCAAATATAAGGTACAGCCTTAAAACATACAATCTTATAACCCTAAATAATACATGGTTTTAGGTAATAGTTTAGCCTCTAAGTATGTTTTTTTTTTTTACTGTTACCCGTAATGTGTCTGTATAATAAATAAATAAAACCCACATTTGCGAATAACAAATTTAAATTTATCTAGCAGTTGCTTCTATGGTCCTTGTAACTTAAATGGTTTTATAGATGGTCAATAAAGTACGTATACCAACTTCACTGCCTCAGTATTCGTTGGATTAAATATTGCGAACGGGCAAGTTTCCCAACACGCGCTGAATATAGATGAATCTACGATCTCTTGGTTTTTATAAGGACAGCTATCTGATTGGGTAGATTGAAGAGCTACTTATAAGTGTTTCTTTGAAACCTATATACCTAAATAAACAATATCATGACTTTGACTTCCCGTGATTTTTTTATATTTGAGCCTGGTTACATTCTATAGGAGTCACGTTTAAATAAAAAAACAGCACAAAGTATTTACGTTTAAATTATTCGTGCCAACTTAACATAATTATAGTAAAGCATTATTGTTGTATTAATTATAGTGATAATGTACACGGAACAACTCGAATAATTTAAATACATTAGATATATTGCACATTTACAGATACGACCGGCAATTGCTTGTTACGATAACAAGGGAATGCCAGTGCTGATCAAAAATTACAAAATAAATTAAGGATCTTGAGCTCTTGATGTCTAATTAGGGCAGTATTTGCATTTGTTTTATATAGCATATACAATAAAATACAGTACATAATAAATTATTAGGTGTAGAATGTAGTATGAAATAACATACATACATAACATTACGCCCATAATCCCCGAAGGGGTAGGCAGAGTCAAAGGGGCAGCATGCCCCTTCAATCACATTCAGCCAAAAATAAAGTCGGGCTGGGTTAGATGGAAAATTGTGAAAACGCAGTGACAAGCGGCTAACCTGTCGCCTACACAATCACACACCCAAGATCCGATATACCATTAGTCGCCTTTTACGACATGCTGGGCAAAAACCACAGTTGGGAGTTAATTAATACAACAATAATGCTTTACTATAATTATGTTAAGTTGGCACGAATAATTTAAACGTAAATACTTTGTGCTGTTTTTTTATTTAAACGTGACTCCTATAAAATGTAACCAGGCTCAAATATAAAAAAATCACGGGAAGTCAAAGTCATGATATTGTTTATTTAGGTATATAGGTTTCAAAGACTTATTATTTTTAAGTCCCAAACCAACATGGGACAGTGGGCTGGGTTGGATGGAAAGCTGTGAAAAAGGAGTGACAAGTGGCTAGCTCGTCGCCTACTCAATCACATACCCAAAGCCCGTAAACCATTAGTCGCCTTTTACGACATGCTAGGCAAGAACCACAGTTGGCACATTCTTTTTTTTTTGTCCCAGATCAACATGGGCCAAGTCCCAGATCAACATGGGCCAAGTCCCAGACCAACATGGGACATAGTATAAAATAAATTTATTTTATTACTTCTTAAACGCGACTGTTACCTACTTAAAGTCGCGTTAAATATGTAACTTTAGACTCAAAATTACAATGGGCTCCCCAGATTTCTACTCTGGCAAGAAGACTAAGCTCAGCTGCCTAGGCAGTTAGGAAGATAAGGAATCTCACTGACATCGAAACGGCTAGATTAGTTTATTTCAGCTACTTTCATAGTATCATGTCCTATGGCTTGCTTTTATGGGGATCTGCAGCGGATATCCAAACTATTTTTGTATTACAAAAAAGGGCAATTAGGGCTATATACCGACTTGGACCCCGCGACTCCCTAAAAGAGTTATTTCAGAAAATCAACATTTTCACTGTGGCGTCCCAATACATTCTCGATTGTTTAATGTATGTGTATAAAAACTTGCATTCCCAATTTATTATTTCTATAAGTGTTTCTTTGAAACCTATATAAATAAAGAATATTTTGACTTTGACTTTGACTTGACAAATAAATTATACATGTCTTACTTTTATTTATTTTATGAAATCTACAAGTCAGCTATATCGAACATAGAGAGCATGAGTTAGTTCGTAGACACCGAGACTTATACAGATAAAATTGATACCATTCAATGTCGAAGTCTTATTGAGATAGCCTTATAAACCCAAGGAACTTCTATTTCTGATACACCTGTATTCAATGGAAACACGGAGAAAACTATTCTATCAGAGGTCTGTGTTCGATTCTTATTGTTAGGATGGGCCGAAGGAAGAAATAAAGTAAGAAGGTCTTCATTTTTAACACTAGAAGGTTTATTTTCGTTTGAACTCGGTATGGTGAGATTGATGACAATACTTTCAATTATCGATCCATTGGCACTGAAGTTATATTGAACAAAATTACTGAACGGGATTGCCCTTGTCTCTGTAGTTATCCTAGAGAATTAATGAAGTATATCATTTTTGGTAATTTTGTAAAATTTTTCGATATTCTGATCAAGCTGAATATACCTATTTGTTGGTTAATGAAAATATAAAAAAGTTACTTTTCCTCTATTTCCGTATATTTTTAAGTCTTTAGTAATAAACGCACTGAACATAAATATTTATTAATAAGGAAACAAAACTGTAAGACATATTCTTTGTATTTAAGTCGAGTAACTGTTAAGTTATATGTATTGATCACAGCTATGTAATATTTTGCTACACGCGCAGAGGGAATTTCTATGTCACGTGTGTGAATTATGCAGTTATGCAACTATTACAATAAGTTATAGGTTTTATTATCCTTTACGGTTTGTAGTTATGGCTACGAAGCCATAACTACAAACGATCCACACGCATTAAATTTAACTAATTTGTAGAATTGCATAACACGAACATTTACACAACATCACGCCCATAATTCCCGAAGGGGTAGGCTTTATATTTTTTTTATTAAAATTGCAAGATACTGATGGTGTTTTATAATATGTACTTACAAGTTCGACTGTGTATACCCCTTTGGGGATTGCGGGCGTGACGTTAAGATTGACTAACTGACTTAAAAGTTAAATCTACATACTTGATTTACATTATCCTAATGACATTGATGGAGACCCTCAAACAGCCATCTGTAGTTGTTAAAAAGAAAAAAACCCAACTGTGGTGTTTTTTGTAGAATTATGTAGGTAGAATCCTCATTCAATGGTCACCTTGTGGTTCAAAGTACAAAGTTTTCGATAACTACATATAGTATGACTAGCTCGATGGGGCATTCGGTAGTGACCCTGCCCCATGCGCCAAGAGTTGTGGGTTCGATTCCAGGACAAACATTTGTATGATGAATACTTATGTTTGTTTTGTGTCTGGGTGTTAATATCCAATATTTAAGTATAATATTTGTAATACCACTGTTGATCCTGATATCCGTAATACAAGTGCTTAAGCTACTTACCTCGGAGTCAGATCAATGTATGTGATATAGTCAGATAATTATTTATTTATTTAAATATAAGTGGCAAAACGGCTATTTGTTTTATTGACACGCTGCATGACATTTAATAATAAATTGATTTTACTCCATATACTTTAAGGTGGCTCATTACAATATGCCCATTCATGACAAACTAAATGGGCAAGAGGACTGTGTTTCGAGTTGATGAATTACTCAATTATACCATACATACACACCAACACGCCCGCCGATCTCCGAAACGGATGGCAAAAAACAAACCACGCTTAGTCAAGAATAAAGTGTTAGTTAAGTTAGATAAAAAATACGCTTAAGAATCGACAAGTGGTAAGCATAATCACAAACTCAATACCTAATACGCCATGCTAGACCAACATAAATATTAGATAATTATCAGACTACATCACATACATTGATCTGACTCCGAGGTAAGTAACTTAAGCACTTGTGTTTCAGATATCAGAATCAACAGTGGTATTACAAATATATACTTAAATATTGGATATTAATACCCAGATACAGGACAGACACGTACTCATCATACGAATGTTTGTCCTGGGTGGGGATCGAACCCACAACTTTTGGCACATGGGTCAGGGTCACTACCGAATTCGCTATCGAGCCAGTCAACATTTTACGTATGACTATTATACACTTACTCGTAGGAATATATGAATTCCTTGCCTAAAATTTTGTCTAGCCTTGAGAAGCCGGTTTCGGCCCGGGTACGATAGCATTTCCAATACTCTTTGCTATGATTGTTTACTATTGCACCTACTCTTGAGCCAAGACTATATTTTGAGATGAAATCGGTTTCAAGCCCAACACCATATAATATTTTACTGCTTATTAACAGTGATGATTGCATTTACACATAAATTAGATTAACTCTAAGTTTATTGTTCCCGTTATCAGCCTTGACCTGATACTATATATTTACATGCTAGCAGTACCCCCGGTTTCACTCGCGTTACTGGTTAATGTTATAAACCTGTATACCTTCCTTGATAAATGGGTTATCTAAAACTGAAAGATTTTTTAATCAAACCAGCCAGTAGGTCCTGAGGTTAGCGCATTAAAAAAAAACTTTTCCTTATAATATTAGTTAGTATAGATTAGCCTATATTGGAGTACACATAATTGTTTTAATTGAATATTAGTTAGATTATTCAATTAATTTGGCCACTGGATACGAATTTTCATTAATGTCGTTAAGTACTGATTACTATTTATTTTGATTGTTTTATTTGTATTGAGCAATAAATCATAATTCATAGTTGCTAATTGTGTCATACATTGTTCAAATTATTAATAGTACTCATAAAACTATTCGAGATACTATTTTAAACGTATTTTAAAACAGTTTCAATACGTAATTTTAATATTTTTTTGTTGTCAATTATTATATATTCTTTGTGTAATGCCTATAATAAATCATGAAATGTGGTACAGGTGTTCATAATATAAATACCTATATTATTTTATATGAAATATGTTTTTAAATACAATTTTATTTAACATGAGTCAATTAAATGAAGGTGATCATTTATGGAAACTATTTGTTTAATTAAATGTCAAATCTTCTAACTTATAAAGTAAGAGTATGTCATGTATGTAGATGTAAAAATGACTTAAAAAATAAACTATCTAATATTAATATAATGTGCACTTTACGCCAAGAATTTGCGGGGCATTAGTTGTATAATTAAAAACCGTCTTGTTTAAATAAAATATTAAAAACAATACTAAAAGAAGTATAAACAATACCTATAATATAATGAATAATAGTCTTTAATTAAACAGCCCGTAAAAACAATACGCACTTATGTTTTGTTTTATCGCATCAGTGGAGTTTGCTATTATACCAATAAAAATATAAATCTATTGTGCTTTTTATTTTGAATTTTTTCTTGTCTCGTTTCACTATACTCTGCTCTCAGACGGGTTTTGCTGGAAACACCACCCTATATTGGGCAAGTGTGGTAACGAGACAGCCACTTCAATAATTGGTTACAATTACATTGAAGTGACTACCATTTAATATTGTAACTTTTTACATGGGGAATCCAAACAGATTGAAACATAGTTCTATACATACGTAGATATTTCTGATCTATCTATAGACTCACTCAACATTTCAGTAACCGCGGATATTATATATAATGTTATGTTATAAATGCGTACTTAGGTTTTTAAAACCTGTTGGTACGCGCCCGGATTTGAACCAACACTTTTTGTACATTTTATAAGGCCCGTGTTACTATTCATCTTCCACTGCACCGTGTCTACGTTTACAGAGATAAATGAGCCTCCAGTTGGAAGCTTAATTTTTACCGACTAATAATTTTCTAGATCATAAAGTTTTATAGAATGTTTTCAACTTGACAAATGTGATTCCAACGCTTATCTGTCTTGATGTTGATTTTGCTCTCATCGCGATAAACATAGATATATTTGTAATCCCTCTTATCAAAGGATGGTTTAAATTCCTAACACCCACACTTCACTTGTTTCAGGCTTGGAGTAATACCGCTACTGAAGAGAATCCTTAGAAATGATACCAAGATGGCGGCGGATATTATCGAAAAGTAAGTTTCTGTTATTACAAATTGTTATTAGCTTACCTACCTATCTAACGTACCTATTTTAAGATATAAATTAATTCAGTGATAGATATTAGATATATCTTAAAATTATGAAAAAATCTATCCTATCCTTTGGCTAAATAATAGTCTAAGGGCTGATTTTTCAACAGTCAGATAAAAGATAACAATAGAATTAATCACAATCCGAGTGATTGTAAAATGTCATTGCCTGTATCCTAAGTAAAATACCGTAAGACATCCGCAAATTGGTGACTTTATACTTTATCAGGTGGTTAATATCTGGCTTATAAAAAATCGGCCCTAAGAATAAAAAAACAAAGCACATTAATGTGGTAGTATTTTATTTTGTTCAACGTTTTGTCATTTATCATTAAAATCTTCTGAAACAATGTGCACCTATAGAGAGAATGTAATAATTTATATGTAATTCCGTCGCTGATTTTAAATTATTAATACAAAACATTTGTCACTGTACCTTACTTGCCTTACGTCAAAAAATCTTCCCTTAAAGCTAGATGCATTAAATAATTTATTAATGTAGTTATGAAAAGAAAAAAAATGTTTTTATTAAGTATTTAATTGAAATTAATAATAATAAAATTTATGACTACACATATATTTTTTTATATTTTGTGGTGTTGAGTGGAATAAGTTTTAAAATGGATTTTTATACGATTTTTTAATAATGTGCGTATATACATATATTATTATAGTGCAGTAGAGTCTACCAAAGTATTTGTTACATAATTTATGTTGTTGAAATTAAACAAACTAGCCATGCGAAACCGCAGCGGATCACTGAATTTAAATAATTGATAGAAAAAACGCCCCTCGGACATCATAAGTACAAAGTACTTTAACAATCAGACCATTTTAAATAACTAAGTACCTACTTACTGATCTTTTTATTTTTGGTTATGATCAGTATCAATTTTCGTGGAACCCCCAGAAAGGCTTCACGGAACCCCAGGGTTCCGCGGAACACACATTGAGTATAGCTGGTCTAGCTCATCACCTATACTATCACAAACTCAATAAAAAAGAAAAAGAGATTTTTATTGGCGTACTCTAATCCATTGACAATATTTTTAATTTTTTTTAGACTATAAAGCAAAGAGACGAATCTGTTAGGTTACAGTGACGTACATACAGTTTGATGAGTAAATATTTTATTCCACATTCATAACTAAGAAAATAACCAAGTGTGAACTCATATCGCACGACTTTACAAAGAAATTCATGCAAGTGTTAAATGTAGATTATTAACGAGAATATGCAACACTACTATGCAATATATTTTGCACAAACATTATATAATAGATAATTATACGGAATTCTGAGTTACGTTATCAAGTTTAAAGTAATATAATTTTTAATGTACACACGACAGCACTTCAGGCTAAACACTGCGGAGTCTTATATCGTTGTGATAAGGGCTGTTTCACAACAAAAATATGTAGCCTGATGTGCTGTCTGTACATATGTTTAGATGCAAATCGAACATCTCAACCACAAGTCTGTTAGGAACATCAATTTGAAATTAAAGTAAATAACGCGATTTATCTTTTCTCTTTTCATAATTACTTTAATAATACAATATGATTTATTAATTACAGGATAATTTCTTAGACATGTGTTATAAGATGTAAAACCGAGACTTAAAATTGAATTGAACAAGGAACACCAAAAGCGTCTGCCAAAGAAAATATCGTAACGAGAAAACCATCTTCCCATTTATTTTTACAGCGCCGCTATTCAACGCAATCTTTCTTGAACGAAGCGAGAAATACCCTCCTAAATAAATATAGTACTTGATATAAAAAATAATATCTCGGTTATCTCAGCTCTAAGCCTGCAAGTAAAATAACTAAGTAGGTGCTTAACCCTATAATTTACGAGATTGGGGCGTTAAGTGCTGATATCTCCGGTCGTGGCCTTGTTATGAGCATATTGTGATAGATGGCGTACTTATCGCTCATCCAGCCCTCGAACTGAATAAATCTGTAGCAAAAAATTAAGGCTTGCATTCTGATAATGTTTGATTTGAGTTTGATATTGCAGTAGGTAAAAATTGGCAGATTGATAAAGTATAAGATGATTTGTGTTGCGACTATATAGGCATTTTAAGATCTTTCTTATCTGATTATCGAAAATAAATCCATTATTAAAAAGTGTTTTCCTTAAAGGTTTACGAAAGACTAGCTATGTTTAAGACTCTAAGATATCAAAACAAGCGCATTGTAATATAAGTATAATCCGATATGTCGGTAAAAACATTGTATCGCGTATTCAGGTTTCAAATGTAAAGGCACCCGATATAATCATCTTTACGTGCCTTCCGAAGCGTGGTGAAATCAACAATACTTCATCAATGCTTATTTATCCGTACCTACTCTGTAGCTATACATAATATTGTTTTCACTTCTATACCTACCACCGGCTATAACAACAGTAAACAGCTCTTCAAATCTCATACACTTTATATACATAGTAGTTATGCATCAATACTTATATGTGGCAAAGACAACATCGCCATTTTCGCGTGATGTTTCGTTTCTAGACAGAGTCTACGTGGGTTATGTTTCTGGATTTTCCTGATCTGTTATTCTATTTAAGATTATTTGACTTTCCATATCCTTATACCTTGGTTGGGTTAATCCGCAGATTTCTTTTCATTTTCGGAGCTGATGGTATAAATCCGTACTTAGTTTTGAATTCTTAGAGAAAAAGGCTTAGAAGCTTAAACCAATAACACTCATTAAACCATGCAAAAGCACAGGCTATTATCCATAACCTTACGGCAGTCCTAGCGAAGACCAGATCCAGCCTTTGTTTGGCAGTTCACTTTAATCGCCTATGCCAGGGATGGCGAACCATTGGCACGCGTGCCATAGGTGGCACGTCATACAAGATGGTGGGCACGCGTTTTATTTGAGGTCGCAAATGTAAATGACAATAGCTGCCACGTCAACCGCTCCCCGGGCACTTAAAGAACCAATTATATTGACATTTTAGAAACTTTGGCACGTTTCTTTCACGTTTCTTTCAAAAGGTTCGCCACCCCTGGCCTATGCTATTCCTAACTGTGCCTTGACTTAGTGCCATTTATGTAGAAACAAGATAGTAACCATATGTAATCGTTTTCTCCGCTCAGTGTTCCTAATTCCTCAGCGGTACGTCCTCGGCATCATGGGCCTGCTCGCGGTATGCAACGCGTACACCATGCGAGTGTGCCTCAACTTGGCGGTCACTCAGATGGTGAACAACACCAAGTCGGAGTCGTCGCACTTCGACCCCGACGCGTGTCCAGATGATAGTGAGCTCATCACCAATGGGACTGTTAGTTTGAGACCGGTAAGTTTAAGTTTGAAAGGTTTTTTTGATGAACATGTCTATTTTGATGTATTTGGCTTCTACTAGAATAGTATTGTATTTATTGACTTTAAGACAGTTATTCATTAACTTTCTATCCAGTTACACAACCCATAAAGTTCCCGATATCATTTTGGCTTGCTACCGGCGACTTACATAATATTTATGTACCTAATCACAAAAGTCGAAGTACATTAATAGAATTTGAGAATAAATAGGATAGAACGCCATATGGTGTTTGGTTCTCTCTGCTTACCCCGCTGGGGAAGTGGCGTGAAGTTTAGTTAGGGATAAAAATCGAATATCGCTAGAAGATAAATACTTTCTTTCAATGTTTTTCTTTTCATCGATCAGAGCGTTCCTATATTTGGAGAAGAGGAAGAGTAGCATCTAACTCGAAGATACCTCTACAATAATAACAGAGTACAATCTCATGATTGTAAATAACACGGTTAATTTAATATTCTCGTGTTTGGTTAACCTAAATACCCATTTCACTAATAGTTTCTGTTTTGGGATTCGAGTTTAATCCCGGTTCTCAGTTTAGGGTAACAGACGAGAACAATACTTCGGAAGTATGTGATTATGCTTCTACAGTTTACTCGTGTGCTTTGTAACTGAACACAATATCAAATTGGACTCGAGTTTTGATTGGCACAATAATAGTAGATACTAGAAATACCGTTCCAATGTGTGTTTCAGTTTCGGAAGTGATATTATATGTAGTCAACCTGTAGTTGAAATGATACAGGATTTATAATGATATTGTGTCTTTGCAACGTAATATATTTAGTCCAAAAAATTTATAGTAGGTATTCTTAGCAAACTATTCATAACACAAAAAAGGCATTACAATTTACTAATAAAAATAATTATCACCTAAGAAGTATTAAACAATACTTTGAATATAAAATAACTAAAAAAGATTATTCGGTACTTGTTAAGCATTTAAATATAAAATTATATGGTTAAGAATAAAAATACTAACCAAACGTTTAACGTTTCTCTTAAAATCAAATTGCAGGCAAAATTTAATATAACTCTACAGCGTATTATATAGTTATGTCTAAGCTCAACAATAAATCAGCTAAGTTGCAACAATATCGAGTAACAAGTAATGAAAAATTGTTCTTATTATATAATTATAAATGTAACTATGTTAGACTTGTTATATACTTACGAGTCTGCAATACGGAAACATTTGTAAAACATTGCATTGAGAGCATTTAAGTGTTAAATAATTTATTGAATGCACAGGTATTTACAAGCAAAGCCTACATATACATAACAAGGAGAAAAAAAATAGCTATGAACATTTTTTCATTTACGAAAAAGGGAGTTGTCCGCCATGCCGATAGAATGCCGCAAAATACTGGCTGCCAGGGTTGCCCCCTTTAAATTAAATTTATTACGATACAAATATGATTGACGTCAAGCCAAATTATAGAAGTACAATACCAAAGTCATTATATTAGTACTAATTATTGTGTACATATTCATATCTCGTATATATATTTTAAGCATATTGATATTGGTTAGGTAATTACTAGCTTAAGCGTTGTTTTAGAGAAAATGCAATAAAAACTTTCAAAAGTACAAAAATGCACTGTCCCATGCTTGTCTGGGACTTAAAAAGAACGTGCCAGCTGTGATCCTTGCCTAGCATGTAGTGAAATGCGACTAATTGTATATCGGGGTTCGGGTCTGTGATTGTGTAAGCGACGAGCTAACCACTTGTCATTACGTTTTAACAATTTTCCATCTAACCCAGCCCAGTTTCATTTTTGGTTGAATGTGGTTAAAGAGCCTGCCTTCTCTTTGACTCTGCCTACCCATATGGGGATTACGGGCGTATAGTTATGTAAATGTATTGTACTTAAATCAGGTCAAATTAAATAATATGTGGTACCTATATGTGGAAACTAGTAATTAGAGTTATAATGGATTTGACGCTAATGGCTTAAGATAAGGTGAAGTACATTCTAGGTTGATTAACCGAAATAATTTTACGTAATAACCTACAAAAGTACTTTGAATTACATAATATTTTTAGTTTATTTTTATGGAAATAAGTTTCTCTTCAGGCATGATCGATCACTTCAATATTTACAAAGAATAACAACAATTACAATAACGCAGTTTCCATATGTCCACTTTACCTTCTCATATAAAAACAGAAAAACTCCGAGGCAAAACAAATCTCACGAAACCCTCATAATTACGTTTCCGATTCAAACAGTAAACCGATTTACCTTTCTTTCCAGTACGCTATATTCGATTGGTCGGAGTCCACACAAGGGCTGATCCTGAGTGGGTTCTATTACGGATATGCTATTACACATGTCCCAGGAGGGTACTTAGCCGAGAGATATGGCGGCAAATGGACGCTGGGCATCGGACTCCTAAGTACGGCTATATTTACGCTGCTCACGCCAGTGGTGGTCAAGGCGGGGGGTGCCACGTGGCTGTTTATATTGAGAGTACTTCAAGGAATGGGTGAGGTAAGTAACTTTGATGTGTTTTTGTATTTTTTCAGCATTCGAAATTCAATTAACAACTCAAACAAACAAAAAAATGTTACGTAAGCGTATTTTTTTTTAATGTATTTAGATTATGTAATAGCAAAAGTAATATAATTTCTTCAATCGGAAAATAGTTAATGTCGCCCTATTGGGACAATAACGAACAATCGGTTAGGATAGCAGTATAGGATATATCTATACCCTGTATACTAATAACAATATTTCCTTGCAATACGAGGATGAGCCCTTTAAATGGTAGTAAGTAATCTCTCAATTATTGATCTCGTAATTCCAATTTTATTATCTTTACCGACCTGGTAAGATAACAAAGTATTTACTTATATCACACATAGCAACTCGTCTCAGGAAGGCAATTGTAGCGAAACAAATAAAAAACAATGACCATTTGTCACATTACTGTAGATAAAATACCTTCACGTGCCATCTTCACTCAGGCAACGCACATAGGCTGATACACATTTAAACATACTAACAATGTCGATGTTCAATATATAAATACGTATCTATCTGCAAAACACATTATTAAGAGGTACAATAGGGATGTTGACTGGCAAGTCAATTGAGATACTTTTTAAGAGCTGTCAAAACGCAATCACTTTATAGATTTTGTATGGGCTTGTCAACATGTGACGTCACTAGTTCGTATAGTCAACTGACTTAATAATAAGCAGTTTTTGTAAAATTAAAAATCAATATAATTTAAAATCAATAAGGCTTAACAACATACATTTCAAAATTAAATATAAATGGTGCCAACATCCCAATTAGCGCCGATTATTATCTTCCTTTCGTTGTGTCCCGTTTCTAATCCGGGCTTGAGGCCCGATTTGACCTAATCCAAGATTTTGCGAGTACGGTATTGACACAGACTCATTTTCGTGATTCTTAGAAAGGGGAGCCATAGAAATTGGGTCATACACACACATATTCATAGTTATAAGAGTGTGCAGATTTTTCTTCGCTATTTTCCCCTCACCGACGAGCTACGTATGTACTTTTCATTTAAAAAATCCATAGGTACGTGCTCATGTTTGAACCAACGCCCCTCCACCTTCCTTTAGTAAATATACAATGTAGAAAGTAACCTCAGAAACTACTTTAGAAAATTCGCTCACTACTTTCCTACCTATTCCGGAAAATTTGTCCTTCCTGTGGGAATTTTCTCGTAAGTGAAACTGCGCTGCTTTCAAAAGATAAAGTAACTCAGACATCTGGTAGTCTGCAATATATTTAATAGTGGTCAGGGTCATGTTCACGGCCGTGTATGTAAATTATGTGTTACGCAACTAATGTAGCGCCTTTTAAATTCATTTATGACATGGGTCAAGAATGGTGTTCATTATAGCCATGAATTCTATAGCGAAAGGAAGCAATTACTTTGGTATTGAACAACATAAATAAGCAAGTGTTATTTATGCATGAGTGATGGTAGGTATATAACGGAAAGAAGTAAAATATATTACATAATTTCGAATGTAATCAACAAAGTAAAGCCGATTGCTATTGATATATACAAAAATTACTTCGTTTTATTATTGAAGCAAAAATTTGATGCGAATGATTTATTGCGTTTGGAAAATAAACTGGAAAGAAACGACAGAGAAATTTGAGATGGGTAAACAAACTCATTATGGGGGCTTGTTGCCTTTTTATGGCGGCACCCTCGGTAAATAAATAAGAGCGTTTATAGAGATATCTTTCCAATAAAGATCATATTTTTCTATGGAATTGTATGAACAATAAGTAACACTAAGTACTTATTGTATAAAATATAGCTGTGCCCGCGGTTTCACTCGCGTTTATGGTAGATGTTATACAGCCAATAGCCTTACTCAATAAATTAACTATACAACACAAAAAGATTTTTTCAATTCAAACCAGTAATTTCTGAGATTGGCGCGTACAAGCAAACAAACAAATTCTTCAGCTTTATATATCAATATAAGATTAAAGCAGGCTCTAGCAATCTGTATAAACAGGATCGATTTAACCAAGTGGAACCTGTTATCGATTATTCGTATATTATGTAGGTATCATCCGGTTTCATATATATTTCGGTATAGGTGTTTATTTATAAGGAGCAATTAATAGCAAAATGGTCTAATAATGATAACATTGTTATTGTATTATCTGTAATTTAATACTTGATTTCCAAATAGATTTAAAGAGGATTTAGGTTTGTCTTTCGCACTTGTATCTATTTGCTGGTTTGAAATACTTGAAGTATTTTTATATATGCCAGTATTACAAGTAAATTATTATATTTATAACCTATATTGTATCCATACAAGTGACAAGTAATGTTCCTTTTTAATAATTTACGAAAGAATAGGCAGTAAAACAGTCATAACAATTGTATACACCTTTAGGTGTAATTGCTGTCTATCTAAATCAAAAATGATTCAGCACTTTGAACAGGTACTTTGTACGGCACGTAGATTTTTTGTGTTTTTGTAAAATTCTCTAAATTTATATAAACGGTATTAAGTATATTAGAAGGACGTATAAAACATGGTGGATAAAAGTATAGTGTATATTTGTAATATTTATACCTCGTAAAAAGAGCTATGTATTAGGAAAACCCATTTCCTGCAGAAAGTAAAAAAATATGTATGTTTTTACATATAAATATTTATGTTGCAGGGCCCAACAATGCCAGCCCTCATGATAGTCCTGGCGCGGTGGGTGCCCCCACACGAACGGTCACGCCAGGGGGCCCTGGTGTTCGGAGGGGCCCAAATCGGAAACATCTTCGGCTCCTTCATGTCGGGTTTCCTCATGGCCGGCGATGGAGACTGGGCGAATGTGTTCTACTTCTTTGGCTGTTTCGGCATCTTGTGGTTTTTGTTTTGGGTATGTACTATGTGTGTATTTTCACCCTTTTAGTAGGTACCCTTTAGTACCTTTTTATTACAGTGCATCGGTAACTTACCAACTATAAGTCTTGAAATCCATTTTTATTTTTAATACTGTTTCAGAACTTTTTTTGACTGGCTCGATAGCGCATTCGGTGGTGACCCTGCGCCATGAGTTGTGGGTTCGATCTCAACCCAGACTAACATTCGTATGATGAATACTTGTGTTTGTTTTGTGGTATTAATATCCAATATTTAAGTATATATTTGTAATACCACTGTTGATTCTGATATCCATAACACAAGTGCATAAGTTACTTACCTCGGAGTAGATCAATGCATGTGATGCAGTCGGATATTTATTTATTATTTATTTAAAACTTCTACTGAATTACGAAAGTGAAAACTTCACATCCTTCAATGGTAGCCATCCTAATTGATCACACCTTTTTCGTTTCGGAGCATAATGTAAATTTTTGTTATGGCCAAAACCATTAATTATATTATGTTCTCTATTACAGAGTCTCCTATGCTATAGTACTCCTAACACACACCCATACATTTCCGAGGAAGAGCTCAAGTATCTCAATGAGTCAGTGACCAGTGCTGAAAATAAGAGTGTTAGAGACCCTGTGCCGTGGAAAGCCATCGTGAGGTCTGTTCCTGTATGGGCCCTGTTATTCGCTGCTGTGAGTATTCTTGTAGCATTTTGTGTAAAAAATCATCCTTTATTCAAGATTAAATTATACATACACAATACATCTGGCTCAATGGCGCATTCGGTAGTGACCCTGCCCCATGCGTCAAGAGTTGTGGATTCGATCCCCACCCAGGACAAACATTCGTGTGATGAATACTTGTGTTCGTTCTGTGTCTGGGTGTTAATATCTAATATTTAAGTATACCTATATTTGTAATACCGCTGTTGATTCTGATATCCGTAACACAAGCTTTAGCTACTTATCTCGGAGTCAGATCAATGTATGTGATGTCGTCGGACATTTATTTGTTATTATTATTGCATCTTATAGTGTTGCTGTATTTAATTGATACGCACGTTTGCTTACCTTTAGAATTAGGTAGCTATTTGAGTTGTCTGATATTTATATGCTCTAAAAAGCCTAAATCTTATTATACTCAGATCGAAATTCAACATAAGTAATTTATTTAACTAACTAAACTTCACCCCACTTCCCTAGCGGAGTAGACACAGAGAACCGAGCGCCATATTATGGCACGATCCTTACACACTTTATTTACGTATTGTTTAACCGACTTCAAAAAAAAGGTTTTTTTTTTTGTATAACTTTTCAAATTGAAAATATTATGTTGGCTGTCGGTCACTCTTTTATATTCGAAACATATCTACAGTTTGATTGATGTTTGATTGATAGTACTTAGGTACTAGTACAAAATCTTATGGAAAAATGTTATACAATTGCGGATGAACTATTTTAGACATGGCAACTCTTGAGGTACTGATAAGATATAACCTAAAGATAATCACAGATTAGATTTCGAATAAGACTTTTGCGTGACATACACGTTTCCTTAAAGATTGTAAACTGATAAATTCATTATCCTCGAGTACCATATATGTTTCTCTATATGTTAATGGATAAGAAAACATTAACTTATGTTATTTTCAATTCTTATTCTTAAGAAAATGATCATCGTCAATGTCTAAATTTAATTTAAGGTTGACAACACTTGGGGATAAGGTTAAAAACAATGTAACAAATAATCAGATATAATTATTATTCTCTGAAATAAATAAACAACTTAGTATATTTATTATGAAATATGTAAATGTCTGTCTCCGGAATTGACTATATTTCCTTGTTTTTTTTACATTACATCTGATGACGATTTTATCGAAAATGAATTGAAATTATATCTGCTTTATAAGTATATAAAGCAGGTCTTAAAAGCATAAAAAAAATTGCAAGTTTTTTTAAGTTCTTTACCCATAGTTAACCTTATTAAAATATTACGTCTTGCGTAAGTCGATTATTCTGTTGATTCATCGTGAAAGGCAAAAGCTCGGATTGAAATTCCGTCATCCAATACTTTCGAGCCATTGATTGCCCCACTCGTTACGTACGCAACTTAATTTACTGTGCAATCTAGGATTCATGTGGCACTGGAAACGTCGGTATAATTGGATGAGCACCATCTGTGAAGAGGTCGAATTGAAACGACAATATTTTACGGTGGCGAAAACATATTCATTCGATTATATTTTTTTTCAAGGCTTAAGACCTATTCAATTTTTAAATGGTATGTTAGTTTAAATTATCTAATATGTGGTATTTAAATCGAATGTATTTGGCTAACTTGGCAGCTAGGAAAAATATCGTAAAGATCTTGCACACACTACATCACTTCAGGCTAAACACTGCGAAGTATAATGTCGTTGTGATAAGGGCTGTTTCGCAACAAAAATATATTGTCTGATGTGCTGTTGTCTGTACCTTCAGAGAAAATATGAATATATACCAAATCATATTTCAGTTTATCTAATTCTCCTTCATCATATTTTCGAGAGCCAGATGTCAATAGCTTCAATATCCATACGTGCTATCACGCCCGCAATCTCCGAAGAAGTAGGCGGAGTCCAAGAGGCAAAATGCTCCCTAAACTACAATCAGCCAAATAAAATCGAGTTGGGTTAGATGGACAATTGTAAAAAAGTAGTGACAAACGGCTTGTAATGTTCGTCGCTTACATAATCATAAAATTAATTGATCAAATACCCAATACGCCATTCGTTTCCTTTACGACATGCTAGGCAAGGAACACAGTTGGTCTTTATGAGTTCCTTTTTTTTATTTGGGGAAACTCCCACGAGCCGTCGCCCTCTGTTTGGGGAAACAGAGGGCGGTATGTCGGACTCGAACCGACTAAAACCCCAATATGGCCTCCCGATGCGCAGTTCCGGAGGAGCCGGTATCCCTAGGGCCGGGACTATACGGCAGCTCCTCCGGAGTCTTTTTGAGACCCAGACCAACATGGGACCAAATAGCTTCAACATAGACGCCGAGTTCGCTTAATCTTGATTTAACATATGAAGAAGCAAGTTTATATCTAATCAATCATTAAAACTATGGCTTATTTTTTTCAGGTGGGTCACGACTGGGGCTACTACACCATGGTGACTGACCTCCCGAAGTACATGACAGACGTGCTGAAATTCAACATCGCTGCTACGGGCACCCTCACTGCTATGCCATACCTCGCTATGTGGGTGTCTTCTTTCATCTTCGGATGGGCGTGCGATTTCTGCGTCAAGAGGGACTGGCATTCTATCAAGACTGGAAGAATTATTCATACTACAATAGGTGAGGGATTTGAAATTTACTAGGATGCTTATTAAATCTGCTACTGTGTCTGTTCTAGTATAAATATGTACCTACAATGAATATAAGGATGATAAACAAGTTATCTGAGAATTGCACAATTGTGACCTTATGGTTTACGTAAAAATGAACTTCGTGCAACTGTGACTTTTTAGTTTTTATAAAATATTGCAAATGTATTTTATAAAATATAATTATATATAAAATATACATTCATAAATATATATTTTAGATTCATGAATATCTTAACTAAATAAGACTATGCACTATACAGATAGTGGATACAAAGCTGGATGAAAACTTAAAAAAAAAATGTAATATACAAGTTATACGATTTTTTTAAGTAAATAATAGGGAAAAAACTGTTTTTTTTTATTGCAATATAGTTTGTTAATCAAACAAAAACAACTTATTGCCAACAACATAATCATTACTCGACAGACAAAGGAGGGGCTTAAATTTGCAAAAAATATCAAATGACTTTTATTCCCCCTAGTATTTCCCTGACTGATTGCAACACGTACATTATGCATTAGGAACGATCGTCCGCACGTTAACGGACGAATGGGGATTAAACCTTCGCAGTATTTCCCCAGTGAACAGCATGTCAAATTAGCCATGTAAAAGATCGTTAAAACTCATAGGTTTAACCCCTCATCGAATTAAATGGAATTAACCCCCGTTTCGTGAAAGTCGTGAAATCCCCCATGAATCACGTTCACGTTTCATTAGAAACGAAATAATAAATGTTTCCAAGGAACATGACTCGCAAACGAGTTTGCAAACACGTCCCTTATCAAACAGTACGGTCAGCAAATGAGATACTTACATATAACATTGTATATTTTATGATGAGATTACTTTAGTCGTAGGTCCAATTTGTATAAAAAATATCATTTAAATATTCTGATTTTACAGATTAATCCAAAAAAAATAATATATAATTTACAATTCTTTCTGTGTCTGTATAAAAACATATATTCTACCGACGCATTATACTCGTTGAAAAAACTAGTCCAAATGAATGGTTTTGCTAAATGAAATGAAATGAAATGATCTTTATTTATTTACGTAGGCTCAAATAAGCACTTATAAATCGTCAGTACATACAAATAAATATAAAAATTTACCACCGGATTCGGAAAGTAGCTTCTACCGAGAAGAACCGGCAAGAAACTCGATAGTTACTCTTTTCATCGCCAAATTTACAATAAGTATCGATAACAATTATCATATCCTTAAGCTACTATGCTATACAAATCTAAAAAAGTAAATATGTATAATAGCAATTACAAATATTTGTCACTTAAAAAATCTTCTATATTATAATAAGCCTTTCTCATAAGATGATTTTTAATGTGTAATTTAAATCTATGCATAGGCAGTTCAATTATATTGCCTGGTAGTTTGTTAAATAATTTTATACTTAACCCCCTAAATGAACTACTAGTCTTGTGAAGTCTTAGATACGGAATACGGAAAAATCTTCAATATATTATGATAAACACTTGAATAAGATAAAAAAGGTTTGCCTTTTTACAATTCTTTTCTTTCTTTAATATACCGACCCTTCTGATCGTGCAATTTATTTGCCATTTACACATAGAAGTTATCTTTTTTGCTGACCGTACTTGAGTTTGGGTGTAATATAACATTGATCGGGTGCAGCTGCGACGGCTGCCACGATTCGTGTTATATTGGCGACGTGTATGCCAGCTCGCCTATCTTGGAACTTCTTGAGAGATTTCTGACAATTCATTAAGTGCTTGCGTAAAATTTATTTAATAATAATATTTAGACGACGTTCTAATTGAGTAGTTTCTCGAAAGCTTACGAAAGTCAGATTGGCAGTCGCTTCACTGTAATTACCAGACTCGCTAAATCCTAGATCAGGGTGTAAGTGTTTTCACTACTTTTTCACAATTTTCCATCTTACCCAGCCCGGTTTTATTTTTGGCTGAATGTGGTTAAAGGGGTCTGCTACCCCTTTCACTCTGCCAACCCATATATGTATGCATGGTGCAAGTGGATCCCAGCTAAGTACGGGACGTAACGCTAGGAAGATAATGTAGTAGGTATTGTAGATGGAGGCTTTGTGGTTAAGAATATCATCACATGTACCCGGGGGTACAGGTTAGAATCGAGCAGAGGCCTAGGGAATTTCAAAACTTGGTAGATACAGGTAGTTCCGAGATGATTTAATGAAACATTGAGCTGCGATTACACTCAATATTAAGGCAATCAGTTGTATCTTTACTTACCTTACTTATATTTTAAATGTCAAAACAATGTATATCGCCTACGTTTTCACTCCTAAATCACTGTGATAAAGATTGAACTCATAAATATAAAAAAAGCATACAGGACACACAGTAATTTTTATCACGAAAAATGCGTAGATTCCAGAGGACGCATCTCTGGAATATGCCAAATTCCATGGCAAGAGCCCTAAGTTTTGCCACCAATACTTCCATAATCCTTTATATATCAATTTGTACAAAAACTGGTTTTTAATTCAACTTTTTAATTTAATTTAATTGGGAAATGTGTAGGCTACTATTTTGCATATGCAACAGATTCTTTAACCCCAAAGCGCTCGGCTCTAACATGACGTTATTTGCAGCTGCCACGGGCCCTGCAATCTGCATCATATTGGCGTCGTACGCGGGCTGCGACCGATACGCCGCAGTGGCGTACTTCATAGCCTCCATGGCGCTTATGGGCGGCTTCTACAGCGGAATGAAGGTACCAGTGTAATTTATTCGACGTCATAAAATTCCTTGCGGTAGCATATGAGAAATGTGCTGTAAGCTCCTCTGAGCCGTATAATGTGAGGCGTTTGTTGTGCATGAATATGGTTGGTAAAGGGGTTTTTCTTAGCTTTGGTAACATGAAAAATGATTGGGACTCTGCTCGTGTATTACGGGGAGAAGACTGTATTTAGACTATTGGAATTACCGAGTTTGTCTGTAAAATGCATTTGATATGGAGCAAGAACATTTTCGCGTACAATCTAAGGATTTCAGATTTCTTCAGGTATTTTGATATTTTAATTTTATTCTTGTCTGTACTTTTTGCGTTTAAATCAGATAACAAAAATTTATATTTATGTCTTAAAGTCGTGTTGTAAATAAAAATATTTTATCAGCTTTCTTAATTGTTATCACATGCGCATACCTAGTAGTAACAGAAGCCCTTAGAATCACCTCTATACCTACGAACACCATGATCCTAATTCTTCACATAAATGTCGGTATCAGAAATATGCTCGCTCCAGTGATTACAATAAAGTATCCCGCTTTTATCCCTGATTACCCCTAAAAGAATTATGAAAGGTTCCTGTCAGAAGACAGCTACTTCATCATTACCTTTATCGGAAGCCAATGAGGTGGAAATTATTTTATCTCCGTGTTCACGAGGGCCGGAACGTAACTTATTGAACGTTACACGGGTAATTAAACACGATCTTAAATTGGCTATTGTGTGCGTTCTATATGCTGTAACCTTTGATAGCAGATGGAAAATATGCTGCCATTTTCAGGGCGGAAAACCTCAGTCTTTATCGATACTTTTACGAAATATACTGTCAAATACCAATCAATTTTCACATCATGATTTTACATCTGTTTATACTTACATATAATTACGTTTGACGAGTCATTAATCGGCTATGAGCAAAGTTTAGGGATTGAGTTAGAAAATTAAAAGAAAAATTATATTCCAATAGTTTTAAAACAGGTTTTCATTTTTACTTTAAAAACTAAGAATGATTTAGGAACTGTAGACTACAGTAACATAATTAACAGTGTAATAGGTTCGTGTCACGTTATTATGTTGACATGTAAACTATTTACGGGACTACATCACGTAAAAGTTTAACCTTGTACGGAGTTTAAAATTTCTCATTTCATAAGTTAATATTATGACAAATGGTGTAATGGCGTACTTATGTCGGCTCGTCTGTACATTTTACTTACGTGCATATCTACATACGTTATGTTTTTTTCCCGTGGGGTTAAACTAGCTAGCTAACATTGGTTGCCACCCGGAGCGCACTGTAAGGGGATAGAAGTGCTAATAGAGCCATAGGTCGAGTAATGCCCTATTTTAAAATACTATTACACCTGGGTACGCAAAAATGTGTGACAAGATCGTGCAGCATTTACCAATAGTATAAAAATGCATTCTCAGATCATCATTCGTAGGTATGAGTGATACTCATACGGTTAGATATAATGCTTTTTTGACAAGATTACCAACGAGAACGTCAATAGGTACTCTTGTAAAAAACTGTGTTAAATTATTTTACTATGTATCGTATTTGTTCCAGGTTAACGCATTGGATTTAGCGCCAAACTACGCCGGCTCATTGACTGCCATGATCAATGGTACCTCAACCATCTCTGGCATCATCACACCATACCTCATAGGTCTACTAACGCCCGATGTAAGTGTCATGTCTCTTTTTAATCATAATTGTCCTCTCCTTGTTCCAATCCTCGACAGGACAACGAATAGCTTTTATCATCATTATTGATTTACTGCCATCTGGCTTTCACATCTTGCTGCCAGGGGACCGGACAAACTATATTGCGGTTGCACATCCATAGTGTTATCGTTGGAAACATCAATACTAGGCTACAGACAAAAAAAAGACAAATTAGTTTCATATAAATCATATCTAGTTATTGGTTTAATGACAACAAAGAGCTAGTAATTTACCGTTGAGCTCTTTCAATATCTAAATACTATGCTAATGAAACGTATCCAATAATAATGTATCCAGGACGTATCTAGTAAGAAACAGATCACAATAAGGATTGTTGTCAGTATTCCTCATTAAAATTTAAGGTGCGTCCAATTTTCTGTACCAGGGAGTCGACAAAATGGCTTTTCAATATTCAATTAAGCGCCAACTTCACTGCTTTTGACAAGAAGATTTCTAAAGCCACAATTAGCGTCATTCAAGTAAACACGAACTAAATATCAAAGACGGCAAGTTCGACAGAAGCCAGCCAAGTTAACGACATCTTTGTGTTGAATTTGATATTGAGCAGCAGGCGTTTATCAATAACGGCCTATTTACGTTCAGACGAACTTCTTCTTGGTAGCTGGGAATGGCTAAGTGGGTGTAGAATATGCAGGTGGAGTTCCGTATGTTGTTATTTATCATAGATTTAATCAAAGTAAAATTCAAAATGCTTATTTATTAATGTAAATTAGTTGGTGATACAATCATTTTCCAGTAATCATGTTACACTTTCAGGCATAATTTATGAATGTAAAATTGAAATAAGTATAGAAGAATATCTTAATATCGTAATTGTGTTTGTTCTGATCATTCTATCTAGAGGATTCTATTTGTGATGTTGCAAAGAAACTAACTCTGATATTTTTACATCATAGTCTCATTATGTATTTCTTAAATAGCAAAAATAGTATTTCAAATAAAAATTGGACGCAGTGAAATAAATATATTAAATTAAAAGTGTTCCTGCCTAGCATTTCGTAAGATGCGACTAATGGTAAATTAGGTTTTGGGTATGTGATCGTGTGGATGATCGATGACCCCCCCCCCCCCCCCCCCAAGGATGGTCGCTGGGGGTCGGGGGGGTTGAAAAACACTGGTGTAGGCGATGAGGTAGCCACTTGTCACTACTTTTTCACAATTTTTCATCTAACCCAGCCCAGTTTTATTTTTGGCTGAATGTAGTTAAAGGGGCTTGCTGTCACTTTGACTCTGCCTACCCCTTCGGGGATTATGGGCGTGGTGTTATGTATGTAAATAAGCGTTTTTGTCTCGTTACTGACAAAAAGTTTATATTATTAATCAATGACACCAAAAAATCACACGTGGTCCGTTAAAATGCGTTATATTGGTGTCTCAAAATTTTAATACAAGCTACAATCTGGGTTTTACAGATTTCTAACAGTCCACTGTTTTTTTAGACATAATAGAAAAGATGGTTTTTAGAAGTGTCAATATCGAAAAATATCTCGTAGTTCTTAAAATAAATGTCCGATCAATAGTGAGAGGTGAAGGAGACTCGACCTACACGGAGGGCGATTCGAGAATAAAATTCCATTTTCGATAGCAGAATGCTAAAAAATTAACTCGGTTGTTCGGAAGTTGGGCGGTGAATGAAAATATCGTAGCTGAAAAATGGCGTCGTTACAAACTCATTAACGGCTGCTCCTTAGAAAGCGAAGTTCGCTTATCGACTGAAACGATACCGGTGTTTGATGTTTCAAATTCAAATAAAAAGGTGAATAATTAAAGCTTAAAGAATAACCCGCAAAAGTGTAACTCTCGATACTTTTCCGGGATATTCTTTAAACTTTGTAAGCTATCCGCTGATTATAGATTTTGAGAACCATTTGTTTTTTTTTTTTGTAATAGGCCATTCAAATTACTGGTTGAACAAAATTGTTACCAAATATTTAATCTGTATGTCTAGGGACATAGAGAGAGCTATTATTATTGGAATATTATTAGAAGTCTGTATTATAACCTTTATCTTAACAGCAATATTTTTTTATGGTTTTAATATGGCTGACACACAGCTTCTTTTATATACCTATTGAAGCAGATATAGAATAGACATAGCTCGAAAAGATACAAAATAATTGGGTAAAATGGAATATAATATTAATATTCTTAACATGAACATAGAACGCGCATTTTCATTTGATTGCGTTGATTTATAACAAATTTATTTTAAACCATTTTATTAATGAATGTGTTAATTATAAATGCAAGATATAAAAATACATTTGATCGGGGACAGTTAGAATTTATTTCATTTGTTTTTTAAATATGTAGTTACTATCCTACTAATATTATAAATGCGAAAGTTTGTATGTATGGATGGATGTTTGTTACTCTTTCACAAAAAAACTACTGAATGGAAACTTTAGAATAATATAGCTTATACACCTGAATATCATATAGGCTATGTTTCATCGATGTACTACGGGAGCGAAGCCGCGAGCAAAAGCTATATTATAATTAAACAAATTCATTATTTTTATCGGCTCCATTAAAGCAATTGTACCTATTTGAAAATACATTACTTATAATCCAACGTCATGAGTATAAAGTTCGTAGTCATTTAAAGAATGGTGGTTTTTCTAAAAACTTTGCATATTTATTTTTTCTAGTTCTATTAAATTGATTCCATAAACGTGTTCTCATTCACCGTGTGTTATTACTAACTTGCTGTAAGGGATGCAGTTGTAACATTATTTTAAAATTCCAGTCTAATTAGAAAGCACAAAAATGTTAATGTTTTTTTTTTTTGTTTCAGTCAACGCTAGCACAATGGAGAGTGGCGTTCTGGGTCTGCTTCGCTGTGCTAGTAGGTACCAATGTAGTTTATATCTTCTGGGCTGATGGCAAACAACAATGGTGGGATGACGTCCGACAGTACGGCTACCCCGAGGGATGGAAGCATGGACCCCTCAAAACAGTGGACCTCGATAAGGAGAAAAATAAAAAAGAGAAAAAGATGCTCGACTCAAAACTATGATCGGATAGAAACTTGGTGTTTAACGGTTAGCATGACATTTTTTCGTTTGAACGAAATATGGAATTACAACAACGGATGTGTCTTAATCTAATCACCGTATCCGAAATTTACTAGATGATGATGATGTTGTGTATATTTTTGATATTTGCTTTCTTAGACTTAAGTTAAAGTAACTCCCAAACAGTGTAAATAGAAATAACAGCAGTGTTATGTGATAGACTCGTGATACGAATACCTATTTTAATACTAATTTAGTTAAACGATATTATTCTACTGTTCCTTACGCTTTTGTTCCTGATTGTATTTAAATTATATTATTATCATTACATATATTTAGTTTCAGTTTAAAAATTGTTACAAAATACTTACGTAATTGGTTAACGATAAACTCAAACCTGTTTGCTCATTGCAGACTCATAGTAACATTACATAAATAATGTCATAGAATTTTTAACATTGTTATTTTTAAAGTAAATCATTTTGTTTAGTTTAAGTTCTAATTTAAATTTTAAGTGCCATTTAATGACGAAACGTGAAAACATAACATATGCTTAGGAATTTGTGAAGAAAGAAGTAAGTATTTTTATAAGTACAAAGAATTTAATATTTATTATTTTTTAATTGACCATTGTGGTTCCAATATGGTAAATTATAGTTATGTATAGGATGAATGTTGGAATTAATTCATGATAATGTTACTTTACTAGGCGGTATTAAATTACAAACACGTATATTCAAAGTTGGCTGACTGGAAGTTAGTTAGATACAGTTTGCGACAAAGCTGGAGTGTAGACGAAGATTATGGCGAGTATTGCGCCCGCACTTCGAACTGCGCGAAATAGAAGGCGCACATTTGCGTAATTATTACTCTGGAGTAGTGACTGTGCAAGTGCTGTTATTTAAACTAAAAAAGCGGGGGTGCAGGGTACAATTACTAAAACTAAATATGCTAATACGTATTTATAACTGGCCCGATGGTCGAGTGGTCAGAGACCCTGGCCACGAAACCGAGGGTCGCGGGTTCGAATCCCGCTAGGGGCAAATGTTTCGTGTGATGAACATGGGCATTTGTACTCGAGTCATGGATGTTTATAAACGTATTTAAGTATGTCTATCCGTTCACCTAGTATCCATAGCACAAGCATAAGCTTAGTTTGGGACTAGGGAATTGGTGTCAGTGTTGAGAATTTATTTATTTATAACTGAGTTTTATCTATACATACATTAAAAATGTTTGTACTACTTATACTTTCATACTATTTATTTATTTTCAGCTGAAGTTTGAATTTATTTTTTGAGTCTACTTATAAATTCTTCAGACTATAAATAAATCTTGTCTAGTACCTAATAAGTCTACTTGCTCAGTATATGTAAAAATATATAGGTACATTTTGAAAATAAAGTTACCTCATCAATAATTAACGAACAACAGTTTGTAAAATTCACAAAAAAAAATTGAATTATTTTCTTAGCGATTATTGATACACGCGCATATGACTTTGAAAGCAAACTTCAAGCCAGCTAAGTTAGAATATAGAAACTGTTTTTATTTCGATACCCGCATGGTTTTATAATTGTCGCATTTTATTATGATGTAATAATGTTAATACCTTAATACGGATATACAATGTTGCTTTGATTTTATTTTTTATCGTAAATAGGTCAAATTATGTGACAAAAATATCATTTTAATTAAATTTGTGATAATGTTTACAAATACACTTTTGTAAATAAATCTTAATAAAATATATACATAAAATTATGATATTTTTATTTAATTTAGAATTTTATGATTATTGTCTACCAAAAGCTTGCTTTGGTAGAGTATAAATATTGTTAGGTACCTTTGAAGCCGATTTTTTTTATAATTTTAAAGGATGTCGGTTTATGCTGTTCCTAAGAGGTATTCAAAACAATATCTTATGAAGTTAAGCAATAAGTTTTAATTAATAGGCAGTTACAAAATACTCTTATATATAAAATATCATATTACTTAAATGAATTACGTCTAATGAATCAATCGAGCATTTTGCTCAGTTAAATCTGCCAGGCGTTTCTATCGATAAACCTATTTCTGTCATTTCTGTAGGTATCTCTGTATCACTGTTCAGTATGCAGTTCCAAGTATAGCCTAATACATGTGTGAAGCATACTAATCTACAATTTAGCCTTGTATTACCGATAGTAAGCATATAATTATGCAAATGGAGAGCTACATTGTTCATAGATTAACTAATCATTTCCTTATATACCTAAAGATAGACAAATCATTAACCTTTGTATACGACATTAAACTTTCATGAACGTTTGAGCGAACTAATAAATCACAGACAGGCTCATGTCTAAGGATATCCGAGATTTTGTTTTTCATAAAATGACTTGTAGGTATTACCTATTCAGATTTTAGCTATTATGTCAATTTATCTTTAATTGATTGGTTGGTCTTTTCGTAAATTTGATTAATTCATATCTTGTCTTAATTGAGATTATTGACAGTATATTTCATAATTATTTATATATTAATACGTGAAACATAATCTTTGTAGGTACCTCTTTTTACAAACATTCCGCGGACGGAGGAGTATGCGATTTGGCACAGCTGAAGTTTACATGGAGGAGGAGTGCAGAAAGCTAATATTTAATAAAAATTGCATTAGAAATTCATAAAAAAAAAAAATTAATCATGGTCGAATTTCGACCACTGGGCTACTAGTATAACTAAAAACATAAAGAGTTTGGTGACATAACAAAAATTATAACTTCTATTATTTATTATACAGGTTATTCTACATAACACACATAATATAGATACATAACATCACGCCCATAATCCCCGAAAGGGTAGGCAGAGTCAAAGGGACAGCTGGCCCCTTTAACCACATTCAGCCAAAAACCAAACTGGGTTGGTTTTGATGGTTTGAAATTGTGAAAAAGTAGTGGTAAGTGGCTAGCTTGTCGCCTACACAATCACATACCCAAAACCCGATATACCATTAGTCGCCTTTTACGACATGCTAGGCAAGAACCACAGTTGGCACATTATTTTTAAGTCCCAGACCAACATGGGACAATGGGCTGGGTTAGATGAAAAATTTAGAAAATTCTAAATAACGTCAATACAATACCGAATGCTTGCTCTATAAAAATATTATGCGTACTTTAATATTTAACAATGTTCTAAGTGAAATATTGGGAAGTATTTACTACGTTTTTCAGAAACTTAGATATATAATTGAAAATAATTGGTATAATAAGCCCAAAACTCCAGCTTAGTTCAAATATTTTAATTATTCCATTATAATAAGTGCCGTCGCACCCTACACACAATATTTGCATACAATTAAATAATTAGGCTCGGCCCATGTTAAACAAACATAATCCTCTCTTTTCATCCACTAAGGGCCATTAAGGGTCTCCTTACAAAACACCAATTAAAACGTTTATTTAACTACGGAAGTTGCCAGCCTGAAACCTTAATTGCATTTGTTTTTGCGAGAAAAAATATTTCCTTAGGTACTTCATATAACACTTACCAGATGTTGATGAAATTGTGTTCAATAGAAGTTTGGGCTTTCAATAAGGAGAAAGGCTACTTTATACGAATGCATTTTTGATAGTCACTCGGAAACATAACGATTTCACATTGGTAGAGTCTCAGTTAAAGACTTAGTAGTATCTTTATATTTCTGACAATATTCCAATTTATCGAGTTGTTACATCTTAGAGGTATGATATAAATAAATAAAAATACGATCTTAAGCAAATACTTAATTTACTTGTCAGATTTAGGTTAAAAATATGATCATGTTTAATAAACAAAACATTACTTCCTATTAACAAGATTGTTATGATGAAATAAATTAAGAGTGATAAACATCGCAGTTACAAAACTCACTCTAGTTAAAACTCATCAGTCAATTCAACAGACCCTAACAGTACTTTTTTCTTTGTTGTGATCTCAATGTTACGAAGCCATGGCCAAATACATTAACCTATTCTACAGCTTGGTTATTAGCAGGCGTTTCCCATGGACCTATGGAGATTAGTACATGTATGATGTCACTGTATAATTGATTGTTTAAGCAATCCAATTGAATGCTTTACAGTTGGTGATTGTTATATATTTTAATGAAAATATGCTTAAATACCGTGTTCCTTTTAATGAATTATTATACAAAACTAAATAAAATTTTAAAAAGTATATAAATATAAAAAAAATATATAATTTTTAAAATTTAAATTAGTTTCCATATTTTATCTGCTAGTGTTTTTGATATTTCTGAAACTAAATAAAAAATAACAGTCACTTTAACAAAAATTAAGGGGGAATAGTCAAAACAATTTATTTTATTGAGTTTGGGTTATACTGAAATCAAATCTTACATTATTATACAATGCAAAATAATATACAAAGGCATGACATTCAAATCCATCATATTTAAATTAAGGTACGCGTTGATATCAGCTTATTTATTAGGAATAGGTACATTTTTATCAGACGATTTAATTATCGCCCATTCTATTTTCCGTCAATTCGAACCAATATTTTTTATAAATATACACCTAAAAATAGTCCACAGGCTACTGAATTACGTTTATCCTTACTAATACCAAAAATTCTAAAATTAGGTTTGCTTGTTTTTTATTTTTCCGTCTCCAATCAGGCAATCATTATGCATACACACTGTTATGAATACAGAAAATATTTTGCGAGAAAAATCTAGTCCATGAAAAAGATAAATTGTCTATTCGTATCGATAGTGCTTTGTTTTTCTCGTATATTCTAACATCGTTATCGTGTAACTGAGCGCTCTATTTTCTACAATAATTTGTAATACGAACATTGTTTGTGAACAAACTTGGAGTGATCAATCAATTTTATCGTCTTTTACAACAGATAACATCGTCTCAGGATCTAGTTTCTTCTATTCATGGACGTGTACTTCGTCTACCGTTTGGTGATAACCGCCCGATAAATGACAGCTGAGAGCGCGTCAACACATATCATAAGGTTACGATCTCATGTAATTTGTTCCTGATTATTTACTACTAACTTAATTAATACAACGCCAATCATTGAGCTATCAAACTTAACAGCAAGCAGACCTTGCTATGATAAAACAGTTAAATATTTTAAAAATTAATGGTATAGCCTTGCGACGCCTAAAGATTTTGTTAATCAGTCGCCAGACACTATGCATACAGGGATCACGTACACTATGCATCTTACAATGAATTATAAACAAAACTGCTAACAAAATTTTAAGCTTCAATAGCTTAATAACTTGAGTTTTCTGAGTCACCTACACATAGGTATCTTAATGCAACTGTACAGAGATGAATGATCGACTGTGACTTGATTGAGGTGAGATTAAAAACTTACAATGGAAAAATGGAAATCTAGATGGATCAGACGATTACAGAATTGATTGATGTCTGTCGTCTGGTTTTAATATTTTGTATGAATTTATAATAAACAAATAATACAGTGAGATTGTCATTTTTGTACTGTAGATACCTATGCCTAACGCTGCTATAGATACACTTATCAAACACCGCTTCAAAAAAGTCTGTTATGTATGTACAATTCTGATATTACATAGACATTATATAGCTATTATAACTTAGTAGAATTTATTTAAGCTATAACTAACTAAACATCACGCTACTTCCCTAGCGGGGTAGGCAGAGAATCTAAACGCCATATGGCACGATCCTTACACACTTGCTTAATTCAGCATTCAGTTGAAAATTAACTGTTGAATCATAAACCCAATTTGAATATAATGAAATAAAGCATAAATCAATGTTTTACATTGCTTAATCTTGCTGGGCTATGTATGTATTGATTAGACACAGTGATCAATCATTTATATCTTATTAGCCGATTCGGCATGAAACATGCGGCACGTTATATTAATTATAGATAGTGCATAGGCCTAATATGACATATTTGTGCTCTCAAGATAATTTCATGAATTATTAATTAGAACATATTGGCGACTACCGGTATATCGGGTTGTGAGTATGATAGTGTAGGCAACTTTTTCACAATTTTCTATTTAATCCAGTCCAATTTAATTTGGCTGAAAGTGTTTAAAGCGACTAATTGCTTTTTTGACTCTGCCTTCCCCTTCGGGTATTACAGGCGTACATATCTTTGAGAGCTCCAGTCTTATTAATGAATAAGCAAATATGATCAGACAGTTCAGTAACATTGTAATCTTATTAGGTATTAATAAATGCTCAGACATGTCATCGTCAGACGATATAATAACTGTGACGTCATACTAACATGATAACATCCGAGAGGGTCGAGGTTATCATAACTTATTCAGTCAAAAGTAATTTCAGTTACTTAGCAAACGTAATGAATCCGTTTTAGTTGTAATTACTTTTACAGATGATCTTTTGAGTCGTTCATTCGTTATAATTACCAACCATGAAATTGATTGCGCTTTTGAGAATGTATTGAGAAAACTACACTGTTTTTTTTTTTCGTGAAAACGATTTGCGGATTATTAACTAAAATCAAAATTTGAATGAAGTCGAATTTTAGCAAATAGCTTAATGATGCTTTGAATAAAGGAAGAAGACCAATTGGGTAATGGATTGGTTAATGTAATCAATTTCAATCATATAGATAAAGATATATAGCACTTAATTATTGAGGAAATTCCTCATTCTTTTAAATAAGCATATAATATTACGCCCGTAAACTCCGAATGGGTAGGCAGAGTGTAAGGGACAGCAAGCCCCTTTAACCACATTCAGAAAATATAATAATATGTAGTTGTTCCTTTTAATTATTTTAGTTGTACCTACAGGACTGTACCAACTTTATTTTAATGTATTAAGGTATATAATCGTATACATAAGGCATATAGGCTTGTTATAACCACGTTACTCTACAACTGGATCATGGAAACTTGATAACCGTCGGTAGGTGTATCGTTTCTAATGAATGGTTAGGCTTAGAGTACACACTTTGTATGATACTCACGTATCGATATAATAATTATCGGTAAACACAACCTAGGGTGATTACTGGTTTTAATTAGAATAGGATCATCTGCCGTTACATACAAGCATCCTTGTAATTTAAACGAATAAGTATTATTGGCAGGCATGGATCATTCAATATGGGATATTATTATTGTAGGAATCTTCCACTTTAAAAATCTCTAAAACGCTTAGGTATAGAATATTTGTATTTTATCAGATTGACATAATTAAGTGTGCATCTGATTAACTTCAGCCTACTAGTCTCGACCAATGGTACGTTCGTATTAATTATAAGAATGAATGCACTGTACTTGAAAACACAGTGTAGGAAAAGTCTAACTGACCCATGTCGGTCACGTGTCGTGTGAAAGAACGGGCCAAAATTGCCACAGACTGAAAAAATCGGTCGTGCGGGAGACAGGAAAAACGGTGACGTTACACACCTGAAAATTTAAACGGAAAACACGCAAAATGGTCCGTGCTACGAAAATAGAAGTCTGCAGTTTTGGGTAATAAATAGGTCGCACGTACTGATGTTGCTTACGTTAAGATGTATTTGGTCATAATTAAAAGATTTTAAGTAGATGTCAATTGATAAATAGCTTTATTATTTAATACATAGTTCAAATTAGCACACTACACAGCTAAACTTAGCTTTAATGCTATGGTCGGGAACTACGGGATAAATATGTTATGTATATCAAGATCTTGGAACTTAACTTATTACGGGGACACAATGAGACATTTTAAATATTACTATTGTCTATCATTTAATGTCGTAAATATTAGAATGTTGGTCGTAGACACAAAAATCTTTTAAAAACTATAAATACAAAAAAAAATGTGCCTAAATTATTAGTAATACGTAACTTTGAGTTTCCAGTGTGTCCCCAGCCTATGTAGTACGAGCATGCTAAGCGGCCGTTTTAAGCTTCTACGTATTTGGTAATAAAAAACTCGCACAAAAACCAGTCGAACCAAATTTGCGGTCCGAGTTCCGCATACGCGTACAAAACCATAATTTAAATTTGAATTTTATGGAGCCCGATTGTCGGCTTGGAAATTAACTCGTAAACATTTTAGGAGATTTTTTTTTTCATTTGTAAAATTATTTATTAACAAAAGAAATAGATATTTTAAAACCTACCTAATTATGACGAGAAGAAAATACTTTTCGACCGACCTCATTGTATAAATCAACGTATAACTTGATAGTATTTGTATTACTATTCATCTGTAAATGAGACTGACGAGACGCAGAGAAGAGAGAAGGTGAAGGTGAAGCTCTTAAGAATTAAGGTGTGGATCTCTATTGTCAGCGTAAAGAAAGAAAGAAATAACATATAGTGGATGCACAATTGTTTATACATACACAGGAAAACGAAATTTGACACAGGACAAAATAGTACAAAAAAAAGGAAAATCAGTAAAAAGCGTAGAACAGCTTTGCAAAGTATAAAACTTTTTGTACATATCGAAATGTTAAAAAAAACAAACTGGCGGCTAACCTTTAGAAGAGTAGAGGCATCTTTAGTCAAAATGACAATATTGATATTGTTTATCTCACGTTTTAACTAACAGATTTTTTTTTTCTATGAAATCTGAGCTCTTTCTTATTTGCTATATATGTTTTTTTTTATGATGATCGCACGCAGAATATTTATGATAAAAGCGCATATTTTCTAATAACTAATATAAAAAAAATATATTGTTGCTAATAAGTACCCATTATTTTTATTTGATATATAGCTGTTGCCTAACTTGGACAGCGTTGTATTCGATATAGAAATATTTTTTATTGAGCTTACAATTTTTCTTAAAATAAAAATAGTCTCAGTTACTTAACCAAGTATGTACTAGTAAAAGTTATACAAACAGACAATAAACAGTTCAATGTTATCTGTATCTAGTTGTAGTCATATTCTGCGGTAAAAACCATAATGAGGTCAAAAGTTGGGAAGTATGGTTTACTAATTCATAACTTACTCACACTTATTTATTCATTGGCTTAAGGTATGTAACACATTGTATGGAGTTGATGAATGACAAATTGACAATGTGTTAAGCATAAAATATACCTACAAGAATACGAATATGAGTAGGTAGGTAGGTATAGTTTTACTTAAATCAAATTCATAAACGCAAAATGAAGAACGCGAATCAAGCAATTTATATTCAAGCACGTTAAATGTAAATGTATTCGGTCAGTACAATGTGAATATATTGATTATGTATATTGTGTGATGACACCAAGGGGTTTATGCCACTGTGATACTTGTGTTCATTGGTCAACCACATTACCTACAAAGTAAATGACTGGCTTGCTGGCGCATTCAGTAGTGACCCTGCCAAGAGTTGTAGATTCGATCCCCAATCAGGACAAACATTCTTATGATGAATACTTGTGTTTGTTCTCTGTCTGGGTGCTAATGTGTATCTAATATTAAACTATATTTGTAATACCACTGTTGAATCTGATAATCGTAACACAAGTGTTAAAGCTACTTAGTTCAGAGTCAGATCAATGTTTGTTAAGTTGTCTGATATTTATATTTATAAAAAAATGGGCGCTAAATTTCGGATTTGAAAGTATATCAGTGAATTCACTGACATACTTTGAAATCCGTCCGAAAATAAGAGTCAAAAATCAAAATCACGAATTGAGAACTCTCTCACTAATATTGAGGCGTTTATTTGGGGGAGAGGGGACTGTTTTTCACCTTTGCAATGTAGAGGTAACCCCCTCCGCTACGGTTCTATCACTTAAGCTATTTTTTCAGTAATTCAAGAATTGGCAGCCGAGATAAGAGCTAGGCAAGGAACACAGTTGACACATTCTTATTAAGTCCCAGACCAACATGACACTCATTTAAGTATAAATCTGTAGTGGTATTATATTTAGGTCGTTGATGCCTGACAGTCGGAATAAGGAATTTTATTCTATAGTATATTTATATTCTTTATATCGGTATAAAATTATCTGAATGGGATTTTAATGTATGTGTTTATATTATACTACGTGTATTAGATATAATATAATGGTAGACATGTTTTAATGAGTCAAATATACTGTTCAAATATAATATTTACTGATGTTCATATTTAAAATCACTAACCGGTTGAACAATGATTCGTCATGTTAAGTTTGTCTTAGTCATTAAGCAACATTCTTGACATTGATGTGATGTTTGCAAATCCTACAACGTATAATACAGGTAGCAAAGCACTTCTATGCTATAAAAGGATTTTGAGAGGGAAATTTTGCCACTAGCTCTCATTCTGAAACGATACCTATTGATATATTTGTTCGTTTCGAACTAAATTCATACTTTCAGCGAGTCTGCTAACATTTAAGCGACTGACATCGCGATACTTAAAAGCCTAACATCGCTTAAAGCTAGCGCACGAAACACATTCGCATAAACGAACGAGAACTATTAAAAAAAAAACTTGTAAAAAAAATATCTCACACACTTTAGTATAAGTATAACATAAAACAGGACATTATTCTCTTCAATACAAACGTCAGAATGCTTTGTAATATGTTACACGAAGGTCACATAACCGATTGATTCCGAGATGGGCTGGCCGTATCGGATTTTTTAACTTGTTTTTGCTCATCATCAGACAAAGTAGGGTCAATACGCTATACCAAAAGAAAAAAACATGAGACGTAACAAAACTTGCATTTGAAGACCTGTATTTTAGGGCTTGATTAAAATTTGTATGCATTTTGAACTGCGCATGTTTGGTATCAATTTAGTAAATACTTCATCCCCGAATTGGTGAGCTGAGTTCAGGGAGCAATACTGAACCACATTCACCGAAAATAGAGTTAAGTTAGATGGAAAAATTTAACAAAAAGTTACAGGCAGCTAGCTCGTGGCCTACATAATCACAAACCCGTTACCCAATATTCCATTATTTTTAATTAATAATGAAATATAATTAAATAATATTAGTCGCTTTTAAGAACAAGATAGGCGAGGCGATGCCAAAACAGTTGGTAGGTACATTATTTTCTAGTCCCAGACCAACATGGGACGAGGTGCGTGTATGAAATTAAAATTAATTTCGCAGTTTTCGTAATCCAATCACATTGCAAATGCAATGTATATATGTCATGTTTATTACGAGATTCATTAATGAACATGCCATTAAGCTCAGGATAGTGGTGCCGTCACCTAACAGCATCCATTTTATAGCGTCCAATGACGTCATAATTACATTGTCTACATACAAATATGTCGTAGTTCTATACATAGCATATTTTTAGACTGTAACTTCCAGCTAGATTCCTCAAGATTCCTCGCGATTCTTAAATTCTGTACCGTAACTACCTCTAAATCTGGTACTTAAATTAAGCCAAATATTATACTTTACACCGTTAGGTACTACGCTGCTTACGAGAAATTGACAAATAAATTTTCAACTAACTTTGATATTCAGTCAGTAGCGGTTACTTACTATTTTGTATGCCAACTACGTGCCATAACTTGGCCGCTTATCAGTTTAATTTATTGAATACGTTAACGCATTTCAATTAACATTAGATTCGCTATAATAGTACTTTGGCGGAACTAGCAAGTTTTGTAAAAGACAGCGCAGATTGATGAAAAAGCAAGATGGAAAAAAAATAAACTACTCGAATAATTATTTCTACGCCGAGGAAGCCCCGGGCAAAAGCTTAAGCTACTAATAAATGTGCAATACATAATATTTTTTAAATGTTAGTGTAATCTATTCCGATTATAGATGTATAAATAGTAAACTATATGAGTTGAGCTAAGCCTTCGTTTGCGATAAAATTTATTTTCTTTGTTTTTATTTCATAACTATTACTAACCGTTTAAGGTGAATATATTACGTCAAACAGAGATAAATAAAAATAAACAATTAAATTATATTATACATTTACGTAGGTACTTCAGTCATCAATTGATAAATGCCCATGAGTTAACTTATTATTTATCCTAAAGTAATGTAAGCTTTAGAGACTATTGTGAAATTATACTGTTAAATAAAACTGATTACCTCATTCGCTTGAGATAACGGTTAAATATCCTCAGATAATTCAGCAATATTATATGCATGAATTTCTTGCTTATGAGTACCTATAGTTTTGTCTGTGTGGAATTTAGCTTGAATTAGACTCGCTTGTCCCGTGGGATCTATTGTTTATGAGTAGGTAAAAACTATTTTACTTCCTATTCTAGAGTTAAAACTTATAAAGTTTAAAATTTCGTCACAATGGTTAAACTGTTTATCAATGGTCTAGTTTATCTGATATTGGAATTGACAGGCAGCCATTTTCGCATTTAAAATTGTAGTAAAAATTCACCAATAGCGTAAGACCAGTTCTGTCGTATGTGCAGCATGTTTGCTGTGCATGTGTCTCACGCATGCTGCAAGTGCAGCTATTTTGATGCACCTTTTAGTGCAAGGTGTTTAATTGTTGCATAATTTCAGAAGATGATGTATTATATGAATGAATGCAAGCTGCGCGTTGTAAAGTGCAGTTATTGATCTTATAGACCAGTTTAGATCTCTATTAAGCTCTTAATTTTTTCATTTGCTCTTAGCAAGAATAATCAGTATGTAAGCTGGTTGCAGGCTGCAAGAGATGTATAAGCAACTTGCAGAGCATAAATGCATGCGAAGTTCACAAGTCTATTGCAGACAGGTCCACATCGCGGTATAGAGTTTTGGACGGTGTGTATTAAATAAAACAAAAATGTTTTAAACATTCACGTTACATTATAATTTTAGTTAACACCAACAAGACTAGCCGCTATATTCATATTGTGGTACATGTAATAAGCCCATAATTTGTATTTAGCTTCTGGTACTAATGCGAATAGTCTTATGTCTTATTGATTGAATGAAATAACTGTAGTTCGTATAAGAATTAAAAAAAAATATTTAAAAGCAGTGAATATTGGTAAAGAAAATATGAACAAATATATAAAAATCGATACGAGTTCATTTAAACTTATCAAGTATTAAAATAGAATGCTATCAGACTTAACCGACAAAGTAGATTATGCAATTCGCCACGCGTTATTTACTACATGAACTTGCGAATCAACCTCGCTAAGGTTAAAAAACTTTATCGTACTTAAGTCGGCTTAAAAATAACTTTAAAGCCTAATCCGCGCGTCTCGCATACTCAACAACTTGTACATATATGGTTAAAACGAACACTTTTCAAGGCCGACTACCTCATGGTTTTAGACGCGTAGGATAGAGTTAGTCCCAGATGACAATATTCGCTATACCGGCGTAGTAGGCGCACGCGCAGTCCGTTAATACATATATGCGATAAAGATTGCGCAGAAACCAGTCTACCGCGGCGGTTAAGTGTGAAGTGACCATTGTGTTCCCTATATAATGTAGGATAATCGTGGAATTAGAGTGATTTAACTTTTGTGAATGTTATTTAAAACAGTTTATTGATTTACACGTTTATTTTTTATTTTTGAGGTATTTTTTTATTTATTTTTTATTTCTAAACCATCTTGCTTTAAAGAATAACGAATTCTGACATTTAATTGTATTTTAATTTCAAAATACTATTCTCTCATACAGAAAAATCGGACCAAGATAATTTTATAACTTTTTTATTCAAATAAGCTTATATTAGCTATACTAAGTATTTTTTATTTATTGTAAACTACTTTATGACATTAAAATATTCTGTTTATCGTTGATTATTCGATTTCTAAGGTAATTCTCGGCACGCATAATATATTTTTGACACTTGAGATTGTAAATGAAATAATTCACCATGTTTTCCATGAGTAAACATTTTAAAATGGGTAGATAATGATAAATATTTAATTATGAGTGAACTATAAAATAAACTCTGTACATAATGAAATTCTAGATAATATCGTAATTAATTACCACTGTCCACAAACATGTGGCAATGCCTGAACGGGTTCGTATCACATTGCGGTTTGTTTTATCGATATTGACAATGTTCAAGTGGTAGCACTTAGCGAGTGACTTATTTAGCTTTTAGACGCATATATGTGTCAAATACGTTTATATATTTTCGTTTTGTGTTTGCGTTATTTAAATAACTTACTTAGTAGTAGGACATTTCATTCAGTTGAGAACAGTTATAGAGCGGTCTTATTGCCACCATGCTAATTCATATTATTTATTAAAGCGCTTTTAGACAATATGTATCTGATACACAAAACTAATATTTTGAAACAGTATTGTTATTGTCCTAATTATGCTTCTAAAGGCTTATCTAGATTATAAAGATTTGTATGTATGTAGTGAATAAACTCGAAAACCACTAGACCGATTTCAAAAATTCTTTCACTATTAGAGACTGCTTTTAAGAAGAGCCGTTAAGCCGTTGGTCCTGCGCCTACCCTCTCTCCGGTCATGTCGAATTGCCGTCTCACCGGACTATGAGAGTGAAGGAATAAAGAGTGCACCTGTGTTAGCGCACACACTTGTACACCATAATATATCCTGCGCAGATGGCTAATCCTCGTTGAGTTTGGCCGCCGTAACCGATATCGGTTAGAAGGACATTATTAACACCCAGACACAGAACAAACACAAGTATTCATTACACGTCCTTTGGATCGAACCCACAACTTTTGGCGCATGGGGCAGGATCAGTACCGAATGCGCCATCAAACCAGTCCAGTCCATATTACATTTTACTTTGTTAAAAAACTGAATGAGTTATATTTACTGTTATCTCACTTATCAGTGTTAGTTTATGTGGCTTGTGACATAAAGTAGGTTTTATTATCTAATATTTCAATAAAATATTTATAAGTTACGTAATAGTAGTAGTTATAAAGTAATGAACAAAGATATTTTTTGATGGTATTACTAACAGGTGTTTCAATATTTGCTTTGAGCGACGATAAGAAACTGCTATTTTACAATCAGTATAAAAATGGCCCGATGGGTAAATTTGTAAAATATTATTTAATTCTGTTCGACATGTTTTCGTCTTCAAGCCTTAGCTATTGTAAAAATCATCATCTTCCTTGCGTTATGTCCCGTGCTTAGACGGGGTCCGCTTAGAGCATGATCCTGGGTTCAGCGAGTCTGGTAATTACATTGAAGTGACTGCCGATCTGACTTTCGCAAACCTAAGATAGAGGAAACAGAATTTTTGGATCATGGTCACAAATCCAAAATTGTTTGAATTTGCAGGTGACATCATGATGTTTTCCCTCACGTGTAAATACGTAGATACATAGATTTGAAAAATCCAGAGGTACGTACGGATTTGAACCCGCGACCCCTCGGTTATGAGGCGCGTATCCTTACCATTGAGCTACCACCTCTAGTCGCTCTATCTCTACGATTTTACAATCTCTACTATTGTAAAAATATCTACGTATAGATAATAAATTCTTGTCAAAATAAATTCTATTGTAATTTTTTTATTAAAATAAACAACATAATAGTTTGAAAGAACGGATGCACGTTTGTTACATCTATTTTGACTACCTAACTGGATCCAAATAAAATGAATTAATAAACAGAACCAGTGCATACGCAGGCATTATCTAATTTTACGCCTACCCCTTATATATTTGTTCTAGGAAAATTATGAGAACACATTGTTAGCTTAGCATAATTCCATTGTGTCGTTAATCATGATTGTTTATATTGTAACATTTGAGTACAATAAACTATACCCGCTTTGAAAATATGACGAGGTCCACATTGTGTTATGGATAATCGATGAATAAAAGGTTGCAAATATAAAGGTGCAACCATTCATTCATCGATTGTGTACTCTTGTATGGCTGCAATCATAGCTGCAATTTGTTTTGCCTTTCTGATTATTTATGTCTTTGTTATTTAGTAACGTTATTTATTTGTGAAGTTTCAAAAAATATATTCAATTAAAATTCAAAATCTCTTTATTTATATAGGCTTCAAAAAAGCACTTATAAATAGTTAATATGTATAAACAGAAAAGAAAACATTACCACCGGTTCGTAAGGTAGACTCTATGGAGAAGAAACTTTTAAATGCCAAAATTTACAATTTCGTAATTAATATCTATACTTATTAGATAACAACGCTGCAGGTAAACACTTCATTATGAAGTTAAACATATATTAAAAAGTCTTCAATCTTATAGTAGCCCTTACTCATTATCATTTTGACTGACTCGATGGCGCATTCGGTAGTGACCCTGCCCCATGCGCCAAGAGTTGTGGGTTCGATCTCTACCCAGGACAAACATTCGTATGATGAATACTTGTATTTGTTCAGTGTCTGGGTGTTAATATCCAATATTTAAGTATATATTTATAATACCATTGTTGATTCTGATATCCGTAACACAAGTGCTTAAGCTGCTTACCTTGGAGTCAGATTAATGTATGTGATGTAGTCGGATATTTATTTATTTATTAAAATCGCTTTAATGCACAATTACTTTAATACTTAATTACATTCATACTTAGACCGTAAATTAATTACCACTCTTTTGGAGTCTTTGGTTTGGAACAGCAAGTTTGTGTTTATTTCTAGTATTAAAACTATGAGCGTTTGACGTTTTAGGAAATTGGTCTAGAATAAATTGTACTTAACAAAATAATTAATTAAATGTTGTTTTTAATATTTATTATTATTATCTCTTAGTTTCGAATATATCTAAGCTAAATTTTAGGAAGATTATAAATTAAAAAGATACAATCAAATTTAATATGATAACAATTTTGAATACTTTGCACATATTTTACTATTATTCTGGAGAGGCCTAGTCCCCCGGAAGATGAGATAAAGGCTTAGTAATATGAATAGGAAGCACCTCTACTTCAGAATTACTTAACAACAGGCGAGTAAAGACTCTTTGCTAAAGCAAATGATGCTAGTAAGGATGCTAGACTGTGCTTACATTTGGTGATATTTAGTTTGAAACATTTTGCATAAACAACAATGTAGGTGTGCAAGATAATTTAAATAGGATTCAAGCAAATACATAGGATATTATTAGAGTTGAATTCAATACTTCTTATTGCTCCATGAATAATTAATAACTAAAAAAAAATCACAATGAAATCATTAGTTTTAACTTATACTGTGTTGAAGTAACAAATTAGTTACAGGGAGATTTTTTGGAAATATTCAATATATACCTACTTCTTTCTCTTCAGAAAAAAGTATAACATTTAATCCAGGTAAAGGAAAAAACACAATTCATATAAACAATAGGAAATAGATTTTAACTAAATATTGCTCATAAGTATGTATACTCTGTTACACAGTATTAAATACTACTCATATAACAATACTGATTAACTGAAACTAAGAAATACACGGAAAATGGTGCTGTGATAACCTGTGTAATACACTTATTATTATTGGGATTTATAGGACAACTGATAGGACTAATGGAAAATAAAAGGTAATTGATATATCATGTGGTAATGCAGAGGCGTAGTATTGAGTTTAACTATTGAGTTTCTTGCCGGTTTCTACTCGATAGAGTCTACCTTCCGAACCGGTAGTAATGTTTTCTTTTCTGTTTAAATTGACTATTTATAAGTGCTTTTTTGAAGCCTATATAAATAAAGAGATTTTAAATTTGAATTTGAAGTAAGGCTTATGTATTAATTCTTTCAATTACGATTCATAGTACATATATCGGTTCTCTTTGCCTATCCCGTTAGGGAAATGGCGTAAAGCTAGTTTAGTTTACTATTTATCCAAAAACTTTTTATCGTGTACTCTTAAAATAAGTTAATGATAAAATAAATACAATACCTAATATCATACATGTCACATCATGATCCCCTGTTGGTCTGGGACTTAAAAATGATTTGCCAATTGTGTTCCTTGCCTAGGATGTCGTAAAAGGCGACTAATGGTATATTGGTTTTGGGTATATGATTGTGTAGGCGACAAGCTAGCCAGTTGTCACTACTTTTTTACAATTTTCCATCTAGCACAGCCCAGTTTTATTTTTGGCTGAATGTGGTTAAATGGGGTCTGGGTCCTTTTGTCTCTGCCTACCCCTTCGGGAATTAGGGGCGTGATATTATGTGTATATATGTAATATCATGCATTTTAACTTTCGTTTTGCTTATAAAATTAATTAAAATTTTAAAGGCTGATATCGCCATCATCCTTGTATATTTCTATCCACTGCATCTTTTGTGAACGTTTAACTTAACAATCATAATTTCAGAAAGTAATATTAGGTATCTTTCTTTTAACTTACATAATTATTTAGAAACGATCTTGTGTATATTTTTTTCTGTAATATTGCATACAGCGTTCAATTTACGCGACCCAATTCCACGATTATATTGAGAATAAATTACATTTAATAATAAAACAGACAGGAATGAGTCACAGCGTGGCTTGCTGGCGCCTACTCCATGACATAACCAGTAAGCTGTGAGGCGCCGACGGCTTTTAAGCAGAATGGCTGAGTTAATAGCAGCGGGGATTATGTACCGACTATGTTTACGTATAGGGATATGCTTTTAATTATACTAACTAGCTTTTTCCGATGGGTCGCTTGTGTTAAAGTAAAGTAAAGTCGATCCTTCGAAACACACAGTTGGGCTTACAATAAAAATTTGGTATAAAATAAAATTACAAAATAAAAAAATATATACCATACTTATGTTGATATTAGAACAATATATTTAATTTCATAATTTTTTTCTGAATTAGTCAATAATATATGTGGGTAAAATTGCTTTTTACCTAGCTTTTTACCCTTTATAGAAGGATTTGATTTCTGCCTACCCCCATGGGAAAAAGGCGTGACATTATAAATGTATGTACGTACCTGTTGGGCCCATGACTTCATACAAAATTTGTCAATTCACAAGTAAAATCTTATAGAGCTCAATTTTATAAGATATAGTAATCTCATAACGTTCGAGGCGAGAAAAAATTTATGATAAGATAATCTTTATCCCACAATAGTTATCGGCGGGGATAAAATAGCAACATGCGGAACCCACGTTATTTGCAAACAGAAATAAATACCGACTGTGCTTATCAGTCATGACCTTAATAATGTACTTTTATAATAAACCAATCAAATGTACAATATATGATTTCTTCTCGTAATTTCCACAAATGACGGTTATAATGGCAGTAAAAATATATTTTTACTGTAAAAGTAATATACATGTCTACTTACGTTTAAATATTAAATAGATTTATTCAGCCAAATCTACTTAAGTTTTATATTAATATGTATGTTAATGTAGACTTCTACGGGTCGTTTTTTGACAGCTGGCAAAGAAATAAATTAACTAAAAAAATTATAATTTTCATCTTAGATATTCACTAGCATAACCATTGTGTATATATCCGTAAATTGTTACCACTTAACCGATCTTTGTCACAATTACTTTGTTTCCTTACAGATTAAGTGGGACTTCTAAGTGACAACATGGAAGAATATGAGGCACCTGCGCAAGCGCACAAACTGTTGGGACAAAAATCACAGAGCCCGCCTCGCAAATACGACAACGCGTTCACACGAGGACTCCGGTCATGTGAGTTGAATGTGATTTTTTTATTAATAGATTTACTTCATTTATTTAATTGTTTATTATCTTTAAACGTGAGTATATATTTTCCTTTGTTTTTGAATCTTCTTTGTTATATCCTAGAATTGTAATCCAACGGCATTTTTTTCTGGATTCAGCACAGCTGAAATTGCATTGGGCCTAGCTGGATTTCTGGATCTAGTATTGTACCTAATTCCTAGTCAATACCAACTGTGATGTTACTTGCATGGTCTAAAATTATGATGTTATAGTAAGAACAGAAATACATATTTGCGAACGTCAATCAGGATATTTCTTATAAATAAAAAAAAGAACTCTAAGAATCGTCTTACAATTCTCGAAGATATCAATATTTAAAGAATCATAAACTAATTCCTAATCGTTAAGGATTTGTACCTTCCATCATCAGCTCACCAACATAAGATGATAAGTACCATGCGTAAATACTTGAACAATCTTAGAAAATGTCTAAAACACATTGTACGTGCCTATAAAGTTTGAGGGTTGCCCTCGATTTTCCTGGGATCCCTTCATCAGATCCTGACTTGGTGGCAATGGGACCAATTCGGGAGTAAACCCTTTCGATTAAAAAAAAAATTTTGGAAATCGGTTAACAATTCTCAGAGATATCGAGTAACATACATACAAAAAAAAAAAAAAAAGAAAAAAAAAAAAAAAAAAATTCAGTCGAATTGAGAACCTCCTCCTTTTTTTTGAAGTCGGTTAAAAAGGGGGAAGTTTTAGAATGGTCTGTTTTAAAATTTAGCAAATTAATTATTAAAATCCGACTGTCGAAAAGTCAAACTTTATATTGTTAGTTAGTGCTCTATTTTTTTAAATGGAATGCCTACTATTTTTTCAATAAACAGCCCAATATCAGAAAGCTGAAGTCTGTTATAATGTTCATCGTGTAACCAATATCCGAGATATCGCATCATGGTAATTATTTGTGTGAAGATTTACTGCTTTATTTCTACCGAAGTCAAGGATATTTTAATATATTTAAATTTCAGTTTAATGTTCATGGCCACTCGTAATACTAATTATTCAATTAGCTTGTATTTAGGTAGCTGGTATGTTAGTAGTAATAAGAAAATTCCTATAATCATTATAGTTGCACCATAAGTACATGTGCTAAAAGTGTGGAATTTTAATACGTTCATATTTTTATTATTCTAAGATAAAAAGAAAAGTATCTAGACTCGAATATATTTACTAAGAATTGAATTTACTGGAAGTATGATAAACTAAACCTGATAATTTATTTTCCGTGCAAATAATTCCACAAGCAGCTGTTACACTTTCTCTTTTATTTATATAGAGATTAACTTACTTACAAACGAAATACATACACATAATTCTTGATAACGCGCTGCAGCTGGAAATGAGCCAAACAAACAGACAGACAAGTTGTTCGCAATGACACTGATAGCGCCGTCTGCATAATACTGCCATCTTGTGTCTTGTTCACACTGGCATTTATATATGTAACTTAGCAAAAAGTTGAGTTTTCAAGAAAATATAACTTTGTTACTATGTGTAACAGATTGTTTCGGAACTACGAATATTCTGTAGATAATGTTTCGAAGTCTTCTTAAAAAATATTTGAACAAAGTTAGAGATGTTTTACAGATTGGTTCTCGATTCTGAAACTTATACGCATAATAGGTATGAAATTAAGTTATAGCATATACTATGTATGTTTTACTTATGCAATATCATGTTGTTATCATGAATTCATTAAAAAAAAAATTCAAATATGAGATATAACGTTACTAATGAAATAAAGATTTAGAATTATTACCAATATAAATATTTTTGAAGCACTATTAACTTTAAATGTATTAACCTATATTATTTAAAAGTAATCGATGTCATTTAACACATTCTTAAAACATTGGAGGTCTGGTTCAAAAATAAATTTCGGGCTATCAATCGCTCCACCATAAATGCCGACAAATTTTATTTTACCTAAACAATGTCAATATTTTTTCCTCTATCTATGGTATTAAATCACAGCTATCACACGTTGCAATACCAGTTTATTTCACTAACCACCCACAACTTATGGCCCAAAGGGCCGAATACGCATTTCGTAACGTTGTGGAAACAAGAATATTTATGAGCATGACATCATAGCAGCTATCTGTTCTAATATCGACTGGAAGTCTATGGTCCCAATGGTTTCATTTTCCACATTGCTGGCTATTCGGCGTAGGAGAACCGCCCACCTAATTTAAGCGTCCCATAACTCAAATTCAAACCAGTGTACGGAATGATGACTACACAAACTGATTTGCAGATATCTACTACAACAAATGCGTTCCAATCTGTCTGACTTATGAAACTCCATCATCATCTTCCTGTCATTATATCCCGAGCTCAGCTGAGTCAGCTTAGATCTAGGTTTAGTGGTATAAATCCGTTTGAAATATCCAGAGGCATGTGCCTATGTTTGGATCAGTCTTTACCATTAACCCATCGCTTTCTTAAAAAAATACATATGGAGCTCCAATCTGTCCGTTGCGTATGTTACGATGCAGTAACAGGCGTACTTATTTGATTAATCAATCAACTTGGTTTGAGATCATGGTAGGTACGTTCACCAGATTTTTAGATCCAAAAATCAGCGTGCAGTCACGTGGACATCACTACAGAAATTCGTATTTAGGTATTGAATCCCAACACTACGCACGCTCCGATTTTAGCTCACGTTTCTTTTTTAAGCCATTAGATAAGCCAAAATGTGGCTAATCAGTGATTAGTTTTACAACTAAGGTGATAATTATTAAGATCAATAATAAGATAATGTTCATATATACCTAACTCATCTACTTTTCCTTAAACCTATGTGATAAAAAAACTCCTTTGACTATGCCCACCCCTTCGGGAAATGCGGGCGTGATACTATGTATACATATATGTGTGTATAAAAAAATAATTACTAGAAAATCCTCAGAAATCTTTCAGTCATTAGACTAAAATAAAACATTGCTCGTGCTAAATACCGAATGTTAACCATGAGTCTTTTAATATAACATAACATAACATTAAGCCCATTATCTACAAAAGGGTTGGCAGAGTCAAAGGGCAGCAGGCCCCTTTAACCATACATAGCTAAAAACAAAACTGGGCTGGGTTAGATGGAAAATTGTTAAAAAGTAGTGACAAGTGGCTAGCTTGCCGCCAACACAATCACATACCCAAAATCCCATATACTATTAGTCGCCTGCGTACGACATGTTAGACAAGAAACACAGTTGGCACATTATTTTCAAGTCCCACGTGGATAAATATAAGACACGAAAAAACTTAGCTACTATGTAAACATTTTTTAATTTCAACCGGCTCCGAAATTTTGGAATGCTTGAAAAACTGTTTTGATGCTACAGCTTATTATGAGACGATAATACTTTAAGTAGAGTTTCCGAATCTAAAATCAAAATCCTTTAGGATTCCATGGACCTCAAAGACACCCTTTTAATTTTTTTTAATCTATTTATATGCATTACTCACTATCTCACTGAAACCTGATAGAACTATTTTTATTTCATTCCCTTGTAATGAATTTTATCTACTTATTTTCGAGAAAAAGTATTACATACACTTAAAGACATAATTGCTTCCAAAGTTATTTTAGTTCAATGCCTTCTTAAAAATACATTATTTCAGGCACATCTCCGTGACCTTGAAAAAACGTGCCAGTTCAGTATTGTAGTGTGAATGAGGTTTTACCGTTTATAAATACCTATTTACCTTACGTAAGGAAATACTTTTATTATGCAGCGTGACGCATGTTGACCTAAGGACCCTGCTTCGCCGCATACAGTAATACAGCAACTCTTAATTTCTTTGTAATAAAGACTAAAATATATTAAAATCTATTTATATCTTTTCATTACAGTTCACTTCCTCAGCACGGTTGTATTTCACAGTAAATATACTCTTTATACAATACTGCGAAAATAACAATTTTATTAAGGAAAAATTAAATATACTTAGTATAAAATTAAAATATTCTCTGCACAATAATTATTGAGAATATATTATTACCTGAAGTAGGTATATATTTTTTGATTATGATTAAAATTATTGATTAAGACTTTAAAGATAGGTATACCTTAAGATCGTATAACAAAACGTGTAATTATATATTATACTACATAGCTGTCCCGGCGAACTTCGTATCGCCCAGTAATTGACATTTAACATTGACAGATACGAATCCCACCGTTTTATATAAGAAAATACTTTTGCTTTTATTTTGTTTTATCGTCAATTTTTCAATGTTTTTAATAGTTATTCTGTTATTCTGGACGAAGACAAATCCAACAAATCAAAAACAACGTAAATCGGTTCAGTCGTTCTCGACTTATAAGTGGTGTAACAAACACGACTTTGTTTTATTTATATAGATTTGAAAGTATTTTGTGTCATGGTAAAATCAAAGGTTTACATTGTTTAATAACAATGACTACTTTATTGTGACTACAAAAAAAGATTTCTTTTTCGCATTTTGCCCTCTGACCAAGGTTTTCAACAAATCTGCCGATGCAATGAAATGCGGATTGGAAAGGTCAAACTTCATATATGTGTACATAATAATATCCTAAACCTCAAAATCTTAAGATGCGCCTTTCTAGCACATCCAAGCCATTTGATATCGTGTGATGTTCGACTTTTGCTCCACTTGTTAAGTTTCACAGTGAACTATAAAATACACAGTAGGTCTTAACGTTTCCCACGCGCTTTCTCATAGCAGTTAGCTTGATAATAGTGCAATTTCTATGACACAAGTTACGCGGACTGTTGACCCCCGGAGGGCATTGACACCGAGTTTGCAAAATGTATATACTTATTTAGATTTATAGGAATGGCGGAACCAAATCCAGTTTTACTAGTTTGTCTATTTTACACGTTGAATTGATATATGGTGCACGTTAAATGTCAAATAATATGTTTTGTGCAAATAAATAAAATTCGATTTTTTTATTTGCACATATCATGAAAAACGGTCAGTTAATACTCAGCGTCTAAGATGTGCCTAAATTTCTAAATAGAAAGTACTTAAAATTTCTTAAAAATTAAATATCTGGGATAATATTACTTTTTTAACGTAGGTACGTATCATGCAAAAAATCTGAAAAATTGTTTTTATTTTTATTTTTGTGTATTTATTATTGTGTAACCTTAACTTTATCGACTTGCAGATTTTAGAATAGCCAGGGAAAAAACTATAGCGCTATAAATTACAATATTTGATTTTAAAATATCAGCAACTATATTGTTAATTTTTTCAAATTCAAATTCAAAATATCTTTATTTATATAGGCTTCAAGAAAGCACTTATAAATAGTCAATATACATAAAAAAAAAGAATAAGAAATACTACCACCGGTTCATATATAAAATATAAAATCAATTATAAAATACCTTGAAACCTTGAAAGTTTATATAAGTATGCTTAAGGAATACCTTGGGACTTTAAAGTAATCAAATATGAAGTATTGAATGAGCTAGCTCTTTACTTGACGAGAATAAATGATCGAAACATATTATAGAACACTGCCAACATTTGCCTAGAAAATTTATAACAAATGGTTTATCATTTATATACTTTAATCAAGATTTATTTGTTACAAATTGCAAGCATATTAAAATGTTAATCAATCAATTTGTTTTGGTTCAATTGTAAGGATACGCTCTTAACCTATCTCATATGAAAAATCTTAATACTAATTACCGGCTTTAAGAATGTACATTAGCAGTTCGGTAAAAGGAAATTTATGGTAGTTTCAGATGCGAATGTAATGTGACGAGTAGCACATTTTCATTTATCTTCAAAATCGCTAGCGACGCAATAGTTCATTTATTTATTTGATAAGGCTTAGGAACTAAATACATAAAGCGGCTTGTGTTACAGCAATTTAAGAAAGCGGTATCATATATGTACCTATTTAAATTATAGGTATGCACACCTTAGTTATAACACTTGAAATATTTACTTAAACTTATGACATTTTTATCAAGAATATGCTAAATCTAGTATATGTGGGATAGTTCAAAACATCAAAATAATTAAATTAGTAGTTTTTTTTCTATTTTTCACAGCACTATTCATGACGTCATTGGAACAAGTCCTATGTTGTAGGCAACTTGAGTAGAACAAGTGCAGTCAGAGTTTTATATTTAGCATTTCATTTGCAATGCCGGTCCTAATTTTTTTTTGGTAGAGCTTTCATAATATAGCATGATTCTTAAAGTCAGTCAAATCTGTATGAAGAGTTCTGAATTCTGATAAATTTGACGATTGTGATAATTATGGCTCAATAGTTTGTGGCCTGAGTGTAGGCCAAAAACTATACTACCCACTCCTTGAGGCGGTTTTAGTGTAAAAACGTAATATGTAGACAGACACTTTTGTTTTTTTAATATTAGTATGAAAGTTAGTACTAATAGGAATATGCCAAAATCTCTTGACTTATTAACCCCTGTTTCACTAACGTTACCAACACTTACAGATTTAACAGTTTGTATCTTTCAGTGTGTGAACTAATACGCAGACTCTAAATTTCAACAATTAAGAGCACCTTCATCATGATGAGAGGAAGGTCTGACTGCTTGACATGTTAATTTGAAATCTTGAAACGACTTTCACCCTTCTTCGGTTATGACATATGTTCGGTTATAACATATATTCGGTTATACATTTCATTACGCCTGCATTCCCCGAAGCGGTAGGCAGAGTTCAAGAAGCAATGGGCTCCTCAAATACTTATATGTATATTCAACCAAAAATAGAGTTCAGTTGAAATAAATGGTTCGGTTAAGACACAGGCTCTCTATGCAACTAATTAGTAAAGAGACCATGCTCGCATATATGGATGGAAAAATATTCGATGCGTTTCTTTACAACATTATATTTTCCGGATAAAAAATTGCTCCTGTCTCCTTGAACCAGAAAATTAAATTATTACCAAGTATCACTTATATCTGCATATTAGATTAGTACGCGCATATATTTTATTTAAATACACACGTGTACATTCGTTTATATTATTATTACATCAAGAATCAGTATACATATAGATAAGATACTATCATTAATGCGGATAAATCGTTAGTAGGACATAATATAGGTTGTAATTTTATTCTTTATCTACAAGATATCATTGCCATAATTATGTGAAAATTATTGTAATGATAAACAAACTTACGTCAATGTTGATGGGATCAAACTGAGGTTTTTCATACTCGTATTATTATAACAAAATAATGACATCTTCATTCAATGTGGTGACACTAATTAATAATTGTGTATTTTGATATTCTTTTTTATAAAGGTAATAGGAAATTGTACGACACTACATAAGTACCTACATTTGTCCGGGATTGAACTGAAACCCCTGTGATATGAGGCGCGCATTCAGTACCATCAAGCCCTCCGTTAATGTCGAAATACCACTTGCCGATTATACCTAACTGGTTATGCTTAGAAATAATTAAGGATTCCATATTCCCTTGCACAATCTGTGTTGAAAGTAAAAGGCTTAGCTAGGTTTGAGGCGCTTAGAGTGGCGTTAAGGGCCAACCGGTTTCATGTCCTCAGTAACTTTGTTTATTATTTGACGGTTGGTTTACTCCGAGGCATTCACAGTTTGTTTACTTGGTATTATGTGTTTTAAAGCCTAGCTTAACAACACAGTCTCGGAAGTAGGTTGTCTTTAGATAGCCTGAGAAGTTCGAGGAAAATGTACGGGTGTTGATTAAGACGAAATGATTAAAAATAAGCACCTAGATACAAACAGACAAACTCTATGATTCAGTGGATGGTCTATAATACAGTTAATTAAGGAATTGTAACTTGACATATACTGAACCAACATAGAAAGGCTTAGATCGTTTTAGTTACAGGGAAAACCATTTCAGGATATTTTAGGTCATTATGAAGTCAGCTTATTACTAGTTATATTAATTAATTCAAAATTAGAACCAAATAAATATCTTTGAAAAGACCTGTAGGGTAGAAGTTTTAGCCCAACAATCTTTTGTAATCATTTTAGCGTGTGTAATTTTAACATACATTTGTCCAAAAGAGAAATCGAATTGAAATAACAAGTATTCGAATGTTTAAAGGTCCACTACTTTCATTCGCGAAACCACTAAAATTCACATGTCTTATTTCTCAAACTGAAATTCGGTATTGTATCAACTTGGTCTAGCAGATAGCAGAAAGTTCTATAAGTTCTAAGTTTATACCTGAACTAGCGACCGCCGCGGCTTCGCACGGTGAGCACCACAAGCGGTATGAAACTATATACACATATAAACCTTCCTCGTGAATCACTCTATCTATTGGTGAAAACCGCATAATATCCCTTCCGTAGTTCAAAAGATCTAAGCGAACAGACAGATGCGGCGACTTTGTTTTATACTATGTAAAGATGAGTTGAATGACAATCGTGAGAAGGAACATCCAGAACTCACTTACGCCACCGAGGAATAAGTGCTTGTGCTGTTACTAAGTAGAAATCCCTTACTTAATCCGGTTTCAAGTGAGCAACATAGTACTGTCCGGCGTTTCAAACGGCATTAAGGAGCAACCGGTTCCATTTCCTCACTGACTCTGTTTATTGTTTAACGGTTGGTTTATTTTGAGACATACGCAGTCTTTACTGGGAATTGTGGAATGTATGACTCTTATGGAGCGTGGCTTTCTGAAGTAATCTTAAAAGTTGGGTGATACCAGATTAATGTATTTAACCGAATTATGTAGAGTAACTAGTATTAGTAAGTTAGCATGATAAAGAGCATTGAATTAGTTTTGAAATTTCGTTTAATACAACAGCCTTAAATAATTAGGTATATATCTCTTTTAGTTTATATCACGTAGATCATATGTGAGCAATGTTTTTACTACGGTAACCTTAATCGTATATTGCCCTCACACATTGAAGTTACAGAAAGAATAAAGATGGAATGCAGCTGTGATAATTCTGGTATTGCAATTGTCCCTTATCTAAGGTGGCGATCGACCATTTATTTTGCAACCTTTTTAGTAAGAAGGAAAAAATAACAGGTAAAATTGACATTAAATTTTGTTCCAGGTTGCGTCATACCCCAGCGGTACATTCTAGGTGTGATGGGGCTTCTAGGCGTATGCAACGCCTACACCATGAGGGTGTGCCTCAACCTGGCTATAACACAGATGGTTAACCACACAAGGCCTGCCGGTAGTGGGAATGATACCCTCAGCGACGATACGTGCCCCAACGAACTGACGACTAATGCGACTCAAATATTGAAACCTGTAAGTGTAATGTTCTTTTAGTAGTAAAGTTTGAGGTGTATATCAATTAAGTTGTAATGTCGAAGATGTTTCTAAATGTAATCCTAAATGAATGACGAAAATATTATATTACAAATATACGTCAAACAGATCTATTTCAAGAAAACATCATAGGAAGATACTATTTGTAATGATTGCTGTAACTAAAAACATAATATGGTATTTCTGTATTAGTTATTTTTGTAACCTAAATTAAATTTCATTAATATTGTGTGTATACACAAATACGCACACATATTTAAAACTTTAATTCCAAGCAAAGCAAAAAAGATTTTCAAATCCCCTTTTTAATCTAAAATCCCCCTATATTAAAATCTAAATCTATTTTAAAGTCGGTTGAAACTATTGCCTACCCTGCAAGGGAAATGGCGTAAAGATAGTTTGTTAACCAGTGGCCATTTCCTTTTTTAATTCCAGTTTTTGTTTCAAAAACTGGAATTAAATAAGGCTCAGCTAAAAAGTTGATTCCCAAATTACCATCTATCTATGTATTTTATTACTTGATATAAAGAGCGTAGAGGGTATATTGTCATAAAGAGTCTTCAATTATTCGGAGTTTTAGCGAGCGCAATTTAAGCTTATCTTAAGTAGGTAAATTCCTCGTAAACTGCCGCTTGCTTCGCTATTAGTTTGCAGGAATCTAACCAACTTTAGTGCAAGCCACCTTAACTTCAATTCCGGAATGCTTATTTTTTTTAATGCGTCCAGAATTTTAAAGTCAATCTTGTAAGTGGTCTCGTAAATGTAGACGCAAAGTGTATGAGTTCTAAAATATTAAACTTATTAAAACGCTATTAATTTGAAATGAAATGAAATGAAATGAAATGAAATGAAATGAAATGATCTTTATTTACGTAGGCTCAAATAAGCACTTATAAATCGTCAGTACATACAAATGAAAATAAAAATTTACCACCGGATTCGGAAAGTAGCTTCTACCGAGAAGAACCGGCAAGAAACTCGATAGTTACTCTTTTCATCGCCAAATTTACAATAAGTATCGATAACAATTATTATATCCTTAAGCTACTATGCTATACAAATCTAAAAAAGTAAATATGTATAATAGCAATTACAAATATTTGTCACTTAAAAAATCTTCTATATTATAATAAGCCTTTCTCATAAGATGATTTTTAATGTGTAATTTAAATCTATGCATAGGCAGTTCAATTATATTGCCTGGTAGTTTGTTAAATAATTTTATACTTAACCCCCTAAATGAACTACTAGTCTTGTGAAGTCTTAGATACGGAACGGCAAGCTTGTGTTTATTTCGGGTGTTAAAATGGTGACAATCAGATTTTTGAATAAAGTTATGAAAGTTCTTACGTACATACATAATACAGTCAAAGATGTATTGTGATGGCACGGTTAATATGTCAATTTCCTTGAACATATCTCTTAGCGAATCTCGAGGTTTCAGGCCATATATAGCCCGGATGGCCCTCTTCTGCAATACAAAAATAGTTTGTATGTCAGCAGCGGACCCCCATAATAAAAGGCCGTACGACATTACGCTATGAAAGTAACTGAAATAAACCAATCTCGCCGTCTCAATATCAGTCAAGAGTCGTATTTTCCTAACTGCGTATGCTGCTGAGCTGAGTCTTCCAGCCAAAGCCGTAATATGAGGGCTCCATTGCAGCTTGGAATCGATAGTGATTCCAAGAAAAACTGTAGAATGAATGATTTCAATAGGTTCATCATTCATGCATATTTTAGTGTTTACTTGTCTTACATTGGGCATTGAAAATTTAATACATTTCGTTTTCTTTGAATTTAATAAAAGATTGTTTGTAGTAAACCAATGTAGTACTTGTGAGAGAGTATTATTTACGTCGTCAAAATTTGTTTTTTTTCGGTCAACTCTAAAAATCAAAGATGTGTCATCGGCAAACAATACTATCTCACATAAATCTTTTGTATAATATGGAAGGTCGTTTATATAGATTAGGAAAAGCAAAGGTCCTAATATCGAGCCTTGGGGCACTCCCATAGATAAAGAAGCGCCAGAAGAATCAGTTCCGTTGATGTTGATTTTCTGTATTCTGTCAGTTAGGTACGACTGAATCAAGTCAAGCGAGTTATTCATAACACCATAGTGCCGTAACTTCATCAGCAACGTTTGGTGGTCGACGCAATCGAAAGCTTTTGACAGATCGCAGAAAACTCCTATAGCGTCCTGCTTGTTTTCCCATGCGTCAAAAATATGACTGACGAGGGCTACTCCTGCATCAGTGGTAGATTTTCCTTTAGAAAAACCGTATTGTTTATCATGTAATAGCTTATTATTTTCAAAATGAGCTATTAACTGGGTGAATATAATTTTTTCGAATATCTTACTAAAAGCAGGTAGTATAGATATAGGTCTGAAGTTGGTTGGGTCACTTTTATCACCTGATTTATACAATGGAATAACTTTGCTTAGTTTCATTAAATTGGGAAATTGGCCTACATCAATACATTTATTAAACATGAAAGCTAAATATGGTGCAACGTGGTGAATTATATTTTTTAGAATATCAACTGAGATGCCCCAGAGATCTTCAGTTTTCTTAATGTTTAAAAGTTTAAAATGTTTCAAAACTACCCCAGAATCAATATGTGTAAAACTAAAAATAGTTTTACATTCATTCACTTTTGACTTCAAAAGGGAGTTAGCAAGACGCGGGCAGGAGTTTAGACTGCTTGTCGTTGTGAGTGGGATGTTGGAGAAGAAAGATTCAAATACATTGGCCACATCAGCATCAGAATGAAAACACGTACCATCAATATTAAGAGAGATCTTGTTGTCTTGTGTTTTATTTTTACAAGTCTCTTTATTTATGATTTTCCATGTTGCCTTACTTTTATTGGCAGCTGATATAATTTTTCCTTTTAAATAACTAGATTTAGCAATTGCACAAACCTTCTTAAATAACTTAGAGTAATTCCTAACATACTCTATCAATGAAGGATCATTAGAGTTTGCCTTCATATCATAAAGTTCATATAATCTTCTTCTACTTTTATAAATACCAACAGTTGCCCATTCACAGAATTTTGTCTTTGAATTATAGACCATTTTGGTTTTTTTCGGAAAAGCGTCATTAAATTCTTTTTCAACAACATTGAAAAACTTTTCATACATGTTATCTACTTTTGTATAATTAAAGTTATGTGCAAATATTTTATTACGAATATTTTCGGAGAATTTTTCAATCCGAGATGCAGTGATTGGTCTATATACAATGCTTAAAAAATTGTAGGTCTATATACAATTTAGTTGCAGCATTGCAACATGGGACTATTTTCTTAATGAATTCAGCAAAACTTATATTATTCGAATGATAATTCAGTCATTTGGTTTAATTCTAATATGGAAAATACTAACTTGACATGCGTTGAACATCTGTTTTTCAATGTCACTACACGTAATAAACACAATGGATAAAACAAACACTACAATTAAATATGACTTGGCTAATAAACGATTCGTTATGGTACAGATACTTGCCTGAAATCATTACCGTTTTCATGTTCAGTGCTTAATCGGGGTCCGCTAAGACTATGGTAAGCTAAATTCCCGTTCCCGTGGGATATATGGATAAAATATAGCCTATGTTACTTCCGGATAATGTAGCTTTCCAATGGTGAAATACTTTTTGAAATCGGCACGTAGTTACGACACACAAAAATACAAAAATACAAATTTTTCCACTTTATAATATTAGTATTATGTATATTTGCCATATCCCACTCTATCTTTCAGAATATGAATATTTTGAAATCTAATTGGAGTTTCCCGATTCCATATTTTGATAAGTATTGCTTAAGCAATGATATATATGGTATATATAATCTAACTTAAAATACTCCTGTAAATTCCGCGTCCAGTAATCTTTTCATCTGTTTCAGTACGCAATTTTTGACTGGGATGAGAAAACTCAGGGCCTTATTCTAAGCGGTTTCTACTACGGGTATGCTGCGACGCAAGTCCCTGGGGGATACCTCGCCGAGAAGTTCGGAGGAAAATGGACCTTAGGTGTTGGACTTTTGAGTACAGCTCTCTTTACCTTCTTGACTCCTGTCGTGATCAGAGCCGGAGGTGCAACGTGGCTGTTCATTTTGAGGGTATTGCAAGGCATGGGTGAGGTGAGTGTGCTATTTTTTATCTTCCTAACTTGATAGAATATCGCATATAATATGCGTTTAACAACTCCGGCAGCGAAACTTTAAAATCGATCGCAAGATCCTCGTCAGATGAAGGGTTAAATAGTTTACTACGATAATCCACATACTTCCTGCTACGAGTTATATTAGCAAAAGTGAAAGTTTGAAACAACGATGGGATATTTGTGGCCTGATTATGACTGAATTATTGAAAAGTTTTAGTTGAAACATAGCTTGCCGTTAACTACTAGTTAATAATGTTTGTGTTCTTTGGGTATTATGCATTGTAATATGCGTATTAATATCAATAATACAAATTTAATTTAATAACATAGATCAAAATTAAAAGATGAGCTATTTTTAACGCTAGCAATATTAATGTAGTAATAGTTAAGAGAGTATTAGGAGTATATTAAACGCTTACTTAACAAGATAAAGTTCTTAGAAAACAAACATTTGCTTACACACATTAACTTGTTACACACAATAATTCAACCACAAGCAGTAATTTGTAATCCATTTTTTAGGGTCCCACCATGCCTGCCTTGATGATAATGTTGGCGCGATGGGTTCCACCACATGAAAGAGGGTTCCAAGGAGCGTTGGTGTTCGGCGGTGCCCAGATAGGGAACATCTTCGGATCCTTCATGTCCGGTGTATTACTGTCAGAAGGCAGGGACTGGGCTTACGTCTTCTACTTCTTCGGAGGATTTGGCATTCTATGGTTCACATTATGGGTTAGTAATATTTATGAGTTTACATAATTACTCCGTTACTGAGCAAACCGAAGTGAGTTTATGAGCTTCGTTATGTAACTGTAATGCTCATTAATGTTTTCATAGAGTTCTTTTTAGCCTATAAGCTTTTAAAGATACGCAAAGCTCCAGTCTGGTGACCTACATTTACTCAGATATAAAGTTTATTCTTCTGGACAAATAATATAAAATACAATATTGCATATCAAGGTTGGAACGGTGACTAAACAGTATTTATTGCACAAGTGACCTCTTAAAGAAACTGTCAATAAATAAGAATTGTGGTGAGTCATCATCAATACTAATAAAATTACGAAACTACTGGACCGATATTGAAAATTATTTCAATAATGGAAAGCTACTTTATTGGCGAGTAGCATATGCTATATTTTATCCTAGTATTTCCATGGAAACGTGAACTACGCGGGAGAAACCGCGGGGCGCTGCTATCAATTATTACAACGTATTCCCTACAAAATTAATGAAGTTACAAGCAGGTGACGTCACATTTGTTAAAACCAAAACACCGTCTAAGCACACTAAAGTGTTAAAATTCAAAATAAAATAAAGTGTTTACTTTGCTAATTGGTCCACAATTTAAGAGAGATGGTGTTTGCTCGGGCTAGGCGCCCGCGCATGGCATCCGCAGAATACCAGTGGTCGTGACGCGCACCCTACTCGTCATGGCTAAATACTGGGCAGAGACCATTTTGGTGTCTAACTTTTTTGTATTTGAAAAGTTCCTATTTTCTATTAATTTCAATTTCATAACATTTTTTCTTTCTTTTTTTCAATACTTAACCATACAACAGTACCAAATATTCTCATTGACCCTATGGGAAAAAAAAAAGGTTTTTTATTTTTGATGTCGTGGGCCTTTGGGAAAGCCCCTTTACGAATGAGCAGTTAGATGTTACTAAACCCGCTAAATGCGTGAATATTCTAGAGCCTTCTGTGCTACAGTACGCCGAATACGCACCCCTACATCTCGAAGAAGGAGCTGAACTATCTCAACGCCAACGTGACCACTGCTGAGAATAAATCAGCGAAGGATCCTGTTCCCTGGAAGGCGCTGCTTCGGTCGGCGCCGGTCTGGGCCTTAGTGTTCGCTGCGGTAAGTTAAACTCATCCAAAATGCAAAAAAATAAGGAAACGGCACCATTTATCGTAACAAAGTAGATAACTTCACACCAATATAGATTAATTTAGACAAATATGGAAAAATACAGACAAATACCGATAAAAACAGATAAATACAGTAAAATTTTTCATAGAACATGTTAACGAGCAAATCATAAATATAATAAGGAAAAAAATACCACAAATATGTACATTCAGATAAATATAATTGAACACTGACACTACACTGTCCTTGTCCCCAGATCCTCTCTAAGAGAGCTAGCTTTTTTTATCAAAACCCAATGACTTATTATAATAATACATTTATAAAAATATATATATATACCTATTATATCATAAACGAAACGGCGTGCATTAAGCAACTGATGGTAAAATATAAATATTTCAAAATAGATTGATGTTAATACATTGAACATTTGTATAGGTTATTTCTAACTATGCCTGTAGGCCTAAGAAATTTTATAATCACAATTTAGATAGACCAAATAAGAAAAAAAAACAAAAAGCATCGATGTTTATTAAAATCAAAGATTTTTTTAAGTTTTCCATCAAATAATACGGATCTGGAAATACTTTTATCATTAGGTACCTATCAGAAGAAGACGTAAAAGTTTTAGTGTTATAAACATTATCGCGCTCTCAAAACAATGTAACCGACCAAGTCACATTTATGTCAAGGGCGATTTGCTCCGCATGACCTATTTTATGTATCTGTTGAGAACTGAACTTTAATTTAATGACTCTAAATAATGATTGTTAATTATTAGACTTCCAAGTCCTGGCAAGAAAGCTTAGCTTAAGAATGCTCCTTGATTATATTTGGATATCGTGATTATAGATACTTTTTTTCCGCCTATTGCTCTAAATATAACCAAATCTAAAATATATCTACTTTATCTAGTATATTTATTTTTGAGGAAAAGCTTTGCAATTTGTTTCAAGACTTTTGTAGGCAGTCCTAATTATTTTAATTTTACTAATTGTTAAATAGATAGGTATGTTTGCTTTTCGTTTTGTTAATGTAATTCTATTTTCAAACAGAAAAAAGGTGTTTTATTGATTTTTTGTAGTTCGCATTTTTTTTTATGTAAGTACATAATTATGAAATCTGATAAAAATAATTTCCTGCATAATTTATTTAACTGCAGAACAAGCTTGCTTTAGTTAAACAAGAAAAAAATTACTTTATGATCTGTTTTTTTATGTTTAAGTGTTCTCGCCTCCGACAATACTTATCTCTAAAAATGTTAGCTACTTTACCTTTTGGCAAACGCAGCTAAAGTCTAGTGTCTAACCAAAGTGCACATGCGAAGTGAAGTTTGTACTACTCGCGATATAAGATAAAAAACAATGTAAGAACTAGCTAAATATCCGTTGCGAACGCATTATCTTTGAGTTCGGTCGATGTTACACAATATACCGGATCCGAGACGTACCTTGGAGACCTTGGTGTGGTTGTAAAATTACGTATTCATTGTATGTACAGTACAAGTGACCATGGTAGGGAATAGGTAACTTTATATTAAAAGGGTTTTATTGTTACTAACGACTTTAACATTAACAGAGTTGATGTGATGATCAGAATAGTGTATTACTTTATATACATAACTAACAAATTCTTACTAAGTGTTGTAAATAAAATACTAAACCACTCATCATCCTCTTAGCATTATGCCCCGTGCTTAGACGGGGTCCGCTTAGACCATGATCCAGGATTTAGCGAGTCTGGTAATTACATTGAAACGACTGCCGATCTGACCTTCGTAACCCTAAGATAGGGGAACCAGACAATTTTTGGAGAATGGTTACAAATCCAAAGTTGTTTGAATTTGCAGGTTTCATCACGATATTTTGCCGGGTTTGAACCCGCACTCATTGGTTAAAAGGCGCGTGTCCTTACCATTGAGCTGCCACCGCTCTAATAAAATACTAAACCACTAGATTCATTAATTAAAAGTGTAAACTCAAATAAGGATATAAGCTGCATTTTATCTCAAGAATATTATTAGATACCAAGATATTATTATCTTAATAATAAATACATATTTATATCTTACTATCCATTATTTTGTTGCTATATTGGTTCATATTAATATATCTTGGAAACAGACCGATTCCAACACGGGAGGAGGCGCAGGAGTTTTGATAGTCAAAGTCAAAGTCAAAATATTATTTGTTTATATAGGTTGCAAAGAAACACTTATAAATCGTCAAAAGCAGTTGAAAGAGATATGATTCTACCATCGGTTCGGAATGTTGCATCTACCGAGAAGAATCCGGCAAGAAAATTGGTAGTTACGCTTTTTAACAACAGTAATAATATAGAGTGGGATAGTGTGGGAATCATCTTCATACCATTTTATTCTATTGCACCAAAGTCGGCTCTAGTTTTAACCTTGCTCCTCGATTAAGCTAGTCTACTTAGTCATTATGAAAGGAATGTCAGCTGACCTTTGTCACCCTTAAACTGGGGAACTAGACTAATATAATGGGGGCATCGTTTCACACATTTTTGTTGTGACATAAATTCATTAATCGCATATAATTAGAAGTTGGTACAAGAAGCTCATAAATTTTTTTATAGAGTTCTTTTTGGTCTTAATGCTCTCAGCTCTCAGTATGGTACAAGTGTGCCAGGAATTAGGATTAAATGAAGGTGTCATGAGGTAAACTTAAATGAATAAAACCTAATTTAAACTACAATTTTTTTGAAGTCGGTGTTTACCTTTTTCAAACTAACAACACAAAACCAGCATCTGTCCCGTGTGACTGATCTGAATTTTCCTTTCACGCTATTTAGGTATTTTGCTCTATACTAAAGCTTGGCTGTGCTTCATCTGTATCTCTACATGAGCACAATATGGTAATGAAACTAAATTAAATACATAAATAAATAAATAAATATCTGACAACATCACATACATTGATCTGACTTCGAGGTAAGTAGCTTAAGCACTTGTGTTACAGATATCACAATCAACAGTGGTATTACAAATATATACTTAAATATTGGATATTAACTCCCAGACACAGAACAAACACAAGTATTCATCATACGAATATTTGTCCTGGGTGGGGATCGAACCCACAACTTTTGGTGCAAATTATAACAATAATCTCTAATCCTAAGCGAAAAACTGACGTGTAGGACGCTAAAAAAATGTGTTTTTTTTTTCATATTTTGTGGTCTAAAACTACTTCGCATATTGATCTTTCAAATTAATCGTTTTGGGGCACATCAGTTAGGAACGTGGTTTTAATCAAAGTCTATAACGGATATCTGTAAAAACAATGTTAATGTTTTTTTATAATTCTCTTTCTTTCAGGTGGGCCACGATTGGGGCTACTACACCATGGTGACTGACCTCCCGAAGTACTCTCACGACGTCCTCAAGTTCAACATCGCCACCACCGGCACTCTCACCGCCCTCCCGTACATTGCTATGTGGATCTGCTCCTTCCTCTTCGGGCTGGTTTGTGACTTGTGTGTTAAGAAAGGATGGCACACCATCAAGACTGGAAGGATCATCCATACGACTATAGGTATGTGTAGTATTAAAATATTGCACCAAAAGGAGGATGTGACTACTGAATACTTATATTTTTTTAATTTGTATTCAATCTTGCGTTAAAAAGTTTAGAAAGACCGATATTTTTTAAATAAATAAAAATGAATTCTCCAGACCGACACAGCAATTCCCTAGGTCCAAACTAAGCTATAAGCTTGTCCTATAGAGACTAGGTTAACTAATAGACATACTTAAATACGTTTATAAACAGCCACGACTCGAGTACAAATGTTCATGTTCATCACACAAAATATTAGTCATTAGCGGAATTCGAACACGCGACCCTCGGTTTCATGGCCAGGGTCTCTGACCACTCGACCAACGGGCCTGTCAATATTATACTTTGATATTGCAATTTAAAAAAAATAATAGTTCATTATCTAGTTATTTCATAAAACTGTTAAATTATATAAGCAAGTTATTACTTGTGATAAATATTTTTATAACTTTTGCATGATTCAATAAGGTGAATTTACTACTTTATTGTTATCAGATATATAACATTTGAAAATATGAATAACCTACACTGTTTTCTATCAGCTTCTTCCTTTCAGGACAACTTCAATGTTCTGAATGATTTATAAACAGATATTTTACACGCAAAAGAATTAGAGTTGCTTACCGTAAACATGACTTTAAACAGTTACATACACTTTATCGTCATTACAGACGGAGAAGGCTTGAAACGTGATACCTATTACGATTAGTAAGTCTGGTTATCAATCTTCCTTTGTAGAGACTTCTATCCAAGCTTGGTAAACCATAGATAAGGGGACAAGTCAAATTAAATCACGGTACATACATATCCATTGCTAATTTGATGTGTAGATTTCTTAGAATGATACTGTCCCTCACTGCCGTGACAATTTATATAAATTTGTGCTTAAATTCAAAAGTCTCATGTTGGTGTGAGACTTGCAAATAATGTGCCAACTGTGTTTCTTATCTAGCATGGCGTAAAAGATATCTAATGGCATATAAGGTGTCGGGTTCGTGATTATGTAGGCGACAAGTTAGCCATTTGTCACTACTTCACAATTTGCCATTTAAACCTGCTCAATATTTTTTTTTCCTAAAAGTATTTAACTAAGTTAGTTCACTACTACTTTTGGACTGTTCCTATCTCTAACTGGGATTGCGGGCGTAACCATATGTTAGTATGTAGGTACAAAACCAAAGTTACGGGTTAAAATTTGATTTATCGTACGAGCATCGCTCTGTGACAAAAGAAGGTACCTACTAATTATTAGACCTCTTTCCGGTTATGTCGGGTTGCCGTCTCATCGGACTATAAGAGTGAAGAAACAGATAGTGAACTTGTGTTTGACATTTCTCCCGCGCAGCAGGCTAATCCTCTTTAAGATTGGTCGTCTTGACCGAAATCGGATAGGATGATATTATTTTAACTAATTGTTTTTTTATGATTCCAGCCGCTACTGGTCCAGCAATTTGCATCATACTGGCGTCATACGCGGGATGCGACCGCACCGCCGCAATGGTCTACTTCGTGTTGTCTATGGCTCTGATGGGCGGTTTCTACAGCGGCATGAAAGTAAGTTTCCTAAGTCAAGATAATTTATTTACTTACAAGTTCTTTATAAACGAAAATAATTTTCTGGCCTGACTGTATTGGAAATGTGAGGTTTGCAATGTTCAGTTTTACTTATATTGCAAATAGATGCTATTTATTCACACAACGTATGCTGACTACATTGCTTTCAAATACAAATGTTCTACTTACTATAATATATATTAAAATACAGTAACTGAAATACTTTTATATAAAATCAAGAATTAAAATTATATCTTTTCCAAGTCTATGACTTGTATTTTTGATGTTTATAACAAATAAACTCCTGAATTGCTGAAGGGAAATAACTTCTGAATGAAATTAGGTACATACATATAATATAGACTAAAACAATTTATATGCTATATTTTATCGATGTACTATGCGAGCGAAGCCGCGTGCAGAAGCTGATCGTTCATATACAGGAATACTTAAACATGTAAATACAAATTATACCTACATATTATATTGTTTAGGAAGAGGAAAAAAGATTCGCTCATACCGCACGATGCACTTAATTTCAATTGCAATATGTTTAGAAGACAACTTCACAAATTTTAAATGTAATGAAGTACATTATACTCTAGACTATATAAATTCCATGAACATTCCAAAGAACAACCGTATTGAGTATCGTTATCTAGGTCTCTTGTACGTGACAAAGTCGCAAGCAATAATTTACGTGTTGCAACTGAATATGAATGTCTCGCTTACCTCTTCTACACGAGAATTGTTTTCCTTGTCCAATTTATTACGATAGAAGAATATATAGCTAACTTACGAGCGGCAAACAGTGAGTGTTTATTTTTTCGAGGAATTCCACATTCTAAATTGAATTCTCACTGAAAAAAGCTACCGGAGCAAACTGTATCTTGGACTCTGTTTACTCCTTTGAAGACTGAGGGCATACATATTGCTAGAAAAAAGGGCTACAAAGTAAGCAAAATTTCTGTATCCCAGAAAACTCAATTGTGCTATTGTTAATATATTTGATCTAGCCGACGCACTATGCTGTCAATGACTATCGGTCGCGTTTTTTACACCTCTTAAGTTCCCTTCTCACGATAGCCAACGACAAAATAATAGAGGTATGCGTCCAAGCGTCGAAAAGTTGCCGAAAAACGCGATACGACTATCGAAGCGACAAAAAATGCTTGAGCGAGCAGCCTTATGCGTCTGTAATGCATATGGCGTCAATAAAACGTTATATTGTTTACTCACAGGTAAACGCATTGGACTTATCACCAAACTACGCGGGCTCATTGACGTCACTTGTAAATACCACTTCTACGTTTGCTGGGATTGCCACGCCTTACCTCATAGGATTGATGACTCCTAATGTAAGTATTTTATTCAATAATACAGTTTCCTTCAAATCTTATTGCACCTAGTCTTGCGTTTGCGCGTTTTATGGTATAGGTATGTCTTTGTGTCAAGCTACAAATATCATACGTATCTCGCACTAAGGGAATTTATGTATGTACGTTATGTATGACGTTATGTATTATTAGTATGTACGTGGAATATCAAATAATTGAGTTAAAAATGCTACTGACCCTTAACCTGTCTACACAAAAGCTTTCATAATTTGAGTTTACTCAATTCAACACACAACCCTCTTAGATGCAATTCTTAAATTTATAATTCTCAAATATATATTCCTCATTTGCTTCGTGTTTGGCAACGGACATCATTTAAGCTTCAATCTGATTTATTACACAAATTCAACAAACTCTCTGTTGCTATATTTACTAAACATATTAGTTACTCGTATTTATGAAAAACATATTGTTGGTGTGATAACGATAAGAGTAGAGCCTTCAATAGAAAATTTCCAATAACGCGCGTCACAGCTTGTAATATTTTCCACATACCGCGTACTGCGTGTAATCTACTTAAAACTTGGGAGAGCTGTGAACTCAAGCCTTGGTAAGCCGTTTTGCACGCAATTAACCCGGGATCCCTTAAGTCTCCCTGTCGAGCCTAGAACGTGATTACAGATTCAATTAGCAGCCACTACCGACGCTGGTAGTTAGTGCAAGCAATTATTTTTAGATTGCGCCTTGAAAACTAATGTTTGTTGAACATTAATCTTGTCGGATTTTAATATGTTCTTTAAATGCACTTCAATTTTTAAGATTGAATGTCGTAAAATAGACTTAGGATATCATAATTTGGAACATATTGACAAGGAGGAAAGCTTGTCTGATTGGAATGACTTTGATTTCTGGTATAACTTTGATCGATGTTTCCATTTACCGTAGTGTATCCCACTTAAAAAAAAGAATGAATGAAATGAAGAACATATATAAAAAAAACCAACTAGCTTGTTTTATAACAATTATTATTATACCTATATAGTAAAATAAAAAAAACTTCCTTCTTTTGATTATGCTGAAAACGTGCCTATGAACACATAAATTCAATCATTTTTTTCACGCACGAGGTTTTTTAACTATTTGGGACCCTCAAACACCCGTCGAGTTAGTGACTCTTCACATTAATTAACTGTACCATCTAAATAAAAAAATATTTGTTTACAACAACACGCCTGAACTTTTCCTTTAAGATCAATACATACGTTTTTTCCTTATCTTAACCTAGTTTCGTAATTCTTCGAACATTTTATTTCCAGTCAACATTGTCGGAATGGAGAGGTGCATTCTGGGTGTGTTTCGCTGTGTTGGTCGGCACCAACGTGGTATACTGCATCTGGGCTGATGGCAAGCAGCAATGGTGGGACGATGTCAGGCAATACGGGTATCCACCAGGGTGGAAGCATGGGCCTCTTATTAAAGAAGAAATTCCTGATGTGCCAGAATCCATCAAGTTATCAGACCAGAAAGAATGATGACAACTATTTAGTGACTTTGTGCATGCTAAGTTCTTGACTTTATGGTAATACAATATATAAAAAAAGAAATCGACCGAATATAGCAGACCAGCTATAAATAAAACTTTAACTTTATGAATTGAAAAGTGATACCGTTGATATTGTTTAACTGTGCAAGTTGGACATCGGACCGATGAATATAAATGAATGGCATATGAATAATGTGAATAACTCTGATTGTCGGAATGAACGAACTATTCCAATAATTATAATAAAGCATTGTTATTTACACTTTACATTCCAAATTGAAAACTGAAATTAAAAAGTTACATTTACGATTCCAATGACTGTTTGTAACCTAAAAGGTTACAGCAAGATGTGATGAAATATGATTATATAATATATAAATATAAAACCCAGTTTTAATCATTTGAATAGTAAAAGTTATGCTAGTTAAAATGCCAATAAAAAAAAGTTTTCGGCAGTGTATAGAATTAATGCTAGCAACGATGATAATGTGTTCTGAATAAAGAAATTATGTTTTTGGGAAAAGTTGTAAATAATGCATTATTTATAAGACACTTAAATTATAAGACCCCAGTTTGTGCAGCGAACAAAGATAAACCAGTATGCCTAGTCAGTGTGAAATTGAACATAATAAGTGCAGTACAAATGATCGTGCCGTGTTTTACAATAAGGAAAATACTTAACTGAATATCGCATAGACGTATGATCATACAGGTGTGATACTTTAGCTATAAATATTTCTACTGTAGCCAAATAAAAGAATGAATTAGTGAAGAATTACATCAATTAATTACGAGACTAATTTTAAAATTACATAATATTATGTATTATTCTAAATTACAATTTAGAATGTATAGAATAAATATTTTTTTGTTTGATTATATATTTTTAGACTTAAGATATTTGGTTTAGTACGGAAATAAGAATATATGATGCATTAGTGTCTAAAAATGCAAAATCAACAAATTTTATGATTGTCTGACAATAACTTAATAGTAAGAATTTGGCGCTCTCAGTAAAAATTCATTTACATATTTTGAAATAAATATAAAAAAAAAATACTGCATTAATAGAATGTTTCAAAAGATTTTAATAATATTTTTGCTAAAAGCCGAGTCTTCGCTTTTATTTCAAATTCCTTTTAATAGAGACTGTTAAATATTTAAAGACGATATTGCCCTTTACTTTAGGCAGCCACTCTTCTGCAATGTTTCTGATACTGAATTCTGAAAGGTACACGCACCCCCAGTGGTACGTAATGTAGTTAGAAGGGGGACTTAATTAGGTACGGCTCTAATTTTACAAACTTTTCAGCTGTCGAAGCACATTTGATTTATTTATCATTCGGTCAAGCGGTTATAGGTAAACGAATCCTAATCAACAATCAACATTATTTCAACGTCATAAGCGCTCAATAGAGCTCAACATTTCTTTGCTTATATTATCTTCCAGATATTTTATATACTTATACAAATAGATTTGTGAAACCAAAAATTGTTTAATAAATGGCTAACGTTTTATTATACATATCAGGGTTTTCAAGGACTGCATCAGTAAACTGTGAAGCTGTCTCTTTGTTATAACTGTTTGCAAATTATTGTATTGTGTATAGTAACTTCATCAGAATTATAAAAATAAATGTTCAAAGTTCAATGAAAATATATACAAGCCTTCTACCTCAATTATTACATGAAAATGTAATTGATTGTTTCGAAACATTATACTGACGTTATTCATTATGTTGTTTTTATCTTTATTTTTTCACAAGCTAGAATAACTTCAGTCTAGGCTTAACTATGCGTGACCTCAATATGAATACTGATTATTCTGTTAAAATAAAATCTCATCATTATGTTCTCGATACTAATAATATTATTGATTTAGATTTGTGTATTTGAAAATACCAAACGAATTCTCAATTTTTTTGCGATTATTCAAGATGAAGAATACAATGGCTTAATTTACTCCAAGGCTAAAAGGTTTGGTTTTATTTCCATAACACATGTATAGATCTAAGTATTTTATATAGGAACATTTTATTATTAGATTTTTTTAATAAAAGTTTTAATCTATTTCATGGACTTTATTGACTTGAACTATTTTCCGTGACAAAATACCTAATTATATTATCAAATTGAATAACGACGGAAATTGTGTTAAAATAATTAGAAATAAATCATAATATACATAACTAGTTACATAAAAATTTACAAATATTAGACCTTTTAATTAAGACATAATATGAAGTCAATGGACTCATTATTTTATAATTTATACATAATACATATTGTACCATTTTATAAGTATTTATTAAGAGACGAAAAATATTATACTGTACCTATTCAGTAATATTGGGTCCAAGTCTCTAATTAACAAATTCCGTTAATTTCATCGTTTCATCTCATGTGTTCTTATTATATTTTCCCCATGAGATAAGAGAAGTTGGTACTAATAAAACGGACAATTATTTACGTCATCGCAGAATTCCCATGGAGCTCCCCAAACCGTTATGTTATAATGTTACAGATCGTTAAGCCATAGCCCTCTTGAGAGTGACCTTGCTATTTATTTTATCCGCATGTAAGGCAATATTTGAAAGTCAGTGTGATATTCATTATACGTAACTCATTGTTCTAAGGTAAAAAAAGTATAAAAAACAACTTTTGAATGGAAAGTAAAATTTTTATATTTTTCAAATGTAAGATATATGAAAAAAAAAAAAAAGTTTTTATTTTTTATTTTCAAAAATCTATTCAATTGATTCCTTCAAATAATGAGTTAAATAAGTAGGTAAGAGGTTTCGCGTAAACTAATTTGTTGATATGAACTTGTTAACACCGTTAAAACCTTGTTGATATGAACTTGTTAATACCGTATTCCATCGTATCGCATTATATTTCCCTAAAAACCTCAAGGGGTAGTCGATTGATTGACTGCTTTTATTACTTCTTTTAAATTATGATCAGATTGAGGCACAGAAAAGCGAGGTCGAGCTTAATAAATCACACCAGATCATTTAATCCAAATTCCTTTTGATTTTGAAGGTAAAGGTTTTGACATTAATTTACTTTTACAAATGCCGATTTTTTGAACATATATCTAAGAATACCTGTTTCGCTTTAGAACACTCAAAAAACGCCTTTGTTACGTTTTATTTCATTTGTAAATAAAAATAGGAAAACAATCTATAAAATTACATAAATAGGTATGTCCTTGTGTTTCGCAAAAAACGGCCAATTTCATTAATAGTTTATAAATAAGAAAAACGGTAGCTTCACGTAATTGAGACCCTTGTTGCTCAGAAAAACAAAAAAGTTATTTCTTTGACTCGCGAAACGTAACAAATAAATAAAGCGACAAATGGTTATGACAACTCTTTAGAGCTACGGGACGTGCGTGGCGAGGAATGAAGTTGAAGGCTCCTTCATCCATGTAGGTACATATATTGCTTTTATTTGTATTTAATAAGCAAGAAACTGTAGTTAGTTATACTTTACAGCTACAAACATAAAGCTTTACCCGCGGTGTTTAGAAATAATCCATTAATGTAAAAAGTAGAAATAGGTATATTAGTATATCAACGCTAAAAGCAAAATTTTTATCTTAATTCTTAACTATAAAATTTAATTAAATGAGATAAGCGCAAATTATGATTTTATAAAAAATATTTTGTATAACATCTATTAGTAAAATATTTTAAATAAATAATTCTACTTTCAAAACTAGCAGAGAGCATAAGACAAATGATCACCTTTGTTATTTAAGCTTAAAAAAAATTACCGCATTGATCAGAAAAGTTTACAAGGGAAATCTTTTCAATATTTGAATATAACATTGCTCAAAACACCACGAAGACGTAATTAGAAAATTAAAAATAAAAACGAAAATTAATCTCGATGGAAATTAGAGAACAAAAAAAAATCTTCTTCAAAACAACAATATTTCGCTGTCAGTGAATAGACGGCTTTGTTCAAAACTGCCAGGGGAAATTAAAAAAGTTTCAGCTTGAAAACGTCGGGCTTTCAACCGTAGTAGGTGTATCTAAGCTGTTATGGTTAGACGAGTTGGCTGGCTACTAAAAGTTTTATATGACCTAATAATAACGTAGCTTTAATTTTAAAAAATGCAAACAACATCATACATACATACATAACATCACGCCCATAATCCCCGAAGGGGTAGGCAGAGTCAAAGGGGCAGCCTGCCCCTTAAACCAGATTCAGCCAAAAATAAAGCCGGGCTGGGTTAGATGGAAAATTGTGAAAAAGCAGTGACAAGCGGCTAACCTGTCGCCTACACAATCACACACCCAAAACCTGATATACCATTAGTCGCCTTTTACGACATGCTAGGCAAGAACCACAGTTGGCACATTCTTTTTAAGTCCCAGACCAACATGGGACAGTGGGCTGGGTTGGATGAAACAACATCATGATGCTATTTGTGTCGTAATCACAACGTTTATTTTAATAAGAGCTACTATGAGTAATTCAATTTAAATATAAAAATAAACTAAGATAAGAATTTAAAGTTAAAATGTCAACGACAGTGGGCATTTTTGTAAGGATGTTGGTAGCCGTTCCGATGGTCATAAGTCACATATCATTATAACGGCATTTCGACGCACATTCACGCCTTCCATGGCGTTTGTTCCGATTCGCTGTGTTTAAGGAAATATGATTAAAAGAGTTATAATATAAACACATTTGTCTGTGCTTTTACCACATACGAACTATTGAACTGCACCTACCCCCCGTACGTACATAAGAATTGCCGAAGCAGATTTAATAACCCCACATAATGTGAAAAATAAAAACGTAAATATTTCTTTAGAAATTTAATACTTTTTAGGTACCTACATGTATAATACGGGTAAATAACTACTGTAAATACACAGTAGTTATTTATTGTTATCTACGACGATGGTATCCAGGATGGCGGTTGGAGCAGTAAAGCCCGCATCTCTCGCATACCGCATAGAACATCTACCCGACCTGTCCGTACGTCGACCTGTCCGACAAGAATAATAATATTGTACTATTATGTTCATTGTTGCTGACGAGTATATAACAATAATATGTTTTCGACCTAACGTGATAATATAAGTGATAAAATGCGAAAACAGGAATCATTACTACTTTTATAATAATACTAGCTATAGGTACTAGCCGGCGGACTTCGTTCAGCATTATTCAATGAGGACCTTTGCTCTTGAAAACTGATATTTTTTGTTATTGTTTGAATATCATATTTTATTACTTATCATCCTATTCCGGACGAAGACAAATCTAAACACACAAAAATCATAAAAAATGGTCCACCCGCTCTCGAGTTATAAATGGTGTAACTAAAACGATTTGTTTTATATAATATTTAGATATGATTTTTATACAGTGATATCAGTAATGTGTGTTTCTCAAAAAGTATTAAGATCTCAGACTGATTGCTTTAGTAAAAGCTGTTCCTCTTAATAAACCCTTTTAAATTGTACCACCGTCATGGCTATTGGAGCGGGTATCAAAATGCCTATCGTCCTTTGCTTATACATGTAATCCTAATAATATAATAAACGCGAAAGTTTGTGAGGATGTATGGATGTTCGTTACTCTTCCACGCAAACACTACTGAATGAATTTTTATGAAACTTTACAATAGTATAGCTTATACACCCGAATAACATATAGGCTATGTTTAATCGTTGTACCACGCGAGCAAAGCCGCGGCCAGATGCTAGTCATTTAAAAATGCAATTTAAAATCGAGAGCTATTGCGTTATTATTAACTTACTATAGTTATAATTACTACTTTGTTATAGTAAGTATCCTACTTTATTATAATAAGTTACTTATTTATTATAGTAAGTATCCATCGAGACTCTCGATATAATACATTAGTTGTCATTACGTAAAATAGAAAATGAAAATAACCACAACATCAAATTAAAAAACCATAATTATTAATGTTTAGCAATAGTGTAAAGAAACTTTACAAGCAAAGAGCGTTAGATAATAAAGAGCGAAATCCCGCTAGGTACTTATTAAAATGTCTAGTAGCTAATACCCTTGCGTTGTGTACTTCAGATGAAACGGATATGAGAGCCAGCTACACGGGGCGGAAATGAAATCGTGGGGGCGATACTACGCTTCATTACCGCGACGATAAAGTCGAGTGGCGTACGCTGCTAAAATAAAAATGCTTAGTTTTGGAATAAGTACTTACCAAAAGTTCGTCGTTGTTTCTTGATTTTTCATGGTCACTTAATAATTTTAGCGTATTTAGGATTGGATTTGTAGCCAGCTAGCCACTTGTTACTACTTTTTCACAAATTTCCATTAAGTATAACTTAATTTTGTTTTTGGCCAAATGTAGTTAAAGAAGAATTATGTTCCTTGGACTGAGCGAATCGCAAGCGATGTGGTTTATACCTACTGTTAAGAAATAAAGATTAATTGTTTTCAAAAAATGCGAATATCCTCGACTACTAAGGAAACATGGGTGATAATTAAAAATCATATTTTGTTATCTTTTATGTGTCCCGAACAAGTTCCGTCGTCTTCGTCATCTCCGTCTCTAGTCGCTTAACTATTAATTTAGCTACGTGTAAGATCCATGTACTTATTGGCCCTAGTAGATAAACTCCGGATTAACGTAAGTCCTTACGTAATTACATATAGGTAACATTATTTTGCAACACTTAACTATGTAAGAGGACATAGCCTTTTTAAATGCCGAAAAAATTAAAGAGCCGTTGGGACGCAGGCGCACGACAAATTCTCTTTATATAAAAGGCCCCATTCCACTCGGATATAGCGCACCTTATATTTTGAAGCCTGATAATGAAACGACTCTTTTTTATCCCGTAAAAAATAAAGACAAAATCCGTGCTAGCGGAGCCACGGGTGGAAACTAGCCATAACGAAAAAAAAACATCTTTTAAAACAAATAAATAAATCTATATTTAAAATAAATCATTGCACCAGTAAGTAACGTCTAAAAACAAACAAGTGACCATCACGCATGCGCGTGCACGTTTTGCGCGCTGGGCGCCGACTGCGCCGCGTGCTGCAGTTGAACACGCCGGCGCGCCTCGCGCAGCTCACCGGTCGTCTTCGCTATCTCCGCCTCTAGTTGCTGTTTCTTTTCTCGCAGGCTCACGACCTGATAAACGAACATGATGAATGAGGACAAATTAAATCAATTCAAATCTGATATTTCATTGTTTTACATAATTACTTTCTATGTTGTATTTTTTCATGTAGCTACGGCTTACATTTGAGGCTTGGAATCCGCGGAAAAGGTGTATCTAAATAAGAATTGGTATTTTTTTTTACAAACTTAATCTCCACTTAGGCTCTTGATACATTCATTCAGTTATTCTTTAACGCAGTCAATAATTTTTCAACAGTTAAAAAAGTTTATCCTAAAATGTGAATAAACAAACATGAATAATTTATGACATCTAAATAATAACACCAATTTTACATTACGGTTTTATGTATTTCTCGAAAAACGTAAAATAGTAAAATTGTTCACTAGCCATTATTTATTTCAAGAAATGTATCATCAAAAATGTTGATGTTAGTAAAGTTATTACCCAATATTTCATGCTTTATATCATTCATGCAATTATGGGCGGCTCTTGAGTGAGCAATTTGGCAAACAATATTAGGTGTCTCATTCTCTCTTGATTTGCATTCTTCCACCGTGAGCAAAAAGGCGATGTGTAGGTTTCTACCTACTTAATGTAATCTAGTCATATTTACAAATAGTGAAATAATCTTTAATAAAAATACGAGAGGAAAATTCCACCACTTGTTTTCAATCGAGGGGGAAGAAAATTGCAATTATTAGGGGAGATGTACGTAATGGGCATCACTTAAGCAATAATGAGGGTTTTCAAAAATACAAAAACCGCCAGATGGCACTAGGGAGTCTTATCACTATCACTATTGGCTCCTTGTTGACAGCATGTCAGTTTGGTCTGAAAACTAACCAATGAAGAGGGTGACATGACCGCAAGTCACAGTTACGCCATCTTTTCGATGTTTTAATTCAGGAAACCCTCATTGAAATAAAACAAAATTTATTAATTAAGTAGGTATTTACTAATACCTCTTATGGACAAAATTGCACGAAATCTTTACAAGTTCTTTGCTCTCCAGCGTGATTTGAGTGAGCAACCGACAGCCCATGGGAATAACGTGAAGCTAACGCATAGTTGAGTTGGTATTAATTAGTTGTAGTTGGTTTTTGTTATTTTGTGGTGATCACCATTGCCTACTGACGCTGATCGCTTACATCTTTTTTTCTTCTTCATCTACTTTTTTATATCTAAATAATTTAAAACTTAATTAAAAAATACACTATTAAAGAGATGGTGCACTTTCACGTCGAATGTGTCGAACTATAAAAAAAACGCCATCGTATTAATAGCATATAAAACATTATATTGCTACGTATTTATTATTATCTTTCTCTTCTCGTATAATTGTACTCGCAATGGAAAAGTCCCGAATAGGCCACTCATTAGCAATGAGAGCGTTATATTTTTCTTACAAAAGCAAATTCATTTCAATCTTAATATATATATAAATTACGCGTCACGTTGTTGGTCCGCGATGGATTTTGAAACTACTTAACCGATTTTAATCAAATTTGCACACCGTGTGCGGTTAGATCCAACTAGGATAGCTTACATCAATTTATTTAACCCGATCATTGACTGTTAAGCGGAACGAAGTTCGCCGGGTCACCTAGTATTATATAAATGTAAGCTTAATGGGGGCGTAATCAGTGGCAAATTATATGCATACGGATGTTTCCATCTTAATTCTAATACTGAAACTGTGTAGTTAAACTAAACGGAACTTTCAACTATTAAGCACTTCCTATACTGAACTTAAAATAGCAACTGAATTTACTGCCCGCCAGACATTCATTCACTTTGGAATGAAGAGGAAATATTGAAGTGAGTACCGAGAGTGGTGGGCCCATTCCATTGCTCGGCGGCTCGTAACTAATAGGTGGTAGTCCATCGTTTCTGCTCGATGGAAATTGAACAATGTTATATGCGTCGTAATAGGTTTTCTGGAATTCAATACTAAGCGGGATTTTATCCGATCACGTTGTAGTTAATTTGTTGTATGTATTTTTAAGTTGTGCCTGCGGCCTAACGGCTTCATATAATATATATTTTGCTTACTAACTTAATAAACGAACAGTCATTTGTCATAATTATGATTGAATTAAAGTTCGCTATAAAATAGTAAAAAGTTTTTTTTACTATTTTAATCTATACCAGGGGTTCTCATTTTTAACCGACTTAAAAAAAAAGGAGGAGGTTTTCAATTCGACTGATTTTTTTTTTACACTGCGACTGACTGCTGCTTACAGTTTGTAGTTTTTTGCGATGCCTATTTAAATATTACTCTTTAGCTCCTACGCCATTATAATATGCTCCTAAATACTCATATGTGTTTTGCTTAGTTGATTGATTAAAAATGACGCTGAGAATAATCGTTCTTATGTCTCTAGACTCCCAAGATTCAACATTTCAAAGCCGACTGTAAAATTTAAAGCATTACCTTATCAGTGGCATCCTGAAAGTCCCGCAACAGGTCCTTCCGAGTGAGCAGGCCCGCTTTCATTCGTTCTCCCTCGAGTGACCAACGCAGCTTGTCGCGGCGGCTCTATAAATATTTCATACATTAGTCGGGTTTTAAACTTAGTAGCTTACGGTGTTACGGGAATCACAATTCACGAATATATCAAAAACTCACAGACTTTGTAAGTCAATAAGTAACAACACAACAACACAGACAAGTAAGTCTTACATCATGATAGTTTTTCAGTGCGGGAATACTTTAACGTTAAGCGGTAAATCTATATAATAAATACCAAAGTTTAATTAAATTCTGTTTAGACACTTTTGGATCAAATTAGATATTGTTAACAACAATACTAACGATGTATTATTTTATTACATATCGTTCGTAAAAGTAGCATAGATTAGTAATACTAACGATACTATGAACAACTTGCCTTAACAGAACCGAGGTCCTCCCTAGCTCTTAAAAACTCGATCTCTGCATCTCCAAGGTCACACTCGGCAAAGTCTATGACTTCGTCAGTATGATGCATCTTCTCTCTGATGTGTGCCAGCATCTGATTGTGTTCGGTGCATTTTGCGCGATTTCTGATTAGTTCATCTTCTCTTTCTAAAAGTGAAAATTATATAGTTACAGAACAGAACTTTTGATTTGATATCAATCGTGTTGTATCAATATCCTTATGATAATTCAATGATGACATAAGAAACTTAAATATACATTTTATGATCAGAAATTATACTTTGTAGGCAAAACCAAAAGTAGAACCCATATATATCTCCTTGTTTTCCCATGACGAAAAGATGGATATAAAAATATTTATATTTGACTCGTTGATCTAGTGGTAGCATGCACCGTGTAAGGACCACGAGGTGTCGGGTTAAAATCCGGGGTCGGACCAAAAATTTGTGGCTGGTTATTTCTGTATTAAAATTACCCAGTAACAGTCCGGAGTTAGAAAGTTGGCGGTTTAATCACTTTCGTGCCTCGGAAAGCACGTTAACCCGTGGTCCTGCGCAATGACCTTTCACCAGTCATGTCGAATTGCCGTCTCACCGGATTATGAGAGTGAAGGAATAGAGAGTGCGCCTGTGTTTGGGCACACACTTGTGCACTATAATATCGCTTGCGCTAGGTGGTTAATCCTCGCTGATATTGACCGCCGTGACCAATGTTGGTTAGGAGGACATTATAAAAATATTTTATTTTAGTAATACAATGCGTAAAAATAAATATAGAAATGGCCTTATATCTTATCTGTTAAAACTCATAGCTAAATAATTCATCGAATTACGTTCTATATTGAAACTGTGCTTCACACTCGATAGCATAGCAATGCGACGTGACAGCCCTTTTTAGACTCATTCAATGAATTTCAAGTAGGATCTACACTTCCTTTTTCCTTCGTCCAAATGAAAGTAGAGCCTGAGGCTAAAAGCTACTGCATCGGGATAAATCATCAAATATCTAACGGTGTAGCTTGGTTGAATACAAAGCGAGTTGCTTCGTTATTCATTTTTGTTTCGTCAGTAGAACATTCCTTTCTGCAGAATTCTGCTCTAGTCCAAATAGTTCCTAAGACTGAAGCCATAAAGATGGTATTTGAATAGGGTGGCTTTAATTAAAATGGGTATTCTACCAAGATAGTCGTGTTTGCCTTTTTCACGGGCTTAAATCCGATTATAGCATTTATCGACTGTTTCTAGCCGAGCGATATAGTGCACAAAGAGATAATCCTTAAAACTCATGCAGGGTATGATTTTCTAACAAAAAGCTATTTCTTTTTAACCGACTTCAAAAAAAAGGAGGAGGTTCTCAATTCGACTGAATGTTTTTTTTTTCATGTCTTTATCATATACAAGTTGAATGAAAATAATAATTTTATTGAAAAATCAGATCAAATATAAATTCTTTACTAGTTTATCTCGTGGTTTTATAGTCTTCATGACGATCTTGTCATTTAAGAGTAATTATGCGGGACCGCGATTTTTGTATTTTTCTGTATTTTACCACAATATTTTTTTCTCCATTTAAAACGTGTCAAAACACATGACAGAAAAAATACTAGGCTGTAACTTGCAGTCAACTCAGCAATACAAAGGCGGGGATCTTCAGTGATTTATCCTGTGAATAATAAAGCCAATACCTTCAATCTTCGTCATGTAGTTCTGGTTGTCGATATGCAGTTGTTCGTACTGTGCCACGTACAGTCCTGGAGCGAGCATCTCCAATTTACGCACAATAGCCTCCAATTCGGTTACTGCATTTCTAACTCTGATATACCGCAAACATAAAGCAGAAGACTGCTCGCTTTTACGCCTCTGCAGCAGCAGAAATCTTTGCACAGTCTGCGAGAGGAATAGAAAACATGTTATATGAAAGTTGAGATAAAAATAATGGGTGAAAGTGAGTCAAATCTGATATTAAAATATTATATTTGTAGTCAATTGTTTTTCAACATAGCGCCAAACCTAGCAATTTCAAGGAATGAGGTTTAACTTTGTTTAAATAATTAAAAAAAACAAACCTTCGAACCATAGTGATATTGTAGTCGGATTTTAGTTAGTAACAAAAGTCATATTTAATTATTTTAAGAAAATATTGAGAGACGCTTGGATATACAATACTTAAGACGAATATGTGTTTGCAAACAATCAACAAAACTACAAGTTAAACTGAGATCTACCGAAACATAAATAAAATTATTGTCATTTCAACACAGATAATTTGAGAGTCAATAAAGACTATTTCTAATAATCTGATAAATGATCTATTGAATTGAGGCCGATATAATAGAATTAGGGAGAATTTTATATCATAAGAAAATGTTTTGAAGCTTTTCTTTTAAAACTGTTAAGTATTTTATTATGCGTTAACCAACAATACTTAAACACAGTTTGAGATATTTCTTTTAAATATACTTAATTCAGAAACCAGCTGATACCTTCTCAGCGATTGGTTTCCCCTTCTTCGAGTAGATAAGACCGGTGCCAGTGGTCCTTTCAAGAGTCTGGAGGCCATCAAATCTCTTCTCCGCGTTTTCCAACCGCTCGGCGTATTGTAATTCCACCGCATTCACCTTAGCTTTTATCTATGAGGAAAACGTGCGACTTTTATACATGTAAAGTCCATTATACAAATTGCTTATTCAAATTATTTTTCTAAAATTAGATACAATCTGCTTTGATGTACCATAAACATTATTAGAATTTGCTATGCCTTTATAAACATTTCGCTTGGTTTAAATTTAAAGAAGAAACTTGGTCAAACAGATTCTTAAATGACTGCATAAAATTCATAGTAGATACATAAGTAAAATTTACTCACAAAAATACACTCTTAACATTGTGTTTCACTTATTGAACTAATTTCACAAAATTTTCTTTTTGTTAGATAAGTTCCAGAAGAAGTTTTATGAAGTCTTCAGAAATCTGTGCCAAATATACTTCAAAGTTAGGTAGTTTATCAATAATTTGGCTGTGAGAATTAGATAAACACAATTGGCACTCCGAATTGCCGACTATGTGGTTTGGCATAATTGAAACGTAACAAGTTGATGTTATGCGTATCAAAAGTTTGTTTATTCAGATAGTTGTATATACAAGCTTTGTATATGCCAAAAGTTGTTTATTTCTATTCAATAAAATGTGAATATCTTGATTTTAATTATGTATGTATTACTTCTAGACTATTACACTAAATTTACCTATTTCATTTAAAATTACTTCAGTTAAAGACTTCATTAATATAATATACGCTTGCTTATTATTTCGATGTAAGAATATTGACCCCCACGTCAACGTTTTGTCTTATAATGTATTTTTTTTATCTGCTGAATATTAAATATGATTGGTTTCTTAATATTACTTATTATGTTGCAGGTTCTAAAATCTTACGTCTGCAACTTCCCTTTCTTCTTTTTCCTTCAATTCTTCATAGCTGAACAGCTTTTGTTGATATTTTTCTTCCAGGTCAAGAGCTCCTTCAAGTGGCTTCAAAACATGCTCCAATTTTCTTTTTCTGAAAATAGCACAGATGTTTAAAAAAAACATCTATTTTCTGAGATGTTATCTATTAGGTGTTATTGATATGACAATCAATAAAAATCAGTTCTGAACAAAGATAGTAGATTTTTTATCTATAAATCAAGTAGTAGACCATAAAAATAAAACTGTCCAGCTTAAAACACTGCTTACCCTGAAACACAATGCGGTATTCACATTGATATACGTTGATTTACATAAAGCGTGAAACGATTGAAATAATCTGTTACATGAATTGTGCTGATTTATTGTCCATTAAAACAGCGCATGATAAATGTAGCGAGAGTGGTCATTATTTACAAGATACTAATGTTTTACAATGCAAATAAAATTCAGTTTTCTGCAGTTGCATACTATTTGAAATTCAAGCTCCATTTGAATAAATCAAAGTCCTTAAATTTTGTTGCTAAGTTTATTTTGTATATGATCAACTACGGTTTGTAGAGAGTAAAAAACAATATTTATGAGTATTGCTCACTTGTAATATTCAGCCAATCGCCTATGCAAGATGTTGTTTTTAATCTGCAACTGCCGCAAATCGAAGGTGAGGTCGCGATGAGCTTGCAGATACTCATCTCTGTCTACTGTTATTGCTGCTGTGCCCACCCCACGCCCAATCTGGTCTTCGTCATTGTCTTCAGCTACACTAACTATTAGTTAAAGAACATTATTAGAAATTTGATTATCATTATCACCATTAAGCCTACATGACACGGTCTTGATGATAATATGTGCTAAATTTTTTTAAAGAATAAAAGTTTTATTTTTAAATATCGGAGTGCATGCAGTTGTGATGTGCAGTAGTGTAGACTCAAAATGTTGATAGAAATACGAATAACTAATACTAACTAAAATATAACACATACCGCTGGACGAACTGGAGCTTTCCTTGTCGTCTTGATTAGCCGCTTTCCCCTTCCCCTTCTTTTTTCCACCCTATGTGGTCAAAAATGTACAACTTAATAAAATATATGTATAAAATGCGATATGTTAAAATGTAAACGTTCAATAACTCAAGAAAAAAGAGATACATTACGTATTAAAGGAAAAATAAAATTACAAAAGTAGATCTAAATTTGGATTTCTAATTCAAACTTTTCAATACCTATCACATAAATTGTTGTCTTTTTGTCTTAATAAATATTACGAAATTATACATCTTTAACGCACACAACGAATGGAGTTTATTAAACTATCAGCCAACAATATTTGGACATTAGTAATATCAAACCCAATATTGACTTAGCCTAACATAAGCAAAGCAATTATCACATCATCATCTATGAATATTATATCATAGATGATGATGTGATAATTGACACATCATCATCTATGAATCAATAACCTTAAAATAAATTATCTACATAGGTAGTTCTAGGTTCTACATCCGTTTAATCAAATGCCACTCCGAATCCCAAGCCAGTAATGGGGCTGTCACAAAATGAAATGCAGAGGACCTCACAAAGGCAAAACGTGAACTTCGTTTATCGTCGCGTACAATCCCCAGACATTTAAAATGCTAATAAAGAAACCCCAAAGGTATTCGTGCAGTGCCGTCTGTTTGCGACGTACCTCGTTTGCATGTCACGTAAGGAACATTAATTAAATTGAAGGCACAATAACAGGGCGAGGCATACCTTAGACTCGGCCATATCGCGTGATCAGCTTGAATTACCCCGCCTTTATTGATCTGTTTAAGGTTACATCCAAAATTATTTTATTCCATTATCTGCACAACACAACATGCGAAGATGGCGGTACTGTTTCCATGGCGACGTGTAAATGGGAATCGAGCGACTTTACTTTTTTCTTTGTGCTAATGGCGGCGTTGATTCTTTGCTATCAGTCCGATATTGAAAGAAGTATTTTTTATATATTTTTATTCAGTTGCTAATATTAGCCTACAAAAGCAGAAAATAATTTTAGTTATAAATAAAGGCGGCCAAGTGCGAGTCGGAGAAGTTTGTGGAGATCCATGCAAGAGGCATATTATGTCCTGCAGTGGACGCAGACATGCTGAGAGAGAGAGAGAGAGAGGGATGGAGAGAAGTGCGAGTCGGATTCGTGCACGAAGGGTTCCGTACCATTATTAACAAAATTAGACACTAAAAGAACTAAATATTCTGAGAATATTTTAAACGTCTACCTGTTGTTGTTAATAATAACTAGCAAAAAAACGAAAAAAAAAACACATTTGTTGTATGGGTACCTCCCTTAAATATTTATTTAATTCTGTTTGAATTTGTTGTTATAGGAGCAACAGAAATACATCACTAGTGAAAATTTCAACTGTCTAGCTATAACGGTTCATTCACTGGTGACAGACAGACTAACGCACGGACGGACAGCGCAGTCTTAGTAATAGGGTCCCGTTTTTACCCTTTGGGTACGGAACCCTATTAAATAGGGGGTACTAATATACTGCCTTATCAAATGAGGCTTAGAAAGTATAAATAAATTTAAATAAACATGTTCTCTTGTAGATTAAAGCCCTTTGAATAATAGTTTGACCTTTGCAAATCATATAAAATCCCTAGTCAAGCTTCACTTGATTAAAGAAAATCCACTTGGTACATGAAAAGTAAAATATATTTTGCTTGTTTTTAAATTTATTTACTTATTTATTACTTGAATTGCAGTAGTAAAAAATACTAATATTTTTTATGATCCTTTGCGATTTTCATTTAATAAACCACTCATGAGTAAAGAGCAAAAAGCATGAAAAATTAGATAAAATATATTTTGCTTTGATTAACGTAATGTGTACGTGCTGTTTGCATTAACTAACTAACACTTCACGCCACTTCCCTAGCGGGGTAGGCAGAGAGAACCTAACGCCATTTGGCACGATCCTTACACACCTCACTCGCTTCTTCAACATCATAATCCTTTTCATACAAGCTCTACGGTTTTTATGACTCCTAACATCACCTTCTGTTAATACACGACTAATCTGGTCGTGGCAGGTGAGCCTTCCACGGCTCCTAAATCTTTCCACTTTCACATGTGTATTTTTACATTCATTTTAATTTTTCGGGTATAAACATGGTACCTTTATACCTATGATTGATATTACAAGCAACTGATAAACAAATGATTATAATAATATCCACTCTAAAAATTACATTACTATTATTTTAAGAGGTCTATATATTTTATCTACACTGAAAGCTGCTTTAAATGGACATTGGTGAATCTTCATTAACAAAATTAAATCCATATTATAGTTAAACAACCGATTACATAGCAAACAAAATTACGCAAAAATAACTTACCAGTTTTTCTAACATCTGTAAACAAAATGATTTTAAAGAACCTTATAAATATCTTTTGACACTGACGTGGTGTCTTAAAACAAGTATATACAATTATCACATAGCGTTACAAAGGTTTTTATTCTCGACAAAAGCTCTTTGTAGTATTCCGTTGAAAGTTATAATTAAATAATTTGTAACATTCCGAGTTCAAGGAACTGGTAATGGTCTCTTTGTGTCTCGATGGCGATTTTTCTTCTTAGTTGTGCCAAGTTTTTCAGTCATAATCTAATGTTGTTGATATGTTTTTACCGTTAGATTTTGTATGAAGTTTTATAACGTGAAAGTGTTAATTTGTTTTTAAATTGTTTTGAAATAAATAACAGTTGACCAAGGTAGACTTTTATATACCATTTTTACATAAAATAGATTATAGAAACATAAATTAACATGATGTTTTGAGAGCTCATAACTTTTTGTCAATTGTGATTTCATCATAGCAAAGGTAAAGTAAATTACTCGCAAATATTTGATTACTAATAATTTTAAAAGTTGTTTATTCTATTGTGTACTCATGCTTGTATTCTCATTATATTTTTTTTTATGTGTATTTTTACATTCATTTTTATTTTTCGGGTATAAACATGGTCCCTAAAAACCTATGTTTGATATTACAAGCAACTGATAAACAAGTAAGGTTTTTTCCATTTTCTTGGATTTTGTTCTTGCTTATAAAAACACGAAAAAACAATATCTTAACAAGTCGGTATGACGATATGTTGAGTTTAATTTGACCCATCTGTGTCTTAACCGCAACATATGTTACTTGACTTGACTGTATCAGTGTGTCAGTGTGCCATCGCGGTTATAAATAGGTCCGAGGTTATAAATTAAGTTTTTTAAATGCAGACGTTTAGTTTTATTGGGCATTATTAAATTATCAAAATTATATCCACCAAAATAATACCACGTATATCATACGTGGATTCTATTTTGTAGGTACGTATTCATAGGCCATCTATAATAGTTGTTAAAGGAATTATAAGTTACGGTGTATTTAATTTCAGTATAATGATTGAATAATATACGGTGTTTTTAATTTAAATGCATTGATCCGGGTGTAAAAGGTAAATCTGAATAATCAAATTACTATAGTAACTAAGACGGTGTGGGGAAACCATTTGCATTAGACGCGAAATATAAACTATTGCACCAACAGATCTGTCAATCAATAAAAATACTAATAAATGTTTCAGTTATATTTAAATGAATATCGGTTCCACAAACTTATGGTACTTATCGAATCAAAATAACGATAAGAGAATCATTCGGTAACCGAATCCTATAGGTAATACAGTTTCGAAATAACCTGGTAGTAGGTATAACGTTCGCATCGTAAGTTTGAGCGGGAAATTCCCGTTTTATTCTATGGCTGCGCTGCGCTAGCTCGGATCGCGGTCTACTATTTTTATCTCTTTTTCGCGTTAATGTTTGCATAACATATAACGTATAAATCAAAACACAAACTTAATTACGTTCATAGTTTAAGAAGCAAGTCTTATAAATCAATAAAAGCAAGGGAACAGTACAGATTCTTCATTTCAAACGATGGCTCACAGATTTTGTCTCCCTCTCTTACTTGTTTGCAACATATAAAACCGAAATACATAACGTTATATTTCAGTATACAGATTAATCGATAACCGTTTTATTTCGGTTTTTGAACCGAAATATAACGGTAACCTATTCAATCGGTAACCGATTGAATAGGTTACCGTTTCAAATGGTTATCTTTATGAATCGATTTGGTATAAATAATATTTCTAAGTATATTTTGTTTAAGTGTATTTGCCCTTATATCCGACACATCAAAATATTTCAGATCAATAAAAATAGCTGTGAGTTGTATAAATTTACGGTAAATAGTGTAAATCGTATACCAGTTTCATCAAAGCTTTTAACTTTCATCATGTCTCACTGTGTATTAGTAAGGAATGCACACACGCTTTCTGTATACGCTAACCTTGAAAAACGAGCACATCATTTCGCGATACCACTGGAGCTTTCTGCCCCGGACTAACGCATGTTTAACTCGGTATTCCACGTTAATTATAGGTGAACCAAGAAATACCTATTTCTCTTCCATTACACAGTTTCCTCACGGTTCATTAGGACCGGCCGGTCTTTCGTTTAGTTTTTTTAGGACACTAACCTCTGTTGACGTTGGCAGTGTCACCGCACACCGCTGGGCGTTTGCCAGCACCACGACAATGCGAGCCTTAAAATAGCCGGTTGAAAGTGTATACGAAACTTTTTTTTCGATCCGAAATGCCAACCGGGCCTCAAGTTCCGGATTTTTCAACAGGAATTTGTCCGTCCGTTTTTATTGTGTTATGACTGAGGAGCGGTTTGTTGAATGTTTATTTTATTTGCATCGTTTTATAATTATGCAGTGTTAGAATCATTCAGCTGTGTAGCAATTTAGGGCCTATAACTCTTTTAAGGTAATTGGAAACATCTTCTTATAACATGTTTGTGGCTACTTTCTTATCTGTAGTAAGTGATAAAATCTTTAGTTTGGGAATATGTATGTTTAAAGCTTGTTTGCAATAACAAAGGGGAATTACGGTGTCAAAATGGTAAATAATAGTAATAAATTTAGTTTATAAGAGTTTATTCAATAAAAAAGAATAATAAATAGGTAGAACGTACATAACATCAATACACACGATAATGCAAATATAATATTGGAATAAACAATACCACCCTTTGGACTCGTTCCACGATAGTTCTGAAGTTACACAATTGAAATAGTTTTCTGGAAACATCGGACGCTCTTTGCAGCTATTTGGCAACAAATTATATTGTTTGTTTCACAGAAATACCAGTCGTTATAAGACAATTTTTGATACATATTTTTCATAACTGGTTTTATTGTTTACTAACGACATACATTCATTAAAAAATTGATTATCATGCATTGATAGATCTCAAAATGTTTTAACATAAGTAGGTAATTAAAATTTTATTTCATTTAACAGTAACGAAGGTAAAATTTCTGATATCTTAATCTTTGGCTGTTGCTAATTAAGGGTAATTTCGTAATGTGTTCCAAGTCCTATATAAGACAGTATTTATGGAAATTCCTGTGCAAAGAATGATTATGAAGAACTAGCACTCAGCCAAAGTGATTTAATTATTTTAATGCCTCAAAGTCTACTTAACTATTATAACGTCCTTTATTTAGATACTAAGCAGGTACCTAGCTTGTAACATCAAAGTATTAAAAACAAACGTTACGTATTTAAAAGTATGACTAGAATCAAATTACATTTTCATGGCAGCATAGTTTAATAGGTAGGTACAAAACAAAGATTATTATTAGAATTTACGAATGAATCGTCATTCGTGAAAATTCTCGACAAATAAGCACATTACTACGAGGTTCACTAGACTTCGTTAATCCCATAAGTCTAAGATTAATATAACAGACACATGTCCTATAGACCGCATTCAAAAATATTTAGCGATCGAAACATGAAGATGCATATAATATAATTATGGCATTCATAAAATATTTAATTTTAAAAAATATGGCACAGCGAAATAATTATAATGATAAATAAATTACAAATTTTATAGATAATGGTAGACGAAAGTGCAGTTTAGATGAAAACAAATTGAAATCGGTGAAGTTTTTTGGTCCACTAACCACAATTTGTTATAAACTAGACTGTTTATGAAGAATTATTTCACGTGAGACAGACTTATGAAGGTGAAACATGTTTTGGATAAGATAATTGGCACAATATCGAGATACTCTGAAGATATGTAAGTGATAAATAAATGTTGATGTGTCTAGACCAATACTTAATTTTTATGATTTTCTCTTGGTATAGTTTCAAGAGATTTGTGCTGTGATAACCTAAATACTTTGGTATATGTAGACGTACCAACCCATATTGCTATTCTCATGATTTTTGTCTCCTCCCACAAATAATGATGATATTCAAATTTGATGAAATATAAGTACTTAAAACAGGTATTGCTTTTAAAATATTAGGCAATTTTCAATGCAGTTCTGAAATACCTATGCATACATTTTGCATGAGATATTTAAAGCTAGTGAAGCAATACATGTTTGTTGTCGCTTATAACACTAATAAGATTAACAAGGCTTAATAACATAGATAATATTAAACGCGCACAACTAAGTAAACGTTGAATTTGAGCATTGAATAATTAAGTATTAAAACATTTCAGCAAGACAAAAATTATGATGGCAGGTAATAAGTTAAACTCGATTAACATATTTTCCATCTCGATTATACGACACTAAAAAGTCTGCAGTAATATTATTTCAAAATTGAAGTATTAATAATCATCGGGTCATACTTTTATGAATTATATAAAAATTTGAGATTCAATAAAGAGCAGATTGGCAAAAGATATACAAGAATGATATTTAAAATTAAATTAAAAGTTATAGAAAGAAGAATTTGTGATGTTATCAAAAACATCACAAAAGGTTCAGGCATACAAGAAAATGTGTAAGTTTGAAAGCAGGCAATTTTTAACTAGAGCCTACAACCAAACGTAGAAAATATGTACAGCTGGATAAGATAATCTTGACGAAGACAACATTAAGTTATAATCAATGCTCAAATTTGCGCGTAAATAATACCCTAAATATAAATGTCATTTTAATATGTGGTAAATAGAAAGTAACCATATCAGTCGTGGGCCGAACAGTTGAATTCCCTAATCAAATTCCTGCGTACAATACATGGAAGACTTTAACACTGTTATAGCTATTGGTCATTTGAGCACTGTTCAGTAAAGAGTTAAAGAAGATCCGTAGCACGGAGACGCGAGGACTGTGACGTCATCGGCCAATGATGGTCGGCTCATCGGCCATGGCCAACTCGTCTGTGGCCGCCTTATCGCCTTTCCTCTTCCGGGAGTACCAGAGGAAGGAGGCTGAAGCGAAGAGGTTGACGAGGACCACGAACCAAGCCAGGAAGAAGCTAATGTGGTAGCTGTGGACAATATTCACCTGTGACTATGTGTCTAATGATGATTGAAAAGAAGTTATTCCTCTCGGTCAAACCGTATACATAGTAGGCCTTGGATTTGGTTCCAAAGATAATATTTGTTTGAGAGCAGTATTGCTACCTCCACCAAATTCTTTCCGAATTTCGAGTCCTTTTTTTTTAAATCTTCAATACAAGATGCGATACATACTTACATTATTTTAGATATGTAAATATTTTTTTTTTCTTACATGTATTTTCAGTAAAAAATCTTCCAAGATTTTATTATACAAGAGTAAAAATAAGGGAAAACTTGTATGTTGGTACTTACTAATGGTAGGCACGTTCTGGGTAGACGTATCTTACATTCTTCTGAATGTGGTCCACTGATGACATCATCACTTGCACAACCACAAACGTGCAGGAAGCTACAATAAATAAATACAAAATAATTAAATACCACTCAAAATATCATATTTATCATACGCAAATTAATGAAATGAAAGAATTTATGAGATAAAAAAATAGACTTGATGTAGATACATAAATATACTACTATGTTCAGCTTAAAAAAATCTTTGGCAAGAAATTTGTTGATGAGTTTAAATACTTTTGAAATGTTTCTGGCAACTCAGTGTACACAAACTAATTTATCAAAACTAAGGGGATCGTGGAAGGTAAGCAAAATTTACATTTTCGATATGATGTGTATGAGTATATGTATACTTACTGCTAATGAAATGGATTCCCGCTGCGAGCCTCTTGAACATATACCGTGGATTCCGGAAGGTGTAAATGGAAAATCCACATCCCATAGACATCACGAACAGACTGATGATCCCAAACGAAATCATCGTTCGGACGTAATCTGTAAGAATGATCTTATAAAAAATTTGTTTTAAGAAAGCCTATGTTGATGACTGAGAATAATGAGATGATACATCTTTTGTTATTTTTCCGTTAAAAATATGTCGTCATTTAAGATCGAAAATAGTTTTTTTTTGTTACATAACATACATAACATCACGCCCATAATCTCCGAAGGGGTAGGCAGAGTCAAAGGGACAGCAGGCCACTTTAACCACATTCAGACAAAAATAAAACTGGGCCGGGTTAGATGGAATATTGTAAAAAAGTATTAACAAGTGGCTAGCTTGTCGCCTACACAATCACATACCCAAAACCCGATATAGATACTATTAGTCGCTTTTTACGACATGCTATGCAAGAAATACAGTTGGCACATTCTATTTAAGTCCCAAACCAATACGGGACTAATGAAGGATTTATGTATATTATTACTATCTACGTTCAAATACTGCTGTTTAGTTGTTTTTTTTTTTATATTAAATTTACTACAAGTAAAAGAACACCTTTTCATAAAAGTTCATTAACAATTAAGCTCTAGTCTGGAAAGAAATTACTCGATAGAGATAAAGAAACTATACAAGTATACATACTGGCTACAGTTACGTCGTAAGCAGGATCCACTGGCCTATTGTTCTCTGTAATAGGCTGCGCCAAATAATTTGTACATCCTGAAACAAAATAAACAAATAAATATATTATAATAGTGTCAACTATTAGCTACCTGCTACTTTTTTTTTTTTTTTTACTTGAGGAATGCATTTACGCACCATCTAAATAGAATCCTGGGTGGACCCATAAGGGTGAGTCGGGCTCGAAACCGGTAGCAATCTCCGGAGACCCTACCGACTAAACCTCAAGGCTGTCGTTCTTCGGGCGCTAATGCAAAACCAACGGGATCCCCACTGTCGGGATTCATCTCGAAAAGTCTACGCAGCGCGCGCTGCCGCCTAGCGGCCCATCTCGAGGAAGTGATATTCTCCCCCAGAACACCTAGGGTGGTGTTTCACGACCACATAGACAGCTGTGTACCCTATCCTGACTGACCGGGTGTAACACCTGCAGTCGGCTTCTCTGGGGACGATAGAGGGCCAGAGGACCCATCCTCTAACCCCCACGACCCCAAAGGCCCTTTTAGTCGCCTCCTACGACAGGCAGGGATACCTCAGGAGTAGCTGGGCTAATAGGGCTGATTTTTCAACAGTCAGTTATAACATAACAACCAAATAAACTGGATGATGAAATAAAAACAGGATGATTGAAAATGTTGTTGCCTGTTTCCTAATTAAAATACCGTATGACATCCGCAAATTGGTGACTTTATACTTTATCAGTCGGTTAATTCTTACCAGACCATAAAAAGATTGGTTTGAAATTATTTCGATCTTGCTAAGCTATATTAGCAGGTACATAGATGTCAATAACATTAAAATGTTGGAGAGTCATGTAATGCATCTTATTTGCTGGAGAATTTCTGTTCTTGACGTAGAACATATGATTTGCATATCACATGAGAGATATATGGAATATATAATGGTATTCACGTCGCAGTTGCTTTCTATGAGGTAACATGGTAATTTAATTGCGTAGATTATTATACCAATAATACATACATAAACTTTTCTATACATTATTAAAATCGGGTAATGAAATGATATAAAATCCCTAGCGACATATCAAATGATAACGAATTCCTATCAATAGCAAGTGATGAAAAAATCAACGAAACGGCAACAACTTATTATAGCATGATTGGTATTCAGTGAGGCGTAGGCATTGATGAAATATATTCAACGGCTGCGATAACTTATTTCACTAGGTTATAAATGACAAAAAAACGGGCCTATTCAGTAGCGACGAAAAATTGCCCAATGACGTGAAAAGTTATGAATGCATAAACATCTGTTTCGGATCACAAAAGCGTATCGTTGTCAATGAAATATTCTATTTCTACTACCATCAACAAACGTCGGCAATAAAACATCACAAACGTTCTGAACTGTGTCGACCTAAATTTCTTTTGTTAAAGCAATAAGACACCGTTCGTCATTAAAATAGAGTAAAAAGTGGTAAGTAGGACACGAATACTGACAGAATGTAAGTTCAGTTTTGGCATATGTTCTGGTAACGAATATGAAAGCTATTTTGACAAATTTTCATTTATTTTTTATTTTAATTACTGAATTAGTATATACATACATACATAACATCACGCCCATAATCCCCGAAGGGGTAGGCAGAGTCAAAGGGGCACCTTTAACCACATTCAGCCAAAAATAAAACTAAATTAGTGTTCAGATAATAGCGAACTAGATAATTCTGACATTAAAATTTAACTCAATACCCTCGGTGATTTTTCCTTCTTGAGACCATTAATAAAGGTAATTATTATATTATCGAATGATTTGCGAGTATAATACGATATTGTCTGGTGGTAAAAAATACTGTCTCTTCCAATAATTTAAAATCAATTAAGATGTGCATACCTATACGATCAATATGTCTTGTATATATATAAAAAAATATATATATTTTCTTGAAGCTTCCCTTTATATTATCGCTTCGGGTCCGGCATCCGGGCTTTGTACCCGGGTGGCGTTACTCAAGGTGAATTCTCGCTTATCGAGAATATCCGGGTTGCCTCCGACGGTGCTATAACTTAGCCGATAAAATTATTGGTCGACATTAAAGTGTATCTTGAAGTATGAAACATATTTCTAAAACAATTGTACAGTTAATGTATTAATATCAGATATACACATATATTGATCTGACTCCAAGGTAAGTAGCTTAAGCACTTGTGTTATGAATATCAAAATCAAAAGTGGTATTACAAATATATACTTAAATATTGGATATATACACCCAGACACAGAACAATTAAACACAAATATTTATCATGCGAATGTTTGTCCTGGGTGCGGATCGAATCTAGTCTCTTGGCGCTTGGGGCAGGGTCACTACCGAATGCGCCGTCGAGCTAGTCGAATTAATATTGAAATTAATTTATGCTACTTACAGCAAGATAGTACGATTATTTCTTTTTGATTTTTACACTCTATCAAGTATTCGTAACTTTACCAAATAAATAAAAAATAAGTTGAAAAATACTTGCCCGTTATGTAAAAATATATTTTTAAGTTCTGTTTTAGTATGCCAGAAATCAGAGTATGTATGTATGTAATAAAGAGATACTTTATTTATTTAGTTATTTTTATGAACAATTAACGCTGAAAATTTCTTGTTTGAAAATAATAGGTAAGTATAACAGCTACAGTTAATAACACGTTTTCGAGAGTTTAATGAGAATCAGTAATGCGATAGTGAATTATTCTTCAGCTGCAAACCTATAAACAAACTCTAAATACACCGAAGCACGATAAATGTCCACCAACGAAACTATAAAATAAATGTAATTGGTATCACGTGGCTTTGTCCCCGAATAGCTGTGTATAGCATTAACTAATTTAAACGATGCTTTGATATAATGAGCATTGCATTTGGATTTTGCAGTTTGCAATTGCAGATTGCATAATATTACGAATGTAGTCACCAAACAGTTATTGTCTAAAGACGTATCCCTCATCTTTAGCTAAAATTCGCATTCTATTCGTATGTACCTACTTGTGATTCACAAATCTAAAACTGCAACTGATCACAGAGATTAAATATATTTAAGTCATAGATTAATGACTAGTCTCACTCGGCCGTCCGCCGAGACCAATCATCATTAATCTATAATTTTAGTGTCACAAACACGCAGTTTTTATATGGTACTCATAATTCACTAAAACTATTAAAAATACCTTATGCTTGTTATTGAATTACGTATACGTATAAAAATAAATGACTGAAGGAAAAACAATTTAATTTATATTAGTTTATTTTTTTAAAAGATCGTGTATTTTTAGTTTCAGATGTTGACAGACAGTAACGCCCATCACTGTCAAAAAAATTATGTGTTTTCCAAAAAGTCTACGTCCAATTGTAAAAAAATGGAATCAAATAACATTCGACCTCTTAAAACATTTAACGCTCCAGTATCAAAATCTTTTGTTAAAGATGTCGACGCATAAAAAAGTTGTTCTAATGTAGGTATGTACAATTTCTTGCAAAATATTTGACTACAAATTATGCTAACGAATAACAGACTCGTACATTACTTTCTTCAACAAGCTTGCGCCTCGTAAGTTCGTCCAGCACAGTTTGTGCCAGCGTTTACTCCAGGTGCTACATAAAGTAAAGTCATCATAATTACATCAAACCGGCTAGGAAACCGTTGGAAATTCTCACATAGAACAAACACTGCTTTCAGACCGACCCACACAATAAGATTTATAGTCACCGATAAAAATACCACAACGATTCTTTTAAGCTTCGCGTGAGCTGGAGATACTGTTTTGTGTCGTGTAAATAAATAAACAAGACTGTGGAGTTCGCGTGACGAAAGGCTTGCTGTCCATCCTGGAAAGCAATAACAATGTGACGTGGTGCAAGAGTTCGCCAGCTATAAGGGATTATGATGACAGACACAGCATGATGCACTTCCGAGTATCCTCTTGAAAATGCATCAATTAGACGTAGGTATAGGTCACGTCTCATGATACGCACAAATTCGAAGCAATGTCAAGGTTTTAAAGAAAGATACTTTGCATTTTACAATAATTATTATGAATAATTGTAGTTCTGTTTTTAAATTCACTAAAAGCACTTTAGTTGTCATATTAGCTGTTAGGAGACTTTCCTTCGAATATAGAAAAGTTATGAGAAAAACAAATTCAGTGTGAAAGAAGGAAAATACGGGGCCAAGGAATAGCATGTTCAATCTAAGGATATCTTACTGCCTATAGTATTAATAGTAAAAAAATAAATAAATTACCAGACTACATCACATACATTGATCTGACTCTGAGGTAAGTAGCTTAAGCATTTGTGTTACGGATATCAGAAACAGCAGTATTATTACAAATAGGTATATACTTAAATATTGGATATTACCACCCAGACACAGAACTAACACAAAATTAATCTTCATCTTCATCACCATCGAGCCAGTCAAATCGAAAATAAAACTTTGAACAATAAAGTAATAAGCTTTAAAAAGTAAAAAAAAGGTTAGGCTACAGGGCAATCCCTTAACCCGATCGTCTTTGTTTTAGGCTCAAATTGTAGCTGAATAAATTGTCCAAAGGGACTTTTCTCAAATTGTTCGTTTCCAAAATATCGATAAAAAAATTCGAAAAAAAAATTTTTTTTTCACTTTTTCGGCCATAACTTTTTTGTGTTTTTACTTTCTCGAATAATTCTTCTTCTTCTTATTCTACGTCTTTTGAACCTTTTTGAATATCATATCTTCATAACTCTCCGAGATGTAAGGGGATCGCACTTTTTCGTGAAATTGGAGCTTACACTGGAGCGAACGAAAAGACCTTTCCAATGTCAAAAACATCTTAGCGCTATTCTTTTCAAACCAAACAATATGACACACGAGACTTTGACACAACATGATGTTAGTGCATTACGTCGTTAAGTTAGACAAAATGCTCCAGTGTGTACACTTCATAATGCTATATTTTTCTATAAATACCATTATCTGTCTAGCCACTTTTATAAATTTCAAATGCAACTTTAAAAATACACATTTGTATCTATTTCAGAATGTTATTTATTTTCATAAATTATTCTTCTACAAAATATGAAATGTTTTTAAATGTGGTAGCTTTCCATATCCATTTATCATTTCCAAATGCTTTGAAAACTTTTGATAAATTGTCTAATTTGTTGTGAGTTGTACATAATTGAAAATTTAAAATATAGGTTTAATAATGTACCTACTAAAAATTTACTGCCTCGTTGGTCTAGTGGTGCATGAGCCGACTAAGGACCAAGAGGTCTTGGATTCATTCCCGGGTCGGGCCAAAAATTTGTGGCTGGGTATTTCAATATTAGAATTAGGTACTCAGTAACCGTCTGGAATCAGGAAGTTGGCGGTTTAATCACCTCCGTGCCTCGGAAAGCACGTTAAGCCGTTGGTCCTGCGCCTGACCTCTCTCCGGTCATGTCTCTCCGGTGAATAGAGAGTGCACCTGTGTTTGCGCACATACTTGTGCACTATAATACCGCCTGCGCAGATGGCTAATCCTCGTTTGGCCGCCATGACCAATATCGGTAAGGAGGACATTATTTATTTACTTAAAATATAATTTAAAACGTTAACAATCTGTAATTTGGTTGGTAGTAACGTATACGTGATTCTCGTTTTAGTGTAAAATATTATAATAAACTGATCTCTTTTGTTCTTAAAATGGAACGACATATTATGTTAGGACTGTAAATAGCCAATATTTTTATTAAAATACTAAGGTACATGTGGTTGCATGATTTAGATACAAATACTTATCTATGTGATAATTAAAAACGGAAAAAATTTGAAGGACTTTTGGAAAGTAGGTATACAAATAAGAGTTTACGAAATTTGTTTGGATGCGCAATGGAGGTTTTAGTCCCAGATAAAGACCAATATTAAAATTTTATTAATAACTTTGTGATTGAAACTTTAAGATGTCGATTTCTTTAGCTGCTGTTATTAAAAAAAAATCTAAAGATAAATAAAGCTTTTTGCTTGCACAAACGCGTGACGTTGACACCAGCTAACCGTGGAAGCTAACCTGAAAACAAGAAAGAACGAGAAAAAGGCAAGTTTTTACGACCCTATCGCAAGTCGGCTAAACTGCTTCAAGGCTTAGAGGAACAAAGCTTTCCCAAAGTTACCCAATCGAATCTCTCGAGTTCATCGCAGCTCTTCAGATCGGCTTGCGATTCCAATCCGCATCGATGCCTCTTATCTGTACGAAAACACTTTCGGAAGTGGAGGCAATATCTACGTGCTAACTTATGCGCTGAGGATACTTGAAAGTATTTATCGCTTTGAGAGACTGTGTTCAGAATGTATCAAATCGTTCTTAAGCCTAAACATAGCCATACCCATAGGTACGGTCCTCAAATGAAATCAGGGTCATAACTATTTCTTATTTAGCTTTGCAAATCTGGGAAGTAATAATTTTTAATCAATATATATAAAAATCAATGCCACTTTTCGTTGTAATTTTATAACTCAAGAACGGGCTCACTTATCCAAACCAAATGTTCAGGCTTTGTTCGGACTATTTTGTAGATGATTTGTGTGAAGTTTGCACAAAATTGGTAGAGCGGTTCTTCATTTATCACATTTTTAATATTTCACTTTATACGTAGCGAAGCACGTACCGGGCCGATAGTAATTAATAAAAATAGTTGCTGCCACCTGCTGTTGTACTATACTACGTATGTACTGTATTATTTAGAACAGTTATTTACTTAGTAGGATAGAAAGACGATTTAAAAAAAATCGTCTTTATCATCACAGGTGTAGCAAGCTAATGACTTGCATGCCATAGCTGGCACGGAGAGGTTTTATTAAGAACGGATCAAAACATTTAAGTTTTTTTTAACCGACTTCAAAAAAAAGGAGGAGGTTCTCAATTCGACTGAATGTTTTTTTTTAAATGTTTGTCAAATGTGTTTACGGTATTACTATATTTGATGACACATTATGAGTCAGGGCTGAATAAATCTATTCTTCTAATATTATAAAGCTAAGGAGTTTGTTTATTTGTTTGCTTGAACGCGCTAATATCAACTTCTGGTCCGTATTGAAAATATTTTTGTGTTGTCTAGTTCATTTATCAAGGAAGGATATCTAACATAACATTAATTATAAAACGCGCTTGAAACCGCGGGCATATCGAGTTAAATATATTTTTGGAAATGGTTTAACATGTTTATCTATAAAGGTTTGGCCACCCTGGCTTAGTATAACACTTTTAGAAAAATGTGCTCTAAACAAAATTAAATATAAAAGAAAAAATTGGTGTGTCAGACACACCAAATCCCTATTTCAAACTAAGCTTATAAGCTTGTGCTATGGATACTAGGTGAACGGATAGACATACTTAAAAACGTTTATAAACATCCATGACTCGAGTACAAATGTCCATGTTCATCACACGAAACATTTGCCTCCAGCGGTATTGTGACCACTCGACGAACGGGCCTGTCAAAATCGATACACATCTACTTTAAAAGCCGTGTTATAAAGAGTGAAATTTATGTGAAAAAATACTTTTAGCAAATCAATTTCACAATTCCAATGACTTATTTATCTGTACCGAAACAAAATCAGAGTGGAATAATAGCTGAGTCATACATTATTAATAAGAACAGGTGCTCGCTATTCAGGTTTTCAATATAAACAAATTCATGGGTAAATTATATCTGTTGTAAGCTGTGATGTAATACAGTGAGAACTTTTAGGACCATCTGTACGAAATTAGATGTACAAAGAACTGTATAAGTTTAGGCCGTTCTAAAATTAAGAGGTGCGCGATAAAAAACCGGCTAAGTGCGAGTCGGACTTGCGCGCGAAGGTTTCCGTACCAATATCTATAAAAACAGCAAAAAATCATGTCTGTTGTATGGGAGCACCCTTAAATATTTATTGTATTCTATTTTTTAGTGTTTGTTGTTATAGCGGCAACAGAAATACATCATCTGTGAAAATTTCAACTGTCTTACTATTACGGTTCATGAGATACAGCCTGGTGACAGACGGACAGACAGACAGACGGACGGACAGCGGAGTCTTAGTAATAGGATCTCGTTTTAAAAAGAGATCACATTTCATTTGTACTGCTTTCGTGTAGCACGACTTTAGTAGATAGGGCTAGGGCTTCGCAGAGCAAATGCTTTGTATGCTCAAAATAAACGAGTCACCTTTATACCCTTTGAATGCAAGAATATTTACATGTGTTAAGTGAGAGGTTCCCAACCAGTGGTCCGTAAGACATATAGGCGCCGAATACTCCTGTGGTATCCCTGCCTGTCGTAGGAGACTAAAAGGGCCTTTGAGGTTGTGGAGTGTCTGCAGAGAAGACGACGACACGTGGATCCTTGTCCGCTAAATAGGATGGGGTGACAATGTGGTCTGTGTCATCTTGATCTGTTACACTGAATTCATTCTATGCTCCTATGTCTTTCTTTTCTCGATAACTTGTTTTTTCAAGCAACTAGAAGCCCTAAAAATTCCAAAAAATACCTAATTTTTATCACAACGAAAAAGATTTAGTGTGGAGATTCAGTAAGCATTTCCAAAAAAGCAAAACATAGAGGCCTTGTACAACTATTTATTATTCCATGGTTGAAATTTCTTTCACATAGGTCTAATTTTTAAGAAAATTTTTCGAGATCCTAACCTCAAATTTAGAAACTTTGATTCCCAAAATTCAGCTTAAGTGCAGTTGTCTCTTATCGCACAGCCCGCTAGCGCGAGCACCAAAGCTTGACCGCAACAGTTGTTTCAAATACCTATTTTTCCAATGTCTCTCAGCCCGTGTCCGCTCTTAAGCTCCGTTTTGAACAGCAGTAGCGAAATGCCCCCTAAAAGGTTTATCAAGTTCTGTCATCTATGCAATATTCAGATCAACATCACACTTAATTAACACAGTCTAGATATATTGACGGGGTAAAGGCCAAATCCATCAGTAGGGATCGACCTTTGAAATTGCATTACCGCTACCGCGATGGTATCGCTTATTCCCAGATACCTATATACGTAGATAAGTTTTAAGTACTCTATTTTAGTATTGACATTTAGGTTCAAAATGTACCTACAACTCCTTTTAGACGAATTTAGCAGTATCCCTGTAAAAAGGCAACATGTTCTTGTATATTTGTACACTTATTTAGCACTCGTGTACCGTGGCGTATTATAAATCATAATAGATTTATTACTAGGGTGATATTACAACTGCACCAAAAATCCTTTTGAAGTCGGGTTTAGAAGCAATTAATGTTTAACGTACCAGGAGCGCGACAGAGCGAATGGAAAACCGGGTAAACACAATTGTTTTGAAAGATTCACTTTTTAGACATAGTTTCAGCGCGTGTATTTTGGACTTTGTTATTGTTTGGTTTGGCCCCACTGTTGAAAGTACTTACGGTCAGAGTAACAGCGCATCAACTTAAACAAATTATTTTTCAAATCGTTTGTCAAAAAATGTGCGAATTCGAAATTTGTTTTTAAATAGTCCATTTATTTTTTCATTTCTATTTTCTTTTTTTCATAAAATTTTTTTTGGTTCTAGTAAACGATATCTAAGTCACAAGGAAATATAATCAGGATGAGTTAGAATCATATCCAAAATTTTAATAATAAAATATATAGTCTTAAATGAACTAATTTAAAATCGTTTAAAATTAACTTCTAGTATCGTTTAAATATTGTTTGTGAAAGAATACAGAAATCATAACGTACAACAAATTTAATGAATGAAGACATGAATCATGTTGCCATCGTTAAAATGTGTCAATTATAATTAAAACGTGTGTTGACACTAGTTTGAGTCGTTATAAAAATGTGATATTTTTATTTCTCTAGTTGACAAGGTGTGAAATATGCCTTATTAGTTTATTGCCATCAGGTCACTCACATGTAATGTTGCACTGTTGGCACACCACTTCCTATTGTTGGCAACATAGTATTATAGCAGTAATAAAATAAAAAATGCTAGGAATTCGTGCTGCGAATTTATTTTGCAGAAACACTTATGTGACGTCAATCCGTTTCGCAACAAGACATTCGTAGATGACGTTCGTATTTATTTTGCTAAACTAAAGATACAAAATTAAGTTGTAATTCATTAATTGTATGCTATCATACGTTCGGTTGTTGACTTCTAATAGCCGGTGCTAACTAGTAATAAAAAATTACAAGGTATTTTTATTTTCTTTGAACTTGAACTATTTCCAAACATGTACGCACTGTAGTAGGTGTTTTGTTTTCTGGTTAAAACTATGATATAAGCCACATGTGCACCTTGAAATCACTCGTATAACAAATGGTTTTCAAAAATTGTATTTTTCCAACATTTAAAGACGATTAGAAGAAAAGAGAAGTGTGACCTAGTTAATCAAAACGGACGTAACGTAACGGTTCTGAAGATGTTATTTTTCGTCCTGTTACTGGGTTACCGGAGATGGAAAATTTAACTTAATGGCACCTAAGACCGGGGACATATAATCTTTATCGTATTGTTGTCCCTTTTACCGTCCACGCGGTAAATCCTCAACAAAACCTTTAAAGTATCGCCGATGTGCGAACGGCACCTTTTGCGTTGCAAATCCCAATACATTCCGATAACCGATTACAACCATGCCGCTTGCTGGCCCCTTTCATTTAAAAAATATACAAAAAGTATCAAGATAATACGGTTGTTTTTGTCAAAACACCTCTACTATCCCTTTTTATTTGTTGTAGACGTTGCGTGTGGCCGAACGCGTGCCTAAAAAATGCAAAAGTGTTTTGAGTCATTTATTTTATTACTCACGTACTCATATTATCGTTTAAAGTCCGTGTCACGTCTATTATAGCGACGAGTATTGTTGGCGCGGGTAACGTGCATAAAATATTCAGTAATTTCGTGTGGAATTAAAAGTTCGTGTAAATAACGCCCCGTTCTGTTTATCCCGACAAAGAAACGTGGAATTGATTCTCTCTGGTGTGGGCTTTTTCTAGTTGAATATTACACAAACATTTGTCAACTGTATATTTGATAAATATTATTCACTGTGCTGACATATCATTTGTAAACATGTTAATTAATCATATGATTTATACTTACTGAGAAACTTTTCGGTATAAATTTGTCGTATTAAGTGGTATAAATCCGTAAATAAATTAAAAATTCTAAGGGTTTAAGCCCATATTGCCCATGTTTGAACCTGCATCTCTCTCTTACAGGCTGGTGTCCTTAATTTAAGGCTACAACCGCTTTCAATATTCATAAATTCAATTTAGCTGAAAAGTGATTTTAAGTGTACTAACAATTCGTTTCGTTTTAACTATTTTACTTTGAAAGGTCAATATGACTGAAATTATTATAAATGATTAGAATCTCAACTTACTTAACTTTTCGCCACTTCCCTAGCGGGGTAGGCTAGTGGATCAGATACTTTAATTTAGACATTTTACCTACCTCTCTGTATATCGTAATAAAATTAATTTCAGCTACAGATTATCTCCGCCGCTCTCCTATTTTCAACAGCACCCGAAAATACGCCTTTTTTTTCGCGTGACGTTGCATCATTTTCTATTTCCAGTTCCATGGACCACTCACAGTCCCATCGGTTAACGCGATCATACAACTTTTTTTGCGTGACATTGCATCAGTTTTCTATTTCCAGGACCACTCACAACCCAGCGGTTAATGGTTTTATTAACTTTGCCAGTGCACTTCCCGCTGCGACCGAAATGAAAGACTTGTCAGCATCATGCCGCGAACCGACGGAGATTTTGACTTATTTTTAGCGAGGCGTGATCCATTAGCCGAATGATCGATGTAATGTATCGGTTTTCTTTAATGTAAGCCATTGACTAACGCGAATATCGTGTTCTTGAAATGCGATAGGAGTCCGGATTTTATTTTTAGTAAACGGTTGCTTTGGGGGAATAGAACAAATTGGTCGATGATCTGGACTAATGAGATTGTAAATCTCGTTCAGATGACAAAATATTTTAAACTAAAAAATTAAAAACTGGCGTTTAACTACATAATTTTTAGACCCAGAGGACATTTGTATTAAGTTTAATAATAACGATTTGACCTAGTGTGAACATTAGGTTCAAAATAATGTAAATGTCGAATTCCCAAAAAACTTCTAGAATAGCGACAAGACGAGTAATCAAAATATTGCAAAAATTATCAGAACATTCTCATCTTATTTGAGTAGTCTAATTCTTCATCTTTGTAAGCGAGAACAACTGCTTATCTCTTCGAACTGTCCAAAACATTCGAGAATCTTGGGATGAAAGATCAATGATTTGTATTGAAGAGATCAACCTCGCCCCAAACTCTCAAACTAGATTTGTTAAACTTTGGTCTAAACTTAACTGGAACTGCCTTCAGATAACAATACAATAGAGACTAACTGTTAACAGCTATTTCAGGTTAAAATTCAATTTGTGCGTTGACCCGATTAAAGTTCTGATCAAGCATCAACTACGGTGAATAAATTGTATCTATTGTTATACGTTATATTTATCACTGGTTGATTTACTGTCGGAAGAAATTCTCATACTTTTATACAATTCTACCGATTTTGCCGTGATTTATATTATAAATATTACGGCGAAATCAGAAGGAATTGAAAAACATGTACCTACATAAATAAATAAATTCCCCAGACTGATACACCATTTCCTAGTCGAGTACAAATGTCCATGTTCATCACACGAAACATTTGCCCCTAGTGGGATCTGAACCCGAGGCCCTTGGTTTCTTGGCCAGGATCTCTGACCACTCGACCAACGGCCCAGTCGAATTATATAAAATCATACATATTCAACCGTGTGTTAATAACATGTTTGCAATAAGTATGTACCGCAGCGCTAAAACTACTCCCGATTTTGATGATTTTAATTAATATTAGACCAGGTAAATTAAGTATAAAATCCAAAAAAAAAAGTTCGCGGTTGTTGGCTCAGTGTAGCTGGCACTGAATGCTAAGTACTACTTAAATCTCACATGCAATACACAATCAAAAACAATATATGATCACAGACCCTAATTTACGATCCAACTCTAAGAAAAACGAGCGCAAAGATCGTTATTCCTAACTGCGATCTTATGAGTCATAAAGAAATTCCGAGACATCGCTGAATAATAAGGAATAGTGCTATAAAATCCTATAATAAAAGTAAGAGCAGTACATTTACTATGCTCGAGACACGTTCATTTGATATTCAATATCACAAAGTGTACCCCAACGACGTATGAACGCAACGAATATTATCCTGAAAATATAATCATATTGCGAGCGTTACTTATAGCTCTTGAAGGTTGGAAGGAATCGAGTTAGGACGTTGTATCAACGTAATTCAATTTACAATTTAATCAGAGCTACATTGAAGTCGGCCATGATGTTTGTCGATTACTTTTTGCTGGTAAATGAGATTGCGGAGTCCCGGTTGTGTTTATGTCCCTTTAATTAACGACTCGACGGGAACGAAGACACAAAAGCTCGTTAACTTATGACATTGTTTCAAATTAAAAAAAAGTGGGTCAGTGCTTAATAAATCTTTGATGAGCAAGGTTTATCTTTAATTTTATACCTTACTCCTCTAATAAACTTTGAATGAACCTCTTAAACACCCTGTTTAGAAATCAGAAAGAGACAGATAATGTTCTTTGGAACTACTAACTAGTCTATAAATAGTTACTGTTGAGTTTCCAATGGTCACAAATTGCCTTTGTTTACAGTCACTTATAATCCTACCTCAATACGTATACAAGTTAACCCGTAAATGATTGCTACTTGACCACAATGTTGGCACGTGCAAAACGGTAAACGGTGGCATAAATTAACAATGAGGACAGACATACATACATATAAGGCAACATTGTATTCTATTTTGAATACTGGATTTTTTTTTTAATATGTCGCTATGTTGTGTTTAATAGTTTTATTTATTTATTCCAAAGTTTTTTTTTAAGTTCATGATAAGAATGATACATCATCAGCGCTACTGATAGTCATCTGCTACACAAAACTTAACTTACTAAAGTTTTTGCAATTTCCAGATTTTAACCTTAATTTTGAAGAATCCTCCTTGGTGGGGTCAGCCCAAGTCAATAAAATCTCCATGACTGTCAAAGTTAAATAAAACAGCAAGAGTAATGGGCTGCTAGGCAGTACAGTCAACTTCAGCAGAATACATCAATTTCTTATTTCCGAAATTAGTACAAAATACTATAAATAGTAAAAGTGCAAGACAAGTCACAAACCTATATTGAAAATAAATGATATACAATAATTGGACTATTTATTCACAAAATTATATAATTACCCAAATTATGATTTGATGCTTTGATTGCGAAATTATTTACGAGCTGCCGTATGCTTATCCATTTAATGCTAACGCACTGTCTCCAATCCTTGCCTTGTACACTAGCTATGATTTAAGCCTTCTGGTATATACCCATCGCAGTTCAAATACTGAAATAGCGACATACTGTGTTAATAATAGGTGAGAATACCAGGCGATTAAACGTTCGCCTCTGCGCAAATGTGTTAAATTTATGATACATTTCTATGCTGAAACACGTCGGTGTTGCTATGTATTGTATGCATGTTTCGTGTAGTTAAATGTGAACGCGCGATTTTGACTGCTGTTGTCTTAGCGTGGATTTGTTTTCGAAATCGCACTATGCAACGTAAATACTGTAGCTGTAGTTTATTAGTTTACTAAAGTTGTGACGTAGCTTGAATTTTAATCACCCATGATGTATTCATCCGAAAGAGCGTAAGAAGTTCAAATGGTATATTCACATGGCGGCTTTAGTATAATTATGTTACCTGTACAATTCTAGTACAAAAATAAACCGCCCCTTAAAAAAAAAATAACGATCTGGCCTATTTCGTAAAAGATTCGATTGCGTACTAAGTTCTCTGATTATGTAGGCGACGAAACAAGCCACTTGTCACCTTTTCAGAATTTTGCATCTAACCCAACTCAATTTTATTTTTTGACTATCAAGCCCCGCAGTTTCATCCGCGTAGTACCCGTTCCCGTAAGAATACGGGGCTAATACAGCCTATGTTAGTGTCTGATAAAGTAGCTATCCATTGGTGAAAGATTTTTTTCCAATCGGTCCGGTGGTTTCGGAGTCAATTCAATACAAAAAAATAATCAAATATTTCCTCTTTATAATATTAGTATAAATAAATGTGGTTTAAGAAGTTTTCGCCTACTTGGACTCGGTCTACTTCTTGAGGGTTAGTGGGCGTGATGGTATGAATGTATGTGGATGTATGTTTATCGATCTAAACCCAGCAGTAAGGAACTCGGAAAAGTATCGGATGTTTTGAAAAAATCGCAAAGTGCTCCAATTATTAGGTAATCGGTTCGAGCACCATCCAGCGACCTACGACATGTTTGCCATTCGAGAATTTGCTTTGAGCTACCACTTTATTAGGATCTTTTGAAACAGGAATTTCATTAAATGCTTCTGCTAGCGGAGCAGACTCGAGCTCACAATATAAAAATGACCCTAACAATTTAAACTAAGAAATGAAAATAGCCTGCTAGAAAAGTAAACTAACAAGAGTTAATGGACTAACCGAGTGAGGGAAAACAGAAGCCGCCCGAGGAAAATAAACGGGCGAGTTTGCGTGAAAATTCCCGCGAATCCCCAAACACTTCACGTTGTTTATATTTTTAGGCACATTTTATAGAACTGGCCTAACAAAGAACTCGCACCTCATTAGAAGGGTTTATTGCAATAGCAATCTTTACCCTACTTACTGGTTAGAAGCGCCGGTTATTAGAGATGAACTAAACAACCTTAGCTGACAATAAAAATACGAAAGGCACTTTGTCGGGCTCTCTATCTGTTAAGTCTTTACGCCTGGGTACTGAACTGCTTGCAATTCAATTCGGAACGCTAAAAGTATGAATCCCAAGAAATAGTATAGGCTACTTTTCATATCAAAAAAATAATGGTATATGAATCCTGTGAGTGGAGTATTTCAGACCTGCTACTTCAAACAATCATTTGTTTGATACGGCACAGATACCTAAGTTAGGTAAAGTGGCATCAAGGAGCTGCGGGAGTTCAATTATTTTAATGGAGTGGCATTAAACACTTTTAGAAGAATTGCTTTTAAACGATGAATAAATGGAGATCATTAAAAAGGTTATGAGTACCTAATGGAAAGATGTCGAGTTATAAGGACTATTTTAAATACTTTGAATTTGAATACAAGGCGAATAAGAAGAATAAGTAGAGAGATATAATAATTATATAGAGCCAGTACTATTATCTCTTTATCGATGAGTCACATTTCTATAAATGATCCGCGTGGATCATGATCATAGGATCATAATTAAGCATGTCAAGTTATTGCCCTCACCGCCATTCTAACAGTATAAATACATTACTACTTAAATTGAAATACAAGTGTTTCTATTTAGACCAAGAGCCTTCGCATGTGAGATGTCCTCACGGTTATACTACTACATTGCACCCACAGTAAGTACTGTACAGTTTTTAAGTATACTGTGATGCTGTCTATCCGTGTATTAAATATCTAATCTAGTTACTTGTGTCTTCATAGCATAAGATTTGATGAAAGCCAAACAACTCTCAAACTCTTCCTAAGAACATTTTGATAGGTTCCTTTCAAACGTTGGGCGGTAAACCGCCAGCTATAACACCCAGTTTACACTAGCATGAGTTAGTACGATCATTAATCTGGATCCTCGTTACAGAATTGCCCGCTGTATTGTGTCTTGAATGCAGGAAGGTGATGTCTAAATATAATTCTTTGATAACTAATCGTTTAACCGACTGGCGTTATAACAGTTTGTTAAAGTAATCATTGTGAAATACGACTCAGTTTTTGTTTTACTACTTTTCGAACGTGTTCGCAGGTTTTAGTTTGAATAAAACATTGTTGCGCTTTTCTGTGTACAATATTTTTGTTCTTTGTTTTTTTTTTCTTTGACTACAAGAGCATTAAAACTTTTCTCACAATGCTATTGTTTAACTTATTGATGGAGAATTTTATAGAGAAGCTTAAATAAGAGTAAATTTAGAAATAGTGATAGTAACGGATTATTTCTGTGGTCTGTGAACCTGACACGTCGTTCACAGACCACAGAAATACTCCGTTAGAAATAATCAGTTTATCGTGATTGGCAAATCTATCAACAGATTATAAATATTGCAAAGACTCTAGTTACCTTTAATTCTTCTCATAACTTGCTTGCTATCAAAGTTAAATTGTAAGAGCTACTTATGGTTATTTTGAGGCAGACATTCTTTCTACCAAAATAAATATACATTGTCTTCTTATTATCTTGTACATTAATCTCCTGAACAAGATAATAAGAAGATACGTTTAATTCTTAAGATTCCTTCTTAGTTCAACATGAATGTTAAATATGAGAATTACATAAAAAAATGTACTACACGGGTAGGTTTATTAATAACCAATATAGTAAAACTTACTGTCAAGAAATTTTCCTCTCAGTCCTTCAATGGAGTCTTGCTGCTTTGGAGCGACCGTGACCGTCACGTTCCCTTCAGTGACATTGACGAAGTCAGCTTGGAACACATGCCGGCAAATCTCCCATACTCCAGAGTAACTGTACATCAGGTACCTTCCCTTTGGTGGTAAGCTCGTACCTGCAGAAGAACAGATTTGTGTTACTTTAAAGAAGATTTCAGTCAAAGTTTGTTACGTTAAGTCAGAATTTAAGTTACTTCGTCATATTCGGATTTGAAAACTGTGCTTTTTGGGCTTAGTTTAAACCACTATTTCGATTTAATCTAAGTTTATGGTATAGGGGGCGTCGCCTAGGGGGTTGCTTAGCGGGTAGGCCGTTAAGAAACCCCCTTGGCGACGAGTTAACCATTTGTTATTACAATTTCACACTAACTCAACCCGATTTCATTTCTGTCTGAATGTGGTTTAGTCAGCTTATTCTCTCTACCTTCCCCTTCGGGATTATGAGCCTGATGGTATGAATGTACTATTATAGGAGTCCGGTCCAACAGAGAACCACCACAGCACTATTACTCGTATAGACGGGCCATTTTAAATAAAGTTCTCCGAATCTCATCCACTGAACTGATCTAAAATGAGTAGAAGTGCAACATTATCCGGACCCATTCCCTTGAACTGATCGGAAACATCGGTGTCCTTATGCTTATTTTTGATACAAAGTTACATTAATACATATTAGTGACTGGAAGCGGTAAACCCACTTCCTAACAGTACCAGTTCAGCATACCTGTTAATAATTGATAGTGTTAATGATCCTCTCAATGCTAACACTTGGCCAGAGGCCAGATTGTTTGCGGGTAATTAATATAATAACGTCGACACGCAACCACTTGCGAAATAGTGCCAAGTTTTAAATCATTTTCAACGCTGAATTATAAAGTTTCGAATATCACCAATTGTCACTGAAGTATCGCCGAGAAAGTTTTAAATTAATGTTTGCGATTAAAAAACTGTACAGATGATATTATTTGTGATCAAGTTTGTGTTTATGTAGGCGACAAACTAGTCTTGTCGCTGCTTTTCACGATTTTTAATCTAATCCAACTGAATGTTATTTTTGATGTAAATGTGTTCTTACATACATTTAATACACGTGTAACAAGCAGAAAACTCCCTTGACCACATGGTATTGATTGCGGATTTTCTATTAGTAGGAGAGCTGGCACCAATTGTTGGGTAGGTATTTGAGGCAAGCTGAAAACTTGTCCCATATCTCTCCTATTATACCCCAACACAGAACTGCAGACCTGATTGAAGAGTAGCGGTAGGTAACCCAAAAATTGGTGCCATCTTTTGGACCATTCTTCCTTTTTTTTATTAAGTAATCGGGTACTAAAATAGCAATAGCAATGATAGGGGTATACTGGAAAATAAATGACGTCTCTCTTATCTTATCAAACAAATATCGAAATTAAAGAATACATTTATGCAAGCAAAGTCGCAAGAAATATGAATGTGGAATCGTATAAATAATAATATTTACTGTACATAATAAAATGTAATGCATCTAACTGCCTAGGGACCGTCAAAACACTGTTCATGAACGTATTCATAGTTCCATGTCTTATATTGTTAGGCTTAGCGAAAATATCATCGCGAATTTTGCTTGCCAAGATTATGTCAACTAATTAAAATTCACATCTGAAAACAATTTGCACATTAGAAATCACGGGTTTATTTTTCACGATTCATTTATTTTTTTTATTACAAAATTACTCCTTAGAAAAAACTTTAAAAATACATGCATAGCCGTATGGGATTTAAAAGCTATAATATTAAATTATTTTAAAACGTAATTCACATCTAATCCATAGCCAGTAACAAAAAAAATTTATTAATTTTCTAATAAAACACGAGCACAAATCAAAACGGCCTTTAACGTCAAATAACAGCACCTTAAACATCCATAAACTATTGCATATTAATGTGTCACATAGATAAATACACAGTGGCATTCCCAAAACTGTCCCAAACAGTCCAGAATTCGCTAACAAGCTATTAATTCACAATTTAATTGATCGTCCCGTAAACTTGGCTATCGTTTCCCTTGCCGGTCCCGCGCCTCGTCTCCAGATGAACTAACGTGGTTGATATTAGCACGTGATCTAATTACAGCCACACTTAGCCCGATAGAAAGCAGATGTGCGACTCATTGTATAAGTGACTCATGTGTTTATTACATTTGCAAAAGGAAATACGGTGGGTATCTTGAGTATTTCCTATTTTTCCACTTGTTGCCAAGATACGCACACCGAGAGCGGTGGTAGGTTAATGGTAAGGACACGCGCCTCATAACGGACAGTGCGGGTTCAAACTCAAGTACGTAGGTCTGTGAGACTAGTCACTAGCTCGGTGGTGTGAGAAAACATTGTGATGAAACCTGCAAATTCAATCAACTTTGGTATCCTGATCCAAAAATTGTCTGGTTTCCCTATCTTAGGATTACGAAGGTCATATCGGCAGTCGCTTAAATATAATTACCAGACTCGCTAAATCCGGGATGGTCTTAGCGGACCCCGTCTGAGCACAGGACATAACGCTAGGAAGACGATGATGCCAAGATACGCACATTCTAACACGTCTGTAATCTCCGCCATAGGTAGGCAGGGTTCCACCATAAATCCTCTTAATTAATATCACTATATTGTCAGTCATTTATTTCCTTTTTGTTTGATAACTATTAAATACAGTACAATATTGCAGTGACTTTTTAAAACATACATACATAGTTATTAATTTCAGTCACTGAGAAAGACATTCTACTCCGACCTCCAAACCCATATACCTGCTACCAGGGGAATGCGTTACGCACCGTCCCGCTGAGACCGGGGGGAAATAGCAGGGTGTGTTAGACAAGGTGGTAGTGGGCAGGGGTATACCGACTAAACCCCTGGGATGTACCTCTACGCCTTTATGTAAGGTTTCCACGGGATCGCGCAACGCTATAACCATGAATACCCCAGCGTCGGCCCTACCCTGCCAGAGCTGGGCCTTCCGCGCCTTCGAATTCATAAACCTACTATAAGGGCAAGGAGAAGAAAAATTATAATCGTTACCGATTTATACTACATATATCGGAGTTACCCAGCACTTATGAATTAGTGTTGGTTATAACAAAATTAAAGTATTAAAAAAATGTTTCTATGGATGTATTATATAGATATTATTTCATAAGATATTACATTTACCAAAAAGTATTTAATATTGGTATAACACCTGGTGACAAAACATAATTTTGATCGATCCGAATGCACCATTTTCTTTCCGCTAGTTGGTACTCCGAGAGCTAAACAGAAATAGACCGACTGGTCGTTGAACCCTAAACACACGGTTTTAATTAATAAATCCCTCGAACCGTGTAATTGAGCCCATAATTAATTGAGTTATTACGTAATGCTGAAATTGATACAGATACCCGGATTAAAGTATCTGTTTCACGTTAATTAAATTGAACTTCGATGCCAATTAAAGTGAGGAAGTGCCTATCTTCTTTAAGTTATTGTTACCATTGTTCAACATGGCAATAGGTACCTATATAAAATTGACATTTGACATATAACTATTATACTAGTATTTATAGAAGTCATAAATTACCTATTTATCGATGTAGGCGGATAAATGATATATTATTATAACCTGTTGATGACAAAAATCTATTTGCAAAAATAGGCTGTTATAATATATTATGTTTGTTCGTATTTTAATGTATGGTTTTTACTCTCAAATAAGAGTATTCATTCATGCACTCAAATATTTTGCTCAATAGCCAATGCGACCGTTATTTAGCGAGTTTTTGCATGTTATATCTATCTTACGACTATACCTACTCGATATTATATACTTTGATTGATAAACTTACTATTTAGATACCGGTTCTCTCTGCCTACCCCGCTAGGAAAGTGGCGTGAAGTTTATTTAGTTAGTTAGTTAGTTAGATATCGGAATAGATTCTACAAACAACAAAGGTAGCAGGTATTCAGATAGTTTTATTTCTATTTATATCTAGTTATTCTTATGTTATAAGGATTAAAGCTATAAAGTATTAGCTATTATCAAGCTGATCGTATAAATGTGATTAGTTTCAAATATTTCAGTTCTCTCTGCCTACCCCGCTAGAGAAGTGGCGTAAACTTAGTTAGTTAGTTTAAAGTCTGTCAATAAAAGCGCTTCGAAATTTAATTAAAAATGGCGTAACTTTGATGATTCGAACCATAATACCCACATCTGTAGCATTAATCGACGATGGTTCTATAGATTATATGGTATTAAATTATTATTCTTCCAAATTTAACCCTATTCTAGACCACAGTTTATTGTGGTTCATTCAACATTGTTGAAGGCTAAACCAAACGCTCGCAGCCCATTTGTCGCTCTCATTCGTTGCATTTAATCCAACGTTTATTATAAAATAGCATAAACAGATGGCGCTATTCGTGTTTATAAATAGTTTCACGATGTCTTTATGGTGTTAACTGGCGATAAAATCTAAAACTGGTGCACACTGAACATTGCATACATGAATAAAATTGTGAGCTCTGTGGAATAATGTAGCCGTTACATGAATAAAACTGTGGCATGGATATTTTTAATATTTTATCGTAATTAATTAGTAAATGCTAAAGTTTCAGTGGGTTGTATGTTGAACAACATCGCAAGTATTTTTAGAAACCTTTAATATTTAGATTTTGCTAAATAAATATTCTGTTTCAACTGTAAAAGTAGTACTATTTATAGTACTACTTATTAGATTAAGTAAATTAACTTTAACATAAATTATGGTTACAGCTCATATTTTCTGTATTTGGCGAATTCACATAGACGACCTATTGATTTGTGATTCAATTCACTCTAACTAACAATAGGCTAGCTTACTCAAAAACTCATAATCCATTTTTGGGATTACAAAAAAAATATTGCTTACGTATTTTTTATTTGGTTCAGAAAACCAAAAAGGATAGCGCGCTTTAATGTACCGCGTTACGTCACTAGTTCCGTACAATTTTACCATCCAAGTGACGTGAAGCGCCCCATTTCAGATCTTTCAGCGCTGCTCAGATTACAGAACAAAAGGAATCTGAGCAGCGCTGTATCTTTGTAATTTTTTGAGTATTAGATAAAGCAAAAAATACGTATCCAATATTTTTTGATCATCTAACTTATGGACTAAAGCCTATTGATAGTTTAAATTGAACTACTGAACGCAATTTATCTTGAAAGCTTTTAAAGAATATGATAGATATAATCTAACTCGTATACCCTGTCTGTAAGAATCTAATACATAAGGTACTTTAAAACTCTTTTAAACTAAAAGTGTGCACCTCCATTACCACATACCATTGGGTCCTCCTTTAATATACACCCACTTCTCAGTGCAGACCGCCGTGATCCACACGAAGGTGCACAGCCCCACGAGGACTGTGCAAGCGAACAGTATTCGCCTCTCTATGACCAGCGCCTGCATCAGGGGCCGCCTCTCCGCACCCACTGAAGACGCCGTCGACATCTTGTCTGTCTCCATTTTAGTTGATCTGCAACAAATATTATCTTTTGCATACTCATTTTCATACATTTGGATCGATGTAGCGTACTTTCGCACATAGATTTTTTTTATTTTACAAAAAAATTTAAATTAATTTCCCAGACTGACACACCTATTTAGTTCCAAACTAAGCATGTATGCTTATCCTATGGATACTTATTAGGTCTACGGATGGACATATTTGTATATATACGTTTATAAACATCCGTGACTCGAGTACAAATGTCAATGTTCATCACACGATACATTTGCCCCTAGCAGGATTCGAACCCGCAAACCTAGGTTTCGTGGCTAGGGTCTCTGACCATTCGACCAACGGACTTGTCAAAATCTGCAATGTATTTAAGGGCGGGTTGCATTTAAGAACTAGGAAATTCACTATGACAGTCATCAATCAACGCGCCGATAATCTCCGTCAGGATAAACTGAGTCCACAAATATCATCGCACCCTTAATCCTCGATAGATGCAGAGTATAGGAGCAGCAAGTCCTTTGACATTTTTTTTTTGACATGTGGGAATCCCTCCGGATTCCTGTCTGCCTCGGGAGGAGCAGAGCAGGATATGTCCGACTTGCACGGACTAAGCCCCCACGGTAGCCCACGATCAGCACCGTGTTGAATGACCCGGGTACCCCACCGGACGGAACATGACCAGTTAAGACCATATTTAACCATTGTACTTGTATTTAAGAGAAAACTCAAAAACTATATTTTACATACTTTGAAATAAAATAAAAAAAAAAAAATCCAGCTACAACAGTTGTATTTGTACTAAGTTATTAAGATTTATACTGTATCTCATTTTAAGTGAACTTGTAATGTTCTTATGAGAAATAAATGTCATTAACCTTAACCTTAATCAAAAATAGAACTGTGTTGAGTTAGATGGCTAATTGTGAAAAAGTAGTGACAAGTGGCTATGCAACCTCATACCAATACATAATTAGTCGCCTTTTACCACATGCTAGGCAAGTATAAGTGGTATATTTTAGTCACCAGAACACAGGATATTTGATAATATATATTTTTTTTAATCTATAAATATTCAATAATAACGCTACATGTGATCATAACTGTCTCGTTGATATTTATCTACACAAATTAATAAATCGTAATGTTTATTACTGCATCTTACGAGTATTACAGAACATTTCATCTAAAAGTTATATTTTTTAGTTACCTAATGTTGTTTATGAATCATCAAATCATTCATAATGCACGACAGGTTGTAGTGATACAACATGTTGTATTATTATTCACTCATGTTTTTGAACATTATGATTCATTTGAAATATACTTACATAAGTTGCCAAAATTGTCAACTAGTTATTCTGTAAATATGTTACTAACATCGAAACAAAGCTTTCAGCTATTAAATTTATCTCTTCGTTAACGGGAGACCGGAGTTAACAAACGCCATAAATTTTCATTTAGAAGTGTGGTATTCCTCTGAACAAAGTTATTTATTGCTGTATTCTGATGTCGGTAACGATACCACGTTCTTATTTTTACATTCCTTAATGTCACGGACGTCTCATGGCCGAAAATCCAAGATAAATTTAGATCGGAAAACAAAGACACGCTTTTTGTGTTAAAATATCAAGGCTCCATGGATTCTGGCATACCCAATGATAACATTGACATCATGAATAGTCCGTTATGTAATTAAAATTTTTATTCGTTGTAAACCAAGTAAAAATGCTTGCACTATTGATTTTGAGATTTTCAACTGATTCATGTTTGAAATGTATTTATGCGAGTTTGAAATATTCGTTATATGTCGGATTTCAACGCTTTTGACATATTTATAACGACACACATAACAGTTTCCACACTATGGAAATAGGACTACTGACTTTACGCTACTTCTACGTAATGTATGTAACCTATACGAAATTATCAAAATACTCGAAAGCACCTTGTACATTAATGACAGTCATCCTTTAGATCACGAAAGTAATCTACAAGCTCGAAGTACGGCTGTTCTAATGATAACATCACGGTAACCTAAGTATATATACTTGTAACAAAGCACTTTACTTGCATGTTGACGACCCTTTGTAAGTTTAATTGAGAACTGACTGTCGGCGGTGGAACATAGACAAGATCGCGTCAAACAGCTTATATGTATTCGACGCTACGAGGAGTGTCCTAAGAGTTCGTGCCTAGAATTCATAAACGCTATGGAATCATACAATATCACCACGCATGCAATCCCTGAAGGGGTAAATTTCAAGGGGAAATTATGCTTTTTTTCTCCTCAATAACCAAAAATAAAATTGGATTGCAAAAATATAAAAAGTAGTAACGAGTGGCTAGCGTGTCGCCTCTAACACAATACAACAACCTACATGCAATTAGTCGCTTTTAAAAGATATGCACATAATAATTAACACATTATTTTAGAGGCTCAGTTAAAAAATGTATATAATGGTGGAATTGTGTAAATGTACCTTCATACATAACATCACGCCCTTAATTGCCGAAGGGGCAGGCAGAGTCAAAGTGGCAGCAGGCCCCTTTAACCACATTTAGCTAAAAATAGAACTGGACTGGGTTAGATGTAAAATTGTGAGTAAAAGTGTGTCTTAAATAACCCCTTAGTGAGATAAATAAATTAACACAAATTTCAAGATTCAGCTGCTAGTTTGTAAATAATTGTATGAGTTTTGAGTTGAATCATTGTGTAAGATCTCACGTGTATTGGAAAATGTGACAGTTATTTGCCGTCTGCGCCTGTCAACTTGACATTAAAATTTATCACGATACTAATAATTTCAAGAATGAACGCTTCGTTTATTCAGCTTCGTACGAGTAAATTGCATAATATAAATGGCGTCCAACTTGTCACATATAAACAGAAAGTAATGTTTGTAGATTTTGTGTGTCATGTATTTGCGGAGAGAGAAAAGGAAGTTTGATTGTAATACATAATTGAACCCATTTTACCTTCACTTTTATTAAAAATGGCAATTACTTAGTTCCCAGTTAGCTTCTTTTTGTAGAAACTATTTTTCTGATTGGTAATGGTCTACTACCATTGCGAAAGACTGATTTAAATGTGTTTTTTATCTTATTTTATATCTTTTATATAGTTAATAAATCTTCTATCAACGTAAGCTGTCACTTTTCCTTTATTAGCTAAGACTACGAGTACAATCCGAACTTGAACTTACTGATGAAAAAACTTTATTTCTTGGATGAAATCCAATTCTATGTATCAAACTAATTCTCGGTCATATATTAGTTTTACAATTAATTTTTAATATATAGTCATGGACGAAGATATAATTCTACGATGGTATATTATAGTCCGGTCAAATTAGATTTTAGAAACGGTGGCTCTTAGGAAAAAAAGTATTTAGACATTTTTATTAGATCTGAATTTTTCGTCTGAACTTAATTTATGATAAAACTAATGAGGTCTTTTTAGATTTAATTTATGATAATGTTTTGAGCAATTCTACCAACTTTGAGGTGGGTGCGAATTTTTGTACCTTCGGATGTTTAAATTGACTGGGCTTATATATATAGTCTAAAGATTGTAACTGAATTTATTCTTAAATCAAAATATGGTAGATATAATAATTCATAGTCTAACTGCAGTAGACGCCCTATATTTCGTGACATCACGGGTTTACGAGCTCATGGTAATAAGTATGCCGTCGTTCGTTTTAATACCTAACACTAAAACTGCCATAGCGTATGATTTCTGTAACATTTTCAATGGAACGGACGTAAACTGTGAAACGAATTTCAAAAATGAGAAAAATGAGAGTATGACAACATTTTAGTATTACTTTTATTTTTATGATGGTAAATTGTGTTTTTTTAATATTTGTGTTATGATCTACTTAGAGAATTCTAATGGATTATACATTTTAAATACAGAGCGATCCGTAATATTTTAATTATTTTGAGTTTGAGTGTGAATCACACGCGTAATAATTCATTTGGTAGGTTTGGTCATCTTAGATTATCACAAACTTTACTTTCAACATTTATTATTTTTTATGCTTATTGCTTGGATGTGCTTTACGGTTTCCATTCACGATTTCTGCTATAATCCATTCAATACACAATCCATTTGTATAAAGGTTATGAAGAATTATCGTATCGTAAGTAAAGATAAAATTAGCTTTTTCAGTGCATTGCGTCGGTGGCTCGCACAGTCTGCCTACACGCGTTCACGTGCTTTCAGCATCTCTGTGATGTTGTTATACTACGCGGACGTTATTCGTATCTCCACATCAGAAGCAGTTAATATCGCGGTCCGATAATCACGTACGCATGGACGAAGCTGGCATACATGCGAGTAAAACGGAATATATTTTTCCGACAAAATCTTGTTACAGAACACAGACCTTATTATACTACAAAAAGGAACTGGTAGCGGTTCATCATACAACCTTTTTTGACTTTCTTTGACTAGGCTTAAATTAGCCGTATCATCATCTGAGGCGGAAATGCACCTCCAAATCTTTGACTGTGCCGTCAAAGGAACTTGATAGACTAATGCATGTAGGACACGAACTTCTATCGCAATGACTGTAACAGCAAATCTGTCTTTTATGAATACGCAGAAGTGGAGTCACCTCAAAGATTTAGGCCACATACCTTACCCTTCATGAAAGCAATAGCTAAGAAAGCTCGATACCCTCTGCTCAAAGTATCGAATGGTAATCAAAACTATCAAGATATTTCATTTGTAAGTTAAATTCAAGAAGAAAAATATGGAAAAATCCTTTGTACCTAAAACACTGGTCTATTTTGTCTCACAGAAATCTACTTTATTGTTCAATAAAGTGGTAATTTTATTTGCTCGTCTACAGAGCAGGTCTGAAGTTTTTGTTGCTCAGCAAGTTGTTGAGTTTAAGTGGGCAAAGCGATTTATGAAATTGGAAAACTTGTTTAGCGTTTCATCACTGTCGAGTGGATCCCAGCTCTGATTGATGGAGTACCATCGGTAGCATTAACTACTTTTATTACTGACAGTACTTCTAGGTCTTTTGTGCATAAAAAAAACTAATGTACATGTTGTGTTATTTTTGCAAGCTTAATAAAAAAATATGTGACTATTTATATTTCGTGTTTCTCGTAGTATTCTATTTTTAATTACTTATTTAATAATTATGCTTAATAAAAAAAAACAAAACTATGCATTAAATGTGCTTGTACACTTACCTTACCTTTCCTACGTTACATTTCTTAACACGCTTCTCTATGACTAATTCGTAAAGAAAAATAAAGAAACGAAAAACAACTAAGACCAACTATTATGTTTCCTAAATAAACCTCAATAGACACTTTTAGACTAATATCTGTCTTTTGATCGACCATGTAACTACTAATATTATTAGTATTCCTTTCTAGTTCTACTGGTCGGCCATTGCGTAATTTATTTGGAAACTTTCATTGACTTTAAAATTTTCTTTGCACATACATTTTTGTACGAGAGAAAGAAAGCAAATATTTTTTTAGTTTCTCAGTTAACTCCGGACTAATCCGATGTCATACTATTCAAGCCTCTATTTATAATCTTAAAATATCATTCATCAGGAAATACTTAGCGACGAAAATATTTACACAAACATGTAACGATCCTATCTAAATATAAGAATATCTGTTCAGTGTTCGCTCAACACCCAGTCATGTTTATCCATTTTTTGTGGTTACGGGGAAACTGATGTTAGGGGTTCCGAAATTAGCAGCATTTGTAGCAGTTTAAGCATATATTCGAAATTTTAGTTCGAACTTTTCTTCTGATTTTTAAAGTTCGAATGTAATTCGAAAATATTTCGAATTCAAAATTTAAGTATTTTCAGTCATAGAAAAAAGTACCCAACAAAAAAAGACTCCATGGAAAACCGTGTTCTAATTATCATTGCTTAAATAATCATGTTGGTTTGACGGTAACTTTCTACCTTTCTCTAAATAAATAAGAAGCAACATCGTAAAACTTAATAATTTAGGGTTTGCTTGAAAAACCGAGAGTATGTAGATAATAATATAATTATCTTCTAAGCTGAAATGGCAAAAGTAAAAATGCTACGCATTTCTGCGCACGTTAATCGAAGAGAAGAGGGTTTCGGTTCAGCTGATATGGCTTAATAAGGGACTAATGAAGACACATTAGTGGAGAGATTAGAAGATATATAGTCACATGTATACTCGCTAGATTTAGCATTAGTGTATTTTCCAACAGGAAAAGTGTTGCAATTTTGTTGTGTTGATGTTGTGATTTTTAGGACCACGTGTTGAAACAAATAAATATTGATGTTAAATCATTGGGTCACAAATATTTTTAATAGCATAAGCAAAGATTTTTTATTTTTGCACCGATAACCTAATTAGATCATTACCAATAAAATATTCTTAATTATTTTATTTTTGACTGAAAATAATAAAAAAACATTAAAATTTCATTTACAGAGACGAAATATAGATTTGCAGTTAGACTATGATTTAGGATTTAGTGAGTCAGTTAATTATATCGAAGCGGCTACCAATCTGACCTTCGTAACCCTTAAACGGGAGAACCAGACGAAACTGAATTTGGATCATAACTACATGTCCACAGTTATTTGAATTACATTCACAGTTATTTGAATGTAACGAAATATAGATAAATCAAATTTATCAATGATTGGCACAGTCATAGGTGTAACTACAATAAACTCGTTTGCGCCATCGAAGAAGTCAAAATCAGCTGTAATAAGTCAAAATAAGGATGATGACTGCATTAAAAAAATTTAATTCTGTTTAGTCCGTCAGTTCGATTATACAAAAATACTAGACATATTTTTCGCCTTATCAAATTAACAAAAAATCACAAAGATAATGAGCATCAAAGTTTTGGAGTGGGGGCTTGTGACGTCACTACTTTGTAAATTGTACGTAGGTGTGACGTCACGCGCAACTTGTAAGCATTGTATCTTCGTCAATGTTTGTTTGAAAAATAAATTAAAAAATACGTGTTCAGTATTTTTTAATAATCTAACTGACGGACTAAGCAGAATTTTTTAGTCATCTAGCCTATTGACAATAAAGATTCCTGAGTGACCATCATGACGTCAATTAAAATAGTAAAATTGGCCAGCACACTAACAACTGTGCAAATGGCCGTTGCTTGTAAACATTTGTCCTTATCTGTTGCTTGTAATGGATACTAATCTTAGTTTATTTTGTGTGCTCTTCTCTCCAATGTTTCTCTAGCCGGATGACCCAATTGTTCTTACTTCATGTTGTTAGTATTCACAGGTAGGGTTGTCAAAGTCAAGCTTAGAGTTGATTGACAGTTGGCTGTCTAGCTTTTCGCTTTAATAGTTCGAAATTAAAAAAGGTGTTGCAACTTTATTACCTAATTGTGTTTGTTTCCTTGAATATTTCAAGGCTCTTTATGATTATCGCAAGTTTGACGATGAGTATCGGTGAAATTCTAATGACAAAAGGTGGACATTTTTGACTGAATAATCACTTTGTAACAAAATCTGCATTAAAACTTTAGAACAGATTTTTACCGATTCTTGTAAAATGACACTCATTTATCTAAGTTATCAGAATGAGAAGACACCCCTGTCCTCGGCTACATTCCGTTGCGGGCGACAAGACGCCGGGCGACTTAGCGAGGCGTCTGCCTTGTTTGTGGAGAAGACCGTTTAATGCCTCACTTTGATTACTTGAGTCGCTTAATGTCTTTGTGAATACAAGTGGGCATTTAATACTTTGAAGTGTAATCAGTCGATGCTGTTTTCTAGCGAACGATGCCAATAGGTACATTATTAAACTTTGACAATGGTAAAGCAGAAGTAGATCAAAGAGCATATAAAGTTTGGTACAGAGGACCTTACCAGACCGTGTTTGGTTTTAATACGTTTTTTTTAAGTTTGGACATTTTATAGAGTTGTCAAATGTCTATATGTTAGTTAAATACAATATTTCGTCATATGGAGGTGAATTAACTGACATACAACTTGTCACGAGGATATCTTTGCTTTGGAACCGATTACGTACTTCTTAAAAATAGTACTTGGTACTTTAGGGAAAGAGTAATCACAGAATTCATGAACCAAAAATGCCTATCCTTGATTGGTAAACCTCTTATTAAACCTTGTTTAAAGATGCCAATTCAATAAATAAAACGTTTATTAATAAATCGATGGAGTCATTTATTTCCTTGGACATTTCCTGTCCATTTGTATTACTCTGTGTATTATTTTATGAATAAAACAGTTTGTAAATAGAGCTAAGGCAGGAAATTATTGCAAACTATCTAAAAAATAAATCTATTTGATTAATTAAAAGGGCTGTTTGTATTTAAATGGGATGTGCTTAATTATTTGTTTATCTATCTTTAATATAAAAATTAATCTCTGAATGTGTTGCTAAGCAAAAATCTCGAGAAAAGCTGAACCGATTTCGCTTATTATTTTTTTGTGTTATTGTCAGGTGTTAGTATCAGGTATTGAAATTCCGAGAACGGGGCATTACGAAGTGCGCCGGGACAGCTATATAATAGTATGTTATAAATCTGCAAAAAGGCTATAAACTGTAGGTACCTCTTTGCTGTTTATATATCTGAAATACTTAATTGCCCGATATTTTTTTTATAACATAAGGGACACAAATAGCGGCTGTCTCTCCATTCTTTCCTGCTTTTTCCCGTTCCATTTGTACAAATGTCAAGAAATAACCCTCTTTATGAAAACACATTGTTTATTAACTTTTTTGCGGGCTGTTTGATACGATGAAAAACGATCGTTTCCACGAACAAGCGACTTGTTGCTAAGACAAACGATACGACAGGTCGGCGCGGCAGCGTCATCCATCAACGAGACATAGATATTGGATAATAACAACCCTTAGGGTGAATGATAACTCTATTGGGCGAAACGTATCTTTATAATTAGGTATGACATGAGTCCTCTTAGGAGATATTTAGTACGTTAAGGAAAAAAACATCCTTTAGAATTAGTCCGCCTACCTGTAAGGCAGTTTTTCAATACACTTGCAGAAGATAGATGGAGCTATCATATTAGTGATATTAACTATAAATATCTTTATTAGGAGTCTTTATCTAGACAGACATGGCTATAATTTTAGTTCAGTTAAACAAAACCTAAAGATTACTTTCGTACGGGCATGCGTTTAAATTAGCGCAAAACATGTCTTTTTTTTCATCCATATAAGGTGTCTCTTAGTACTACACATATAAAAAGTGAGTTCTATGTAAAAGAAGAATAAAAGCTCACTTAATCTTGGCACCTTCGACAATGACAGCGTTAAAGGCCGTCTTACATTAGTCAACATTATCAAAGATAACAAACAGACAGAAAACCGAATTGACCACTCAAGCACTCATATTTTTGGATTTACTATAATGAGCAATTTTGATGCATATGTAACCATATTTAAAATAAATTATTAAAATGAAATGAAAATATTTATTTCTGCAAGTAGATTTGTAACAAATTATTTTGCACGTCACACTTTTTTACCCTACTAGCACCTTGACGTGAAAGGCTTGCTGAGAAGAGGTGCCGTAATTTTTAAAAACATGTTTTACTTATCTTTAATATGTGGTACATTAAAATATCATGATTAAAACCCTCACTGTGCATGCGAGTAGATTATCTTGTCCAAAAATTTGTATTATTTAAATAATCGTCTATTTTGTAGTAACCCTTTTATAAGCCACAAGTGAACCACAGCAAACCAATAGAGATACCAGAGATATCTGCACCAATAACAGTGTATCTATACGTGTTTAGGTATTGCAATATCTATGGCCATAAATGTAGGTCCATAAAGATAACAATGAAGTCGTATTGCCAAGAGATTCATATTTCCAATGTCCATTAGTTCAAAGCAAAAATTAAAACTATTGTTGCGTGTTTATCTACCTATATACTCGTGTTCTTTTCACTAAGAGTACACACCTCTTCACATTATGGCATCCAGCCAGGAATCGCAGACAGCCACTGAAAAGTGTGATATGGGCGCGGGACATTAGTCACCAGATTGTTATGAGAAACAACAGAAGGCACGCGCATTTTTTTTACAAAAAAAAAACAAATTGCGTGGTTGAATCTCAGACTGTTACCGAAAGATGTTATCGCTCGTTCGCCTGAAAATATTTTGTACTAATAAAATTGTAATACTGGAAATTCAAGTTCCAAAAAAATTAAACAACAAATGCACTGTGTAATGCTCAAAGCATAAAAAAGACTTTGATTGTACTGGTTTGCTATTTTGAACAAAGATATCTGAATCCGATTGGCTCTGTGACAATGTTACAATGTTCCGTGCTGTTACCATGCAAGTTGACATTGTTGCAATGAATCTACGTTTTAATTGCTTTAGTTAGCTGTCTATCTATGCAGCAGCTAGTGAGCCGTTCCAATCATGCCGGTATTAATGCGGTTTCAGTGTGGCTCTACCGCCTATGTATATACCTCTACAAGTTAATTTTAGTTTATGTGAAACCTCTTACCTACTTAATTAAATCATTATTCTAAGGAACAAATTTAAAGGATTTTAGATAATGATTAAAAAAAAATCTTTTCATACAAAAGTTAACTAGCTGATTGGCAATTATGTATAAAAATAAAAAATAAAATCTTGTTCTTTTTTTTAATTAGTGCTTTAGAAAAATGAGTTAAATAAGATGGTAAAAGGTTTCACATAAACTAAAATTAACCTTGTATGGGTATACATAAGTTTCAGTTAAATTAATCTTGTGTATACAGCTGAATATGAATATTAGTGGATGTAGAGGAAGAGGAAGGCCAAATAAGAGATGGATGGATTGTGTGAAAGATGATATGAGTGAAATGGGAGTGGATAGCTTGATGACGGCTGACCGTGACGTATGGAAGAAGAAGACATGCTGCGCCGACCCCAGATGAACTGGGAGATGGGCAAGAGGATGATGATGAATATTAGTATACTTACATATTTAATAGTACTTAATATAATCTATACAATTTATGTTTAATAGTAAAATGTGTATAAACACAAAACAATGCATAAATCAGATCGCTTATAGCTGATTAATCAGAAATGTGACACAAGAATGTTGATCTCCGATGCCAATGGTTGGAGGAAGTGAACGAACCGTTGCCAAGTGGGTTAGTGAGTGTTGGGGCAAGAATTTAATTGGCATAGATAACTAATTACAAAGCGATTGTAAGGTTGTTAAATATGTTTGAAAATATTCATGCGAAATAATAGTCATAGTGACACATGTTATTATTATAGTGAAGTAGTTAATTATCATTGATTTTATGAATTCAACTGTTTAAGGGATTTACTTACAAATAAACTTCGGTAGTAAAACGAGCGGTGATAGCTCAATGGTAAGGACACGCGCCTCTTAACCGAGGAGTGCGGTATCAAACCCGGGCACGCACCTTTGGATTTTTCAAATGTATGTACGTATTTATACCATTAGCTCGACGGTGAGGGAAAACATCGTGATGAAACCTGCACATTCAAACAACTTTGTATTTGTAACCATGATCCAAAAAAATTCTGGTTTCCCTTAGGGTTACGAAGGTCAGATCGGCAGTCGCTTCAATGTAATTACCAGACTCGCTAAATCCTGAATGGTCTAGGCGGACCCCGTCTTAGCACGGGACGTAACGCTAGGAAGATGAAACCCCGGTAATAAATCTTTATGTTTCCTCGTTGTTTTTGTATAAATGAAGATGATAAGTCAATTATAAGGAAAATAGAGAAAGAGTTACAAAGAACGAAGTGGTAGCTGTTTTAATGTAATAACCAGAAACGCTTAAATCTGGATCAAGGCGGTTAAAGAAGCTGGACTGTCCCTGCCCTTGGGGAACCATATGGTTTAAGAATCTTAGGCTAATAATGGGACACAATGCTAAGAAGATGATTAAACCATTATCTTATTAAGCTACTAGCTGTGCCAGCGATGTCACCCGCGTTTATGTTTAATATTATAAAGACTATTTCCTTCATACATGATTTCTATGTAACTTTAACCATTAAGGCTGCACACGCGACGGAAGCTTAAAAAATGGAGTAACTTCTCCCGTTTTCCCAACATTTCCCTTCACTACTCTGCTCCTATTGATTGTAGCGTGATGAAAAGTATACTATAACCTGCCCAGGAGTATGAAGAATAATTGTACCAAGTTTCGTTAAAATCTGTCGAGTACTTTTTGTTTCTATAAGGAACATACAGACAGACAGACAGACAAAAATTTTACTGATTGCATTTTTGGCATCAGTATCGATCACTAATCACCCCCTGATAGTTATTTTGAAAATATATTTCATGTACAGAATTCACCTCTACAGATTTATTATAAGTATAAATGTGTATCTACTTTTTCACTATTCAAACAATTTAAAGTTAATTAAATTATTATGTCATCGATTCAATATGTTAGGTAATTGAAACTTTTATGGTGTAACCAATAGTAGGCTGTCTAAAGTACATCGATAAATTGATGTAAGCTATACTAGTGATATCAGATTAACAGTATCAGCTGATTCTATCCATTGATTAAGCAGTAGTGTGGTATCGCTGACATTCTGATAGGCGTGTGTAAATATTCCTTGTTGGTATAAAGCACGGTTATTGGGTGAGTAATGCATTGATTTTGGTTATCAATAGGGTAACGCATGCAATCATATGGCTGAAAACAGTATATGGATAGTCCATTTTATTTTTAAAAAAGGTAAAAATTACGCCATCTTATTAAAAAAAAAAAATAAGGAAGTTTCTGTCTCAATTTATAGTGTTTAATGTAATGTTTATATAGCACGAAGGCCCCATCAAATACATAACTGGAAGTGTACTGTGAAATAGGTATATATGTAATGTTTTTCAAATTCAAATTCAAAATGTCTTTATTTATGTAGGCTTCAGGAAAGCACTTATAAATCGTCAAATTTACATAGGTGATCCTAAGCTACATGAATCTACCACTTTTTACCTTTTGGATCATAATTTGTAATGAAACATTTTCGTAATAAAATTAAAACCTAGCCCAGTCTTTTGGCTAATTGTGGTTAAAGGGGCCTGCTGCCCCTTTGACACTGCCTACTCCTTCGAGGATTATGGATGGGCGTGATGTCATGTATGTTATGTTAAAATGAAAACGTTAATTACCACTATGATCCTGAAATATATTAAACATATACATCAACCACTTTTAATAACAAATAGAAGGGGTGGAATACATGAGGATATTACCCAGAAAAATCAACATATAATAAATAATAATTGGTTGTGTGCACGCGGGGCTGATACCGATATCTCGGTAGTCAAACGTGAAAGTTAATCTTCTCATGTGATGATCTGACACGCGCAGGATCATCCCATATTGTCACTTATATTATGTTTGCCATCGTGTATTACCGTATACCTAATATACATACGTATGTTGGATTTTATATGCATTTTATACTTTATTGTTTCGTATATATATATTTAAATTGATGCTTATATCTCAGAAATAGAAATCGTTTATATATGAACGGTTGAAAGAAGGGGCTTTTGAATTGAATATTTCATAAATGTATATTATTTTTTCCTTTATAAACCTAGGCGTTATCATTAAATTGTAAATTATTGACTTAGTTGACTGAGTATTTTACTGGCGCTGTCTCATACCTGATCTGAGTCTGTTTGGACATTTGACTTTTGATGAACCGAGCCTGGTTACTAGTAATAACCAGTAGTAGTAAACAGTAGTAGTATATTGTTGAAACTGGTATCTAAACAACAAAAAGCTCTTTGACTTTTGACGGAGATTTTAGACTATGTTTTAAGCATTTATACCACAACAGGAGGCTATAAAAAAGCTATGACAATAGAATTTCCCGTAACATACAGATACTTAGATATATTTTTTTTTTTGTGTCTAATTTGAATTATAATTTTTTTCTCAACGAAAATTAGATTTCCTTTAACCTGTTCGTCGAATGCGTAAAATAAGTAGGTGCGTTTTCTTTTCCTCATTCCATTCCACATTCTACTAATACCTACTTATATATTCTTATTGATATTGATTTCGGCATTCCGAATGTTCGCCATAACGCTAAAAGCCATTAGGGTAATGGATATTAAAACCTAATGACAGAAACGGGTCGCGAAGTAATTGCTCCTAAAATAAGGGATCAGTTTCATTACTTGGACTATCGGCTTCTTTCCTACTTAATAAGGCAGTAAAAATATATTGCTTCGGTGGTTTACGGGCGATAGGATTGTTTGGTAATGCGAGACTGGACGTGGGCAGAACATAAAAATCAAAGAGCTTAGCTTTAAGGTTAACCCTTGTATCTCGTAAACTTGGATTTGTGGTAGCGAAGTTTAGTTTCACGATTATTGTTTTATAGCTGGTCAAAGCGAATTTCTTGAATAGGGTCAATGCGGTGTTAGTAGCTTAATGGTAGGGACATGCGGCTCATTTACGAGTGATGCTGGTTTACAAATACTTCTGGATTTTAGAAATTTAAGTTTAGATTACTACCACTTGCTCGACTATAAGAAAAAACATCGCGACAAATCGCACTTATTAAAAAGTACTTGGGGGATGTAACCATATTCCAATTTGTCCAGTTTACCTTTCTAAGTGTTATGAAGGTTGGATAGACATATTAAGATAGTATAATAACTAGAACCGCTTAATCCAGGATCATGGTCTAAAGTAGACCCCTTCTTAGCTCGGAATATAATGCTAGGATGATTATGAAAGCAAAAAGCAGGAATACGAAAGTATCAAAAGTTTAAAAGCATTTATTAAAGTAACTTAGCTAGAAATTAATGAATAAAAAAAACATGGAAATAAATAGATTTAATAAACATAATAAAGATTTTTTTTTTAATCTTATATTGCATTGCCTTCACAATTAATTACATCCTACTTACTTAGAATAATATATATGAAATGTTAGATAAATTTAATTCTAGATTCTAATGCACTAAGGTCACTCAAAGTAATTACAAACCTGAGCGATTCTCTTAATGTAAGTAATTAAGGACTCCATTTGGACTCCCACGTGAAACTAATTTCATTACTTTACCTTAATTACTCCTAGAAAAGTTAGGATGAACTTCAGTTAATTAGTCTTTTTTGTGTCTCAAAATATTTTTTTTCTTGAGTTCAGGAAAACAGAAGTAAGAATCAATTAATAAAAATATCGTAGAGGTTTATGATAGTTTAGTATTATTCCCAGCAAAGTAAACTAAAATCTGCTATGTAATATATTTTATACATATGAGGAGTGAATACCTGCATACGAGTGTCATATTGTAATTTGTACCGGTATTTATTTTTTAAATAAAAAATAACATCACCTTCAACTTTTCTCAAGTCTCTTCAATAAAGTAAAATAATACGCATTTAGAATGCATTCGCATAATTTATTATTTACTAAATCTTGATAATCATATTTTTTGTCATTCAAAATCCAAGTCTCATTTGCTATTGTAAAACGAAACAAATTAACGACAATTCTCAAACATACGTACTTAAAAATATTTTATTACTTCAAACTCACAACATCTCTTTATTGAACCGATTCGGTTCAATAAAGAGATGTTGCGAGTTTGACATTCTATCTATCACTATAATAGAAGAGAAAATATTTTGTACGTTTCCAAAATAACATTGTTACTTGATCACAATTTAACGCTTGAATGAAATTTGGCACAGCTAGATGTTGATCTAGTTTTACATAGAGGATAACTGTTATTCTCATTTGTGATCCTTGAGATAACATTGAATTATGTTTGTCTTACCTCTAAAATCTACGCAGATCATCGTAGGTCGAGATAGTAAAAAGATGGCTTAAATTAATAAATAAATAGGTACCTCAAGCTTTCTAGCAAACATTTTAAAGCTATCTACGAACTACATACGCAAATAGGGGAGAATAGGGACATATAACATGTTACCATTTGAATATTCAAAAGTGCCCATCCACAAAGCTTAAACGGGCCCAAAGCGGCCATCAAAGGATCGTTTGTTCACTGCGCAAACACTTCGGGCCTAAACACACAGTTTTAGCGGCGTCTTGGATCTGAATCCACACTGTAACGTTGTGACCAGCTTCAGTATTTACATAGGCGATGAGGGCATCAATGGCGTCATTGCGAATTTTCCAACTCCGTTGCAAAGACCCGCAATGGTCGGGTTAACTAGATGAAGGACGTTAATTAAAAACGTTGATTAATTAAAGGAATGTGTAAAGCTGGTCCAATTATACATCGGAATGTTTTGGGGGATACAATAGACATATTTAAATGTACGTTGATTTGTGTGTGACTACAATGTAATTACATCAACTTTTCGGACAGAAATTGTTATGTCAGTATCTCGCACTTGTTTTATATAACAATCATTTCCCTTAAATTCACGCCATTAATTTAATTAGTCTATTCCTTTAAAGTATATGTTAATTCGAGTACAGGAGTAGTGAAAAAATCAAGAGATGACCTACATTTTTTATCCATAAAAATAGTACAAGAAACATTTTTAATTATTAACTTGTACTTACTTTACTTTTACTTTTTCACAATTTTCCATCTAACCCAGCCCATTGTCCCATGTTGGACTGGGACTAAAAAATAATGTGCGAACTGTGTTTCAAAGGCGACTAATGGTATATGGGGTTGTGGATATGTGATTGTGTAGGCGACGAGCTAGCCACTTGTCACTACTTTTTCACAATTTTCTATTTAACCCAGCCCAGTTTTGTTTTTGGCTGAATATGGTTAAAGGGGCCTGCTGCCCCTTCGGCTCTGCCTACCCCTTCAGGAATTATGGGCGTGATGTTATGTTTTTTTATGTATGTGTAACTTGTACTTTAAACTTGTTTTTTCCTTTAGTAGCATTAATAAAATTAACTTAATTCCTTTGAATATAAAAATAATTATATCACTGTCAAATGAAGTATTCATTTAATAAAAATAATGTTAAATAATTCTAGGTTGTGGTCAATATTGTGATTTTCCTTTAATTTACATCTGTGTAGATAATAACATTAAATCGTTCAACATCTAAAATCATGACGGTAATCAAAATTTTACGCCGTGATGGTCAGTAAAATGTGTTACATTATTCGGCAATAAAATTACATGTCATGCCCAGAAATTAATGGTAATATCTCTTTGAAATTTTACAACACATGCATTTTCAAGAATTAATAAAGAAATAACAATTCATTTAAACTTCGGCGGAAGTTCACAGATGAAGCGATCCATGTCTTTGAATTGACAAAAATAATTATTTAACGTTGCACATATCCCGGAAGTCTAATAGCCAACGCGACATCTGTTTCCGCAACAAACGACTTGTAATGTTGTGACAAAACGTAAACTGACCTGTTGATAGAGTAGAGCTCTGCCAGATCCCGGACACAGTCGAGATGCTATCATGAATATTTAATGACTCGGGGCATCTTTCACGCCGATTATGTTAATACACGATATAACACTTGGCATTTACATCTTTGTTCGTTATTGTCACTCATGAACACAGGTTTGGTTCGTCGTCCGGATGAAACTATGCCGCGAGCGAGGAGCGGGCTGTGAGACGCGCGTCTCTGAACGGACGTCGTGATGTACTGGTGCCGTTGGGCGGGCGGAATGTCGGGACCGAATCAAAAGCATGGAAATGCGTGTTCGCGTGTTGCCGGGTAACGTACCTACAAATGGTACTCGGTCGCTTTTTCTCTTGACGGATTTCAAACAACTGTTTCATTCAATTTCCACGTGGATGATTGTTGCGCGGAGATGTTGATGGCATTTTGGACACATGCGTGGTTGAAAATAAAGTAGCATTACATGTTACATTGTTTTTCTTGTGGCATGTCATTGTCAAGCGTCTGTAGTGATTTAATTTAATGCTCCTTACAAAAATAAACATATTAATCTAGTCTCAAGGATTTACTTTGAGACTAGAGTCGTTAATCTAAAAACTGAAATTGTATTTTATGTGAGGTTTTCTTTTTTTTTTCCTAAAAACATATGGTATATAACCTGGCGTATAAAAAAAAAGGTTGTCTTTGAGTATGTACATTGGTAGACAAGAAAGTTTTACACGGATTTCCATGTGTTGCTGGCTGTAAAAAAAACTAAGATACTAAGCATTCGAATTTCAAAAGTTGTATTCTGTTTGTATTCTTTCATTAATATGTCAGTGTCAAAAGAAGAGAAGGATTCGTTTTAATGTGTTAATTTTTGCAGATGTAAAAATAATTCAATAAATTTTTGACACAAGAAAACTAAATATTATTCTAATTACGAGGATAGAGAAAAGCCGCCAAGATGTTGTGAGTTAATTTGTTCATTACGTTCATTATAGTAGCCTAGGTAGAAAATTGCGTACCTATGTGGTGAACATGGCCCTAAATACTTTACTTCGAGCCCTCACACTACAAAAATCTCTTGAGCTTAGCGTCCAAATTGTCAAGAGTTCATCATGCTACTGATAGATATGAGTTACTTTTCAACAATATCGGTCATACGTCATGTCATAAACATGGACATTTGAACTTGAGTCGAGAATGTTTATAAACATAATTAAGTATGTCTATCCGTTACTTAGTATCCATAGCTTAGTTTGGAACTAGAGTATTGACGTGTCAGTCTGGAGAATTTATTTATTATTTACTTATCGTAAGTTTTGGACAACGCACAGGTGCGGAACAAGTATTTGACGCGTTGCATATTTATTTTTAAATAATAAATATAAATAAATATCCGACAGACACAGAACAAACACAAGTATTCATCACACGAATGTTTGTCCTGGGTGGGGATTGAACCCACAACTCTTGGTGCTTAGAACAGGTTCACAATCGAGCTAGTCTATTGTATATTCAAGTATATCATATACAACCAGCACTCCCATTTCGGTCTTGCTGTCGTTGTTTTTTGAATAAATTGTTTATTTCCAGTGGCAAGCCAGAAGAAGACATGACATTACTCGATAAGCTAAAAGCCTTTCTCGCCGTACATTGGAGAGGAGTGGTATGCTTCTTAACCCCTCTGATACTGATAGCGATCGTTATACCTTTTCCGGGAATGGTAATTATCATACTAATATTATAAAGAGGAAATATTTGATTGCTTGTTTGTTTCAATTAAATGGGCTCCAAAACTACTGGACCGATTTGAGTCTTTCACCAATGAAAAGCTACTTTATTAGCGAGTAACATAGGCTATGTTTTATCTCTGTATTCCTACGGGAACGGGAACTACGCGAGTGAAAACGCGGGGCGCTGCTATAATCTGTATAGCTTTTTTATCGGTGGTAACTCAGGGGTTAGGGCTATTAGTTCAAATTCAAACAATATCGGTTTTAACCCCAGTAGCGTATTTCTGGCTGTAACTTAACCATGAGTGTCAATAAACAACGTTTTTCAGAAAGAACGTCGGCAACCCACTCCTGATAATTATGGTGCTGCAAATAACTGTGTACTTACTAAAGAAACTCATTTTCCACATCCAGCAATACCTATAAAAAATATTTCTAGCTCGTTGCGGAGAAAACTCACTGAAAATAAAACTTTTTTTTTTACAAGGAATGTTTAACTTGCACTCTAATTTTACTTTAACTGTTAATTATTTCTTGACCATGTCTTCCTTTACCGCTGAGCACATTCAAATGACCATGTGTAACCATGATCCATTTTTTTTATTTCGTAAAAGTTGAACTAATCTCTAGATGTTCTTTTTTATTTTAGAAACATCAATGGTGCGGATTTTGCCTAATTCTAATGGCTGTATACTGGGTGACAGAATGCATTCCACTAGCTATTACATCATTCCTCCCAGTTTTAATATTTCCCATGACGGGTGTGATGACAACGACTGAAGTATGCAAAGCGTACATGAATGTAAGATAATTTAGTATATCTGTGTTTTCTATAATTTCATACGCATATCATCATCATATCATTCAGGTCTGATTTTGCGTGAGAGAAAAAAACATCAGTTCGGTAAAGTAGAATTAAATTATATAAGGTGTTACCATCTATTTTATTCGTAAAAAGCCAAATTACGGCCTGAAATGATTTTTTGTTAATTTTTAAAAATTTGTAAATTTTATCTCAAATTGTTTCTTATTCTTATAATTTACCTTGTACGACTATCATCATAAATAATTTATATCTCACAACCGAGCCTACCGACCTAATTACCGTATTAAGTTTCCTTTATTGCATATTTTTGTACGCAGGATTCCATTCTTATGTTTGTGGGGAGTTTATTTTTGGCGTACTCCGTCGAGCAGTCTGGTCTGCACAAGCGTTTGGCGTATTTTGCCATTCGCATCATCGGATACTCACACATTAAGTATGTTCTTTTGGAGTATCGTCTGATTTTATGTAGGTAGGTACTTTTACCAACGGTTGACGGCGGAAATCTTCCTCGTGAACTTTTTTAAGCATCATGAAGGATTGCAAAATTGAGGTATTTACATAGTTCCTGTCCTTAAAGTATCTTCTTTGGGAAATCACCCAAAGATTAAACTGCAATTCCTACAATCAGTTGAGATAAAAAAAATGTTCTTATATTTTTTACCTGCTTTATTTAAACTGATAGATCCTCCTAGTTGTACGATGAGCAACATGAGTGGCTAAATATATACTGCGTTTATTCTTAGAACCCTCAAAAATAAAGTATACATCTATTTTTGTTATGGGTTGTATTTCTATAGTAACTAACTAGTAGACACTGGTCGAAAATCGGCTATAACTCGTTTATTTATTTTTATTGATCTTCATATAAACCTTTAACTGTGCCAAATTGCATACTCTTCCGTCCGTTAATTTTCGTTATAAGGTGTACAAACTTTTTGTTTCACGTATTATACTGTATTTTTTCAGATTGTTGCTAGCTATGTGTTGTGTAACCTGCTTTGTTTCTATGTGGGTGACCAACACGGCCGCCACAACTATGATGGTTCCCATAAACTTTGCGGTGCTAAAAGTATTCGACGATGTTAGTCGCAACATTCATTCTTTTTTTGCATAGATATTATACTTCAATTTGTGCCTTTTATTGATCAATCATTTTAATTTGTTTAAAGTAAAATTTATGTTTTCTCTTTGGCCTAATTCAGGTAAATAGTAAAACATTGTATAGTTTCTAGTTAAAAGTTTTTCGTTACGGAATGTCTAATATAGTATTTTATTTAAGATACAAAGTTATTTTAATCTTGTTGAGTGCATAGCTACTACCCAATATAATTTCTAGATCTCTTTTAAGTTTAAATCTTAGGAACTTCATAACAGCTTAATATATATTTATTATTTGTAGCAAAATATATGTAAAATATATGAAAAGAACAAATCTGGTGAGAACATTGCATCTGATATAACTACAGCTTACTTTTGCGCGGCTACTTATTCGGCTACCATAGGTATGGTCTTTATTAATTAATATAATTAATAATAATAATTATATTAATGAGTTATTATTAGAATATAATAAATATTTATGTGCGCATTTATTTTAAAATGTTACGATTTCAGGTGGAATCGGAACATTAGTTGGTACTGCAACTAATTTAGCATTTAAAGGACTCTTTCAAGCGTAAGTTTAAATATTATTAATATTAATATTATATAATATTAATATATATTAACGGAAATGTATAAAACCTAGGAATTCTATACAATTCATAGGACATTTATACAATGTCGAGGTTAGATAGGAAATGTATAAAATATTGTTTCAAACAAACTTTGATACACACATATCCTAATCCTAGGAAATGTATAAATTCACTAGGAATTGTACGGAATTTCGATATTGTAGTAGGAAATGTATAAAACGAATGTTTCCTCTGGGTAAAATGATTAAAACAAGTTAGTAAACTGAGTTATCTGTCAATAAAATAAAGGGCACTATTAGAATGCCGAAAATTAAAACACCTACGGGTAAAATTAGAATTTTCAATTATCTACAATAACAATATGAAACGTATGAAAATGTATTCTTTTTTATTTCTAAGCTTAAAATGTTAGAATGCCGGCGTGCCTATTGTCGCAGAAGAGTTGCGCTCACCACATTCGGTTTACTGGCTGGCTTCTCCGGGCAGGCGCGGAGCTGAGTAGCAGGAGGCTGCAAGCCGCGGTACCACGCTTTCAGCCTCCTGTTCATCAGCCCTCGGGCCACCTCACCTCTCCACGCCTACGCGGTCCTGAATTACACTCTACATTTATTTCACACATTTCCGGGAAATTTTAGGAATAGTATACATTTCCTAGGCATTGTATACAATGACAAATTACATAAATTTCCGTTAACCTATACATAGAGATTTATTATAAATTTCAACTTTTGAACTATTTTCAAATATGCAACAATATGTTAAGTTAGTTAGGAGGTCAATTAGACCAAAGTTTAAGTAAAACTGAGGAGCAATTATAAAAAAATAAAGTACTTAAAAGAATTAGAGTGACAAGCCTCAAATGTGGCCATCGATACATTGTTTCAGTTAAATATTATTATTTGAGCAATGGTTCCTATGTAGAAAACAAAAATAAAAATCGTGTATAACTATATTGTTTAAACTCAAATAGTTATTTTTACTATTTAAGAATATTATAAATACCTTTAAAGATGTAGAAATTTTATAAACATTGATTTCATTGGCAATTTCTCCTATTATTACGTAGAATATCTAATTTATTTTATTTTAATCATCTGCTGATGTGAGTTAAATTTTAGCGCTTATCCAAACGCTCCAGAGTATTTATCGTTCCCGAAGTTTTCGGCATTTGGCGTACCTTATATGATTTTGATGGAGGCCGCTACGTTTTTCATCATGGCTGTGCAGTTCTTTGGATTTTTAAGGTATAACCGTATGCATATATTTTTCTGTATCTTAGCCAAGTTGTGAAAATGTATGTTTTAGATCACGAACTGTTTATTAAAAAAAGAAGGACACCGCGCTGTTACAACGTGATCCCACTCTTATGCATGTGTGGTGAGACTTACGGATTCCAGATAACGGCACTTATGTCAATGTGTGATGAGAGTTGGTCAAGTTGGAGCTCCGCAGATGCCTATACATCTAGTTAGTGGCGCGGAGTCCTTCTTTTTTTACTAGTCCGTTCTTTAGATGAAATAAACGAAAGTATTTTGTTTGATTTATAAGTAAAAAAAAAAGTGCAGCAAACTACGATACGACTGAATTTGAAATGAAATTCCTGGTCATGAGTAATTTCTAAGACAAATTCTATAAATAGTCGTTTTATTCGTCGTTTAATCTTTGCGTGATTATTGAAAAAATTAGGACTTAGTTAAGTACGCCATAGAAGATTATTCTTTAAGTACGCTACTTTCAGGCCAGGCAGTGCTGTTGCTAAAAGAGCTCTTATTTCTAAGAAAGGGATAGAGTTAGCAGAAAAAGCTATAAAAGAGGATAGTGCGAAAATGGGAAAGTTCACATTTTGGGAAGGGGTAAGTTTTTTACTATAGAATGCAGTTGGTTAGAAGCAACTACACTGGCACAAGAGCCGCAAGCTTTTATCGAGATTTGACTGGCTCGATGGCGAATTTGGGAGGGACCCTATCCTACACGCCAAGTGCTGTGGGTTCCATCCCCACCACGGACTAACGTTCGTGTGATGAATACTTGTGTTTGTTCTGTGTCTGGGTGTTAATGTTTAATATTTAAGTATATATTGTAATACCGCTGTTAAATATGATATCCGTAAGACAAGTGCTTAAGCCACTTAATTCGGAGTCAAATCAATGTATGTGATGATGTCTGATATTTATTATTATTTCTTTGCAGATGGTGTTGGTCCTGTTTTCTTTAGCCATGATTTGCTTCTTCTGCCGATCGCCCCAAATATTCACAGGATGGGGCGATGAAATAAAGAATTACTTTGGAATAGAGGATGAAAAATTGTATGTTGTGTATACTTTATTTCTCGTTTTAGAAAAAAAGTCAATTCATTACAGGACTTAACCTGTAATAATATTTAGTAAGTACCTTTGACATTTAGATAAAGTTTCTAAGTTGTGGGGTATGTCTATAAAGGGAACAGCTGCTAGCAAATATAATTTCTAGACGTAGCCAGTCTTCAGGTAGGTTCCAAGAAACGTTAAGGTTCTACAAGTCTATCATATCTGTCATCGGATCCTCACGGTCACGTATCATAAGATTAGCTACGCAATATTTAAATGATCGATTTTTTTATTCCGTAACCATAAGTTTCAATCTATTCAAATCAAATCAAATCAAACATTTATTTGCTCACTAAGTGTACATAGTAGGTGTTAGCATAAAAGGAACTTACAACTTAGTTACCATTTAGGTATTGCAATTCCACTATATACATAATATTTCTATCAATGATATGTGTTTCGTTTTAAAGTTTGCGAGGTGGTATGGTCTGAAAATAAACACTGTTGATAATTCAAATAGCTGGCGTTACGTTGGCTTTACAAGTCATAAAATATTTGCGGTTCGCCTTCAGGCTTCTGGCAACTTGGTAATTAGTGTTAAAGAAAGGGGAAGTAAATTAACCATTTGCCAGCACTTTGCGAATTTAATATTTCAGCGTTCGGGATTCTGCTTTAGCTATGCTGGTCTGTTTTATGATGATGCTGCTCCCTTCAAACCTGAACCTGTTCAAAAACTGCAGCGCTAAGTGTAAGTTGTCTAATTTTTTATTAACTTTCATTTCTGACTCGTCTAATAAAGGAATGATCATCATCATCATCATGTTTGTGGTAAAACTCCTACGGCTCGACCGATTTTAATGTATTTTTTTTTTTTTGTTTTGGGAGTATAGGTCGTAAAGTATTTTTTACCCTTTTACCTCCACTAGAAGGAGGCGGCACGAAGTTCGTTGGAACAGCTAATAATATATAATACTAGCAGCGCCCCGCACAGTTACCCACGTAACTCCCGTTTCACGTGGGAATATTTTATACATAGATCCGAAGATGAATTGATCGTTATTAATTATTTTTCTTGATATTCTAGTTACGAATGATCTTCCGAAGGGGAGAGTTACTTCAGTCTTGGACTGGGCAAAATTGAATGCTGCCATGCCTTACAGCTTCATGTTTTTATTGGGTGAGTGAAAATCTTACTTGATCTGTGTGAGGAACGTCTTAGGTGATAAAATGTGAAAAAGTGTGACCCTAGCTGTATAATACTTAATGACAATAAAGTATTAGAATTTTGATTTATGAAAGTTAGTTTTCCCGTCAAACCAATTCTGATGAATTTAATTAAATGAAGATTCTAATAGATTTTACCTCGAAAACAGACAAAGAATAGAAAACTTTTTTTTTTTTATTTCGCGTGGACTAAGTCACCGGCAACAGATCAGTTTTAATTCAATTCAATTTTTTTTCATTTCAATAAATTTTTTTTTTAATTAAATTTTTAAGTGCTGTCTCATATTTTTTCGAACGCAGGTGGTGGGTTTGCTCTCTCTGAAGCCGCTCGATCGTCTGGTTTAAACGACAAAATTGGTGAAACGCTTAAAGGACTTCAAGATTTGCCAAATCTTGTGATAATACTCATCATAATTTTAATCGTCATCTTTATCACCAACTTTGCATCCAATGTAGCTGTGGCCAATGTGATGGCGCCATTGGCAATGCAACTGGTATGCTGTTTAATATCCTAAGTTAAGATAGCGATTATATATTATTATAAACGCGAAAGTTTATATGGATGGCTGTATGTGTCGATGTTTGTTACTCTATCACGCAAAAACTATAACGACAAAGTCGTTTTTATTAACAACAGAACATGCATCCAACATCAACGAATTTTAACTTGCAATTTCATTTTAAGGCAAAGGAAATCAAACGGAATCCTCTATGGTACTGCATCGTGGCTGGCTTTACTGCTTCTTACTGCTTAATGATCCCAGTAGGAACTCCCGGAAATCTCATAGTTCAGAGCGCCGCGAGTATCCCCACGGCAAAAATGGTAAAATCCTTTTTTTACATAATTAAAAGTAGGTAAAATCTTAGCTTTGACATTTTTATCTGACGTCACATGACATGACGTGACGTGACATAACGTGACGTCACGTCACATCACGATGTGTCGTCACGTAGGTATTGTGACATTTTGAATAGCATCAGAAACGCGTGGAATTGTGTAGGCGACGAGCTAGCCATTTACATATTTTTGCGAGTTTGACATTGTATAGTAACTTAATATACTCTGATCTGTAACATGAGGCAGTAAATTAAGAGGTATATACCCTTTAGTATCACTTAGAATTCTACTTGGTAAAAATTATTTAGTAGTTCCATAGACTACATAGACTTACGCCATTTTATTACTGATGATGTGATGCTCCTAAATTTGTATTATATTTATTTGCTTTATAGATCAGAGCCGGATTGGGTCCCACGATAGCGATCATCATCTTGTCGTGGGTATTCATGAGCTTCTACGCACCTATTATATGGTCAGACTTAGTAGAATTGCCGGCCTGGGCAAGCGGCGATTAAGCTTTAGAATATAATTGTGTAATGCTTTATTTAAATACTTTTTAAAACAATATTTTGTTGATGTATAGAAGAAATTTTACTTTTAATTTTCTTGTTTAACATTAGACATATAATTAATATTGTTAGCACTTAAAAATAGTATGTACTGTAAACTTTTTGGATGTCCCATATTGATTCAATTTGTAAGATTAAGATTTGCAGTGATGTGCAGTGATTATTTAATAAAATAAGCTAACCAATGGATTTTATTTTTATTTCATCTTTACAATCTGCGCACAGACTAAAGTATGGACGGGTATGAAGATTGAGGACCCAAAGTTCACCCAGTGCTTTGTGGTATCTTAAGAACGAGGCTACCGTTTCCTACAATAATGGCTCGAGGTCGCAGATCAAGCGCGCGTAGGGCGAAACGCGGATAATAGGTCTAGTACTGATAGGACTTAGGTCATATCAGTACTAGTTTACACACAGTTTACAAAAGAACCAAAGTAAGAAATATCAAGACGCTAGGTTTGAAGATTATCAAACTTTATGCTCGTACTAGAGAATTTGTTTTCTGCTGAGGTTTTCTTATTCTGACTCGTATTGCTACCTACACGGAGGAGTATCAATGTCACTATCTTCCTTTAATCTCTAGATAGTAGCAACACAGGTTTCCATGTCGAGACCAACTAGACTTAGGTTAAAAGGTTCAATTTTATTTAATACTAATCAGATTTTGATTGGGAAATAAAAACAAAATCAGTCAAATATTATGGAAGAGGACATACCTGAATCCTCTACGAGTGAAGAACTACAAAGCAAGTATGTCCATCAACTATATATTTGTTGTGATGCTGTGTGAATCTGATAACTGGGTTATGGTGTTGTCTTTAGGTTAGGGTCAGGATTCTCTTCAGGCCACGTACTTGGCATATGGTAGTTACCTCCTACCAGTAGGAGAGCTTAGTAGGAGCAGAAGGAAACTGCTCTTTCTAAACACTAATATTATAATAAAGAGGAAAGATTTGATTGTTAGTTTGTTTGTATTAAATAGGCTCCGAAATATTGGACCCATTTGAAAGATTCTTTCACCAATAGAAAGATATTTTATCAGCGCGTAACATAGGTATTTCTTCGGGAAAATTCGGGAAAAGAAACTAGATGGGTAAAACCGCGGGGCGCTGCTTGTTATTAACATTTTATAAAGAATTCATTACATGAGTCGGCGATGTTTGTCTAATTTAGGAATCACAGTTCAATTATCATATTGAAACAAAAACAAAGTTTTTGTACAATCATTACAAATTAAAGGTTCCTAATTTTAACATTGATTTTTTAGATAATTTGTTTTGAGCAATTGTAGTTGATAGCACAATATAGGTAGGTACTCTATGAATATATTTAGAAGAATCTATGTATAGATACTATAGAATTCGAGCAGGCCTTGATAAAAACAACTACGATACGAATGATTACGATATTGCATTCTTTATGTAATAAGTAAAAAAATCCGGGAGTATAAACTTATTCAATTATGCAGCACACCCATGACCCAGCCATTCTGACTCACACTTTAAGGCAGATGTCCGACCGAAACGAGTAACGAGTAGAACTTGAAGCTAGAAACAAGTTAGCGAGCAACGGAAAGCGAGTGTGTAGTTCTGATAGTTTTGTTGCTAGGCTCACAATACGTGTACCTACTTTTAAAGCCGCACTGTAGAAAAATTACCGCTAGGTGGTCTCTCCGCGTGAGTTCTGACCGCCAAGCGAGCATCATCAAGCGAGTATTAACTATGATAGCTATTGTCGCTCAGCGACAAACAGCGACAGCGTCTCTTTTTGTTTACACCAGAATGTAAATGTGTTGTACTCCCTGCCACGACCATGGATGTTTTTCAAATATCTATACAGTAAAAAATAGACAAGATTTTGTACTTAATACTTAGTAACTCGGGTTTCTGTGTGGTCGTGCTAGGAAGTATTCTTCTCACCACGACATTCGTATCTCCTAAATCTAGGTGGTACAAATTTACAAAATAGTGGTAAAATAGTACAAAATCTTGACCATAATTTTACCGTATAAAGATATTTGAAAAACATCCATGGTCGTGGCAGGGAGTACAACACAATGTAAATCTATTGTACGTTTTTTGAGCGAGAAAATAGCCGATAGTTAGACGCTTTCTCGCCGGCGTCGGGCAACTGCCTTAAGTCGAGTCTTGTAATTTATTCGTTGCTGAATTTATACCTGACTATTGAAAAATGAGACATTAAAAAATATATATACGGTCGAATTGAGAACCTCCTCCTTTTTTGAAGTAGGTTGAAAAGGAAGAATTGCAAATTTTATTTCTTCCAACAGCGTGAACGAACCACCGCTATCATTATTAGAACGGCTATCGTTATTTACCCAAACATGTTGGAGGGGGATTGTTTGTTTTTTGGCACCTATCGTTCTTATTTGGATCCTATTGCCCTTCCCACCTGAGGTAAGTTAAAATTCAACTGTTGGCCAGATAAAGAAAGGAATTAGTGTTCATATTCATCATACATATTTTATTATCGATCATACATAGGTCATGCTTTTCAAAATAGAATTAAATCATCGCTTTTACTTATTTTATCAATTATAAATAAAAAATATCCGACTACATTGCACATATTGATCTGATTCCAAGGTAAATAGCTTGAGCACTTGTGTTACGGATATCAGAATCAACAGTGGTATTGCAAATATAATACCTAAATATTTCTATTAACCAGACACAGAACAAACACAAGTATTCATCACACGAGTGTTTGTCCTGGGTGGGGATAGAACCCACACATCTTGGCGTATGAGGCAGGGTCACTACTGAATGCGCCATCGAGTCAGTCAAATGACAATTAAAAACAATCGTTACTTTTGATAGTGTACCGATATTTTTGTTATATCGATCAGCTATGTCTCTGTGTAATTTTACTCAAGTTACTATACATACAATCTTTTGACATCTTAACCTTTTACCCAATGGGCTTCACGAATTGTACCCAAGGAACGTGTCTTAAGACTAAGATAGATAGTTGTTAGAGAAAAAGGTATTTGTCTCGGATTTGGTTCATTGTGAACAGACAAACAAAACATACATAATATACATAATTGTGCAATTAATATCATGGGCCTGAATTAATCAGCATATATTCAGACCTATGATGAGCAGCTCTTAAACAAATTTGTTAGGCTTCACCATTTCTACAAATAACTTATCAATTGACAATTTAAATGTTTGACTTACAGAAGTATCAATGGTGCGCATACACATTATGTTTAATGGCCGTATATTGGGTGACTGAATGTATACCTCTGGCCGTTACGTCATTTTTTCCAATTTTCATATTCCCCATGGCTGGAGTTATGACCACAGCAGAAACTTGCAAATGTTATATGAACGTAAGTTTTCACGTTTTCAACTTTGAAAATGGTAAAAAGTGAAAAAATATTTAGAACAGGATGACATTCATTGCAAGGCGAAGAAAAGTCTAGTTTCTCATTTACATATCACAAAATCAACATGAATTCAAATCACTTCTAATCTTATGACTCATGAATACAGTTACGTAACTTCTTTTATTACATTGTGTTGTTTACTATCATTGCACTTTGCAGCACCCGTCCCAAAATTAGCAAAGAAATAAAAATTGCCATACCAAAAAATAACGTAACTGGTTACGTGGGGGTCGCAGAGACCCCAACGCATGCATATTTGCGCCCTGGCAGCTGATGTAGCGTTGGAAGTCTGGCTGGCACACGCCGCGAATAGTCACATAATTATTAAGCAGACTTAGAAAAGCGGCTGACCCGATGCTATACTTACTTATTAGAAAACAAAAAAAAAGCCATGCATGTGGGCCGCACGGTCCCCACTACACCATCTTATCTTCCTAGCGTTATGTCGCGTGCTTAGACGGGGTCCACTTAGATTATGATCCAGGATGTAGCGAGTCTGGTAATTACATTGAAGCGACTGCCGATCTGACCTTCGTAACCCTAAGATAGGGGAACCAGACAATTTTTGGATCATGGTCACAAATCCAAAGTTGTTTGAATTTGCAGGTTTCATCACGATGATTTCCTTCACCGTCGAGCTAGTGGTATAAATACGTACATAGACTAGAAAAATTCAGAGATACGTGCCCGGGTTTGAACCCGCACTCCTCGGTTAAGAGGCGCGTGTCCTTACCATTGAGCTACCACCGCTCCACGGTCCCCACTACACCAATTAAGGGTTAAATCACGGGTAGTAATTTTACTAAGCTTTTTTTTACATTCAGGACACAATTCTGATGTTTCTTGGAAGTTTGATCCTAGCATATGCAGTAGAGCAATGTGGTCTCCATAAACGACTGGCGCTATGTGCCATCAGATCTATTGGCTATTCCCATCACAGGTATAATTACAATTCTTTTCATACGATTATTCATATTCTCTACTAGAAATAATACTAACGAGATTAACAAGCAGTCCCTTGTGACTAAAGCCATTGCAATAGCCGAATCGTCCAGCTGTAAATACTCATAACATATTATGTATCGCGTTTAATCTTTTTATCTTTATTTGACTGGCCCGTTGGTCGAATGGTCAGAGACCCTGGCCACAAAACCAAGGGTCGCGGGTTCGAATCCCGCTAGGGGCAAATGTTTCGTGTCATGAACATGGACATTTGTACTCGAGTCATGGATGTTTATAAACGTATTTAAGTATGTCTATCCGTTCACCTAGTGTCCATAGCACAAGCATAAGCTTAGTTTGGAACTAGGGAATTGGTGTGTCAGTCTCAAGAATTTTTATTTTATTTTTTTTATCTACTATTATTTCTAGTGATAGTGTAACGCGAAGTTTGCAATCATACTTCCTTATTCCCTAGCGCGTTACTATAGAGCATTTAAAATAACACATTTTTTTCTTTAGGCTTTTATTTGCCATGTGCTTTATCACAATGTTTATCTCAATGTGGATCACAAACACAGCAGCAGCAACTATGATGGTGCCTATAAATTTCGCAATTTTGAAAGTATTTGAAGACGTAAGTACTTTCTAAAGTATCACTTAATATACGTGGGAATTAAATTGGAACGTAGAACATTGTTTTTAATAATTTTGTCTGAAATTTGAAACCTGAGAAAGGATGTAAGATCGTGCACGATAGTCGCGACGTAGCAGAATTTCACGCAGGTAAAGCCACAGGCAAAAGCTAGCTATATAGTCTAATTATTATTTCTCGATTGTCATATTGTCAACACGCAAGGTTTGAATGAAATCTAAGCTTATCTTAAATATCAAGTCCGACATCTTTCATATTTTTTTTAGCTTACCTTTTATTATATTTTTCCGATTTGGTCAAAACAGTCCCATTCAAATATCGTTATTTTTGATGAAAAAATATTTTCTGGTATTAATAAAAAAATGTATCCAAAAAGCGCATATATTTAAACAACATAAATATGTACGTGTGAGAAGTATTTTATATACACTAAATATTTTATCACTTAAATTTTTAGCAAGGATTACTGCAAATATACGAAGCTGATAACAACGGTGAAATGATTGCCTCTGACATCACAACGTGTTATTTCTGTGCGGCTACGTATTCAGCAACTATTGGTAATTGGTAATATATAAATTAAGAGTAAATAGTACTATCTTTATATAAATAATTACGTGAAGCAAACCTTTTTCCCACTTGTATGAGAATTACGCGGACGGAGGAGTATGAGATTTGGCACAGTTAAAGTGTATATTGAAATGGAGTGCAGAAAGCTAATATTTCAGTAAATAATGTATTAGCAATACTTTAATAAAAAAAAAAAAAAAAACAAACTAATAATGGTCGAATTTCGACCAGTGGGCGATCATTAGTAAAACTTATTACGTACATCATTGGCATCTATACCGACTGCAAAAATATTCGGTTTGCTGAACTGTGTTTATAAAAAAAAAAAACAGTCGAATTGAGAACCTCCTCCTTATTTTTGAAGTCGGTTAATGACATATAAAAGTAGACTTTAATATGTTATATACTTCATATAATAGAAAATAAGAAAAAAATGAATTTGTTAATATTTTCTTGATAAATCTACTACTCATTCATAACATTACGCATGAAATTACCGAAAGGGTAATAAAGTGGTAGCAAACCCCTTTAACCACATTCAGCCAAAAACAAAACTGGGCTGGGTTAGACAGAAAACTGCGCGAAAAAACAGTAACACGTGTCTAGCTCGTCGCCTACAATCTACATACGACATATTTATATGCCCAAAACCCGTTATACGGCCAGTCGCCTCCAACAACATGCTAGACAAGGAACGGTGTTGCCAGAGATTTTCAGTGCCAGACCAACACGAGACTTTAAATAAATTATTTTAAAGAAAAGCACTAGATAATCAGTCTACTTTCCAAACTAATTTATATTTCTATAATATGATTATACGTATTTCAGGGGGCATCGGAACCTTAGTGGGCACTGCAACAAATCTAGTATTCAAAGGTTTATTTTCAAGGTATCTTAATGACTTAGAAATATTAACAATTCATTAAAAGTACAATTCATATAAAGAACTATGTAGTTACTTCGCATATTTTGTCTTTAATAATGTAGGCTTGTAGAGTTTTTTTAAACAACCTAACTATTGAAAAACTTAAGACTCGGTCACTGTTGTATTAGTAATTACTTAAGTATTATCTTCCTAGCGTTATGTCCCGTGTTTAGACGGGGTCCGCTTAGACCATCATCCAGGATTTAGCGAGTCTGGTAATTACATTGAAGCGACTGCCGATCTGACCTTCGTCACGCTAAGATAGGGGAATCAGACAATTTTTGGATCATGGTTACAAATCCAAAGTTGTTTGAATTTGCAGGTTTCATCACGATGTTTTCCTTCACCGCCAAGCTAGTGGTATAAAAACGTACATAGATTTGAAAATCCAGAGGTACGTGCCCGGATTTGAACTCGCACTCCTCGGTTAAGAGGCGCGTGTCCTTACCATTGAGATACCACCGCTCTGTATTAGTAATTACTATTATATAAACGCTAACTAATTGGAACTATTTTATTTACAGATCATATCCTAGTGCGCCAGAATATCTTTCATTTCCTAAGTTTTCGGCGTTTGCTATACCTTATATGTTGATGATGGAACTAGCTACATACTTCTACCTTTTAGTGGTTTATATAGGGTTTTTGAGGTAAGCTTATACTATTGTACAATGTTATTACATTAAAACAAGCGAATCACCGGTCTGTACTTTATAAAGTTAGTACCTACCTATACCGACTTACATATCTGTAAATGTAAATTCATTCGCTGAATATGGTCGGAAACACGGGCTTATCAATTTATCAAAAAATACTATAAAAAAAGTGCCAACTGTGTTTCTTGCCTAGCATGCCGTAAAAGGCGACTAATGGTTTATGGGGTTTTGGGTATGTGATTGTGTAGGCGATAGGTTAGCCGCTTGTCACTGCTTTCTCACAATTTTCCATCTAACCCAGCCAGGTTTAATTTTTGGCTAAATGTGGTTAAAGGGGCCAGCTGCCGATTTGACTCTGCCTACCCTGTGTGTGTGACATTTTTTGTATATTTTGTATGGAATTAGGGTCTTAGTATAGGATAGGCATATAATCGCAGTAGTCTGCTTTAATCAACTCAATTTAGTGAATTCAAAACGATTCTGAAATGCAATTTGACAGGAACTTCATTAAACAATCTTTAAATAACGTATCATCTTAGCAAAGTAAAAAATTAAGTAGCCGCTTCTGTGTGTCCGCTTAGATCTATAAAATGTAGATCGAGTCTTTAAGCTAGCGATTAAACTACGCAAGGAATGTTCATGTGGTTTTACCAATAAATAGCACTTATTCCCACTTGTTCTACTGAGTAGTTCTACGGTAGAAATAGTGTAGATTTTTTTGAGCGATTCAAGAGTAGGTAAAGGTATATGTATTGTTTTAAATTGTTATGTGCTCACGGGCCCAAGCTGGGGCGGATCACTGGTTTTAAATAAATGATATCTTGAAATTACTTAGGTAATACGACGTACAAGTACGACGCACAACATAATTTTAAATATTCTTTTTAATGGCGATCTTTATAAAAAAAATCAATTTAGTTGTCTAATTTATTAGCGGTCATAAACCCGATGTTAAGTAGAAAAAATAACTTTAGTATAAGCGTTCCACAAATAAGCTTTTAACACTTTATTTCAGACCTAAAAGCAAAGCTGCCCAAAGCTCTGTAATACCACCAGAGGGTATAAAAGCTGCCGAACAAGCTGTTACCGCGGATTGGAGAAAGTTGGGAACCATAACCTTTTGGGAAATTGTAAGAAGAGTTTTTAATGAATAGTGGTACAATGGGACTTTTTGGGTTTTCTAATTATTGTAGTTTTGCAACGATACATATTTGCCAATTTTTTTTTATTCACCAAACGAGTGTGTATTTTTTTTTGGTTTCTTGTTAAACTGACGGACTAAATACATAGAACTATAGTTTTTTAATGCAGTCATCATTCCTATTATTGTCCACAACGGTTAATAGTCGGGAATCGCAAATGAGATTAGCCAAGTCCACAGCGAGAGGGCTCAATACTCGTAACTGGTTGACGATGTTTTTGTGTTAAAATAGTTGATGGATAAAAAACGTGGTCTCAAGTTTAAAGCACATTATATACTTTTTAACCGACTTCAAAAAAAAGGAGGAGGTTCTCATTTCGACTGAATTTTTACTACAACATCTAGCGTTTTTTTAATTTTTGATCGGTATTTTGTTTTGTAGGTCTATAAATCGCAGTACCGTGATTTAGACTGCAAAGATTGTCACGATGCTTTATTGGGCAAAGTATATAACAAAATTCCCGCAAACATTTTAAATATACCCCTTGCGCAGATTAAACAACGAATTCGAAATCCTGTAAATACCCTTTCTATTAAGAATACCTTAATAAGAAAGGGTTTTTACACGACTGACGACCATCTTAATGAACAGTCTGGGATAAATAATTTAATAATTTTAATGTCATAAACTGTACACCATCTCGTAAATTTAATGAATTCTGATAAAGACTTTTTGTTGTTTTGTTTAGTTTTTTTTTATATAATAATGATAGGGAAGCTTGAGTAGTCATGCTCACTCAATTGCTTCGGGGATGGTGACGTTATGTGGCGAGTCGTTAAATTCCCTCAAATATAGTCAAGTAAAACAATGGCTGACACATAAAACATACTTGTGAACAGGTGCCACCTTCAGAGTCTGGTCTGCTCTGGTTTACCTTTTACTTGTAATAATACTCGGCTGAATCTTCAACGAACATTATGACTTGGTATAAATATTAATTTAATCTGTAAATTTTAATTTTTTATTCAATCTGGCATTGAAAAAAGTAACTACCGAGTTTTTTGCCGGTTTCTTCTTGGAAGATGCGACATTTCGAACCGGTGATAGATTTAAGTTGTATTATTTTGTATTTATTATTTGATGATTTACAAGTGCTTTTTTGAGGCCTACGTAGATAAAGATATTTTGAGTTTGAGTTTGAATAAGAATAAAATAATAGTTATTATAATGGGTTGGTTATTTGTTATAAGCAGCTATAAATCGTTTAATTAAATCTTCTTAGTATTTTTTCAGATGGTCATAATATTATTTAGTGGTGCAATTCTAATGTTTTTTTCACGATCCCCACGGATATTTCACGGATGGGGTGATGCTGTGTCCGACACATTCATCTTAAAAAATTTCAAATTGTGAGTAGGTTTTTACTACTTATAGGAGTGGCAGTAGCTCAGTGGTAAGGACTCGCGCCTCACATCTAAGCGGTGCAGGTTCAAACGAGCACGTACCTCTAAATGTTTCAAATCTATTTACGTATGATACCACTAGCTTGGCGGTGAGGGAAAACATCGTGATGAAACCTGCATATTCAAACAACTATGGTTGTATAACCATGATCCAAATTTATCTGGTTCCCCCTATATAAGGGTTACGAAGGTCAGATCGGCAGTCGCTTTAATGCACGGGACTTAACGCTAGGGAGATGATGATGAGTAGGTTAATACTACCTAAGTTAGGTACCTACATGGTTGCTGTTATTCACAATTTAGGGAAACATCACTAATATCATTACTAAAAAACAATTCATTGCCATGGCCGGTTGGTCAGAGACCCTGGCCACGAAAACAGGAGTCGTGGATTCCAATCCTGGTATGGGCAAATGTTTCGTGTGATGAACATGGACATTTATGTATAGTCATGGACGTTTATAAACGTATTAATGTATGTCTATCAGTTCACCTAGTAACAATAGCACAAGCATGCATACATACATGCTTTATGCAACTAGGGAATTGGTGACAGCTGGGAGGATTTGTTTATATAAGGACGATGATGTTATTGTTATTTATATTTTGACCACGTAAAGCTTGTTTAAACATATACATATACCTACACATAAGCTTAACATTATCAAAATATTAATTTAACTATCCCAAAAGAAGACTCAAACGTACAGTAAAAAATATGCTGAAGAAATATTATATATTATTTATTTATATTATAATATATGAAAATGTATAATAATACATTAAAATTAGGTATATGTAATGATTTTAATTTTATTTTCAGCGTACAGGATTCGTCAGTGGCAATGCTAGTTGGTTTTTTAATGTTGCTATTACCGGCCAATTTGCATTTTTTCAAGAATATCACTGCAAATAGTAAATATTCATTTTACATCCGTATGATGTCATACTGATTACAATAAACTAATTTAAATATAAATTGCTACAGGACGTGAAGACATGCCGACGACCATACCGTCTGTGTTGGGTTGGAGAATAATGAACGAAACTATGTCTTATAGTTTCATGTTTCTTTTAGGTGAGACACAGTAATTGTTTTGTTGTACTTAGATATAAGCTTTAACATTATATGGCACGGGTTTGAAGGTGAAGAAACATCTATTTTATAAGTAGGTACGTCTATTCGTTACCTAGTGCCTACCAATACTAGTATTAAAACGATCACGCGATATAACCAGTGTTGGTAATCGCGACAAAAATAAATGCAATCAAGAAAGTCAAGCATTCACGGTAATATAGAAGGTTATTTTTAGTATATGCGAAATCGCTTACCTCATCACTATTTAAAGGATTTTAAAAAACAAGATTAATATTTTTTTACTTTTCATACAAAATAGTGAATCAGCTAATGAACTTTTGTATGGAAAGTATACAAATAAATCATTTTGCTTCTTTCTTGAAATCTTTTAAATTTGTTCATTAGAATAATTCCTTAAATCTGTTAGATTAGTTCATTAGAAAATAGTATAATAGTTAGGTAAGTGGTTTCACATAAAGTAAAAATAACGTTGTATAGAGCTTCATAAATTTCTGTGTTTATTTAGGCGCCGGATTTGCACTATCAGAAGCAGCCAAGAAGGAATACTCGGACCTAAACGGAAAAATTGGTGACGTATTGAAGAGCTTAAGAAGTTTGCCGAATACTTTGATTATCCTAATTATTATTACGTTCACCGTTTTCCTCACCAACTTTGCATCGAACGTCGCTGTCTGTAATGTCGTCTCGCCAATAGCTATGCAACTAGTAAGAAACTATAATATATTGTCCGATGTCGGTCTGGGACTTAAAAAAGAATGTACCAACTATGTTTCTTGCCTAGCATGTCGTAAAAGGCGACTAATGGTAGATATATGGGGATTTATTTGTAGTTAAATATATCCAAAATTGTATCCCTTACCATGTTAAAGTGGCTCCCCAATCTAAACATCTGAATTGAGAAGCCACATAGAACATGTAAAAGTATGGAATGAATATTTTTGATAAAAATGGTATCATTGAGGCTGGTTTCACAGTCACGCTTACGCCGGCGCGGCGCGGGTGGTATCAAGCAACACGGGCCACAAGCTAGAGGCTACCTCGTAGGTACCGTTTTTATTTGGAGAAACTGCCCGCGCTTACCACCAGCGCTGATTACAATATAAAAACGTCTTTAGGAGACGCGCGGGCGTTCAGCGTTACTCTGAAACCAGCCTAAGTAGCCCTACTAACAAGTCTTATGAGACGCGCTTGCTACCCCACGCGGGCCGTCAGCGTGACTCTGAAACCAGCCTTATAGCCCTACTAACATGGTCTTACGAGACGCGCTTGTTACCCGCGCGGGCTGTCAGCGTGACTCTAAAACCAGCCTTGGTAGCCACAACATGATCTTACGAGACGCGTTTGTTACCCGCGCGGGCTGTCAGCGTGACTCTAAAACCAGCCTTAGTAGCCACTAACATGATCTTACGAGACGCGTTTGCTACCCGCGCGGGCCGTCTGTGTGACTCTGAAATCAGTCTTATTGTTTATATATAATTAATTATACTTATTTCAGGCTGTGGAAATAAAAAAAAATCCTTTATGGTACAATATTGCGGCTGGGTTTTCCGCGTCATATTGTTTCTGTTTACCGGTTGGCACGCCCGGAAACCTCGTGGTACAGAGCGCTGCAAACATACCTACCGGAAAAATGGTATTACTGTTTTACCAGCACAAGCCAACTTTATCATTACGATCATGATTTAGTTTTGACAAGAACCATATTACCTTATCCATTGTTGCTCATCTATTATCGCTTTTTCGCATTTCCTCGCTTCTAAGATTTTTCTAGGTACCTGTTAGAATACGGGAGCGCGCAAACGACGGACTTCTTGTTTGCGGGTTTTTATTTTCACTTCATATCATGCTTACAACTGTTTAAAAATGCTGATAAAGGTCTTAGAAAGTGATGTTCGTAGGTAAAGATAATAAGAATTAATAAGATCGCACACCGCACTTAGACTGTCTGTCCACCGGAGCGGAGCGAGGTAGCGGAGCGGTGAGAGAGTTAAAAATCAACCAATAGAAAATGTTCACTAAAGAGGAGCGGAGATTTTGTGCAATAATATTTAATATTTCTCCGTTTCTCCCGCTCCGCTGCCTCGCTCCGCTCCGGTGGACAGGCGGCCTTACTACTTGTATTCAAAGCGAACTTTTTTAATTGTTTGGGCGATTTTTTTACGCAGCAGACAAAACGTCTGCCGTCTGCCGTCATCGTCTGTGCGTAGGGAAGCCCTTACGCACAGCCGTACAATTCATTGAAATGGTGCTTAATTTTTGTTGCAGATAAAATCTGGGATCGGGCCTACAATTATCTCTATATTATTTACTTATATTGCAGTTAGCTTTTGGGCACCCGTTATATGGCCCGATCTTTATACTGTTCCAGATTGGACAATAAGCTAGTCTTTCAAACTAATCAATCAAACTACAAGATAATTTGTCCACTACCGATAACTTTTATTCAACCAAAATGTATCATTACATAATAAAAATAAAACATTACCCCTTACACTGATTGTAACTTAAATCAAGAAAACATAATAGGTAATAATAATTAACATAATTCCTAATGACTGCCAGATCTCATCACTCATCGCTCAGGTGATGTTGTTGGTGAAGTAGTCAGAACAGTAGTCCGGGAAATAACGTGAGATCCTACTGACTTAATTCCACGATCATTAGGATCCCATAAATATGGCGCCCAATAGCACAGGGAGAACCATAGTATCAGCATACACATTACGACACTCAAAAAGGAGTATTGGGCCTGAAACACAAAAGTACGAGTCGTCACCTTTAGCTTTGCCTCAAATATTCTCCAAGCTCAACATATTAAATATGTATGGCACAGCAAAGAGAAAATTATAAAAAAAAAGAAAGACTACTCAGTAATGATTGCATTTCAAAATATGCAGCCTCAATCATTGAATACGTTCATACAGAAAGTAACACATACATATATAAAGTAACATATAAGTACTTCACTTTCGCTATTATAATGGTATTTAGCCATTTCCTCTAACAGTTGCTGCTCTTCGCTGGCGAACCGAGTTATACAATAAATTAATTTAATAAAAAACACTCACCATCTTCAACATTGGTACCTTCCCTACATGATGACAGAAATATGCTGGGGTATACATAAACGGGAACATGAACCCGATCGAGGATCCAACGCCTACGCCAAGTGCTGCGATATACAGCTTATTTTCCCAAGGGGCTTCCGTTGTAAACTCACCCTTAAAACAAAAAATAATGAAGAATGCATTATGCACCGCCCTACCTTCCTTTTCCAGTAGCTTATTTTCCTCTACCGTAAGCTGTCTGGGAGAGATTTCTACTTCTACTAGCAATAAGACCGCTGAAATTGTACTGTATTTGTTTGTATGCTTTAGTAGAATATATAAATAAATAAATACATAAATAAATACATCACATACATTGACCTGACTCCGAGGTAAGTCGCTTAAGCACTTGTGTTACGGATATCAGAAACAACAGTGGTATTACAATTATATACTTAAATATTGGATATTAACACCCAGAAACAGAACAAACACAAGTATTCATCATACGAATATTTGTCCTGGCTGAGGATCGAACCCACAACTCTTGGCGCATGGGGCAGGGTCACTACCGTATGCGCCATTAAGCCAGTCAAATCCCGTTGGATTGCAATCCCTAATACCTAATTACCCTATTAAGCTAATTAAAAGAACGTACCGAAATGAGAACAAGCGGCATTAATATTACTAGAGCTGCAACTCCGGTCATTGCATTAGCCATTATGCAGGTTATGAGACAAATTACGAATAACGCAGTGTACCAGCTCTTGCTAGTAAATAATTCCGCGCCCATGTAGCCACCAACAGTAGTTGACAGTCCACTGTTTCGAATAGCCCAATAAAGTGCTATTCCTGATCCTAAAAGAAAAAAAAATTACAAAATTTACAATGTCTTTTAATTTCTTTGATTTAATCTACTATAGTACAAAAAAACAAATCTGGAATATTTATATCTTGTTATTTGACCAAGTTATACAGGTTTAAAGTCTACAGCCTAAAATATTATTCGTGCAACATGCACCCCTTTTTTTTAGTTCTGCATATTAACTGCACTTTCAATCCGTATTTGATACCTGACTTAACGATACGATGATAGTAGTAGTATATGGCTATTATAAGTTGGGTAAGGATTTGCAATAACACAACCTATGAAGCAATTGTTTACATATAGTAGTATAATAGTTTTAGTAATATAATGTAAATAAACCTTACATTAACGTGACAATGATAATAACGTGACAATATGTCCCGTTACTTAGAAAAATATAAACATTATATTTAATACTTACCAATAAGAAAAAAGTAACCGTAATTAGTGTTCTGGTCGACGAACCGCCACCACAAAATACCAGATTCAGGTTTCATATCTTTGGTCTGACTTTTTTCTGGAATAATATTATTAAGACAGTAAAAACATTTTCGAGAAAATATGAATTTTTGTGCTATTTTCAGACCTAATCTAAGTTTTCCATGTTAGACTAGGACTCAAAAATAATGTTATAAACCTACTTTATTCCTCGTCTAGCATTAAGAGTAGCGTTCAAGCGCGCCCCTTTTTTACATTTTACATCTAACAAAACTGAATAAAATTTTTAGGTATATGTGGTTTATCGCTCCTTGGACTCTGCGGGATATTGCCGATGGTATAGTCAACTACTGTAATCTATACTAATAATAAATCTGTAGAGAGGTCAATTCGGTACATGAAATATATTTTCAGAATAACTATCAGAGGATGATTAGCGATTGATACTGATGCCAAAAATGCAATCAGTAAAATTTTTGTCTGTCTGTCTGTCTGTATGTTCCTTATAGAAACAAAAACTACTCGACGGATTTTAACGAAACTTGGTACAATTATTCTTTATACTCCTGGGCAGGTTATAGTAAACTTTTCATCACGCTACAATCAGTAGGAGCAGAGTAGTGAAGGGAAATGTTGGGAAAACGGGAGCAGTTACTCCATTTTTTAAGCTTCCGTTGCGTGTGCAGCCTTAATGGTTAAAGTTACATAGAAATCATGTATGACGGAATCAATGTCTGTCAAACATAACTTTGTAGGTATTTTGTGTTTTCTACGGATGACTACACTATTTGGAAACATTACATAGAAAAAGCTATTACTGAAAACCACTTAATACATAAAATGTAAAAAAAACCGCTGCGTTCTAATCCTTTAAGTTCTCTTATATATCTAGAAAATAGTAAAACGCACATGGGTATTCAATGGCTGCTGCTTTTCATTAAACACAAAAAACCGCTTGTACAGGTTTCCTGGGACACGCTATATGCGTATATAGCGTGTCCCAGGAAACCTGTACAAGCGGTTTAATAAGCGGTTTAATAAACAATATAATACAGCACCGCGTGGTGCTGTATTATATTAAGTACATATTATGGAGATATAAAGAGATGTACTTAAAATACAATAAATAGGTAATGTGTCTATACCCAGCGTTAGCTCATATCACAGAACAAATATTGATCTAATGATCTATAATTAGATTTTTATTTGTTAAATTAAATACTTCATTGATGCCGTGTTTTTTTTACTTATTGTATCAATTGTGGCCCGGTAGTCACGTACCCACGAGAATACAACACCGCGTATGGACATTGGCATTATCAGATTTTGCTAAAGTATCGACATTTAAGAAAGCCTTAGCAGCTCACCCACAGTGCAAAACATAATTCAAAGTTTGTATTAATCGACTTCAACTTACTGTCAACTGTCAAAATTTTTGTAAAACCGAGGCTTTTGGGCAAGAGGTGTAAAATTATCACGAACATTGCAGCAACTACAGCATCTTTTATACTGAAATGACACAAACCATAGTTCTAATCAAGTCTATACCTGGTGGCAACAACATAGTTGAAATATTCAATTCATCATCATGGATAGTGTAAAACAAAGGAATTATCATGAGATCCAATTTCCAAATGACAGTAAAATTTTTACATTCCTGTAAAAACTGAATAACTTCACTATCCACGGTGATATTCAGGGAGAAAATAATAACAAAGGACTTTCATCTAATTAGCTTAATGTATATGTTATCTGCATTTATAAAATTAAAATAATTAGGTATAATGTATTTCTATCAATATTACTCAAAAATTATGAAGCGTCATCAAATTATTAACGATTAACACGTTAAGAAGTTTAATCAAAATAGTTCATACAAATTTTCGAGCAATCTCATGATATTGTAAATTAACTTAGGTAAGCGACGGTAAATATTGCTCGAATCGACAGTAAATTTTGACTCCGGACTTCTCTGTCGCACACACTCATTTATGTGACTTCCGTCGCGTATAATTCTATACTATTATACTACCTTTATATTATATATAAACATTTAGATATTTAAAATACAGTCTACATATCTGCTGATGAGTGAGACGTCTCTCCGGCACTTTGTATGTTATGATAAATACACTATCTCCGACATCAGAAGTGCCATAAATACATGATATTTATTTATAAACAGTTGCAAATCTAAATTGCATCTAAATCTAATGGTATATCGGGTTTTAGGTATGTGATAGTTTAGGCGACGAGCTAGCCTTATTTTTCACAATTTTCCATCTAACCACCCCAGTTTTATTTTTGGCTGAATGAGGTTAAAGGGCAATGCTTTCCATTTCACTCTGCCTACCCCTTCAGGGATTACGGGCGTGATGTTATGTATGTATGCATCTAAATTGCACAATGGCATCTATACACAAATTGATGACATAATTAGTGAATTAATGCTGCAATAAAATTATTTATTATAATTATTTATTTAATTAATTATTAACTTAATTATAAGGGGCTATGGGCCAAATTTACATTAGGTAAACAACTAAACGCCATGGGTTTCCGGGGGACTTAGTAAGCCCTGGACTTAGACCATGCAGGGCTGAAGCTAAGAGGGACCCCGAGGTGGACCGCGATTGGTGTCTTGCCATCCAGTCGCGGCACCGGCTACAGCATTGCCTGCGGCTGGATTAGGATTGCCGAGAAAGAGGAAGAACTGGGTGTTGTCGTTGCCCGCCTCCCTATCCTCGGCAATCGAGCACTGCTGATGCGTTGCGGTGTGCGACATGTACCCACCCGGAGGAGATACCGGCTTCTATATTACCGCGCAGAAGTAAGCCGGTTTTAGTCGGTTTAAGTCCCGACACATTGCCCTCGGTTTACCCGGCCAGAGGGTGACGTCTCGTGGCAGTTTTCCCCAACAGAAAAAAAAAATGAGAATGAACATTTCTATGAAAAGTTCGTCATTTTTGGAGCTAGATGGATGAAACTTGATTTTTATTTAAATTTTACCCTCAAGTGAGTATAATATATTCCAAGCGGGCGGAGCCGCGGCCAAAAGCTAGTAAGAAATAAAGAAGTAGAAAGATCGAAGAAAAAAATACTTTGCACCCGTAGCCTTTAGAGGAAAAATCCGCGAATACTGCAGTTGATTATCACAATTGAATGAATAATGATGACGACAAAAATCCCAAAATGTTTAACTGAAATGAATGAAGTTTAAGATACTACTTAAGATTCCGGTATGGTGATTTATGAACATGGACGCGATAAGGCGTATAACAACATGATGCGGGATTGTTAGTCTTTATTGCGTCAGAGATATGGCTCTGCGAAACAGAAATCGATTACCCTTTAGACCTATAAGCAATATTTATCGCCGGGTACTGTATACCCATTTTATTTCGTTGGAAACGAATAGCTCAAACGTACATCGGAGTATCAGTTGCGACAGTCGATCGCATTCTTATTAGCCCACTAGAGGGTGTTGTAGTAGTAGGTTGTCTAAAATCTGCCCAGCCATTACCACTATATTGGTTCCATCGACAGAAAAATACTATTAACGAGATAATTGTAAATATTATTGTGAGCTGCAACAAACAAGATCAATATAAATATAAAATGCAATAAAGAACAAACAATACATATTAGTATCATTTATCAAAAAAACTGTTCAAAAGGAACTGTGAAATATATAAATTCTTACGAAAATCGTTAAATTGAGCAAAAAATTTGATTTTCGTTGAACTCTTTTCGAGTTCGTATGTTATGTGTAATTAAAAAAAAAACAAGTATATTGCAATACACCTTGAGGGATACATGTTATTATCCGGAATAGAACCGATCATGAAGCAATAGTAGGGGAGCCCAAGAGGGGATTTTGGGATTTACTTGAGCGCATCAGATTAATATAAGAGAGGATACTTTATATATTAATGAGTACCTCTAACGAGTACGACCCCTTAATAAAGGGATACTCAGGGGAACCCGTCTGACGATTTGAGCGTAACCTAAGAGGGTGAGAGTAATTTTTTTGTTGGTTGAAACCCCTTTCGCATGGCCACCCCCGTCACGCAAATCATCAGATTAATATATATTTCATAACAGAGACATGTTGGAATATGAAACATATCAATACCTGACACGCTTGAGCATCGCCATGGAAATATTTTTTGAACAATTTTATAAAAAAAAAAAACTGTAGACGCTTCCCCCCACCGTTAAAAGTGAAAACATTACAGAACCATTTATTCTTCCAGTCATGTAATCTACAAATTCTAATAGGTTTCCGCGACACTCTAGTAAATTAGCATTAATATTGATAAAAAAGCATTTATTATCGTGGGGTCCCCTACTACATTCAGTGTTCGAATACAATTACCGTTTCATGATGAGTTCTCTTTTTAGGGATGCTCTCCCTTGTTTTAATTAGGGCATTCCGTACTTCATTCATAGTCCCAGAACTCATTGACCTTTTCGTAAAGCTGTAAAAATAAATTGTTATTATATACTTATATATTTTTCGCACATCTGTCTGGGAAAAAAAATAATAATGTACTAACCGTACATACTCCTTGCATAATACTTCTAAAGAGGCATATCTAATGCTGTATTGGGTGTATTTTGTAAGCGATGAGCTAGTCAACTAACTGACTGACGAACTTGTCACTACTTTTTTACACTTTTCCATCTAGTTATGCATAGAATAACATTTTTGGCTGATTGTGGTCAGAGGACTTTACTGATCATTTGACTGTGCCTATCCCGTAATTACGTGCGTAATGTTATGATATAATTATGTAGGTACCTTTCAAGGTTATCGAATTAAATTGATCATTCACATTTATTTCTCACTATGATTTTTTTACAGAAACATATGTTAAAAATCCGACCACAAGACAACAAATCTAATGAATTATGAAATGTTTTTCTATTAAGAAAAAAAAATACAGAACTAAGGACCCATTCTGCAATCCGCAAATTAACAAACAATAAAGTGTATATTCGACAGATAGAAAATATGTAATTTCATATTCAATCGTCAGATAGGAATAATATGACCAATATGGCTGCCTGAGGAATACTTTAAATTTTATGTTTTGAGGCCAGATAATCCTATAATCAAGAGATATCCTTTCATGTCAGATGGTTTCAATATTTTATTTATATTTTTCGTTTATTGCAAAGTAAAGCGACCTAGCTATTTAGAAGGCTAAAATAAATTATTCATTTAAATAAATATTATTCATATAATCCCAGATATAGGTAATAAAAAAAATATTAGACTCGGAAACAGACGATGTGGGGCCTTCAGCCATTTTCACCATATTGGTTACAACGACAGAACGAGATAATTATTAAATAGTATTGTAAGCGGCAATAAACAAAATAAATATAAATATGAAACGCAATAAATAACAAACAATAAAATTGGTAACACATAAGAAATCTTAAAAAAAAATGTTCTGTATATTTTTATGTTGCACTTACAGAAATATTTAGAGTAATTAATATATTAACAACCGCCTTGCGTATACAAAACATACACATGTTTGCTAAAAAGACTTCCGGATTTAACTATATAATATTAGTATAGATTTAAGTTTGTATACCCGTTCAACTAGTATCCATAGGACCAGCTTATAAGCTTAGTTTGGAACTAGGGAATTGGTGTATCAATCTGGAGAATTGGTTTGATCAACTACAAGGTAGAAAACTATTTAAATGATAATAATATATTGTTAGCCTCAGCATAGGCTGTTAATATTAGACTTGATTAAGAAAAATAAAAAGAGAGAAAATTAAAAAGAGTAACTATAGAATTTCTTGTAATTTTCTTCTCAATAGATTTTACTTTTTGAAACATTTTGTTTCTTGGTTAATGTTCATTTGGTCTAATGATTCATAAGTGTTTTTTTGGCCTATGATAATAAATATCATTTCATTTTTAATTTTTAATCGAGTCTGAATAGTAAATTAGCATGATAAGAGACTGCCGCCACGTACAGTGATTATACACGTCGATTGCAATTTTCCCCTCCAAAATTGTTTCAGCAAACCCGAAATGTATGATATCCAAACTAAAATACCCAACTACTTTTGTTTCGTATAGAGAACAGCTGACTTACAAGTTTATCAGCAACATGTGGTAACATACATTAAACACCCACATAATAAATGCAGTTGGGAAGGCATAGGCTGAATACTGGAGATAGTTGAAAATATCTGGATATTCCATGTCTTCCGGTGCAGCTCTGTTAAGAAAGAAGGATGTATTTGTGTAACAATTATTATAAATATTAAAAGAAACCATCAGCGCACTGGTACCGCGAAATACCAGGTGGTCCACCACCAGAGCTTTTTCAACGATCAATTTGGCTAATAGAGCCAGAAGAGAGGAAGGTAGAAAAAACGTCAATAATAATATTTACTAGACATTTCCCACGAGTTCTCTCGCGTGAATTTATAAACAACAGACGGCGACAAGACAAAAAGTTATTTATTTATGAATAGTTACTTTATATACGTCCATGTGAATTTAGCATTAAGCCGTTATGATATTACAAACATACAGTTACATTTAATTTTTTATTATCAGTATAGATTTACTTACTCGCACCATATAGCCCTAAAGGCAAGTGTTGCATAAGCAGAATGCAATATGGATATGCTTCCTGAAAATAATGTGTTAAAAATGTGTATGTGTTTAGAGATGTACAAATAAATTAAAAATAAATATTAATCTATATCGGTCGCTCAGCCTATTTGAGTTTAAAAAACCTTATTTTTTACAAGCTAAATATCAATATAAAGGAATTCATACCAAGCGCTGATGAAGTTTGAATCGCATTATTGACAATATATTGCATTTCTTGGAAATTGGGCTCGGTAGTCGACTTTCCGTACGAAGTCTGAAACGTCAAATATAATTTAAACATTTTGTGATTAAATCAACTGACTTTGATTTTATCGATAGCTTAGAATACGTGTTAAAAATAATTGCGACATATACCTTTGTTATCTTAGAAATATCGTAATTTGTATATGTCATGACTTACTTTGACCCATGTAGGTCTGGGTATTATGTAAAAACAATTGCCACTACTTTTTCACAATGTTACATCTAAACTAGCCCAGTTTTTTTTAACTGAATGTGGTTATAAGGGCCTGCTGCTCCTTGACTCTGCCTACCCCCCCTGAGGTGATTATGGGCGTGATGTTTGTTTGTACGTAGGATTTCATTTCTTTCTTTCTTTCATTGTTTCGTGTTGGTCTAGGATCGATAATAATGTACGAACATGTTCCTTGCCTGGCATATGCTAAATGGTTACTAATAGTACACTGGGTATTGGATTTTGTGATTGTGTAGGCGACGAGCTAGCCACTTATCATTAATTTTCACAATTTTTATCTAACCTAACACGTTTTTGGCTAAATACGCTTATTCTACCCTACCCCTATTGCAGGTGTAAAGATTTATGTAAGTTCAGGGAGACGCGGGGCGTCAGGCAGCGCGGGCTTTCTAAAACACAAACATATACATCCATGTACTAAGCGTTCACGGAGAAGCGTTTGTTTGAATTATAAGCGTCGTCTGTAGCGGGTGATGCAGCGGACGACGCCGCGGTGGACGCCGTGTGTGACGCCGCGGGTGACGCGGCGGGTGACTCCGCAGTGGACGCCGCGGGTGTCCCGGAGGGCGACGCTGCGGGTTTCATGGTGGTTGAAGCAACCTCGTGCGACGGCGCGTGCGACGCCGCATGTGACGCCGCGTGTGACACCGTGTACGATGCCGCGTGCGCCTTTTCATGAACGGAGAAACCGCACCGCGCGCCGCGCCGCCTGACGCCCCGCGTCTCCTAGGACGAGGCCTAAACCTTTTTCTCACCTTCAAATTGATCAGTATTGGAGTAACATATTGAGTTATAGTTGAAGTTACAATAAGCCGGTTGCTAAACATGGATAATATGAAAGCAGCTACCGAGGATTTGAAAACCAATCTGCAAATTCATTAATGACTATATAAAATTGAAACCAATTAAGTACCACGTCCACATAGTTTTTTTTTTATCTGCAAGCAACGCTGACTGCATTTGCTACATTCAGACTATTTGGTATATTCGAATGTCTCATTGGTCTAATGGTAGCATGCGCCGCATAAAGACCAAGAGGTTCCGGGTTTGAATCCCGGGTAGGGCCAAAACAAAAACAATGTGCCTGACCTCTCTCTGGTCATCTCGGATTGCAGTCTGATATTGCAAACTATAACATTCGAAATTTAATATCTGAAGGGTGCATAGGCGTTTACTTACATTTAAGGTAATATAGTTAAATATAGTTTTACCTTTTTCCAGAAAATTGACAAGCATCGCCGGAACACAAAAACCACAAGGCGAGTCGACGATCGAACCCAGAGTTATTTAGTAACAGCAATAACATTGAAGCGAGTATGAACAAAGCAACATTTTCCTGAAAAGTTGTTTTTTCAAACAAGGGACAATTAAGTAATAGCGGTTGACAAGATAAGGTGTATTCAAAGAAATGTCTAAATTTAAGTCTCCTTATTTGTATTATCATCTACTGCCGATATACGCTTTGATATCAATATTGAGAAAAAAAAAATCATCAAAACGATTAGAAAAGTCTATTGATTTTGACTATTTGTGATATTTTTGCTTAGTAAAAATCTACGGTATTTCGAAATTTATTGACAAAATCAGTGTCCCTTAAAATAATGTGTGTCCCGTGCCTAGCAGGTAGTAAAAAGTGACTTTTGGTGTATTGGTGATTCAGTGTTGTGTAGGCGATGAGTTGACCGTTTTTTACAATCGGGATGTTGACACTATTTATATTTAATTTTGAAATATTAATTCTGAAAAAGAAAGTATCGTAGTATGCTGTTAAGCCTTATTAATTTTGTATCATATTGAGTCCAAGATTTTAAATTTTAGAGAACTGCTTAATATTAAGTCAGTTGACTATACAAACTAGTGACGTCACACGTTGACAAGCCCATACAAAATCTATGAAGTGATTTCGTGTTGACAGCTCTTAAAAAGTATCTCAATTGACTAGCCAGTCAACAATCCCTATTCTTTTCCAAAGTATTTGTGGGGGCTTGCTACTACTGCGGGGATGCGATCGGTATACATTTATAAATGACTTACGTTAAAATAGCATTTAGTTGTATCCGCAGTCGACATAACCCCACACATAGGTAAAAAGAAAATGGGTATTAATGCGGTGGCCGGAACAGCAACGGGTTGCACCAGAAAGAACCAAAACATCCACATCCACATAATTTCCACAGTGATATAGTGCTATAAATACAGAAATTGGTCTTGTTATTAAATGAACTAGTAAATAAATAACCGACAACGTCACATAGATTGATCTTACTTCGAGTCTTGAGTGGGGATCGAACCCATAACTCTTGGCGCATAAGTCAGGGCCACTACCGAAACCCAAAATTGAATTTAGAATTTTCAACATTAGTTGAGTCAATTGCACGTCTTTATTTTTAACCATTCTTAGTTTTACGATTGCTTACTCATAAAAACTAAGAATGGTTACATTGAATAGCTAATTAATAAATGGCTTTACTTTATTTTTCTCCGGCCGCCATGACAATGCTGCTATCGGGACGATGACGCCAATGATTCCCCTAAAATTGTTGACTACAATATTCCTGATTCTCGGCACACACCCTTTAACGGGCTCTCGGTTGTCCCGAAATATGCTGTGAAATAAAATGTCCCATTATAAAAATTTTCCAAATTTAAAAGGAAAGTCCCAAAAAAGTGACAATTTAATTTCTAAAAAAAAGAAGAATACTGAATTTGAATGTGTATTGTGCATAATTGTTGCACTTTGCGCAGTTGCTCATATTGGCTTACAATTAAAGTACTTAAAATGTTTTTGCTTTTATTGTATATTTACTTTGGAGAATATATACTTCCTTAATCATTAACGGACGAAAAGTATATACGCACCTATGTGAATAAAGTAAAAATGGCTTTATCTAAAATTAGCGTTGGTGAGAGATGCAAATCTTTACCTATTTTATATATCGGTATCTACTCAAAATTATAGAAAGAATGTGAAAAATACTATATATATTATCGTTTTTTATATCAAGATAATGAGAGAGATGTTTATATTTTAATATATTTTGCGATTTTCTTGAATTTATATCATTTTGATATCGGTTGTGTCGTATTAAACTGAAAAAAATTTAAGACGTACCTCGCTTTAAGCCTTGACCACCACCTGAAATATTATAATACAGCATCTATGTACTTTATTTATGAGCATTTCTACGAGCGATGGTAGCTTAATGGTAAGGACACGCGTCTTAAATCCGAGGGGTGTAGGTGCAATACCGGGAACGTACCGCTGGATTTTTCAAATCCATGTACCTTTTTATACCATTAGCTCGACGGTGAGGTATAACATGACGAAGCGCTAACATACAATTAACTATGGATGTGTAACTATGATCTAAATTTTTTGCTTTCAATTTAAGGGTAACAAAGGTCAGGTCGGCGGTCGCTTTAATGTTATTACCACATTCTCTAAATCTCGGATAATCAAGGCGGACCACGATTAAGCACGGGACATTACACTAGGAAGGTGATGATACCTATTCAAATGTTTCTCATACATACATATCGTCACGCCCGTAATCCCCAAGGGGTAGGCTGAGTAAAAAAAAAATGTATCATGAATGACTAAAATAAGGTAACTTTTTTTATACTTACGATCCCATATTGCTGAATATTTTCTAAAACTACGGTAAGGAATACTTTTATTTATTCATAATTTTACTATTCAAATCAAAAAGTCAAATTGACTGAGCAAATGCAATCATTTCAACTGTGAAATAAGCGCGTGTCAAATTTCCAAATCAGAACATCTAGTTTTTTTTAAACTCATTAAAAGGTTGCTTGTTAGGAAATTCAATATTACTAATAAGGTAAGGTTTTATTACATACCTACATAATGTTTTGTCATCAGTTTATTGGTACAATAGTAAACGCTGCAGACCAAGAGGACCTTAGTTCAAGGTCGTACCAAAATTTGTGGCTTTGTGTTTTAATATTGATTTTTTTAAATTAGTTTTGACTAGGGGTTGCAATTCTGGATCCAGCGAGCCAGCTGGGCCCAACAGCTGTGCTGGATCAAGTGACATATGTTAGTTCAATACTCCTGGATTTTAATCCCTAATAGGGATTAGAATTCTGGATCAAGCAATCCAGCTGGGTCTAGCATAGTTTTAGCTCTTCTGGATCTAGAGTTATGTATGGATGCAGCTAAAGATACTGCTGGATTGCAATTCCTACTTACCTACCTACCTACCTACCCGGGTGGTAGTACTTAGTGTTAAGCTTATCGTTGGTCCTGCGCATAACCTCGGTCATGCCGGATAGCCGTCTCACTGAACGATGGTAACATAACTACTTCATCAACTATTAACAACTATTTGTCCCGGTGAAGAGATCGAACCTACACCTCTAGCATTATGCTACCCCCAAGTATCAAGCTCACTTTTATCAAGAAAAACTACAAACCATGTAACATATACATGGACAAATATATAAGTTCTTACTGAAAGTGGAATTACTTACTTACTTCCTCATGTCTAGGTGTTGTGTGTTCGCCGTCCAAATTCCGATTAAACATCTGAGTATTACGTATTAACTAGAATAGCTTTGTCAGCGTATTGTAGAATATATGGCTTTTTTCATGCAACGTGTCTTGTTATCGGGCAGTTATATTAGAGCTATAATCTTGATAGTCTTACTGTTAAGTAGATAGATGTTATACTACAAAAGAATATCTACAATTAATACCGATATATTAAATTGCATTTGGGGAGACAAAAAGTCTCTCCAGCTTATTTTAAAACCTTCCCATTATTTAATAGAATTACTTTTTGAACATGATCTTATCGTTCCCAACTTTTCAAGCAAAAAAAATTTAATACAAACAGCTAGACAAATGGCAGTGTTTATTTAAGGAAATGTAACAATTAAAAATTCCATAACACAATTCACGTATGTTCTGTACGTTCATAAATTCGAAAAACACTTCTTAACCGATACCGATACCTATCTACGTACAATCAAGTCATTACATGTCTAGGTGTAAATAGTACGTGAAACAGCATTATCACTTTTATCACTTGATATGCTTTATAATCGTTTGGGGCGACCCAAGGTCTTGGATCAGACGGGCGTCGTTCGGCGGTAAGGGTCGGTGCCTACAGCGCGGTCGTGTCGCGCCGGGTTCTGCTCATCATTATTCACTAGTACCCTCACTCCAGCCCCGAAAGTCACTAGCTCCTCTTCTCTAGAAGGCGGTGGCTCCACAGCCGACGTGTCTAAGAACCTCCCGCTTGCCACGGAAGCCTGCGACTGGAAAATCGAAGCGCTCCTTAAACCGCTTAGCGTATTCGCGCTTTGAGGTACTTCTTTGAACTCCTCAAAGTAATTCTCACAGGCTGTAGGTCGCGGCGCTGCCGGGAAGCCGTACAGCGTTGACGACGACAGATCCTTGAGTGATGCTGAACTTAAGTTTATCCTCCTATTTTTATGTATTGAGCAGTGCGGCATCTCGTCTCCGTCGAACACGAATCGTCTCCTCTCGCGAGGCGTGGCGGCAGATGACCCTGTAGGTGGGTACGTGTCTCTCTTCATTATCCGCCGTTCTAGTAACGTGGAGTCGTGTTCTCTGAAGTCTGTGAAGGCAAATTCGCGGTCCCAAGCCCGGCAGTCCGCTTTGGCTTTTTCTGAGAGCTCTGTGATCCAGTCTTTTTGGTACCATTGTAGGAAGAGGAATATGGCTGATGTGCCGGCCAGCTCCACCGCTATGAAACCGCTGATGTAAAGCCCGAAAGAGTACCCGTAGCTGTAGGACATCCGAGGCATATCATACACGGTCATGTAGCGTAGCTTGTGGCCCAATTGCGACTTAAATACGGATATGTACATAACGATTCCAGTCAGCATAATGAGACCTGAAAATGTAAAGAGAAAAAAGGGAATTACAATAATTTCCAAATTTTTCAACCTTATTTCGTCATAAAATTATAAAAAAACATATAAATATAATTATCTATGTTCCCAGTTTATGAAGTTATTAAGTAACTTCATCTAATTTCATTGAGAAGTTATATTTAATTTTCTTTATAAAAAAAAATATGACACAGGCGCTGTGGTAGCTCAACGGTAAGTACACGCCACAGAGTAATAATATACTACGTACAAGTACACGCAAATCATATCACAGGGGTTCAAAACCGGGCATGCATCCGCACCTCTTGTGTATGGGGCCTTGATCTCTCTATTGAGCTACAACCGCTATGATAACTAACCAGATATAATAAAAAGTACTCCAGCGATGAAGGTGCATAACCTCCGTCCCTTGACGCAGTGACCCAGCACGCAGCACAGCGCGCCCACCGCTTGGGTGAACACGGCCAGCAACAGAGGGGCCGCCGATCTCGTTACTACATCTGAAATTTACACAAATAAAAAACAATTAAATAAAAATATACCTTAATGGTAAGATCATATTCTAAAAAGAATTGTTCATATCTGCTGCAAAAAGAAGCGAGATCTAATAAACGCCCAATATACTTTTGAATCGTCTTAATATTTGATTGCTAATAAAACTTTAATTAATAAATATATAGTTACACAAATGTGCATCGCTCACCGATGACATACATTGCACATGGCATTTAGAATGTATGGAACCTTTGTGTTTTAAAAGTCAAAATTTATTATTTAAAGTAATATATGTTATTTAGCGGAATATGTTAACGCTAATGTGTTATGAACGAAGTGTTTTAGTATAAAGTTGGCATCTAAGCTCAAATGAAACATTTCACAACTTAAACTCTCCCAATGGGGTGGCGCCATCTCTACAATAAAGGTAGAACAAACGCATGAAATAAAAAGCAAGGTTCAGGGCAAAAGTTTGTTTTGAAGAGGAACGATAGAGTGCATTATGCGTATGTATATTTTACATTAGAATTAAGTATAAAAATCTACTGCTTGGTCCTATATTTTACTCTTTGCGATAAAATTCTGGTAGGGCCGTTGACTTACACACTAACAAGTTAATTTGCTTTTCAATAAGTAGTTATTGAAGTTTATTTTAGAACTAGCTTCTGCCCGCGGCTTCGCTCGCGTGGTATATCGATAAAACTTAAAGCCTATATGTTATTCTGTTATTCGGGCGTATAATCGTTATTATTCTTAAGTTTTATTAAAATTTATTCAGTAGTTTTTGCACGTAAGAGTAACAAACATCCATATAGCCATACAAACTTTCGCGTTTATAATAGGTATTCGAAATCCTGAAAAAGTTGGACTTTATAATTATTTGACTGACCCGTTGGTCGTGTGGTCAGAGACTCTAGCCACGAAACCAAGGGTCGCGGGTTTGAATCCCGCTAGGGGCAAATATTTCGTGTGATGAACATGGATATTTGTACTCGAGTCATAGATGTTTATAAACGTATTTAAGTATGTCTATCCGTTCACCTAGTATCCATAGCACAAGCTTATAAGCTTAGTTTGGGACTAGGGAATTGGTGTGTCAGTCTGAAGAATTTATTATTTATTATTTATTTATTATTTCAAGTAAAATCTTTAACATTTTTTTTGTATCCTATCTTAATCTTATTTCTTAGCATCTGCAATATATTAAAAACTAAGTAGGTACTCAAACTTGTTGCAAACAACGAATCCATTTAACATTGCTCTTAGGTATTCTAGAGGTAATCGTATAAAATAATTAACTTACAAGGTATAGCGTTTGTTGAGTCACTTGGATCTGGTGAGTACTGCGATAATGGAAAATATGGAATGTCTAAGCACCGATACACTGTACTCCCAGCTGAAATCAGAGAGAAAAATTGTTTTAATGAAAACTATAAAACTATAAATATCAATATGAATACATATATATTTAAACACACAATACAACATTGTTTATGAAATAGTAATTCTATATTACACACCTATGTATAATTGTATATATGTTCTACTCCGTCTACAGAATTTATAAACTCAAGTGGATCTAAGTAAAACTGTTGACTTTTATTGGGGGAAGATCAATTTTGCGCCGGTCTCTCAGTTTTATATACATTTAATTTAAGTGAATCAAGATGGATCAATCACTTTAAAAATTTTACCTATCAGAATAGTATGTCTGTAGTTAAATGTTTTTTTATATTTCAAAAGCGCACTAAAGTTAAAATATGTACGCAGTCCAAAAAGGTTGAGCGCGGCTGCTATTTCACCCACTTTCCACGATGTAACAACAAAGGGAATAAAACACTGTTTTTAATGTTACATCGGGGGACACAAAGCCCGCTATTTAATGAAGGAAATGGACTAGTCACAAACGGATGGACAGCGACGGACGCAGGAGTCCGCAAATGGAATGGAAGTGGGCCGCCCGGAGTCTGGAGCACAATGCACTTCCCGGGCGGACGCGGCGACGCATTGTCGCGGCCGCCCGCGGAAGTTTAGCCATTGTGCGGGCGCGCTTTATGCCGCGATCGCCGCGCATTTCGTCCAAACCTTCGAGTTTTTAAACCGTGACGGTTGGAATTTGGAGGTCTTCGTTAACATCGCACGCGGTCCGAGAATAGTAGTACTGAAACCTTCTTTTATTTAGGTTCAATCTCGATTGGGTTCTGTGCGATCGCAACCACTCAGAGACGTTTAGCCATTATGCGAGGCGCGTTTTATGCCGCGATCGGCGCGCATTTCGTCCAAACCTTCGAGTTTTTAAACCGTGACGGTTGGAATTTGGAGGTCTTCGTTAACATCGCACGCGGTCCGAGAAAAGTGGTACTTAAGTTTTCTTTTATTTAGATTCAATTTAGATTAGGATTTTACGATCGCCGTCACTTGCAGAAGTAGCCATTATGCGGGAGCGCTTAAAGCTGCGATCGGCGGGTATTTCGTCCAATCTTTGGAGTTTTTAAATTGTGTTGGTTAGATTTTGGCGGTATTTGTTAACCTAGTACGGAGTGTAAGAATAGTAGTACTTAAACTTTCTTTTATTTAGGTTTGATTTAGATTCAGCACTGCTCTGTTGCGGCCGCTCGCGGAAGTCTAAATTGCGCGGATGGCTATATACCGTGATCGGCAGGCATTTTGACGGATCCTTAGGGGTTTTAAAGCGTGATGGTCGGAATCTAGAGGTCTTCGTTGATAACGCACGCGATTCGAGAATGGCAGAACTCAAACTTTATTTTATTAAAGTTCAATCTAAACTGGGGTTTGTTCATTTAAGTAGTTGAAGTTTTTAAACCATGACTTGTAGGAATTAAATGGTTTCAGTCAACATCGCACGTGGTTGCGAGGGATGTAATCTGATTCGAATCTACTATTAAGGGTTCATCTCAAACGGGATTTGCAAAAATGTTATATAAATATTTTCTTCAGAATATATTAATAGAAAAATAACTAGGCCTTAGAGCCTGATTGTACAGCCAGACCTTAAGATTAAATATTAAAGTGCCCTATCCTGAAGGACGATTCCGTGTGAAAAACATTTAGCAATAATTTATTCAAAGTCGAATGATGATGTATAACTTTTAACCAGTGCATTGGTAGATTGAAATTAAATCGAATATTTTTCTTTCCATAATTTACAGTAATTATAGTTATATTAAATTAAAGACCCAGTCGGGCACTGCAAAACTGAAACTTAGAATAAAATTTATTCATTTTTTTTTGTTTCTATAAGTCTGGCCTTCGATAAGTCTTCTCATACATGCCATATGCCATTTAAGAATACATAATAGAGCATCAAACGTAATTGTATGTTTTTCACTGCATATCTCCAACTACGGCAATGTACATATAGCTTCTTTTTTACGCGTCATGTGGCGTGGCTTTGTGCCAACAATGTTCAAAGTGATCTTATCAACACAGAAATAGTACAAGGGGTACTTAATGTCAGTTTATTTAATAGCGAATTGGATGTTTAAAAATTAAATACGAAATAAGTTGTCATGGGAAAATATTTTGGGCTCACGTAAACAAAATGTTTAATTCTTTACAAATGACACAATAAACACTATTTTTAACCGACTTCAAAAAAAAGGAGGAGGTTCTCAATTCGACTGATTTTTTTTTTGCATGTTTCAATTCGAATCATAAACAAATTAAATTTATTTCAGAATTATACTGGGAAAGTTTATGATAAATTCACGCAGTTAAAATTTTTCCTAACTATGTATTTTATACATGTTATTCAGTACATTATTTTTTATAAACTTTTCGAATGTACACAATCAGATTAACCGCAATTAATTTCGATATCTGAATCGAAAACTACATTATTAAACGTTTTCAGTCGATTAAGTGGAATTTTTATTCTCGTTTCAACGAGTTTAAAATTACTTATATTGGCTATGTTTGCAATTTTCATTTAACGATTCCCACATAAAATACAATTTTAATAATGATCATGTCATTGAAATAAAAATTAAAAAACAGATTTGCAATTTGTTAGAAATTGACCGTAGGTCCATCCGCCTGGATTTCAGTCTATCGCAAAAACTGACCATCCTACGGGATATAACTGACAAGCTCGATGGCGCATTCGGTAGTGACCCTGCCCCATGCGCCAAGAGTTGTGGGTTCGATCCCCACCCAGGACAAATATTCGTATGATGAATACTTGTGTTTGTTCTGTGTCTGGGTATTAATATTCAATATTTAAGTATATATTTGTAATACCACTGTTGTTTCTGATATCCGTAACACAAGTGCTTAAGCTACTTACCTCGGAGTCAGATCAATGTATGAGATGTAGTCTGATATTTTTTTTTATTTTTTTTATAACTATTATTTCAAAATTAAAAGTAGCCGCAGTAACCTTTTTTCAGGTTACATACTTATGCCTAGTCGTGTAGGTAAAATACTTGCCTAACAACATTAAAACGTAACAGACAGTTACTTTTGCATATAATTTTGGTAAGAATAAAAAGGACTGAGTTACACAGAGAACCTAAATGTACACAACTGAGCATGATCAGTCCCCATAACGTTAAAATAACAAGCCTCAAATTGTCTGCCAACACAGCATTACAGCGTTTATGGCCACGATAATTCACGCCTTCTTTTAGACTCGGCTTCTTTATGTAAGCCTAGTCTCACTGTACATGCTATTTATTCCGAGCTATGTAGCGAAATGATAATGATATCTTTTGTGACATAGATAAATGATCAGAGTACTGAGTTTTATAAGTAGGTAGGTACAGTAGGAATACATACAGAATAGACAGATCTAAAGTTTACGTTTTTTTGAGATTGACTACTTTGGAAATGGTCTTCTAGTTACTTATTTACTTATTTATAAAATTACGTAGGTTTAAGGATGTCATGTCTTCGCCAGTTTGGATGTTTAATTAGACATTTAGATTTTTTTATCATTGACGTTAACACAACCAACAAAAAGTAGTAAAAGAGAATGAAAAACATCAATTTGGTAACAGACAGCGAAGTGTTTTTAATTTAAAGAACTCAACTTCAACTGCCGATTAGATCTTCGTAATCCTTAAATTGGAGGTACCAGACATTTTGGATCATAGGTAATCAGTCATGACTAATAGACATCTTTAATTTCAATATTTTCACTGCACTCACTAGAATGTACCTCTTCCGAGGTTTTCCCTTCAGGTATCCTGCAGGATACCTAAAGGAAAAAGGAAAAAAACGGAAATAAAAATTCTTAGTCCCCACATTATCGAAGACTTAACTGTCACACATTACTTCATCTACCTATTCATGAATTCTCAAAATTGGCTACCAATAATATTACATAATAAAAAAAATACTAACGATCTGTATGACATATCCTCCATAAGCCAGAGACTGTGTGCTTCGCAACCAGGTTATGGCGGCCTGTTCCATTGAAGCTCGGGTTCAGCATGTTCTCTTCAGTGTGCAGCCAGTTGTTCGTGGAAACGGCCACCAGTACCGCCACGACAGCTGTGCCAGCTGACAACGGCGTCAGGAGCCAGAGGCACGCTACTGACGAGTCGATTTGTGCAACCAGTGTCGGCGACGGCGGTGTTGGCCTGGAAGTCAGAACGGGATTATGATAAGTATTTTGTTTTTGGGATGAGTGATACGCTTAGATAATGTTGCTTATTAACAAAATTTATATTTCAAGTTGTATCAGATTTAACTGCTACTTGTTTTAGATGAGAGAGTAACAAGAGATAAGCTATGCTAGCTGACAGCTCCGTCAGGAGTCAGAGGCGCGTGCCTCTACTGATGAGTCGATTTGCGCGACTAGTGTCGGCGATAGCGGTGTAATATTATGTGAATGGGATGAGTGATCTTGAGATAGATTTGGCTTGTTAATATACAAGCGTTTACTTTTTATGACAAAATGTTACTTGAAACCATTACAATTTAAAGTAAATGTGGCATATTTATAAAATGCGTTTTACATACATTTACTGCGACCATAAAATTAAAGGCAATCTTTTATATATAATTTATTTGAAAAGATTCTTGATTTATAACTATAGGACTATTATTTTTGTTTGCGATAGGTAGCTTCACGATATTAAAGTATGGGATACTTCGATGTGAGATATTCCCCGAAATCCTCAATGCGTTGATCTCATGATAACCTTTAGGTATGAGCTATAAAATTTAACTTATGATTTATATTATGATTTATAAAATTTAACAAGAAAGAAAGCAAACAGCTAATCTTACTTTTTAATAGTTCAAAAATGTATATACACTTTTAAATTTAAATTTACATGTTCCGTTCTAAATACACCAGTTCCGTTCACACGATCTCCAATTCAAATGACCACAGGAAAAGGTCAAGCGTACATAGTACAGCAGATCTAGCTTTCGTTACAGGGTCTATCAAAAAATGCAAATAAAACCGAACCTAACTATCTGGCTGGCGGTCAAAACTGCTTATCTGGCGCGGGTGGGATTTGCATAAAAATTGTTTAGCAGCTCAATTTTTACGACCGTAAATCACAAGGCTACGTGCACATAATATATCGGGCGCTGCGCGGGTAATATAAACGCGGACGCTATCTGAATATCGGTAATATTTTGCTTATAGAGCTTTTGATTTTCCACTGGATTTTCCGGTTTAAATTACACTTGTTGGGAAACTGCATTGCAATGAGAAACTTGTTACGATAACGCCTCGATAAATCTGACCGCCATTTTCGGAAACTTGTAGTTTATTTTTGTTTTAAAACAAACGCTCGCAGAGTTCTAAAATCAAAACTGGTTCTTTGCGAAATAATAGTGTGGGCGCTGATTAACTTGAGGAAATCTTCGTTGGTTAAAAATAAAGATTGCCATAACTTTTTAAAGAGATTTCTTTTTCGGACCGTGTTTATTTTTTATTTTTATTTATGGTATTGCGAAATCAAAACCTTAATATTGAGTCTGATTATAATATAAACTAATTTATAAAAACAACAATACCAAAAATCATGCACTAAGACCAAAAATATCCAATCTGAGAAGTTTTAGAATATTTTTTTATTGTGGTAGCGTATTTTATACAGATAAATTATTTCCAAGAAATTTTATAATCGTCGTTATTTATTACTACACTTCTCACTATACGCAATTTGCATTATACAACTCCAGCAGTTTTACGGCGATAATTTATGTTTTCATCTTTCTTCTAGGTTACTGTATTTATGGCTATAAAAAGCGTGTTGGAAAATAAGCTACAGGGTTCTTATTTCAGACTCGTTGAAATTCTCCAGCTATCCAGTGAAGAGTATCTAGAAGAGTAACAAAGCTAATTCTTAGAGAGGTAGTTTTACTACTTTATGTTTTATAAAAATAAAAAATAAAGTTAATGTAAAGTATCGACCGACGAACATGCATGAAAATACTAATGAATGTAGCGAGAGGTGTGAGCCAGGACGGGAGCGGATGGAAATATGTGATATCTGTCTGCCCTTATGGGTAAAACGCGTACAATATGAATGTATGTGTCGTAATCTTTCTATTGTTACGAGCATTAAGAGCGGTGGTAGGTCAATGGCAAGGACGCACGTCTCTTAACCGACGGGTGCGGGTTCAAATCTATGTACGTATTACACTACAAGCTCAGGGGTAAAACAAAACATCGTGATTAAACCTGCACATTCCAACATCTAAGGTAACCTAAATGTACTATTTTTATCGCCATGTTTTCACTCAATATTAAGCAAGTGGTATAAATCCCTGCATGTGGAGATTGTGGAGCACGCATTCTTACTACCAAGGGAATCCGGATCAACCTTAACTATCCCAGCGTCACCGGCGCGCGTCTCGTTTAGTTACCTGGGCGGGCGGCGGCTGGCGATGGCGCCACTAAGTGTAGGCGCGGGCTGCGCGCGCGATCCGCGCGGCAACGACGCGTGGACGCACTGCGCACCCCCGCCCCACATACCTCCCCTCCGCTTCACTGAAACGTAAAAAACGTGTTGTTTAGACGCGTAATATACATTTTTTTTTAAATATTTTGTATATCGACGTGGAAGATTTTTGGATTCGTTCATCGCAAATATACAAGATTATTTTTAATATACACGAAAACCGAAACTTCTGTACAGTTTTAAAGTTTCATATTATATATGAAACCTGTACAGAATCGGGTATATGTATTATAAATTAATGTATAGTTGTATGTTCCATAATTGTAAAAAAATATCCAATTCTGTTTTCAAGTTTTATCCACACATCTACACGGCTGTACGAAATGCCATAGTCTTTATAACAGATCCAATTCCGAAACATTAAACTAGTCGGTATCTTTCTTAATAAAAACAATACTATATTTATAGGTATCTACTCATTACAGAATTAAACGTTTCAATGCGAATATATCGTTCACCTTTCCTAAACAAACAACTCACTACCTGGTAGTACTAACAAATCCCATATTAACAGAACCGGCCAAATCCGTTCATTACCGAATTAATTGGGGCTATAATACCCCGTATTTTACGTATCTCGCACTAAAACTCAATAGATCAATTAAATTAAGGGTTTAATTGTGACGGTATTAACAAACTCCTGCGTTCGAACGGGATTAACTCGGATATCGGCGTTTGACATTTTACCATTAAGAACCATGTGAGTAGGAACTGAAATATTAGTTTTCAAATTAAAATAAAATACATGCAGATTTAAAAAAGAAGTTGCTAGTGGCTTGCTCGTTGCCTACGAAATAAATAAATAAATATCCGACGACATCACATACATTGATCTGACCCGGAGGTAAGTAGCTGAAGCACTTGTGTTACGAATGTCAGAATCAACAGTGGTATTACAATTCTTTATATTATTCTTAAATATTGGATATTAACACCCAGACACAGAACAAACACAAGTATTCATAACAAAAATGTTTGTCCAGGGTGGGGATCGAACCCACAACTCTTTCCGCATGGTGCAGGACCACTACCAAATGAAAATACGATATCCAATATTTATGTATGTATGTATATACTTGTAATACCACTGTTGATTCTTATATTCGTAACACAAGTGCTTAAGCTACTTACCTCGGAGTCAGATCAATGCGTGTGATGTAGTCGGATATTTATTATTTATTTATAATTATTCATTACAAATAGGAACATTTATCGTAGGACATACCAAATTCTACTCAGGTAGTGATCCTGCTAGCAGAATAGCTAGAATAGGTAGCTAGTAGAATAGCTACAAATCAACCAAACCGTTATTTTATTTCCCCATATTTATTGGCCGCAGTAACATAACTATTCAATGCAGCAAAAGATTGGATCATAACGATTCCGTGCCAAGCAATCAACATATAACCTAACATCGAGCAGTGGAACCAGTGCCGGTTTTAGGGGTCGGTGACCAGGTCGATTTCAACCTTATCTTCAAGGTATAGGTAAGTATAGATCACAAAATACATCACAAAAGACCTATATGTAAAGCCAATGAGATCTAACCCTATGTGCTTTATAAGTCAAATGCCACATGAATCGCGCCCTAGGCACCTATAACGAAAGTCCATATCAGTACTAGGCGACTTTGCGGTAGACCAGGGCGCCTAAACTGCTTTTGCGGTCTAGCAATGGGCGCCACATATATCTCGACCAGGCTACCGATACGCTAAAGCCGGCCCTGGGCAGAAACCAGCTCATGATAGTGTGCAATCTGGATGCATGCATAATTTAACGTGCATAATATCTTTGCGAGATAAGCAAACAATGTAGAGTGCCGTTTGTCATACTGTTTGATTCGGTATCGGGTAAATGCAGCTCGATGATAATGAGGTGGATAGTGTAGAATGGACTTAACAATATACCTGAAAGGAATATTAGGTGTACAACTGCAGACCGTTTTATTTTATGTTCATATACATATATTAGTGTCCGATGTTTGTCTGGGACTTAAAAAGAATGTGCCAACTGTGTTTCTTGCCTAGCATGTCGTAAAAGGCGACTAATGGTATATGGGGTTTTGGGTGCGTGATTGTGTAGGCGACGAGCTAGCCACCTGTCTCTACTTTTTCACAATTTTCCATCTAACCCAGCCCATTGTCCCATTGTGGTCCGGGACTTAAAAATAATGTGCCAACTGTGTTTCTTGCCTAGCATGTCATAAAAAGCGACTAATGGTATACGGGGTTGTGAATATGGGATTGTGTAGGCAACGAGCCAGCCACTTATCACTACTTTTTCATAATTTTCCTTCTAACCCAACCCAGTTTTGTTTTTAGCTGAATATGGTTAAAGGGGCCTGCTGCCCCTTTGACTCTGCCTATCCCTTCAAGGATTATGGGCGTAATGTTATGTGCGTATGTGTTCATGTATATACACATACATTAAAATCCTCTAGAAGTAACCAGAATCCAAGGAGCAATAAGCTCTTTAAATCACAATTACTTACATAACAATAAAATTGATTTGGGTAAGATCGAAAATTGTGGAAAGGTGACAAGTGGTTAGTTAATCACCTCTAGTTCAAAGGTTTCATTAAAAGGAATATCAACTTATAGGGAAAAATGCGTAAATCACTCCATTCCATCAAACAGATAACTACATTACTCGTTTTTAATAGGTCTCATAGTATAAAATTTAGGCGAGTTTTACAGATTAAACAGCAGATATTTATCAGCTTTATGGAGATTTGTTATCTTAATAATCTTTGCCAGTTTATCTCATGGCTCCCATGGGCAATCCTTTTGGATTTTTTCCCATTTAAATTTCCTTAGGGATATTTTTAATGCATCTTGCTAAGATTTCCCTTTGCTTCGTTAAAAATATATATTTTTAAAATATTGCATCATCATGGCCAAAGTGAAGATTTATCTGTAAAATAGAAGTTCATTACATACAGTTAAATGACATCGCATACAAAAACTTTCCGAATAGAGTGTGGGCTAGTAACAATGACCTTCTCATTACAGTACCTATGTGGGCGGGATAAATGGTATAATTTAGATCCCGCGAGATCTGCTGACTGGCGAAACTTGGAATTTATAGCCATTCGCGATTTCATCTAAGTTGTAGCGTAATTTATAGCAACTATCGATTTAGTTTCACAGTTATTTTGAGTATGTTGGTGCCCGCTTACCTAATTATGTTCCGCTATATATGAATTTGATAAATTCAGTTTACTATTACTACGACAAGACTCGGTTTATATATTATAATCCCGACATTCCCGACACAATACGGCTAAGGGTTTGGGATATAAAGCCTCTTATAAAGGATTGAGCTTTTATTCTCGAAAGTCTATGGGAAAATTTATCAAGAAAGAAGAAATATTGAATAAGAGTTAAATGTCTCTATGTTCATCCGTAACCGATGTTAGTAAGTCTTTTCATGTCCTGTGTTTGTAGATTAATTGAAGCCAGACAGTCGTAAATATTATAATTTTCTTACGTTCATCGCCATTCTCTCATAACTATGCAAACACCAATTAAAAATTCTACAAAAATATTATCCTAAATAAGCCTCAGCCTCTTCTCCTCTTTAAACAAAGGCACTATTCAAACAAAGTACATCTGCATTCTTGTTCCATGCTCAATTAACAGTTAACATAAAAAAAAACAAGAAAAGCCCCACTGCGTTTCGGCAATTATTGCTCAGTTGTTATGTTTACCGTGTTACGGCTGAGCGCTGGCTATCCGAAAACTGTTGTTTTGTTGTTAATATGCGGAGCAATTCAGCATTTTAATGATATTTCAGTGCAAATTGAAAAGGCCCGGAGCACAATGGTGCGGCGACAAGGAAATAAAACTGTTCTGTTTGCTGTTTTGTGAAAAGGTGACGAGGTACGATCGTACATTTTACGTGCTGTTTCTCGTAATCATTTTAACGAATCTAGTTGTAACAATGGAACAGCTTTATCATTATTTTATCCGTAATAGATAAAATCGAGCATTTATAAGTAACTTAATGGTACCTACATACAATAGAAGAAATATTCACGTACTTGTATAAAACTTTAGTTAGCAAAAGTAAGGTCCAATAATTAGCAAATGATCACTATATGCGACTTTGCTATGGCGGGTTCAGTTCCAGTCACCCTGTATACCCTGTCACCCTGATTTCTGCCACTTTGTACTTGTTTATGGTTTCTTACCAATAAACCCTGTCGATCTTATAAATCAAGCCATCTTTTCACGTTAACAAATTTGTATGATTTGCGAAATTCCTAGAAAAGCTGTGTTTTTAATTTTATTTGATAAAATAAATAGATACTTTAAAAGAACACCAATATTAATTGGCGCCTACATAATTATAATTTATAACGTGACATTGAAAAGGGCACAGAAATGTTAAAGCCTTCTTTGTCGCAAGACAGCAACTCTAGATACGGGTCTGGTTTCCTCCAATATTCTTAGACCGCATGCAGCCAGCCATAAAAGATTGGGCCTTAAGTGGATGTAAGCAATAAATTATTGCCTAAGCCTCAATCTGCTGAAGCGAAAATATCTCGTACCAGATTCTTGTCGCACAACCCGGAACTCCGGAAAAAACGCGACATCACCCACAAAAATGCGCCGAGAAAAACATCGAGATAAGATATCTATTTGGGCTCGTGTGTGTATGAATAGCGGATCTATCGGAATTCGAGGCATGGGACCGAATCCTGGAGTTCCGGGCCTTTTGTCGCGGCACCGCTAAATAGAATCCTATGTGTCTCAGGTGGACATTGATATGCAGGGCTCGTGCCCTGCGCTTACCAACAAATTTTCTCAGCCTAGTCAGCTTCTCCGTAAACTTGCTATTTCACAACCCTAAACCCGCAATGTAATAACGCTAAGGACGTCTGTAATAAAATTCAATTATTCCCTCCCCTGTCCGCTTTTGTTACAATGAGGGCCGGATTTTTTTTCTATTACATTGACGGTTTATTGTTATGCTCTTTGAGGTCCAATTAAATTGATCCTTTAATATTTCGTCCCAGTTAAGCCAATCGTATTAAGTTCTTTCATTTTTACCTTCACGTTTATTCCTTTGATCACTGGATTGAGAAATTCAAATCAAAATAAAATATCCCATTCTTGGTAATATACTTTAATCCATATTGACCAATAACAGCCGTAATGATATTATTTGAATATGTGGGTATTCCAAATAAGTTGTATTACTTAAAATGTTATAATTATTTAACAATTAACCTTCCTATTTCATAGATACAATAAATCATCTCGACATCATAATAAGAGTTAAATAGTAATGAGGGTTTTTTGAATGAAAACATCCAAAATATGGTGTAACTGTGACGTTCGGTCTCGTCGCCCTCCTCATTGGTTAGTTGTCAAAAAACTGACATTCTGTCAACAATGAGCGAATAGTGACAGCGACCACGAGACTCCGTCGTGCCACCTAGCGGATTTTGTATTTTTAAAAACCCTAATTGAAAGGTTATTTACATTCTAAACATAGATGTACTTGTGACATTAATATCTTGTAAATGTCATAATCCACAAATCACACTTAAACTATTGCAATAATAAACTTTCATTTAGGTTTTCATATCGAATTTCCTATGTACCATTTCCATCATTTCGAATTTTTTACTACATCCACTTTTCCTCCCTTCAAAAGACGTAAGCATCAATCTAATAATAGTCCAACCGAAATAAAAAGAAAACTATTTCTCTATATACGATTGTCCATGTTATGATACGCGCCATTAAGTTCAATTCCCAAATGCTCATACAGTACTTATCTTATACAGATATATTGTTGTTATTTACTTCTTTTTCCAAGAGTTCATTTTATATATTACTATGTATATATATTACTTTTTACATAACATAACCTAAACTATTAATTATGGTACCAGCAATACAAATAACATCAATCAATCAATGGATACGTCGTTATGAAATTGAAATTCCGTGTGCTATCAATCTCTCCACTCAATAACAGTGTAAAGGCACTAACTGTATCTTAACTGGCTACATTAGTGCATATCAATCTACAACATAATACCTCACTAATATCTAGGTTGCCTAAACTTGACATATTACCCCTCATTGTATCCATAGAACGCTAGAATATGCCAGAAATTACCTAATAGTCGATTAGTTATCTATATTGATGATCCACCAAGACAAATGACTAAGTCTATAATTTGATACTCTGAAATTTGATGCTATCGCCTAACTTTGGTTAATTGCTTGACACTTGACAATGAGGAATAGTGTTAAGCTATTGTGGCAATTTCAGTACAGTAAATAATAAAATGTATGTATTTGATAGTGGTCAATCGTTTGTACGGTTCGTAGTGGTTCGTATTGGATGCCAAAGATAAGCTTCTTAGGCCTCTCTTTGCACGATTTCAGGAATATAAAAGATATATTTGTCCAAAACTCGAAAGTACCGTTACTGATGGATGTAAAATCTGCATTAACGCAAGCTAAGCCACGTTAAAAGTAATGTAGTGACTATACTAAACTATTGCCTCGCTTTGGTGGGTTTCCTGACACCGGCAGTCACAAAAAAGGTCCACTCATCTAAGACTAACGCCAGAAGGCAGTAAGCTTGCAATCCCGTCACAGAAGCCAAGCCTTCTTTTATTTTTGTCGTGTAATTAAACTTCTGTAACTCAAGGCGGCCTAATTATTTTTACAGGCTGAATAAAAAGACACGGATTTCACAAGGTTGTTAGCTGTAATCAGATAAGACGGTGTCGGCAGTAGTTGTGAAATAATTATAAATGAGGCCTTTTATCTGCAATTACATCACCCGCAACCCGCAATTTACTTTAATTTAAAGCTCTTTTCCTCATTAATTGAGGTGAAGCAGCCTAGCTATGCTGCCTTAATAAGTCTTGAATAAGGTTTCGGAAAAAAATCGTGTTAAACCTAAAGTTTTTCCCTCAGCATATTTTGTTCTAAATAGGCCATTTGCGGGACTCTTGAACAATTTAATTATTTTGTCAAAAAGATTTGCGGTTAATGTGTTGAAATGGGTTTCGTGGACTCTCTGTCCGTTGTTTTAACCGAGATTATGCGATAAGACGAAAATGGAGTACTGATTTTTAGTTTTTTACATTTAGTCAACTTTTTATAACAGCGTTTAATGCGAGGATTTTTGTGTAGGATAACCTATGTTATCCTACACAAAAATCTTCGCATTAAACCTAAAAATTACCTTTACCCCAAGGTGAAGGTAATTTTTCAAGTAGTTTTTAAATAGCTTCGTTTATAAATTATCAAAAGATTACAGGTTTACGGCGTCTAGGTGGTTTGGTTGTACAAACAAAATGGAGGAGGAGTCCTTCTTGGCGGGATAGGGCAAAGACAATACAAAATGAAGTGACAGTTGGTGGCATTGACAGCTCGTGGTTATAGCATTGGAGTACACGGCGTGGACATAGGTTTTCTACTCGTTCAATCTAAAGAACATTAAGATACTCATCTGTGTATGTTCCACGCACTATTCAACTAATTTTATTTACCAATAGGTAATTGCAATTATATAAGGGTCCTTTTTTTTAAATAAAAGGCTCAATGATTACTATATGACAACAATAGCTGTCATTCTTTAGCATTTTCAATAGACCATGTAAGCACGATGTGCTTAGAAGAAAAAATAATTTAGGCATAGTTACACATATCAATCATATTAAGACCAAATATATTTTACTCAATAATAAGTACATTTGCCAATATTGCTTCATATGACATTTATTTTACGGCGAAACCAAAAATTGGGTTCCATATAGATTTATGTCGATATCAACGTGGGTGCGACGCTCTACATATTTCGATGTGAAATTTGAATATATTTAGGTAAAACGTCTTTCAAATCGACCTACACTCGATTCCAGCGGATGACAGGCAAAGTGGTAATTTAAATAATAATATGTAGAAGCACGTTTGAGATAAGGTAAACACCTCAACTTTACTTTATTGTAATTGGCGACTACATCGTAAAACAAGAATCTTTATGAAGAAACTTGACGTGTCTTGGTGCAAAAGTGTGGTTTTTAATAAAGTTGTGCTTAAACCTTTCACTTTTTTACGATATAATTATATATCCCATGTTGGTCGGGGACTTAAAAAGAATGTGGCAGCTGTGGTTCTTGCCTAGCATGTCGTAAAAGACGACTAATGGTAGGATATTGGGTTTTTGCTATGTGATTGTGCAGGCGACAAGCTAGCTCTATTGAATCTGCCTACCCCTTTGGGGATTATGGGCGTGATGTTTTGTATGTATGTATGTATGTATGTCTAATTATCTATATCTTCATATTGTTATGTCGTAGAAAAAGGTAATTTATACCATAATTATCTATAAATTTTGCGAATTTGTTACGTTGAAGTAACCCCCACCTTATGTCGCACATATACCTTCGTATTCCTTACATAGGCATTTATATAAACATAGAACTCCACAAATTTCATAATTTACACATTAATAGTTTTTGAATGTGAACTTAGATTTATCCATCCAAGATTACTAATATGTTCATTAATAGCAAGTTACGTTTTTCCGACAAACATGATTTTCTAAAAAAAAAAACATTTCTTTCTGGTACCTCAGAAATTGTAATAAGACAGTAGGTACTTTATTTCATTTGATATCTCAATATTCCCTGTACAGTATGATCAGAGTGAGATACGCATGTAAATTCTGTTCCTTTTAAATTGAATCTACCAGGAACCTCGATTCATTTCTTCGAAACGTCTCATTCTAATTCCGATATCAAAGCAAATTACCATTCCGAGGTCTATTCGTGTTCAAACGCTTATTAAGCTAGTTGTAAGGAAGAGCACGCGCAATCATATTTTCTAGAGCCAATTTAGCTTTAGCGAAGGGCAAAACAACGCTAGATATCTGAACATCTGGTCGCGGCCCAACTACCCACGGAACCAAACAAGGCGCATCATTAGCTTGCTTATAAACTACGCCACAGTTAAACAAATTACAGTGAATTATGTCCGTAACAGAGTACAAAAGATCTCGTCCATCTAATACGCGTAGCGTAAAGTAAGTGCTCTCTAGAATCTGTCACGAGATATCTGATGATACAGTCGGCTGTTATCAAGCATAAAAAAATGGTTGGGTTAAAAATATACATGTGTAGATAAATACAGACTAATAATACCGATAGAAAGTATAGTATAACATAAATTACCGTCCTGATTAAATATTACCACCTGTAGAAATAATTATAAATCTATCTACAAAACTATATAACACAAACGTATCTAGCAATATAAGATCTCACATTGCTCGGGAAGTGACTTAAATTAATATCTACTAAAATAATATGATAATTTAATCATACAAATTTCATTATGCGAATCCTTCAAAAAGGTAGCAAAAGTTTGTATAAGTATTTGTACAAATAAATCACTAAAATAAGTATTGCAATCCTTAGATATCATTACATTACTGTTTTCTATTCTGCACTGTGTTATGCTGCCTCGCTGAAACCAACGAACTAACTTAATTAAATTTGTACACAGCATTATGTGTTCGTTAAAATTATGAGAGCTTGTTGCGTTCTTTATTTTATGAGCTAATTTTGGATTGCGCGAAATTATGAAGATTACATCTTGAAAGCAGTATTCCCTTTAACTAAAGAGACGAGTAGTACTTTGAACCTGCATTTGTTTATAATTAAAGTCAAGAAATATCTTGAAAACATGGTGTTTTTACAAATAAATGGAGCAGAGAGTTAATTCTTCTTCTTTGTCTTAAAGTACAGCTATTTCTAAAGAAACCCAGAGGTTAAGCTAGCAAACCACTGTGAAAAGACAAAACTTCTTAATCGTGAGTAATAGCTTGTTCGTCCTCAATTCAGTAACAGTAAAACAACAAAAAAGCGACAATAGAGGCAAAGAAAAGGTAATTTTATTTAGCAGGAGCTATTTACTCGACTTGAAGACATTCAGATAACATTCGAAATTAATAATCACCAAAAGTTTCTATATTTAAGAATTTTTTAGTTATTAGCAAGCTCTCCCATGATTTCTATAAGGTTCTTTTTATAATTTGAAAGACTTTTTTAATTTTAATATCTATGCTAACGATCCTTCTCTAACCGGTTTACTTGTTGCCAGGGCTCCGTAAATATATACCTTTACACTATATACTATTTATTAATTATGTTAGAATAAGCAACTATTCGGTCCATTATCGGTAGCTGAGTTTCTTAATTGTTTAGAGAACTCTCAAAAGTTTAAAAACAAAGTATATAACAAGCATAATAATAGATAATGAATAACATTAAGATAATAATCTAAAGTAGTTTGCTAAAAGTAGTTTTATGATACGAATACGGAAGGTTAATATGAACGAGTATCCAATCGTATTTTGATCCTTAAAAGTAGTCGATTTAAAATCAATCGAAAGTGGTGGACCAACTTTGATCCTCAGTAAACTTTAATTTAACCGTCGGTTTTCGTATTCGCCTAAAATAGGGCGGTGCAAATCAAAGGCAAACAGTGTTTATTCAGATGAGGCTCGTGAAGGGCGCTTATAAAAGTCAAATGAAGCCACCTACGACCACTGTGCAAAACCTTTGACTGACTACTCTTTATGTGGATTGTAAAAGTAATGATGCGAAATTTATATTCTTTTAGAAACTACTTCTTATAAATAATAGTAGTATTAATTCTGAATAGCATGAATCTTTCGAAATTTCGTCTTAAATTATTAATTAATATCGTAGAACTCACTATTAATAATACAGGATTATGATACTCTCCTTAATTAACATTAATTTTTTTTTTTGTGTGAGTCAGACTCAACCTTATGAAGTTTTCAAACTGACGTGTAACATAATATGTATCTGTATTTTTAATAAAATTGGCCTTCACTCCCGATTTCAAAAAAAAAAAACGCTATTAAGGATAAGTAGAAGGCTTCCTGTACCACAATAGAGAAGTTAAAACCGTCTTCAAAAAAGATTTTTAGGTCAAATCGGGAGTGTCTTTTATCATATCGTCTCAAAATTTCCGCTTCAACGGCGTCTCCTATTAAAAATAAAACAAAGAGCCCGCTTTACGCACGGGGCGGCATAAAATAAATTCACGCACAGATTATACGCACCGCGGCTCCATTCGCGCCAAACGCGCCGAAGGGAATGAAAGACGAATACAAAGTTTCTAATAGTAATGGTTGCGATAAACGCCGCCATTATACATAATTACGCGATGCAAAGACAAGCCAAGTCTCATCGGCGGAGCGACTTATAAAAGTTATAAAACTCATTTGGGGAGGAATTATGTGATCCGTTTTCACACTCCGCTCCTCACTATGGTAATGTGGTTAAGGAAAGGGTGTAGCGCGTATTGTTAAGAACGTTTGCACTGATTCAATTTTATTCTGCGGTAATTCGATCTACGTGACACACTTTTATTTGTCAGTGAGATGGTAATGGAAAGGACACGCACTTCACGTGTTGTTTAAAACCGTATTCTGGATTTTTTAAGTTTAAGTACGTTTTTATTCCCACTACTAATCGGTGGTCAGAAAATATGCATTTCATATATATATGGATATGTTACCATGATCCAATTTATTTGGTTCCCTTATGTAATGGGTACAAAGCTCAAATTGCACCCATTTCAATATTAATTGGATGCGCCGAATTTAGAATTGTAGTTGAAACGGAATTCGAATATAAACGGGTCAAAAAAGTATACCTAACTACGTTTTTTTTCCTACTTTGCAGTAGGAACAGCACATATCTTTAAGCTAAGCCTCATTTATTTTGTTTCCAGGGCTGAACATCGCAATCTGCTGATCGTAAACCAGAATGTTCATGAAAATCATACTATAATTTATTTACAAATGCTAAAGATTTTTCCTAAATTTTTTATCTAGAAATAACTGATTACCCTTGGTTACATAAACTATACACAAAACCCATCAAAGTACTCAAGAACTGTATAAGACTTAAAAAAATTCTAACCTCATACTTTATTTTAATTTACTACGTATAGCGATATTTCTCACGTTCCACCTAAAATTAGTTAGGCAGTTGTCTAATTAATTACCCTAAACGTGTTCCAAGTAAACACGTACATAATAAATCACATTTCGACACGTCCTGATTATAAAACTTCCATAATTCTTTACTGTAGGAACGTCGAAGTTGCCTCTGTAGATTAATGAAGGAGCTCATAAATCACAGGTAACAAATTTGAGCTCCAATATGGCCTCTGTTTGCGACGATGGGCTATGAGCTATAGTCAGATTCGTATTCATATTCTACTATTTGTTGATCACTGGTGGAGAGCGATGCATCAATCAAACGGCAAAAGGATGCGAATAAAACACATTTGGATTTTACGAGTCTAGACAATTATAAAGCTTTTTATGTTTATCATATGTGATCGTGTAAAATTAGATTTCAATCCATATATATGTTAGTTAGTATAATTTATTATAACTTATACTAAACTATATAATAAGACTTGAAGAAGAATATGACATGTATATTATTCACTTAGTCTGTCAAAGTGTAAGATGATTAAATAAAATTTGAAATAAAAATACTCAAGTAACACGCACATGTTTAATCCTCCATTTACTTCCGTTACATATCAATGCACACCCACACATACACACACCCACACCACAAACACACACACACTCACACACACAGAAACACGTATAGAACTTTACTACATTTAATCTACGATTACTTTAACATTAACATTAAAATACAGAATATTTTCTTTTATTGTAACACGCTTGTTGCTGTTTTTTTTTATTAAGAAGAGCCTGACTCATAACACAGGGTGACTTTTTAAGAGAGTCGTTCATTAAATATATGAAAATGTGTTTTCTTGAATAAATGATTTTAATTTTAATTTTATTATTAATATCATAATTTTTATTTCCATCAAGAGAAGAATTGAGGATTACTAGTTAAAATGCCTACAATAGCAGACTGAAATTTATCTAATCCATTTAAACATGCATCCATATATCTTTCCATTCTTAAACGTTTGTACATTATTAGTATGATAATGTAGTACGCCGCTATAGTAAATTCACTATTTGTTAATCACTGGGCGAGGTCAAAACATCAATCACGCCAGTAAAAGAATAACAAACGTATTGAAACAAATTTTCATCCCCTGATTTACGGCTATTTCACAGCTATATGTATCCCGGAGTTAAAAGAGATTTATGATCTGTGACGTAAGTTTGGCGTCATAAAAATATTTTACTAACAGCGACAAACAGTTTTTGTCACAAAACGCCATAAGTCAGAATATGACATTTTTAATGATCATTGACTGCGGAACCGTGTTTATTAGTAACGAATTTTAATTGGTTTTACGGAACAACTGTCATAGGTATGGATATTTATTACTGAACTAACTGACTCAATCAGCACAAATAACTTGACAGTAGGATCTTTTGTGTACTATGCATTTACATTATTTTTATCAAAGCAGAAAATTAAGAGTCAAAAGGTATACTAAACATCTCTCAAGATTATAGTTTTAAGAGAAAAACGTAGTCGCTAAGTATTAATGGTGAATATAGAATAATTGTACCATTCTGTAATTTGGTAAATAAAAGTTACGTTTACAGACAATCGTTGACAGAAGTAGAAATAAACTGTCCCCGTTGAACAATTGTTCCTAGAAAGCTGCAAAGCACCGTCACTTAATATAAGATCTCCCTAGGGAAGTGAAGCAAACGGCTCAATAAGATGAGACGGTATCATCATCGCGGGTAAAAAATGTCGTAAACCGTGGGAGGGGCCGCATTAAATAAATTGCACGCGGGTACGCCGAGACATCTGTGCCAAGCCGAGGCACGCATCGGCTTGCTAGCGCCGGCTAAAGAGCTTTCTGGACACGTAAAGGGAGTTTAGGGGGTGCGGTCGTAACAGGGTGCGGTTTTAACAGCTTGAACAATTTGGAAGTCTGCGATGGAAATGAATAGACGTGTAGTATGAATCCCACATTTAAGACAGTACTAGCCTCTTTACAAAGACCACAGTGCGTTTTGTGCGATTTATAAATTTTCCGGGATAAAAGTTAGCTGTATGCTATTTTAGTTTTTGTGAAAGTTTTCATCTCAATCTGTGCAGCCGTTCTGGTGTGATTGAGTAACATTTAAACACCAATCCACATTTTCATATTTAAAATTGTAGGAACATTGTATTGTATATTTGTGAAATTGGAAAAAGCTTTAAACTCAAGAAAGGAAATGTAATATTGTCTACATACTAATTTTGTAAATTTCGCGTGCACTAAATAAAAATCTGTATCATTTAGTGGCGCTAGTTATATGGCATTAGACGAGTATTTAGACATAACTATTTTGTTCCTAATGGTAGCATTAGTCTATTTATAATAAAATCACATGTTTAAAATATTCCTAAAACTTTTTTCCTGATAATTTTTTGTAAATTTGATGGAACAGTGTGCTTAATGTGTGGTTAATATTTTATTTCTACTGTTTGAAAGCAAAGCTAATTTGTCAAAAAGACTGGTTGAGTAAGAATTTTGGATGAAAAATATTGCGGCAACATCGATTACTATGTTGCCGCAATATTTTTCATCCAAAATTAAACAAAAACAAAATATCCTTGAAAATTAATCTGCACTTCTCTAAAAACGTTTCATATTCGGCTATTCTGCTCGAGTTGGCACGTCAGTCGGGAATATTCGCATTCAAAAGTATGTACGTAACAAAAATCCTCCGCACGTCCGTTTGTTAAAACCCTTTTCAGTGACTGAAACTCCTTGTTTTCAAAGCCGGAGCGATTTTACGAACCTCGGCCGCAAAGCGCAAAGCCCTGTAGACGCCTCGGAACACTAGACCGCGATCCAGCGAAGTGGGTTGGCACATGTCAAATTTTTATTGCTCGAGAAGTTCCGATGCCTACAAAGAAAAAAGTTTCTCAGCCAATCGGGATTTATCGGATCTTTTTACCAGTAATATATTTGAACCCGGATTATGGAATTATAAGTTATGAGTTTGGCGTGACTTATTGCTAAATTCAGCGATAATAATCCAAGAATGTTGACACCCTACTCAAATAGCAACTTCAGTAAACTACATTTTACTTATAGCTAAACTAAATCTTAAATATTTGTTAGTTTTATTACATTGTTTTAAAAAGCTATCCCGTAGTTATTTTATCGTGATTAGGAATGACCTAGAATTTCTGCGAATTTCAAACATTCATCAAAGTCAAACATATAAGTGAGTGGTGTCGACTGCCCAATACAAAAAAGCATGAAATTTCAAGTTAATAATACTCAGAAGAAGTAAACAATATTCGCAATTAGGATGTTGACACCAGTTATATTTAATTTTGAAATATCAATTCTGAAAATGAAAGTATCGTAGTATGCTGTTAAGCCTTATTGATTTTCAATCATATTGAGTCTAAGATTTTTAATTTTACAAAAACTGCTTAATATTAAGTCGGTTGACTATACAAACTAGTGACGTCACACGTTGACAAGCCCATACAAAATCTATGAAGTAATTTCGTTTTCACAGCTCTTAAAAAGTATCTAGAATTGACTAGCCAGTCAACATCCCTATTGATATCCAATAAAGTTTCCTTAAGTTTTTGCATTCCTCAAATTGAGATCAAATGCCTCGCATCACATCAAAAGCCGTTAAAAAAATACCCCTACCTCTCATACTCTTCAAATCATTTGTCAAGTGGAAAAACCAATGTTGTTGATACAACCTTCCTACGAAAAGATGACAAACAATAGATTTAGATGTTTCTATTTATCCAACTTTGCCAGAGCGATACCGTATAAAATCCCAGCATGATTTATTGAATGTTATTTTGCGACCGGAGCCCCGGGCTTTCCGATTATGAAGCCTCTTATTTGCTGAAGACCTTGCAATATATATTTATAACTTTCATATTAAACGCGGTTTCGTGGGGTATTCCCTACACAAACTAGTTTGGGAAACTTTTGTTTACAATATATGAAAATCGGGACTTTTCTGATTTAACGGGCGATGGGTAACGGCCTTCGGATTAATGCATCAAGTGTTTTGGAACTTATGTAAAATTTTAAATTAAGCCTCGGTTAAATTAGTTTAGGAAGGCATTTTGATGGATGTTGATGCATTTAGTATAAAATATGTTAACAAAAAAAATTGCGTTTTAAAATCAAACTAATTGATTAACAATTTACACAAAACTGACCATTAAAAATTTTTTAGAGAATTCTTGGTTCATCAATGCTTTTTATTAAGCTTATAAAATTAATACTATCTCTAAATCCTTCTAAAAATCTAGTCTTGGATGACTTGTTTACATTACGGGCACTGATCTCGTACAAGGCACACGTTATTTTTAACTTTGAAAAATAAAAAATAAAACAAGCATTATTCAACCTATTAGTTAGATATGAATTGTTAAACTTTAGAAAACAAATTTTAACACCGTTGACGCAAATATTTGCTCGAAGTTCAAACTGTGTTCCAATATTTGGCGTAAATATTTCCATTATAGTTCCATCAATGTTTAACCGCGATTTTTAAACAAAAATTCCCAAAGATTCAAATTTAACGACTATTAAGCTGAGTTTCATGTACCAACATTTCCTCACCACCGTATAACAGTGGATAACGAAGTTAATGAAGTGAAAGTGCATGCAGAATGAGCTCAAAACTATGAGATTATGTTCGGAAACTTTGCTTTGACGCAATATATTATCGCATTATATTATTCCCGTTGTTTCCTGCTGCTTAAATGCATTAAATAGTTAGGCGATGTAAAAGCGAATTGTAGCGTTTCTAAAATACCGTTTAACAAAAAAATACTGACCATTTGAGGTCTTTAATATACTTCATACGTGAGGTTTGCTAGTAAAAACTCAAGCATGCACATTGGAAATAAAAAAAAATTGCACGAGTTTAAACACATACGGTATGTAAGGAAAAATATTGTATGTTATACGATATTTACATATACGAGTAGGTTTTATGGTAATGAATGGTAGTAAGAGAATTCAGTATCAAAGCATATACGTCCAAGAAGATCTAATAAAAGTCATATTACGTATTAAATTTACGAATAAGTAGTTAAGAAAATACATTCCAAAGTAACAGTTAAGTATCATTATATCACTCTTAATACATTCTTTGCACTACCACAAATTGGACCCTAATAGATAAGCTCCTAAGTTTACCAGTACATAGCTTACATTTACGCAACGCAAGCCTGTACGTACTCGCCGACCAACGAACAGTTTTCATATTATCGAGTGCCGTGAAACTTCTCCGGGCCTGCCGTTATTGCTGTTTACTCGACTGAGAAAAATTCCAATTTCTGTACTTTGTTTTTTACAGATCCATTTCCTTCCGAGGACCTTTCCGATTTCGCTGATATTGTAAGTAATGAGAGAGTGGTGTACGTAAAAGGAGCGCTATTCCTTTTGTGTAATAACCTTTCATTTTTATATTTCAATGTTGAGTTAATGGAATGGTTTCTAGATTGATCTGAAATGATGGCATATTGATACTTCAATATTGGGAAAGCTAGTTATTATTATCGTACGTTTTGTTGTTTCGTTTTGATTTCTAGTTGAGTATGTAATATCGGTACTAAGTAACGTACCTATAGTTCTACGTAATAGTTTTAGTACTCATTTGGTGTAACTATTAACATATATTTAAAGTCATGATTAGGAAATTGGTTACGAGTAATACCTATTCGTTATCTATGAAATGGCAACTACTATTAAAATATTTTATGATCATACATACATAACATCACGCCCATAATCCCCGGAGGGGTAGGCAGAGTCAAAGGGGCAGCACGCCTCTTTAACCAAATTCAGCCAAAAATAAAATCGGTCTGGGTTAGATGGAAAATTGTGAGAAAGTAGTAACAAGTGGCTAGCTTGTCGCCTACACAATCACATACCCAACACCCCATATACCATTAGTCGCCTTTTACGACATGCTAGGCAAGAAACACAGTTGGCACATTCTTTTTAAGTCCCAGACCGACTTGGGACAAATGAAAATAAATATAATTAAAGTTTACTTTCGCATCTACTGCAGATTTACAGCCAGAGCAGATTGAGTGATAATATCTACTTGTGCAATTTTGTCAATTCAATTATATTAATACATATTTTTGTTGTAAATCTTACTGCAATCGCATTCACTGAAATCCCTTTTACTATGTATCGCTTTCAAACAACTAAATGGATATCGCAAACTACGTTTGGTAATAAACCGACTACTAAATATTCTATGCAACATAACTGGACTACTACGGACGACCTGAAATTAGACGTTCATCCTACCGCTTATACTAAAACTACGTCATTCTGCCCTAATTTATTACAACATAGGCTGGCATTAAAATATCACCATGCCCCCTACCCCTAATACCTGTGTGATGCTCGATCATTCCCCCATATTATCATTATCCTACATAATCTCGTATTATAATGTACCTAACAAGTGAGGAAAATGGGGGCCGCCCGATTCGCGAGGAGGTAATGTACGGGAGACTTTGATTGATCGTCCACGCCGAGACCTACAAGTGTAGCCAGTCAAAATTTAACGTATTGCGCATAAGGGACTTACTAGTTTTTATCAGCTTCGTTGAGTTATTGCTAGCTTTTACGTTTTGGTTTTGAGAGCAATTTGGATTTTGAAATGAAACGTTATTACTCAGTTGACTACCTTACTAGGTTTGCACATGAACGTATTCTAGATATTTTTATACAAATATTTTACTTAATTTTTTTATGTACAGATTGAGCAGGTACTTTTGAATGCTTGATGTGCTGGGATGATAACTAACTAACTGATTACTGGGATAATGAACTAGGATTTGCCTAGATGAAACATTTCAACATTTAGATTATAACTTATTCCTATGTTTTTGTGGATTATGATGCAATAAAAACGAGCTAAGAGTGAAAAGGTTCTAAAACTGACAATTTATTGATTTGAAAAACTGAATACACTAGACCTTTTAACTATTTCAGTACACAAATACAAGTAAACACTTAGTTCAATCACGTGGAATAAAGATTCGACAAAATATACACTGTACTGAGCAAGAATTAGAACATTGTTCTCTGGGGTCATTGCCCAATCATACAAACTCTTCTAATTAAGCTACTCGACGCTCCTTAATCTAGTGTTCACTCACACAGTGCTACAAATAGGGAAACGCAGAGAAAATTGGATGGCCTTTGATTAGGCACTGGAGTTAGACGAGACCAGCTGTTTAGAGTCAACCGAATGTGCGAATTAACTGTCAGCTAAATGGTATAACGCTAATTAGTACCGAGCGACAATACATTTTTGACTTACGGTTATAATGTAACAAACACAATTGCTGACAAATTTATCTTACACTAATGGACAAGTAGTGGGAGAGATTGAAGAATTTTGAATATCACGTGAACAAGCCATACCTACATTTAAAAACCAACGTCTGGCATAGGAAAAATCACGTTTAGAATGTGTTTTTTTTTTTAAAGTCAGTCTCTATAATCGTCGGGCCATCACACTGAATCGAAATTCGGACAAGTATTGGGCGCTATGGTGGAATAACCATAAACACTAGCAAAATACAAAATTTATATAACGGTTACTCTTGCTTATAATAAATAAAATAAATAAATTAATAGTCCCATGTTGGTCTGGGACATAGCCCATGTTGATCTGGGACAAAAAAAAAGAATGTGCCAACTGTGGTTCTTGCCTAGCATGTCGTAAAAGGCGACTAATGGTTTACGGGCTTTTGGGTATGTGTCTGAGTAGGCGACGAGCTAGCCACTTGTCACTGCTTTTTCACAATTGTCCATATAACCCAGCTCGGCTTTATTTTTGGCTGAATGTGGTTGAAGGGGCATGCTGCCACTTTGACTCTGCCTACCCCTTCGGGGATTATGGACGTGATGTTATGTATGTAAATAAATTCTCTAGAGTGACACACCAATTCTCTAGTTCTAAACTAAGGTTATAAGCTTATCAGGCAAGTTTTTGAAAGCGTAAATTTATTATAGACTTTCTGGAAGTTTATTAAATATTTTAATACTAAGACCAATAAATTATTTCATGATAGCCCTGCATGAAATAATAATGCTTTGAGGATTATGTTACACCTTTGTTGAGCGATAGATACGCGCATAAGTTCATTGGGACGATGAATCAATATTCATTTCAAATTTGCTTCAATCCAATTCCGAATCGGCTGGTATCTGTTAACAAATGTAATATTATGGCGGTACAATCAGAGTGTGGTATTAACAAAAGCAAATCCTTTGGCTCATTTACGGAGATCCGATTTGTTGTTAATTTAAAATGATGAATGTTTTTACTTTATTACTTAATGAAATCAAAAAATATGGTACTATAGATTACGCAATTTCTCCTTTATCTGTTTGTACATATATTTTTGAACATAAGCAAATACTTAATAGCAATCTCAGGAAAATGGTTTTTAAACCCATTATTGAGGATATAATTTACGGTTCTTATTCGTCAATATATTTTTTTTTTTATTCTGATGATTTCAATTTTAAATGCCCTCATATATAAAAAAAATCGAGCGAGTTAACTTATTATTTTAGACATTATTTAATTGTATACTGCCCTAAGTATCTTTTAAGCTAATCATGTCACAAATAAGGCTTCTTGACAGCGACATAAAAGAGTTGTTATTAAATCTAACTACAATTTGGTTTGACAAGTCATGAATTCGTTTTAATCGTAAATAATATTATGTGATATCTATCTTAACTAACAATAAGGATTTGCCCTCAACATATTAAGCAATACACGAAATCTCTACTTTAAAAGGTACCTGTATAAGTATTTTGTAATTGTAATTATTTACTACTAGCTGACCCGGCGCACTTTGTAACGCCCCGTTCTCGGATTTTCAATACTTACTTATTTATTTTTTTATTTACCCCGCAACTTTTTTATTTTATTCTTTCATAAGAACCTTCACTTGACAATAACAAACACAACTAAAAAGAATTAGCAAAATCAGTTCAGCTGTTCTCGAATATTATAAAAGAAGTTTACGTATAGATAAAACAGCCACAAAAAACACGAGTGATCCCTACTGAGCGAGACATGCCAATATAACAACACGTCCATCAAGATATAAGGAGGTTGAATTATTAAGAATTTATCATCACGTCAGAGGGAATAATACTGGTTATTTGTGCATACGTCGAGTAGTTCTAGTATAGTATAGTAATAACAGTAGGAACGTGAAAGACGTAGCCAATATCATACGTCTCACGCTCCGACTTTTATTTGAAACGTGAATGACAGACAGACATGTCACGCAGATCTAGCATCGAACCTATTGCGTTACGTGAGGATGCGAGAGTAGGTAATATTCAATGTCGAAAATACATGAAGCGTACAACTATTGAAGGTTTTACTTCCGAGTGATGAGTGACTACATTTAGCGGAAAAAATCTTTTTCTAAACGCTAAGTGCATTTTTAAATATCGCCCAAGAACCTTTGCTATATGTAAGACGTGAAGACTACATTAAAACTACATATATACTTGTCATCATGCACGTAATACCCGAAGGGGTAGGCTGAGTCAAAGGGGTAACTAGCCCCCTTAATTTTCATTCAGCCAAAAAATAAAACTAGGCTGGGTTAGATGGAAAACTGTGAAAAAAAGTAGAGACAAGTGGCTAGCTCGTCGCCTACACAATCACACATCTAAAACCCGATATACCATTAGTTGCCTTATACGACATGCTACGCAAGAAACACAGTTGTCACATTTTTTTTTAATCATAGACCAAGAAAAATAATAATTGTATTAACAGTTTAGACTTTGATATCTTTGACTTTAAGAAATTCAGGTATTTTACCTATAAAAGATGTAACAAAGAAAACCTCTCAGATCTCCATACAACTATGGCGAAATTTGAAAGGTATGGCCTATTAATATATGATAAGCATTGTTTTCCTCAAGTAAGTAATTTAGACTTTCTTCAATTCTTAGGATTGTTTCATGAAGTTCCTACCTCTATATAAAAACCGCATACCCTGAAAAATACTTTTAGTAATATTTCATCAGTTTCTACATGTTTTGTTTACGTAAATACATTTGTGAATACTTCCAAAGCAAAGGGTGTAAATTCATAATATATTAAGTGATATTTGTTAACCGAGTCTGACATACTGCCAGAAGTCCCTCTAAAGTTTGGCAAGGTAGATAAGCCACACTTACTCAATGGGGAAAACTGGGTAATCGGTCCCTTTTTGATAACGTAATCGACTTTGACGACGCCCCTGGGAGAATGAAGGGGAAACTGCAGCTTCTTACCTTCAAACAACCACTTACACTTAGTTTGATCAACTAGTGATAATTTTACTTCATAGTGTTATCGATGTCTGTAACTTAGTCTGTTGCGTCTACCTTACATCTTACTAATATTATAAAGACGAAAGTTTTTAATGTTTGTTACTCTTTCACTGCAAAACGGCTAAACTGATTTGGCTGAAAGTAAAACTGGTGTAACCTTGGATTAAGACAAAGGCTACATTTTATCCCGAAAAATTTAAAGATCCCACGGAAATTAAATTTTTTGGACTACATGCGGGCAAAGCCGCGGGCAACACCTAGTATTTCATAACACAGTTAAGGATTAGTATTGACCATGATTAAAAGAAGAAAACTTCAGACAGAGCTTGGATGTAGATAGATGAGCCTTTTTAAATATACACTACATATTTTATTGTTTTCAGTAACTTAATTTCGATTAGTTTGCATTAAAAGTTGTAAGCCTACTTGCTGGTTATAAATGTTCGAGTATACCTATCTTACTTTAGACTACTTTTAAATATTGAACTTGGAGTGTTCTCAACCCTTTTAATATTGGATTTGGTTGACAAGCAACCGAACGATATATGATTAAACTTACGCGTTGCATTATCACTATAAATAATACTGACGGGACTAAACTGAACGATGTTTAGTTTAAGTCATCAAAACGGTAAATATAAAATAAAACAGATTATAGTTATTGTTTAAAGTAACCGTATACGCAGATTTAAATAGGTAGATCTTTAATAAAAACCTGTCATGCAAGTTGCATAGTAACTATTTCAGCATTATTAGTTTCAATGTCTCCTACCCTGCGGGGATTACGTGTGGATTAAGACTTACAGAATGAAATATAGACTTTCAATAATCTGGATTTATGTACCAATGCTGCCAAAGCATTATTCTGCAAAATCCTTGCATCCGATTTATAGGTACTTTCAGTATTGCTTTCTATTTAAATGGTGTAGCTTCTATTACAAATGTACTTAAGTAAGAAAAACAGATATTATCAGAGTCTAATTTTATTATTTTTATTTAGACTACTAGGCATATTAACAAAGATTTGCCTTACAGAGGAAAAGCTTTTCCGTTCATTTAAATCGATTTCGCGAATGAAATAAGTACAAAAAAAATGCAATTCAAACTTTTTACTCCAATCTTCTTCTACACGTACCTATAAACGATCCAGAAAACTATGGAAAACCAGTCCAGATTTACAATAGTACAGATTGAAAGAAATATCCTAATCTGTTAATATCATGTGCGCGCTAGACAAGTGGGACTTGTAATCCAAAACCGCCTTCAGCCAGCACTCAAGAAGCAATATCAGTTATTACTAATTGATTGGCAGACGCGAATCGCTTAATATGCCTGTTATTGTCTAACTTCGAAATAAATACCTTCCTAATTGAAATCGGCTCATCGCTAACATCACATTGGCATCTTATCTCAATTTGTGATGTCTGATCTTTGTATTTATAGTATCTATTTGAAGAGTTCAATAGTGTTTGCTTGCTCGAGCTATTATAGATAATAAGCATCTTGATACAATTAATACTCAACTACTTGAAAGAAAATAAGTAGCGTGTTAACATTGCTATTTAACTGTTTTATTAACACACATCATCTTCCTAGCGTTATGTCCCGTGCTTAGACGGGGTCCTCTTAGACCATGATCCAGGATGTAGCCAGTCTGGTAATTACATTGAAGCGACTGCCGATCTGACCTTCGTAACCCTAAGATAGGAGAACCAGACAATTTTTGGTTGACGGTTACAAATCCAAAGTTATTTGAATTTGCAGGTTTCATCACGATGTTTTCCCTCACCGTCGAGCTAGTGGTATAAATACGTACATAGATTGGAAAAATCCAGAGGTACGTGCCCGGGTTTGAACCCGCACTCCTCGGTTAAAAGACGCGTGTCCTTACCATTGAGCTACCACCGCTACCTTTATTTATTAAGACACTTAGTTTTGGATAAATAAACAAATTTGAAGAGCCTGTAAGTGTTTTCCCAATATCTCATTGGACAAATATCCGAAAAGAGTCAACAGTGGTTTAGGTAAGAAAGGTTGGGTAAACATTACTTTTAAAGACTTATTATATTTTAATTAATTAGGCCTTATTTAATTTTACACTTTATTTTAACAGATGCTAACTATAATGCAGAAAACTATGCAACTGGGTTTACTAAATACATACATACATATACCTAAATATAACATCACGCCCATAATCCCCGAAGGGGTAGGCAGAGTCAAAGGGGCAGCATGCCCCTTCAACCAAATCCAGCCAAAAATAAAGTATACTAAATACGAGACGCGAAAATGCAGTAATACTTTAACAGGAAATAATGGGAATACTTAAACTTATCTTCATATAAATATTTCGTAATCTACTTATCTCAAACGTTTCACCAAGATTTAAACGCAAACTCCTTTCTATAGCTTAAGTAAATTTCATTCTCATCCATCTTCACGAACACATAAAGCAGTGAGTTTTAAAATACATAGGCGTTCATTTAAAATTGAGCTCAAAAGCCGTTTAAATTGGGATTACTTCAGGTTCCCGCGTCCCTCCCAAAAAGTGATTACAATGGATTTCATAGTAAAATGCGCTCGTTAGGACTCCTTCCATTTGGAGTGATTACGTCATCGCGGCTTGCTCACATCAAGGGACAGTAGAAGGCAGTTTTATGAAATTTATCTAATCATCGTGTTTATTGCGTCATAATATTTTGCATTGCTGTAAAACGGTCTCAACCTATTAACGTTTATCTTTATGTTAAGTAGGGATAGCATTTACCTATTCATATATTTAAGTCTATAGTTATACACCCGTAGACCGCACATCTAGACGAAGGTACTCGTATATAGTGTAAGACTAACTAACTAAACTTTACGCCAATTCCCTAGCGGGGTAGGCTAAGAGCACCGAACGATCCTTACACACCTCAATTGCTTCAACATTCATGATCCTTTTCATACAAGCTCTACGGTTTTTATGGCTCCTAACATCACCTTCTGTTAACACAGGACTAATCTGGTCGTGTAGGTGAGCCCGGGCCTTCCGCGGCTCCTACATCCTTCCACTCTCGCATTGTATATCTTATTAGGATATGGTATAATAACTTAAAAACTCTTCTTCATTATGTTCAATGGATACCCAAGATATCCCAATCGCGAATATGTAAAACTTGACTATAATATTATTTATGACCATAACATTACTTAGTATGGTATGCTATACCGATTGTAATCGTTTGCGATTCCACCCTTAGACATTAATTTTCCTCATTTGTAGTACTTACCCTATTCAGTATTGATTTACGTTTTCGTTTGAATTATAATGTAAGGTATGTCGAATTCAATAATATACGTTTAATATAGTACGCGAAAGCGAATCCACCGGGCTGACTCATTGGTCCCTACCATTCATTATTTCTTGGCATCCAATTAAGGTTCCGAATCAATTATGCCTCTAAGCTATATTGGAGCATTACATGGAACTGTGCCCCATGTCGAATTCGTTAAGCCTAAGAGAAATTGCACGAGTATATAGCATATGTAAGTATGATTGAATGATAAATGTTTGATGTTTTTTTTTTTTTTTATATTTGTGTAGAGAAGGAGGTTTACAACTAAACATTATATGTAAGAATAGCTTTTTATTATTGTGGTTCTGGTTGATCTTGATCTATTTGTTAGTCGAGTGGTCAGACACCCTGCCAAAAACGAAACCAAGGGTCACGGGTTAGAAAACCGCTACGAGCAAATGTTTCGTGTGATGAACATGTACATTTGTAGTCGAGTCATGAATGCTTACAAAGATATTTTAGTATGTCTATCCGTTCACCTAGTATCCACAGTACAAGCATGAGCTTAGTTTGGATCTACGGAATTGTGTGTCAGTCTAGACATTTTTTTTTTAATTTATTATTACTTTTTTACATATGAACACGAATATTATTACAGTTGCCGATATATTCGAAATTGCCCAGATGCACTAAAACACTGGCGTAAGTAATTTTCAAGCATTTTTTAATTATAAATTTTCTACAGTAATTAAATTAAATGAAAATTGAGAGATAAATCATTATTATTTTCAATAAAGAAATCATTATTATTTTCAATAAATAAAGTAGTTCTGTGTGACGTACTTAGTTGTGTGGTTGTCATCTTACAGAAACATGGCATTTTGTTCAGAAATAGACCACGTCATTTTGTATGACGTAATTCCTCCAGTTACTACCAACTCTAGGTCTGGCTAACAACGACTACCTAGACGAAACGGTGTCACATACATCTAAAGACGGAACGGCTTTTTCTTGCATATTTTTCGAGTTCCGTGTTCGCAAAACGATACTTCATTTAACAGTAAGAAACGAATCATTAACCTTAATTTATATTATACCAAACAAAGACTACGGTGATTCTTTATATACAGCAATATAAAAGTTTATATTTAAAAGTTTAACTGTTAGTAACTGCGTTAAAGGAGGTACCTACAAAAGATAAGTTAATAAATATCTTGAACATTAAATAAGTCGTAATACAGGGATGGTTGCGTAGAGTGGTTTTAGCATCGAAATAATATTACATATCTCATCTTCTTACGACAAGACCATCTTTTAAATCTACTAAAAGACTAATTGTAGCAATTCTAACATCGATTTTCACATACATTTTTTTTACTTTTAACTATATGGATACTTGAGTGATTGTGTAGGCGACAAGCTGGCCACCTGTCACTGCTTTTTCACAATTTTCAATCTAACCCAGCCCAGTTTTATTATTGGCTGAATATGGTTGGATGGGCCTGCTGCCCCTTTGACTCTGCCTAGCCTTTCGGGGATTATGGGCGTGATGTTATGTATGTATGTACTATTCAACTAAGTAATCCATATACCAATTACGAAATTAATAAACCATTCTTAAAGGTACAGCTTAACCACAATTTATCTTTTTTCTCCAGCAAATCGTTCTGTTTAAGCCAATGACCGGTGACCAACATAACGAAAGTTAATTGCAAGTAGTAATCGGTAAGGAAAGAGGGTAAACATTTTCCCCGAAATATTCCGCAAAATAGTTGTGTCCGGGGAAAAGGGCGTAATCAATCAGGGGAACACTGGCTGCCTAAACATGCGTGTGGATAACAAATCGCTAATAGAAGATATTAGCTGAGTATATAATCGGACAATATTAGAGGGAAAGTAATATCATTAATGTAGCGGAAAAAATAACGAGGCTGTATTTACGAGGACATATTATGGTGGGGCGGTGCTTTTATGATAGTGCCTACTGTGTGAAGTGGAATTTAGCTTGCCTCGTCTACAATCTAACTGCTACAGATTGGGGATGGACAATGTGAAATGTGTTGAACAAGGTTTTAAATCCAAGTTAAAAACGGCTTACTGCCCTTTTAACCCTTTTCTACCCACCTTCGGGGATTATGAGCGCGATGTTATACATACATAAATACGCGATGTTATAATTGTTTGTTATGTTTAAAAACAGCGTTTTATTTTCAAATAAACATTTTTATGTTATTATTATTATTTACATTTACATTTGAAAATAAAACGCTGTATTTAAACATAACAAACATAACATCATGCTTATAATACCCGAAGGGGATGCAATATGTAAATAATAATAATATAAACATTTTTATATTATCATAGCCTTAACATTGAAGATATTACAAAATTAAGCTTAAAGTTTTAATTGTTATTATTTCCGACCGATTTAAATGTATATAATAATTTAAAAAATGTGCCTGTTGTGTGCATATGAAATAATACACAGTACCTATATATTCAAATGAAAAACTAATTTCTAAAAAGTGTTTGTCCATCTGTTTGTTACGGTTAATTCCCGAAATGGTAGAACCTATTTTGACGGTAATATCACTGGGAGAAAGCTGGTGTTACGAGTAATCTGAGCTATTTTTATTTTAGGAAAATATTTAGGGTTCCATACCATGCATACAAGTAATGGGCAACAGCTAATATATTACTACAAAATGACATATTAAAAATCAAATTCCATTTATATTATGTCATTATGTCACAGAATTTTTCAAAAGAACAAACCAGACATTACGTACGAGCTAGAACAATTGGTCACGCTATCTGGTATCTATATATTCGTGAGCGTACCGCTAATTACGAAGGGAAATTATTAAAGTAAGTGGAACTAATATACAGTGACCAGAAATTAGGTTATTTCGGAAATTAGGTAATTAATAGCTTAAACTCGATTGAATCTCTGAGTTAATTTAGGGACAACTGTTGCTCGGTACATCATGTACATATTGTATGATCTGCCCGGAACTGTTTGCATTGACTTTAGTATTGATATTATCATGTAATATTTGGTACCCATTAATCTATATACTTAAATATACGTGAAGCAAAAACTTTATATCCCTTTTTATGCAAATAGGTGGACGGAGGAGTATGAGATTTGGCACAGTTAAAGTTTAAATTATATTACTAAAAATATGCCCTATTACTAAACAGCCTTCTTTTTGAAGTCGGATAACAATAGATCGCGTAAAGGTTACACAACAACGTAATAATCTCTTATCTATGAAACGTGACTCCCCTTACTATCCGTGGTATTATTGCTTGTTTGACGTAAGGCCTAGAAATAAGTCTCTCATTCCAATTCGGTAAAATAAAGTGATCATTTGTATAAACATTTCTTACTATTTGTAATATTTGTCAACAAAGCGCTTATTTATTAATTATCAGCGGTGTCACCCGCGTTTATGGTTAATATTATAAAGACTATTTCCGTCATACATGATTTCTATGTAACTTTAACCATTAAGGCTGCACATGCGACGGAATCTTAAAAAATGGAGTAACTTCTCCCGTTTTCCCAACATTTCCCTTCACTACTCTGCTCCTATTGATTGTAGCGTGATGAAAAGTATACTATAGAAATACTATAACCTGCCCAGGAATATGAAAAATAATTGTACCAAGTTTCGTTAAAATCCGTCGAGTAGTATTTGTTTCTATAAGGAACATACAGACAGACAGACAGACAGACAGACAAAAATTTTACTGATTGCATTTTTGGCATCAGTATCGATCACTTATCACCCCCTGATAGTTATTTTGAAAATATATTTCATGTACAGAATTGCCCTCTCTACAGATTTATTATAAGTATAGATGACTCATGCCGGTCTGGGACCTAAAAATATGTAATATTTACCAACTGTGTTCATGACCCAGCATGTCGTAAAAAGCGAGTAATGGTAGGTATATCGGGTTTTGGGTGTGTGATTGTGTAGACGACGAGCTAGCCACTTGTCACTACTTTTTCACAATTTACCATCTAACCCAGCCCAGTTTTATTTTTTGGCTGAACGTGGTTAATGGGGCTAGCTGCCCTTTTGATTCTGCCTAACCCCTTCGGGGATTACAGGCGTGATGTTAAAAAAATGCCTTAAGATCTATTATGTTTGTAAATAAAACGATACATTTATAAAACATACATACATAACATCACGCCCATAATCCCCGAAGGGGTAGGTAGAGTCAAAGGGGCAGCATGCCCCTTCAATCACATTCAGCCAAAAATAAATACGGGCTGGGTTAGATAGAAAATTGTGAAAAATCAGTGACAAGCGGCTAACCTGTCGCCTACACACCCAAAACCCGATATACCATTAGTCGCCTTTTACGACATGCTAGGCAAGAACCACAGTTGGCATATTATTTTTAAGTCCCAGATCAACATGGGCCAAGTCCCAGACCAACATGGGACAATATTATAATTAATTAAAAATCGTGAAAATTATTTTAAATCTGTTCAAAATGGCCGCTGTTGCGGTTTTGAATTAGTTGTTAATTGTGAATGACATTGGCAAGCGTTTGGTTTGCGGTCTCTGGTGAAGCTTGTCACTTGTCATCAAAATGTTTTGCTAATATAATTATCATGAAAAAACAGTTTTATTACACGTCGAATATATTCCCATATTGGTCTGAGATTTGAAAAGAATGGATCCATTGAGTTCCTTGCCTAGTACGTTGTAAAAGGCAAGTAATTGAGTATCGGGTCTGTGACTGTTTGGCGACAATATAGTCATAAATCACTATTTTCTCCCGGTTTTAAAATCAAAATCAGCACTTGGCTGAAAATGGTTATAGGAGCTTACTCCTCCATTGCTCCTTTGCTCCTCTTAATGGCATAAAAAATGCCTCTAAAAATTTAGCAACGTCATTTCCAATAGTTTCCAACTTCCAACATTTCAGATTATTTTCTCGACTGGAGATGGCAGCTCTCGGCGGATTATCTTCACTTCTTAATTACGTGTACAAATTCCTATCCACTTTTTATTAATCGGGCTTTCATTGTTACACTGATTACATTTGTAGCGAGATAACACATTTTTCAATATTACGCATTTTCAATATAGATATTTTGATTTTGACTTATAAAAATTTAAAGCAAGCCGCCATATCTTTGTCTGGAACATCTCTTTGATTTTTAACATTGCTTCCCTTCAGAATCTCAGCTTCAATTATATGCACGATTACATCCTTAAGACTTTAGCACGGTACGTTGAGTGGAGCGACAGGGATGCGCGAAACGGAGAAAAAGTTCCAGTCATTCATAAGTAAATAGCCAGAAGACAGCCACATTAGACGATGGGGGAGAAAAATCGACGGGATCTGTTACAGCGGTTCGTGTTCGAAGCGAATGGTTCTGGAAATTTACCATAAATTTACTACATACATACAATCACGTCCGTAATCTCCGATGGGATATGCAGAGTCCATGAAGCGATACAAAATGTAAGCTACTTTTAGCGAAAATTTAGTTAAGTTGGATTGGATGGATATTTCTGAAAATGTGGCTAACTTGTCATCTCAACACTACAATCACCTAACACTCGATCCATCATTAATCGCCTTTTACGACCTACTTAGAAAGCTAATTTTTTTTTAAGTCCCAACGCGCAAAATGAATGAATAAAGATATTTTTTAATACTAAATTCACAATTCTCTAAAACCATAGATATTATGTTTATTTAGCTATGCATCGATAGCATCCATTGTTAGATGTTACTATGTAAAATTATCTTCCTAGCGTTATATCCCGTGCTTAGACGGGGTTGGCTTAGAACATGATCCAGGATTTAGTGAGTTTGGTAATTACATTGAAGCGACTGCCGATCTGACCTTCGTTACCCTAAGACAGGGGAACCATACAATTTTTGGATCATGGTTACAAATTTAAAGTTGTTTGAATTTGCAGGTTTCATCACGATGTTTTCCCTTACCGTCGAGCTAGTGGTATAAATACGTATATAGATTTGCAAAATCTAGAGGTACGTGCCCGGGTTTGAACCCGCACTCCTCGGTTAAGAGAACCGTGTCTTCTAAGCTACCACCGCTAATAGATCTTACTGCGTAAAACATAATTAAAAACAAGTACAGACGAACCGTATCTTTACATTTACTTACTACTTCTAGCTGGAGTCGAATCTTTTGGTTTCGAAGCTAATATCTCTAACGGGCTGCCGGTGTACAAATAAATTTTCAAGAGAATCAATAAATAAAACTAGTTTATAGCGATTTTCCTAGCGCTGATTTATTAGAACTCGACCAACTCGCATACAAATAGTAAATATCCAATAACCCCTACACCCTTTATGTTGCATACTAGTGACCCGGCCAGGCTTTGCCCGGGTAGCTGAGCGTGCGCCTAACATTCCTCATGAATCACCCCGTCCATTAGTGAAAACCGTATGAAATTCCGTTCGGTAGTTTTAGTATTTATTGCGTTCAGACAGACAGGCAATTTGTGTTATAATATTTGACGATACAACGCCAAATGTATACATCCATCCATGCCGTGTTAGTTTAGAGATGAAAATAATCTAGGTACTAACTGTATTCATCGCCTAGCCTGTCGTTAAAGGTGACTAATGGAGAACTATGTAGGCTATGACTGAACTACTAGTTACTTTTTCACAAGTATACATCAAACTACACTAATTTTTTCAAACGTGTTTGAAGAATCACTTCTGGCCAAAAATAACCGTAGGTACTCTTAAAGTTCTGTCAGCCCTTTTGGGGATTGCGGGCGTGGCGGTATGTATGTATATATTTCAATCCGTTTTTTATTTTAACATCAGATTACATCACATACGTTGATCTGATTCCGAGGTAAGAGCTTAAGCACTTGTGTTACGGATATCAGAATCAGTGGCATTACAAATATATACTTACTTAAATATTGTATTTACCGTACGAATGTTTGTCCTGGACGGGGATCGAACCCATCAACTCTTGGCGTATCGGACAGTGTCACTATCGAATGCGCTATGGAGCCAGCCAATGTGAATCGAGACAGAAAATGCGCCATCGAGCCAGAAAACTAAATTTGAATAACTAGTGTTCGCCCACTGGTCGAAATTCGACCATTATTAGTTTGTTTTTTTTTTTATTTATTAGTAGTAGCAGTATTGCTAATAAATTATTTATTGAAATATTATCTTTCCGCACTCATTCTCCATATAAACTTTAACTGGGCCAAATCTTATACTCTTTCGTCTGTTTTTATAAAAAGGTAAAAAGTTTTTGCTTCACGTGTTATTATATAGATTAATGATAGCGCATAATAAATAATAAAAGTATAATTTTTTTTTTTTTAGAATAGACAGAAGACGTTATAGACTGAATTCTTCGCGAATAGAGCCGTGGTAAAAGCTAGTTAGTCACTATGCATTCTAAATATTCCTATTTAGATTATACACTCAGTGTAAATATATAAATATAATGTTTTATACATAAAACTCCAAAGAATTTACTTTTTGCTCACAATAATGAAAGACCTGAATCATCGTAATAAATTAAGAAACTTGATACTAAGCACGAATTCGCCAGCTCATATTACAAATGCTATAATGTTCAAAATCGTGTGAACGTTTAGTAATGAGTGCGACGCATTTGAACTTTAGATGTTTGAGCCTCGCAAGAGAAAATTACATATAATATGCGACGCAAGACGTTCTGCGAGAAAAGATAATTACCTTAATATTTGTACAGCTTCTTAGAAGTAACATATCTTTTCTCATACAGTACCCCAAGATATTTACGAAATTAGACTATACGTGATTAATATTTGGGCATCGAACCATCGTTATTTTGGGTATAAAATTGTAATGTTTTATTAGTGTGTTCATTAGGATTTGGAAGCTCAGAATAGCTCAGCTCTTGGTCGTTTGTTTTTTTTTTCATGTGCAAAGGCAAGCATCGTAGAAGTAGCTGTTTCATATGATCACATTAAGGAATAAATCATATAATGATTCATCACCATCGACAATGTTAAAATGTATAGTTGAATTCAGTTTTTTTTTAATTAAAAGTTACATTCAAATATAAAATTTTTCACGGGCTTGCTAATAAAACATTAACAGACCAATTAATAACAAAGTATATAACGCACATTTTCCTATTTATTTGTAGTGCAATAAAGTGTATCTATCTATAAAGAGATTATGTACCGAGTTTCAGTGTTATTATTCACAGCCAAACCCCATACTGCAAACCAAACTGTTATTACAAATATGCGGTGCTATCTACCAATATTACCCAGGTTACTAAGATAAATTTAGTTTTAAAACTACTATGAACCGAACCGAGTGCACAAGAGATTTAGCACCAAGTTATATATCTGCAATGTCAGAGTTCTGAATTCTTATTGAATGTTCCTAGATACGGGTAAATTGAAAGAAGCTACCCAGCTCGACAGAACTAAATCTATTAAACTTTCACCCTGCATTTAATAATCAGAGATCTGCTTACACCATCTTTGGTATCATATTTATGTGATTAATGGGGAAATAGAAGGTAATTATTTATTTGAATATGCGTGCATTTTGGTAGCCGTTTATTTGTAAATGATATCTCGTTAAGCGCTGGCATTAAGTAAAGCTTAGCGATTTCAAAATATAGTACAACGGGTCGGGCATATCGGCAGTAGCAGCTCATTATTTATATGCTTTAAATATTATACAATTTGATTTTATTATGCAAAGTGCAACTTCGCATACAAAGGTTCATATACAAATTTGATAGATACCGGGAAGGGAAGTGGCGTGAAGTTTAGTTAGTTAAATTTGTATTTGCATATGTATGGTCGTCTAGTAGACTATACAACCAAACATTTGCGTTTATTCATATATTATCTATATTAATATTAAAAAAAGGAAATATTTGACTGTTTATATCGTATTTGTATCGAATAGGCTCCGAAACTGCTGAACCGTTTTGAATAGTTCTTTCACCAATAGACAGCTCCTTTATCAGAAAATAACATAGGCTATATTTTATTTCCGTATTCCCACGAGAACGGGAATTACGCGGGTAAAACCACCGGGCGCTGCTAGTATTTATATAAATACGTTTTATTTATTGGAATTAAGAGAGCAAATACCTTCGTCTTAAATGAATAACGAGAGAGGCTTAGTCCTTTATTATAGGCTCTATTCCAAAAATGTTTGATATTTTATTTCTCACAGGACAATATACCAAACTTGCACAGCTGTAATTTTTTTTAATTTAGAACCTCTTTTATTCGCGTACCTTATCGAAGCAGCATCGATTTAAGGCGTCTGATCTGTTTCGTTTCAAAACTTTTTGGAATCCATCACCAATTATAAAGGTAAACAACTGGAGCGAAGTATCAACGAAGTTAAATACCTGCTGTCGTCAATTAAACGTACACAAAAGTTACCGAAATGGAAATTAATATTATATGAGTCTGTAATAGTTAAAAACATGCCTCCGATTCCTTCGAAGCGACGCGGCAAGGTACCAACCAACTGGGTACGTTCGCAAGATTAACTTTTGCAACTTCGGAAAGATAAACTTGGCCTCTTTATATTAAATTATTCCAAAACTTGCAGAGTGAGGACGAGGGAAATTTTTGGGAGTGCTAATTGATTGATATTTTATTTTAGATTTTTTTCTTCTTGGTGACTTTCTCAATGAATATATTCGTGGATATATTTCTGATATCGTTAGGCAGATGAATATAATTTGTCTTTAACTAATTGTTTGAGTTACAAGAGTAGACTTCTGTTATTATAAACAATAATTCTACAGCTTTTCCTAAATCAACAGAAAATACGACTTTCCATAATAAATGACCAAATAACTGATATAGTTTGTATGAAAGTTCGATTTTTTTGGCCATTTAAGAAAAATCGTAGAACAAATGTTTTTTATTTATAATGTCAGAAATCTACTCCTGCGAGGTTGTTCATGTTTTATAAATGACCCTATATATTGATAGAGAATGAGTTCCCATCGGGGCTTATAATAAAAAAGTAAGATAACTTCAAGGCAATCATCTTACTAGAGAAGGCAGAGAGAACTCGTTACTTTGATAATAAAAAATATTTCCATATAAGCTCTAGGTTATTATTACATCACCTTTTGTTAGTAAAAAAATAACCACCTATAATGCTATATATGTATTTAGTTGTATCATTTACCGACACCATTTTACTTTTTCAAAATATTATCTTACTTTAAAACGTAAATCTTGAACAAAAAGCCCAGCGAAGCATTCAATTTTTTCAACCCATAGCGCGCTGGCTCGATAATTATGAGTCGTGGTTCAATAAAACCTTTCATTACCATCCAGAGCGGTGAAATATTCCGAGCATGCTATTTTCACGCCATTTTTCAACCTATCCATTGCCGTTTTCACGGCAGAAACGGAATATATTTCAGTATTAGTCGTGTCTGCGATTTTGTGCAGCCAGTAAATAGGCATGATAAATATGTGGCTGTTGCTGTTAATACGTCCCCTGTATTACAAATTAAAATGGAAATCATATAGGTAATATAAAAAAAAAGAGCACAAAACGCGTACTGGGTAAAAAAATCGGGTATTAAGTATACTTAGTTTTGTTACTAAAAATTCATGAAGGGATAAAACAATTATCTCTATAAGTAGATATTTATACGAATTTGAGTTTATTCAATATTCACATTTAGTCTTGAAAATATCTGACAGGAAACTTGGTACGCATGTAGTTATTCTTCACAAGTCTAAGTAAGATACATATTATTATACAAATGTGATTTCATATAATCTACGACACATGCATCAGTGTGTTGAGTCAAAATAAAATATAGTGTTGTAAAAATAGATCGGCCATGATTGTATAGAAATAGTTTAAGCTGAACGACCTTCAACCTTCTCACGTTGACATAAAGCAGAGAAATGCGCGGAATCTTTTTGATCATATTGACTCCTGTTCTCGAGTGACCACTTTAAGTTGGCTGTGCTCTACAAGTGGACATTCGGTACAGACAAGCTCTCCAATAAATAAGCTAAAGAGGGCATAAACAGTGCGAACTTTCGCATTTTTACGTTCAAAAGTGAAATTTTAATCTCTTTTTAAGAGAGAAATGCGACTGAATTTCATATACTCTTTTAGAACTTTATCTTATACTACAGCATCGTCTTGGTAGCATCACACTTATAATTTATAAATACAACTAAAACATCATATTTCATCATACAAACTTCCAGTTTATATAACTTTTCTTAGTTACTTATAATTAAATAACTACAATGGTTACATAGTAGGTAGGTGGTAATAGGTGGGTACATATAATATATTACGCAATACACAAATTATGTATTTTTACATATGTAGATTCCTTTTTGTGTTTGAGAAGTTCCTGTTTTCTGTAAATTGTATTGTTTATTCCTTTTTGGTACCAAATTTAAAAAAAAATCTTTCTCTCTTTCTTTCTTTACATTAACTTTAAAATCATATACATCATATATACATAGATAGATACATACCTATCTATATAAAAATATATAAAAAAGAATTCTATAAGGACTTTCATCATTATCGAACTTAAAATATAAGGTATCTTATACATATATTATCTACGCTGAAAAATGTTGTACAAAATTTTGCCCTAAAGAGATTTAAGCTCAAAATTGCCCTTCTGGGCCCAACTCATACAAGGCGATTAAATGCAAACTTTGATGGATGTAACAACCAAACTTTGGACCTAAGCAAACGAGGACCTCCCTAAGTTCATAATATTATACTTATCTACTTACTCACCTAGCGGGGAAAATTATTTTCCATTTTACTTTCTCGCTCGGGTGCCGAAGCCGAAGATAAGTTTCTTTGAACTTAGATAGGTATTTGGTGAGTTCGTTTCCTCTGTAGGTTAGCTATCGCTTTCAAAACAAAAATACCCACCAAAAGTTACTTGATACGGATATCAGAGGGATACGAAAACGTGCCTTACATATATTTGATCTTTAAAACAATGGTATGTAAACGGTATTGGTGATGTAAGATTTCTATAACGCGTTACACTAAAAATGCTCATCTTGAATGATAAAGTATATGATTTTTTGTTTAAATTAGGCTTACTTAACAAAGTCATATGCATATGTATATATTTACGTTTATAAATAATGCATATAAAAAGTTGGAGTGATAGATTAAATAAAAACTCTGAACTGTCTTAGTATATTAATATACTGGTAAATATCTTGTGATTTTATGATAAAACATTTAAATAAAATAACTACAATTGCAACAATTCATAAGATATAATACGATACTATAAATATAATATAATATAAATATCCGACGACATCACATACATTGATCTGACTCCGAGCTAAGTAGCTAAAGCACTTGTGTTACGGATATCAGAATCAACAGTGGTATTACAAATATATACTTAAATATTAGATATTAACACCCAGACACAGAACAAACACATCACACTAATGTTTGTCCTGGGTGGGGATCGAACCCACAACTCTTGGTGCATGGGGCAGGGTCACTACCTACCGAATGCGCCATCGAGCCAGCCTTAAATCCAAGCTTGTTTAATATAAGATCTTGAACCATAAGAGTGAATCGCGATAATTATTTCAGTACAAAGACAGATAGTAGTTTAGAGTGGCTTCTTTGATCATATTAACGCTATAATTATAATAACGGCTTCGAGGCGCGACGTGAAGGAATATGAATAAGCATTCCGTAATATATTATTAGCTGTTATTTAAAATATGTTTTAGAAAACATATAGTGTGAGCGGGACGTGTGAGAGTGTCTATGTTTGTGCTGTCCCAAATATTATTAATTTGTAATTCGATTTTAATTAATTAATGTAATTCAATTATTGTAATTGGCATCTGCCGTTTAATTTGAATTAAAATAAATAAATAAATAAATAGCTTTTCCCTAAAAAAGAGCGGTAGTAGCTCAATGGTAAGGACACGCGCCTCATAACCGAGGCGCGCGGGTTCAAACACAAGCACGTACCTCTGGATTTTTTAAATCTATGTATGTATTTATACCACTAGCTCGAGGGTGAGGGAAAACATCGCGATGAAACCTGCAAATTCAAACAACTTTGTATTTTTCAAAAACTGTACGATTCAAAAACTTTCTGGTTCCCCTATCTTAGGGTTACGAAGGTCAGATCGGCAGTCGCTTCAATGTAATTACTAGATTCGCTAAATCCTGGATCAGAGTCTAAGCGGACCCTGTCCAAGCACGGGACATAACGCTAGGAAGATGATGATAGCTCTCCCCCTCCCTTGTTAATTTATTTAATTTAATTTTAATTAATGTATTCATCACACTAATCTAATATGGCCCCTCTAGACCAAAGGCTGTGTACACCCATGCAAATTCTAAATAAAGGAGATTGTTTAAATTTCATAAATATATTAAACAACTTCAAGTCGAAATACAATTTAAGGTACAAAGCCCAGTTGAAACTCGCGTGAAAAGACAGTTGGCTTTTTAATGTAACCCTTACTTTTCCCAATTAATTACTAAACTTCATTCATTTCAAATTTAGCTGAACCATCTCTAAAATAATAATGGTAGACGTATAAACAAAACAACTACAAAGAAGCATATTAATTCCCGCAATTAATGCTCATGTCCCCAAGCAAAAAACTCGTAACAATCCCTCAAGTAAATGGAGCAACTATTGCTAACGAGATTGCTTCGTCGGAGTGACATTAAAATGGACTCCTAAAGAAGAGCAAGACATATTACGCAGATATACTATCCCGTTTCAATTTTGTTAAGTAGTCTCGAATGCCTACAATTTGGCGGGTCGAATAAAACAAGAGCGATAAAAAGGCAGCGCAGGGCGCCTTAGCTGCCATCTTGGTGAGAGATTAACAGCCATAATCAAGCAATTGGGTGCGGATTACAGCGATTTTTATGTCCCCATAGTCGGTGGGGGCCTCCATAGACGGTGCGTCATCAATCAAGTGGCGTTGAAACGTCCGCAATAACAATGACGACGCGTACTCGCGAAGAAATTTGGGCGCGAATGATCGTAAGATGGGGTGTAATAAATGTTGATTTAATGCGTGCGCTATACCGGATCGGTGGCAACCGATATTTACCAAATAAATATATCAGGGCAATTATAGTTTGGATAGCGATTGCAATGACGCGAGTGGCATATCGAATTACGGTTTGACGTTTAATGTATACGTATTGTTGTAGCAGCATAGTATCACACCACCAAAATTGGTTCCATAAAATAATGAGTTTAATAATTAGGTAGATAAGGTAAGAAGTTTCGCATATACTATGTAGCATAATATTTCAGAATGATTACAACAGAGTCGCATATTAATAACAAAATCTTTAAGTACCTACTTGGCGGTAGGATATGAAATTTAATATTCAGCTACCTACATCCAAGCCCTTATCATTTTATTAAATTTCTTTCTATAGCTAGGAGCAATTTAATTTAAGTACATCAAAAAGAATTCTTACATAGCAAAAGTCTCATATTTTCACATTGTCGTTAGCATTTACATATACAGGATAACAGTGTAACTGTTTATAGGATGATAATGTCTATTAGGTATAGTTTCCAAGATATATTCTGAAGTAAGCTGCTTTATAAATTACTAGCTTCTGTCCGCGGCTTTGCTCGCGTGGTACGTTGATAAAACACAACATTTATGTTATTTGGGTATATAAGCTATATTATTGTAAAGTTTCATTAAAATTCATTTAATGGTTTTTGCGTCAAAGAGTAATAAACATCCATACATCCTCACCAACTTTCGCGTTTTTATTATTGTACTAGGATTAGGATTATTATTATCGATCGGCTAATTTACATTTTGCTAATGAAAACTAGCCTTCATTAATAAGTAGAATAAATTATATACATATTCGTTTTTAAGGTATCTATTATACGGGCCAACATTTATCATGTAATACAAAACATTTGTTTGTAAGCTGCCTGAATTAAACGTTTTATAAAATTATTAATAAAACAAATATCTAAAATATCACACACTACTTCAGGAATGCATTAATGTAATGTGTTCTTACATCCAAACATTACAACAGCTAATAATTCTAAAGGCCTTTTTGCAATGATATAAGGCAAAAGATAGCTCAGGCAAATTGTGATCCTACAAAAGCTATATAAGTTAAGTGTGCGGTTTCAACGCTATGATAACACGTAGCTTTGCAAAGAATCGGTATCGTAAGAATTGCTACTCCTTCACACATCCTTCGAACACGTCCCTTGCATATCGCTTACACGCGTCTCGAATTTACATAGCTTCCTCTTTCTGCATGTTTTGTAAGTCAAGATACCTCGATATACTTGGCACAATTTTACTAGAACTACGCTGACTAAAGAAATATGTCATGTGATTTTCTTCTGGTTGATATTTCATGCACGTTTCACGGTTTTTGTGAAATCATAAGCTTATATCAAAAAAGTTACATCTTCAACTTTCAGACTAAAGATTCTTTAACAAATAATACAAAATAATATTTGACTGTAACCTATTACAGAACATCAATTTACTTTCAAAAAGGAAAGAATGACACATTTATTTTTTATTTTCCCTCAGAGAGAATAATGAGAACTGATTTTTAATTCCAACATTGCCAAAGAAGTCGTTTATTTCTACAAAAGACATTATGAGTAAAAAAGCCAGGACACAACCGTCCAATTTCATGCCTATTTAAATAAATCCGAATAAGAGTGGCACTCCGAAAACGCGTCTCAAGTAAAGAAGAAAAATATAAATTTTGTTTATAAATAATGTCGCCCATCCCTAAATTAGGGTACGGTGTACTGTGCCGCTTATTTGAAATAATAGTAGGCCCCAGCATAAAGTAAGCTTCCGCGACAATTAGAACTGATGGCCCAACATTTTTTCGAATCAAAACTCATCGCCTGGAAAATTACTTCAAACTTTGATAATAAAACCAACCGCACTTAAATTATATCGTAAAAAAATATTATCGGGGACACGCTGAAGAATACCCAAGAATTTTCCAATCAAACCTTTTTACTCTGCCGCTCACAGATGAATTTGTTTGTAAAGGATGCTAATGACCTCCGACATTTCTGTAAAGGGCTTTTTTTTTACTTTTTTTAAAGCTTGTACTTTTGTTATGAAAAAAGCCGTGGATTTCTCTGGATATTTTTTTTTTTCACACGATACAGTGTCATTTTTTCGTGTTTTAATTAAAAAATTGTTGGCATACGATTGTTTGAGAGTTTGATTATTTTATTTGTAATTTCGTGATGTAATGTTCAATATTTGAAACGCGATTTCCGTGAATCATAAGTTTATTCATCAGCCTACTGCACATAAATACTTTTTCTAGTTATTTAAAAAAAAAAAACTAGATGCGGAAAAATATCTCTGTAGAAAGTTTCTAGAATTTAAGTGAAAATCTTAAGTGATATAAATCGATTTTTATTTCATAGAATAAATGAACTGAAATCATAAAGATGCTTTCAAAGTAAGGTTTTATAAAAACGCATGCGATATGGTGGATGCAGTTACTTTTTGTGGAGTAAATAATATTTTTAAATGTTGATAGCGAACACCGAGCAAGAAAAAGTTATTTTTTGTTAGTTTATCATGGCGTTAAGAAACTAATCCAATTTTATTTATAAGTTAGAAATATGGTTATCCACTGTGGCATATCCCATGGGATAGCATCATGATGCTTTATGGAACGTAACTGGTATAGATGTATCATTACAATCAAAATATTTGGGGTTCAAATCGAAATTTCCTACCACATTAGAAGATATTCCAGTCAATGCGATAAGATCAGTAATTTGCAATGTTCTGAAGGGCTATATTAGTCACAGAACCCTTTTTTGCTAGACCATAACACAGGGTTGCTGATTTACGACTGTGAACCTTTTTGATAGTAACTCAATCTATCATTGCGTATACCATAAGTAATCTTGATGTTTCATTATAAACTTATGAAACCTATGAAACCGATAGTAGAATCATGTTACGTTCGACTTAAGACTTTTGATTGTTTTAAAGCTTGTGTATAGATAATATAATAAATAGCGATTATTTAGACGTTGAAAATTATGTCTAATTTGACCTGACTCAACTTTTGTGACGGATTCTATTTTTATCACAACATTAATATTGTGATCATTGAGAACAGAAACATTGAGTTTGTGATCATGTAGGTAAGCCATGAACTAGTTATTTGTCCTCACTTTTTTTCCAATTTTCCGTCTAAACCATCATCTTCCTAGCGTTATGTCCCGTGTTTAGACGGGGTCCGCTTAGACCATGATCCAGGATTTAGCGAGTCTGGTAATTACATTGAAGCGACTGCCGATCTAACCTTTGTAACCCTAAGATAGGGGAACCAGACAATTTTTTTGGATCATGGTTACAAATCCAAAGTTGCTGGAATTTGCAGGTTTCATCACGATGTTTTCCCTCACCGTCGAGCTAGTGGTATAAATTTCCGTCGAAACCAATTTAATTTAATTTTCCACGAAATGTAGTTTTTGTAGCTTATTGATCGTTGGACTTTTCCTATCAATTCGGGGAATACGGGTTGAATGACATTTACCTATATATAAATGAGTATTATAATGGTTCAAATAAATTTACGAGTAAAAAATATATAACACAGGCGTCATATTGTCGAACACAATGCTTATTATAGATTCACGCATCACGAATGAAACACGCAGATGTGACACAGCAGCCGGAAACGATAAAATGGGTGTTTTTGTTGAAGACAGACTGCCTGAATTATTATATCTACAATTTTATTACGATCTTCTACGTTTATACTTTTTTGCGGCATTAGCAAAATCTGTATCACAGCCATAAAAAGTAACAGCTATACTGATTTTTATCAAGAAAAGTTTAATTAATTTCATCATAATGGTTTCTATTGCGCCAAGAGTGAGTTCGATCCCCATCCAGGACAAACATTCGTGTGATGAATACTTGTATTTATTTTGTATCTGGGTGTTAATATGTAATATACAAGTATATATTTGTAATTCCACTGATTCTGATATCCGTAACGCAAGTGCTTATGCTACTTGCCGCGGAATCAGATCAATCTGATCAGATGTCTCTGATGTCGTCGGGTATTTATATTATTATTTATCTATTGTTTACTAATAGTAACCTTGCCTGATTAGTTTATTTGATAGGAAATTTATTAATCATACTTATTATAAAATGAGGTCACAGAAACTGTAAATTTTAGATTGCATGAAGGATTTATTGCATGCTATTTGTTTCTATTCAACTAGACTGTAAGGGTAATAACCTCTATTTCGGTACTGAATTTGAGCTCAATTTCACATGGTTCCATACTCGCACTCCCGTAGGTAACTACAGAACTATGTCACAACAAAATCGAACGGGATTCAGCGCGCCGCGCAGGTGATTATCTGGCTTAGTCCGTTTATAAAACTCACGCTAAACGAACCAATCAGAAAATCCCTTGCCGTCGAAAATTTCGCGTTGAATTTGATGGTGTTTATGTATTTTATACGCGTGAAACTTGGAATAAACAGCGACTATGACCTATTTTTGGTCTAACATGTGAATTCATGACATGGTTCAAAGTAGAATATGATCTCTATACATCTATGTAATCTCTTATTGAAAAGAGTAACTATCGTACCGTTTCTTATCGGTGTTATCAGTAGAAAAATAATTCCTTATGGTAATAGGTATTTTTTTGATATTCTGATTGAAGATTTAATTAATTTGTGTATTGATTTATCTTTAATAAATAATTAATTTGTGTGTCTGCTACGGAGTAGGCCTAAACATTCTGAAAACAACATATTTTCATTTTTCTTATATCGCCCTTCAAAATGTAGGTATATAAATGAAGAAATTTATAAAAAATCAATTACATACTTCCGGGATTAATTCTCAAATAAATCAGTAACAAATTTTAATATGAAAGTTATTACCATCGCTCATTATGATAAAAGGCGTAGGTAGGTAATAGTTATTACAAATGATCAACTACAAAATATTTTAGGTACTAATAGTAAGTTCTCAAACGAAAAAAGTTTCCAAAAATGTTGTACCTACTCAATATAAGCAAAGTTATATAATAGTTGGCTGAAGTCGTTCATATAAAAGCTCTTTTTATTAAAGGCCAAACTTTTCAACAAGTCTTATGACAAAGCTCTGTGACTGTAATTTACAAGCAAAAATATTCATGAGTGTTTCAGTTGGAAAAGTTCATCATTAAGGGAGCTTTAAGCTCACCTACATGTGTGTTTATGTTACCTTTCTTTGTTTTAATCCTTTTCTTTTATGTCAAGGTTTTATTATGATTTCTTTATGGAATTTTTATTTTTTTACGAGGAAGTTTTAAGACCGATGGCGATCATTTTCATTTTCATCAACCATAATGTAATAGCGCATCATCGAACATATTGAATATAATCATCATACGGCACTTCGTTTTCGTTTTCATACGAACCAGAGATTTTATTTTATTACATGGATGATATTCAACTCAAAGACTTACTTTTAAATAGTAAACGTAGTCAACTAAACTTAACAAAGTTTACTAATTAAAACTATATTTAACTACATTATATTTGAAACAAAAGAGTGAATAAAAGAAGCAAGGAGACATTTCATTATCTTAAAGTAAACCCAAACAATACTCTGATACAATTAGCAAAATTCAATTGAAAATTTCAAGAAACATCTCATTAATGGCAATCAGGAATAAAGTCAATCAGTTACATAGAAATATGTACTTGTACTAATACAATCAAGATAAGTACTCTGCCAATACGCAAAGGGAAAATGTTGTACCGCGTAAGAACGTGTGTGTAATACGTAAAGACTGCATTTTAATATTCCCAAGCAACTAGCTCGTATACTGGGTCGATCTGAAATTGCCACGGGGAGCGTTGCTAAACTCATTAAGCCACATTACCACACATTCATTGTGGCGGAGAGAGAAAGGTCGAAGAATATATTTATCTTCATCACTTCAGTGGAAGGCAGCGTGCGACTAAATGAAAGTTTTATGCAAGAGAGACGAGGACGATCAAATAAGACAGGAGCCGATGACAAGTTTCATCACGAAATTAAATATAGCGTCTGCTTGCATCAAATTTGCATTTACATTAAATAAGAGTAATTTGTTTTTATATTAAGAAAGGCTAGAGCATAAATAAATTAAACTCTTAAGTTTAAAAGTCACATTTGCCAGGTATAGTAGCCACAACACAAAGAAAGTTTAATTTATGGTCACCTGCTCATGAATAAAAAATGTTTGCTGTTTAAAAAATACATAGCATCACGCCCATAATCCATGAAGGGGTAGGCAGAGTCAAAGGGCCAGCAGGTCTCTTTAACCACATTCAGCCAAAAACAAAACCGGGCTGGGTTCAAAGGAAAATTGTGAAAAAGTAGTGACACACTTGTTACGGGACTTGACGAGCTAGCCACTGGTAGCTCGTCGCCTACACAATCACATACCCAAAACCCCATATACCCAGTCGCCCCAAACACAGTTGGCTCATTGTTTTTAAGTCCCAGACCAACATCGGACAATGGGCTGGATTAGATGGAAAATTGTGAAAAATTAGTGACATGTACTTTATTATATATGTTTAGATAATCTAAATTCGTGTCAGCATACAAGAAGTTGTTAATTAAAAAAAGTTTATCGCCCCTTATATTATCTCCCTATTTTTTGCAAATTGTAGTCGGACACAATTGAGGTTCGAGAATTTGGTAATGGGTTTACTAAACTATTATTTATTATTTTTCGAAATAAGAATATTATATATATATAATTACCTACTCAAAACTCAATATTAACTCTTTGGGTGTGGTGAATGTGAAAAAGTTTTATTTGTGACTTTCTTGATTTCTTCTTGCGTGTCAAACCCTCTTGTACTAAAACTGTTTATGGAGTTCGATTCCTCAAAATCACTTTGTTTCTCACAAATATCTACTTTATCTATACTAACGACACATGTGTGTCGTTGGGAAATCCGCCCATTGGGGAACATTTTGGGTCGTAATGACATCAAAGTTAGCGGAAGTATGCAGAAACGAGACGGTGGTCCCAAATGTATAGGGTCTTTATCGGTTTTGTTGTTTATTTTATTTGAAGGACTTGTAACGTACTATTTTATTGCATATATATAAACAAACGATGCGATATACATTTCTAAGTCTTTGAGAAAGTGAAAATGCATATTATTACCACAAAACCAGCTTATATAATTACTTCTATTGAATATGAATCACGTGCGTTTCTTAAAATTTAAATAAATCATTTATTTATAAGCTTACGTAAAACGTTCCAAATACACGCGTACAAAACCCAATTCCATATTTAAAAAACTCAGCAAAGTCCATTAAACTGCGAGAAATGAATTGTGAAATCTCGCTATTAATATGACTTTTCCAACAAAAATTAAGTCCCAAAGTAGCGTCAAACAAATCCTCTTATCAAAGACAATTACATTGTACCTACTCGTTATCCTTCTAACAAGTCTAGATTCAAATAGTCTTAATTAAAACGTTTAGTAAACGCAAACGCCATCCTTAAAATCAATAGTACAGGAGCAACTCGACCTTGTTCAAAATGTTAATTTGATCACTGTATTTACAACATCGTTACAACCCTACGTGCTTTGTGTTAGTTTAGCTGCCTTACATTTATATACCTGCTATTCATCAGATAACAATACCAACTGAAAGTTCTTGTTTGCACGATTAACGAAATAAACTGTTGTCTGTTTAGTATTCATGGTAGTCTACTCATTCCGTATTCAAAGAGCGGACGAAAATGAAATATGGACTATTCCTTGTGCATTTTGAACACAAGGTGACTCGGAGATATCCTCGCTCGTTATTGGTTATGTCCTCTTTTTACATTGTGGTTGATGCTTTTTATTTTTACTGTCTTGGGAGCTGTGGCAATGTGATGTATAGCAGTGAGGCGTGTTGACCCTGGGGCCGTATTACGGAGTCTTACTCCCAATTTTCTTGTACGACTTTTGGCATTATACGCAACTTTTTCACAAACTTGAGCACGAACTTCGTTTAGCTGTTTGATAATTCCGCATGGGTATCGGAAGAGCTTTCAACGAGTTTTCATGAATAGGGTATTAAAATTGTTGAGATCGATAGCCTATAAAATAGGGTGCGATAAATATGTTTAAGGGCAATGACGCATTTGACATCTTGTGTGGCAAAAAATATATATATTTCTTAGGCTAAGGTGCTTGCTTATCTCCAAGCATGCTTTCAGCTAATGTCAATTATAGGTCTATAGTAGTAGAAAACACAAATTTCTTATATATCACTATGTTTGTGCTGATGTACAGACAACACAATTTAACCGAAAAAAAACGGCAATGGAAATCTCTACTAACCTCGTCATGGTTACCCGGTCATTTAATAATTAGGTCAAAGAATAAATGACTATAGTTGTATTACTCGTCGAGTAAAAGTAGGGCGATTACTTTTTTTTTAAACAGTACCATTTGTTACGGCTAATATCTGGTATAAAAAGCACATGAGAAAAGAGCACTAGTTAACGATCAGCATGTATTATCAAAATGCGTAAAAAGTAAGTAACGATAAAGATTAAAACATGTAAAAAATGTATATGTAGGTAACTAATATTTATGCAAATAATAGTTTCTTTACCATTTTCCACCCTGTACTGTGCTCAGGGGACTTACAAGAATGCGCGATTAGGCTTTTTTACGCACAGTTGTTTCTGTATTGCAAAACAACGTGTGGATGGTACAAATATTATTGTTTCTTATTGCGCTATTCTCTTTCTTCGCGTTTTATTTCAGTGTATTCTTTGAAAGGAATAACAGGCTTAAATGTGTCGTTATAAAATGGCCTTAGTGGTTTGTTTTAGCTTGTAATGCAAATTTATCGGATATTCCTCTTAATAACGTTTAGCGTTATTTTTCATAGTTTCATTTGAATATCTGTACTTATTATGTTAGAAATCTAATCTTACTTATACATTATTTTGCAATTTTCTCATTGAAAATCAGTAGAATTATCAAGTAAAAGCAAAACACATCTTATAGATAAATGCCTATTATATAAAAAAACGTAATTTTAAGTCACGCGTACTTTAAATGCCAGAATATGGTATCATATCTAAACTGTAAAAAAAAATGCCAAGTAAAAAACAAATAAAACTGATACCTATTGGTTCAAATGTCCGTGTCGCAAAATCCGTCACCTACATTCCATTTTTGCCGCAGAATAATAAATACAAATTCGTCTACAAAGGATCCGCGTTTTTCAATGGGTTTCATCGTACGCCCGTCACTCTTTCCGCGCCCAACAAATCTTCCTGTCGAATGTTTACTTGAAAAATGACAGACACCCAATTTGAATACCAGCCACTGCAATTTAAAACTCTATTATTCGTCGACTGGTTGATTGACGCGTGTCGGTTGACGATTTGTCTCTGCGTTAACTGTGTAAAGTTGCTACATGCTGCGCTGTCATGTTTCGAGGCGGACATTACATACGGGCAGTTAAAAATACAGGCAAGGGCGTGCTTACTCGGCTTTTTGTTTAAAAACTGAAGAGCATAGTCCCGACTACCATGTATAATTAAATAACCTTAACATAAAGTTTCGTCGCCATCAGTTTTTATAAAAAAAATCTGTACTCTATTTGTGTAAATAATCATGTAATGTTTATACATTATATGCATTTTTGCACATTATGACACTGTAAATAATCTACATAATACACATAAATATTTTACTAAATATAGAATAAATTACTTAGATTTTAGGTATTAAACGTAGACCAAAAATGTATAAATAGCATCACAAAGTCCGATAAAATCGAAAAAAAAAAGAACAACTGACAAACAAAAGCTAATAAATTCACAATCTCGGGTTTAATTGGAAGCAAAAAAGGCTACAGTGGCATCAAGGCCCGTCCATAAAACGCAAGAACGGAAACAGTCGAAAAATCAAAAAAATGTACCACCGACGAGCGCGTTTGTGAAGTTTTTGTTCCGCAAAACCGCTATTGTTGATATTTCATCACTGCCATTGTAGACGCGTACGGCACGCAGCCCCTAACTCGATTCGCGGCACTACTCCGAATCTCCTTAATGCGAAATGCTCCAAATGGATGCCATTGTTTTCTCCCACAAAAAGCATCAAATAAGAAACAAGACGGTGAATACAAAACGAAATATAGAGAGCACTCAGTTCAAAACGAGAGACGCGTCAATGTACCCTTTAGTAAACGTCAGAAAGGTTACATTAGCGCACAGCGTAACCTCCGGTGCCGCGAGAATCGGGCGCGAATACGATATGTCTCCATCACATTTCCATACATTCTTGAGCTCGACATGGGAACGGATACCTATTCCGCACTGATGCATGACGATGGGAATTTCTTTTTTTCCTGTACGTTTGTCGGGCTACATTAATTTTCGAATCAAGTGATGTGATCCTGTCAAATGTGTTATGGTAATTGCATTCAATTTCAGTTAAAAGTTAGTTTTGTATATTTTTATACTTCCTGCAATAAGTTAGTTGTACTTCGTTCTAAAACTTGATATAAATATCAAAGCTTATTTGTTGAATGTGGAACAATAAATTTATTTGTGACCATAGTACACATCAGCCAACTGTCTTCCAAAATCAGCTTAGAAACAAAAATATAAATGATAAAAAATAGACAAACAGAAAACGTACAGCATTTAAGATAAATACTGTAAGTTATGTATAAACCTCATATAAAGCTAGGAATAATAACACTAACAATACTCATATAGTACATAATGTTGCATTAATTCCCGATAGTATTGTTCCTAGTGATAATGCAACGCTAAAGTTAAAAATCTTATCATCTTCCTAGCGTTACGTCTCATGCTTAATCGGGGTCCGCTTAGACCATGATCCAGGATGTAGCGAGTCTGGTAATTACATTGAAGCGTAACCCAAGATAGAGGAACCAGACATGTTTTTGGATCATGGTAAAGTTAAAAATCATATAAAACTGTATAAATATTTAGCGTCATCATTGTATCTCGTTGAAATCCAGAATATATTTCAGAAACACATAACCAGATAACTCGTCAATAATCACATCTGACGCCGATACTTCCATGCGGGGTGATTGGGTCTTATTTTGATCGATGAAAAGCGTTTTATGTGAGCGTTTTTTGATTGATGTGACAAGGAGTTCCGATCTACCCCTTCGATGCCCGAGCACTTTCAATTTATCGACGCAGCGTGAAATAGAGGAAAACACGAAACAGAATTTTATTATACCAATCTGATAAATACAAAAACATTTCCACTGAAAGGGAGATAGGGTAAGGAGAGAAATTATAATTGTAAGAAAATCCAAATGCGGTTGACAGAGATATTTTTTACGTGTGTCGATAAATACGATGAATATATTTAAACCTGCATTCCATTTTTTTTTTATACATAACACGTAAAAACATTATGTAAGGGAGAATACTTAGATAACATATTATCTTAGTATTCACCCTTACAAAATGTATGAGGATGATTCCACATAATAAGCTTAGTAGGTTTTTAAGCTGCCTCTCTTTAGATGAACTAGCTAATGTTAGTGCAGGCTGTCCTGTGCAGGATCCCGGAATAGATAGGCTAAGATCACGCTCCAAAATAGTCAATCGATTTTGAGCTGTGATACTAAAGTTACGAGTCTGTTTATTGAGATTCTGATATGACCTGTCTTTCTTTTAAAGAAATATATTCAACCAAGTTTTAGGAATTCAGAAAATTCAATTGTTTCCTCAAGCCCTTTTGTTTTAAATAAGAAAAGCTATAATATATATATCGGAAAGGCAACTCTAATCATCATTCATCTTCCTAGCGTTGTGTCCCATGCTTAGACGGGGTCCGCTTAGACCATGATCCAGGATTTAGCGAGTCTCTGGTTATTACGTCGAAGCGACTGCCGATCTGACCTTCGTAACCCTAAGATAGGGGAACCAGACAAATTTTGAATCATGGTTACAAATCCAAAGTGGTTTGAATTTGCAGGTTTCATCACGATGTTTTCCCTCACCGTCGAGCTAGTGGTATAAATACGTACATAGATTTGAAAAATCCAGAGGTGCATGCCCGGGTTTGAACCCGCACTCCTCGGTTAAGAGGCGCGTGTCCTTACCATTGAGCTACCACCGCTCAAGGCAGCTCTAATCAAACATCAGATAATGCGTGAATTATAGGAGAAGCACGTCCTTAGACGTAGCACACCTACCTACCTACGTAATGTGATCTTTACGGTCTTCGTCTCTCCCTTTTATTGGCCAAACTTCCAGTTGTACACTGGCGAACAATGAACGACTTTGTAAATAATTAATTAGTAGGTATTATTTAATTACAAGCGACTATTACACTGACCTAGAAAATAAACAACAGAAATATTGTTGATTTTAAATTGATATAATTTTCATTACAGCGCTTCTTACATCAACGATATAATTAAATAAAAATAATTCATAAGGTTTTTCAGATGGTTCTAATAAACTAGTACATCTATGGTTAACGATGTAAAATTTATTTTAATTCTTATCACATCTTATTTACCGTTACTGTTTATATATCTATATTAATCGATTGGCAGACAAAATGCAGCTTACCCAATTAAAATACCTATATTAAAATACTATACATATATTAAAACTTTATAACAAAAGAGACATGTAACAAAATATTTTTTTATTTATATTTCAAGTAAAATAAATTGGTATTCATTTCCATTCAGTAAGTTACAAAGTTTACATTCAAATAAAATATTGCGTGACTGAACGAAATCGATTCAATGGAATGAAGCCTAAATAAAACTTGTACCTTATTTTTTTCCTCTCCAGTGTAATCCTTCACATGGCGGCAGAGAAAATATACTTCTCTTATGGGTCGTTGTAAGTTTTTCTTCCACTTTTGGAATGTCTTCAGATCCCTATTGTGTGAGTTATAAGTAAAACATGCGTTTGGCTAGTTGAAATAAATATCTGGCGCCAGATTTCTTATGTTATGCTTTTTTACGGTCGAGTGATTCTTTATTCCGCCCAGTTTCCGGGAGCGGCCGCTAGCGCACAATATTTCTATGCGAGTCGCACAAAGCCTTATTACAAAACGTACTGGGCGTCCAGTCCAAATTATAGCCGAACAATTTGAAATGTTATCTGTAAATTCAAATAAAATAATTGTCATATACATTTGGAAGTTGGTTATTAATTTGGCCGCGCTCAAATATACTATAATAATATATATTTTGTTATAAGGTTTAAGAATTTATTTATGCTTTACCAGAGCTTTTTCATTCTAATATTAATTTTGCTTTGTTTTTTTTTTCATCGATTTTTATAATCGATACTTGGGTTTAAACATGGATGCTAATATTTACTAGAGCCGGGCATATCAAATTATAAAAACTCCTAATTGTCACAGATTTAGAATAATTCGACAAAATATTTTCATTACTCTACAGAAAAGAGTTCTCTTCTGGGAGTTATTTTTAATTTGTTGAAAGGCGATGTTTCTAAATAGATAGCTCGATGATTTAAAGGGCACGCGATTGTTTATTTTTGTGCGTATAGTAAAACAGTACTGTTTTACTTTCTTCACTGTGATTTTAAAGCTAAAGGTTAAATACTTACCTGAACAAAAAAAAAAAAAAAACTCAATTTAACCTCATACAAAAAAGTACATTACAGTTTCCCAAAATCAAATAACCTACGCTTTTGTCGGTATTAATCATTGAAATTCGAAATCAACCATTCATTTCAAAGTGACCTATTTAAATAGGGACAAAAGTAGGTTTAATATCCGGACCAGCTCTAAATTAATTTGGGCATAATACTTGTCAAAGGACCGCTTGTCAAAACCGGTTAAACTAATCAACATTCCGTTTCCTTCACTCCCTTAACCTAAAGACCTACAACAAATACATAACGAAAGTTACACAGCTTATCATGAAAGAGCAAAGATTTTTACTTGTAGTCAGCATTAAAAAAAGGGAAATATACCGTTCCCATGGGATAAAAATCATTAAAGGGGTAGAAGTCACCGGAAAAAGTATTCGTGGCATATTTTTCGTGGATATTTTAGTATACATAAATAAATTTTCAATTCGATTTCAACGATAAAATTATTGCTTAAAATGTAAATTTAAATGCACTGACGTAAATACAAAAAAATATATATATTTTTAATTTTTTACTTGTTTATACCTATATATATCCGTACAAGGCCTTATTTAAGTTATTTTGGTACTAGTAGAACAGTATCAATATATCTAAGCTTACCTGAGTAAGTGTAGGCACATATTAATACTGTTGGTAGATTGACTGACTCTAATCACAGAGCAGTCGTAATTAACACCACATACCGCTCTAATTGAATCTCAAGCCTTTTAATAAACCGACTATACGATAGTAGGTATAATTAGTAATGGGGTCGACCTCTTTCATATAGCATTTTCATGGATCGAAGAATCGTAGTTGAGAAAGTGGTTCGTAATGTCATTGAAAAAAAGAACAGTGAGGTATTTCCTTTCAGATTTCAGCGTAGGTTAAGATCTAAGATCTAACAAGCGAAAATATTCTCAGAAAATATTGCATATTTAGCTGCAAAAATATACGTCTCAGTATTTATAATTATTTATTTAAGAATAAGGGTCATACAGTAGTGTAATATTAGGTATTAATCGTTTGTTGTCTGAAGAGTACTAGTAAAAGAAAACATCATGAAGTAACAAGATCACGGACTTAACACTACGAAGATGACGTGTTTCTTCACTGTTAATCGTATCCACTTTATTGTGAGTAAGTTTAGCTGTAACGACTATAACGTAGTATCGAGAACATGTAATATAATATCTACCCACGATACCCATCTATGTTCGTGAAATTCGAAATAATTCTATGAGAGCGAAGTTATTTAACCGTTAGATGGTAATAAGTAAAGACAGGGTTGGTTTGCGTTTGAGCTTAGTGGAGCTTAGGATTGTGAAGTAATACGTTCTTCATAGAAATTATATACCAGTATTAGAAAGTTCGGTGATATGAAATGTCTTGGTACCCGATCCACTTTTTTTTCCAGGAAGCAGCAACTTTTTCAGCAATTCAGATCATACATAACATTTTGATCATTTTCATCGAACTATTTCTAAGCTTTCTGATTTAGCTTTTCGTTTTATCTTCAATGAATAAATCGAGCTATCGAGTTCCAGGCAAATTTTAACTGTCTCACTATTTTTCGACAGTTTAATATGAAATCATAAATTTCGCGATGGCAGCCTTAGCGGCCCGTCTATAGATATAGCGCTTTTTCAAGTACACAAATGTCAAACAATGCCCGCGCACTATCTCAAAACAAGCTTTTGTTCGTCTTAATTCCCGCAGAGAAGATGAACGCTCTCCACGGAGCCTAATTCGTCTCGACAAGATTAAGCTAACTCGACTCACTCTAATGTGCGCTAACTGATTTTCTATACACTCTACACAAAATCTTCATTGTTACATTGTTTACAATCTATATAATGCGTTTATTCTCTGCAGGCCGTTGACATTTCACAGAAACATGTTATTGTTTAATAAATTATGAACTGATTTATTACTGACAAGCTCGATGGCGTATTCGGTAGTGACTCTGCCTCATGCGCCAAGAATTGTGGGTTCAATCCCCACCCAGAACTAATATTCATATGATGAATTTTTGGGTTTGTTCTGTGTCTAGGTGTTTATATCCAATATTAAAGTATATATTTTAATACCACTGTTGATTCTGATATCCGTAACACAAGTGCTTAACCTGCTTACTCGGAGTCAGATCAATGTATGTGATGTAGTTTGATATTATTGTTATATTATTATGCTTATAAATAAATAAAAATATTATTTAGTCCCATTAGTCCCATGTTGGTCTGGGACTTAAAAAGAATATGCCAACTGTGGTTCTTTCCTAGCATGTCGTAAAAGGCGACTAATGGTATACCGGGTTTTGGGTGTGTGATTGTGTAGGCGACAGGTTGGCCGCTTGTCACTGCTTTTTCACAATTTTGCATCTAACCCAGCCCGGCTTTATTTTTGGTTGAAGTGGCATGCTGCCCCTTTGACTCTGCCTACCCCTTCGGGGGTTGTGGGCGTGATGTTATGTTATGTATGTAAATGAAAAAAAAAAAACTTTTAGAAACAGTTTTAAATGAATTATCGTTAAACATTAAAAAAGTTCAACTAAATGCATTACATTGAATGACAAATATCTGGAAACAATATATGTACTTAAATATTCAATATTAACACCCAGACATAGAACAAACACAAGTATTCATTATTCAAATGTTTGTCCTGGGTGGGGATCGAATCCACAACTCTTGGCGCAAGGGGCAGGGTCACTACCGAATGAGCCAGTCAAAAAGTGCCGCATACAAGAAAAACATTGTTACTTCACGCACCGAGTCGCGTCAACATATTATCTAGGTATCTACGCAGCCAAGCAGAATGAATGAAGATAAACCCGGTACCCAAGCCACTAACGCCATAAGAACCTAGTTATATTACCGTCAGTTGTTAATACGCGGCGACAGGGTACGGCGTAACTTTAGAGGGGTATAATCGTAAATAGTCTTTGGAATAATGTCTACGTACTAATATTAGTGCGAGTCACGTCACCAGCTGCTTATTAACATCGTTATTTACGTTGAATTGACGGTTTATGACTGCTATTTTCCCGCGTATGTCATTTTTCGGGAATCGGTAATTAAGCTGTTATTTGACAAAATACAAATTACCGGGAATTTTATGATTACGTGATATTATGCGAAGACATATTATAATACTAGATTGAGCGTTGACGCCCGTGTTAGTTTTATGATAAAAGTGTAAGAGCCAACAAATTATCCAACAGTTTTATTTGTTTAACTAATATTTAACAAATTCAGTAGGTAGGTACTTATTAACGATTTAGAAAAAAAAGTAATTGAGCATTAGAGCAAAATTATGAAAAAGGGATAGGTATGTCTGTACATACATAACATAACATAGCATCACGCCCATAATCCCTGAATGGATAGGCAGAGTCAAAGGGACAACAGGTCCCTTTAACCACATTCAGCCAAAAACAAAACTGGTCTGGGTTAGATGGAAAATTGTGAAAAAGGAGTGGCAACCTCGTCGCCTACACAATCACATACCTACAACCCTATATACCATTAGTCGCCCTTTACGACATGCTAGGCAAGAAACACAGTTGGCACATTCAAAGTCTGATGTTCTTCGATTCGAAGTCCGAGGACTTCAAAAAAGTCCCAAACCGGACTGTAAAATTTCGTATATTTACTTTGCAACAGTAATGTATAAACATTTCATAGGTATTGTTATGTAAAATCTCAAGTACCTACTATAAAGATAACAATAAGCAGTATGTAGAAATTAATAAATATTATTTCATTCCACATACCAACGTCTTGTTTGTTCTCATGTTTCCCTTTATCCCAAACTCTTGAACACTCGCTAAAGACGGAAGCGCAATAATATAGAAATCAACTGTGAATTTTGCTGTAACTCCGCAGTAGGTAGCAGAGGCGAAATAAATAACATCGGGGCAAACCTGCGGGGCACAGAAGTCATCTCTTTAAATTAAATTCAAATGCCGGTCTTATAACAAGGTTTTTATTATTTTATGAACGGAACTCGCCTGAGAGTTGGCGTGAGACCGGATCCGGGACGGAGCGCATTTTTCATATGGGTATCGTAAATTATTCTTATTTGTACGTTGATATTATTGTGTAATTTTAATTATTCATTAACAGAGCGAGTGAAACAATGAGGTTTATCGTCGTGCATGAAAGCTGGATATTAATTACTTTTGTTTTGTTTTGATGTGTAAAGAATTAATATTAACATAATTCTGAACTAGGAACTGTTATTACTTATTTTCTAATGGAATGATAGGTATGGCTTTTTAAAAATCCTAACAGTAAAAATACCGGAAATTGGCTTATGAAGTAATTAAAAAAATGTGTTGCGCTGTTTAAGTTAATTAGAAAAATGAGAATGTGATTTTGAACGGTTTAGGTATATTAGATTATCTATAAGTATGACATATCATACTTATGCATACATAATCCCTGAAGGGTTAGACAGAGTCAAAGGGACGGCTAGCCCCCTTAACTACATTTAGCTCAAAATAAAATTAGGCTGGATTAAATGAAAAATTGTAAAAAAGTACTGAAAAGTGGCTAGCCCGTCGAATGATTTTTATAAAAAAAAAACAGGAAATCACCAAACATCTTGTTTTTCTTTTATGATGGAACGCATCACATGTTCCTGCTAACATCCTCAAAAGGTGGTAAATTATGTTTCTAGATTTCTTTTTCTTTAACTGAACCGTGAATGGTAACCTTAGAGATACCAATCACTATCAAGATACAGAACGCAATAGGAAATGTTTTTTATTTCAACGATCTTCACTGCGTCCGCTACGTCGTAAATGTAGGTAACATTTAAAGGTTAGCCTCACCTAGATTTATGTAAACATTCGCTTTCGAAACAAACAGCCAAATTTCGTATTCAGAACTTATGTTAATATCAGATAAAACTCTCACGTGTAGGTATATGCAAGTTGTTTTCGAATTCAAACCGAACAGGTGATGTTAGTAGCTCCCTATCGAGCAATTCGCTTTGTTCACAATATAAAGTCCCTCTTTCGAATCGATATTGTGACATTACAGTGTAAAACGACTCCGATACGGTGCTTTTTGCATTTAAATCGATAAAAACGGGCCAAGTAAGAGATGGACTGTCAAATGAAGGGTTCCGTCTTAGTTTAAATGACAACATTAACATGTACACTGAAAATAAACGTATTTTTTAGGAATCCTCGTTTGTGATTTCGTTTAATGTTAGTTATTTTTCATTCCATAATAAGATCCTTTTCCATTCTTCAATGGCACTTAAAAACAACGCAGGTGCCACAAGCAACCTGACCCAAGATAGAAACCAGTTCCTTAAAAACATTTTTGTTCCGATTAAGAAATGGAGCAGGCAGGTTTGGCACAAAATCTGGTCATGACTGGTAAAAAGATAAAGCACTGTGACAAACGCAATTACCAACAGTGCAGCTGAAGTAAGTTGACGGGTTATTTTGGCACCCTCCAGCTACAGAACCCTAAGAACTAGCGATCTCGATGCGCTCTCGACTTCGCATATCGTTTCCACTTTCAAGCTGAAGAACTTCGTTACGCTTTCTTATTTTTGATGGCAATGTCATTGTACGGCATTGGTACTTGGATTGAGAGTTCTATTGTTTAACATTTGTGCGACTGGCACTCATTGTCTTCGATGGTTATTCATTTGAGGATTAGGATTGTCTTTGATACGTCTCTTAGATTTACAGTTCAGCTGTTGGGAAAATATAACATTGACTAGATATAACGATTATACATAGGACTATTGTTGCAGATCTGATACATTTTTGTGCGTATTCCAACGGTTCCAATGTAAATTCAAATTTGGAAAATGTTTGCTCTACTATCAACGTGGGGTAAAAGATACGTAACATATTCATTATTTACATTCTGAAGTATTACTGACTCAACGTTTTACTAATAAAAACAATTAAACCTATTTAGGTAGGTATGCGTAGTGATTACAGATAACATATATTTGTTGTATAATAATGCCGGCGGCATAAAATGTGTTTTGTGCTTTGTACAAGTATCTCCGTTAATTCAATTTTATTTAGGTGTCGAAACGTGCAATAATCCAAATATGTTTATATTATCTCTTTACTACCACATATACCATGAGATGAAGGTATATAAATAAATAATAAATAAATTCTTCAGACTGACACACCAATTCCCTAGTCCCAAACTAAGCTTATAAGCTTGTGCTATGGATACTAGGTGAACGGATAGAAATACTTAAATACGTTTATAAACATCCATGACTCGAGTACAAATATCCATGTTCATCACACGAAATATTTGCCCCTAGCGGGATTCGAACCCGCGACCCTTGGTTTCGTGGCCAGGGTCTCTGACCACTCGACCAACGGGCCAGTCAAATATCTAACAGAAGCGATCGTTTAATATTGGTGGCATCTATAGAATATTTTTAGAGCACTTTTTATAGTAAAAAGAACTCCGACATACACACAGTTCCTATAAATGATTGTTCAAGGCCCTTCGTGACGCCCGACCGTGGGCTGTCCTTTTCAATCCTATCACAATAAAACATATTACAATCCCAGCGCCTTCAAGCATGACGGTACCCTTTCGACACGCTTTGCCAAATCTAAAAATCCCTATCAATATTACGAGCGAATAACGTTTTTTCAAGTAGATCGTGTTGTATGAACGTAATATGATTTTTATTGAGTTCAAATCTGAGAGTGGTGATAGGTTAGTAAAATAGTTTCACAAGTGATATTGGTTCAAAATTGGACACTTACATAATTTTTTTTTTTTATATTTAATGATTTTTTATATTTTATGTACTGTTTTTGTGTGGTTTCGTCTACTACCTGGATAATGAGGAAGTCATGAAACATGTTGGTCTGAGACTTAGCAAGAATGTGCCAACTGTGATCCTTGCCTAGCATGTCGTAAAAGGCGACTAATGGCATATCGGGCTTCGGGTGTGTGATTGTGTAGACGACGGGCTAGCCACCACTTTTGAAGTTTTCTTTCTGGCTAAATTTGGTTAAAGGGACTGTCCCTTTGACTCTACCTACCCCTTCGGGGATTACGGGCGTGATTATATGTATATTCAAACATATATGATCCCCATGATGAACAATGTGGTTTTTCTCTTTAACGAAGGTCAGTCACGGTCGCTTCTATACGAACTTAATGAAAGTAGTCTTCAACCAGGAGAGAAGAATAACTAAGAAGATCATTGTACTAAAATAATAACAATATTCTTCACTAATAAAGTTTCAGCTTTCTGTAATGATTTTCTAAATCGAAATATAAGAGCTCTTTCTTATCTCTGAAGGTTAACCGAGATTTTTACTTTTTATGATTATGTAATCAAAACTGCATATGTAACAAATACACTCATACAAAAGCACGAATGTAGGAAACAAATTAAATACACGCCTTCCGTTCCAAGTCGTCCAAAAATAAACCCATTAAAGCCCGTGTAAATAGACTCGTCAAGTGTAGCTATGTCTTTAGCACAATAAGAGTAATCGTTTCAAATTTAGTATGTGGGGTGGTGGGAGTTCGCGGGGTGTGTATTAGCCTGCTTAATGTTTGCGATGTGTAGCGATGTGGAAGCTGAAAATCTTCAAAGCTTAATTTGTTATGCATTATCAGGGCCCAAGTTCAGCAGAGGTTTGAGTCGCCCCGCTTTGTGAAACTGTGAGCACTCGTATGTGATGAAGGCTTCTAATGTTGTGATTTTAATGAGATGCTTACGACTTCGCTACGAAAGATATTTATTTCGGCGACTTTTCGAATTTGGAATGAATTTTTAAAATATTTGATTTTGGTGCATACTTTAGTATACCTATAACGTATAAAAAAACATGTCAGTACATATCATTTTAAATGCCGTGCTTTGAATTTCAAATTATTAATAATAGTGCAATATCCATATTTAGTAAAAAAGTATATACACCTGGTCCAATTTATCGTCTGTTTTGTGTGCTCAAATTATTCAATTTGCTACAAATTAATTAATCCTCCGTATCATATCACAAACACAAACATTGCACGCCATTCTGCCATGAATAAACAGAAACTGCTTCAATCTCTAATTGTGATATATTTATTGTCAAAAATTCTAACAAATAATTTCATTTTTATATAATATTTACCATGTTCACATAGGTAACGCATTCCCAATGAAGAAGAGTCAACTTAAGCAATATGTTAAGACAACACGTAATCCATTTGGAGAAATGTGTATTTACCAGGTAAAAAATTGGATTGTGTACCAATAGAGTGACCAAAGCAACTGTTGAATACGGGACAGTCTCCGGAAATTAAATACATATTTAAATCAAAGGATGATATATTTTTTTCCATCAAAATCATGACTATTATTGGAATTAATGGTAGTAGCCAGTTTAATTTTATTTAAATATTATATTATTACAACAACTAACGAGCTAATACAATTGGGCAGTAAAGTCTATTTTTACTCTTGTTAGAATTTGGACTAAGTATATCAAACAAATAACAAAAAATGACAAATGACGGAATAACATATTCAATCTATAACAAAACTTGAAGACCTAGGGTTGATTGTGGTAGGTACATTATAATGAATAAATGCATTCCAAAACGCTTTCAATGCATGCATTATGTATTAGAAACAACAGAAGTTAACACAAACAGTACAAACATGTCAAACCGGTACAAGTATCGGTACAACAAAGTGAAAAGAAACCTCATTCCAGAACGTCTGGCAACCCTTAACAGGCAAATATTTGCACGGGAGTTGTGCGTTTGGGGCTCGGGATATTCCATCGCGCTTGATTATAAATAGCAGTGCTGTCGTCACTCCCAGTTTATGGGCACTGTGCAATTTGCGAGCTCTGGGAGATTTTGTGACTGAGCGTTTGTTTACGTTTGTGTGTTTTTTTAGAGGATTTTGAGCAAACAGCTGTATTGGCTGGTGAGCAAAGTTGACAATCAGCGGTTGCTATAGCAGAAGTTAGGTTAGCTGACATATTAAGAACCTACCGCAGATCTTGGATAAATCTATGCTTAGTAATTTAAGTCTAGTACCTACTTATTTAATATAATAAGTATTATCTGCTATAAAAAGAAAATATTTGCTAATGGCATTTTAACAAAGACTACTTAAAATCATTATAAACTTTATTAATTAGTCCATTAAAACTACAACGTAAATCCTATCTTGTTTAGTTCGCCTCAAACGTCGATGTTTCACAAAGTAATCTTTGATTAATTCAAATGAGACGAATGTTCATTAATGTAATATAGACTAAAATATTCGTTATGTTGATTAAGGGCACTGTTTATTAAAATAGTCCGACTTAACTCAAACAATAGTATGTTTAGTTTTCAACATCTTCCGAGACACTACGCAATTACTTCAATTCCCTTCGCCATTTAACTTAATGTTTTTATTAACTTTAATTTGACATTTTCATTTCAAAGAACCAAGAGATATGTAGATTGGAAAGTAGTTTAGAAAAAGTTTAGTATTCGTATAGAGATGGAGATATGCTCAGCTCATTCATATGATGTTATATATATGGAAATTCGTTAGTAAGGTCGCCTATGTGTTCACATTTGCCAAATTATCTAATGTACTGCCAAAACTATTTTCATGCAGTTTTCATCATATTCGCTGACGTAATGTTGTTGCCATTACGTAGCACAACTGTTGTTTGTTCTACCTGGTACCAATTAGATAAAATGATGGCCAATTTATTCATTCTGTCACGTCCTGTTCACGTCCAGCTGCATTTATTGGACCAAATTGTGACGAGCGCATTTACATAATTAGTCCAAGAAGATTTCTATCAGTACTTTAACTTAATAACTGTTAGTTCAAACCAGCTATTCTAATCTAGGAGCCAACATCACACCCGCACACCTTTCTACTTTAAGCAAGAATCTAACACAATGAAGCATCATCATCTTCCTAGCGTAATGTCCCGTGCATAGACGGGGTCCGATTAGACCATGATCTAGGATTTAGCGAGTCTGGTAATTACATTGAAGCGACTGCCGATCTGACCTTCGTAACGAACCAGACAATTTTTGGATCATGGTTACAAATCCAAAGTTGTTTGAATTTGCAGGTTTCATCACGATGTTTTCCTTCACCTAGACTTGAAAAATACAGAGGTACGTGCCCGGGTTAGAACCCGCACTCCTCGGTTAAAAGGCGCGTATCTTTACCATTGAGCTACTTCCGCTCCTCACACACAAGGAAGCATATACCGGTTTTAATAAAAAAATCACAGTTTACTTGTGCTATTGAAATATTTTGAATTTCGCTGCGAGTACGCCGCACCCGGGAAGCCCTGCTTTGTGTCTGGACAGACGCATATTTCACGGATATTACACGCCCGGGGGCCTATTCTGTGATTCTGAAAGATTCGCAACCTCGAGGTCGAATAGGGTGGAAATTTTTCGCGATGCTTTAAGGGCTATTATTATGTTTAACGTGGGCTAATTGAATATTTTTGAGGCTCGACACTTTCTGTGGTTACGCCGCCGCGGGCTAGGAAGGGATTTGCTTTCGAACAGCACTTTGGGTAGCTGTGAAATTGTATTAGAATACCATCATTTATTTTATATTTGTAAAATTAAAGTCTACTAATACGTATACTTTTTAGATGTTTATTTTTAGATGTTCGTTATTCACTTACTATTTTTCGGATAAATGGATAAATCATTCCACATAAATTTGATTTTGATCTAATGTCACTCACAGAATATTAGATTGTTTTTTTAAAAGGTCCAAACCAAAATGAAATACTAGGATAATAGCGCATTATAAATAATAAATAATAAATTTTCCAGACTGACACACCAATTCCCTAGTTCCAAACTAAGCTTATGCTTGTGCTATGGATACTAGGTGAACGGATAGACATACTTAAAGTTTATAAACATCCATGACTCGAGTACAAATGTCCATGTTCATCACACGAAACATTTGCCCCTAGCAGGATTCGAACCCGCGACCCTTGGTTTCGTGGTCAGGGTCTCTAACCACTCGACCAACGGGCCAGTCAATTAGCATTAGTTTTGTATGTGTGGAATATGGTAGAAATGTTAATTTGTACAGATGTTAAAATATTACCGTCTACAAAATACCACCCATTTCAATACAAACGCAGATTTAACTAACAATCAAATGATTTAACAGAAACAACTGCTGACCTGTTTATAATTAAAACGTATATAGGTTTTACTGGAAAACAAATATATTGCGATATTTTGATTAATATTACAAACAATCATTATCTTCTGCATTCAGTAAATTGACATCATTAGCGCTGACCATGGTCAGTTTTAAATTAACTGTTTCATTAAATCCCATTACACAGGCTATAGATTTAACTCACGCGTATACAACTCGAGTACAGGATATATCTCAAACAGTAAAGTGAATCGTCAAAATCGACTTGTATATTCAACTACTAATCTAGTTTACATACTAATAACTAGTGAATTGTTTGAATTTAAAATAACTCTAGACTGGAAATAATTTGTAATATGATAACACATGAGTCAAATTCCATATATTTTGGATTTAACTGCAATCTAGCTGATTGAGCCCCACAAACAAACTCCTTAATTATATAATGTAGTACGATATTACAATTGCATGACTAATCTTTCATGTGCATACATGTACATGAAAGATCCGAAAGTCCGATGTTGGTCTGAAACTTAAAAAAGAATGTGCCAACTGTGTTTCCTGCCTAGCATGTCGTAAAAGGCGACTAAGGTATATGGGGTTTTGGGTGTGTGATTGTGTGGGCGACGAGCTAGCCACTTGTCACCACTTATTGTCAATTTTCCATCTAACCCAGCCTATTGTCTCATGTTGGTCTGGTAATTAAAAAAGAATGTGTCAACTGTGTTTCTTGCCTAGCATATCGTAAAAGGCTACTAAATTTCACAATTTTCCATCTAACCCAGCCCAGTTTTGCTTTTGCCGAATGTGGTTAAAGGGGCCTGCTGCCCCTGACTCTGCCTACCCCTTCGGGGATTATGGTCGTGATGTTATGTATGTATGTACATAAAGAATGAATTTATTTTACAGCCGTAAGACATTAAGAACTCACAGGAATACTTACGTCACGAATTTTAGTGGTATCAGCATACCAAGGCGATTGTAACTTATTCTTCCTCTTTAAAAGAATCAGATGGAATAAAAGGAAACATCATTTATGATGGTTAAATAACAAAAGATTTTGAATTGACTTCTACACTTCAAAGTAATGATGCACCCTTTCAAAAAATTTTAACAACCTTATTACACTGATTTTTAGTTTACTGTGCACCTACATAACTTACGTAGCTGCGTAGATACGATTCATAATGAGGGATCAATAATTTGGTTTTATTAAATTTGCGGTAGTGATTCATTTTATTTTAATCTTAATTTTAAATCGGAGATGCTTCACAGTTCAATTAAGTATAATTTGCATCCATTGAAATGTCCATTGTAACCAAACATTCGAAGTATATAAAAAATATAATGTTTTGTCTTATTATTTGTAAGTGAATCCCTTATAATTAAAATTATTTAATTTCAAGGTGATTATGGAAATAAACATACAAGGATTCTATTTATTATAGTCATTGGGGTCAGCTTGGAATCGTTTTTGAAGAGTCTTGGTATAACGCCGAGGCGACTGTGTGTGATAGATAACCTCTAAACGGACTAATCAGGCAAATTTAAATGAAAGGCAAGAAAACTTGGTCATGTAATCTATAGTTACTACAATCTGCAGGGTTTCCACAAAGATTTCCTCACTACCGAATTAGTAGTACAAAATCCGATCTTTGAATCGAGTCTATCTATATATATAATCTATCTGTCGGGGATTATGGGCATGATGTTTTTTTTATGTTTAAATTGAATCTAGTAGTACGTGTTCGGGGTATACTGACTATTTATGATGTACGAGTACATTAGTTTGTTTATCGATTTTTTATTACCTGTTATAAATATTTTGTTTGTTGAATCTACCTATTACTATTTAAATATGTGTATAAATGACTACCATACCACCATACCATAAGCCATACCATAAGCAATCGGTATAAGGTTATATAATGACAAAATTCGTAGATCCCTTTAGTTTCTGGAATACAAACATAGATGTCACCTCGCCCACATCACAAACTCAAGCAAGACCCAATATACGAGTACCATTAGTCGCTTTTTACGACATGCCAGGAGTCGCTTTTAACGACATGTAAGGAACACAGTTTGCACTTATTTTGAAGTCCCCGATCAACATAGAAAGTTTCTGGAATTGCTTTTACTATTTTCACACCAACTGCTGACAAAGTGCACATATTCGCAAGTGAACTCTCACCGAGAGACTTCCAATCTATGTCATCTCGTCTTATTTCATCTTAAAGTCATGACCTTTGGCTGACGGTGCACCCCAACAATAGGATCCTTTGTGTCACCCCTTGCTTCTGGTCTGCATTGTTCCGTAATCCTTCCCACTCATAACCACCATTCTCGGTATCTCACATATTCACCTCGCTTGCCAAGTCTAAATCTGCGACTTCAAACTTGATCCCACCCGTTGCGGAATGTCCGTAGTTTTATGAGTTCTGCTTTTATAAATATCAGTGGAGTATCTTTATAACAATTTAAATATTAAAATTTTTATTGGGTTTATTTAATATTTTATCACATTTGGCATGGTTTAAGACCATAATACTATACTCGGTCACTTATGGTCCTTATATCGTACGTAATAATGTTATAAATATACAAGTTTGTAAGAATCAATAAAATCTTTGTTACTCTTTCAAGAAAAGGCCGCTTTAGAATTTCAATTAAATTTTATTTGGCTTTTAGATACAGGCCTAAATTTGATTACGAAATTATGATTTACCGAAGAACGTGTTAAAGTAAGAAAATTTATCATGTCGCAGGAACGCACGGTTATTTTTCAAATTGATATCAACTCATGTGAATCCACGAATTTAATCTTAACTAAGATTATAAATAGGAAAGATTTGTTGATGTTTGTAACGAATAAACTTTTGCAATTCTATAGTATTCTAAGTGACATAAGCTATATTTGTTATTAGAAAAAATAGGGTTATAAAATTTCCACTCGTGCAAATCCGGGACGGGCCGCTAGTATATTCTTATTTATAAGTAAACATCCAAACATGCTACCTGTTTTAACTTTACGTGGCTAACCAACAAATGAAATCAAATACTGAGCAACGTGAGTGTAATATAATTAACCGATATTACCGAGTGTGTCGTGCTCTGAACTGCGAAGTTTGTTGAACCGAGCTTATACCCACGAATGCCCATTTGATTTCATTACATTGAAATAACTATTACACTGTAATTAGGTTTGTTATAATGAAGATCGTAATTCTGCGTTCTGACACATTAGATTATAATTACAGAATGTTAATGAAACTTGATTACAGTGTAAAGAGGCTTTTCACTCTAAGATATTTCAATATACATTCAAATGAAATATTTTCATTAATCGTCTTTTCATTCTTAACATTTTATATGAGTTATCATATGAGTTGTGATATATGTACCAGTTATATAAACAAAGAAAATATTATAATAAACAAAGTTTCCAAATTCAATCAAGATGGAAATAAATATAAGAATATATTAAGGCAGATAATAATGATGTCACCTTTATAAACAAAATGCTATCATTAATGAAAGATAAAAGCAGATTATATTAGTTCTACCGATTGTGTTTCTTGCCTATAATGTCGCAAAAGGCGACAAATGGTGTATCAAGTGTTAAGTATGTAATTGTGTAGGCGACGAGCTATCCACTTATCACTACTTTTTTTACAATTTTCTTACGCTCTCTGGACCCTGCCTTTCCCTTTGAGGATTATAGGCGAGATTGCATGGTACATACCAGTGCTTATGTCATCATCATCATCGACTTAGGCCTGTAGGTATATTGACTGGTATCCATATAAGCATATTAAGTTTGTTCAGCCACATACTGCCGCGCCCTGATTTGGCTTTAATTTCATTACAATAGTTATCGATTCTAATACGGTGACGTTAATTATTTCGCGCCGGGAGTTTAATAAGTTTATACTTATCGCGACCCGTTGCGACAATAGGCTTTATTTAATAGCGGTGTTTTCGTTGATGATTAAACTGTGTCTGTGTCAGTCTATTTGAATTTATTAGCTTTTATAAGCAACTCTGCCTGCGTTGAAAGGGAGGTGTTATGTTGCGTTTCTCAGACATTTCCCCGACATTAAAAGTATCCCCTTTGGTCTTTGTTCTTTGGTTAGATGTTTTGCGTACCTAATCAAATCGAATCGCGACAGTACCTACGTACTGTAATAAACATAGAGGTACAACATTGTAAGAATAACTAAAATATTGCTTGCTTTAATTTTATGTACAAATTTTTAGTTTCATATCTCATCATGACTGTGTCGCCGAATGTGTCACGTCATTTTAATACTCAGAATTTGTTTTCCAATGCCCTATGATGTTAAACATTTTTCAAATTTGCGGCTTTAAATTTAATGAAATGAAGTCGTTTAGCGAACTTAAAAAGTCTCCCTTTTCGGCGAGATGATTGATGATGACCTAAAGATAGGATACGGTTTAAAAAATACCCACATGCCCGTATGTAAAACTCTTACCACATTTTCGAGTGGCGAACCTTCGCAGGGACGGTTTGTTGGTTTGCGCCCACTAAGAGGTTTTCCACTTTCTAAGCACACATACCACGAGTCAATAGTCGCTGGCGTGTGGTGAGTACGGTTTCTAAGCTAAATGTCTCTATTTACATAGGTCCAGTGGGATGAAACGTTCTTCACTAGATGCGACAGCTGGAGTGAATGCTGAGATTTTTATTGGAAAAATAAAATCCGCGAACTCGAACGTGAAAATTGATTAGGGTAGGTGCAAAACTATTTTCCACTTTTTCATGGAATATACTAATACTTAATTGTACCTGGTCTTAAAAGTTTGATCTGCAAGTTATTTATATACCCAAAAACGTTGAATTCAAAAAAAAAATTAAGGAGACAAAGCCAGCACTTATTTCGAGAAAAATAAAGTAGGAAAATATTATAATAACCTTGCGTGACGACTGGATTAAGGGGAAATTCCCGTAAATTAAGTATAGCGACTACGAGGCTTGAAGCTACGCTTATTTGTAAATTTTTAACGTCGGATTAAAAATAAGCAGACGTCTTAACTCACCCGTGGAACGAAATAGGATGATGTCGCTTTGAACATATTTTGTATTTATTATTCTTGTGCATGAATATGAGTTTCAGGTTTGAGCGTGGGGTGTTGTTTTAGTTTAGTTAATATTATGAGTTATTTAATTCGCTATCAAAAGGCTTAGATTAAATCAAAATATTTATTTTGGATATTTTCCGCTAAATGCTTGTTAATAATACCACGCAAATGTTAATCATTTATTAAGATTTAATGGATCAATTGTATTTATTCTTTGATAAAACCACAAAATAGATTTTATTCTAAAACTAATTGGAAGCCTAATATTTGGAGAGTCACGTTATACTCGTCCAGCCAAAATAAATCTTGTAACACTAATAATTATTTTAATTAGATTTTAGCTCTTAAATTGCGTTGTTACGACGACAGTAGATATTTACCTCTGGCATTTAACGTCCAATCGTGATTACTACGTTGTACATTTAACCCAATATATAATATGCCAGTGGAATCCAAAAATAATATATAAACCTCGAAACTCAACCTACAAATGAGAACGGAACGGCAACATGATATATACATACATAACATCACGCCCATAGTCCCCGATGGGGTGAGAGCACAGGGCCATTCAACCGAAAATAAAACTGGGCTAGGTTAGATGGAAAATTGTGATAAAGTAGTGACGAGTGGCCAGGTAGTCGCCTACACAATCACATACTTAAAACCCCATATACATTAGTCGTTATTATATATATTTTTTAAATACCCTTATCTTTAAATAGACAGCTATATAAGATGATTGCAATAAGTAAGATATAAATTCTATATTGTTCTGGAGCTCCAAAGGTATCATCATCTTCCTAGCGTTATGTCCCGTGCTCAGACGGGGTCCGCTTAGACCACGATCAAGGATTTAGCGAGTCTGGTAATTACATTGAAGCGACTGCCGATCTGACCTTCGTAACCCTAAGATAGGGAACCACACATATTTTGGATCATGGTTACAAATCCAAAGTTGTTTGAATTTGCAGGTTTGCAGGTTTCATCACGATGTTTTCCCTTGCCGTCGAGCTAGTAGTATAAATACGTACATAGATTTGAAAAATCCAGAGGTACGTACTCGGGTTTGAACCCGCATTCCTCGGTTAAGAGGCGCGTGTCCTTACCATTGAGCTACCACCGCTACATGTCCTTATCATTGGGCTCCAAAGGTATGGACCAATTGTTTTCATTGCCTATTTCGTAAAACTACTAGTGAGGTGACTAATGGAGTATTGGTTTACAATCATATAGGTGAAGAGCTAGCCACTTGTTAGCTACTAGGTACCCTGTCACAATGTTCCATCCTACCCACCGCTTGTATTTTTGGATATATAGGGTTTAATCAGCTTATTGATCCTTAGACTCTATGTGCATGTATGTATGTATGATAAACTATTAATCGGTTTTCTATTTGAAAGCTTACTTAGCGTACATCATATGTGATATCTGCAAGAATGTCTTCCTTCTTCATTTAAAATATTCAATTCAAGCGATCTTATTATTTTGTAAGAAAGTTAGAATATTTTTATATTCATAACAATCACACGAGCAAAAAAATACAACTTCACAAAAAACAAAATCTCAAAATATTACTCGTTATATGCTTTGTTTAATTCGGATTTTCTCAAAGCAGGTACTTAAACCACAAAGTAGCTTTATTGTTTTCCTTTCCGAAGAAGATGGAAACAAACACAAAGTTGCAAAGAAGCTTAGCTTCTACCGGGCGGGACATGCGATGGACCAAGTCAAAATTCATTATTCTACAGGCACTTTTTCTATTCCTTTACTAGGAACTCTATTTATGTATTTTTTTATAGGCTGTTTAGTGTTTTAGCCAGAAACTTGTTGAGAATCCCAAACATTCGAATCACGCTTGAGGCAAATGTTCGTGGGATGATTACAAATGTTCACACGATTATTTGCTGTGAAGTTATAGATGTTTACTTAAGAATGTCATCACACAAGCATATGCTTATCTGAAATCTTGCAAAATAGCAATCATTTAGTATTCGTGGGATTCGATAGATAATCGAAAAATGAACCTTAAGAAAAAAAAGGATGACGAAAGTACACATTTAATCAAAATTTAATAAGGACTTCAATAAAAATGGTACATATTCTAATACATTTGTACATATTAAGTCACAATTTAACGACTAGAAATAAAAAAAAAAATAATAATAAAATAATCCACTATTTATTAAGGATAAAAAATATAGGGTAACTTTCTCCCAGATCCAGAGAGAGAAACAAAAATAACCTTTAGATAGTTTACCCGTAAAATAACTCCAATTTATATATAAAGCTTTATCGATGTATGTTAGCCACAGTATAAAGCAAATTCTCTAAAAGGTCAAAAGGTAACGTTATGGACAAATAAATGCTTACAATATGATATACAACAATAATGGGAATGCAAATTAATATATCTATTTAAAAATATCCAATAATCGTAACTATAAAATTGTGGTTTTATCATGGGCGTTACTACTTAACAGTTGAAAGTAATCAAATGGTTATCTACAAGTATAAACTCTACATAAAAATCTACAATAGAAAAGATGTATAAAACAGTAAGTTTTTTATTTCTAATTACCAATAATAAAAAGTTAATGTATTATTAATTAATCAATTAAGACAATAACGGCACACGAGATAAATAACCAAAACAGGTCTCATTATCTAGTATTCCAAAAAATATGACAAAGCAGATGTGTCGGGCACAGTCACACATCTTAAAATTTACTTCGACATTCCATAAATCCAGAAAACATAAGGGAATACGAAATATCCGACACAAACTACCATTTGGCACCTAAAACTTTGTCACTGTTTTGATAAGGGAAGGCGAAAAAAATAAGTGGCTTGTCAAATGTCAACCCGAACTTAACAAGCGTTTCTTACGTCACGCGCAAATAAGTTATCTTGAGGAAAAAATATAAGGGAAAATCTTGCTAACAACACCGTACTACATTCCTGAAAATAAAATATTTAAGACGCCTACTCGGACAGAAACATCAAAATTAACTCTCTTTTTAGTACCTAATTAGAACATAAAAACTACTTACCATATAACGGGTGCAGAAATGGAAAAGAGATCGATGCTAATCCTTGAAACAATTACAACACCATCACGTTGTTATCACACGTTGTAATCACTCCAATAGTTTGTCACTGCGCGTCCCAAAGATTCGTAGTCGCTCGAACACTCGAACCTCCCGCTACGAGAGCAAGCTACGACACGTGCGCCAACCGACGATTCGTAGACACACTGGAGTACACAGCGACTACGAACTAAAGTTCCGAAGCTGGCCGACTACAGCCGAGAGCGGACGGCGAGCCCACGGAGACTTTGTAAGCCGTGATTGATACCAAATGAAATGTGAGGAATGAGTAGTTCCAGAGAGCTCTTTGTTTTAAGGATTACATTTTTTGCCGTCTCCGAGGCGATCGTATATCTCCAGGGAAGCTTTCCATTGCAACGCTATACTCGTGAAAACAATCATTTATTTCTTACTTTACAAATAAAAGACACATGAATATTAGTCGAGTATGAATGAAAGATATTCCAAGTCTTGTAATTTTTAGTTGTGACGTCACGCAATTAGTTATTATTCGTTAAGTCTTGCTGACGACGACAAGTATTTTAGTGCGGCAAGGGTCACAAATATTTAATTAAGTCGAAGGAATGCGTCCCGCCAGGACAATACATATAAATAGTACTCTAGTGAATTTCAAGGGATTCTTCACATCTATGTGTATAAACATAGTCAGTAAACAAGATCTCCGTTGTTAGGGCTTCGTACCCAACGGTTGTAGACTGGACCCAATTATTAAATGTACTTATATATGTATCTTACTATATGACTATTAAATGGTATACATATATTATGTAGTATGTGGTAAAATATGATATAAAAATGTGCCAACTTTGTTTCTACCCTAGCATGTCGTAAAAGACGACTAATGGTATATCGTGTTTTGAGTATGTGATTGTGTAGGCGACGAGCTAGCCACTTGCCACTACTTATTTACAATTTTCCATGTAACCCAGCCCAGTATTATATTTTGGTTAAATCTGGTTAAGAGGGCTTGCTACCCCTTTGACTTAGCTTATCCCTTGGGGGGTTATGGGCGTGATGATATGTATGTATGTATTTTTTTTAAATGCAGTAAATAGATACATACATACATAATGTCACGCCTTATCCCATGGGGGTAGGCAGCGATCACGTACTCCATTATGTATGTATGTAAATAGATCCATCTTGGAAATAATATGAGCACATATTCAGCTCGTACACGTGCTCTTTTAAAATGTTATTCTCGTCGTAAAAATTTTAACGCGTCAAAACTAGAAATGTCTAATCACGTAACTATAAAAGTCTAACTGGTTTTGATTTGTACAAGCAGTGCACAAACGTAAAAGACGTCAAATATAACATAAGGGGTATATATTTGTTAAAGAAAAAACACTGCAAAAGTCAGAAAGTTTAATTAAGAATTGCACTTACTGACCTTTTTGCTGTTATTATATAAAAATAACATGAAAAATAAATTACGCCTGTAATTCCTTATAATCACATTAAGTTAAAAATAAAACTGGGTTAGATGGAAAATTATAGATTTTATCAAATCTCTTTATATTTGATATAATTTGTAACACAGTGTTACACAGTGAAGTGAATATATTGAAACACTATTTTAATAAAAAATAAATGGATAATAAGAAAAAAGTATAAGCTTTAAATTACAATAAAAACTTTGCGGTTCAATATGTGTGATGGAAATAACTAAATTTCAATTCGTATATTTCCAACTATTGAAATCCAAGATGTTTAATATAATATATTTACACTTTCTATACACTATCTATACTATTATTATTAGGTGGAATGATTTGTTTGTATATGTGTATGTAACGAATAAACTCAACTACAGGACCGATTTCAAAAGTTCTTTCACCATTGCTAAATCATCCCTGATTAACATAGGCTATAGAATATTTTGAAAAAGGTTGGGTTAGAATATAAATGTGCCCCATGCGAAACCAGGGTGGACCTCTAGTATAATTTTAATAATAGCAAACGAAAACGTGACTACTCGCCGACTGCACTGTACATTACGCGCAGTAGCTATGAATAAATTATGTACTTTCACTATCTGCGAACATTTTCGTCGTCATTAGAATAGCTCACATCAACTGCTATTGGTCGTTATAACAAGCTAACAGGGATGGCAATCTATGGTTCATTGACGAATAAATATATGATTAATATGAATCAACATTATATTAATCTGATTCTTAGTGTAGCTTGTTTATTAAAAATGTGTTTTTAACGATATCGCCAGCTATGAAGCGATCGCTAACGTAACATTTTTAATTATACTCTTTGGACCGAGCAAAATTTTACTAATTTTAAACTGTCTTTTAAGGTACTTAGTGTAAGTTTTTTTTTTTATATATAAACTCTTAAATTTAACTAGAAATACTTTTTTATATTTATATGGCAGAAAAAAAATTAAAAGATTTTTTTTCACATTTTCGATTCGGCTAACAAGTCTAAATCGATTCAAAGATATTTTTTTACAAAGATTTGCCACCCCTAATGCAAAGTTAGCCCCGTTTGCCCATCAATGTCAATAGTCCCGGGTATGACGGAGATAGTCGTGGTATTTCTCAAATTACCTCACTTGTAGACACTGTAAGGGTTTAATCACCCGATCCCTTCGCATTGAAGCCCTAAATGATAATAAATTCAATATTCGCAAATCATGTCTTCGTGAGATAATACAATTTTGGCCGTAAGCTAGCAATTGTTCGTGGGTTCGTTTGCTTGTATTGAAATTCAAATGAGTCTATGGAATCATTGTGGCGATTTATATACAAGGTTGGTCAGACGAAGGGGTATTCAACTGAAAACAGATCGTTATAGTCCCATGACTGTCAACAACTTCGTCTATGGAACTAACCCTGAAATTGCAAAAGTTAATATTGGTTGAGCCCTGTCCTTGAAGGTCATTGACATTCATTACCCGTCAGGCAATGATACGCCAATATTAACAAAAACAAAAACATAATATTTCTGCCTAGTCTTCTATGATACTGGGCACGTATGCCAGTTTTTGTTTTTAAATGCCTTAGTTTAATAAATTTGTTTTGTAAGAACAAAGTACCTTAGTAGATACTTATTTTCTAAGAACTCTGTTACTTTCTAACTGTAATTACTATAGCTACGAATTATCATACTAATTTTCTACATAACTTGACACTTTATTTGTGTTTTATCGTTTGCTACTTTTTGAGGTTTTTCTGCCCACATAAAGGGATTAATGGTTATTATTATAATAATGGTCGAGCAAAATGTCTAGTACTATTAAACGGTAGTATAGGTAAGAATGGACTTTGTGTATTTATATAATATGAATATTCTAGTTATTACGTATTTCCTCATTATCACATGTTTGATCTGCAGCCAAAAATCTCACGTCAAAATAGCATGCGCGTCAATAAACTGCCAGTTTAATGCATTGTATTTGCTTTGGTTATAATAGTAACAGTTATTTCTATTTCAGGAATTATACTAAACTAGCTCCTACCTTCGACTTCATTTATGTGATAAGTAAGATTAATATTAGTGCATGAATTAAAAAAGATATATTAAGCGAAAAGCTATTAAACGAATTAATTTAAATGCATATCAGATTAAAAGACGATTTGATGCAAAGCTAAAGTCTGAGTATTATAAAGTAGTTTCTCACGGTCGAAACGTCAAGCTGTAAGTACTCATGTACTACATAATGTATTCATCGCGTTTAGTCCCGTCAGTATTATTTCTATAAACAGTTTCTATGTAATCACTTTCATTAAAATTACAATGTCCAGTTTGTCTACTCGTCAAACAAATAAGGTTTATATGTAAATTAAAAACCTTTTTTGTCTATAGTATTTTAAATCTTCATATAGGTACCCGTAACTTTAAATCACAATTCTTTTGTTCTAAATTTAAATTCAAATTGTTTTCTTTCCTAAACGAACGAACCGAATTTTTCATCTTAACGGAACTTGTCCACGAAGAAACCGCTCCGTAATCGATCCGGCGATTTAGTTGAACCAGTTTGCATAAAGCCGCAGAGATAGCCGCCGCTTGCGTTCATTACTGCCCATTAATTTGAACAGCTATGGTCAACTGTAATAGTCCTGGCCGACGCTAACACGAGATGGTAGTAATGAATATTTCAAAGTTGCACTTTACAAGCCTTTCGAGTGTGCTGCACTTCTTGTACTTTAGCTATTGTACGGCTAAAGAATGATTTTTCCAATGTACAATACAATACTATTCCTCTCCTTTGGTCTGGGAAGAATGTTAAAAATTATGTGCCAACTGAATTCGTGGCCGGGCATGTCGTAAAAGTCGAATTATAGTGTATTGGGTATTGGGATTGTGATTGTGTAGGCGACCAACGACTCACTTGTCACAATTCTTCGTGTGACCCAGCTTAATTTTATTAATGTCTAAAATGTTGTAGAAGTAGTTTACTGCTTTTAATCAATTGTTTGTTATCACTTGTTTTATAAGTATAAAATAGTAGTCAGCAAGTCACTACTTGCTGACTACTATTTTATACTTATAAAACCCCACTGGGTTCGGATACTATGGGAATAATTTTACGAGGTCCAGAAGAAAATAATTGATAATAATTGAGTGCTACCTATTTATCATTTTGGTTTCAAATAAAATTCTGATTTTTTAAACACGAGAATTTTAATTAATTCAAAAAACTACACTGATAGACTTGAGCCAGCTTTGGTTTTGTTTTTGAGAGGATTCATTGATCACTCTACGTATTAATTTATATCTATACTTACTAATATTATAAAGCTGAAGAGTTTTTTGTTTGTTTGCTTGAACGCGCTAATCTCAGGAACTACTGGCCTGATTTGAAATATTCTTTCAGTGTTAGATAGCCCATTTATCGAGGAAGGTTATATAACATTAACCGTGAACTCGGTTAAAACTGCGGGCACAGCTAGTTTGGTATAAAATACATAACAATATTTGGCGGTCCGAGGTTCGAACTGTCCGCCTGTTGCTGATCGTTGGTATAGAACCACAAGCCACGTATTAGAATACCAGTTCACCTGCACTAATAGATTTAACTTGTATATAAATTGTAACTATTATTAGTTATAAGACTTGGCATTTAAAAAGAGTACCTATCGAGTTTCTTGCCGGTTTCTTCTCGGTAGAAGCTACCTTTTGAACCGGTTGATATTGAATTTGTTTTGACGATTTATAAATGCTTTGTTGAAGCCTATATAAGTAAAGATCATTTCATTTCAGTAGGGAAAAATATTCGTGTGATGAAATATAAATCCATGAAAGTTAACAAAAATCCGCTAGTTTACCGGCACGTTCCTCTAAGACGATGTTCAGTAATCGATCCAGCGATTTAGATGAACCAGTTTACATTCGACCACAGAGATAGCCTACGCTTGTGTTCATTACTGGCCATTAGTTTGAACTGCTATGGTCAACTGTAACAGTCCTGGCAGCCGATACTGGCCCGATATGCTAACGAATATCTCAAAGTTGTTTTACAACAGGTTTCGTCGCGAATGGTGTAGCTGTGTTTTGAGTAATTGTGTATTGAAACTAGGCAACGGCTATTATTCTAACATATAAATAAATATTTATATGAATAATATTATCAGATATATACATATGAAATGTGTGCCCTTACCATTGTGCTACCGACTCGTTAGTAATAAGTAGATACACATCTACTAAGAAAACAGTTGAAATGATATTTATATCAAAGACACATTTTATCTTTTCAAAAACCCACAGTGGTTTTTACTAAAAATGTTTTTGCCTAATTTTATTAATTAGTTGAACAGTAACTTCTTGTTAATTAAGTAACTAAAACTTGAGATTACAAAAATAACAGCGCCAAAAGTGTATCCTGTCTTTAGGAGCGCAACATACTTTAGGATTTCAATTATTTACATTCAGATTCAAGTGACGAGGATTACTTGAGTTTTGCTACGAAACTATAGAACCACTCCATTAACTATACAAAGGTTTACACTACGAAGCTGTTCACTGGACACATTATCGATTTATCTGACATCAAACGTCTGCTGCAACGTGTTAAATTATGCCTCATTGTACACAAGAGTGACGAGGCCTGACGGGTGTACACATATGCATTACACATATACATACATACATACTGTACCGGCAGCAATCCACGACGGCACCAATAAGCTCCTATAAACACTTATAGCCATAAAAAATTATATGGATATAATCGATATGTAGTTACTAGCTGTTTCGCACGACTCTGCCCGCGTAGACTAATATTTATGTATCCTACAGAAACTGCGTTTTTCGAGATAAAAAGTAGTCTATATTTTATTACAGACTAGAATCTATCTCTGTGCCAAATTTCATTCATATCCGTTCAGCAGTTTTTGCGTGAAGAAGTAACAAACATACACACTCACACACTCACAAACTTTCGCATTTATAATATTAGTGTGATGAAAACTAGACAAGTGATTAGCTCTTTATCAATTTAATAATACAAGTGGTCGAAATTCGATCATAATTAATTTTATTTTTTATGAATTTCTAATGCAATATATATTAAAATATTAGCTTTCTGCACTCCTTCTCTATATAAACTTCAACTGTGCCAAATCGCATACTTCTCCGTCCGCGGAATGTTCGTAAAAGGGGTACAAAGATCTTGCTTCACGTATTAATTAATTATTAATTATTTCTATACAGATGAAATACCCAAATGGTCAATACACAATAGTCGGGTTTACGACATTTTTATGAGCCATACCAGTATGGGATTTATTTCGCATAGTTATACATAGATGACGGTTATATGTTGTTTTGTGGTTACAATAAAACCACCAGAAAATATTCACAAAAAGTAACATCCGAAGAGCCAAACTATGCGAGTAAATGGAACCATTTTATCTTATGACTGCGCGATTCTGTATCAAAAGCGTATTAATTTAACAACATCATTATCAATTGTGGATTGCAATTGCGTTTTTGTATATGTCAAACGGTGCAAAAAATCATTCGTGTTAAGCAAAAACAAAATTTCAAATATCTAAATTCAATTGAATTTTAGATCATGAAATGGTAATTACCTAATGATCGCTGTTTAAAATCTGCTCACCTTTTCAGGGATTGCAGTCGTGATGATGGTATGTATGTACTAAATTTTAAAGGAATTTTGTCAGACTATAAAACCCTACTATATCGGTACCTACTATTACGAAATTCCTATTAGAGATTAACACTGATTCTAAAATTAATATATTTTACATTCCTACCCACACGTCGATTTAACTGCATTCAAATATCTTCAGAAGCCATCATTCGGGGCATTAAAAAGTCGTTCCGTACCGTCAAATAAAGATTTTAATGCATTAAAAAGATCTATCCGAGCGATCAATAGGAATATGAAGAGGACATAAAATAAAATTGGATGTAATAAAACCGGTAATACCTGGTGGTGCGGCCGAGGCATATCGTATTCCTAGAGCCATAAGACCGGGGCCATCGAATCAGAGATCCATGGCTTTAGAGTAACATATGCTGTTAATTACATTTGGTCTCTACAATGGATTTTGAGGCGTTCAGATGTCATTAAACTTGTTGGTGGGGCTATGGACATGTAACGATTCCCATGGCTCCCACCACTTGAGCAATGAGGAGCGCCGCGGGTTTTAGTGGGTATTCCCGTCCCTGCACAGGGCGGGTAAGTCTCACACACTTCGTCGTTCCCCGGACGGCGTGAAGGTGGGCAAATGCATTCCCCGCGTTAAAAAAAAAAAAGATGTCATTTAACTTCACGCCAACTTCCTAACCGAACGGGGTAAACAGAGAGCACCGAGCGCCATTGAACATTACTTGTCACCTATTTCTGCAGAGATGCGTATGTGGTACAAAATATAAATCTGTATAAACTATTACTATATAGCTAAGTGATTTTTGTGAAAAAAAAAATGTGATGGTCTTGACATAAGACCATTGTTATGTCTATACAATTAATTGTTATTTTCATTCGTTTGAATACAATTTATAAATGTATTTAGTTTAGTTTATAGTCACGGATCATTTGACGCATTCATATTACTCGCGTTTAATTTATCACGCAAGCATTATGCCTACTATATATAGAAACACCCCTTGAAGAATATCATTTCATACAAAGTCGCACGTACAACTTTAAAATAAATAGATCGCGTACAATAAATCGCAATTTGGAAAAAGTTCATACTTTTCGGATTGGTAAAAGTCTTATCCGAAAGTATAGTAAAGATATATGTGGTAATTATTTTACACCAATTATTTAGAATGTAAACCTCCAATTGTATGGCCCCAATGTAACAGTTAGATGTGCAGAGACGATGTCGGCTATATCCATGGTCCCAGTTCCCAGGTTTATATCGTTAGGTGCGCTCTCGAGCATTATGCCCAATCCGAATGAAACGTTTTATTATGTGGATGTGTCCTTTTTTCGCAGGCTGAGTATTGTTGTAAAGTAGAGATATTACGCGGAACGACACAACATTGAAGTTACGCAAGGTTAAGACTCAAAATAAGGGACTGGGCGTGATATGCATACGTAGTTGTTTAAGGGAATCATTTTTATAAATCACCATTTAAGTTGAATAGGAAAAACTTAAATAAGTCTAACATTACTGGCTATATAATACATTCCGGTAACTACAATAATATACTACTAGTCGGACCAGTTTAAGGTAAGTAAATTAAATGAAGTTTCCATGTTCTTTTTCTTCTTTTAGTTAGGTTCTCCGTCTGGCACTATGTTCAGTATACCGGAATAAAATATACCCTGTCATTCTTGGTCAACATTATCTAACGACCAATACTAAAATTTACATAAATCTCCTTAACAAGTGACAAGTATTCATATTTTCAGCCTCCTATCCATCTTTATATGCGTTCATGAAATTATCAAGATAAAAGAAAATTTCCACATACCTCTTGCTTTTCTCGTAAGAGAATAATCGAAAAATTTAAAAGCAAATCTAGATATTATCAAGAATAAGCACTAAAGGTATGTTCATCACATTCTATATTTCAAATGCTTTGTCTTTTGTCTTCCCCATTGCCCACATCCATTTATGTCAGTCTGTCTGGTTTCGTTCGTTCGTGTCGTAAGCCACGATATTTTTCTTCAAAAACAAATAAAAGCTGCTCTGCTCAGCAGTCATCTAGTAGGGATTTGCATGTGTATTCGGATCCTGAATAAGTATCTGAGAGACGCTTAGCTCCTGATAGTGGTTTAGTACTATACTCATCGTTTGTTTTAACCACCCAGCCATGCAGCAACTCTAAGCATATACTTTTGCCTTCAACATAAAAGTTTTATATCCCTACATAAATATGATTACAAGCTTAGCTAAGCTTAGCTTTATTAATATTATATTTCTCTCATCACTAACTGGCCAAATTTATTATGTTACCTCCCTGTGAGATAGTACCTAGAATAATAGAATTTAAAGTAAAAAAAAAATAACGAATGAGAAAGGAGTCTTCATAAAGGAACTTTTTTAGCAATACAAAAATATGTGTGTAGCGTTGAAACTTACTAATAATTAATTTGTTCAGATTATGATTTGTAAGAAATATCTAGTGAATTCGTTTTAGGTCTATCGAATTATATTCCGCAATTTATTACTTAATACTTTTCCGGATTTTTAGTTTGAATTAGCTTTTTTTTTCTTACAAATGGCTTGTTTTTTTTAGAGAGAGTATCCTGAAACTCTTCGGTCCTTTGTAATCTGGCCTTCCGAAATATGAAGAATTCGAGCAATGCCATTTGCCCTGTAATGACTTTCAGTCAAAAGGGCTCGTGCGTCAAAAACTTTCTACACTCGAATGAAATAACAGAGTTTCCCAAGTTAAACAAGAAACCAAGTAATGATTGGGAGTAATGAAGGAACAAAAACAGACGAAATTTGATGTAGTTTTCCCGGGAAAAGGTAATCCTACTTTTTGAACAGAAAAAATAGTAATACGCCTTGTTGGAGTCATTCAAGTGAATATATAGAAGGATCTACTTTGTAACATTGTAGTATTTTTTTTAAATTCCTCAGCATTTCAATATTGGCGTGTCATTATTGGTTCCTTATGTACTATAGGACACAAATGTTATCAGAACATGTAGGTATGAAACAAACTTTTATTATTTGGAGATGAATGAACAGTTAATAACTATAAACAGGTACAGGTATATAAAAAAGGGGCAATTTATATCAATTTATAAATTCAGCAGAATTTCTGATTCTGATTTTTTGTAACATTTTCAATGTGTTAGGTTTTGAACTTACAAAATGTTCTTCCTAAATATTTTGTTTATTTTTTTATTTATTCATACAATCAGCTTCATACAATGTACTGTAGTACGTTTAACCTACGCAAAATGTAAAAAGCTAAAACAAAATAAATAATATTTTTGCCAAGTTAACTTTGGTATTTTAACCTTTTTGTCCTTATCTAACCTTTGTTTTAGTGTAGAGGTCAATTTAGGCTGTGTTCACACAGAAGTTTAATATAATTCAAGAGTGTTATGAAAATTCAAGTGATATATTTATATGCGTTTATACAAATATTTTCATAAATCTATTTAATACAACTTTATTTATCCTTTGATATTTCGTACATTTGTTTGTGCAATAAAAGACTAACATAAGTTGTTTGATATTGATATTTTAGGCCGCTGAATTCACAGGGACGTGATAAAAAAGAAAATGTTTTAGATATAAAAAAAATCTGTAAGTTTTACACCATGTAGGTATTTCTGAATCTCGTGCAAACGTAATATAAAACAAAAAAGTATTTGTTTGAATGAACGTATGAAATGAAGTAAGTAATATTTTTATTTTAGCTCAAATAACTTAAGTACCTACTACAATTCTTACATATATGTAGTATTTAAAATACAACATATATGTAAGAATATCAATATCTTACGAATTATTGATCAGATTAAACGAAAATAATTATCGAATACAATAAGTATTCGCCTATGGCGCCTTTATATTGCATTTTTACAATGTATACTACCCACATACAATATGAAAGATTAAGGAAGGATTTTAAACACTTATTTACTTAAACTAAACAGGACATGTACTGTCGAACAAACTGTACCTACTATGTTACTCAGAACAATATCTTGGCCTTTCATGTATCCAAATTGGATACGTAATTCACGCTACGATAACTTATATGTAAGTAACCACATACATATTCTGTTAAAACCATAACCTACTCTTTTGGCTCTTTCGTAGTCGGGTGAAAATATTAAAAAGTGTATCAAAAAGATTTTAACCAGCCTCTGGTCACCTAACTTTCATTTGCGTCAAACTAATCGGCGGCAGTCCATCGAACCATAACGCAATGAATAAATTTGCACATTTTATTCATTCAAAAACTTATCGGTCATGTACTATGCATGACATCAGCAGGAGCTCAATGGGCAAGGAGACGCGTTTCATAAAGGAAAACCGTTGAAATATACATACATATTAACATATCATCACGCCCTCAATTCTGCACGGCGGTAGTTCAAGGTAAGGCCTTCAACTACTTTTAAACAAAAATAAAATCAATCTGAAGTGGATGAAATATTTTCACAATTTTCCATTTTTACTTCATTTTTACAAACCAAAAAGTAATTACATATTTACAATTCTGAAACCTAATAATCTGTGGATTTTAACCATTAGCTCGGTGGTAAAGATGATAATGGTGAAGATTTTTCGGGTCCTATTTAAGTACTATGAAGAACAGATAATAAATCTTCAATGCAACCAGTTACTAGCACTTGCTAAATCTAAGATCAAAGTCCCAGTCCACGCAAATAGTCTAGACTGCTATACGTACCACATCCCACAGCTATAAACATTGAAATCCCGCCCAAGACCGACCATAGAATACACGACCGGAACCAAGGAGCACTACCGATAGTTGTAACGCATAATGATGTATGTGAGACTGCGTAGGATGCAGTCCCAACATATACACGGCAAATTAACCAGTAAAGCAACTGTTCCATTTTCATAATTCATCGTTTTAAATATAAATAAAATCCAAGATTTTGTTTATATTTAAAACGATCCAAATTGTTGTTCTAAAAACTCAAACACACACAGAACATATCATTTACGAATAAACTTTATGAATTTTAATATGTTCTACTTAAAGAATTAATTAATTACTTTATTTTGTATACTTAAAAATTGTTGTCCTTTACAATACTGTCTGAGATTATCCCGAATATACAAGCATATGCCTGAAAGGTATATATATATATATATAACAGTTGTTTATTTAAATAGATAATGGGAGACAGTAGTAAAGTACATTTATTTACAATCTACTTGTAATTTGTATTTATAAAAAAACTGATTTTCTTTCAACGATTGTAGACGAACAGAATTTTACAAGTAGAACTTTGGCACGTTTCGCCGTAGGTATCCAGAGAAATACACAATTATTAGCTTGCCTCCAGCTATACCATATATATGAATATATCACTAGGTTCTCGTTATTTGGAAACTGTTTAGCTCCTGAGAAAGCACGTAGAGGCGCGTTATAAATAAAAGTATCGGTACACTTAACATATATATTTCTTTACTGATTTAGTGTTGTAACTAGTTTTTACATGACTCCACCTGCGTACTCACGCGTCAGTCAATAGTCAGTCTGTTACTTACAGATACTTCTTTTATTTTCCGGAATCAATATTTTATTGTGATGTCTTTCTTTTCTTAGAGTTCAAACGTAGATATCAAATTTCTAGGATGAGAAAACTTAACATACATACAGAGTTTCTTTACTGATTTATTATTATATTGTAATGGAAATGCCTTCAAAGATTAAGATGCGATGGTTTCTATAATAAGATGAGTTATGTTGCTATCCTGATCCAACTACGAAGTAGTCAGCCAAGATAATAGAGTAGTTAAAACCACCGACCACTGAGAATATAATATATTTTGTGATTTAACTAAAAACGTATCTTTCTTTTTTAAATTCGGCACTTATTGTAATAAAATTTTAATGTTTATTTTTCCGCACCAATCCATTACACGCAATGATGACTCCAAGTATCAATTTTGCTAATAGCCTTCTCATAAATATTAAAACAAACTGCTTAGACCCATCTCATAAATCAAACCATACTTTGGAAGCAGCCGTTATTTGCACTGCGTATGTGATGAAATATTTAAAAAAGAATGTTGTGAACGCACATGTGAATAATTTAGGCTTTTTGGTTATACAAAAGTAAAGTTAGCCATTTATGATAAATGTTCTACCTACACAAAAACATTTAACTTTCATTCCTTGTCATATTTTATGGTTTTCGCCTTCTATAAAGTCGATTTTTTTAGAAAACATTGTACATGGATGAATATTTGTTAGTTGGTAAGTCTTGAACAAAATTTTGCTGAACTAGACTAATACAAATGGTCTGGAACTTCAGGAAAGACACAGCTGTTTTTCAATTGCAGGACAGGTAATCTGCTATTCTAATAAAAACAACGGCCGCTCTATTTTCCACATAATACTTGAAAATGTATTGTAAATATTATATAGAAGTAAGTGACTTTGGCACATTCGTGTTACAGAGACCACAGGCTGTAAAATAGCATATAGATGAAGACAGACTATTTTCATAGCTGGCATATGATCCTTAAAACCAAAATCATCAGAAAAATGGCCGTCTCTTCAAAATACTTTAAAGTTCAAAGCTCCACCAATAACCGACAGCCGAGCAGCATAATAGAAGACTATAGCCCTCGTTAAGGGGGATTATTTCCCACAATAAAACTGAAACATCTACCTCAAAGCTCAAAGCCACCATGTGGCCGCGGCTCAAGGAATTATAAAGAGTCACAAAACAAGGCAGATAAAGGCGGCTTTTGAAGAAATCCTGGATCCGCTCGCGACTAACGAGTGCAGCCCTATCTGCCAAACAAACTGTAATAACAAGCACACCTTAACACGCCTGCGATAAATCCGTTCGGTTTGGTACAAGCGATAAGATGCCTCCCATCCCAATTTAGGAATATAATATATTCCTAAATTATTGATTCTCATTTTTTTTATAAAAAGATTCTAACAGTTAACCTTACCACCAAAGTAGATAATACCTTTCATAACTTGTCAGGGAATGTTGTTACACTGATTTATTTTAGGCCTCTAACAAACACAATAATTATACCTTATATATATATTTTAATTACTGTTTGTAACACAATGATGTGTATAATCGACCTAGGGATGACGATAAGAAACATAAAAGGTTTGCGCTTCATCCACAAATCTGTGATAATACCGTTTTCATATAAAATTAGAAAACCAAATACAAAGGGATCGTAGTTGTACATTCAGAGTGTTTTGAAAAAAGTTTCTTCATAATGGTTCATGTCATCATCACCCAGCTAGTGTAAAACCCGTAGGCTTGTAAACTAGCTGTGCGCGCAGTTTCAACCGCGTTTATGGTTATTGCCTTCCTCGATAAATGGGCTATCTAGCACTGAAATTATTTTTCAAATCGGAACCAGTAGTTCCTGAGATTAGCGCTTTCAATCAAACAAGCAAACTCTTCAGGTTTATAATATTAGTATAGGTTAAAATAGCGAGTTTGAACATGGACTTCATCCTTGTTAAGCAATGTTTTAAGCTACTGCCACTAATACTATATCTAAATCTACTGCAATATCAACAACATTGTTATCTTTATAAAAATAAAATGTGCCATCTGATTCTTGGACAGTTTCGTTCAAACGAGGAAGATTTCATAAAATTTTTTGGTACTTGTACCTAATATTCTGCACTTCATTATTTCTGGTCCAAAATTTCCCAACTTGAAGCGAAGTGAGGATTGAAGACAATGGCTATCTCGCTGGAAGTATCTCGAGTCGCCGCAATAAAGGCTTCGAGTGAAAAGGTGGTGCAAGATAAGAGATTCTTTAACGATGAGCGTTTGAAGCTCAGTCGTCATTCGAATTAAACTCAACCTGCGCCAGTTTAACGAGCTGACATCAATGAAATATTAACCACTCGAAGTGATTTTGGCGTCCCCAAACATAAAAGAAGTTCAATTTGTCTCCCTAGAATGAAGAATGAATGAAGAAGATAATTGTATTTTGAAATTCAATTTAACCAATTGTTAATGCATCAACTTAAATCTATGTGATTCTAGATCCAAATAATAATATAATTATTTTGTATACTATTGATTGAATCTGAAAATAGCGCTAGGTGATAAAGTATATTTTCAAAACGATGTTATTTTGGCTTGTCTGTTTCGTGACGACGAGATCTATAAATTATAGCGAGTTATTTAGTTCTTTGAACTATTATTGTCCACGTGATAATGAACGCATATTTGCATTCTACTAGATTTTACAGGTTGTGTTGTTTACAGCTACTTTTAAATGTGACTGTAAAATAAGCGGTGTTTGAGAGACAAATATTTTACAGATTACTTGCAGTGCCCCGCGGTTTCACACACGTTTCCGTGGGAATACAGGGGATAAAATATAGCCTATATTACTTGCTGATAAATTAGCTTTGTATTGGTGAAAGAATTATTGAAATCAGTCCAGTAGTTTCGGAGCCTATTCGGTACAAACGAACAAACAATCAAATGTTTCCCCTTTATAATATTAGTATAGATAGATAGGTAGTTAATCATTCAGTGCAGACGCTGTGTTGTGAAATTTAATAACTACTCACGTCACTACTTTGATCTAAATAAACCTAATATAGACAAACACTACACCGATGCTATTTATACTTTTGGTTGAAATAAACCTTGCCTGGTAATTAATACTAACTGTTTCCTGCTTCTACGTAAGCATGGATTTAGCAAAAAATACGAAACTCTTATATAATGGTTCCTTAATAAAAGTCCCGTCAAAATCCAGCCGTATTAGACCCTACTTAAACAAACTTGCCTAAGTAAACAAACATATAGACAAAAAAAATATGTGAAAAGTAGGTATTGATAATTTAAATATGCATTTAGTAAAAAAATGCCATTTAAACAGTAACTGTCATTTCGCTTATTTGTGTGGATTAATGAAAACGTGTATAAAAGCGACTGATAGCGATTTTTATTACGAGGATAATTTATTGTCCAAACGGCAACATTTACAGTCTAATGATTAGAACATCTTCGGTTCTCGGAATGCGATTGTCTCTGCTTTTTGATATTTGTGATACTGACATAGTCGTTAAGGTACTTAGTATTATCATTTAAATTTCAATATCATTTCACTCAAGTTCTTTGTTTAGTTTTATAACTCTTATATTATTTTCTCACGTAACAATATTAATAAAATAAGCCATTAAATAGCCATTTCCACTGGTCGCGTGATTATAGAATTTGAAGCCACGAAACCGCAGGCTGTGGCTTCGAATCTCGCCTGGGGTAAATGTTTGTAAACGTATTTGAGTATGTCTATCCGTTTGGAGCGAGAAAATTCGTCAGCTACTATGGAAAATGTATTATTAAAAAAAATATAGAATTACTCTGGTGTATCTATAGCTTATATGGTGATTGTATAATTTTTAATGTGTTAGTAAAAGCAATAACAATCCCGCCATTTTGACGGACACTTTGCTGTTGTTTTATTTCTGAAACGAAAGCTTCGTTTGAATACAAACAAGGCGACTCGATCTGAAAATTCGGTTGTTGTTGTTTATTTAGTTGGTCAAAACTTGAATCAGGCCCTTCCAGTTCAATAATGACTTTAGCGAAGTTCGCCGAATAAACAACGACAGTTTGAAAACTTAGGAGTAAGACGTGTGAAACTACGGAAGTGATAAATCTGAAAGTCCTTGAACTTCTGTAGCGAGTTACAGATGCTGAGGTGCCAAAATATTCTCCTGTTTAAATAACAAATATCAACGGAAAGGAAGGGTTCTGAATACTTGAAGTACTTAGGGTCTGTTTTATTTATAGACAATATCGTCAATTGTTCTGCCTTTTTTTACTGTGCAATAAAACATCTTTGACATGTTCGTATAAATGTGGCTTGCTAAACATAGGTGACTAACTAAATACATTTTAAATTTAGAATAGAACAGAATATTATCTTATTTTTTTATATATTTTTCTTATTTTGTTATATAAGTACTACTACTATGTTCACTAGAACATAGTAGTAGTACCTATATAAAAAAATAAGATGAGTCAGTCACTAGACTAGCGGCCGTCGGAATTAATAAACACAATGGATGATTTCTAAGAAAAAGAGCATAAAATAAAACAAACAAACTCCCTTATTGTTATCTGTACATTAAACTCTCTTATTTTTTTCCATTCCTAAATTACAAAACACCGACATAATTAAAGTCTTTGACAATGATAATTATCCATGCGGTTAAAAATAAAGTGCTTTATTTCCCGTCCAAATTCACTTTCTGACACAGCTGTTTGCATTGACATCTTTGCAATTTGATCCACAAGACCTCCCAAGCAGACGATGCCGTGAAAGTCCTACAACTCACAATGATTGCTATCGGTGTCCAATCAGAACAGAGTTCTCATAAAATCGCTTTGCAAATCCGTCCACAGAGCTAGAACCAACTCAGTATAAACTCTGCATAAATTATTTTAAACGTTTACCTGTAGTCTTCTTAACCATATTTTGCGGGTTACGGAAAATATTAAGAAGTTTTATTACGTTAGTATCACTTACCACGTGTTTCGCTCATTATTCCCATTAATAATGTTTTATTTGATTTTGTTTTATGGTTCAGAAGTTATGACATTAAAGAAGAAAGAAGAAAGAACGTTTATGCTTACACTAAATATTTTTTAGAAGCGTGTAGTGATATAAAGTGATCATTAATATCACAACTCCTGTACAAGAGGCTGATAGAAACCATTTATAACAATAATAAAATATATAAATATATTTATAACATTAATTAATCCCACCAACTATAAGCAATGTTTGTATTAAATAAAAATTCACCCAACGCAATTCTTCAACACCGCACAAATTAATTGCATGTGATTTTTACGAGTTTCAACAACAAACAATAACCGAATCTGACTCAGGCTCAGACTTCGCCCACACCCGTATATAATTTTATTGTACCAGTTAAAATACCGCTGATTCAACGATCGTGGCTGTAAACATTTACTGAAGTTCTTTTACGACTTGCACCGTCATCTTCAGTCGATATAAAAATAATCAGAAGGACGGATTGAAAATAAATAAAAAAGATAGTTACTTGTTCAATCCCGCACAGCTATTCTCTAGCGCAAACTAAGCACATGAGCTTATATTACAGATATAGGTAACAGATAATCTTGCTTGCATACGACTATAAACATTCACGTCTCGAATACAAATGACCATGTTCACTATACTAACATTTGCTCCTAACGGAATTGGAACTAGCAAATTCTGCTTTTGTGACTAGTGTTTCTAGCCACTGGACTCACGTGAATGAACTTTTTATTTATATATAAGAACATGTTATGTAGTGGATTTAACAAGGAAATGGGAATTCTCAATTGTCTTTAGATTCAAAACGATAGCGACTGATTAATCTCGCATAGTAGCTTGAATTATTTGACTGCACCTGGAAAACCCACTACTAGTAAAAGTTACATTTACAGACAAAAACTTAAAATTGTTTTAATTACTTTCATATGCATTTTAAATTTGGACATTGCAACCAGACAATTCAATTTGATTAATTATTTAAAAGGTTTGAAAGACAAATCTAACTCCTGAAATGTATTTCAACAAATTTGAAAGATATTCCAGAAACAACATACATACATACATACATAACATCAGCTCACACACACACACAGAAACGACACTTATAGATTAAGGGTGTTTATCTGTTTTAACGTCAAGGACATACAAAGTATACGTATTGCGTTTGTTATATTACCATATAACAAATAAAGATTACAAGTAACTTTCGATACCATCGTATCGAGAACTCCACGCCAAGCCGTCGGGGTGACGCGGCTCGCATCGTAATAGATTCTTATTGGATACGTGTTCGAGTGAATAGCGAGTGAATATCATAATGTACCTCGGTGACGCTCCGACCGTGCGCTGAGGGGTTTCCTTTGATGCACGACCGAAGTTCGATTGAGATCGCATCGAATGAGCCTGCGGACTTGTAGCGGGCGAGAAGCGGGTCTAGTAATTTCATGTAATTTAAATGTTTATCCTTACATAGTGGTCAAAGTCAAAGGGGCAGCTAGCATCCATAAACACGTTCAGCCGAAAAAATAAATGAAACTGGGCTGGGTTAGATAAAAAACTGTGAAAAAGGAGTGACAAGTGGCTAGCTCGTCGCGTACATAATTAAGCACCCAAAACCAGATTTACCATTAGTTAGTTACTTATATTTACTTACACATGCGAAAGTAAAAGAAAGTATATATGTAAAGATTAGTCTTGGCATGTAAGCCCTATTATTAAATTGCTAAAAATATAGGCACACATAAAGTTCCAACCATGAAAAAAGACATAAGCCAATTTTTATCCCAGAAAAAGGAACGAAAAGCTAGTATAAAATACAGATACATACATACTATCACAACCACATTCCCCGTTAAGGTATGTAGAGTAAAAGAAACAGCAGCTTAACCACTTGTAGCCAAAACCATGTCGCTCAAACAGAAAAACACTGATAGCAAATACACAAAAAAAAAAGATTTGAGTGTGTAAAATCTTATATCAACATTTCTCTTACCAACATCATACTAAATTTTAATAAGTAGTTGTCAACTTTAGTTTCTCAGCAGCTTATTATGTCTGCTTCCTGTCTGTTATATAAAATTACTGCGACAATAAATTTCAATCTTAAGGAGCTCGCTCTTGTCTCCACCATAATTGTAGCCTAGCGGACAATTGCAAAAAAAAGCGGGCCAAGAAAAAAACAAAGGACGATGAAATGGGATCGGCATTCCTTCTAGTGTTCGAGTCGAGATAGCCTTTTGTCACTTCTGTTTTGATCGTCACTTGTTTTTCTTTTCGCCTCCGACGTCTTTCACGTCGGACTTTTACGATTGTCGAGGACGCACGCGCGTGGCGGGAGAAAAAATACACACACACACAATGTCGCTTTGGCATGGTTCCACGATCTTAAAACGAGATGCGACTGCAGACCGGCGTGCATCTCCTCTTGAATAATTCGCCGATAGACGCTCGTGTTTCGTATTCCGCGTATCGGGACCGCGGCAGCTGCGGCGGTGTTAACCACATATTGCTTGACGTAGGTGCGGGATGTCAGCTGAGTGAGATGAATTTGTTAGTGACCGGGAGCTCGTTTATTGGCAGATTCTGTTGCGATTTAGAACACTTGAGCGCGACGACGAACGTGTTTGAACTATCTAGTAGAATGGTCCGGTATTGTATTTTTAACAGCACGGGTTGCGTAAACAAAAACGCGGTATAATCTTCATACAATAAAGATACAACATATGTATTTTAAACAATTCTGAGAATAAGCAACGAAATACAAGATGAGTAATAAAAATAGATATAGCAATGTTTTTATTGAATATCTAATTCGTTTAATTACCAAAAAAGATCGATGCTTAACAATAATTCAATTTTGCACCCTGTCATTATTTCGAAAATTGTATAATTAAATGTTACTTACATTTAAATTACCATGAAAAAATTGCAAAATTAACAACAACTCAAATGACTGACTGACTTGTGAATGCGGTCCTTCCATGCTACCTTTTTATTCTCAAAACATAATAAATTTCTCCTACATATGTCCAAAGAGTTTCAATGCAAGTCTAAGAATCCAGTCGCTAGTTATTCCGACAAAAATATCCCACTGAACATTTATAAATTCTCTGAAATTCCAAACAGGACAACGCTAAACAAAAGAGTTCCTCAAATGTATGAAAGACAGTCTGAGTTCCAGGCGTATCCTAGATTCCTAGACAACGAGCAACTGAAATCTTACTTTCAAATATGCAAACGGCTTGCGTAAGTAGCTACATATTTAAGGTTCTCGGCCAAGCGGACTCTTACATTTTAACATTCAAATGCTATTCAAAATATATTGCATCTGTTTTCATATTTATTACTAGACGTCAAGGGTTGTTCAATATGATTTTTTTACAATGAAACTGTTTTTACTTCCTATTATAGATTTTGTTAAGCTAAAGTTTACTTTTTCTACCGAATAGTATCTATATAAATGACGAGTCTTTTATTTAAATAAACTGTCGGTAAATACATACGGAAAACTTTGTGTGATAGAGTATATCAATAATGTCAATGGAATAATAGATCTAAAGCAATTGTAATATGGTGTATAATCATATTTCTTTATTTGACGATTCATATCTAAGTGTTTTTTTGAAACCTATATACATGAGGAATATTTCGAGTTTGACTTTGTAGATGATTCAAGTTTACTGTATACTTAAAAACATAAATATTTAAATGATTATAACATTTAACAATAAATGTACAACACGCTTATCTATTGCAAATATTTACACGACAAGAAGAAATGTAAGGTTCTCTATAAATAGCAAATCTCTGCCACCATCGCTATGCTATGATTGCTTTCACGACAACTCATCAACTGTCTCTTCCCAATATTTATCTAGCCCTCACCGAATTTCAGATTCCCGAAACTTCCGTATATCAGACGAAGCTTATAAATTAGACCGTTTAAATTTACAAAACGTGAAATATAGATGTTAATTATTAAACTTTTAATTTGATTAGGTGTGCAAATCCGAGCGTCGCAGGAACAAGTTAGTGAATTGAAAAGCAACTTGGACAACTTAAGACCTTAGCATTAAAGAGGCAGTAAAAGACCGACCCAGTTAAGAGACCGCTTATTTTAATCAAATAAAATTGATGATTTTTATTTTAGTCGTAAGATTTTTGTCCCAAATTTCGGAAATTAACCTACTTAGACACACATCTGGGTATCCGGATATATTAATTTAGATATGAATAAAAATAAACAAGTGGTAACAGAATCAGCTGTTGGAAACACGAGCGAAATGAGATTAGTTGCCTGAGCAATGTATCTATCCTAAGACCCCGACATAGAAAGACAGTAATTATTTGTGATAAAAATTGTTTGTGAAAACAATCACAAAGAAGTGGCGCTAACGCATTTCGGGAGTAATGCCAAAACTTAACACCAGCCCGCGTCTTAAAACCTTAACACTGGCAGCCGAGAAAAGACTTAGTTAATTTTATGCCGTTCACGGGTACTTTAATTTCCCGCTTGGCTGATAATTTTCTGGCGCCAGCACCCATGGAGAAAATCTTAGCAAAAGTTCCACTTGCAAGTATTATTTAAATGCAAGCGCGGTACACAGCCGGCCCTGATACTTTATTGCGTTTACACCACTTGCAAACTGTATTTGGAGGAGCGAGGTGTCGGTGTTACTTGCCGACCCAATTAGAGACGGGTCTTAGAAATGCGGATGCTAAGAATACGGTAAAGTGCATTGTAGCTCTGGGAGAGCCCAGTTTTGAGTTAGTTTTAGAGCAAAACTTTAGGGTAAATGTACTTATTATTATTTTACTTCTAACGTTTGTTAAAATCAACGTAGGCTAATCCAGTCAATGTTTTACTTTTCATCCACATGGCCACGATAAAATCCTTGATAGTATTCATTGGTCTGGGCAAAGCAATAGCATTCCAAAAAAAACTGACCAAATGACAAACAAAATAAAATAAAATAACATTTGTCATATAACTAACAGGCCAGTCATTTACTTTGCCACCCTCATAACTTATTAAGAATCGCTAGATAAGTTGAACAATTATTGGAGATGTGAAAGTATTTTTCTATTATGGAGCAAGAAATTATCACCATAAACCTACCCACTCAAGAGCTACCGAACATTAGTTTCCTAGTCAATTTATTTATATTGGGCCGGATCAAGCCGATAACATAACTCAATGTCAAATAAAAAACCCAGCGTTCAGAAGTTAAACCGTACACTAAATCAGGAAGGTTCAGTTGTTATGAAGATTGGAATCGGTGTAATAACCATAAAAACAGGCGTAAACCTCATCGAAAGCGCAAAGTTAACATTCAGCCGTGTATGAAAAACAGCGTTTTAGCTATATCGCTCATTTATGTTTCGGGGATTGGCCTACAACCGTTACCTTCAAATAACATATTCACCTGAAGGCATTTGTCAAAATTATTATGCCATTGCGGTAAATTTTGCGAGTTATCCGAATTAGGGCGCAATGGAACGGTGTTAGCTCAGGATAAGTACATCGGCTTGTATGCGGAGGTCATGTAGAACTTATACGATATGCAACAGGATTATTAAAATCAGAAATCAGAAAAACAATGTAAGTAGACCTTCACATTTTTAAATTTCTCTACCACAGTCATCCGAATGTGGTAGATAGCGAAACCACAATTGAATTTGTTTGGTTTCTGACAAAAAGTTACGAAGGAAAGGTGGTCGCTCCACCGTAATAACTAGACTTGCTAAATCTATCAAAGCAGATTTTGGGTTAAAAGAACATAACTCTAGGTAGGCAAGATTGAACTAAGGTTATGATTTCTATTGGTATGGTAATTTTTAATGACTAGATTTCTTATATCAAAATATTTTAAGTAAACCAGAATTATATACAGTGTGTAACGATAAAAAAAGGTATATATACGTGCATAAAAATAATTGAGTACGCACCTAAGAAGTACCACCTTAAAGCTCAATTAAATAAAAGCGATGATAATAATGATTGAAAAGATTCCGTTAATTGCTTTTTCTTTACAAAATAATAGTTTTGTTCACGGCCACAGGACGAGAGCCATGACAGGCCAATTTAAATATTTATCCAAAGTAGGTAAATACTCGTTTTCCGCCTATTTGGTCGCAAAAGTAGATAATTGAATTGTGGTTAGTGGATCCACTCATTGGCTCGGAAAATATCTCGCTAAATAGTATAATATTAAATAAAAATGTAATCGTCAACAACATACCTACAACAAATAAGGCACTGTGAAGGTTCTCTTACTAAATATGTGCGCCGTCGGTTCCTTTGTCTAAGGCATGTGGATACTTCAATTTTATGGTTATTACTACACTCCGTAACTCTGTATTGTTGGATCATATTCAGCTAGTCATGCAGACTAGAAACGAAACAGAATTATTAGCAAGAAGATGGCATTTAACAGGCCATACATGGGTGAATTCATAGTTCTTGATTATAAATTTCAATTCAGGTAAATGTAAATAATTACATTGCACATATTTTTGCGCGCAAAATTCTTATTTGTTCATTATAGGTTATCAAATCCAGCCAGTGTCAAATAATCGACATTCCCATGACTTACATAACATTTTTCTATCACAATTACATACTACGCTATTTACAATTAATCTTAATAAAAATTTTCACGTTATAAACTCCATTTACCAATGAAGTAGCAAAGTTTAGTTTTCCTCGTGAGAGCTAAGAGTGCCAAAGTCACTACACCAACGGACGAAAGACGTTAAGTTTGCTGCTAGTTGACATCACCGTGTTGGCGCAAGATATTTCTTAAATAAGGAAGTTTAGGGAATATCTAGACCCTTTTATATCATAAGATGGAGAAAATCAGGATGTTGGGAGTAGATAAAGTTTTTTAGCAATGGCGTATACTCAATCGTTTAACAGTAGGATTTTATGTGTGGATAATTAATGTTGAAGAATTATTTGAAGTTACATAATACATTGCAAATCTTTAACTAACTTATCTTAATTTTTAGATCGGTCCATCCGATGTAGATCATTGTTCAATCCTTTGACTAAAACTATCAAATTTGCTACCTACTTATACAAAACCTATTAAACTATAATGTTTAACAATGCAAGTAGACATAATTGCAAACACAAGCTTGTATAAAGTAAAAATCCAATTATACGCTTCTCCGGAATTTGATTACATTTTATAAACATTTCTTTACTCTCTTCGTTCAAGGGAACCTTTGTGACATCTCCGACTTTTAAATTAATTAACTGCAGAATTAATATAGCATTCTTTAAAAAACAAAACAGCATTTGTTACATAATTCCGCTTATTACTATTTTATTTGTTGTGCTGTTTCCTTCCGTGTTTGTAATCCAATAATCTTTTTGGATTTTAAAAGAAGTATTTTTTAAGGTTGTGTAATTCAATGCAACGTTAACGTTGAAATTACAAATGCACTATTATGACAGAAATTTACGAGTGTTAGGCTACCCGAAATTTTGAAAGAAGTAAGTGATTTTTTTTCATTACTTTCTATTTACTCAATAATCATCACGTCATTTTGTCAACGTAAATCTTCGTTAATTTGAGATTTACCTTCGTTTTTTTAAACAAAGCCAAATAGTACCGTAACAACGATGTCTTGCGTCATATCTTAATAATTTTTTAGTTTAAGTCAACAATAATATTTAAGTTTTACAAATATTCGAAATACACAACGATATATTACTAACCTTCGACCTTTTTCTTCGGAACATCATTCTTCTTCATATAATTACTACTTCCGCTGACCTGATACGAGCTGCTCGTGTGATTAAACATAGTATTCACTGAAGCACACTTGGTCACACCACAAAAATTCCGCACCAAAGTTGAAAAGTGCAGTAACTTCGTTAAAAACGTTATGACTGTACACTTTTGTATTTTTGCCCGCAAAATGTTTCAAATATCATCGTAGCGGACTCTCGTAAAACGAATATGTGCCGAAACTAAAATTCGCGGCCTGGCCCGGCCTAGATGTGTTATTTTTGTTCAACGCGGCAGCCGCTGTGTTTATTCAATTTTAATAAAATAAATTTTCCTACATGCCTTGCCTCTTCACCCGCGAAAATATTTTGTTACCACGGACTAGGCACCTACTTCGCCGAGATTATGTAAATAAACAAATAAAAACCTGACGGTTTTATAAACGGGGAATGACAGATACAGTAAATATTAAGACTACTAAATTATCTCGTAGCTTTAACAAACTTTCTTAAGTGCAATATCTGTTCAAGAGTTTATGTGTATGTATCAGAACGTATGTATTTAATGACAATTGTAACAAATAATTATTTTTAAATATCAATGAAAGAAGTTGTCTAAAAATTTAAATATAATAGCAGTTTAATACTTTTATTAGAGCTAATAAATAATGTCATATTTATTTATGTTTTCTTTTGTTTATAAATAATATTCCTTATTGCTTACAAATTATTTATGTATGACTTGAACTAAAGATTATAAAGAATATTATTTTATCCCATAATAAAACTAAAAAACAAGAATAATTAATTTCTTCAATTAAAAAAAGTTAATAATTAACACATAAATAGAGTTAATATTACAAAAAACCTGTTTTATATTAAAAACATAGTTAATAAATTATACGTTTAATACGTATAAGATATACGTAGTACGTTTAAGATATATTATAATTTATATATTATTAAAACATTCGAAAAATTACTGCATACGCTTGCCAAAAATACCGCTTCCCTAACAAAGAAAAGGCAACAAATAAAAAAAATACTGACACAATACGCTGATGTAATATTTACGACACGAATTTGTTTTCACTTACACAGCTCTATGTGGGAGAGTAAAAAATTTAGGTTCATGTTTTATTGGTTCATAAAAACGGAAGTGCATTTTCTTTTCGCATAATGATGTTCATTTGCTGCCTTATTATGTTTTAGCCTAGGGTGGAGTTTGCCGTAGATATCATGATGGGTTGCGATCATAAAAATATGGGACATTCGTGTTTACCTAAATTGTGGGAAGGGGTTTTAAATATTTTTGCCAAAATGCTATGACTTCGAATTAGTTCGGATGTCGAAATACAAGTATATTTTGATTAAAGCAGTGCCCCGCGATTTTACCTGCGTAGTTCCCGATCCCGTGGAAATACGGGGATAAAATATAGGCTTTGGTACTTGCTGATAAAGTAGCTTTCCATTGGTGAAATAATTTTTCAAATCGGTTCTGTAGTTTCGGAGCCTATTGCAAACAAACAAATAAATTTTTCCTACCCCTTCGGGGTTGCAGGCGTGTTGTCATATATGTAAATGTATCTTATAAATTGTAGGTTAAAATAAAAATTGTTTCACTTTGGAATTCATGTTAAAAATATACTAAACCGTGTAAAGTCTTATTGGTACAATTTATAAAAGGCGAACGATTTTAGTTGGTATGCTCGTTGTTGGAAATTTTAACTAGCATTCCAATATAAATACAGCAGTCATTTTACTGTAGCGATTTCCACTTCAAAACACATGTTTATACCTAAATGATACAATTGTTTGCTGTTTCATGCATTTAAAAGCGTGGAATGAATGGCATTTATGCATTTTAAATGCTCCCAAATACTTATTGTTATTCATTGATATCACAATAGAATTGTCAACTTTATTGTTTATTGAATAAACAGTTTGGAATTATAATGAATATATTAATGATTCTACATATTTGAGTTAATTCCAAGTCTTTAATAACCTTTATTTATTTTACTATACCTATGTGTAACCATCAATCTAGTCATCTAAATATTAATGATATAATGTTATCTGACTACAAAATTATTATTTATTATCGTTAATCATCATTATTTATTATCGTACTCACTGTCCCATGTTGGTCTGGGACTTAAAAAGAATGTGTCAACTGTGATTCTTGCCTAGCATGTCGTAAAAGGCGACTAATGGTGTATCGGGTTATGGGTGTGTGATTGTGTGGGCGACAGGTTAGCCGCTTGTCACTGCTTTTTCACAATTTTCCATCTAGCCTAGCCCGGTTTTATTTTTGACTGAATGTGGTTGAAGGGGCTTGCTGCCCTTTCGACTCTGCCTACCCCTTCGGGGATTATGGGCGTGATGTTATGTATGTATGTATTTATTATCGTTAATTTACATTCACCTAACATTCGCTAGGTTCACAACTGTTGCGTAAACCGTAACAAAAGTAACTTTTCATCGATTTAATTATTGATATCTCCGTATTTTATAGGTACTACCTCATTCAGACAACAATGTAAGGAACATCGTGTTATCTTGACTGTGGATTAATTGGCGTTTACAGATCGATAGTAGCTCAATAATAGGCATTGGTTCAAACTGAATTTCAAAATGTTGAATAAATAATTATAGAATGTATTGATAGAATTACATTATTCAAATTATGGCATCCTTGTTCAATCATGATATTTTAAATATTCAATTACATTATAAAACCTTTTAATATTTGGTTACCCTTAATAAAACGTAACGTATGCCTAAATATTTCTAGACTGGTTGGACGAGTTGTAATTTAACAAATTGTGAGCCTAGCTGTGACATTCGACAAAACGCTCACAGCAAAAACAATACATATCAACTCTCGCACTTCACAACCAATTAATTTAATGACTGCCTATTAGTAAGAATGAGACTTACTCCACTACGCATAGGTTTCAAATTGCATCACAACCGCAAACTCTATGAATATGATCAGCCAAACCGCTGGGGAGTCCAAAGCTCCAAATGATTACCAAATCTGCATACAGTGGAGCCTATCCATTAGCGGCATTGGACGCACAAACCGAAATGATTATTTAATCAATGCTGTTGCGTTTTGACAATAATTATATATATACAGAAGTCCCACGAAACAAGGAAATATAATAATAATATTAATCTTTATTAGTTAATAATTGTATGTCTAGAGACCATGACCATGAAACCATATCACGAGTCCGAATCCTGCAAGGGGTGAAAGTTTTGTGTGATGAACATATGTCTACTCTAGTCATATGGTAATTTATATGTGTATACTACCTATACAATTAATTTTACGAGGCAATACTACAGTAATAACATTATTAATGCGCAATTTCTACGTAATTTAATTTAAAGTCCCAATTGACCTTCTGAGATTATATATTCTTTGGTGCTCCGGTAAATCTGGCGATTTAATTCAACCGAAGTTTATTCCACCGTCAAAGATTAGGTGATAAATCAAAACCGACACCGTTTTGGTTTGAGCCAAATCAATTACGGGGCAGCCTCGTCACACCTTCAATATAAGGGTGAAATTGCGAAATGAACTGTTTGCTGGATTAGTCACGTTTGAAATATTATGATTTGGGATAAAGATTAATGACAATGTCTTAGTTATATTCATTTTCATATTTTTTTTAATTAAAAGAATATTGTCTTACTGTTGCTAGTTTAGTGTCCAAGCGCTTAAAAAACGGATCTGAGATGAATAGTAAAAGATATATTGCGATTTTTGGAAAAAAAAACAGTATTTAAATACTGCTTAGTTAATTTAAACATATTAGCTACAGCGTCGATAAGAAAAGTCAAAGTCATAAATTGCTATTAATATAATTATAAATAGACATACGTTACGGGTTTAATGAACCTATATGGTATTGCTAATTGTAATCATGAATATATTTATTGATTTATTATTATATTTATTATTACACTCGGCCACAAATAAAACTGGACTGGGTCAGATGAAAAATCGTAAATATATTTTATATTCAAATACCTATTTAAAAAGCAAGGTCCGTAATTGTTCCATACATAAAAATACCTTTAACGTTTTACATAATACAGTGTAGGCAGATACATAAAACCGAGGGATCGTACTTACATTAAATGTGCTGTAAGAATATCTCATAGAAACTTAAATGGCTTCTAGAAAACAAATAACCACTAAGCGTAAGTAATATTCGGTAATATATTTTACACACTTTAGGAGAAAAAACAGCGATAAGGCAGCACACTAAAATCGGGATTCTTATACCAAATTCTAGGTTCAAAATATAACTACCTACAATAGTATCTATAATAACATTAATACCTATTAAACATTACCTAGGATCTTTATAGTATTTTTAAATATTGTTTGCTTATGTAATTATGAACAGAAACAGAACTCAAAATCCTTCTTTTAATTTTTTACTTTTAATTCATTTCTTTAATTTTTGAAAATTTAACAGGAATTATCTGTTTGTACAATTAGTTTTGTCCTAACAGGTAATTCCAATTGCTTAACTTTTTGCATGTTAAAATAATATTCAGCTGATATTTGTTGCGAATATTCAAATGTTAGACTTAATATTTAAGGTGGTGTTTACTGCTTTGATCTCAAAATCCTGGGCTAGAAATTTATTATTATCGCCTCAAATCCCCAACTTAGACAAAAGGTTATAACTAGAATTAAGGGCGTTATTGTAAAATTACTAATCCTCAGAATTGAGGCACGACAAAATTATAAATTCCAAGTAACCTAGGTAACAAAATCCAATATCATAAGCCCTTCTCAATCGGGTAGCTATTCATCAAAGCTGTGGATTCGACTGAGGTATTATTGGGGAACTCTGAAACAAATCTGCTGATAGTTTGCTGGGACGGTGGAGTTGAAATTTACACTGGCGCGCGCGGATAGCGAACTAATGAACTCCATATGGACTTACTCGAGTTTGCATCTTACCGCTACGTTGATACTGAGTTTGTGCCTTCAGATATTGATAAACGTATTGCCGTGAGTAAATATCCGATAGAAGCTTTGCAGGCTTCGCTGTGACTAACTCATGGCTGATGATAAATGTGCCACAACATTTCAAAACGCCGATTACGTTTTGAAATGTTGTGGCACATTTATCATTTTATAATTTAATTTACAAGCAAAATCCGAAGAAACAAAAGCTTTTGAAAGACTTATATAATGCCGAAAATAAACAATAAAGCCAAAAATTTACAAATAGTTAAATAATGTGTAATAATTTAATTTATATTTATTAATGATGAATTATCTGGTATAAACGAATAATTGCAATCTTTAGAAAGTTTTTATGTTACCAGGCTGGTATCTGCATGTGAATTACCAATGCAATATACATTAATGATGTATTTTAATACTAATTAATTACTTTGTTCGCACAACAAATTAATTTAGTTATTTAGTAAGATGTGGATAGCGTGTATTACTACAAATATGTGAAATTTAATCATAGCTCATAAATATTGTACAATATTATGATTTGTAAGTGGTTTGCTGTTCCAATAAAGAGAAAAAAAAATGCAACAATAAATGTTTAATGCTTTTTTTGTCTTAAAACATGAATTTTACAACAAGTTTTAAGATAATTTTAAGTTTTATAATAACTCTGAAAGAAAATAATAACCTACTCAGTTGCCGTAACATGAATCCCAACTATTTTGTTTCAGCACGAATTTATTCACAAAAAACGTGCTAAATTCCCTTTTGTGAATTCAACAAAACACGTAAACGAATTCCAAGAGCGACAAACGAACGCGTCTAGTGGAACACGGGACAAATTTGAGCTAACTTAATGTGAACTTTGTATGCACCTTCATTGCACGGAAACAATTTTATGCAGTTGCGAGCTGCTTTCGATCCGTTTCGGAGAGACACTGCGCTTTGATCTTAGCCCGAGGGAGTGTTAGATGAACAGTGCCTGTTCGTTTCCTTTAAGGAAAACTAAAACAGTTCCTGTGGAATATTTTAAAAGCTGCACGGTTTCTAAAGATAGGCTGCTGGTCTTTCTTTAGCATCAATCAGTACTGCACTTTTAATGAAGAAATTGGAGATATTATTGGTCGCTTCGCTTATGTGAAGTAAACTAATGGGATGTTATAAAAAAATATAATTCACAAATTCCGGATAAATCTGAAATATTATTGTAATGTAACATTTAGGTAGGTATTGTAGATACATACATAGGACATACATACATACATAACATCACGCCCATAATCCCCGAAGGGGTTGGCAGAGTCAAAGGGGCAGCATGCCCCTTCAACCACATTCAACCAAAAATATAGCCGGGCTGGATTAGATGGAAAATTGTGAAAAAGCAGTGACAAGCGGCTAACCTGTCGCCTACACAATCACACACCCAAAACCCGATATACCATTAGTCGCCTTTTACGACATGCTAGGCAAAAGCCACAGTTGGCATATTCTTTTTAAGTGCCAGGCCAACATGGGACAGTGGGTTGGGTTGGATGGAAAGCTGTGAAAAAGGAATGACAAGTGGCTAGCTCATCTCCTACTCAGTCACAAACCCAAAAGCCCGTTTACCATTAGTCGCCTCTTACGACATGCTACAGACAGACAAGAACCACAGTTAGCACATTCTTTATTTTTTGTCCCAGATAAACATGGGCCATGTACCAGACTAACATGGGACAATTATAGATACATCTTTATCCATACTATACATTATTTTAGTTGTTTCATTAGTTACTAGTTCTTTAATAACAACTTTATAGATGACGATATGTCTATAAAAACAAATGTAAGTCGACAACTATTGTTCAGTTTAGTTTTGATTCAATCAAAATTAGTTCGACCATGAGATACATACTACGTTGTTCCACTAGTGAGTTTAGATTGTTTCAAACAATCTTATGTTAGAGACGTCTAGAGGCTATTGTAATAAACTCCACAGCACATGCGGACTAGGCTGTTAAGGACTATTCTGTACAGTAGCAACATATTATGATAAGCCGGAGGTCTATTTGAGCGAATATATATTTGTTATTCTTTCAATGTTGAGCGAGATTCTGAATTGAACTTATAATTAATAATTTGATATGCTATTGTTTTTTTATACTATAAATATCCCAACAAAACATTTCAAAAATGATATCAAACTGTAGACGCAAGCTACTTATAAAAATAATCGGTACAAGTTCACTGACATGTATGGCATACTAGCTTCTGCCCGCGGCTTCGCTCGCGTGGTACATCGATAAAACATAGCCGATTTCGGTTATTCGGGTGTATGAGCTATATTATTCTAAAGTTTCATTAAAATCCATTCAGTAGTTTTTTTGTGAAAGAGTACCAAACATCCATCCATACATACAAAATTTCGCATTTATAATATTAGTAGGATACTTTAAAATCATCACGTACACGTAGGTTTACAAATTCAAATCAAACCTTCTTTTACAATAATTCAGCATTAAATTAAAAACTGCACTCGACTACAGAAACATATAAAAGCAATGTCTAAGGCCAGTTCTCTGTTCACGTAGTCTAGCCCTTTTACGCTGATTAAGTTTACACTTGACAGAAAATACTACTTATAGTAGATAAAGTTAACCCACTACACCCACCATGTTCCAAAGATAATAAAACTTACCCCGTAAAATATAGCTAAAAAACTCCCGCGAAGGCTCCGAAGATAACCGCACAATGAGTTATTTATACTGGATGAGCAAAGTAAAAACTAAGGGTGCGAAAGGGGTCACCACAGTTGGACGGCCATCGTTTTTCATCTCATTAACTACGAGTGGGGTCACCGTGTCCTGGATAACCATCGAGCTTCATTGGATGTACCATGTTTAGACCACCTGCGTGTACGGTGCTTCGAAGCTTTGCAAGAGTTGGTCGAAGTGTTTTTGAATACTATACTGATATTACATATTTTTATTAGGCTTTGATATAGAAAATAGAATTAAAAAATAGTAATAAGGAAAGGTTTTTTCGACAATGTATTTTAAACGCTCACTGCGTTCGGAATGACGATGTGAGAAAGAGAGTCGGTCAGAAAGACAGCGTCCGGGTCAAGGTAAGAAGAGACATGCTCAGATGGTTCAGACATGTGGAAAGAATGGATTACGAAAGATTGACTAAATAGATATACAATTCGAAAGTGAAAGGATGCAAGAGCCGCGAAAGGTCCAGGCTCACCTACCACGATCAGATTGGTCGTGTGTTAACATAAGATGTTAGGATCCATAAAAACCGTAAAGCTTGTATGAAAAGGCTCATGAATGTTGAAGAAGTAAGTGAGGTATGTAAGGATCGTGCCATATGGCATTCGGTTCCCTCTGCTTACCCTGCCAGGGAAGTGGCGTGAAGTTTAGTTAGTTAGTATTTCCAACATCAAAGTATTGTATTATTTAAGTCTAGAAACCCGCTTACGGTTGAAAAAGAAGTATCGTTTACATTACAAAATTTAATTATTGGGTAGAAAAAACATAAAGTATTACTTAAATAGTTTTCAAATAAAATATTTAACTTATTATTTATATTTTATACATAATAACATCTAGTTTTAAAATGCAAGTGTTCTTCCAATGTTTTGTCTAATCTACGATTCAGTGTCATGAATGTATACTTACTTGAATTGAATTAAACCAGCATCATACGTAGGTACAAAAATCGACTCTCATTAACTAAGCCACCGCTCATCCACAGTCTGCTAAAATAATTATTTTAAGAAACTTATTTATACATTGACACGCGCTCACGATGTAACAATGTAGGTACTAATTTATCAAGCGGTATTCGTTATTTGCATAAATTTTAATACGAAGCCAAGACGATAATGAAATTCACCGTTGAACTGAAATTCCAGACGGTATCTACTTCAATTTACCAATTTGCCGATTCTGCATTCATAAATTAATCGAGCTTCAAATTTTACGAACAAAAGCTTAAAGAATGAAAAGAGGGCGCCTTAGGCTTTTATGAGATCCTTGTTTCGCGCCTGCCTTCATTTTTATATCTTCTTAATGATGAGATATTATGGACTATAAGAGCTTATAGGTACTAGAGAACCTATTGAAAATATGAAAATGAAAGAATGAATAAGAACCACAGAAAACAATGAAAAGTCAATATAATTCCGATTGATTCATTCAATTGAGAATAAATTTAAATTGAATTACTATATTCCTATAAAGACAGACATTATGCAGTCCTTTATTATAAAACAATATTAATTGGAATGGTCACATCTTAAAATATGTTTGAATTCAAACACTATTTTGCAATAGTTTTATTTTTGCCTGAAAGGGGTTAAAGGGGCTAGTTGCCCCTTTGAATCTGCCTACTCCTTCGGGAATTATGGGCGTGATAATATGTTCCTATGTATTTATGTATTTTGCTATGCAACTAATATTTTATGATGTTAAAAAATCTGATAGCTCTATTATTCAATAAACAATATTTTGATGCCATCGTTAATGAAATCTTACTGAAACATGACGCCTCTGGCGGCATACGGCAGTACCTCGTCATTCAATATATGCGAGATTCTCTCGAGACTAATATGATACCGGATCATATTGCCATAGAGCTACTAAACCGCAATCCTGCGATTAAACATTTCAAAAGCAATATGGCCCCTATGTTCCAAAACGTAAACAAGAGAAACAGTAACGTCGTTGCGGTCGCCTGGACTGCACCGATTCGTATTCCACACCAGCACTCGTCTGAATAGCACCAAAACTTCAAACGTTAACAGTTTCAATTTGTGGTCGCCAACGGATAAAGCCGGACCACAAATACGTGGCTCGCGAAGCCAAAGTGCATCAAAATGGGCCGATTACGAATTGTTCCCGGCGAGCTGCATTCTTGCACGGAATAATAATAGCTTTCGAATAGGCGATTTTCTTGGCCCCATTGTTCTAAATGCGACAAAAGCCGGATCGTTTGAGGTAGGAACTAAATTGCAACAGTTGATTTGTAGTGAAACGGTGAAGGCACTGACGTTTAAAAAGTTAAAATAGCCTTTAAGTATTGTCATGAAATCCTGTCTCCATGCAAAATAATTCAAATACAACTATTGGTTGGAACCATAACTATATTTGAACCACGACTCTAAGGAATAAACACAAATAATTAGAAATTGAGACAAAATCACGCTCCATTTTCAGATACGAAATCTATGCTGCGAATCGGAAGCATTAGATGTTACAAAATGTAATTTCTGTTTTTCAGAATTATAGTAGTTGAACAAATATAAGATATCCGAATAAATTACGAAATTAAATATTGTCAGCTGAACACTTTCTGCATCAACATATTTCGATGCACCGTTTGACCGCCTTCGATAAAGACATTGAAAGCCTTACCTCAAACAAAGAAGATTGTAACAACATCCCTTTATCAGCTCACTACCCGGCAGCTACATCCCGAGGGAAATAGCATACGTGCCAGGGAACTGCGCCTCTGGATCGCTGGCTAATGCTGTGCTATTGCACATCACGATCAATTCCCGACACATCGCTTGACCGAACCGGGAACATCACTTAAATTTTAATTAACAGGCTTATTGGACTCACCTGTTTATAGCTCAGACTAGCTCATCAATTTGCAAGCGCCCACCTAAGCATCTAAGCGGGAACTATACATATGCTAGGTGACGAATTTAACTACACCCATGATTCGAGAATTTACCACGTTAATCACTTGAATATTCGCTTCTATGTTTTAATATCCTAGGTCAAATATTATTTTAACGATGAAATAGGAAGAAAATCATGTCCTTCTAGCATTGTTTCCTAGTCGGGGCCCGCTTTGATCACAAAGTTACCGGGTCTATTTGTAACATGGAACCGAGCATAATTTGACCTTTGTTTCTCTTTAGAAGGGGAAGCTAATAAACTGATTCATGGCTTGAAATGTATAAAAATGGGTGTGTTGTTACACATGTTAATTTATGTGATGATGTTAGTTAGATCTCTTAAGTCCTATTCATGTTACCCTCACTCCCAAAATAATGATATGTATAAATATTATGACTGGCTCGATGGCGTATTCGGTAGGGACCCTGCCCAATGCGCCAAGAGTTATGGGTTCGATCCCCGCCCAGGACAAATATTCGTATAATGAATTGTGTTTGTTCTGTGTCTAGGTGTTAATATCCAATATTTAAGTATATATTTTGTAATACCACTGATGATTCTAATATCCGTAACACAAGTCCTTAAGCAACTTACCTCGGAGTCAGATCAATGTTTGTGATGTCGTCGGATATTCATATAATCCATCCAAAACAAAGTTAGCAAAGATGAACTTATACCTAAGTATCAATAAATAAGACGACTACGACAGAAGAATTTGATCGAAGATCTTTTTGAGTCGAAATCTTAAAGCAAGTTTGTTAATGCCATTCGTTGAGTCGACATCACTATACAACATACTTAATCAAATAACACGACCAGAAACATTAAACAATACGATTAGAGAGATAAATAACATTTAACTCAAAATATTAGATAAAAGGGCATAGAAGTTTTATTTAAATTGAATGTAGGCTGTAACATGACTTTGGGCGAAGTCCTGTGCGTGGGTGCTATCTCGAAAAGATATTAAAATTATTTATTATGAAATGAATCATGTGCATTTAGAATGTTAGACTGTTTCATGAAAGTAACAAAATACGTATTTTTTCTGATGTTACAAGACAACAATGTTTGGTTGTCTAGTAACATCAGCAAAATTAGGTTTAACAATGATGTATTTTTTTTTTTTGGATGCGTTCGTTGTAACCTCAGTGTATTTTGACGGCTTTTCCAAAAACTATATATTTAATGTAGACGCTCTTTTAGTATAACTAAAATATGTTTATTTCATTATTATTATACAAACGTAAGTGAGATCTGTTGCATTTCTATCAACGATTTAAAAAGATAATCTTGATCTTAGTGAAGAACTTTACCAAATCGAAATAAATCGTGTTATCTCGGAGTAATTGCTAACCTAATTGTCAAAGTTCTTCAAGGAAGTACCCAATTAATCTTTGAACATGCCTGAAAGTTTAGGATTACTGAAAGTTTTGGCTATAAGTGTAACTTTTCTGACCCAAAAAATATTGTTAATAAAACTTAACTTTTATCATCTAAAAATAGCCTCGTTGTAACTTTTCAATACTAATTAGCTAAATTAATACGTTTATCGTTCAGAAAAATATTGTTAGTTTTAAAAAAAAAATAAGTATTCAATCTTTTTTGTTTTGCTATTATTGCATTTTCAGAATTTGTTTAGTATCGAGTTTTCAAGCCCTCAAGATCATTGAGGTCAACTTAGCAATAAATAACTACTTTAATTTGGCTATTGTCCTTGGAAACTCACACTTAAAGAGGCTTCTAAACTAAATATAAATATGGCTTAGAAATAATATCCATGCGAGCGCAGAAACAGATTCTCCACCACATACTATACCTACTATCAAATTCTTCGGGGATAATAACGTAGAATGACGCAACTTCGGGGATAATAACGTAGAATGACGCAATTGATGTCGCATGGAATAAGCCCCAATCGATCAGGAACATCAATTCGTTGCCCTCAAATACGCTATTTCAAAGAGATAATCATGGTCGAACTAGCACAAAATAATACGCTATAAATAAAGTGAAAGGTACGCTGAACAATATTTCTAACAGCGTTTTCCTCACATTCACTGCCTGGAACATATAATTCGAAAACTTCATCCGTTTATTCCACACGTTTAAGGATAAAGAGATTTTTCTTTTAAAACTCTCTAACGTATCTCACATTTATTTGGCGTATGATTTACCCATCAACAGTAAACTTGATCTAATAGATAATATTCACTATAAGTAGCACACGTGATTTAGACTATTACAGACGTTAATATGTTTAGAAGACGCATTTGAAACGCATGATTTCTTTTTAGTTTTTTGTATTGCTGTACAAAAAAACATTAAATTTTTCAAACACTTATCAGCCAGTTAAGCCAAAATGCGAAATATAGTGAATATCACAAATAGCTCCAATTTTAGTGGTGACTCATATACCTACAACCATATTACATACCTGCATCACATATGAGCAAGTAAACAAGCTGAGTAACGAGCATACTGTAATTACTAGAACGAGGGCAGTAGTCTACTTCAGTCAAGTCGATCACGCCATGATACTCAAAGTTGTGATTACATTGCAAGGCTGAAGTTCCTGATCAGTAGTAGTAGTAAATATTGGGATTTGAATGGTTCGATGACATGTATTAAATTAGAAGTAGGCTTAGAAGTACTTACAGCATAAGCCCATACATCGAGGTGCCTACATACCTACTACTAGGGAACTTGAAGTATGCGGAATATTTTTAAAATCGGTCATTCTTTTTCTTGGTTTTCAATAAAAGGGTCAAACTAAATCAAGAAGTCTCTTTACATAAAAATGTTTGATACAATACATTCACACAATTGTTTAAAAAAAGATTTATATTCATGGCTCGTAATAAAAAAAAAAATTATCATTAAAATTATTAGAAGTATAATTTTATGTATTTGCATGACAAATTTCCGAATATAGATAGCGGCTATTGGTATTTTAAAAACTACCAATTGCATTTAAACTAGGTTTTTTAATTTACCAATAATTAAAACACAAGTGTTATTCAATTTAGATAAAATACATAATTTTCTAATTAAATGTTTTAAACGATGAAAAGTAATCACACACAAATGGAACAGAGAGTAAAATAAATGGTTCATGGGTAATTTTTCGTCGCCGGAGTAAATATCCTCTCATTTACTTTAATAAATGATCCCATAATATTTAATGGTTATGTTTCCATTTTCTAGCAATCAGAATGAACCTGTAATGCGAACCTGCAACCCGAGAATAAGACGCCATAGTCTCATTTGAAGAATAGTCATTTGCTCTGCAAGTCTTTTGTGTGTTTAATTAGCGTGCAATATTTAACATCTAACGAAGATTCTTGTTTGTTTCCTATTTCAGGTTGTAAGAGAACGTATTCGACACCTTCTGTTGTTTACAACATCTCTAATATACTTAATTTGTTTTTGAAACATGATCAATATTTTAATCAAAGAATTGTTTTTTCCTCTCCATGTTTACTAAGACCTCTTGACATCTCCGATAGAGCAACGGTTTAGTAGAGTAATCATAATACTAATTTGTTGATTATGAATTTTAAAAGCACAAGTACTTAAGAATCAAATCAGTACCTATATGATCTCGTTTTCTAATTATGATAATTTACTACCAATTAATATTTTCCATCACAAAGGGCCAACATATGAAAAATATTTTAAATCTACTTTATCAATAGTTTTTTTTTTTATTATCAATGCAATTATTATTTCACAGTAACGAGTTTCAACTTAATACAAGCATTCTATCTCGGTTTTGATTAGATGTGAACAAACACTTCGAGTGTTTAGCTGCATCTAAAATGCAGAGCCCGCATATCAGTTGCCTAGCTGCAACCTTTGATGGGTATTTTCCGAAGTTTATAAACATAAACTTCGTTATGGGCGTGATGTTATGTATGTATATACATCAAGAATGAAAACACAACAAGCTGTTAATTAAATGCTTGTTAAACTGCTGTGATCTTTCATTTGTACATTATTGCGTAAATATAGTATATCTAAGAGACATGTGTAACTAACTACACTACGCCAACTCGGTTCACTGAGCTACAGTCAGTTCACGTCCTCAAAATGTTTTAGACATTCTCATTCCGCAGAACAATATTGGGATGGAAAATAAAGGCTTATTTCTATGAAATCGAAGAAAATTATACGTCTCTTATCGTCTTAAATAGGGAAACTGACGACATTCATTTCTCACCACCAATATATTAGTATGAAGTACAATAACTAGGTTGGAAATTCAAGAATTGAATTTACATGCTCGAGATAAAATCGAAGAACGCCCTTTTAAAGCTATTGTCGCTGTTTTAAAGCTATTGTCGCTCTTTTAAAGCTTTTGTCGCTATTTTAAACTGTTGTATTTTCTTTTAACTTAACTCTCTTGTAAAAGTATTGAAATAAATCAATAGGTCCTCCCAACGAATAGAACGAGCAAAAACAATAAACCTTGCAGTGCTTACAGCTTCGCCATTTAGCTGACAAAGACAAGGCGCTCCCAATTGGCGTATTGTTACCCCGGCTCCTATACAGTTTGACCCTAATGGAACCGGTTAACATCTCGACTTGGTGAATTACCTCTGCTAATAGGTCCAATTCCGAATAGTTTTATTTGGGATTATATTTAGCAGGCTTCGTGTCCCATAAATCACATTTGATGCATTAACAATAAAAAATATTGTAGTAGTATCTATAATTAATTAATTTTCTTACGTAAAACCAAATCTCAAATACTCGCAAATCATTAATTAGTTTTGACAAATATATTTTTCTTATAGATATAGGAGATTAAAATAGTGCTGCGGCTTTGACTTCAGTAGAGACGGGCGTTTATAAATAGGTGCAGGAATAGTTTATATTGATTTGTCTTAGAGCTGCTTGTTGTTTCAGCCTACTCCTTGCTTTCCAATATGCTTTTCCATCGCCTCCTCAGTCTTAATTCAGTAAATACCGTCCCGGTCGTGATCCCCGAAAGGGTTTGGGCAGAATCCAAGGAGTGGCGAGCCTTTACCCACATTTAGCCACAAATAATATTGAGTTTTAGGCGGAAAATTATGACAAATGAGTGGCAAAGGTTTAGCTCGTCGCCTATACAATCACAAAACCCAGTTCACCAGTCGCTTTTTACGAGAAACGAGACAAGAAGTTGGTACATTTTGAGTCCCACAGCCACATAGGACATGAAGTAAACGATTAGATAAAACGTATACCCATTCATTGAACCGCTATAATGAGTGAAGTTCTGCTTATGATGTAGCAAACTCTCATTTACGTCAGTACAAGCTCATGTTAAGTACAGTATCCACCTAGTTTTTATACAATCTACAAGGCAGTTTGGCTTCATTTAGTATACGGTCAACTAATGCACTAATGACTTTAGTTAGAAACGCAAGTTTGGGTGTTTTAGTTAAGTACTTGTAATAAATTGTGTTTATCATGTTGTAAATGGTTATTGTTAGGACTTATACACACTAGTCATTATGATAACACTTGACTGATTCTTGCTCAACCAGGTGTAAATAGTGTAGAGAGCAAAAAGGCAACATGAATAGAGGCTATTAATCGAATCTTAAAATGTAATATTCGCAATAAAGTTGTTCCATTGTAGAATGTTTTTTCTCATTATTTTCCTTGTGTCGTCACTAGAAATATGCTTTGACTATGATTACCGAAAATAAAACTAGGTTGGGTTAGATGGAATGTTGTGAAAAAATAGTCACAAGTGACTAGCACGTCTAGCCTACACAATCACAAATCAATCGCAACAGTCCCTATTTACAAACATTCTAGACAGAGGTGAGTGTTACAAGCTACACGTACATTGAAACTACTGCCATATTATCATAATCCTAATGTAACAGAATCAAAACAATTGGATTAAGGCTACACATCCATAGTTTATCTCTACGCTTACGCACTAATACATAAATGACTTATTTACGTATTAGTCAAAAGCCGTAAAAGCTTACAAAGTAATAAAAATAAGAAATAACACATTTTCCTCTCGAGAATCGTACAGGACACGTTATGTGATCAATAGGAGGAAACTGTTATGGGGTATTGTTATGAGGTGCCGTTGCTAGGGGCCAAAGTCTATGAGGAACAATAACAATAAAATCAACATTATAAGGTGTAATAACAGTTGTCATCATTCCCTTTTTACGAGGAACCATTTTGTTTCATGGTGAAATTAATATTGTGCCTTCAGTTATTCGTGTTAAGTGATATTTCACTTTAGTGATCGGAAGAAGAAGGTAGAAACCTTAGAAGGTACATTAAGTCTGGATATTAAGACTTACACTTCAAATGTTTTCGTTACTCAATGTTGACTTAATTTAAAAAAAAAACAATTAATCGATTGAGAGCTACGAAAACCTCGATAAACTTAAACCTACAGTCAAAAAACTTCATTTTTCTACTCATAACCGTAAGTATTAAATGAAAGAGCTTTAGTTATCTTGGTAATCAATTCCGTATATTTTCGAAGAAAAGTAACAAGGAATCTTACAGTAATATGGAATGAGTACAGTGCACCATACCTATTGAAGATAACGCAAAGATAATAAAGAGATACTCTAGTACCGCGCAGTGTTCAACACGCACCCGGATATTTTAATTTTGACAAGGTCGATGGCGCATTCGGTAGTGATCCTGCCCTATGCGCCAAGAGTTGTGGGTTCGAACCCACAACTCTTGGCGCATGGGACAGGGGTGGGGATCGATCCCCAGTCAGGACAAATATTCGTATGATGAATACTTGTGTTTGTTCTGTGTCTAGGTGTTAATATCTAATATATTTAAGTATATAATTTGTAATACCACTGTTGTTTCTGATATGTAACACAAGTGCTTAAACTATTTACCTCGGAGTCAGATCAATGTATGTGATGTAGTCGGATATTTATTTATTTAATTAAATAGAATATAACCTTAAACAACTTTACACATATTAAAGTTAATTGTAGTCCACATAGCATGCCGTGGCAACCTCTAATAAATTAAGGTGACACTTAGCTATAAGCCTATGTACTTTCTTTCTCTGTTTGATTATGTTGGTTTAGTGTTTATCTTGTTGGTTGTCATAATAAATAAATAAGAAAAAAAAAATAAACAAATAAAAAATAATTTGTTTCCTCTCTCAACTGAAAAACTTAAAATATTGAGTTGCGCAGTGTTAGAACTCAAGCGACCTCGGAGTTAGATCAATGTATGTGATGTAGTCTGATATTTATTTATTATTATTTATTTATATTGCGGGTATATCAGAGTGACTTTACAGACAACTAATTTAGTGTCCACTCAATAGGAAGACAATTTAAGAATGGCAAAAGAGATTTATAGACTGTCCCGGACAAAAGACGACAGGTACCCCCTGATCGCTTGTATTTAAGGCCGTACTACATAGCCAAATTATCAAACTGTAAGTATTCTTATGTACTACATAATGTACATCGTTTAATATCGCGTTTAATCGCCTTGTGCTATATTATCCAATACACTTTACGACATAAAACTTTTTCGATAACTAACTGTCATCAATTTCCTCTGTTAAACGGAGCTTCCTAGCAATTAATATTAACTCGCTAACGTTTAACAATCTATTAACTAGCTAACACAAACATAAAAAACTGTAGCCTGATAAACATGCTGCAGCCTCTTGGCAGGAAGCCAGGAATCGCAGCTAGGCCGACGAGCTTCGTCTCTGTGGGACCTAGGAATCCCTAGTGTACTTAAGCCTAATAAGGTCTCAGATTTCAGTGCTACCAATTTAAGTAACCTATACCATTTGTGTTTAAATGTTTAAAGATATGTTAAACTCATTGGACAGTAATGAATCTGAATTCGTACTCCTGGATTAAACCAAGAAAAGATACTTACAGAAAATAAATCATTAAAAGAAATAAACACCTGTGCGTACTAGATGATTAAGAATATGTTATGTAATGTGCCAGTTTCTCTTGTAATTGTATTATCGTTATGAAAAAAGTTTTAGGTTTCGGCTTTTGTACACCTCGGTTCAGATAGGTATTCAAAAATGTAAGAACCACGAAAATCACTTTCGTCTCTTTTGAAGATCTTCTAATGATTACCACTCAATTTTGTAAAGTTTTCATTGATCTTCTATAACTTGGTTCAGAATTAACCAAGACTAATTGAGCTTCATCTACCGAACTTGGAACCCATTTATATCTTGATCCTTTTGTCGGCGAAATCGACGACCGCTTATATTCATAAAGTTGAACTCGGCTCCTATTTTTACATTTGTGTTTTTGATGAGACTGGCCTATTGGTCGAGTTGTCAGAGTCCCTTCAAATCCCTCTAGGGGCAAATGTTTCGCGAGATGAACATGGACATTTGTATTTGAGTCATGGATGTTTATAAACATATTTAAGTATTTAAGTCTATCCGTTCACCTATCCATAGCACAAGCTCAAGCTTAGTTTGGGACTAGGGAATGTGTGTTAGTGTGTATTTATTAATAAGATAAGGTGTAACAGATTGTATCACAGTAGTTGAGGAGGACACATGCTTACAAAAATATGTGCGTGTCTATTAATCAATGTACAAACTGTACCCAGTTTGTCTAGACTTTTTGGAGGTCTTCAACACCGTCAATGTAAGACACACAAATCGTAAACAAAAATTCTCGATATATAAAAGGCAGTGAGTGAAAAGAGTAATTTTCTCCTCCATAAAAACAGTTACGCAGTTATTTATGGTGATACCGCAATCTATACAAGGGATTTTGCCCGGGGCAGAGCATTAACGATTATCCGGGTATTCCCTACAAAGAAATATTACTTTGACAAATAAATTCCGTATATTTCTTTTGACGCTCATCGACCTCCTGTATATGTAACATTGTTACAATTGGTTTTGGCCTTATAATGCTCGTATGCATGAGCATTTTAAGACCATAAACAACTGTAAGAGTGTGTTTCTTGATTGTAATTCTCAATAATTTGGAGTACAACGAGATTATCTTCCATTGAGATCCCACTAAATAAGCGATGAGACGTCAAAGATTAAAACATGCGTTTAAGCCATCAATATTGTAATTTTAATCTGATATATAATTAAAGTCGGTTGAAAATGAATTGCTATTCGTTTGTCTCCTAAAAACTCGAAAACGACTTTGCCAATTTTGCTGATTTTAGTTTTAATATATTTGTAATCTTCCATGAAAGGTTTGAACAGTAAGAAAATATGCAAACATTGCGAGGAAAAAAATAAAAGAATATTCGAAAACGGAGCGTAACGAAGTGCGCCGGATCAGCTAGTAATCTATTAAAAACAATAGTGTCCATTATATAACAAGTAATATACGCTAACTTGTCTAATTATATATAATAGGCTGAATTTACAATATTTGAAATATCTTGTTCTGATAAAAAATTACAATAGAGACTACCACTGTGGTACTTTAAAACACTGAAATCAGAACACTGTAATGAGTTTATATTTACGGCATTTATTGTATTTGAATGGAGCTTATCGTGCTAACAAAATAATTCTTGCCTGTCCGGATAGCTTCCAGTGTTTATTTTATAGTTTCAATATCGTTGATTACAGCATGAATATAATATTACCTAGGTAGATGAGGTAGTCCATCTCGTTATTTTGTGAAGGTTTGGAGACAGCAACGTTGCGCGACAAAATAATATATGTCAACGCGACATTATCGTACACTTGGATGTTCCAGTGATTTCCATATAATTGTTTTTCCTGCTGCCTCTTTGACTCTGCCTACTCCTTCGGGGTTATGGGCGTAATAATATGTTTGTTTGTTTTCACACATCACCCGTACATTACCAAATTCTAAAAGGCCACGAATCGTTTGGATATAAGTCTGTACACGATGACTACAAGATTACTATAATTATAAAAACAGAAGTAACTATTGAAAAACATGTTGTATTAGAGAATTTATACCTAAAATTTGTGTTGAAGTTTTAATTAGAGCATCTTTCGTGAAAAAGAATAATAAATTATATTATAAATACTGGCACTCTCTAGTGACTTTTCGAATGATTAAAGTTATTAGGTAGATGCTAAGCGTATTTAAGAAGTTGCTCTTAAAATTAAAGACTTTTTAAAGAATCGCCACGAAAATTACGAAGTCGACCAAAAAGTCGACGCATTTTCATTCGAACGACACGGTATTTTACATACACATCGATTACATTTACCTAGCACATTCAAAACCACGGAATAAAACGCGGTATTTCAAACATGCATTTACTTTTCAAATGAAAAAGCACCTTTCACACGCCCTATTTCACCTACCCAGAACGGCATTTCAAATAAATGTTTACTATATTTGTGTAGAATAGTAGTAGGTACTTTTTGCTAGTCGACTACTTTATGATTTCTTTATAGTACTAGAATACATTTTAATCAAAAATATGCTGACTCGTTCACTATTATCTCCCTAGCATGATGTCCGGTGTCCTAGCAAAATACAAAAGCTATCGAAACGTGTTCTGGAGTCGATTCTAATTACTTTTATTTCAAATGTCTTGAAGATTTCGACCCGCAGCTTAATTACATTTGTTTGAAATAGGGAAGCAAACACCCAAATATTATATAAGTACATATATATCAGTAACGCCAATTTCGTTGTGCAACAAAGACTATTTAACACCGAGACATCGGAGCGACCGCGACGTCGCGGCAACAAAAAGAATCCGTGTCAACGCGACGTTATCGTACGACCGACGCCTATTTGCATACAGATTGTTTACATTTCACCCGCACATTTCTGCCTCCCTCCCCCCACCTTGCAGCAATTATACCGCTAATTTTGGACTTTTTAAGATAAACACGCGAGACGTGGCAGACTGTTTGTTTTAATGTGCTGAATAGCGATTGCTTGAGGTTTTAGGAGCTATTATTGTTAATAGCTACTTAGTCGCCAGTGGCCATCGACCTTTTAAAACATAAAGAGTTAACTCAAAAATGGAATACCACTAGGATAATTATAAACAAACATAAAATCACGCCCATAATCCCCGGAGGGGTAGGCAGAGTCAAATGCGCAGCAGGCCTCTTTAACCACATTTAGCCAAAAGTAAAACTGGGCTGGGGTAGATGGAAAATTGTAAAAAAGTAGTGACAAGTGGCTAGCTCGTCGCCTACACAATCGCATACCTATAATCCAATATACCATTAGTCGTCCTTTACGACATGCTAGGCAAGAAACATAGTTGGCACATTCGTTTTAAGTCCCAGGTCAACATGGGACAACGGGCTGGGTTAGATGGAAAATTGTGAAAAAGTAGTGACAAGCGGCGTCGTCTGTACAATCATAAACTCCATATACCATTAGTCGCCTTTTACGACATGTATATTCGTTACAGCTTTACATTGGTTTAAGATGAAATTTAGCACGCCTAAATTTTGAGGCTAAATTTAGCTTACCCGGAAAATTTTATATATCCCACAGGATACACGAAAGAGTCCGTTTAACCGAATCGCACGCAAGCAGTTCTGCGAGCGAAATCTAGTCTTTCATATAATTGAATCGCGGATCCAGTTACTATAGCAGTAAGTATAGTTAATTGAGAACATAACACAAGCGTAGACGTCCACAAGGAGCGGCAAGGGAGGAACCTGCCCCGCACTAGAACTCGTGTGCTAAGATCTATTTAATATAAGCACCTATCAATAATATTGTATGCCCCTGTGTACTTATGTAAAAAGAAGAAATAAATTCCTCCAAACGACTATACGCAAAAAAAAGATTCATAACGAAATGGAACTTCTGAATAACTCTTGTCATTTATTCAGTATTTTTTAAGATCTTCATCGTCTTCAGTCCCACGCAATCACTCGCTTAAGTATATTATTATGTTACATTTCTTAACACAATGTTGCGCTATTCCGTAGTATGCTATTCGAACTTTTTGGAATTTAGCTGTTCCTAAACGGGTAAATTTATAATAACATTTAATGGATAACAAAGTTTATTACTATCTCGTTTAACTCTTAGGCGCGATAACTTCCAGCAGAAGCCTAAATACCTTCAAATTTATGGTCCATTTAAATTTGCCTTATATAAACTAAGTAATTAAACGGGAAAGACGTAACTTGTGTTTTAGAAACCAAGAAATTTTAGATGTCCTAAGAAAAGTCCTAAGAAGCATCTCAATAGACGTACTTTTATTAAAGTAATTATGATCATAGGATCAATATGAAATTTCCGAGTAATTAAATTACCTATGGACAGGGAGCTTCTTAGAAAATTCACGATAGTAATTAAATGTTGTATTACATAAAGTAAAGTTCTATATCATATATATAAAGTATATACATATCATCACGCCTTAGTCTCCGAAAGGGTAGACAGAATTCAAGGAGTATTATGCTCCTTTAACCATTTGTAGCTGAAAATTTAATTTATTTAATGGAAATCTATAAGAGTGACAAGTGTCCTTGTCGCCTTCAGAACCATAAAACCATCCAATACCCACACACAACACAACAATGACCGCCATTATGAAATGTTAGGTCAAAAACACAGTTGGTGTATTATTTTAGAATCCTCGACCAATATGGCTCTATAAAATGAAATATTCAATAATTTTTATTACCATTATACTGAAAGCTAATAAAATTCACGACAGTAATTAGAAGATGTACTATATACAACGCTATAAATATTATACCGCCTACACACGTATAGCGAAAACTCTTTTCTTAATTTCCCAGCAAACCCTAGAAGTAGAAGTTCGTAGAGTTTAATGAGACCCGTTTGCGTGGGACAACTTTGCGTCCTTTATTTTTCTCGCAAAGTATTTTATTTGGAGCGATCAGTAGAATAGTTCAGGAGAATCGTTGATCCTCGTAACGATAACGTTCGTTTAAGAAATGCAAAATAAATAGTTTTTGTTGGACTCGTCTTGAAAATCCTCGGTATTCGTCTATGAGATGGTAGATGCTATCGAAGCAAAGATTTTACTGCAATTGCCAATATACACAAGATGATGCATCAGCTAGAAAATGTGTTGACTTTCAGAGACTGAAATTCTTTGGTTAACGTGACTGTTGTATAAAAATAGCAGAATGAAATATTGTATCGTGTGAATTTCGATCTCTTTTTGCGGAGGCTCTCATAATACGCCAGAATATTTTTACGACTAATTGGTCGTAGAAATATTGTTATTATCAAAATGTATTGTTAAAGTAACTTTTCTAATATGCATGCACCTAAGAATATTAATAAAAAATAGATAGATAACTATATTCTTTATTGCACGAAAAACAGATATAGAAATAAGGATACAAACAAATACAATTTAGGCGGTCTTATCGCTAGAAGCAATCTCTTCAAAAATAATACATACTTGTATATATAAAAAATATACTTTGATTTGTATAAATAAGTATTTAAAACTTTACATTTATTAAAAACATATACATTTGTCTTGATGTTGGTATTTCACGTACCTAAATTCAATTGAAAGGAAACCGAACCCAAATTATACCAATTCTTACCTGTGTCAAATGCCGGTACAAGACTGGAACCAAATGGGAGTCCGTATATACGAGAAAACACCAACCTGACTCAATTGTCAGATATAATCAAATATCCCTTAGGCTAAGCCAGGTTAACAGTTGTCATTTATCGCGTTTACCACACAATTTGTTTATACTATAACCATTAACAACCATAAATAACCATTAATAACATTTATATAAGAATGAAACTTTTAGATAGATCAAGAGCACTGGCTTTGGAAGTTGAAAAGGAACCCAATTATCGCTTCTTAATTACCATTCCTTTCACGACAAATTTCGTGTCTTTAATGTTTGACTCAATTGCCTTATTAAGAGGTCAAGGTTAAGTAATCTTAAGACGACGTTCAAATATTTATTATTACTGTTCAAATATTTATTATACCAGATCGTTGCCATTCTAGTATCACATTACTAAGTAAATATGTGCAAGTAAACAAATGAATTGTTTAAGTAAATAAAGCCAAAATACATATAAGGCATTTCATGCTACCATGTTTATGCAGAGACTTGTTCTGAATTTATTATTTTCAGGCGCGCGGTTCCCTGGTGGCTAGCACAATCGACTTTTCATCGCTAAAGTCGAGCAATGTTCGCTGTAACCTAAAGTAAATTTAAAATATTACTAACTCCTTTGAGATTTCAAAGGCACCTTAAGCTGTTAATCGAATAATTTTGCAAGATTAAAAATGCCAATATAACCAATCTATATTATACCTACTGATAATATAAAGCTGAAGAGTTTGTTTGTTTGCTTAAACGCGCTAATCTTAGGAACTACTGGTACGATTTAAAAAAATCTTTCAGTGTTAGATACCCCATTTGTCGAGGAAGGCTATAGGCTATATAACATTAATCATAAACGCGTGTGAATCCGGGCACAACTAATCCAAATATGAATTGCTGCTTTTAGACCAGTCACTAAATAAAATATTCTTTGTCAAAATTCTCATCAGCTTCTTAAATTGATTAAAAGGAGACAAAAGTAATACGGTCTGTCTGATTATTGGCAGTCATTGTAGTCTACGGATTTTTGCAACACCATTTATAAGAAAAAAAAATGCCGGTATATTTGTTAAGATCATGTCATCAGGCCCGCTGAAGGCTAAGTCCAAGGAACAGCAAGATGCTTAAACCACATTTAGCCAAAATAAAGTCAATTTATTTATTTTTTGTTGTAAATCTACTAAAGATTGATTGATTTTTACTTTTCTGGGAGACTCCATATTTAATTGCGTTACTACAATGATCAAGATAGAATATAAAGCATACACTTTAGCACAGCCCTAGCATGTAATACGTACGCCTAGCTGTCTTATCCTGCACGAAGCCAGAGTCCGGTTCATTTGGCCCGTCCCGCCTTTCGACTCTTGCTCGGCTGTTGTGAATAGAATCCAAATTACTTGAAAAATTCACCGAGTGCATTCCCACTGGGCTGGCTGAAAGCTCCACTTAAATGCCTTAATACAATTTACAAAGGAACACTTATTAAATTGGCTGGAAAGAGAAATTCATACATTCAATTTTCGTTCTTCTCGGTTCATTTCATTTTGATTGTTTAGATTTGTATCCTTTCAGAAGATTAATACAAGACAATGCCATAGGCGAGGGTGGGAGTTTTGAATTTTTTACCAGTACATAAGAAGGAATATAATAAGGAACCGCGGTAGGAATGACTGTTTATTCCTTCCACAAGTCAACAACAGTTACTATGTTAGACCTGGTGTTTCTTTCTAGTAGCATCGATCACGGCCAGAATCCCAGGGTAGAAAATATCACAGTCATTAAAACCAACAATCAGATTTATAGCATAAGGGTTAATGCTGCAGCAGATTTACTAATTAACAGAAGATTTGACATTTGATGATATTATAATTTTGGTCATGTATTTGGATGCTGAGATCGTCAAATTGTTTCGTTTTCAGAATTACAATACTATCAAACTTCAGACAGAACAGACACAGCAAAAAAATGCATTGTCACTTGGAATAAGGTAGAACATTTATTAAAAGATCATATTAACAAAGATTCGGAAAAGAAAAGATATTGACAGAAATAAACCACGAAAATTGGTTCAGCTGTTAATAAACTATAAAAAACGATGAGCACTAACTGCAGAGCTGTTCAAAATACCATGGATCTGGTAAAAATAAAAATGTATATATGATTATTTTCTTACATGTAACTAATTGTTATTATAATCAAGAAATTTTAAAGGTAAATCCCAAAAGTTCAGAAAATTTGTGAGGGCAAAAGTGTAAAATTTGTTTGTATATGTAAGATATTAGCATTAATAGAGTAAATTTGGTTTCGAAAGCAGCATACAATTCATTTTGTAAAAAATATTGATAAATTTAGTATATTTAAAATAAGGAAAACTTACATAGTGAAACTATACGCCTTCGCTTTTCCTACTGTCTATATACAAGGTTTATTGACAGTCGTGCAGTGCTTTAGCAGGAAAAAGGATTTTCACATTTTACAGTGTAAACTCGGAAACTACTTTAGACTAGTCTTTCGAAACGAGCTAAGTTCGTCACACTATCGCTATCTCTGAACTTTGAATTCTATTCGATTGGTAAAAATTACCCCTAGTTTATGTTAGTTCTCTTTAGAAATAACCCTTAATAATAGGTCATAATAAATAATATCCTTATAACTATAATTTCGGTTACAGCAGCTAATCTCAATAAAGGTAGCCAATAACCTAGGATATACATATTAATGTGTAAGATCAATTGTTTCAATGTTTGTGGAATTATCGGGACCAAATTCCTTAATACCTTCAGATTCACCCTTAAAAACTCCATCGATAATTCTGTACTATTTATGACGCTAGATAGGATGAAGAATCTAAATAAAGACCATGACGCTGATTGACCTTTGTCTTTGCAAGTCAATTACACTACACCACCAACCTAACTCTAAGCAAACTGTATTCGTCGAAAACTAACAATATTAGTTCTGCCATTTCAATAAACGACTTCGCACAGTACGTTTAGCCTTAATTAAAACAGAAGTCGAAAGCTAATCTACTTTATCTCAGAAAGGTCAAGTTTAACGCCGCCATAAATCATTCTCGTCTCATTAGCCGTAACGAAAGCGAATGCTGCCGTTTTAGCAAATGACAGAAACTCCCTGCTCCCAAATGGCAACAGGATATGAGACATCGATCCCAGCTAAACCACTCTACTTTGAGCTAGTGGCTTTTCCTTCACCAACATTCACTTATTTTGAGCCTTCATATTCCCGAGGATGCTTGCTACTTTTTCAGTCTTTACAGCTTTTAGTATTTCTCTGCAACGGGAAAAGAGTAACTAACGTCTGTCCGTCTGTCCTACTTAAGCTTAGTGTCTGAGTTTGACTGCTTGTAGAATTACTGTTTTATTACAAAAGTGTTCAAGTATTAAACGTCGCTTTTACTTTGAACGATAAAAGCTTTAATATTTTTTTCATACAAAACGACTACGTGGGATTTAATACAATAAGCTTCCATTTTGATTGTGTACTATGGGATACCCTCAAGCGAATATTTCTCAGAGTTTCTGAACATATTTCATTCAACCAATGACAGATTAATAATAACCGTTTGGTACCGGTAGCTTGTGTGTCAAAATCAATCCCCCAATTAATTGCCCATGAAATAATTATAAGTTTGACGTTTCGTTAGAGAAAACGATTGGCAGATTGAAATTGAAAAAATGAATAGTAATATATATGTATTTTAATAGTTTAGTTAGTTATGTATTTCAATAATTCCCAGAAATCAAAATAGTAAATTTTTTGAATTATTCGTTACTATTTCCAAGAAAGTAAGCTTTTCTTGTTTGACGGGGACTCTATGGTGAATAATAATAGAATTTCTTCATAATTTCTTAAGCAATAATAATAATTGAACAGTTCAAACAATCAATACTTTTTGCATCGTCTTTTTATTCTTTTTGATTTACTAAAGCAAGTGTATTTCACTTAACAGAAAACAACAAAGGCGTTTTAGTAAATGACGAAAGCCCCGTTCCCAAACGACAACAGGATATGAGGCATCGATCGCGCTAAAACACATTTCTACTTTCCCCTTGCCGCGATCAAGATGACAAACCCTTGAAACCGGTTCGACTCGGTCAAGTTTCGTTAGTTTTTCCAACGCTTTAGGAACACGAGAATGGGATTGGCGGTCCCCCCAAAGGGGGTGCTCCCTAGTAGTGGGCGGGCTGCAACGACACCCCGTGTAATCTCAAGTTAGGGAGCAATTTGGTGTTTGCTTTCAGCAGTGCAGCTTTGACTATAAGATTGTCTTCTACGTTGCAGCCGTGAAATTTTATCAAGATTTTTTTGCAGTTTTGCTATTTCAGTGTAGTGGTTTTGGATAACAGATAGCAATTGGGCAATTGAGAGAATGTGTTCTGTTTTTAGTTGCACTTTTCAAGTGTCGTTCAATTTAAACTGATAGTCTGGTATCGGATGACCGGCGTTGGAAACTTGCAGCTGAATGTGCGTTCTATTACGTCAGGATATGATCTGATTTCATTGCTACGCGCATTTTTTAAATTGACTATTTACTCTTTGATTTTTGCTGTTAAAAATACCCCTGATTTTTGTGAGCTTGTTTTACATGCATTTCTACTCTTGTAACAAACTATGTTTCACCTTACGGTTTATCAATGTACAATTATGAAGTAGATAATGAAGAAATCATAACATAGCATCAGCAATTCTGCTCATTCAAATTATATTACAGTTAAAGTGACGTATTAAAAAGATGATAAAATAGAAACAAAGAGAGCGCCACTTTATGATTTTAACATACATACATACATAGCATCATGCCCATAATCCGCCCATAGTAGGCAGAGTCAAAGGGGCAGCAGGCCCCCTTAAATTCAGCCAAAAACAAAACTGGGCTGGGTCAGATGGAGAATTGTGAAAAAACAGTGACAAGTGGCTAGTTCGTCGCCTACACAATCACATACCTAAAACCCCATATACCCTTAGTCGCCCTTTACGACATGCTTGCTAGGCAAGAAACGCAGTTGGCACTTTCTTTTTAAGTCCCAGACCCAGATGATAACTGTATCATCTGGGTTCTGGCTTCTAGAACGTATTTGGAATAAGTTTATTTAAATTATTCTTGGTTTCGGCTCAACCGAGGCAAAGTAATAATTAAAATATAATTTTCGAATCATAACCTAACCCCAGTGGGTTAGGTTATGATAATAATATTTATAATACAATTTTCGAATCATAACCTAACCCCAGTGGGTTAGGTTATGATTCGAAAATTATATTTTAATTATTACTTTGCCTCGGTTGAGCCGAAACCAAGAATAATTTAAATAAACTAATTCCAAATACGTAGTAGAAAAGCAATTTAGACAAGTTCTCAAATTCGCTCAATGAAATCGTCATAAAATTTAACACTCCGACACAATTTCGGGGGAACAGTATAATATCTATCACTGGTCCCGTATCACGTTACCGATGGTCCCGACCACTGTTTCCCCGGGCCCAATTACCGTAATCCTAAACTAAACTGCCCAGGAGCTATTATCCGTGAACGATTATCCTAATGCCAATTACTACTAACAAGGAAAAAGGGACCGATCGAATGTCTTTAATTTTGATCAATGCGAAGCCTTTGTTTATTGAGTTACATGAGATGATGCTGTTTTGATTCAGTTGATTTCCTCTGATATAGCTAAATAGGAAAAGGGATAATGTTTTCCAACACTGCTCTTTCATTCAATAATGGCTTCTCTAAATATTTGGCCTGGGAGAAGAGCAAGAATAAAAAGATGAATGGCTATCGCTACATTCGTCGTAAAACTACTAAATAGCAATATGTGGCAGGAGTTCGCATTGCAGGAGTTGGTGTACTGAGGTCCGAGAAAGAAAATAGTAGGTGTTAATTTTTTTTTCCTCTACTAAACATACCTGGGACGGTATTTTCAATTTGAGATGGTACGATTGTTTAAACTATACACATTAAATAAATACATTTAAATAGATTGGACCAGTAACTGATTTTTTTTTAAAGAAATAATATTAAAAATTTTAGTATCGTAACTAGCCGAGTCCAAATATGTACAACTAGCTGTGCCAGCGGTGTCACCCGCGTTTATGGTTAATATTATAAAGACTATTTCCGTCATACATGATTTCTATGTAACTTTAACCATTAAGGCTGCACACGCGACGGAAGCTTAAAAAATGGAGTAACTTCTCCCGTTTAACCAACATTTCCCCTCACTTCTCTGCTCCTATTGATTGTAGCGTGTTGAAAAGTATACTTTAACCTGCCCAGGAGTATGAAGAATAATTGTACCAAGTTTCGTTAAAATCCGTTGAGTAGTTTTTGTTTCTATAAGGACAATACAGACAGACAGACAAAAAATTTACTGATTGCATTTTTGGCATCAGTATAAATCACCCCCCGATAGTTATTTTGAAAATATATTTCATGTACAGAATTGACCTCTCTACAGATTTATTATAAGTAAGTACCTATATAAATACTTACTTCTGAATAAAACGTCTTTTCTACTGTACATTAAAACAAATTGGCTTAGTGAATGTGTCACTTGCCTTGTATTAATTTGTTACGCCAGAAAATGTTAAGTGCTTAAATATCCAGTCTAGCATTTTCTTCGTCGGGATTTCGTTAGCAACGCTTAATGGAATAATCACACGTTCTAATTGAGTTATAATTTTGAGACAATACATATCGCTGTTTCTATCTGCTATAAGAATGTAACGTAGGATGTTTTTTCTGATAATTTCTTACGTACATACAAAAATAATACAATGTGTACATTATTGCGAAGAGAGATGATGTATTTGTTTAACGATACTACATTTATGTGTCAAGTCCTAAGTTAATATGTCAGAGATGGTTCAGATTATTACGATTCTTTATTCGATTCAAGTAGGTAATTTGATAAAAATACCTGTTCTCATTATGTTCGATCTATTTAGCAAGGGTAGACAACAAGACAAATATGTTAAATGTATTGGAAAGTCTGATTAGTTTACGCTAACAGGGCTAATATATGTGAAATTTACTTTTTGTAGATTAGGAACAGAGCATAAACGATATGCTTAACCCCCATTGTATCTAAAAAATAGATCAATCAAAAAAGGAAAATTAAATATAGATAACTATTATGAAGAAATTTTTAACATTTAAAACAGAATTGTATAAAGTAGACTAGCTTAAACATTTAGTGAACTCAAACATTTATATGTAATTAAATAGTAAAAGTAAATTGTATATTATTGTAATATCAATTACAAAATGTCTAAAGAACGTTTAAGAAAGATTTCGGAAACGGATTCCAAAATTTCCATTGCAAAACGCGAAACCTTAAATGCGACATTTGAACTGAAATAACTCGCGGAATAGAAACAAGTGCTGAAATGCTCCGAGGACAATTAGTAACTACTTACCAAATTCCGAGCTCTGAAAAGGGCTGCGTGTGTCGTGGTGCGAAGTACTGTATGCAACCCAACAAAGGGCGTGGAGTACAGATGATCCATTTTATTTAACTTTTTGCTTTTCTTTCTAACTAGGTTTCCTAGTACTGGGCGTACTACTTCTCTTTTCCAATTACTGAACGTATTACTTATCCTTTCCTCGTAGGTGGTCATTCACTTGATTCACTGGACGTATTAAAGATTCCAATTTACAAAAACAATCCATTAATACATTACCTATTATGTAGATCGTCCATAAGTATTGCACCAAATAAAGTTTATTTTCTTTCTTTCTTTTCTTCTTTTAAATAGCAAATTACAAACCGAGAGAGACAGAGAAGATATTAGTTTTTCTTGGAAAATAATATTAGCTGAACTAAACACGATATGCATTTTGAAGTACCAGTGCTATCTTGACTACAAGCGAACTGAATTTTTTTTTTTCTCGTGTCTATAGACAGACAACCTACAAATACTTTTACAATATACTAAATCCTCAAGTATTGAATTGTTTTTTATTTGTATTTTCAGCCAATATAAAAAAAATTAAAAGGATCTCTAAGTTACTGTTATAACTCAACTTTCACTTAAATTAAAATGAAACAGCAAAGACTAAGACCTTATCCGATTTATCATTCCAAAACTTGGTAACATAAGTCTAAATTTCTATGGTTATTGGAACACTAATCGCGTAGATACTAGATAGTTATATCGAAGCGCTTGTAATCTTTAGTCAGCATACCCAATCAACGATGTCACGGCATCGCTCCATCGGACTGAGACACCCTTTGTGCCCTAAGCATTTACCGATCAGTCTAGTGGAAAGTCGATGGATGAACCATCGGTCTTCCGACAGATGTTGTTTGGTCATAGCATTCCAAGTCATTTGTGCAATATACATATATGTATACCTATATGAATTACTCCGTTTCATATATATAATAACTAACATATTTATAAGTTACGCTACATATTTATTTCAAGTTTCCAGATTGAAAATATAGACTTTATTTAGTGAGATCTGGGTATTTGTCTGTTTTAACACATGTTTGAGTTTAAGTAATACTCGTGCTTTAGCAACATTAGTAGACCATAACAATCGTAACACGAATTACTAACAATAATTTACTATAATAGTAGATACGATATTAAGAAGATTTGATTAGGTAGATAATAATTATTGATAAAGATATTAGTTATAATCATCATCATTATCTTCCTAGCGTTATGTCCCGTGTTTAGACGGGGTCCGCTTAAACCATGATCCAGGATTTAGCGAGTCTGGTAATTACATTGAAGCGACTGCCGGTCTGACCTTTTTAACCCTAAGATAGGGGAACCAGACAATTTTTGGATCATGGTTACAAATCCAAAGTTGTTTGAATTTGCAGGTTTCATCACGATGTTTTCCCTCACCACCGAGCTAGTGGTATAAATACGTACATTGATTTGAAAAATCCAGAGGTACGTACCGGGTTTGAATCCGCACTTCTCGGTTAAGAGGCGCGTGTCCTTACCGTTGAGCTACCACCTCTCTAATTAGTTATAATCAATAAAGCTATATTTACTTTAGACTTCATTTGTAACATGTTTTGCCCATCCCTTCTGTACCTACTAGATTTAGTGTCCAAGTTGTACGTTCAAACAAATTAAACCCCGGATGTCCACATTTTACTCAACTGTGACTACATATTTCAAGTGAATATGTCCCATTACGTAGCTCGTAATTTTGGGCTTTGTCCAAAACTCGCTAAGCCCGTTTCAAAGCGCACTTTCAATTTGAGCGTTTAATGAATTTTTCAACAGTTTGACTTTAAGTCGAAAACAAACGCGAAATAGGTGTTTTGTTCGTTGGAATTTGGGTAAAGAGATCCCCTATTTTTGTGTTCATATTTGAATTCCATTGAAACAGAATATGCTACCCTTGTTACTCGATGTGTTATTATGCGGATGTGGGGGCAGTTGGTACTTGACATCAAAGGAGAGAACAAAATGTTTATCCAATAATTAATTTTTATATGATGGACCACAGGATATCGAATGGCAATATAGAAGACCCATTTGCAAGTCAATTATAAAATAATAGGTATTTTGGCACAAATGAGAATAAGGTACAAAATCGCTGTTTATGTTCCCATTACTACTCCTTTCATATTCATAAACAATGGACGTATCATTTATCTATACTTATAATAAATCTGTAGAGAGGTCAATTCTGCACATGAAATATATTTTCAAAATAACTATTAGGGGGTGATTAGTGATCGATACTGATGCCAAAAATGCAATCAGTAAAATTTTTGTCTGTCTGTCTGTATGTTCCTTATAGAAACCAAAACTACCTGACGGATTTTAACGAAACTTGGTACAATTATTCTTCATACTCCTGGGCAGGTTATAGTATACTTTTCATCACGCTACAATCAATAGGAGCAGAGTAGTGAAGGGAAATGTTGGGAAAACGGGAGAAGTTACTCCATTTTTTAAGCTTTCGTCGCGTGTGCAGCCTTAATGGTTAAAGTTATCTACTAATAAAAATGGATTTAACCGGATTTTCAGGATAAAAGAGAGAGTAGATTTCCTTTCCACACAATTTGGAGCATCACCATTAAAAGCAAAGCTGTCCTTGAAAATTAAATTAAATTCTTCTCATTGACACATCAATTCCCTAATTCTAAGCTAAGCTTATAAGGTTGTCCTATGGATACTAAGTGAACGAATAGACATGATTAAATACTTTTATAAACATCCATGACTCGAGTACAACTATCCATGTTAATCACACGAAACATTTGCCCCTAGCGGAATTCGAGCCCGTGACCCTCGGTTTTGTGACCAGGATCTCTGACCCCTCAACCAATGACCAACTGTAAAAAAAATAAAGAAGTTTGTGATTAAATAGGCACTGATCGAACATCACACATCATTGACACTGTCAATATATTCTGATATATTGACACTGTCAATATTTTCTGATATATTGACAGTGTCAATATATTCTGATAAATAGTACAAGTCGACAAAGAGTCAACTTACATTTGCGACTTTTGGTTCGACCTTGCTAGCAATTCCAACCGCCAAAATCATAAAATTAAAATAGGTTACAAAAAATCCTTAAATATCTGACTATTTGTTCCTGGTAGCCGCCAAAACGTCCGAACCAACTTAAACGGAACTTTCATTAGTAGTAACTTAGTCCCTAATTTTGGCAGAAAAATTTTTTTTTTTGATTTACGCTAATGAAGTCGCGGGCACCAGCAAGTCTGCCATACAAATATGAAAACTAACATCTATGATTAAATACTTTACATAGGTAACCGCAGTGTATGCTAGGAAATTGCTCAGCCATTACAGGTGAGTGTGAACGAGCTTCGCTTTACAAAGCCTGTTTCACGGCTGGTTGTCTTCCAGACTGTTCCCCACGGCTCACTGCCCGCTCCCATAACACTTGAGCACTTCCCCTATTCGGCAACTGGTTTTTACCTAATTAATTTGCCTCTTCACAAAACCTGTACTGAAAGCGTTTTCATATTGTATTGAACAAGCTAAAAATATTTTTAATTATAATAAATTTATATTTCGAATATTTTTAAATTGAATGAAGAAGTCGCCGCGATGAAATTACATTAAAACTGTTTCGTATCAGACATGTATAAATTATGCTATACTATGGTATTCTAATATGGCTTAAATTGTTTTTTTTTTGGGCCAGTAACTTTAGTCCATACTTATACTTCGGATAAGAAAAGGGAAATAATGCTTGTATTGGCTCTTACTATATATTAAGGATAGCTTATAAAACTAAACTTATAGATCATATCACCTTTCCATGAACCACATAAAGAGGTAGACGGCGACGCTTTATTATAACTTGATATCACACTACATGAAAATGAACACAAAATTAAACAAATAAATACTATAAACATATACAACATACAAATACAATTTCACTTCGAAAAGTTTTAAAATCAAGCCAGCCCATATCACGGGTGCAGCGAGCCCGGCCAAATTGTGTCCATAACGAAAACGAAGTTCAGACCTCGTTCCATAACCGGAACTAACAAAAACCAAGTTTTATTCACCTAAGTGCAAAATTCTTCGACACAGCACCGACACTTGTTGGTAATGCTGGTTATGGAAAAAGTTAATTTCATGTTAGTGAAGTTAATGTCAAACTTTGAGATGCAGTTTGCACGGGACTGCGCAACCTAAAAAGAGTAATTGAGAGTGGTACGCGTAGGTACTTATTTGGACTAGCAATTGCGTTATCGTCTGTAATGCAACAAACTGTTTATGAGTGAAATGATCTGGAGTGTGTAATGACATAAATTTAATATTGTTGCTGCAGCTGTTATAAATTATAATCGTCGTTTTTTGGTTTCGGTTTTTTTTTTTAAGATAGCAATAACCTTTGTGTATAGGGATTACAATTTTAGCGAACCTTTAATCACTATAAGGTTAAATAAGGTTTGTCCTGAAAACATATCGGACAAAATTAAGATGACGTTTCGAATATCAGTAAGGATTATTATATAGAACACACATACAATCCAATTTTTTTTACCTTGGATATTGGTCGCTCATCACAATTCAAGCAACCGTTTTCCAAACAGATTCAATAACTATAAAAGCAACTCATAACTCCAAACAGTTATCTCGACAAAATCGGTCAGATGGAATTGGCTACAGCAAACAGAGCATCGATTTTTATGAAATCACACAATTGCAGTGTCGACGTCATTATTTGTATAAGCTGCGCAATTCATTTCACCGCCGATAACTCAAAAAGTTTATTTACGCTCTACGTCCCTGAGCTTCAATCCGGATTACCGGACGGAAGGAGTGAAAACATGTTCGCATTAACAAAAACGACACATGATCATATTTTAAATGAAAAGATTCATTTGACTCACTGCCGTGCAAGCAATTAACGCTCCGATTAAATTCTGAATTATTTATTAACATTTTGTGATCAAGCTGTAATTTATTGCTCCAATTATACATGGGCTCTTGAAATATCGGCTTGGTCAGCCGATTTGAAAACGACTAACAGTATTCGGTGCGTCCGGTGCAAAACAATTCGGTTCGATACGAATATCTAATTATTTGTGTGTTCTTAGAACGAGAGTTCATTCGCTATCTAGAATAGCCTTTAGTTAAAGGTATACAATTACTTAGAAACACTTTATCCTTTCACATAGTTTCTTACGTTTCAAGGAATCCAGTGGAAAGTAATCACTTAGGTGGGCATAGGGGTTAAGTAGGTGTTTTCATACGGCCTTTGTGAATTACCAATATTAACTACGTATCGGGCTTTGGCCGCCCAGAATTCGGTTTGATTCGAAATATTTACTTGTACGGACTAGCTCGATGGCGCATCCGGTAGTGAGTCTGCCCCATGCGCCAAGAGTTGTGGGTTCGATCATCACCCAGGACAAACATTCGTATGATGAATACTTGTGTTTGTTTTGTGTCTGTGTGTTAAAATTCAATATATACTTATTTGTAATACCACTGTTGTTTCTGATAACCGTAACACAAGTGCTTATGCTACTTACCTCGGAGTCAGATCAATGTAGTGATGTAGTCTGAGATTTATTTATTTATTTTTTTCCGGAATATTAAAACATTTTAGAATAATGTAATATGAGTTATTATCTAATTACATGCTCAATTATAAATGCTATTTAGACGTCTGAGGTTATAAAACAAATAAGAAAATATTAAATTTGTATGGTATGTTAATTTAAGTCTAATTTAAATTTACCTACCACACAAATTGATTCTTAAATTATCCACCGACCCTTATTTTGTTGAAAAAATTGCTAATTACTTATTTCGTAATTAACCACCGTGGATCACAGAGCAAAGAGAGTCGTATATCGACGAATACAATAGAATTACGAATAACACCAATTAAACTTCAATCGCCAAAACGCGTTCGCCGAAATGAATTTATTTCCAACTCAAGTCGTTATAATCCTCTTTAATTTTCCCCGAGGTTCTATTTTACACATTTTATTGGGATGTAATGAAGCAAAAAGTACACAAGTGAGTTGGATAATTTCCAGCTAGGCACCGGCCTCATTTGAAGTTGCACTTTATTTATTACCAGCCATAGCTTGCTGTGAATTGAATCCAAATTACTGGAAAAATTCCTTGCAAAGTATGCGCCTGGATTCTCCAATATTGTACAGGGAGTCCGGTGAACGAGAGTATGGGTTGAACATTTTTCGTCCTAAGGCTTTTTTATTTACTGCTAAACTTTAGCTTTAAATGAAATGTTTTTGTAGTCTATCGCGTGTCGGGCTGTTTAATTTTGATCACACACTTGATACGACTACGGAAATGTATGAGAGAGAATAGTTAAGTAAAAATGTTTAAAACAAAATAACTGCTAAGCGTTAATGAGATTAGTTATTCCATTATGCCTCCAAATCATTACGATGCAAATAAAGTACAAAATTTATAATTGTAAAATAATTCTAACGAACTAGTTAAATTGTGCAAAAGTGAAATTTGCAGTTCAAATTTTTTAAATTTAGATTTTTCAACATTTTTCTCTCCTAAAACATTTATAATAATGATTACTAGCATCTCCCTTACATAATAAAGACATGATTTTTGTTATGTTGTGATCAGAATACGAGATGTAAAAGGTAATCTGAAGCGACTGCAAATCTGCTATCTAACATACGTAAGCAGGGAATCCAAATAAATTGGCACGTGTTTAGAAATGATAGTTATTTTAATATTAAACACTAGGTACATAGTGAGGCAGGAGCGCCATTCACCGCTGAGTTAGTAGTATTATTAGATGGAGAATGGATTTTAAAAATCCATAGTTACCTACAGGCCACATTCTCAACTATAGTTTTGATTTTGAGTACACCCTCTATGAAACTTTGAAAAGAAATATGTTTTTGATTAATTCTGCAGGTTTCTAATAGAGACTTTTAATATGCAATCCTGAGTGGAATAAATTTTTCATGCCAACTGGAGTTGCTGACACTTTGAGTTGTAATGGAAATGTTCATGTAATAAGCATGAGCCTTAATAACTTTGTAGACATTATTAAAAAACTTTCCCCAGTCCTTACAATTTCCTGCTTTGACTAATTTGTCCAGAAGCGTCGATGAAATAAAATTTATAATTTTCAAATTAAACTTTTGACTTTCCATTTTCTTTTCTTTGTCTTGAATTGCACCATTTAATTATATCTATCAATATTAACTTTTTAAGTTGAATTATGTACCTACTCCTTTTATTAAATTCAAAAAGGAGGATTTCTACTCCATATTTTGCGCTAATTATGAAATTCAGTAGCCAAAGCGTTCCATGTCTTTGAATTTTATACTTCTCACTCACTTACTCTGGCTTTGCCCTCTCATTCAACATATCCAAAAATAATTTCTTAGCCAGCGGTTACAGGTTTAAACAACAACTTATATTTTACATTTTAGCTTTCTTGATAGAATAATTTTGGCTGAGCATTGACAGTGAGTCAGGTCAACACTAACGACTTTATAGTTCAAGATTGTTTGAAGATTTCAAGTTGTAGTATAAAGCCTATATCTTAGACATGTAGTTACATATATATAGGACAAACAAATGTTAACAGATTCGGGCCGGTCCAACAACTGCTCCAGAAGCCTTACGAAGTTATATTTTGACGTTTACGACCGTTCCGACAAGTTGGACTTCGTGTGCCCGAAACAATACCGACAAAGTCTTCGCCGCATTTATTACATTTGCCGGGAACCCCTTCCAAGTTGGTAGGTACTCCCTTTTATTAAAATCGATTACGGTGTAATAACATGAAAAGTTTTAAAGAGGGTTAGGTACGAAGATCTCGGATGATGTTGAAATAATAAACAATACATTTCGCAATTCTGTTGAAGTGTGTAAGTGTATATTTTTTTTCTTTTGCAAGTCTTATATGCCTTACAATATACATATATGTTAACTAGTATCCATGTTAAAAGTTTATACTTGTACGCTGACATATTTACATGTTCAATATCTATGACTTGACTACAAATGTACAAACATTTGCTTCTAGAGATCGAGATCCGCGACGTCTGGGTTCGTGGCCAGCGTCTCGTCAGGCCAAGCAGCTGTTCAGTATACGCATAGAAGAGATGTAAGCGCCTAAGGTTATTAATGTTAGATATTTTATCAGATTTCTGAAACATACCAGTCGTATCACTTGGCACTTTCCTCACCATGATACAATTAAACCACAGAAACACCTGCAAGCAAGAAGAACGTAATCCGCTACACTAATTCCATTTAGCAGCAATAGCATTGTGTAGCTGGTGCAAATTTACTAAATACGAGCCAGATGTCACGTTAATCTCATTCAGCATGAGTAAATTACAAGATCGACGCTGGACTTCCGCCAAATGTCTGATTACATCAGCGGCGGTGCCACAAGATAATTTCTTTCACTTACTTTTGACGATTGTCCCAATTTCGTAATGTATTACAAATTTCATATCTACAAGTAAATGGTCCCATCTGTAACAATTGAAACGAAGACGTCAGCCAAATTGCATAGAAACGGTAACATAATCATTTCTGGAAATCCGCCAGAATGGCTAGGGGTATTGGTAGTGAATATGCTTAATCATTTATTTGTTTCTTTTTTAATTATATATATTGCTTATACTACTACAAAAACTTCCATTCTTTATTCATATTATTCGTTTAGTTTCATATTGATGTAATTTATTATATTATTTTGACAAATTAAGTTTTCGACAAGGTAAATAAACTTAAGTTCACGTCCGTCCTATTCCGCAAGTAAATTACAAGATCGGGCTGGACATCCGCCAAATGGTTGGGCGCATTAGTCGCGGTCGCGCCCGATAATTTCTTCGTTTTACCCAGACTTCTAAAGCTGATATCATAAACTTGTTTTGTTTTTGTTGTAAAATAATACATTTCCATATTTTAAACGACAATTTAAGATTATAGCTTTTGCGTTTTATTGTCATTAGAAATAACACTACAGGACTGAACGTGATGTACATTATGAAATAGTACATGAGTACTTAAAGCTTGATATTACACCAACTTTGACAAGTGAACTGGTGGCAGCTGTAGTCATTTGTTCTGATAAGTTGACAATATCCTGCCGTTATCAATTTTTATCCACACTAAATAAGCTTTTAGGGAAGTTACTCCGATAACCTATACTCACGGTACCCAGGTTGTTATGGATGGCAAATTTTACTGTTGGTGTATGTTTGTTTACCTCTACTGCAATATTATTCATATAGACTCCATGCAAATACCAAGTTTAACAAAAATCTGAAATATTAGATTAAATAGATTTGTATTACACAAATATATATATATATATATATATATATATTATTACGCCAGCATTCCCCTAAGAGATAGGCAGAGTCAAAGGGGTAGTTAGCTTCCTTAGCCACATTCAGCCAAAAAAATAACCTGGGCTGGGTTAGATGAGAAATTATAAAAAAGCTCGGCACCTATACAATCACATATCCAAAACCCAATATACCACTAGTCACCTTTTACGACATGCTAGATAAGACACACTTGGTACATTCTGTTTAAGTTCCAGATCAACGTAGGACATTTGAATGAAATGCGATATTTTAAAATTACTCTACTTCAATAATTTAGTGCATAAGTATTGATTCCAGTAGTTTCCATAATCCCCGAAGGGGTAGGCAGAGTCAAAGGGCCCCTTTAACCACATTCATCCAAAAAGTGAACTGGACTGGGTTAGATGGAAAATTGTAAAAAAGTAGTGACAAGTTGTTAGCTTGTCGCCTACACAATCACATACCCAAAACCCGATATACCGTAAGTCGTCTTTTACAACAACTAAGCAAGAACCACAGTTGGCACATTTCTTTTTAAGTCCCAGACCAACATGGGACAATGGGCTGGGTTAAATGGAAAATTGTTAAAAACTAGTGACAAGTGGCTAGCTCGTCACCTACACAATCACATACCCAAAACCCCATATCATTAGTCGCCTTTTACGACATGCTATGCAAGAGACACAGTTGTCACATGCTTTTTTTACTCCCCGACCAACATGGGACTAATTTTTATACATTTTTATTTATGTTAGTGACATATGTTTCACCCACCAATATTTTTAAAACATCCTTACCATAGATTTAGGATGTATAAGATACACAAAGACGGCTCGGAGACATGACCAAAATAAATTTAAGCATGTGTTGGTTGACGTCTATGTGTGAGTTAAAAATAGTGTTGTCAAAGACGCACTTTCACATTATCGACTGATTCAGTTGTATACTAATAATAAATATAGGTATTTAATACGCTTTCTTATACTTTTGATTAATTATTTATGGCATTGACTGAAATCAGTAGTTGTATATATTAGGTAAATTGGAATTAGTCGGTAAGAAATCTCATTCTAAGCAGTTCTATAAACAATGATGGTAAAATTCTTCGTATATTCAGCGTGTAAAAAATTAAAAAAATAGAAATATGTTCTATGATTTATACTAAGACAAAAGATATGACTTTTGCTTTGACTGATGGAATGAAATGAAAAAAATAATATATTAGCAACTTTTAATTTGGTGTCATTTAGTTATTTAAAAATAATATGTAGTGCAACAAATTTTTTGCTGCCGTCATTTGCCGTCAAAATGTTTACTGCAGATAGTGGAGTTCTTACTGGGAGTCCAATCTGGTCTGTCTATAGTCCGCATCCACTTTTTACACAATGCTGGGTTGCTTGGAAACCTAGAAAAATTATTAGTTACTTAACTAACAAATTTACGGAGATAATGAGTTCCCAATGTGAATATAATTATATTTCAACATAACTTGGCTAAATAACTTTGTATTCATGTCATGATGTCGCTAAAAGACGATTAAGTTTTTATCGATACTCGTGACGTCACCGCTTTGTCAAGCACTAGCGTAACCAAACTATTTACAATTTTACACAATATTTTCCCCAATTCTGATTATAATCACGATGTATACTTAGAAAGATCAATTATAAAACATATTTTTCTAAACTGATTACTAGCAACAATTTGACAAAATATGGTTTGAAAAAATCTAATGATAAAATCGTATTTACCTGTTAAAAGTGTATTTATTCGGATTATTCCGTCGTGTAACCTCACAATCACGTACAGAAAAAGTCACCTCAATTGCACATTTAATATTCTCGATTATAATCCAAGGTTTAATACATAAATGCACAAATTTCACTGCGACGTAGAATAGACCGGGACGCTATGGCCTCTTACTCGCAAAAACATTGACATATAGGTACTTCATTCGCTGTCTCTTTTTCTCTTGGGCGGTTTGTATTTCAGCAGGATTTCTCGCTCCCACGCTTTATGTATCTTTTGCGTAGTCAAAAAATTCTAAATCTATGATCCTTACAGTAACAAATGTTTAATGTCCGCAATGAATATACAAAATACAAGCCAGATGTCGCGTTAATCTTATTCCGCATAACTAAATCACAAGATCGGCGTGCCTCCGCTGGACATCCGCCAAATGGTTGACCGCATAAGCCTTAGAACTGGACATTCCTTTTGCTCACTTTCAGGACTTCCCTAACTTATACTGATTTCTTTGGTTGGACATTTGGAAAATCTTAAGTAAAATACCTTTGTCGCGAGGCTATAAAATAAAATGGTACAATAATGGATATAACAAAAATTTTCGCATTAAAACGCAATTGGCCTAAAGTAAAGAAAAACCGTTAAGCAAACCTTATATTTCGTCGACTAAATTTAAGCCTTATCTTTAAGAGATGAAATCGCTTAATTAAACAACAAATATGGAAATCATATGCTTAAAAGTGATTTAACATGTCTTGCAGATTTAAATAATTAATTGGTGATAAATAGTTTGTTTAGTGATATTATTTTAAATTCGTCTCACTAGATGAAAATAAATGTGTAATGGTAGGGACAAACTAAATACAAGCCAGATGCCACGTTAATATCATTTCGCGTAACTAAATCACAAGATCGGCGCGCCTCCGCTGGACATCCGCCAAATGGCTGGCCGCATAAGCCTCAGAGCTGGACATTCTTTTTGCACACTTTGAGGACTCCGCTTACTTATACTGACTTCTTAGTTTCTTTTTTGGAAATAGTTGTTCAATTTAAAAGAATATCTTTTTAAAAATAAAGATGATGGAAAATATGTCTGGAGAATTTATTGAATTTATTATTTATCTAGCTAGGAGCGGTGGTAAGGACACGCGCCTCTTAACCGAGGAGTGCGGGTTCAAACCCGGGCATGTACCTCTAGATTTTTCAAATCTATGTACATATTTATACCACTAGCTCGACGGTGAGGGAAAACATCGTGATGAAACCTGCAAATTCAAACAACTTTGAATTTGTAACCATGATCCAAAAATTGTCTGGTTCCCCTATCTTAGGGTTACGAAGGTCAGATCGGCAGTCGCTTCAATGTAATTACCAGACTCGCTAAATCCTGGATCATGGTCTAAGCGGACCCCGTCTAAGAACGGGACATAACGCTAGGAAGATGATGATTATTTACCTAGCTAAATGTTGAAAACCACTTTAAGCAAAAGTCTGTATTGACCATAATGGTAGTACTTTGTTAAGTGCATATTGTTTAAAAGAAACCATAGAATATGATAAATATGACATTGCAGCAGCATGAAGGCTATATTAGCCTTTTAATCGAAGACAAAAAAAAAAACAAAAAATAAAACTACAACTATCCTGAATCGTGGCTTATGTGAATTAACATTGAACATGAATTTAAATTTAAACAATTACCTACACCCAAAGCAATTCGTATTCAGTTTCTAAAAAACAAAATTATCTACCTACAAAACGTGCTAAAGGTGTACACAATCTAGAAAACCATCAAAATAATAATACATAGCTGTATGTTCTTGACGAAGATTTCTGCCTGTTATGAAAATTCTAAGAAAAATCAAAGAGATTATTTCAGAAATCGCTTAACATTAGGTACACTACATACTCGAACATTTCATCTTGTAAAAGCAATCTTCCGGGAGTTAACCTATCAAAGACTTCTGTCTCGTATCGAATTCAAGGCGGATGTAGCCGTAAGGTGAAGCCAAGAAAATTTTACCTGCAAATGTTATTTATTTCCCTGTAAAAGAGGGGTGCTTGCTAAATATTTGATTCGGTAGATTGCATTAGACGATAAAGGATAAATTGTTCTGACAATTCAGTTAGTTATTTGGACTTCTGTTTTCTGTCTCCATAGGTGAGCCATTGTGCGTATTTTATTTTATCTGTTAAATATATATAGGTACCTAGTAGCTGACCCAGCGAACTTCGTTCTGCCTAACAGTCAATGACAAATTATCGGGTTAAATAAATTAAGATGAAAGCTATCCTATCTTTCAACTTGGATCAAACTTCACACGGTGATCAAATTTGATTAAAATCTATTAAGTAGTTTCGGAATCCATCGCAGACAAACAACGTGACGCGTAATTTATATATTATTAAGATAGGGGACATACACGAACTATAGGGGGCAGCACTAAATCAACAAAAGAGACACTATGCGGGTAGTAAAGGAAGCTTAATAGATGTGGCATCGTACTTTGAATATTTTAAACAAAAATATATCTTCAATTGCATATGTTTATATGATAAAAATTATAAACAACGATCGAAAGCGTAGCCAAAAATGTGTAAAGGTCAAAAGTTCTTAGAGGCGAGCTATTATTGAAAGTTGAAGAGAAAAAAAACGAAGTTATATGGAAAATATAATACTGGAAAAATTTTCGCCCAAACTAAAATATGCAATGTTTGCGACGTGACTGTAATGACAGAATACGTTTTTTTACTGCATTTATAAATTTTTGACCTTTTTCATATAACCATGGCATGACAATGCTATTCCTTGGAAAATAATAAAATTTTACTCCAATCAATTTTTTTAAGCATTGGTGCATCCGGAATAATAAAAATAAGTGCGGTGGTGGCTCATTGGCTACACGCGCCTCATACACAAGGGGTGCGGGTTCAGACGCGGACACGTACCTCTGGATTTTTTAAATCTATGGACACATTTATACCACTAGCTCGACGTTGAGGTGTAAAATTGTGATGAAACCTGCACATTCAAACAACTATGGATGTGTTACCAAGATTCTATATTGTCTGGTTCCCATATATAAAGTTTACGGAGTTCAGATCGGCATTTGCTTCGATGTAATTATCAAACTCGCTTAATCCAGAATCATGATCTAAGCACGGATATAACGCTAGGGAGATGATGATTGGTGCATCATCCAGAAGCATAACAATGCATTATAACTATTAAAAAATAATAAATTTCACAATTTAAAACTAATTGTCAATCTGAAGTATTAAGAAAGTTCCCATTGACGGCACCAGTTGGCATCGTGCACGTCCCTTACACCTAACATCATTTTAATTTCGAACACAAAATTACCTATATTAATAATAAATTTATTTGGGGTACCAAATAATTCACGAATGTTTATAACACAATATCCACCGATCGAAGCTACCAATTAGCTTGGTAGCTTTGGCATTTAAATTAATAGCAAAGAATAACACAAGCTCATTTCTCGGGTGCACCAAAATAAAGTAGCAGGATTGTGCCCTTTGTCAAGGTAAAAGAAAAAGGGTCGGCCGTAGGATTTTAAGGGCAGAAACTATGGGAGCATACCTGTAAGTTGTATAAGGTGTATGCCACGTGTTAATAATGTTACTGTCAAGGCGCTCCATATGGCTGACGTGGGTCGGAAGGGGTTCAATAGCCCGATCAAGTTTCTCTTAGCTGTATTTCACGTGAAAGTGTTGGTACACGGAGCCAATATGTTTTTTATGGCGAAAGTAGATGATTTTCCTTCCTTGTTAAGTACTTTCCGCATCTTTGTAACTGATTTAACCCGATATCTCTTTTGATAACATTGCCTCACGAAAATCGAATAGGGATGCCTTTCTTTTTACTTTGATATGATCATAGGCCACTTCCAAAGTTGAAACAAATTAAACAAACGTAATTAGAAAATAGGCAATTTAACAAATATTGCTACGAGTATAATAACGACGCATTGATGCAAATATACATTTGACAGTCGGTAGTGTAGCCACAGCACTCATGCAATCGACCATTCTAGGGCTTATACCCTAAAATATGAGACCCTGAACTAATAGTCATTATTTAAATTACCATGTCAATCTTTGCCTGTATTAATAAAATATGTTTTTTTATCAATGAACATTTAGCTTAGACACTCTATAAACTCAAGTGGATTCATAACGCGTTTTACAATATGATTGTAGATTGACGTCATAATTACGATATCAAAATAGTTCCCAATCACGATGGTACAGTAAAAATAGCTATTCTATTTAATCTTAAAGGGGAATACTCACGTTTCCTTCCTTTACATTAAGATTACGGGAATCCGTACATTTCCAAATCCGTCCGGAATCCGGGTAAGACCTCAAAATCCGGACTATCTGAGTGAACTAACGTGAACCTAGCGGGATTGGACGAACGGAACACCGTGTAGTCTATATCGTTGATAGATTCACCGGACTTTGGAGGTGGTCTGGATCGCTAACTGTGGCTGGATTTATTGATGGCTGAGCTAGATAGAAAGTAGATTGTGCGAAGTAGAATCCAGGGGTGACGGTTTTCAGGTGACGCGACCGATTTTTAGTTTGTTTTCTGAAATTCTACCGGTTTCGAGAGCATTTGCTATAGCTGTGGGATCGGTAACAAAAACTTTGGAACGTTCTTGGAGATCTTTTTTGGAGCGTGGTAACACATAAGGTAGTGGGTAACTGACGTTCGATTATGAATTAATCAACATCTGCTGCAGTCTAGCCTCGGGTTTCGAAGTAAGTCAGTCTCAATGGCGAATGCTTCCGTTTTACACAGTGCTTCCAAAGGCTAATTTAGATTATAATCAGTAAAATTATAAATCATATAGTTAGCATTTAAATTAGCTTCAGAGGATAAAAGGGCTTTGAAACTTTCGGTATGATTAGTAATATATATATTATATATTGATCAATAAGCATAATTATCCCTCTTGTTAAAGTGCATGTGGTAGGCATTTTCATAATATTCAAAACCAAAAAAGTAAATATTAAACTTTATTTCTTGTCGCGGCACATTTCTTAAAATATTTTTGGTTGAAGAGGAAATTGTTGAGGTCTTATGAAAACTTTTCGGATTGCCGTTTTAATTTAAGGACCGGCGTAGCGGTGGAATGTGTAATTGAAATTTTTATTGCAAATTTAACGTTGGCGTCCTAAGCCAAGTAGAACATCGATGGCTGGATATGGAATTTTAAATAACAGCGCTTGACAAAAGGAAAAAAATTACAGGATGACGCATCTCTTTCTTTCATTTGATACGATATTTGAGGTTGAAATCAAAGGTTTTTCGTTCTATAGTAAATTAAAAGTGTCACGATTCAATCGACATTTTGGAAAATTCATTCTATGGTAAAGATACCAATAGGATATTGATTAGATAAGTAGGTAGTTACTTTATGTTATGTATAGGGTATAATTTTCAAATATCTGAATAAAATATTCTCTTTATACTATCTTACTCTCTCGTATTGGTTGAATGCAAAAAAGGAAAAAGAAGAAGATATTTAGTTACGCTACAGACTTTCTCTGTGAAAACACATATTCTATAGAAAAACTCCTTTGGGATGAAACAAAATAGGACTGAGAAAGAAGAGAATTGAAATATACCACAAGTTTTCCAATTCTCCTTTGTCAAAACTTACCAACCATAGAGTATACTCGGATACTCGCGTGTGTATAAAGTGTAACTAGAAATAGACAAGTCCACAACGCATTGTGCGCCGCATAAAATGCATTTCGTTTTGTCTTTCGCTCGGAAAACTTGCAGTAAACAAGTTCGACACTCAATCCTTTGTGGGGTACTTTGAGAAGTTTCAGTATGGACAAGAGTGACCACGTTTAGCTTAGGCTGAGCGGACTAAACCTAACATTAATACATAATCCTTTAATCCATAAGAATGAAGATATGGTGGTACATCTGGTAAATGAAGGTAAAATAAAGGATTAATCTTGCAAAAAAAATATTTGCAGTCCCATATTGGCTTGAAACTTTTAAAAAATGTACCTATTGTGTCCCATGATAACATCATCATCTTTATCATCTTCCTAGCGTTATGTCCCGTGCTTAGACGGGGTCCGCTTAGACCATGATCCAGGATTTAGCGAGTCTGGTAATTACATTGAAGCGACTGCCGATCTGACCTTCGTAACCCTAAGATAGGGGAACCAGACAATTTTTGGATCATGGTTACAAATTCAAAGTTGTTTGAATTTGCAGGTTTCATCACGATGTTTTCCCTCACCGTCGAGCTACTGGTATAAATATGTACATAGATTTTTTTAAATCTAGAGGTACATGCTCGGGTTTGAACCCGCACTCCTCGGTTAAGAGGCGCGTGTCCTTACCATTGAGCTACCACCGCTCATTGTGTCCCATGATAACAATCTGGTAATAAGCAACTTGTTATGGGCATTGCGTTTATCTGGGTATTAATGGGTTTCTGATAGTGGCGCAATACCTAAACTTAATGTGGGCAAGGTATATTTTGCGAGGCCCTCTGACGGTCCGCCTCGGGCCCCTGGGGGCGGTCCCCGTATCCCTACTAGGGACCTCGTACGGCTCTTTGCTGCCCCAGGCCTCGTTTATTTCATTCACATTCATTTCGTCCGCCAAAGAGTATATTTTTTTAATTGAGAAATAATTGCAATGTATTACTTTTGAATTTTCCATACTTTTTCAAATCTATTTTCATCTGTGTGGTGTGAGGCCCTTTGCACCGCGAAGCCGTGGGCGGTGTGGGCCACCGCCGCGGCCTTACGCCGCCTCTGGTTTCTGTTAGTGTAGGCGATGAGCTAGACACTTGTCACTACAATTTTCCACCTAAGCATTACTAAGCAACACTGTTTTATTTCTGGCTAAAAATTAAAAAGCTTGCGGTTCCCTTGGCTCTCCCCTCTCCCTACCCTATCTGAAATTGTAAGCGCGATGGTATGAATGAATGAAATATTTGCATTAGTGATGGGCAACTCCGCGACAATCTTAGCATCAACATCGTTACACAGATTATTGCGCCTCTTTCGACTTCACAATAGCACACAATAATGCGAACTTTTGGCACATTGAACTGTGTTGGTGTTTATGCCATTGCACACATACAACACAATTTGCAGTACTTAATGTGTCGTCTTAAAAAAAATTACTCACTGTGCTATTTCACTCAATAAAATTAACTAAATAAATAAAATAAATATTCGACGACATCACATACATTGATCTGACTCCGAGGTAAGTAGCTTAAGCACTTGTGTTACGGATATCAGAATCAACAGTGGTATTACAAATATATACTAAAATATTGTATATTAACACCCAGACACAGGACAAACACAAATATTCATCATACGAATGTTTGTCCTGGGTGGAGATCGAACCCACAACTCTTGGTGCATGGGGCAGGGTTACTACCGAATGCGCCATCGAGCGACACAGTATTACATGTCTCACCTTTCACAGAAGCCATGGCCACAGTACAGAACATCGGCCGCAAGTGACAGAGGCGAGGCGAGGCGAAGAGGCGACCTCGCTTCCGCCACACGCCAGCCGGAGATGAACAATTTATTTTTCTGCCGCGAAAATATAGCGTCGTTATTCTGTGCCAAAACTAAAGCCGAATTGAATCAGAATACACGGGAGCCGTAAGTGGTAATCAGTGATGGCGTTTTATGGTTTTCGGAGTTTGCAAATAGGTTCTTATTTAGAACGACGTAGATTAGGTGAGTTCTAACGAAAGACATGACCAGTCTTGATGCCTTATCCCTAATACGATAAAAAAATATTCATACATGTATAGATTTTATTACCTCATTTATTTTATGACTGCCTCTTTGATCTAGTAGCATGCGCCGCCTAAGGACCAAGAACCGACTTATTCCGACCCGTCCTGGGTTCAAATCCCGGGTCGGGGAAAAAATTTGTGGCTGGGTATTCCAATATTGAAATTACTCAGTAACAGCCCGGCCTCGAAGAGCACGTTAATCTGTTGTGTAAAGGAATAAAGAGTGCACCTGTGTTTGCGCACACACTTGTGCACTATAATATCTCCTGCGCAGTTGCCTATTTCGTCGTTGAGATTGGCCGCCGTGACCGATATCGGTTGAGAGAACATTATTAGATTTTATTAAAATAATAATGTCATGCAGTAGACCGAAGTTGTTACACAAAAGATTTTCCATACAATACCAAACAAAACACTGAATGATTTGTCACATGGGTATATACTTATGTATATAGGCTAGTCTATAGTAAGTATATATATAGTCTTCCAACTATTTATGAAAAATAAGTATGAAGATTTCTTACATTATCGACGGAAATAAATATTACAAACAATCCCTTAAGGAAAAACAATAGGTATAAGAACTAGTTAATAGCAAATGAACACGCCTATACCTTAATAAATATATTTATGCCACTTTAATAGTTCAATAAAATTGAATAATATCTTTAATAAGAAATATATCTTTATCTTTTGCAATATAAATAAAAGTGAGTCGCAGACATACATAGTTATGTAACTTCTAGTGGTGATTTAAACATATAAGAACAGTATGAAAGTAGCCACGGCTTAAGTCAGAACATATTAAATATTTGCAAGCGTATGCTAGCAACAGCTTGACAATCTCTTTTAAAATGAAAGCGACTACTATTTTTATTATATTTCACTAAGCTGACTTCTAAGCTAAACTCCTTACAAAGCTTTCTCTCTAACCGAACGATTACGAACAGTATCTTAAATACATTTAACAAAACTGCAAATGGCCTCACAAAATAAATTTCAGTTTAACAGCGAGTTGAAAATCACAAACACAGAAGGTAAGAAAAAAGACGAGAGAAAATGATAAGTATTCAGCGTCCTATTACACAACGCGCTCAACCCGAGAGCTTTCTTGAATAAATACTAAAGACCATCACGATTCTTTTTTCCTAAGACGTTTCTCACTTATTCTTTTGGGGTTACACCGTCACTCCGAGGCCGCAGCGAGCTCATCATTTGCATCCAAATAGCTCCTATAAATTCGCTACCCGAATTTTCACCATTCTCCCTCGCTTCTTGGGAGCAATTAAATACTTTTTTCTCATACCGTTCCCGGTCTACGGTGAATAAATTCGACCGGCCAGATTGCAGTCGGCAGCTTCATTAGTTAAATTATTTCGACACGTTTATCGGTGCAGTCAAAATAATAGGTCGTATTACGATTTGCGGCGTTATGTGCTGGGATTACGGATCATATTCAAATGGCGCGATTTCATGTTATAATTAGCCATCAGTCACGAACTGCGGGCCATTGTAATAAGTGTAATGCTTCTGATGCGGTTTAATATCGGGAAAAATATTATCGAACATTTTAATGTTGGAATACAACTTTCACCGCAATAACTCATTGATAGAAATTTATCGTCGCTTTTAAAATATTAATTCTTCGTCTGCCTGGCTGATTAAGCCATAAATTAAATTATCTTTTATTGTAAACTATCTGTTAGCACGCGGCTCCGCCCATATGGAATTTTATCTGTAAGCGAGACTAAGCAATCCGCAAATTTCCTTTGTTAGTGTTCAAACTGTTCGCATGCCAAATATTACTTTCGCAAATAAAATATTCATAAGGATAAGAAACGTTTCGCTAGTGCAATAATTATAACACTTTATTGCAATGAACTACCAACGGTTTGAGTTGTATTTATCTATTGATAATTTTAAAGATAATAGAATTAGAGTACGTGCACGCGAAGTATGAAAAAAACACGCCTTTAAAGTTACAAGCTATACTCGTAAGCAAAAATCCACAAGGGCAATATTGATTATTTTTGAAAAGTAGTTTAATTAGTCTGTTGTACGATAACAAAATTTACGGCATCTATATTATTATACTTATAACTATAATATACCGATTCAACTAATGTCTATTGTTTATAGGTACATCTCAATTATGCACGGTTAAAGTACCGCTACTATATTGGTTATTTGCTATTCAGATCACGTCACAGTCATCAATATAAGAATATAGGTAAATGTTTCTTTTAAAAGTGGAAGTATTTCCACCGAGCTAGGTGTTATGTGCTCAGGGACCAAGGGACCTTAGTCCGACTATCCTTGGTTTCGCATATATTTAGCGGCGAGAATATATTTTTATAGAGAAGGATTGGATTAAAATGCATACTATTGTAGAATTCATCTAACGTCAACTGTTGACACGCTTATTGGTACTTTGTCTTGTCTAACTTATGACGTAGGAGACATATGCTTATGACCACAGTACCTGAAACAATTCAAATGTACCGGGCAGCCTTCCTCTTGCCTAAGCTACAAATAAGGCCATAAAAAGATTCATGATAAAAATTCCATAATAAACGACAGCCGCATCGCTCATCAGTGCACCCAAATTCTTTGCAGTTTTCCATGCCATGGTTTATAAGTCCCCTTACGTTTGTGTATCTAAATCCTTGCTAGAACTGAGATTTCCATTCATATTATCGACGGATGATTTCTCGTTATGGCGCGTGTAAGCTAAGTCCGGGACTGCCCGGAGCGGGTTCAATGTACCGGAAATGATAAGCGTCTCAAACATTTCAACCGCTCTCGTGTATGCAACTTTACTTGGGATAACTTTTATACTTTTTCTTTATATTTGTTTTGCATACACTTTGAAGTTTGCGGGGGTGTTTACGCGCATAAAATGAGATGTGGATAGTTCAATTATCATGCGCGCTATTGATACGATAGTATAATGGTATTAAAGTGATTGTACCCACATGGGGTCTAACAATTGTTTTATCCTAAATCCTTCATAGTCACATTGTAGGCTAACCTAAGTATATTTACTTATTTTAGGCTATAAATAATTTGTAGAGTCATCAACACAAGAAAGCCACAAAATCTAATCGTTTCACATAAAATCTCTCAAAATATAATCGTTCCGTTGTGGCGATAGCGTATTTTTCATCCAACTCCAATCTCCGATGCACCATTATGCTTTAACCGGGTTTTAGCAAACCAAGTAATTATCTGATACCTAGCTGCTATACACAATATCCAATCAATGTGCTAACAATGGACCACCCTACCTTAGGGGCTCTCTGCTCATAGAACTAATTCCAATCCATCTAGTGACATTGGCTAGTCTTGATTACACCTACTAAGGGTATTGATTGTCAAGGTTGGGCTGAGGTACTTTCCATTACATTATGAACACATTTCCGATAGCACGAAAGTTGACCATTGTCTCACTTTACAAAAGGTAGAATGACAGAGACAGAATAACAAATCTTTGTAATAGTGTATTGTCAATCGTCAGTATATATTTGCCACTCCGTTTAAAAATAATTAATAATAAAAAAAATATGATGCACATAATTTTTTCAAACTCATGAAAATTACTCGTTTTGGGAGGATTGAACGCTTTTATGTGCTAATATTATAAATGTATTTTATTTTTTTGCTGGTAAGTATCGTTTTAAGTCTGTTCATTCATTGTTAAGGTCCAAATAGACCTTAACTGATTTATAAATATACTAACTAAACTTCACGCCACTTTCCTAGCGGGGTAGACAGAGAGAACCGAACATAATAATAATAATAATACCTTCAAAATATTAAGCAGTTAATACGTGTACAGTAATGTCTTGGAAACATTAGTGTATGTTTACTCCCCAATTAGGTACATAAAACAAGCCAATCACTGGGAAATAGTGTCTTTTCGGGATCCCTCCCAAAAACGAAATTTCCTATTTCTTTTTCTGAAACCCTAACGACATCTTCCTATTCTCAATGTCATGATGATCATGACATATATACATACATACATAACATCACGCCCATAATCCCCAAAGAGGTAGGCAGAGTCAAAGAGGCACCAGGCCCCTTAAACCACATTCAGCCAGAAACAAAACTTGGCTGTATTAGATGGAAAATTGTGAAAAAGTGGTGACAAGTGGCTATCCTGTCGCCCTCACAATCACACGATCATGACTTAAGTCGTTAAAACGTGAAAGAGTACCAAAATCACTTTCTCATTTATAATATTAGTAAGGATTACAAAAATGGTCTGTCATGTTAAGATGAACATAATTATTTATCAAATACCCTTCATTTCCAGACGAGTGTAAGTAACACAGGCCTCGCTTCACGGCTGACCTCTGAGAGATGAGGCCATTGTTGTTTTATGATTTCTCCCCTATATCACAAGATAAATCATGTTTTTCTTACGTCGGCAGAAAGCCCAAAGGCTAAAAGGATATAAATACGTAGACACAAGTATAAAGACTAAATTGAGTTGCGGGTTAACGTTAACGGAGTTGTTCCGTTGTGTATATTATTTAACGGAGATCGATGGCGTCAACAAGGTCAAATTGTATTTTTGTATACAATCTGTATGTATTACTTACAGCTGAACTTGTAGCTTTTTTATTATATCCATAACACAAGTGCTTAAGCTACTTAGCTCGGAGTCAGATCAATGTATGTGATGTAGTCTGATATTGATTTATATTTATTATTTACTAGCTGACCCGGCGCACTTCGTAACGCCCCGTTCTCGGACTTTCAATACCCATTTTTTTATTTTCCGGCAACTGTTTTATTTTTTTCTTACTTAAGAACCTTCACGCGATAATAATAACAAACACAACTAAAAAAGAATTACCGAAATCGGTTCAGCTGTTCTCGAGATTTGCAACACATTCAGCAATTGATTTTTATATTATAGATATGCTATAATTATTTACTATAAATATTCTACAATTTCGTTCGATGCAGTACTTGTAAGCTTTCTTACGTAGGAATGTAATAACCTTCTTGCCCTTCTTGAAAATGGAAATCCCTAAAACACACAGCTACTACACGCAGCATTTTTATCACTAACAGAGCTTACCCATGAAATATCTTGCGTTAGTCTAAGCTTGTTCTAGACTTAGCTTAGCCAAAGTTCGTGCCTCGTAACGAAGTAGTGAGACCAACCGCGGTCCGTAGTAATTATAATCTGCCATTTCAAGGACTAAGTCTGAAGGTCTACCGTCTAAGTATTTTGAACTTTGTAACTTTGCTACGTTCCATTATGAACTGGAGAAAGTAACGCTCTGAGAGTACAGGCCAATATTGAACTTAAACTTATTAGAAACATGGAATGGATAAGTTTATTTTCTTTATTTGCTAGTTGGTGGTGGACACATTACTGATAGAGGCAAGTTTTAGCACTATGTGTTTTCAATAATACTTTATTTTGTTGCCTTCATAGTGTTTCTCAATGCAAGTACTTAACAACATTAAAAAAAATTAAAAATGTCTCAAATTTCTTTATGTTCACTTAGGTCATTCAAGAATCCTGGCTCGATGCCGCATTTGGTTGTGACCCTGTCCTATACTCCAAGAGTGGTGGGTCCCAGGACAAACATTCGTGTGGTGAATACGTGTGTTTGTTCTGTGTCTGGGTGTTAATATTAAAGTAAATACATATTTGTAATACCACTGTTGAATCTGATATCCGTAACACAAGTGCTTAAGCTACTTAGCTCGGAGTCAAATCAATAAATGTGATGTTGTGGGATATTTACTTTTAATCTTAGGGCAAACATGCATCTAATGATTTGTTATTAGTGATGCGTTTAACCTGTCTGTTAGTTAATTATATTATTCTAATAATAATATACGAGTATAATTATGACATGGCATATCTGACATCCTTATTGCCAACAAAATAAAAACTGCACCTTTTTAGCCTTCGAGTGAATAAGAAATTTACTTCTTCATGTAATAAATTATAAACTATATTAACCTCCTAAAATATATCTATTTGCAAATTATTGTGCAAAGCTTGCCAATTAATTCTCTTGTAGATCCCTACTAATATTATAAACGCGATGTTTGTAAATATGGATGGATGTTTGTTACTTTTTCACGCAAAACCTACTGAATGGATTTTAATCAAACTTTACAATAATATAGCTCAACACCTGAATAACATATAGGCTATTATTTATCGATGTACCACGCGAGCAAAGCCGCGGGCAGAAGCTGGCCCATAAACGTACTTTAATTAGTTTATTTCGGCCATAGTAATGCTTTTCGTAGATATACATACAGCTATATCATGCCATGAAAATGTTCAGACTTATATCAAACAAAAACTACACTCGAAGGCTAAGAAGGCAGGACACGCTAAAAGGCTGAGCAGCACTGACCGCGGCCACTTCCGCCCCGCGCCCGCCGGAGATGGCCCATTCATCGTGCCATTGGCAGTGCCAGTTAGTTATTCCGATGTATCGATATCGAGACTTTTACATCAAAGAATCACAATGAAATATAAAAATATTTTTTTTAATAAAAATCAAGCCAAACATATTTGGTAAATTACTATTATCTCTGGAGGTTGAAGAGCAAAAAGGTTTGTTTGTCTATATGGAACTTTGCTACTCTTCCTTAACAATATAAGTAAAAGGATGTGGTTTAAATTATAACCATATTAGATCATTAACATAATAGCGAAATAAATATTATTTAGAACACCGCTTCAATAATATTCTCCTTTCTCAGACCTAGGCAAATAACTTGAGCAATTCAAGAATAGCACTTTTAAAACATACCCAGAATAGGTTTATCCCCTTAGTCACTGAAGGTTGAAAGAGTAGGGCGACTCCAAAGAGTGATAATTGAGTATAAGAGACGGATTTTTAAGTTCGGTAAAAAAAAATAATTACACAAAACTTGTCCATTGAATAATAGGCTATTTTTCTCGAATAAATTTTATAGCCCACTATTGAGATTACATATAATATTACTTAAGTATTTTTTCTTTTGTTCAACAAACTAAAGATTATGAAGATACATTGCGTTAAAGTACCGCGTGACGTCACTAGGTGTATAAAATTTTACCGTCCAAGTAATGTAAAACGCTGAATTTCAGATCTTCGAAGCGCTGTATTTAATTTTTTGAGTATCAGATAATGCAAAAAATACGCATTTAACATTTTTTGATAATTTAACTTACGGACTAACAAAATGTTTTGAAGATAATACCCTATTAGATCAATTATCTAAACAACGATCACGATAAAAGACCCGAGCTACACACTACCCTAGCATCATTTCTGTACACCTCCTACAATACAAGTATTGAACCGCGCCGAAGTAACAAGAGCAAGGAACTTCATAACAAAAGTTGTTCATACGATCTCGGAACGCTCAAACTCGACGTTTTGCAGAAAAGAACGGAAATTAGCAAGACTACGCTTCATCTGTCCTTTATTTATGAAATTGGCTTTTATAGGTCGGACATTCTTATATTTTAAAAACGTATCTCATATTGTACTTATAGCTAAAGTTTTTCAAAATCAAATTGATGTATTAGATGAGTCGGATCTTATTTCTCATCGAGATGAAGATTGTAGGTACAGCCTTTGTCATATAATTATCTTCCTAGCGTTATTTCCCGTGCTTAGACGGGGTCCGCTTAGACCATGATCCAGGATTTAGCGAGTCTGGTAATTAATTACATTGAAGCGACTGCCGATCTGACCGTCGCAACCTAAGATAGGGGAACCAGACAATTTTTGGATCATGGTTACAAATCCAAAGTGGTTTGAATTTGCAGGTTTCATCACGATGTTTTCCTTCACCGTCGAGCTAGTGGTATAAATACGTACATAGACTTGAAAATCCAGAGGTACGCACCCGGGTTTGAACCCGCACTCCTCGGTTAAGAGGCGCGTGTCCTTACCATTGAGCTACCACTGCTATAGCATTTGTCATAACAAAAACTAATTTATTATTAACAATAGAATAGAGTTTTAATTTCTACATAAAGCTTACTTAAGAATTATGATGCTGGTGAAACTGTATTTAATTCTAACAATCAATCTCCATATGGCCAATACAGAAAAATTACTGAAAAGGCCTAGAGGTGTCCGACGGAATATTAATTTAATGGAGACGTTAAGAAATATCAACGCCGAAATGTCCGCCTAATAAAAATGCGAATCACAAAATGAGCGATTTAACTTATTATTAGGAGGCGCTTGAACGGCCCAAGATTACACCAGTTTAAAGCCAGACGTGGCATTTCACCAGATTTGAAAAAACCAATAGGTTCATTTATCAAAACGGAATGATTTATGGGTTGAAACTCTTTCAGTAAATACAAATGAGAGGGAAGTAGGGGCGCTGGGCCAGTGCCAAAGTGTAGTCTGATTAATGATTTTAGAGGCATGGCACGCAGGCAGGAATGTTTTGGGAAAAATAAATTCAAAATTTGCAACGGTGCTAAGTCTAAACTTTGTTTTGTGACGTCAGAGGCGGTTAATCAAAATATTTATTATACTGTTGTCAATTTATCATTCAGATAATGTCTTACCGCAAAAAGAACTCCAGAAAAGAAGAGTTTTCGGAAAGAAAAAATAAATACATTTACTATGTATATATACATACACACACACAAAGACAGACACAGACATTAAATAACATTACATTATTATATAAAAAATACTGTACCTACCTAAAATACTTCCGGTCAGCATAAGCCAAGGTGGCGCTATGCGCATGGCAAATTACCTTTCTGATAAATTACCTTTTACTATCGACCGGAATAACAAATCGAATTGACAAAATTTGCGACCACACACGATATCTTGGCTAAAAGTTAGCAATATTTACGCATACACACTGCAAACGACTATACCGTTATTCCTATTTTTAATATAACCTTGAAGTTTTCGCATCACCTTCTTAACGTTATGTCCCGTGCTTAGTCTCGGTCCGTTAATATCGTGATCTAGAATTTCATGAGTTTTGTTTTCAATTACATCGAAACGACTGCATCTCTAACCTTTCAAACCAGAAAAATTGGATTATAACTACGCCATTGTACTCCATATTTCGGATGTGCAAGATTCATCGCGATGTTTTTCCTCACCGTCAAGCAAGTGGTATAAATACGTACTTAGATTTCGAAAATCCACGTACCTATTTGGATTGAACCTGCACCACTGGCATAAAGGGAACGTGTCCTTATAGAACTTAACACCGCTAATAAACTTTGAAGTAAAAGACCAGATAACACAAACTAAGTAGAGTTAACTAGCTGTACATTATTTTATTCCATCAAAGAGCAGGAACGGAGTTAAAAATTAACAAAGTGCACCAGCGAACTCAAGCCACACTAAAAGTGAAGCTACTCGTGCATTGTATGGGCCGTTACAGTTTGTTAACTTTAATTCTATCAGAGTTCGTCAGGTTTGTTTCCGGTTGTGTTGTCAGTCTAGCTTTGCACGGGACGTCCCGATTTTCAGTTTAGTGAGGCCTCCCGATGCGAATTTTTCCAGTCAAAATTATCAATCAACTAGGTAAGTGCAAAATAGTGGCATTTGGCGTCCCGATTAGGATGGAAATTTCGCGAGGATTCGTAGCGAGGAATGTGTTAAGAACTGTAGAATGGCCTCATTGAACAATACTTTTTTCGGAATAAATTAATTGCCTCTTGTACCTTTTTAATCATTAACACTGTCCCGATTCGAAACCTGAAGTTCGGATTATTTTTAGCATTCGTCCCGAAAGTTTACTCATTGAACCTGGCAACACTAGTTCCAGGGACGTAGTTACCCTTTGCTACCGACTGTTTGTTATATCTATGGATTAAAGTTTGGATTCGCACAGCTGTTTCGCGGAAAATGCAACCCTGACAGCGTACGATACATTCGCCTGTCTCGATGTTTACTAGGACGAGAATAACATTCGTTGGATTCAATGGATGTGCACTAAATATGACTCCAATTTAGAAAGACAGGGTTTGGACATTTTAGGAGTATTTCCTTGCTAGCCCTAGTTACCACATTTTAAGTTCAATGTAAACAAGTTCACATTTTGGAACAAATTAATGGTCCAGGTCCTACGCGTAGATTATTTTAATTAAACACCCCAAAATATGGTCAAATTACAACGTCGGCACATCCTCTCAGATAAGACTTATTATCCCATTATATCTTAGCGCTAACGCAATAAGAACACATATCAATACCACATAACTTACGTTCGCCCAAAAGGACAATGCACCTCAGTTACACGAATTTCAACTTTATACCCTTTGAGTTAAAGTCTATTTAGGTGCTCGTATTACCGTAGGACATTAATTTGGCGAAACTCATTCGATATACGTCTCGTTGCTAGCTTTTAGCAGGTTTAAATTGCGTTAAATACAATCGGATGCTAATTACGTAGCACGTTTTATGGACTTTTCCAATAGCCCGTTAGTCTTAATTGGGGTCGTATAAGGGCTGTATAAGTGAAGCCTTCATAATAAATTAGAAAGATTTTCAACAAACGCCCATGTAAAGGTCGCCATCATTAGGAAACTCATTATTAATGAACATTGGCCCGATACGATTATTATTTCTGAGCATTAATTACGAGTTATTATTCCTGATTCCTCCATTTTAATGCTCATCTTTAATTTGATATTGGTGTAATTAGTGTCTTTGATCAATCGATTTTAATGAATTCAAACGCTTTGACTTTCAACGTTACGTCATTAAAGGTAAGTATCACTAAAGATCAAAAAGTTTTAATTACCGACTGTTAATATTTTTTCAATCATTTTCTCTTTCGCAACGTTGCCTGCCATGTATATATTTTTCTTGTTCGGATACTAGCTAAAAATTACAGCATCCTTGTAAAATATTAATGGCCAATCAATAGGTATTGTTTTTCCAGTTTTTATTTTCTTCTAAATGGGTCTAGATATGAGTTAAGACATGGGTTATCTTATCTCTAGTTTAATTGCATCCCAGGGTCTAACTGCGCTGTCGCATTTAAGTTATAACATAATGGATAGATAAAAGTAAAACAATAAATTATACCGTGAATATAATTCCAACCTATATTTATCGGCTGAGCCTATCGAAATTGTTTGTCAATTTTCGGTAGTTGCTACGCTAAAAACATCCTTCGTCCACTGAATTAAGGCCTGACCGAATGATTACGCGCCATCTAATCTTGAGGCCCATGTACGAGTATTAAATTTGTTCACATGACCCGAAAGTGTGGATACCAAAATAACAATAAATCCCCGGCATTTTGCGTGCCGCCGAAACGAATAACAAATTACTCGTGTCCCTTTTAACCTCAACGGATTCCTTGTTTTTAATCTCTTCAAAAGGATTCGGGTGAAATAGCGACATAAAAGGAGTCTCCATGCCAAATTAACTTTTCTCAGTAACAAATATTTGATTGAAATTCCAGATTTAAATCGGCGAAAAATAATCAAAGTCGCTCGGGAACCGAAGCGGCTCCACCGGACTGGAAACTTCCGGGCGAACACCTACTACAGTTTTATTACTCGTTGCATTTGGATCAATTGTGCCGGGGCAACAAAAGATTGATCGGATGCGACTCGTTTATTTGTTTTGAAATGCTTAATTGTTTGATGTTGGGTGTAGATACGAGTCTTTAATAGATACACGTATCACGCATATACACAACATCACCCCTCTAATCCTATTTAACCAATTTTGACTAAAAATACATCTAGGTTGAATTAGACGGTAGATACATACATAACATTACGCCCATAATCCCCGAAGGGGTAGGCAGAGTCAAAGGGGCAGCATGCCCCTTCAACCACATTCAGCCAAAAATAAAGCCGGGCTGAGTTAGATAGAAAATTGTGAAAAAGTAGTGACAAGCGGCTAATCTGTCGCCTACACAATCACCCGCCCAAAACCCAATATACCATTAGTCACCTTTTACGACATGCTAGGCAAGAACCACAGTTGGCATATTCTTTTTAAGACCCAGACCAACACGGGACAGTTGGCTGGGTTGTATGGAAAGCTGTGAAAAAGGAGTGACTAGTGGCTAGCTCGTTGCCTACTCAGACACATACCCAAAAGCCCGTAAACCATTAGTCGCCTTTTACGACATGCTAGGCAAGAACCACAGTTGGCACATTCTTTTTTTTTTGTCCTAGATCAGCATGGGCCAAGTCCCAGACCAACATGGGACAATTGTGAAAAAGTAGTGACTAGTGGCTAGATCGTCACCTGCACATCACATACAATACGAATACCTACTTAATGTTAATGGAATATATAACTAGGTAAGCGTTACTACTTAGTAAAAAAGAGAACGAGAGACAGAAGAAATACTTGTATATGAAACTATTTTGAGAAATAAATAATATCTGTTAAATATGTGTCAAGCTTTCATTAGACTTATTTTTATAAATAAACCATTAAATGAAATTATTAAAACTCAAACTTGTAATTAAAAGACGAAAACAAAAAAAATATCAAACTGCGGCAATAAATTTACAAACACAATACGAAAATGGCACACGTTCCAGCCTTTTCCAGTTCGTGAAGATGGAAGTTTGTTTAAAAATATGCATGATGTGGCACACGTTGTTGATATTTCCTTCGAGGGCGAAAAAGCAATTCCATGGAAATTAAATCATAAAGGCAAATAATCCGACTCATGTCATGCTGTCCGTTCCATGCCTGCGAATTTAAGCGATGAATTATATTTATTTCAAGGTCCTTAATCCCAGCTGTTATTCTGAAGATGAGAATTACTTACGATGTGTACTGATATTTATTATATTCTGTTAATATTTTAGTAATACATAACAACATCAATGCAATATTGAATAGAAAAATAAGGAATTAACATTTTTTTATGATTCAAATCAATAGGCAAAGCTAAATGTAATTATCTTCATCATTATCAGTTATATGATATAACTGATAATGATATAAGATTTGCAAGTAGCAAGCAAAATAAGTTATGAAGTTCTGAAATACAACTATTACAATCACGTCTACCCGTCTAACATATTAAAACCTGCTATTAGCTGCTACATCAAATTCCTTATCCATAGTAAAAAAAAGACAGAACAAATATTAATTAAATAAAAACACTTTTCATAAAAGTTCTAGAAATTCTTACGATCCTTTGAACATGCATACTACTTCTACTTCTTAGAGCAAAGTACCTATAAGTATCCAGATTCTGATCTCTCTGCGGTCATGTTGGAGCCGTTTCGTCGATCTATGAGAGTGAAGGAACAGAGAGTGCACCTGTGTTTGCGCAGACACTTGTGCACTTTAATATCTACTCCGTACTTGGCTAAACCTCGTTGACTTTGCCGCTGTGACCGAAATCGATGTTGAGGAATTTACTATTATACATATAAAGATAAATTTTTATCAACGTCAGTTTCATTTAATTGCATACCAATGCAATGAAATCTAAGGAAATATCTGTCCAATACGATGCTACTGCTTCCTCATGGCGGACAGATACACCCACACTTACGCATACGATAATCCGAAGCTCATATATTAGCGCGTCTCCAACGTACACAACGCACCGAGTCAGCCCAGCCGCAGACTGATGAAGAGCATTAATATACTACGTGACATTGCTCTGCCTAAATCACAATAGGTGGAAGCCAAATAAAGAAACGCCGCACGAATATAAATAAGTAACAAATGAGTAGATGTCCGGAAGAATAAGTTGGTCGAGTACGGTCAACCAACTTACATTCGGGTATCGTAAAACCTCTTTTAGCGAAACAACACTAATCCTGATAATTTTCTTGAACTATAGGTATCTACATTCAGTTAAAGTTTTGAGAAGTGTTTTCAATACGATTTTTCTCGAGTCACTTATAAATGTTTAATAACTGGTCTTTATTTGTTTTCGTCTATTTTTTTTCAAGATTTCACTATCATTGTTGGTAGAAATTTGAACGCACCCTTATTTTACTAATAAAAAAACATTCCTTAACGATTTCAGCTACGATGACTAAGTATGAATAACTTAAGCTTGGCAACATAAATTGTATCTATTATCTAAAATCAGTATGTAGCATTTAAAAACCGAGAACAAGTGATTCAATATTCATTTATTTTATTTTTTATTTATTTATTTTAATACACAGTTTAGTACAGTTTCATTGTACAGAATGTAGAGGCTTTATAAATTAAGAAAGACATTTAAAATAAGCTAGCCCATATTTAAGCATATTTTTGTCCCAATCCATAGTGCGGTATTCTTATCTCACTCTATAGAAGAAATGAGAAATGTGACGCTAAAAGGACCTTTTAAACGAGAACCATCAGATACGCGAGACGAGCGTGCAACGGCCGTAACATTCTAATTTAGGGTCGAGCGTTTGCGGCCCATTGCTACTGATACAATAAAAGACACTCAGCGCCGTCATGTTTTGATGTGGGTAAATATTAGCTCTTTGTCCGACTCGCACTATTCGGGGCATAACGCTTACAGAAACGCTGTAAACACTGATGATGAAGGACGGGCTTTGTTGCCCTGGAGCAACGATAACTATAGAGCGAAAGTTCTGCTGCGATGTCTAGATACACCTACATGCTTGAGTATCATAGGTCGATAGAGTAGTTTACTATAGTAACAATCTCGCAGATATTGTTACTATAGTAAATGAGGAAACAGTGTGATAGATTAAATTAAATTACGACAAGTTCAAAACGGATAGGAGGCATAAAAATAAATTTGATTTTTATTTTTAGGTGTATTGTATTTGATATTTATTTTTAGGTGGTAAATTAATTGTCAAGAGAACATTACAATAAAAAGTCATTTTAATAATTTCGTAAAATTACGAGTGACCAACATCCTACTCATATGTATAGGACTGATGAACCTTAAATCTTCTCATAAGTTTGTTCAGAACATGCTGAAACTAAGAATATATGATGATTTTGAACAAACTCAGTGCTAGATTTTTAGGGAATCCACGTAGAAATTTTATGGGATGGCGTGTTTCTATAACGAAATCCTGTTCAAAGTTATAAAATTCAGTCGGCGTGCATCTGACACGAGTTTCACTGAAACGCTTACTATAAAAGGAAAAATTTCATGTGAAATTTAATCCGCTTTAGTCTCCATATATTTTTTACCGTCGTAGATTAAGTATATACACATATTTTTTAAATTAGTACGTACGAAATAAAAAACTACATAGTTAGACAGAGTACTCACGGGACTAAACGCGAGTCGCGTATTATTTCCAGTGATAATGCAACGCGAAAGTTTAAAATCATATAGACAGAATCTATCTGGAAGAAACTGTGAACAAATAAAATGATAATGACACAATACAATATTATTGATTGTATTTTTATTATTCCCAATTGTTTACTACATACTGAGTCTGTAAGTTCTTATAAAAATTAATACTAAAATAGCTATGCTAGAGAAGTGGCGTGAAGTTTTAGTTAGTTAGTCAGCTATGGTGGATCAAATTGCATCATTTTTAAAATGACTATTCCTTCTTAATAGTTTAAACATCAAGCCAAAGCCGTAAATTTCTAGGTTTGATTACCTTTCAGGGCAAAATACGTCAGGATTTCTAACTTAATAGTTACCGTCTGGTATTCATAGCGCAGGATAAAACTCTAGATTAAGATTAGAAGTTTGTCCCAAAAAGAAAATATTTGTACGTTTGACGTGACTAAAGCTAAACATGGAAGTACGTGATCTCTGCCTACCCCCATGGGAAAAAGGCGTGACATTACGTATGTATGTATTTAAAGCTAAACATATAAGTCAACAAACAGTACGGGTGACCTAGAAATTTCTAATTCATCACAAACAATCAGTTTCTTAGAGTATGGCGTGGGTGCAGCCCTGGCGATAAATTATTCCCGCCATGTATAAGAGAGCCCTTTGAAGGAAGAACACCTGTCAAGCCCCGGCTTGACGAAATATGGGCAGAAATAATCTTACTAGAGCGCAAAAGTATTATTTTGTGATTAACTGGCAACTTGTCTTTGAGCGACTTCAAAAAAATTTACGTGTACTTTTTTTCCGAGGAAGTATTTGCTCTTGGTAAGAATATTCGATTTTTAATCATAATAAAAATCTATGCCATTAGTTCAGTAGTGAGGAAAACTAATATTATGAAACCTTCACATTGAAACAACTATGGTTATGTAACCATGATCCAATTTATATAATTTTATTAAAAATAGAATCAAGATTCAAGCAGACACCGACTAAAAACTTTCACTAACGCCAAGACGATGAAGATGATGATGCCGCCCTTGCTGTGAGTGAGTAACAGCAGTAACACCCAAACATCAATCCTAGGCACTAGTTGAACCATAAAAACTCACAAATTACAACGTTTAAACTAGTGAAACATGTCTTCCACGATATCGGTCTGAAAACTTTCCGTCTAGACAAAACCCAGACAATAACATCGGATCGTCAAAACATCTCAAATTATCCAGCGGCAAATTCCATCATAAACATCGCATAACATATTGCTAAACACCTAGCCTAAATTACAAGCGTGAACTACAAAGTTGGGCTGTTCAAGGATGATATATATTAGTTGGGTTTGCCCTGGGCGATAGTGTGTGGCATGTTAACTCGTCCCAATGGATGTCGGGACATATTAAACTATGTGGCCTCACTATTAATCCCCTATATTTTGCATCGGGTTTGGATTTCAGACCCTCATTATATCGTTATTAACATCTATGGAATTAATGACTTTTGCAAATTATGTAAGGCTTCTTTGCTTGTTGGAAATTAGTTTATAACTATGTCTAATAGGAAATTGTTGGCGTAGCGATGTACGTAATAAATCTTTTGTTTCTTAGCGCCTACTGTTTCATTGTTTTATACAATGCAACGCGTTGGATGCTTTGTAAATTGTTTATTTTGTTCTTATTATGTCTAGATATCTGTACGTAAGAATTATCTTATATTTTTATAAAAAAAAACCATAACTATAATAAAAGCATTGACTTTTTTTTTAATATCGGACGACATCACATACGTGATGTCGTGGTAAGTAGCTTAAGCACTTGTGTTACGGATATCAGAATCAACAGTAGTATTACAAATATATACTTAAATATTGGATATTAACACCCAGACACAGAACAAACACAAGTACCTATTCATCACACGAATGTCTGACTTAAATTTTCATCAATAAAAACACTTGGTCAATCATAATTACTCGTTTGAGTACTGTCGGGAATATTGTTAAAAAATATATATTTTATCACAAACAAAACGTACAATGTGATTTGTATATCAATTTAGACGATAAATGGGGTTCAATAGTGGATAGTTGTGTTGAATAAATTAAATGTCTCGTTAATCGTATGTAGCGAGTGACATCACGTTTGCATGGTCACATGTGCGCATTTAAATTTAATCGTAAAAAAAATTAAGAAAGCAATTATAATATTTTTCTTTTTTGCAATAGTCAAAACATGCTCTCAAGACATAAAAGTAACTAAAAATTTATTATTTTTGGACCTGTCTAGAAAAATCCGTAAAATTTTAACACCATGCTATATTCCCATCCCATACCATAGCGTTATGAAAAAAAATAATTTCACAATGCCTCAACAAAATTACTGGCCAAATAGCTAACATTAACATCTGAGCTGGACACGTAATGCTCACCTAGAGAATACAGGCGCTTACACCCCGTAACATAAGTCAGCAAATGCGGAAGGCCCTAAATATCTCAAAACAAACATTCCAGGCGAGTTCAGGCCATTTGGAAATACAGCCGAAGAAAATTCGGCACCGTTTTATTGTCAGCGAACTGGGCGATTCGTTCCGTTTAATAGCCGCGTAAAAACGTTCCCGACGCCCGTCACGTCGACAATCCTTCACGCACGATCTGAGCATCACACTTACACGATGATATAATTTTCCACGCGCCTTATTTATAGTTGGCGACGCGTCTGAATTGAGTTAGGCCTTTGCTGACGTTTCAGTTTAACAAATTGCGTGACATCACGCCCGTGTATGTTCAAATAATTTTCTACGTGGGTTTTGGTCTTCTGATATGTTGGTGAAGAAACGTTATTTTTGCTACCAAGACAGAAATATAGGTGGCAAAAATAATGGTACCGAAAATGTACCAATACAAGTAAGTATATTTTTTGTAACATTATGTAATTCAGTAGGTTTTTATCTGCGGTTTCGGTTAAAGTTTAGTCCGCAAGGTAAACTTTTATATTGTCCTTCGGGAACTGTTTGTCGTTCCGCGATGAACGAGAGCCTCCATATTAATCTAGGTCCAGCCTAATCTTAATTTTAGTAGAACTGCAAATATAAATAAACATCCGTTTATTCTCATATAGCAATCACCAATTTATTATGCGAAGTAGTCTATGCAATTTTCCTCAAACGTATGTTTATTTTAACTTAAAGATTTTGGAAAGTTTTAAATTGTATTTGTTTGTATTTTACAGAAGTACTCTGCCTTATTACTTTGCGCAATATTCAGTTACATAGTAGACGCCATTGAAGTTGTTAGTTCCAACTATGAGAGCTTTGTTTTTCAGAAATTCTCATATTATTATATTATACCTATAATATAATATCGAGTTACGCACATAGCGGTAAAGCCGCATCAATATAAAAGCAAATAAAAAGAGGCTTCAGAACGATATCTTTGGATAAATTGAAAAAAAATATGCAAAATTATAATAACCTTTCTGCAACGTGATATGTATATATAATATATAAAACGTATATTGTAGAAATTGGCAATTTAATGCATTGCACAGTGATCTCATTCGTTTTAAGAGGGTTTTAATTTATTTTCTTAATTTATTTAATCTTAGATGTTGAGTATCACCAAATTGTATCTATTATATTGAGATAATAATATAATAGTACCATTTGTCATAGCAAGCTGAGAAATTCGAGCAATTATAAATAATAATAATTGTTATAGTCAAATAGTTTTACTCTAATTTAGATTTAATGTAATTTACAGGGTCGAGATTATTTTCCACGCGTGACAACGTGTAGAACGCCGATATACCCAATAATTGATAACTCTCAAGCAAAGAATTAGAAAAAAGAACATTTGGAGACATACAATTTATTCCATTACATAGATTTTTAGCAAGACGATAAAGTATTATATATACATAGCTACATTACTTTCAATATAAATATTGATACCTAAATATATCTACACATGTTACAAGAGCACCCCTTACCAAATTTAATTAACGACTTGCCAAATATATAATGTTCCATTCCATAGCACCGGCATTTCCGGATGTTCGTATAGTAAATTTTACGACGACGTATTCCCGCAATTTAATAAAATACGTCATGTTCGTGTAGAGGCAAAGATATCAGGTGTCAATTGATATTGACAAAGCTGATGTTTTGTTTCGGAAATATTCAGGATAGGAACGACGATCCACCTCACTTCAATTGTTTCTTATAAGGCATTTGGAAAGAGCAATTTCGTTTTTTTTTCGTTCGAGGTTTCGTGATAACAATGTTATCTAATCCAAGCAAGAATACTGCTACGCATGTTACTGAAACATTGCTTTTAGACAGCTAAAAAAAGTACGTCAAATTATTGGTGGTGTAGCCTACAACTTACTACTTTTATAGCAGAGGGCACACAAAATAAGTAAAATTATAGAGGTTACAAGTAAATCTCACTCATCGTGATTTATTACTTCTCTAAATTGTTCACAAAAGCAAGGATCACAATTGTTATATAATTTAGTATTATTCATTTGTAACAACTGGCTGGCGCTTGAAGGGATGAACTAATAAATTCAAAGACCATCATCATTTATTGTTTCTCGGATTTTATCGAAGGCATGCCAATGAGCAACCAAAAATCCGCCAATTTGACCTTTCTCCTCGAATAACATTCATCAATGAAAACACGAAAGTGTTTTGCGTCTCGAATAACTAATAGGAGAACCGTCAGATTACAGAAGCGTTCAAATGAAAATCCTATTAACGAGGACTTCGCATTTTATTTATATTTTTAAAAAGCTAAACATTGAAATTGTCGGTCTCTGAATATAAATTTAGACGTTTCGATCGCTCGAAATGATTGCTTTTCTCCTTGGGGGTCCAAGTGGCAGGCACGTGACAGAGGAAGATTGTAAAATTGTTATTCTATCCATGCTGAAGAACTCGCTCGGAATTACGAAAATTGTTTCGCGGATAAAAATGTTATGTACATTTGTCAAAAAACTTGATGCAGTAATATTATGTTACGTTTGGTCGCTCGATTTCATCGGTTTAGGCCCGCGAGTGACGCAAAATGGAAAAGTAATAATTTCATTTGGAATTCTTTGAGTACGATGTTTTTCTTGGTAATATTATTTTTCAATTAATGGTACAGTTGTTTTTTTCTTGACAACGACATCTAACTGAAAGCGCTGAATGAAATGTATACATATGTATTTGAATCGGAAGATTAAATTATCTTATTAAGATGTACATAAGTACATACAAAAACATTTTTCAAGTTTTTTAGCACTATAAGTTTTATTTCTATACAGTGTACCTATGTAATTTAAAAAAATAGAGCCATGCAAACTATGAAGTTGCCATTTCGATCATATATATTTCATACAGTGCCTAATGAATGTATAAATGAAAAAAAGTGAAATAAAATTTAATGTGAATTTCGTTGTATCAACGCGTGGAAATGAGCTTTTTATTAGTTTTTATGTTATACAAGTGTTAAAATTCAAAATGTTACGGTTATTTTTGTTTTCCGAAAATAAATTAACCTTTTGGTAATACTTTAAATTGTTACAATATTTTTTTTTATAAAAAATAATATAAAATCATCGTACCGTTCGTTTTAACGGATAATGCCAGTATCAGCATTTCTATTAAAATTTTAATATAATTACAACATCGAATAAAATCTCCAGCGCTACTTTACATTCATCAAAGCGTTCAAAGACTGTAATGACATCCTTATTAAGTCACACACTCGCACGTTGCTTCACAAGAGATTTATAATGAATGTTACATGAGCATTATGGATGTCGGTCGAGAAATGAGTAGGCACCAAAACACTGCGTCTCGCATTAATTGAAGCTGTGCCTCCGCAATGTAAATATGCGAGACGAACCTCACACCGAGTGCAGTGTTCTTATTATGTGCTCTTGGCAGTGTTTGTTCATGGAAATCATTGTGGGAGCATTTAAATCTAAAGCCGGGTGAACCCCGAATTTGCTTCCTCATTACTTTTCTGTTATTTTTCTATCTACTCCTTCTTGTATCGTTAAATATTAATTGAGCTAAGGTTGTAACTATTAAAATAAATAGGTGTGTATCTTATCAACGATATTAATATTTCACAAGATACATAATTGAAGGGCTAAGTGGACAAAGGTGTTACTAACAAAAAGTTCAAACTGAGTTTAAGTGTTTTAAAATGTGAAATCATAAAATCAAGGTAGCTATTACAGCTTAAACTTTTATATAAAACTTAAGTATCGATACCTTTGAAAACATCATTAATTTATAGATTCTATGGAAGATAAAGATATTTTTACTATATTTATTAAAATACACAGAAAATATGAATATAAAACCTTTGTCCACTCACTCCTTCAATTGTTTTATACGGGTTGACAAAATTTATCCCTTAATCTAATATGTCAGACAAACAGTGTGAGTGAGGAAATAAATTGTGATACCTTTCATTATATCATGAACATCACTCATTTCACACTACCTAGGTAGGTACTGATACACACTCTTACTAAAATCTTACATACATAGCGTCACGCCCGTAATCCCGAAGGGGTAGGCAGAGTCAAAGAGGCAGCAGGCCCCTTTAACCACATTAAGCCAAAAAATAAACTGGATGGGTTAGTCGGAAAATTGTGAAAAATTATTGACAAGTGGCTAGCTCGTCGTCTACACAATTACATACCCAAAACCCCATATATCATTAGGCGCCTTGTACTACATACTATGCGAGAAACACAGTTGGCACATTCTTTATAAGTCACAGACCAACATGGGACAAAAATTACAAACGATTTGCAAATTTGATTCGCTTGTGCGCATATGTTAAGTGTCATATGCACGTGTTTACCTATTAGAAACAACTGACAAATACAATTGTTTTCGTTACTGTATTATGCAAATTATTAAGTCACAATGACGACATATTAATCTATCCTGATCCAAATTGAGGTACATTTCTAATATCGTAAGTCTGGTATAGTATTTATCTGTTGACCGTTGTATCCTTAAGTAAGAGAAACCAGACAAATTGGAACACATTTATTTGTTTACGAATAATATTGTATACAAAAAAATGTGTTCTAATTTGTCTGGTTTATATACAGTCATTGAATATGTAGGTCTCTTCACAAGAAGATTTCCATCTTTAGTGGTGTACCTACTTACAAGAAACATTGACGTTTTGATGTTCTGATTAAGATATATATTAAATTAATAGTATACAGAAACCTGATACTATCATCTTTAGATTCGTCTTAAGCCGTTCTTTTAATGCTATATTAAGAGTAGATCAAATTTAAGTATGAGCATCTTTGTCATTTGTCAAATGACTCGTCAGCTCGCTCCTCAATTGCTCATTGCTTTCGTACCTACATTACATTGGGATCGGCATTTTTCATTAAAGAAAAAAGATTACTCCCGTATTTAATTTTGTTTCTTTTATCAACTGGAAAAGGGTCGGATTTCGGTGGCCCAACCCGTTTTTCTTTCTTAGGCCGCCGGCTCCGTTTATCTCTGCAAGCAGTTGGACTGTTTTGAATAATTTATGCTCGGGCAATAAAAAGGACAGGTTATGTGTTCGTTCGTTAACATTACACAAATACCCTTATTAAGAATTTGAATATTTTAATGAGCCCTAAATTTAATGTTATTACTTCCCTTTGAGGGTTGTTTTATATGTATGAATGCTCTCTAGAAACTTTTTATGGTTATGTACTAAAACTGGCAATGTTTTTAAAATTATGTTTTAATTTAACTTAAGTCTTTTGTTAACAATACGCATTTAGAAGTCATGCATTTTGAATTTTCTATATTACTCGTAGAAAATTGTGAGCGAAAATAATAAACAAATATTAAATTTGTACAAACTAAGACGATTGGTTACTATCAAAATCTGGAAAGATATCAACTTTACTAGCTTCATTGGCCAAAATTAGCAGCTTAATAATGGAACCACCAAGTCAAAAAAGTACGATAATCGCTCTAATTTTTGATACGCTTATTTTCAACTTTATTGACAATTCGCTACAAAAATAGTACCTTTATAATTTTTTTTTTTATTTTTCCAAAGAAGTAGTAAACATTTCAACTTAAAATAGTAACCTATCAAATGCGAATGTAGGCATGCATTACACATAAACCTATATACACACCGGCGTTCCTTCACTAAGGTATAGTACGTCGAACCTTTCACGATTTACGCAGGTAAAAAGTAGGCCCGATAAACAATCGAATCCGTTGACAATATCCGAAACGGCCTTTCACCTCACGAATACGAAACTTTTTCGGATCTTATTCAACTCGGCGGAATGTCACCAAAGGCTATGTAGTTGTGGATTTCTAGTTTCAAAACCAATATGGAAACAATGCTGGTCTGTCGCTAGCGCCTTATAAACTTCGCCCCCGCCTTAATAAGACGTTCTAAGTTGAGCTTGTTTTGAGTTAGAAGTAGCAAGCCGGCATAGGAGTTAAGCTAATCAATAATGCATTTAGTAAACCCTGTCTCATTAATATTCCTTTACGGTACAGTAGTCTTAGTTAAGCTTAAAGTAAGTTCCATTGTGTTTACACTAAAAACAAACCAGCCTTATACGACGCTGATAAACAGTTCTATCGAATATTTTAAACGCCACGTAATAATATCGTTACTAACCTAAGTTTAGTACCTACTTCAGTTTTAGAGGTGTGTATTGTATACTTGTTATAAGATAAAAACTGTTTAACAAAGCAAACGTACTACATATACACATAACATCTTGCTTGCAATCCCGAAGGGGTAGACAGAGTCAAGGGGCAGCAGGCCACTTTAACCAAATTCAACAAAAAACAATACTGGGGCGGGTTAGATGGAAAATTGTGAAAAAGTAGTGACAAGTGGCTAGCTCGTCGCGTACACAAGCAATTTAGCGAAACGTAGTAATTTACTGAAAGATCAAACATTATTTTATAAAAGGTTTAACAGCCAATTAGGTATTCTATTTGCACATTACGTAAACAACTGTTACAAAACACGACAACATTCCCCGAAATTTCAAACATTCCACGAGAGAGAAAGTTAATAAATAATTACCGGGTAGCAAAAAGTTACAACACTACATCAAGCGAGGCAGACTAGTCCACCTTCGCAATAAACTACTTCACAATGTGTACTAGCAACAGATGGCGACAATGTTCCAACTTTCGGTTGTAAATCAAACCCTTTTAATGTTCGGGCTATCGGCTGCGGGTCAAGTACGTAGAAGTGATTTACAAGGCCCATAAAGACGCTAGGACTGGCCTCGGTCTTGTCAGCGCTCAGTCGTGGCGTTATTGACTGGAGAAAGAAGGGGTTCAAACTGAAATGGAGGTCCAAATGGAAAAGCGTCCATTTAATCATCAATTATGTAACTATCCAGAACTGATCAGAATGCACTGATATGATATATTTCCGTAGGTACAGCAAGTGATATGGAGCATTTTTTTTCATATTTAAATGACATGCAGAATAATTGATGCTGCCGTCTGCCATTGAAATATTAATATAAAAAATATTGCCAAGCGCAAAGCTTGAGCTCTGCTGGTCCAATTCCGTCACTTATTAAATAAATAAATAAATAAACCGTTAGAAAACATAATGCTGACGTGAAATAACATGAAAATTATTTGATTAATGGGATTCGTAATAGCATACGTAAACAAAAGCTTTTCTTTCCTTGTTTAATTGGGCATCCTTCTTTAATGTCTTCTGGCAATTTCTCAGCGTTTGTGCTCTACGTACAGTGGCGCCATCTTCACATTGGAGTGCTAGAACTCTTTTTTTAGGCATAGCTAGTAACTCCTTCTGAACTCCAGTCGTGTCGTAATGAAATGTAGACTCGCAAACTTCGAAACCAATATGGCAAGTGGTCCTCGAGACCGATATTCCGAATGATTTGATGTTTCGATACCGACGCTTGTTAAATGTGCAATGCGTGCTATTAATTTGAAACTCGAGACTAGATTCTATGTGGTTGTGAGCGAAGTGCATCATACATACATACATACATACATAATGTCACGCCTTTTTCAGAGGGCTAGTAGTTACCTATCACATGCTTCCGTTTGCTACCATTCTGGCACTCATCAATCATCATTAAATTGAATTCGTTTTTTTACTAATGGGTAAGGGTATTGAATTCACAAGCTAGTGTGTGGTTTGTAATGTAAAAAAAACTAGAAACAAATCAAACATTAATTATTTTGCTTTATGTACATACACATTGTGTATGTATAAAGTATTTTTACAAGGATAGTTTATTACTTTTTATTAATTTTTACATTTCGTTTTATTACTTTTTACATAGATGTAAAAAGTAATAAAACGTTCGTACGTCGCTTCATTTAGGTTTAATTTTATTTACGTTATGGTTGAAATAGATATCAAAAGGTTACGACGACTTGACTTAATCAATTTATAAATGCTCTTGCTTTCCTTTCGTTGAATTTAATACAATTTGACAAACACAAAAATACGGAACAAGGATAATTTAGCTATCTCCGAACGTTATTTTTGTATTATTCTCCGTTTCACGATTTCTTCTGCGTGCTCCAAAAACACATCATACCCAAAACGTTTTTAAAGGGGTCGCCTTAAAGACGCCATACACAATTCATAATATGATAAACTTTTGTAAACAAATGTCCCTTTTTGTTTTTACTACGACTTTCTAACGAAAGGGCAATAAGAGTTGGACAAGTTTTCTTTAAGGGCAAAGGTAATTCTCTAAGGGTCTGTTCAGTAGTTTGCTTAGTATTAGGCGGGTTTGTTTAGGTCATGCCAACACTGGATAATAACAGAATATAAATATATAAACGGTAAACGAATTTTGGTCAGTAGGGTTGGCTATAATTTAATTTAATGAACACTTGTGAACGATTTTATGAATGGCTCTACTTACGTGGACATTATCTGGTGTGCCTAAATATTTATATCGACTGATTTTTCAATTTCAAATATAAGACTTAGTATGAATTAAAAGCTAACTTGAAATATAAACGCACGGTTGAGTTAAATGAAGTAAGAAATATAGTAATTTCCAAATAAGCTCAAAACGGTAAGTTCATCCATTATAAAAACTTAACGATAAAATTGAAAACACTATCTTAATTAAATAATAAAAAACTTATTTTATTTTTAATGTTTCGGAGTTATTATTTATTATATTTACTTATTATATTTATTATATTTACACGTACTATATTCGAAGCTAAACTATGACTTTCCCACAGTAATCTAAATCTCCGATGTCACAAGAAGCCACAGAATGTTCCCAACGAAATTTAATCCAGGAAAAGCCGAATACCGTTTGAAATACACCTAACTGCTTTTAATTTCCGCTAAAAATCCATTATTGGGGAATAACCCAAATTATAAAACTTTTGCCCATCAAAGCTAAGTAACTCGAATTTTGCGTCTTAAGATGAGACGTTTTATTTATTGCTTACGTCAACTTGGGAAGTGACTTTTGTGAGAAAGGATTTTGATGAAGATGAAAAATGGTTACGCGTTTTAATAATAAGCAAAACATTCAGGGAATGCTTAAATAATAATAATGTTCTATGGGTAAAAAAATATTTTATGGTAGATGGAACATTTTGGTCTTGTTCTAAAAATCTGTGTTCCTTGCCTAGCATGTCGTAAAGGGCGACTAATGGTATATTGGGTTTTGGTTTTTTCACAATTGTATGGGCTAACCCAGACCAGTTTTAATTTTGACTGAATGTAGTTAAAGGGGTTTGTTGTCCCTTTGACCATATTTAGACCTCTGTTTACCCCTTCGCAGATTGCAGGCATGATTTTTTAGTGTTGTGGAACAATTTATGAATTAACATAATATACAAGTAAGGCACATGTCAACTATACCCGTCATTCACTTCTAGGAAGGTTCATAGAGAGCCTATCACCACAAAATATAATTTTAGTTCTTAATGTGATAACAAACGTTTTTGACTGGCTCGACGGCTCATTCGGTAGTGACCCTGCCTCATGCGCCAAGAGTTGTGAGTTCGATCCCCACCCAGCATAAACATTCGTATAGAATAGGTACTTGTGTTGTTTTTTTGTGTCTAGGTGTTATTATTGATTATTTAAGTATATATTTGTAATACTACTGTTGATTCTGATATCCGTAACACAAGTGCTTAAGCTAGTTACTTACCTCGGAGTCAGATCAATGTATGTGATGTAGTCTGATATTTATTGATCCTCAGATTTTTTTACAAACTGTATAAAATGTTTGAGAGAGAAATCAAATCAATAAATCTTACAAACTGAATAATTGTCAATAAGTTTAAAAACCGAAAACATTTTTAAACTTTGCGATATCAACTTCAATGAACTTTCGCCGTTAATATATAACAGTATCACAAAACTCGCTCTTTATAACTCGTTACACTAAATTGCCCATTAAATGTACCGTAAACAAAATGAAAAGTTTATTGAAATAGCTACCTAAGAAATTCATCAGTGTAAAATGAACTTCAAAATTTGCATTGTTAATTTTATTTAACTTACCTCGCCTGTCTAATTATAAAGATACCATGGAGTTACAATAAAGCCCAAAGATTTAATAATCCACTTGACTCGATCCTTTTCTCGTAAAATATACAAATTACTTATGTAATTTAAAATCCGTTTCGCAAATAGGTAACATATTTGTGACTTCCTTATGCCAAATAATTTGGCTATAGATATCAAGACAAACTTAAACATATTTCTACTTCATAGATGTTAGAAATATAATTCTCGACCAAATATCTATTTAGATCAAACTTGTTGCTTCAAAGTTATCAAGGCATAAAATTGTTGTGTATTTGATATTAAACGTCGTTTATATCAAATACACTAGTGTACAATAAAAAGTAACAACTTAACTTGGTATCGTCCATCGGCATTAAAACTTGAGGTACTGCTATCCGTCGCTCTTAAAATGGCAGAACACTGCGACTTCCCTTGGGTGTCTTTAAAAATTACTAGGGGAGAAAGAGGGGTACATAGAAGTGACTAGGTAATAAACCGGATTGGTGGATCGTACATCAAAAAAAAAAAGAATATCGAAAATTGATCACAGAAAAATATGTTTGTAACTGTTTCATAATGTAAGCGACATTAGATTATGAGATTAGATTAAAAGACAATAAATACATGCACACCAGTTCTAGGGTACCCCGCGTCCAGTTCACAAACAGGTGGATATAAATACTGTGAGGTGTCTTTCGTCTTACGAAAAATACTGATAAACATTTTTTTTAGACTTACACATAAGAACCCTAGCTCCTAACTAAGCTTATAAGATTTTGCTGTAAATAATATGTAGGGGCAAACACACTCACTTAATATCAATAAATATCCATGACTTCTGTAAAAAAATATCAATGTCCCACGAACATATAGTCTGTAGCGAGAAAAACTGACTCTAATTCTGGAAGTTCGACTTTGATGGACTCTGTCCACAAAAAGGACAGTTTGATTTTCATAAAAAGTTAGATAGAAACCATAGACTCAGGTTTTTAATAAACCACCAAGTTTGTTATAAACGAAAACAAACCCAACTGTAAATACTGTACAAATTTCCCAACAAAACAAAATAGCCCTTAAAAATACAAGAAACCCTTCTACAAATTTGTTTTGCTAAAACAATACATCTTACGAAATATTCCGTAGATTTCAACCATCACGAGTTACTTCTCGCTAAGACTTGCCATTGAATAGGTATCGCAGTCTATACAAAGAAAAACAAGGTTAAGAATCTGCCTCTAATTTTATTTGAACTTTTGGGCTATAAACAAAGGGACTGGGTAATTGTGTAATTTCCTTTCGAACGACGGAAGAAATAGGAGAAAAATGAAATGTTTTGGTTACATAACAATTTTAAAGGATCGATGTAAATCAAAACTGTAAATAGTTATTCCGCCGAAACCTTTTAGTTACTAAGGTTTAAAAGCAAAATGAACAATTTTATCTATAATATAAAAATGAATCGTTGAATGTGTTGTTACACGCAAATCTAATCAAAGCGAGAACAACTGATCCGATCTCGCTAATTCTTTTTTATTGTGTTTGTTATTATCAGGTGAAGGTTCTTATGCAAGAAAAAAATAAAAAAGTTGCACGGAAAAAAAATGGGTATTGAAAATCCGAGAACGGAGCGTTACAAAGTGCGCCGGGTCAGCTAGTTACCAAATAAAATTATTCCATCGATATCTAAAAGGGAGCATTTTAGGTCTCAAATAAATACAATGAGTACATTGGATTATTTTAATAACTGCATACTAACATAAACAAAGATCTATATCATAGGTTCCTAACAGGGATGGTACCGCCCCCTAGTGGGCGCTGGAGATTTTTGAAGGGGCGATAGCGGGGCTAAAAGGCTAATGGGGGTCATTATGACAGCTGGAAGACGGTCGCGGCGTACTACCTAATTAGAAATTGAACATAATAAAATACTAATTGCCTCTATTTTTAGGAAAAAACAGCGTATGACCACGAGTTGCACTATTACAGAGAGATAACTTGTTATTATTAATAGATAATAATATAAGTAAAGTCGTATGAAAATATTATATTATGTAAAGGGCGTTTCTGTGTTTTTTTTTCTTATAAAGGGGGCGGTAATCCAAAAAAGGTTGGGAACCTATGATCTATATCATCCAGTAGCCTATCTAAGTTCAGCGTTGTATGTAAATCGACTAAGATATTTTCCTTATACATAGGTTCGTATGAAAAACTATAATACACTACGAATATGCAACCAGTAAGGGATCCCATTTATTAAATAAACGATGTTTTCCATTACTTCTCCTTTACATTGCTCTTAGGCCATGATTAATGAACGCTAATTTAATTTGCATCTCTTTGAACTATCCTCTTCTTTGTTCTCTCATATCTTCATTCTTAATTCCGCATAATATTCCGCATTGTCACCCACATATCGCGCACCATTTCAACGAGAACTCTAAATCTTGAAATATAATATTCATGGTGCAAAATCTTAACTGCAATATTACATAAGCGCCCGCAGCATAAATTTTCTCAATCCAACAAAATGTCAGTACAGTGCAGCACCAAGATGTAATTAACGCCCAGATATTATTTATAGAGGACTGTTTGTGTTACTCTTGCGTTATGGAGAAGAACTGGAATCCAGAACAGTGAAAATCTTGATGGAAAAATGCCAGAGTGTGTGCATGTGTGAATGTATTTTAACTTCTAAGGGTTGAATTAAAAAAAAAATCTATTGTAAGTGTAACTTTAATTGAAAATTACAGTCATTCCGTTTGTTGAGGTGCCAAAGAACTTTATTATTGTAGTTTTTGTAGTCAGTGTGATATTACCACTTTTCAATCATTACTCTTAAAGCCTCCGACACACTCATCATCCTATAACGAACAACATTCTTTTCAATGGCAAAATATTCGTCCGGTCTTTAGCAAACTGTAATGAACAGAATAATATTTGAAGTGTATAAAGACTAAATAGTTTTACATATGTGTAAAATTCAGTGAAACCGCATTATTATTCGAGTAAAGTAATTTATATTCTCCAAAATTATACTACAACTCTCCGCAAACGTAAATGACCAATTATGAAAATTCTCAAGTGAACCCCCACATATCTCGAGGGCCTTTTAAGATCTAAAGGAATCACACGCTCACACGTTACCAGTAGGTATCTCAGTAGAAACTTTGATGAACTCACATTTAAATTTCAGATCGCACCGAATAAATTTGCAAGCTAATATCCTTTCGTGTTTTAATACTGCCTTTTTTAGGGTCCGACGAGGAAAATAACGCAGACATAGTAGTTTTGTTGTAAACTTGATTGTTGTTTATCAATCATACTCCAATTTATTAGTCCTAACATTTGTGAAACTGTTCGATATATATATATAGTACTTAGTATATATGCCAAAGGTCTAAACTCGTTTATTCAGGGTTTTTTCGATTAAAACATCAGATAGATGGCTGTGACGGTCTTGTCACCCTCCTCATTGGTAAGTTTTCAGAACAAACTGATATGCTGGCAACAAAGAGCCGACCACGAAACTTCCTCGTGCCATCTGGCAGCATTTGTATTTTTTAAAACCCTCATTATTATAATTTCGACGATGGTTGTTCTTCTTCGGTTCTGGTTGTAGGGTCGCAGTGAACACTCCTCGCTTCGCATCGTCGTACCTATTATTTTAACTACTAGGTACCTGTTATTTTTTAACCTGACCTGAACTAAACACTTGCGGCATACTATATAATGACGCAGCAATATACATTTTACCTTCGTCATAATACATAACTGCAAGCGTTTTTAAACTGACGACGCCGTATGTAAACGGCGGAATCATACAAATTGCCTTGCCTATACATACATAAGTACGAACCTACTCTATTATTTCACCATTCTACATAAGAGTGTTTCGAATTATTCAAACTGACATTGTTTTTACAATTCTAGTTAGCAGAAATAGTGTACCATGTTAGCAGATAACAATAAATTATTATTTTTTCCTGCTTTTTCCCAAAGAATAAAAGCTTGATGCTAACATTGATTTCGTGTGTTATACTTTGCACTAACTCATATTATATTCTAACAAGCAGTAGATTTGCTTACAAAATTTTCAAGTCAAGGTGAAATCTATTCCATGGAGTATGAAATATGTAAAGTGAACGATCCCGACGCCGCTAGTGACAGGCGCGATTAAAACATCCTATACACAAAATGTATGGCCCGCTTATGTCATTGCGATGACATATGCGCGCCATACATTTTGTGAAAAGCAATCCCGCCAAACAAGAGGAGAAGGAATTTTGTTCCCTCTTTCTTGCCGTAAGGTCAGGTATTTGTTATACTCGTAGTTTTACTAGCTACGTAAAAAAGCTTACTAACTACACAGGATTTAGTTCATTAAATTGTATAAAACCAAAATTAGAGTAAGATTGACTCAATCAATTGATATGTCGGCAATTTGTATGATTCCGCATTTTACAAACGGCGTCGTCCGTTTAAAAATGCTCGCTGTTTTGAAATATGCCAAAGGCAAATTTGCGACTCATTAAATTGTTAAAATTTCAACATCGATTGTTATAGTAAGGCGACCATCAAGGCTATAACTCGATCAATTGTTATAATTTCGACGTTGGTTGTTCTTCTTCGGTTCTGGCTGTAGGGTCGCAGTTGTACCTAGCACTCCTCCTCGCTTCGCTCGTCGTCGTACAACAAATATTATAGGATATACAATGTTACTAAAGAAATACGATAGAAAACGGTGTCGACAAAAATCTAACAATAAAATTACGTTTTTTTTTTTTGTGTCAAGTCAACTGATGGTTTACAACTGTTATTATAGTCTTTACAATACTAAGTTGTGTGGGAAGTGAATATATGTTTTAGAATCCTATAATATTTGTTTTGAAATACCGCGTACAACATAACTGGTATAGATCGCATTAACCGCATTAACATAGATAGCAAATAGCAAAAAAAAATATGCACATGCGCCAAAAGCTCCGAATTTAAATATCATTTTGGTACTGAACCCGCTTCTTATCACTGTCATTTATCGCCTAACCGTTTTTGTTCTTCCTGCGCCAGCGGTCTGGGGCTCAGAAAGGTTCATTAAGTACCCCTAACTAGGTGATGAAACTTTTTACTTAAAGTCCTTCAGCTCAAAACACGAATATAGCTGAGATTAGCTTCCGGTGTTTACACTTTGTAGAAGAAAAACAACTAATTCGGAGAAGATTTTTCTTTTAAAAGTTTAAAATTAGTCTATTTTTATTTCATTTTATCGAACCAAAATTTTATATTTCACGCTCTTATCGTGTCAACTTTGTCTTATTTAGATAAACGACTTTATGTACCTATTATTATCCTAGACCAGACTTTCATCTAGTACTTACTCATTAGGCATTATTACTACTTAGTTAAATTTATAACGTTTAAATCTCTATTATGGAACAATAATTAAAATATTGCAGAGCCATCTATGCTTAAGATAGACTATAAATACTCGTAGTACTTTTTTGGCCAAGCCAATATTGGTTCGAAAATAAATGAGAAAGTGGACCCTTTTACACTGGTCCCTAGTTAGTAGTAAGCAAAACATTTGAATGTAATGAGCCGCTAACAGCCGGCTCTTGTGTATGAACGACTACAGCATTCATGATATTAGTAAGGATTATGATTTATGAAATAAACGCTTCATTAATATATGCCTACTAAGTGAATATATTAGGTGCAAACAGTGAAAACCACTTTGAAATTGATTCTGTAATCTTCGCGTGATAATCTAACGAGATAAGCAGATAATTCAGTCGAACTAAGGCTTCACCTCAATTAGGGACGTGATGAAATGCAACCCTCGTCTTTAAGGGCTTATTTATTAGAAAATTATCTTGCTGGGTTAAATCCGTCGGCGTCTGATTGGACTATGATCCTAGATTTAGCAAGTCTAACATTTATTAGCGATTGCCTTATGACCTTAACAACCGTGATTATAAATACATAGTTGTTTGAATGTCCAGGTATCCTCTCGATGTTTTTCCTTACACTGCCGAACTATGGATATAGATATTTAGAAATACATTTTCTTTCATGAACGCCTTTTGCATGTATGCCGTATTTTTACTATTTTAAAATTTTTAAGGAAATTTAATATGTGAAAGTCAAATGACGTACATACTAAATCTTTTGCTGACACAAAGCACTTTGTCATTAAAAGTAACATGGACAGTTGCTACACATTAACACGTGAAATATTAAGGTACCTAATACATTGAAAGCAATCTATCAATCAATCAATCTATCATCGACATTGAATGATGACTACGATCACCATAACCAAAACAATCACATTTCGACGCCGACACGAAACGAATAATTGAAATAAGCCCCCCGATACCTAATTAAACAAATTTGATCTCATTATCAAAGTTAACCGCATTCAATCACAATCCAGCATAAAATTCTCCAAAGCCAAATACAGAAGTCCGCACAATTTCCTCAAGGAAACAATTCAAAAGCAACTGCCCACGGAATGTTCCACAATTCTTGTGAAAGTTGGTGAGCACCGAGGGGACTCATTGATGTGATCGATCGCCCGCACCTGGCCACGCGGCCCTCACCGAGTGATTAATACGATACAGTTACACACCTAATTGAGGAAACTCGCTGAATATTACGAATATTAAATTATATCCTGCAAAGAGCACACGAAGACGCTCTAAAAGGGAGACAGGTTCTACTTACTTAATGTCTAATTTATTATAGCTGCCTCTTAGTGTCGTGATTCAATTTGGGGCATAGACCTTTGTGTGCCACACGCAACTTCGCTGAAGTACACATATGTGCCTATTATGTAGTAAGGAGGGTAGTATTAGTTAGAAAGGGCAAGCTTCATACTGACGTATGAATGAATATAACTGTGCCTCGCGTTTTATCTTTATGAAGGATGTCGTTGTGAAAAAAAACTGCAACAGTGCAACTATCTATTGACTTATTTTTCTATCACATTCACCCAAAAACAAAACCCAGCCTGGGTTAGATGAAAAATTGTGAAAAAATGCTGAATTTGGTTGAAGGGACCTGCTGCCCCTTTGACTCTGCCTACCCCTTTGAGGATTACGGGATTAATTTTCTAAAGTTCCCAGTAATTCTCAACATTGTTTCATGAATAAAAAAAATCGTTCTGCATGCTGTATATTAATCCAACGTATATTACATATAATAGGTATATTAATCAAATCGTTTAGTATACGGCATCAAAATAATAAATAGGTTTTTCATTACACATATACCTACCTATCATTTTATATTGTAACATTATCTACCTATTATTTTGATGGAATGTCCCTCATAACATATAGAGCTGTAGTTGTAGCTGTGGTTTTTGTGAATTAGCTGTTCGATGAAATGTATGGTGATATAGGATTGTCTTTCCAAAAAAAACATACACTTATATTATAATTTATGTTTATTATATCTTCTAATGTCTACACAATAAGCTAATGTTTTATTTATTCAGGTCTTCAACGTACTACGCCGTCTTATCCTTTGCCCATTGCACATCACCCAATCGATGGATAGCTCAGACTCCATTAGGTATGCAGTAAGCGTATTCAGCCCAATCCTTCTTTAGGTTTCTAACAAATGTTAGTGGTAACAAATTCCAAGGTGCAGTGTATTCGTGTAATTTAATTTTATCTTAGCATGTTCAACTCCGCAACTGCAATTTTCGTGATAAGAAAATAGAATAAGTAAGTTAAAATAAAGTGAATATGAACCCATGGTATTATAGATATATGTAATTCAGTATTCAGTAAAAATTCTCTAGACTGACACCCCAAAAGCATCATATTAGATGAAACGAACTCGACTCATTGAAATTCTATCTACCTATTAGCTTCATTCAACCACACCGGGATATATGTTTCACTTTCCTTTGTTTACCCGAAGTACAAACAATAAAGCATTAGAATCAGATAAAAAAGAAAACAACAATTAGAATGTATTTTTTTTTAATATTTTGCTATTATTAGTCCACTAGCTGTGCCAGCGGTGTCACCCGCGTTTATGGTTAATATTATAAAGACTATTTCCGTCATACATGATTTCTATGTAACTTTAACCATTAAGGCTGCACACGCGACGGAAGCCTTAAAAATGGAGTAACTTCTCCCGTTTTCCCAACGTTTCCCATCACTACTCTGCTCTTATTGATTGTAGCGTGATGAAAAGTATACTATAACCTGCCCAGGAGTATGAAGAATAATTGTATCAAGTTTCGTTAAAATCCGTCGAGTAGTTTTTGTTTCTATAAGGAACATACAGACAGACAGACAGACAGACAAAAATTTTACTGATTGCATTTTTGGCATCAGTATCGATCACCCCCTGATAGTTATTTTGAAAATATATTTCATGTACAGAATTGAGTTCTCTACAGATTTATATAAAATATCATCTATAAGTAAATTTAAAATATCATCTATAAGTATAGATGATATTTTAAATTTAGCTTCATCTCAAGTTTAACAATGACGATACAAAACATAAAGTTGGTTATTGTGCTTAAGCCACAATAAACGCTTCAAATTAACATTGCCAATATCATATCAAACCGTGACCAAGTCATTAAAAATTTTAAACGAATTTCTTCCTTTCTTCTCCCACAATAATGCACATTTCGAACGTATACAGACAGCGGTCTATCACTCATTGTCAGATAAAAGCCTGCTCTTTTAATTTCTGCAATTACCTGTCTTTATAATGCCTTTAGATTGACATCTCTAAGATAATTTTCATAATCTTTGGGGACGACGTGGACCATCGCTAATGGTCCCTTATTTAATTCCCTCAGTAATTACATCAAGTGCTATTAATTTCGCGTTCCATTCGATCTTAGAGCTCCAATATCTGAGGCATGGCAGAAGTGTATTAAGGTATTAATATACGTGTACATTGGCTTCGTGGTTTGAACCACATTCTAGCTTGACTAATGAAGGATTTCATGTCGGTATGCTGCGAGTGTTAGTTACAATCAAAGTTATAAGATGTCAGTCGGATTGTGTATGGATGTATGATTGTATGATGATAGATGGTAATGATGGTAATGATAACATTACCCGTTACCGGTGATGTCAATAATAATATTGACATCTAGACATTCGCTATGAGAACTAACCATGATAAATGCAGTACGTTGTTCAGAGTTTGTCATCAAGAAGTGGTAGTTCCATGGTGCTCCATGAGTAAACTCACAAATGACTACGAATGTGTAACAACCGTGATTCGATTTGTCTGATTTCCATATCACAAAGGTGAAAGATGGAACTCGCTTCAATGTAATACCTAAATTAGCTAAGCTCCTAGACTTAGCTAATTTAGGTAAGTCTAGGAGCATAGCTTAAGTAGACGCTAAGAAAGAGGCATAAGTCTTGAACAATAATGATGATACCATTTTTTATTGGCTACATCAGCCATAACACATTTTTACGTTTAAGCTACTCGTTTCTTAAGCAACGTTAATATTTTTAAAAATTTGTAAATCATAATTTCTCGCTACTGTTTGCGAGTAACACGTGTTGGAGTCAAGAAATATCAAGATTTCATTTTCACCCGCTATACATTAATATTCCTGTCAAATCAGACTACTTGTATAGAAAATGTTGCAATAAACTGACTTCCTTAGGGTGGCCGGGACGGGCAGACAGGAAACGAAAGCAATAAAAGATCATCCGCGTTTATCGCTATACTCCTTGAATAAATAAATTCTTTGCTGACTTACGTAACTTTAAATATCAGACTACATCACAAACATTGATCTGACTCCGGGGTAAGTAGCTTAAGCACTTGTGTTACGGATATCAGAATCAACAGTGGTATTACAAATATATACTTAAATATTCAATAGTAACACCCAGACACAGAACAAACACAAGTTTTCACCATACGATGTTTGTCCGGGGTGGGAATCGAACCCACAACTCATTGCGCATGGGGCAGGGTCACTACCGAATGAGCCATCGAGCTAGTCGAACAATGTTGAATAGATGACTATACTATATGAAATGTTGTCCGACAAAGTCACAAATAAACAAACTGATGTACCTAAAAGATGATGATACAGTATCAGTATCAATCTCGTATAGGCAATAAATTTTATTATTATTAAAAGGATTTATCTGAAATATTTTTTGCAGTTTTAAATTGTTATAATCGCCTTAATGAGGGTTTTAACAAATACAAAAACCGCCAGATGGTACAAGGGAGTCTCGTGGTCTTATCACTGTCACTATTGGCTCTTTGGTGATTGACAGCATGTCAATTTGTTCTGAAAACCTACCAATGAGGAGGGTGACAAGACCTTACGTCACACTTACGCCATCTATCTGATGTTTTGATTCAAAATGCCCTCATTGACTGAGTCTTCCAATACATACAACGTCTACCATACAACCTATAAATTTAGTTAATATAATATTAAAGACGCTATATGTCATAATAGGTAATTCATTTTATTATTTTTTCTTGATGTATGTATTTCAAAATGGCGCATCCATCCAGTTATTAAGCATCAAATCTTTATACCCTTTCTCATTTCTATTAGATAAACTGTCTCTTTGAGACGTCAAAAACTCCTTTCATTTATACAATTTAAAGTTAGAGTATACAATACGATGCTTAAATATACGTTATCCCGTGTATTCCACCGCAGAATTTAAAATTTTCTTTTTAAAATACAGTTCCGTGTAGGCAAATATCTTTCGAAGCAAAGACATCGCCTCCACACGTAAACTTTGCTTGTTTTCCTTGCCTCGGAAAAGTTGATACCCATTCCCACCTAGCGGCGTCAAGGTGTACTGGAAAACTTAACTCAATTTCGTTTTGCCCGACAAAAAAATGAGGCAGCGTCGCCTGGTGCCAAGTTTTTAATCTTAATTCAAACTCACTTAGTTTTATCTTTTTAAAATAATTTTTAGTTAGAGTTAGATTTTAAAGGTGGAAATGTTATTTGCATTTCTTATATTAGAATTTGAGCCAACATCCTGGTTTAGAAAGCTAAGGAAAGCATATCGATATATTTTTTCTTGTTTATCGAGGTGGTAGTTGCTCAATGTAAATTAATCGGTAGTCGCAGTCTACAAGCTCGATGGCGCATTCGGTAGTGACCCTGCCCCATGCGTCAAGAGTTGTGGGTTCGATCCCCACCCAGGATAAATATTCGTATGATGAATACTTGTGTTTGTTCTGTGTCTGGGTGTTAATATCCAATATTTAAGTATATATTTGTAATACCACTGCTGCTTCTGATATCTGTAACACAAGTGCGTAAGCTATTATCTCGGAGTCAGATCAGTGTATGTGATGTAGTCTGTTATTTATTAATTATTTATTATTTATGATATGTAAACTATTAACAGCGTAATAAAATTAAATAAATATGTTAATGTACATTGTATTGTATCGTAAAGTATTAAATAAGTCTTTAAAAAACTTGTTTTTTTTTTTATATCAACTTTTCTATGTCTACTTATATCTAACATACCTACACAGGTGAATACCTATATAATGCTAGTTTTACTTTATGCGAATATTACCTACTAGCTTCTGCCCGCGGCTTTGCTCGCATGTTACGTCGATAAATCATAGCCTATCGGTTATTAGGGTATATAAGCTACATTATCCTAAAGTTTCATTAAAATCCTTTCAGCACTTTTTATGTGAAAGAGTAACAAACATCCATACATCCAAACAAACTTTCGCATTTATAATATTATCAACTTTAACGATAAATAGGTTCACATACTAAAATAAGGTTATTTTTAGTATAGATAGTAATAACAATCGTCGTTTTCACACAACTAGATTAATAAAGCTGTAGACAAGATAAATATCCGACAAATATCCGACTTTTTTGATCCGAAATTGGATATTAACACCCAGACATAGAACAAACACAAGTATTCATCACACGAATGTTTGTCCTGGGTGGAGATCGAACCTACAAATCTTGGCGCATGGGACAGGGTCACTACCGTATGCGCCATCGAGCTTATTAAAATCCAGCACAGCAATGTGTATGATGCGAGAGCGAATATTAAAATACTTTAATTTTATTAAATTTGCTTTATCTAAGTTTGGCTACAATGCTACTCTAACGAACCGCTTCTAATATCCGCATAAAAAACTTTAGTTAGCTAACTCACAGTTGACAATTCCAAACTAGACAAGTCCCGTTATTGCCACTGTTATTGCACCCCGAGTTCGAGTAATACAATAACATTTACCAGTGTCTATTCTCTGAAATGTGTGATAGCGAGAAAATATATCACAAATATTAGCTCCAAATTCAGTTACCAATACTCGCTATGAGGGTTAACTGCTTTAACACTCCTTCGAGACGCCGCAATAAATATCTTGTAGAATTTCCACTCGTCGCGTTCTAAGTAAACGATGAGAGATGACAGTGGGTGGAGGTGCGGTGGCAGAAGCGGACGGGTGAGGCGGTATACATTGAACCATTTGCATAGTCCCAGTAAACTGATGCTCTAAGAAACAGTCCAGTGTACGCTGTACTGTTGGCGATCCCGCACCGCTGTCGTTAAGAGCCCAGCTCCAGAGATAACTCGATTGCGACAACAATTTTCATAGTTGCGAAAGTTAAACCTGTAAATGCTATTACGCCGCTATCAACGTCGCTTTTCTTTCGCCGGACCAACTTCAAATTACACCCCTCAACTCTTGGAGAATACAATCCAACTTGAGAATACACTTAGCGTAAAATATTTTTAACGGAGACGAATGGGGCCCTGGATTAAAGACTTGAAAAAGTAATTATGAAGGCCGATTCTAATCCGGTTAACCCGGCGGAAATGTAAATAAAGGATTGTCATCATCAGATTTGGGGCTTAATAAGATGTTTAAAGGAGACATTTTTATTTTTTTATTTCTGGGCGACCGTGGCAAATAGGTTTAACTAAATGAAGTGGGTAAATGAGCAGTTATTGAAGATAACATTTTGTGCAAGCTTTCTTTCTGGGGCTCCGTACCGGGAAGTCCAATGGTGCGGATTATTTAATCTACCTACAACGTAATTATGTTTGTCTGTCTATTTTTTATCAACATATAAAGCCGTAATTTTTATAATGTAATAAGATGATATACACCAGACTTGTTTTATTTAAGATTTAGGTATAGTTAGAAACCGCGAATGATAAAAAAGGAATTTTATCATATGCGGTCATCCTCATAAATGTTATAAATAAATAAATATCCGACTACATCACTTTGATCTGACTCCGAGATAAGTAGCTTAAGCACTTGTGTTACGGATATCAGAATCAACAGTGGTATTACAAATGTTTACTTAAATATTGGATATGAATACCCAGACACAGAACAAACACTAGTATTCATCATACGAATGTTAGTCCTGGGTGGGGATCGAACCCACAACTCTTAGCGCATTGTGGCAGGGTTACTACCAAATGCGCCATCGATCCAGTTAAATTTATGTTTCTAAATAAAGCAAAAACATAAACAAAGAACCATCTTTAACAAACAGCACGCTCATCTAGCCGCCAAGCGTGAGTCAGTACAGAAACCATGTGAAATTAGCACATTTACACTTGGTTGATTTTTGTTCCTTGGACACCTTAATAATTGCCACATCAAATACATTTACATACAAACACATAACATCACACCCGTAATCCCCGAAGGGGTAGCAAGCCCTTTTAACCACATTCAGCTAAAATTAAAATTGGGGTGGGCTTTATGAAAAACTGTGAAAAAGCAGTGACAATTGGCCAGCTCGTCACCTACACAATCACATACCCAAAACCCGATATACCATTAGTCGCCTTTTACGACATGCTATATAAAGAACATAGTTGGCACTTTATTTTTAAGTCCTAGACCAACATGGAACAATCACAATAAGAGTTTTACAGGCGATCTATCTATTCGTACCAAAGTAATTGAATTCATAAACTTCGCAGCAGATGAACTATGAATGTTCTATACGTTTTACCGCGCAGTCAATTTTGTGTGATCGCTCAAGTGACACAGAGGGTCCGCGACTCGGAGTTTAAAAAGGATTAAGTTGCTAGGTTGCTTTAGCAAACATTATTGACAGTGTATGAAATAATAACATGACACAGAGACTGTGCCGTGTGTAAATTTTGTATTCAATTAAATTCTTAGTAAGTAATTAGCGATTTTAATCTTTATCTTACCATTATCTTATTCGCATTTACAGTTATTTATACATTTCAAGTTACATACATACATAACATCACGCCCATAATCCCCGAAGTGTTAGGCAGCGTCAATGGGGCAGCAGGGCCTTTAACCACATTCTGCCAAAAATAAAACTGGTTTGGGTCAGATGGCAAATTGTGAAAAGTATTGAAAAGTAGTTCGTCGCCTACACAATCATATACGTCTTTTACAACATACTAGGCAAGAAACACATTTGGCACATTATTTTTTAGGTCCCAGACCAACATGGGACAACAGTCCCTTACACTTTGAATATCATCATCATCCTCTTGCCCTTCTCCCAGTTCATCTGGGGTCGGCGCAGCATGTCTTCATTTTCCATACGTCCCGGTCAGCCGTCATCAAGCTATCCACTCCCATTTCTCTCATATCATCTTTCACACAATCCATCCATCTCTTATTTGGCCTTCCTCTTCCTCTCCATCCACTAACATTCATACTCATCACACTTTGGATAATGGTATATAATATTGTAATTTAGTGTTAACATCACATACTCGTATTTAATCATAATTTTCCATCTAACCCAGCGCAGTTTAATTTTTATTTTTGGCTGAATGTGGTTAAAGGGGCCTGGTGCCCTTTTGACTCTGCCTACGTCTTCGGGGATGATGGTCGTGATGTTATGTATGTATGTATGTAATATGATTTAAGCTGGGTTAAACCACAGACAGTTTGTAAAATCATATCTAGAGATAGATTAATATCTATATACACTTTGGCAACGGCATGTAGTAGTCTACTATTGGCAAAAATGTAATTAAAACGTACCATAAGTAACATGATGAATAAGTGTATGTTCCTTGGGTGATACATTGCACAAACATTAGTCAATTGCGCAAGTTGTATGTTTCAATAAAACAAACAGTACAGAATACTCTAATTTAAAGTCGTATCAAAAGATTGCTAAGTTCAAATCATGTTAAGTATATTTTGATCCTTATTTAATATTTACACAGAAAACATGCCTATTCCAGACTATCTACTGACGACTGTAGAAATGCCTTTACAATTTTCAAGTCAATTAAAAGTACAATTAAGTAAAAGCAATCGAGAAAAAATCCCCAGCTCCATTTATTTGGAACATAAAACTAAGTTCTAAATGAAAGGCGCCAGATGAAATGGGAACCAAAAATATATTGTTTTTATACAGCCCGGAGGTGTAGTGACTCGTGACGGCTGCGTGCCACTCGAATGAGTTTTGACGCAATATGAAAAAAAACAAAACAATGCTATAAATGTTATCGAAAAAATATTTCGCGAAAAAATGTTGGTCGGTCACAAGTGCAATGCTGTATTTAGACTCGCAATATACGCGCGAGTATATTGCGAGTTATGTTTTATTTATAACATTCAAATAACTTATAATTTGACAAAAATACACATATAATCACGCCCGCAATCCCCGCGGGGGTATGCAAAAATCCAAATTGCAGTAAGCTCATTAAATCACATTTACCTACCCAAAAAAGAAGAATGAAGATGTTTGATATCAAGAAAGATGTCTACATCTGTAAAAAAAAATCCATGTGTACCTTACATTCTGGTCGTTTAACTATTCTCAAAATTTGTTCACAGCGTTTGTTTCGTTGTTCGCTGTTAGAATGTTGTGTTTGGAGCGTCCCAGGGTAATTGTGACAATAAATCCATCACTTAAGAATTACGATAAGCTCATTGGGAACGTTGTAATCGCGTGCTGTGCCCTGTCAATCGCTAATGTGACTGATCCATTTGACTACGCCGTTAACTACAATATAATGATAGTAATTCTGATCCAACTTGACTTTTTTAATTAAATGTGTTTCAAGAAGCGATTTGTGCATTGGACTCGGCCTACTCATTTGGAAAATGCGGACATGATAATACGTATGTATTACAAGTTAAATGTTATTATTTCATCATCTTCGTACATTATGTTTCATTAAGTTACATCGCTGGAACCATGATTCTATATTTAACTAGTCTAATTATTATATACATTAAAGCTGCTATCATTTAAAAATGAAGGAACCAACGAATTCTGAGGTTCGTTTCAAGGACTTAAGCTAACATGTAAAGTGCATATCCTTACATAGACAGTGGCAAGAAAGCTTTTAACACTACTTATCGATGCGAATAAACGTTGTATTCATTATGTAGATTCTAGTATAAAATTACATTACATGTTGAACGACCTTCATCACAAGGAGACTTATTAGGACATGCAAATCTATTGTGATGTGTATGTAGATAAACAGTCCTTCACTTTAGATTAAGCCGGTGAAAATATTTATTACGACAAAGTCTCTCCTGGAAACGTCATCAAAGCGAGCGGTATGCCCTACTATTATAATTGTCAATTCAACTTACAGATATTTTTTGTGATTCCACAAACCACCTTTTATCCCATTGCGAATCAATATGCCGTTTTATAAGCAGGCAATGTGAACGCGACAGCGCAGATAAACAATCCTTCACTTTAGAGTTACGCCAGTGAAAATATTTATTACGCCAAGCCCTCTCGCTCGGTGGGAACGTTGTGACGGCGTGACACTCGAATACTCCCGGGTGCAGTCTGCCAGCGTGCCATTTGACTGCTCAAATTATTACTGAATTTTATATGCGGTGGGGATTCTATAACGTTGAATCTGTGAAGCTTTTAAAATTAATTGAGCGTGCGCGATGTTACCCTGTTTGGTCAGAGGTGTTTACGTTTCGTGGCTAGCTGTATAATAGCGGAAGTTATGGTGCTCAACACTTTTTTATGGAAAGCAATTTTGTGCGCGGAAATTACATATTTGCATTTAATCAAGTGGTGGATATAAAAAAGTGAATGCGCGTCAAATTAAGTAAATTTGAGTGACATTTATTTTAAAATAAATAACTTGAACAAATTTGGTGATAAGTAATCTTTGATATTCTAATGAATGTGATAAAAAGCAAGTAAAGATATTTACTATACTAAAATGCAATCAGTCAACCTAAGTGAAATATCAAAAGATTTACCGAAAGCATCTCTGATTCTTCTCCAATCGGAACAAATTTTAAGTTTGGAGACTTTCATTACAAGATTAACAGATCATTTAAATAAGCGGTTGTTACAAATGTAAGACAACAAAAAATAATAAAACCTACAAACTATGTATGTGGAGAAGGTTTTTTAATATGCAACATTATTAAATATATAACCTAAGAATTACATAATTGAACAACTTGATACTTAAGAAAGCGCCTAAAAATCCATGGATATTTTTCACACGACCAACTTACGTAAAATACAGAAAATATGCCTCTATCAGCAAGGCTGTAGGCGGCTTCGTGTAACGACTCGCACAATTTCTGCGAGAAGCGACGAGAATGCATTTAAATCGCCACGGTTATCATTTCTATACGCACGGAGTAGGTTCCACAATATCCCACTTACGTCTGACAAAATTAGTTCTCTTTTTCCCACGTTCATGGTATTAGGTTCCTTCGTGTCATATTCATTGCTAATCAAAATTTAACTTTTCTGGTTGTTGGAAATTTATTTGTAATATAAGACTATCGTTTAAACGTCTGGGCAACGGTTTATCATAGTACCGTAGAAATTAGTATAGTATGCTCTATCATGCATATTGGATAGATATTAAGTAATATCAATTTATATAGTCATAACAAGCATAATAGATGAAGACTGAAATACTTACCTGTATAATAATTAACTGCCGCAACCACAAACAATAAAGCAAGTTATACGTTTAAGTATTACAGGAACCACAAAAACGGAAGCAAATAAGGTCAGGTGCCTATTACAGGAAGACATCATACAAACTAATATGAGCGCAGGTATTGCCTTGACATAACATGATCTTTGTACACGGCGCAAATTCATAACCCTTTCGGCTTTTTACGTAGAAAAGCTAACACTATCGCGCACTCCAATTTCGATGCAGTCACGGCCCGGTACCATCCAATCAAAAAGACCGGCGAGTAAGGGTTGACCTACAAATGCCTGATAACGAACCGTGTTGGAAAAGATTAAAAACCATATTCTGTAGTCAATCTATCATCTATAGCCATCACTGGAGTTTATTTCATGGACATTGTTTGACAGTTTTCATCTCTCTATTCAAAGCATAGCAGATTTTTTTGTTTAGCACTTGCAAATTTATTATGTCTTAGACTTTACAAATGTAATATGATACAAGCCTTCAAATGTTTAAGATTAAAAACCGGCCAAAGGCTTCCGTGTCTATAAAAACGGCAAAAAAAATCATGCCTGTTGTATGGGAGCCCTCTTAAATATTTATTTTATTTTGTTTTTTAGTGTTTGTTGTTATAGCGGCAACAGAAATACATCGTCTCTAGGTTGAGACAGTTGAAATTTTCACACATGATTTTCACACATGACACGGATGAGATACAGCCTGGTGACAAACGGACAGGGTCCCGTTTTACTCTTTGGATAGGGAACCCTAAATAATGGATCAAAGGTCCGGTAATATTTGATAATAATCGCTGTTTGATTATGTTGTTTTAGTGTTTATCTTGTTGGTGGTCCTAATAAATAAATAAAATAAAAATGAAATAAATATTTCAGTTACATACTAGTGGCTGTACGAAATGAAGTGCTCGTAGATCTAAGTATTCCCTACAGGTTTCGTTTTTATTATGAGCTATCTAAAACAAAGAGCATTTCAAATTTATCTGGTATTTCCTAAGATAAGCACATTCAAACGTACAAATAAACTTTACCGTTTTCTAATAATCGCGACGCCATGTTCACTAAAAAATAATACTTCACGAGCTTTCCGTTCATTGCAAATGTTACTAGAGGACAAATGCTATGCCTCACAAACTTTTGTTGTCCGTAGGCTAAAGGTCTTTCATTTACGTTGGCTCTAACTGTGGCATTATGTAATTTTTTCCACTAGCCTAGCTCGGTAGGTAGGCACGGAAGGGGATGTTGTGACGTAAGCAAGCAAAAAGTAACTATCCTTACAATGGGGGTTGGTGAACTGAACTGACTTGTGTAAGATGCAATATAAATGTCCTCCTAACCGATATTGATCACGGCGGCCAATCTCGACGAGGATTAGCCATCTGCGCAGGAGATATTATAGTGCACAAGTGTGTGCGCAACACAGGTGCACTCTCTATTCCTTCACTCTCATAGTCCGGTGAGACGATGCAATATAAGTAATATGCAGTTTTAAAATAACAATTACAACGGTCCAACTTCCAAAAAATTCGCTGACTCTCTACTACCTAACTAAACATAAATATATACTTATTTATCATACTCTATATACATCAGTCAGTAAGCTTTATACATTAACCTAATAAAAAGCTTCGTTCAAACACCGAATTTTATCTAACATGTGTGCTTAGAAACCTATTGGCGTTATAAATTATTCAACTGACTTCTTCGGATCGTAGGAACAGAGGGTTATCCCACAAATCCTCGTAACACGTTCCCGCTGCTCAGCGGGAATTATAAGACTACCCAATAATTCCCAAAGGACAAGTTAACACATTGTAGTGTTGTAATATTTCTCTGACTAGCTATTTTAAAAATCCAAACGTGTTGTAAAGCTATGATGTTATAGTGTAGGATGCTTACAGATTTTAGTTACGGTTAAGTTTACAGTTTAATTTACAGATTTTGTAAGTACTATCTTAAAAGTTAGTATATCTAGTTTTAAATCAAGTGAAAACGTGCTTCGAGAAGTTTACCTAGGTCTAGTTATTGAGGTGGTGCCACTATGCCTTACGATAGTAATACGATATTTGCTAACCCCAAACGTAATGTACTTATTCATTCTTTTAGATTGTATTTTGAAAACAATTTCAACTCGAAATTTTTTTTTCAAAATTTATGACTAATTGTGTCCTACTATTAGTCATGTCCCATGTTAGTCTGAGACTTAAAAAGAATGAGCCAACTGTATCCCTTGCCTAGCATGTCGTAATAGGCGACTTATGGTACATCAGGTTTGGGTATGTAATTGTGTAGGCGACAAGCTAGCCACCTATCATAATTTTCCATCTAACCCAGTTTTATTTTTGGATCAATGTGATTAAAGGGGCTTGCTGCCCCTTTAACTATGCCTACCACTTCAGGGATTATGGGCGTTATGTTATGTATGTTAAATTTTATTATTCCTTCTAGGTAATCATTTGATGTCCAACTTTGATAAAGTAAATCAATACTGAAATATTGTACGCATAAACGGAACAGTACAATATATGCTTGAAAACCGATCTTTGAGCGTGTCACATTAGGAGAAAACCCTAGCAAATAAACCCCAAATAAGCGAAAAAAACAAAAAATTAGATTCATCCACAAATCGGTGTTGTACCTACATAAAATACTTTCAATTCAGTTTAAATGCGAAAGAAGGGCAAACAACAAAAACATTCGCATTCACATTATCAGCAAGGATCCCGTTAAAAGCCCCCAGTCGAACACCAACCCTAACAGAACAACTGCCACTAATTCTCGATAAGGTCGCATGTTTACAAACGCCTACCGGCGCTATAAAGTATTCAGCTGTCGTTAGCGTAACGTACATTACAACAGATTTATGTACTGAACACGTAGACAGAGACAACAAGTTTTTCTGTTGACATAAATCGTCGAGAGGAAGCTAGGTACCGGAAACTCGCGAAGGCTCTCGCGGGCGGCGTAATTTATAACTATTATGCCTCGGTGTAGCTGATCGGTCAGTTAACGAGCTGAGCTGAATTAAATTGGCGTTTTGAATTTATGCTCCTGTGAGAGAATGAGCCACTGGTTGCTTTGAAAGATGAGGTAGAAAGAATCCGATTATATTCATACTAACGATGAAGAAGGGGATTTAACATATGATTTTAAACTTTCGCGTTGAATTATTACTAGAAAACACTACTAACGGGACTAAACGCGATATGCATTATAGTACATGAGTACTTACAGCTTGACGTTTCGGCCGTGTTGCAACGATCGTGGTTATGAAGTACTTACATTTACTACATTAGGTATACTACAAAATCCATATTGCGTTTACTCTCGTTAGGAGTTTCTTAAGGATTTAACCTCAAAAATGGATTCTATTTATTTTTTTTTACTGTAATGTATCCCTTTTATAATAACCTTGTCTTAATATTTCTAGGTGTAATCCGTTAAAATAGTACTAGCATGCAAATACAAAGAAACTCGTGACTCTTTCAACACAAGGATCAAATTCAAATTTAAATTCAAAATCGATCAGTGACTAAATTTGAATATCACTGCTGATCCTAGGTTCTCGGACGGAATAGTATCTAGCCACACGAGGACATTTAATAATAGATGATTGTAAAAGAGTAAACTACTATATAATTATTGAAATTAAGCTACTCTGTTATGATTCTAGTATACCTATATGTTTAATTTCTCGTTGAATTACGATAAGATTACATTGATGAAACTTTAGAGAGAGTCGTAATTGTAATCTTACATCTTTTTTACTTCGTCGACGCTTTATATCGTTCACATTTCGTGTACGCTTTGACGATCCTTTTGAGATAGTCCTGGATTGGCGTTTCTGTTTATTACGTTGAAGTGATTGCCTTTCTGACCTTTATAACCTTTAGGATGCCCTAACACCGGTGGGCGGTGTGCGCAGAAAAATCCACCAATACTCGCAAAAACATTATTTTATTTATTTATTTATTGAGACAACTAACAGTCCACAGACATTAACTTAGCTCGGCTAAGTTCTAGTGAAATATGACTGAGAAGCTAGAATTTTCTCATTTTGGTCGAAGTCTGTGACAATAAATCTAAGGTCATTTGTCACGTAACTGAATATGAGGAATAAATATATATGTTATTGCCAAATAAACATTGTTATTGCATCGAAATGACTGTCTACATAGTCAACTGATTAGTCGAAGTCTTAATTCTTGACCAGATGAAACGAATACAAAAATTATGGTTATTTATCTAAACACCTTTACACATGTTAGCCACATAACTTCAAACACTTTGCTACCATCGCACCTACTCGTACTTGCTATATACAAGTAATTGACAGTATTGTATGTGTTGTTCAAGGAATATGCTTGAACATTTGTAATAAAGATAACATGTGCCGGTGATAGTTGCAGAGTGTTGTAGATTCTGTAAATATTCTGCTATTTGTAGGATAAATTTTAACTCAATTTTAAAGTCAAAGCAAAATATTAAAAAAACTACGTACAATGTCCATACGTAAAACAGCAAATGTAACTTATACGTGCCAGCGCTATTCAAAACTGGTCAAAACGTATTCCGTTCATTTCCAGACTACAAAAAAGTATACAACAACACCCGTTCCCGAGCAAAATAAATCTAAGCCCGCAGCGCGGGCACAACACACCATTCGTATTATCGCAAATAACATCTGGGTGACAAACATGACAGCATTAGTTTTCCTCTCACCTCATTCAAATACGTGCCTACGTATAATATTGATTTTAGAAAAAAAACACGTTGGCAAGGCATCCCCTGAGGCAAAAGTCACGGGGCGCAACGAATATATCACCCAAGGGACAATACATCTCACGTTTTCCGCGATAAGTAGCTCATACAAGATATACTGATTTATAAAGGGTGGAAATATATGGCCCCGATACAAAAATCGACGGTAATAATACCTACTCGTGACATCAACTATTTTCCCGTATAGAGATACAGTTGGTGCCTACTCTACTATAGACTGTATTTTTCATTCGGGATACGCGTTCCAGATTTGTTTTTATGGGAAGTTATGAATTTTACTTTTGCGTTCATCGGCTTGCAATTGGACCGGTTCGTTCTGGATTTAGCGAGTCCGGTTTTTTTTTTCATTGAAACGTCTAACATGGAGTTTCATCGTCATTTCATTCATGCAAATTGGAATACAATAAATGTAGTTATCTAAAAATGTAGATTGTCATAACATGTTTTCTCCCACTTCTGAACTATAAGCACTTTTGACACCACAAGTACTTGTACTCAAGATCAAATCAGTACCTACTCCTCGCTGTGAAGTGCTCTATTTATACGTTAAGTATTTTCTTTTTCGCAATATTAGATACGTCGATTCCTATTTCACTTAGACCATGATCTTGATTTTTTTCATAAATCTGGTTATCATATTAAAGCAATTACGGGTCATCAGCCCCAGTTACTAAGGTTGTAAATAGCAATCTGACCTTTATAATTCTTTAATAGTAACCAGGCAATTGGATCACGGTTCTGTGTTCATTTGAATGCAGATTTCTTTAGGATATTATTAGCCATCAAAGCAGTGCAACGTATCAAATAAATTAAATTAAATTAAATTTCGTTTATTCACCAGAAAAATAATTACATTGACAATTACAATGACTCCCACACTAGGCGATGCATGTCACGTGGGAGTCAGAAATAGAATGCAGCTAAAAATATTCAAACAATAATATGTAGGATGTGTATCAATAATTAGATTAGACCATCACTGATCGCCCACTGGTCGAAATTTGACAATTATCAGTTTGATTTTTGTTTATATTATTAATTAAAATATTAGCTTTCTGCACTCTTTCTCCATGCATAACATCACGTCCATAATCCCCGAAGGGGTAGGCAGAGTCAAAGTGGCAGCATGCCCCTTCAACCACATTCAGCCAAAAATAAAGCCGGGCTGGGTTAGATGGAAAATTGTGAAAAAGCAGTGACAAGCGGCTAACCTGTCGCCTACATAATCACACACCCAAATCCCGATATACCATTAGTCGCCTTTTACGACATGCTAGGTAAGAACCACCGTTGGCATATTCTTTTTTTTTTGTCCCAGATCAACATGGGCCAAGTCCCAGACCAACATGGGACAACAAGGTACTTAAAACTCTTTCTCCATAATAAACTTTAACTGTGCCAAATCTCATACTCCTCCGTCCGCGTAATTCTCATTAAAAGGGGTACAAAGTTTTTGCTTCACGTATTAATATAGATTTCGCTCTGGTACTTAATTGTGGATTCGGATGAATGCGTAAGGTAAGATATTGATGTACTATTTAGGCCGGGTATTGAGGCAATACGGGATTAGCTATAGAGGGTATCGTTTGAAAGAATTGCCAAATAAAATACTCGATTTCATGCGAAGTTACGATACTTTTATTCCGCCGAATTCCATTAGGCTTATTATTAAAAGGATACTTATTTATGCGTATAGATATATCCCAAATATCGGCATCGCTTTACAAATTATATAATAGAATAGAGGAATTTTGTGTTTAGCTCCGTTCATTTATCACATATAATGTCCTAAACATAGATTTAGCGTAGTCAAAAAATTCTAAATCTATGGTCCTAAATTATGATGCTCTTATACATAAAAAAATATTTATAGTATAATTACTTTTAATGAAAACCTTAATTGAGCTGATTTCTTAATCTTTCTTTTAGTGCAAGAGAAGCTGAAAAAAATAAACATTTCTAAATATTTTAATTTGCGATCAATAGTATTTTCATAGTATTTCTTTGTAAAAATATAAAAAATATGGCCTCAATACGTACTTTGTTCGGTAGTCTATATTATTTAATTAATTTATGTTCAATATGAATTAATAACTCCTACAACCCAGATTCCATCTCATTAAAACATCCACCCATTACCATCGGAAGAAAACGCCAATCAATAAGCCCATTGTGTTCCCAATATACGTAAAGATCTCATATCACTCGGCCCCATTTCTCGGCAAAAACTAATAGTGTAATATTTTGTATAGCACCACGTTTCGGGTATATTTCAGTCGGCTTTCTCGGTCCGAAATAATGTAGCGCATTAGCGGTAGTTACAGTGATTAAATGTGTCGGTTGTGGAAGGGAAGTAATAAAACAACGTGCACGTTGTACTGTGGTCATTGTACATGGTTGTGTTTTAGTTAGTGATTAGTATACTTCATTATTAAGATTGTACGGAGGTATAACTTCTGAACGGCAAATTTGTTGTACTTTTCTGACAGCGCTGCTGATGGATTAATAAATTCACGAGCGATATTATACATTTAAATACGAACGATGTTTTATCAACCGGTTTTGATGTCGGAACATCAATCATTATATGAAAATGCAAACAATTGGAACGAAAAAGCTGCAAAAGAAATTGCTAAACAATATTTATTTAAAACACATACCTATTTCAATCTATGTTGAATTATGTAAAACGTTTTATGAGTTAGCCAAACTTCGCGATCCTGTGCTCTGACAGAGACAGAGATCTGTCTGCTCTGCATCACCTCAGCGATATCGAGGGTGGCCGACAGGGCGAAGTTTTGTATCAAAGGCCAAGACTCACTTTGGGCTACCAAAGGAGTAAGTTAGTCAGTTTTAAGAGGCTCGGCAGACCTACTATTGTAGGTCAGCAAACTACCTACCCTAATAACCATGTGTTAATAACAATGTACAATACAACAGTAGGTCCTGTTGGCCCCCAAATACGAGTCAACTCGGTCGGTGTCACCGCTAATGACGAGGTACAAGGCGATTTTCCGCCGCGCGCGAATATGCGCCGGTTCTAAATCTAGCGTCATAGACGTTTTCCGTTCAGTATCTCATAAATAATTCAACATCACAATGCAATGGTTGATATCGGTGCAGGTTCATATTTCACTGAGGTGCGGTGGGCCGTAATTAATGTTCGGCCGAACAACGGGCTTGCAAGCCGTTGGCATAGGCGGCCGGTCTCCGGCGTTGCATCTCGCATATACATGATTTATAAGCGTGATCGGCGTGCTACGGCGGCGAAGTGAGAACTTTAAAATGCGTTAAACTGAGATGACGATAGCGAGAATGCTCCGTATTAATTTGCTGGCTGCATTCGTTCGTTTCGCATAAATTTTAATGTGAAAGCTATTGAAATGGTTGGAGCTTATCTCTATAGACATCATAAAAGTATTAAAGGAATAAGCACTTACATTTGTACCCCCATTCAGTTCTAAAACTATATGAATGGATATTATTGAATTAATAATTGGGTGCTTTTTTTCTTTATCTTTATTGCCTCTACTAGCCAAATTTAATAAAAAATAAATAACATTATACGTAAATAGGTAACATTTGAATTATTTACAAAACATCTTAATTTTACATTTTAAATCTAACTTTTTACCAAACATTTTCGCAATCTAAAATCTGCCTAATAGGTTTTATGGGTTTTGTTTTACGGATACTTCTGTAAAAACGCCTTTCTAACCCCTCAGGTAAACCAAATGTGGTAATACTCACCTTCCCATTATGTCATATCTAATAAATAGATTTGACACGATCACCCCAGCATACAAGGCAACGCAAACTCTTACACAAACACTAACCGAAGTCCTTAACATTGTTATACCAGCGTATTTTATTGGGCTCCAACTTCTAACTAACAAAATCAAAGTGCCCTCAACAACTAAGCTACTACACCCAAACCGGCCAACTTAAGCGATCTTGAATATTCAAAACAATTCGCGAACCGAAATGGAACAATGGAACTTGGCTAATAATTAACGAAAGAGAAAATCTTATAGGGATTAGTGCTGCCTTAGATATCAGTTCTGCGAGGAGGTAACTTGCCAAAGGTGGAGATTACTGAAAATACACTTTGGAAGGATTAGGCGGGTGCCGTTTCACTTACCATGGGGCACCGATTTTCAAACTGTGTCACAAACCCACAGTGGTTCTGAAATTCTAATATGTAAACTGAACTGAAATGTATGGGTATACTAGTATTTAATGACCAAATAATATTGCAAATATATATAAGTATGTATATTAATAAAATGATTACTAATACCTAGCTAAAAGTTCATTTGTGTATTCGGCATGGAGCTAATAGAAGGATGATTTGAAAGAAATATCTATGTCCATACTGTCCAGTTAATTTGAAATATATGACAATATTATTCAGTTAATGCCAATGCTTACGACTAAGAATGTAATCATTTTAATAAAAAAGGTAAAATATGCAAAAAAAACTTTATATTTAAATTCATGTAAAGTTATAAAACAAAGCTTGCAAAAGTAAAATATTTGTAAAAGTTAGGGCCGGATATTAAAAAGTTTGAGAATTGATGATATTGGAAAGCCAAGATTTTGCACATATCTTCAGTAAACAGATTATGATACCTCTGCCTTGTGAACTGTATTAATAACGTGTTTAGCAACGTAAACATTTAATGAATTACAAAATGAATATACCTATTAACATCATTACAGTTGAAATTTATTGAATTTTTTATTAAAGATTTTACATTTTTTTTATTTACGATAATTTATTTTATATGAATACATTATACACTAGCACAATCACAAAAATTCATCCAATTTCAAAATAATTAGTTTAAGTGCTACCTAAAGATAAAATAATCTGCAAATGTCACGCACAGATCCGTGACTATTACATAACATGTTCAAAAACAAATATGTGTCTCTCAACAGCATTGTAATCTATCTGGATTGTATTTTTTATTGATATATCCTCTCACTTAATTTACTGCTTTAAATGTATTAGATTAAATTAAGAATACGTGAGTTTAATGACTTAAACGCCCCAAACTCGGGAAATATCCAAAAATGTGATAGATATCTACTCAATCAAAGTCTTGGCCTAGCGCCTGTCTTTAACAAACCTCTAAACTAATTAATATTACAAACAAACCCCAATAGTACCCCGACTCGCAAGCTTAACATATTAGTAAACATGACAAGTATTCATAACACCTTAAACACATGCCCCAAACGAACCCTTGCAGAACATTCATCTGTGCCGTTTGAATCAGCTCACATTTAATGAAATACTTTCCTTTTTGCCGCGCCACAATATCTCAGGTAGGCTGTCCTCACTCCCGATAGCCCGGAGGGCCTGCGGACCTCTCATAATGGCTAGGCCCTCCTGTAAATCGTTTCAGACCCCCCAAATGGATGTATAAATTCGAATCCGGCTAATGGTTTCATTTCAAATTGAATTCGATGTGAGATTTAACTTTTGGAGCTTTTTGTTTGACACCATGCGATGCCTCGATTGCATTGTTTTTTTTTTTTGTCAAACTTATATAAAATAGAACATTCTTGGATTAATGCAAGTAAGTACAAATACATGTAGAATATGACAAATGCATTACAATTTAAAAAGGTATTTATATACTTTAATTACCGTAACCGCCTATGTAAAGCGAATGAATATAGTAGGCAAAACAAAATCGGCGAAGCGGCAAGTTCGAAGAATGAATTGTTTCAAAAACAAACAAATATGAATATTGACTACCTAAAAATAAGAAAGAATATGTTCGCTTTAAAATCATTGTGTTTTTAAATAATCAACGTATAATGAATGAATAGAACCTAGATCAATCATTTTCTATATTGGACAAAAAATTACCTTAATAGGTGTAACATATATTTATATATATACTTGATTTTGGTCTGCATCTAAATATCAATATGGTCCTTCATTATTATTACAGAAGTATATAAGTATCTACCTAGTAATAAATTGCAGAGGTTTCGTGAAAAATCTGACTTCATGGTACCGACGCCGACCCCTTATCTTCCCTTGGGTGTCGTAAAAGGCGACTAAGGAATGTAATGATTTCTTTCTACAGAGGATACCGTACGTCTAGAATTTTCAATAATAGTGGAACACTGTGAGAAAGGACTCGCAATAATGGTTAATTTGAACAAAAGCACACTTTTGCAGCGAGCTTGACACGCAGACTATTTCCTTTTAGAAAACTTAATTGCTTTTCGGTTTTAAAGTTTTCTGTGACATACTATCATTTAAACGCTTTTTAAATAGATAAATGAATTCGACTAAAACAACATCGTGACATTTTTTGTGAGGTAACAATAATAATATAAAACCTTTTATAAACAACAATGTTTCGAGTTAAAACGTCAATGTTCATCACACAGTGATATCCCTCTTGCCCTTAGCAGGATAGACCGGTAGGGTTCACTTTCGTGTGCAGAGCCTCTAATGGCTAAACCCTCCGGCCGCGATAATAATAAGGTTACAAATGCTTTTTAAAACCTCTTATGGCGATTAAGTTTCATTCGTCTCTTTGTTAACTTCAAGCTGATAATAATATGGATATTCAGTCTCTGCAAGCTTATATTAAGTACTTTTTACTTCGAATCCCTTGGGTTGCAAAGTTTTCGTAAGCCCAAAAACAACGCGTGTGTCACAGGGAAGTACCTAACAGGGTTTTGACCCGTAGGCCCGATTTTCTGACCTGCTGAGCGGACCCAAGGGCCTGCTCCTCACACGCACCGCATTATTAATATGAATATATTTTCGTAATTAGTCTTATGGTAGTTGTAGTAAAACCATATGTTTAGCGTTTCAACAACTAACTAAGCAATATATTGCTTTTCGTGAGATACATGTCCATGCAATACCATTCATTTAGACATCTATATGTTACTGATAAAGCCCGTATATTGGTCAATCTTAGGTTTTACTAGTAAATCTTAGGATTTACCGACATGAGTTGGTAAATGTAAACATTTCTAGGTTAGGTTATATTATGGGTTAGTTAGGTTAGGTTTATTAACCTGATTAAAGAAATACCTTACCTAACCTAACCTATAATATAATCTAATCTTAGTTAGGTTTGGTTAGGTAAAATTTTCCAAGTAAAGAATCCTAAGATTTACTAAGTAAATGGTGGTAAAAGTTCGAATTGTACATCTGTTCGGACTTTTACCGTTAAGAGTTGGTAAATCTTAGGTTTTACTAGAAAATCTTAAAATTTACCATAGTTCGAGCTATTACAGCAACATATACATTTAACAAAAAAAATTACGCTTATAACGGATTTCTGGAAATAACGTTAAATTACAAAACTCTTTAATATTAAATGAGTTTATAGTCAAAGTAAAAGGTTTTTCATTAATTAAGCTGGAAGGACAGTACTGAGAACTTTGTAATAAAATATAAATGAAAAAGTCCGACATAATATGGTTCTAGTCTAGTCGGCTAGTGATGTTGATGTTAATATAAATGTAGTTTCAAAGATCTTTTAAGTAACAAATTTAAATCATTTTTTGTGCAACACATGTTAGATTATAATCCTCCTAGCTTTATGCCCCGTGCTTAGTCGGGGTACGTCTAGACAATGATACATATTTAGATAACATGGTAATTATATTAAAGCCACTACCGATCTGACCTTCGTAACCCTTAGATAGGGGAACCAGAAAATTTTGGATGAAGGTTACACATCCATAATTTTCGAAATGTGCAGGTTTCATCACGATGTTTTCCTTCACCGCTAAGCTAGTGGTATAAATACGTACATAGATTTGAAAAATCCAGAGGTACATGCCCGTGTTTGAACCCGCACCCGTCTGTTAAAGAGACCCGTGTCTTTACCATCGAGCTACCACCGCTCCCTGTATCCTGTACGACACATGTTATATATTATAATTAAATTATAAACAAGCAACTAAAACTAAATTAAAATCCATTAGTTTCTAATGGTTGCACCATAATTCAAAATATTTTGATCATATTAATCAATGCTATTTAGACCTTCAAAATGTCATAACTGTCGTCTAACATTCCCCGATGTCTCTTAAAATAAATAGAAAGCAACGATCAATTTTACGTTTCAACAAATTTTTCGTGTAATCACCCAAATTGGCAAAGTTGCAAACTCTCAGTCATTTAAGTAATGGATAGTGTTTGCGTGTCCCGCGGTCTATTTAGTAACTAATTACTATAAAGTGGATACTACTAGTATGTCGGGGCAGCTGTAGCGAATAAGTTAAACTATAATTAAGGGGAAGTTCCCGTTAAAGTTGTTTGGATAAATTAGTGACCCTTTTCTAAAATGTCAGCATTGCCCATTAAGCCTGTGCGTCCTTGAAAAGGGTACTGACCAAGCCTTTTGAGTGTTAAAAGTTGATTACGGTTCACTACAGCAGAGGAAGTTTACCTAGATGGTTGGGACTCGACGACATCAATTGGTGAAGCCGTATTGTCTTCTCGTTATTAGTTTTTCGCGGGAATGCTGTCGTAATACAAGAAAAATATCCGTAAGAAAATTTACTTGAAAATTTTCGATGAAGAACGTTTTGGTAGATTTTTTTTTACATTTAATTCTAAATTGCACAGTATGCGTATATTCGCTATTTCATGCTCTTATGTATAGGTACATCTCAGATATATTACAGTAAGATAATTACTAAGGGTAAATTTTGTATACATTGTAATTATGTCGTAAAACTCAATTAAACAACTTCAATATATCAACTACTTAATATGTAATATAAAAATTAAATAAGATATGACTTACTTTTTTTTAATTCATTGGGACAAAGTGTTGGAGATGATTGCCTACCTCCCTATTAAAGTTTAGATGGAAGCAACGACTGGTACGGTTAACAGCAGGTCAAGTTACCCACTTGCAGTTCAATATTAGCGCTTATGCCCCCGACATAAGGGTGGTACAAAGTCCGAAGTGGATAGTCTAATGTGCTGTTGTCTGTACCTACGCCGTAATGGGTCGATGGATGCATGTAATTTAGGATACAATTCTAGGAACGTAGTTAAACTTAGGTCACTTTTAATAAAACTGACGTGCTGTTGGCTCAGCCACTGTGAATCAGTTCTTAGCCGATCTATTGCACTTAAAAACTAACATCTTTCTAAACTTCAAATCAAAGTAGGTAATTTGAAGATAACATTTTTAGTCATTGAGTAAGGTCGGTTTAATCTTTCTTATTTTAAAAGGAAACAAGTTTTAAGTCCTGTAAGAAATATCAAACAATTTTAAACTGCATGTCACTATTATTCTACTTGGGTTTATAATTGCAACATTATAAATTGTTAGGCTATTTTTAGACTGGGATTAAGCCAATCCAAGTGCGAGCTTATTTGTAGTAAAGCCGCATTTCGATAACAAAGGTCACTTATTAATTAAAAGGCACGATTAGGATAGTCCCAACAAGTTCAAAGAACGGAATTAAACTTACGTGCATAACGTAGTTGAAAGTAGCAATTTATTGCTTCAAGGAACAAAGTAGAACGCAGTGGAAATTAGAGGGGGTAATCTAGACTAGGGAGTTAGTTGGAGGCAGTAATCTCTCATCTAGCGACCACCCGCGGCTCGGATAATATCATAAAAGTTTGTCCGCATCCAACTTTCATTCAAAGAGCGCGCCATCTACGCAAATTTGTGTCGGCTAAATAACTTTTCAATTATGTGAACATGTAATTAAGACGGATTAAAAATGAGTTGAGTTTTCCGTAAATCGTTTTCTGAAAACTTCTACCATGCTGATAGGCTATTTATTTAAAGGAACTTATCTTTTATCTTCCTAGCGTTACGTCCCATGACCATGATCCAGGATTTAGCGAATCTGGTAATTAAAATTTTTGAATCATGGTTACGAATCCAAAGAAAGCTATTTGAATTGGTAGGTTTCATCACGATGTTTTCCTCACCACCGAGCTAGTGGTATAAATACGTAGGTATATAGATTTGAACAATTCAGAGATACGTGCTCGGGTTTGAACCCGCATTCCTCGGTAATAAGGAGCGTGTCCTTACGATTGAGCTACAACCGCTCTTTAAAGAAACTTTATCTACAAACGCTTTAGTTGATATTTATAACTTAGCAAGTAAAGGTTTGGCAAAGCATGGGAATTGCAAATGTTCATCCAACTTGAGGAATTGAAATATTCGAAATTGGATATGAAGTTGGTAATACAAAAGCCATCATTTCTCGAACCAAAATATGATTATTTTTGATAATATAAAAAAGCCTTCCCCTTATATGATTCCCTTATTCCCTTCCCTATTTGAAATCCCTTATATGATTGCTTTTTAAAGTTAAACTTTTTCAAAAAGATAATTTTATATACTATTATAACCTTTATCGCCATTGTAGTTGCTAGACATTCCGAGAGCTTCAATTGTGTTATTATATTCACAATATAATAGTCCCATGTTAGGCTGGGACTTAGAAAGAATGTTATAAATGATAGAAACTGCCAAGGTGTGCACAGACGTATATTTACAAAGAGACTGCTAGAAAAACAATAGGTACTTTATATCAAAATAAAATTAGATTGAATTCTAACTTTCTTGAATACAACAGTAATAAAAGGTATAAAAAATATAAACGGTCGAATTGAGAACCTCCTCCTTTTTTTAAGTCGGTTGAAAAGTATGAATATACAAGTAATGAGGCCAGCGTCGGCAGCAAATGTATTAGTTGGCACATTCTTTCTAACTTTCTTGCCTAGCATGTCGTAAAAGGCGACTAATGGTATATCGGGTTTTGGTGTGTGATTGTATAGGCGACGACCTAGCCACTTGACACTACTTTTTCAGAATTTACTTTTTTAGTTTTATTTTTGAATGTGGTTAAAGGGGCTTGCTGCCCTTAACTCTGCCTACCCCTTCGGGGATTGCGGGCGTAATGCTATGTTTGTTTATATAATAGTTAATCGAAGTATTATTGAAATGAAACAATTGGTATCAAACACAATTCAAATCGTACCTATATCAAAACAGAAACCTAATTCAACTTAACTTACTGTTACATAAACCTTATATATATTATCTAAAATTAAATATAATTCATAACATTTTATTTCTTTATTTGTCTACTTATTTAATAAAAACCTAAACTGTCCCAGGTCCCAGATGTCGGTATTATTGAGAGACTACTTAAAATACGTTATGACATTGCTCAAGTTTAACAAGATTGCTTGTAAATTAATATTAAAAACCATTCTAATTTGAAAAAAAATCTAGGTTATTAAAACTAAACATATTTGAATCTCGACTTATTAATTTACGTCTAGACATTTCAATGTTATAGAGTGAGATTCCAGGGCCGCCAGACATCGTAAGTAAAATTATAAGTAAATTTCCGTACATTTTCGGACGCTTTAACGTATCTGATCTATTTATTACATTAAATCTTACTTAAAAATAGTTTTTACAGTGGTAATAAATAAAATATGTAAAATTCTATTAAATTATTGATCCAAGTTATTACTGACGGAAAATGTCTCGTAATGCTGAATATTTATGTCCAATAGTATTCTACACCATATACATGTAAATCAGCAATTAGAATTTAAGTTAAGTGAGAAATATCTCATCCTAACTTTCGCACCTGATACGTGAAAATTGGCCCACTACTCAAACTGGCCAGTACCCGTACGTTTATAGTAGGTATAAATACTACCCTTTACCGCACATTTCATTCATCAGAAAATAAGTGCCGTCTGGCGGTCCTGGGATCTTGGACTATAATTTGTTATCTTCGTCGGCAACAAGTTTTCAATTTTTTTACATCAAAAAAGAAAAGTTCTTTGCAAGCATCCATACTGTTGGAAAAGCAGAATAATTAGAAAAAAACTAAAGTTCATTGACTTAGCTTGAAACTGAATGACCGCAAAACGGGAGCGTTGTGAATTTCAGCTCGGTTATTTCAAGAATAATTTCCTGAAACAAAAATTACTTCTTGCATTTTTTATTCTAGCTGAAAGGATTTTATGATTCTTATCTACTCAAATTAGACTTGAGCTCATTATAGGACAGAGACTTTGTTAGTTTTAATTTATTTTAAACTTCTTCGTAACTTATGCGAAGTGGTAGCTCACTCTAATAACTAATCTCACGTGCGAAGGTTTTTCATTCCAATTGAAATCCAGGCACATATTCCTAGATTTTATAATCTAAGTAAATACGTATTTCTAATCTCAATTCTGTGATATGAAAAATTGGAATGCATCGTGAGAAAAACACATTCAAATAAGAAGCCAAGTCATATCTAACTGCCAAAACGTGACAACTTATAAACTTTGACTGTGTTCACATGAACAATTAGTAATTTTGCCGACTTTTTTTAGATAAAACCAAAATTCCAAAACCGATGATGTAAGATGAGTAAGATTTCATTTTACATGCACCGCAATAGAGTATCCACCCTGCGCTGTATTTGAATAATAACACACCTAAAACAAAAACTCACATAAGTTTCATGCGTAGGCAAATATGCTGAATTCGTCCATTCATAAATCAAATACCCAGTCCCAAACACGCGGAACGGCAAAAAGAAAAATCATTAATGCAATATATTCCCAAAAACGCGCCGCTGGGAGATTCATGAATCTTTTTTGTTAATCAAATATTTTCTGTTACCGAGAAGGCGAGTGTCCACAGTTCTTGGAATAGTTTATGCGGTCGTAACGCAAATCTCCGCCTCTATTTATCTTTTCTTTTCACTTGTCCCTTTGCAAAAATGAAAATTTATCGTCCGTGAAAGCGGAGCGTCGGCTGACCACTAATGAAATGTTATATAGTGCCGCATCGGGCTTACCTCTCTGTGTGCTTTGAGTTGTAGCTTTTTCAACGATTTATTTTCTACTAGCTGTTTCCCTTCGAGCTGCTTGCGTGGAAATTTTACCTAATCATTAAAAAGAGGATTATTGTAGGTCCCGCAGGATCTATTATTATCTCAGGGGAAAAAATGTTATGTTGTTTCATCTATACAATCTTGTAGCTTGCAAAACTTCATGGTCAAGTAGTTTGTACGTAAGTTTCAGCATAACAGACGGAGGAAAATATGCATGATTATGATTAACTTATAGTCGTGACTACAAAACTTAGCAAAGTGATAATGTTAATTCGTAACAAATATACCTACCACATTTTTAATCCAACATACAAACTGTATTTCAAGTAACTACCTACCACGCCTCATGTTTATACACAACAAACGAAAACATTTCATATCATTTTAACATTTAAAATAGTCACTAGCAGACCCACAAAAAGATAAAAAGCACAGTAAATGAATGAACGGCACTTAAACGTTTGCACCCGAATGCAGATGTTATTTCACTTGTAACTTTTAACCGCCTCTAAATATTTACAGGGCCGGTTTAAGAAGCTCGTTTCTGGAAGTTTCCAAGTTGAGTTTTCACGTCGTTCATGATGCCGAGGGCTGATCCGACGCTCATTACACGGGCAACTTGTACAAATCATTAAAATTTATATACTTTTCACAAGTTTAGCTAATGAAAACTGGAAAAAGTTTCCGAATATCGCACGGCGAGTGTGGGTCGGGCGACCGATAGCCGATGTTAGCCCACAAAAAGGTCAGCTGGGATTTTTTCGCTCTAATGTAAAATATTTATCGTTATTTTAGTAGAATCATCATAATCATGAATGTTGAAGAAGCAAAGTGAGGTGTATGATCGTGCCATATGGCGTTCAGTTCTCTCTGCCTATCCCGCTAGGAAAGTGGCATGAAATTTAGTTAGTAATTTTTATTAACCATATTACATATATCATAGTAAAATCGATATTTTTAGCACCACTATTTGCAGAGTGCGTTTCAACGCATAAGAGACAATTTGTTTTACAATCATTACGAATCCATAATTCCTTACTCATATTATAAAATCACACTTAACCCATCTAACCGATTGGAGTTCAATTCAGTATGTTAAATATTTTAAACCTTCAGGAAGGTTGACCACATGCTACTTTTGTTCAGAAAAAAGTAATTGATCCCGCAGGACTCATAATATAGTATTGTATTCTATAGTAGAGTAAGCCGTATTCAACGCGGGTGAAGCCACGGGCAAAAGCTATTTAATTATATATTTTTACTAACTTAATCTGATATTCGTAATAATAGGTATTAGCTACAGATTTTTAAAGTATATTTTTAAATAGATTTTGAAGACCTATATCATATGGACGCCATAATGCCACTTGCATTGGTATATATAAGTTTATCTGTATTGTTATATATATTTTTATGAATGTATATCTATTACTGGAAATAATACTAACGGGACTAAACGCGATATGCATTATGTAATACATGAATACTTACAGCTTTACGTTTCGGCCGTGTTGCAACGACCGTGGTCACAAGCGGACTCTGATGATGATGATGTCTGCTTGTGACCACGGTCTTTGCAACACGGCCGAAACGTCAAGTTGTAAGTACTCATGTACTACATAATGCATATCGCATTTAGTCCCGTTAGTATTATTTCCAGTGATAATGCAACGCGAAAGTTTAAAATCATATATTATTGTTAGTGCAAACCTAATAAACAAAAAAAAATCTATTAAATGTCAAAATCCTCGCCACGGTCTTTCGCCAAGAGTAAAGCTAACAGTAACAAACTATTCATAGGCACCGAAGGGACGGAGGGTCGGTGTTATCGCGTAACCCCTATCTCTCTCCACCTTTTGTGTTTGTACCACTTTTGCAAACTTCCCCAGCGAGGCCATTACGGTACACAGCTTTCTTATGTTATTAGGTGAGCAGTGAGAGCATGGCAACTTGTGTAGTGCTCATAAGTGCTTAGTTATAGTGACGGTCACTTGGGGGCTGATTGCGAAGATTTTGTATCACAACACGCAGAGTCCTCGTCAAATATGGATTACTGGAAGCCAGACGTATACGTAAATACTGGTGAAGTAAGCGAAATATTGATTGCTTCGGGTTTTTCTTAAGTTATTCGTTTATAGATCGAAGTGCGAGTGACGCGACGCATTCCGACAGTATTACTAGAATAAAAACCGTGTACCATTTTAGGATAACTATAGAGACCGCTCTGTTAATTTCTTACATCATCAATGGTATATTAAAATTCAAGAACATTTAAAATTAAATCAAATCTTTTTATTGCTTCCATAATTTAGGTACAGTAATTACATTAATTTATAAACCCAATCGGGCACTGCAAAAATAAGGAGAGAAGAAGAGAATACAATAATTTAGACTCTTTTATTATTAATTATAATTTACTAGCTAGCTTAGTGTGTATTGGACTAGTCTTTATTGCACAATTTTTCCTAAATATTTATGTCAAGGACATTAAAAAAAACCTCAGTTATCATTAGACTCCAAATCACCTAATGGCCCTAAATCTCTTTCTTGCGTATTACCAACAACTTAGTCAATGGTGCAAGTATTGTACATACAATGGTTTCCCAAATTCTTCTTCCAAATCACACCCAAAATCGCTGATCGCTTTTCAATATTCCTCGTTAGAACCGATTTAGGAACACGAAACACAGACATAGTCATGATCATACGCCTTTTAGTACGCCTATGCTAATAAATTAATCATAAACATTCACATACCGTGTTTCTTTATCACGAATCTCAGCTGTTCATACGCCATATAGGCGCTTAGAATATTAAACCGTCATCCAGTTTTCTCAAATCAGTTAAAACCTGTTCCAGCTAAGCTCTTCCACAAAGAGTGCAAAATATCGGATTATGTCGAGGTGTCGCGCCGCCCGAGGGGCGATAGTCCTCAGTTATTGCATTAACCCTCTTTCACCGTCGTCTCACGCTAACGTGCATGGACTATTTAATCCCGCTATAGTAAATTTCTTGCATATAAAATTTAACTTGGCTACTAACCTATCTGCAAATATTAAAGTGAAGCTACCTGTATAAGTACTTTAGCCATACTTACTAATATAATAAATATAAAAGTGCGTCTGTCTGTTAAAAATTAAATTACTAATTCTACGCGAAAAGGTAAAAAGCTAAAGCTGATAATCTATGTAGAACATTTGCAACATCCTTAATGTTAGTCATTCAACTCGCTTACGTTTGTCGCGATGCTGTCCTAACTTTGTGCTAAGCAGTTAAGGAGTATAAAATGCCCCTGCAAATTTGCTAATGCAGTTACATAAATTTGGTCTTACGTCGTTCGCATCAGTCTAAAACCGTAGTACATGAAGCTCCCAAGCGTATATCGTACTAGGTCCAAAATAATGAACAGCTGCAAGTTATGATCGACCATCATAACTTGCAGCTGTTGATATTTTGTAACAAGTATATACTGAATAGACAGGCCCGTTGGTCGATTCGTCAGACCCTGGCCACGAAAGGTCGCGGGTTCGGATCCCGCTAGGAGCAAATGTTTGGTGTTATGAACTTGGACATACTCGACTCATGGATTAAACACCCAAACGTAACGTAAACGTATTTAAGTATGTCTATCCGTTCACCTAGTATCCATAGGACAAGCTTATAGCTTGGTTTGGAACTAGGGAATAGGTGTGTCAGTCCGGAGAATTGATTATTATTATTAAGTGTAATTAATGTTCGTTAAAGCAAAAAGGAACTTATGTTCTTTACTCTAAGAGTTGATCTCACTTAATCTTGTGAGAATTTAAGTATCTAGAAAACTTGTCTTTATTACATTTTATTACCAGGAGATTAGAAATGATATGTAAGTTAATATTTTTTATGATAAATTATGCCGGAAGGTAAACTGTGATAAAAGCTGCATAAAACATAGCATATGTCTTATTTATTAAGAACAATATACTACAATCTTTATCCTTATTTATATAAAAATTAGATACTTACACACGTATCTAATTACTATTTCAAAATACTGGAAACTATATTAACTGCAAATGATCAAAACAGTCACGATTTAAGACACTTTCTTTCATCCTTATTAAAAAAAAAATACTTACATACATATCTGATAACTACATATTTCAGAACACATACTATAAAAAGCTATATTGATTGCAAATGATCAAAGCGGTCACGATTTAAAACACCACTCTCTGAATATAAGGTGCATTTCACTAGCACGTTGGCAGAATATTAAAACTGAGGCCGGAATCAGTCGGGGCATGATCTCCGCGCTAACCGCTCCTACAAAGAGTGTAAAATATCGGATTATGTCGGAGGTGTCGCGTCGCCCCTCGGGGGCGATAGTCCTCGGTTATTGCGTTAACCCCTTTTCACCGCCACCGCCCGCTAACGTGCATGGACTTTTTGATCCGGCATTAAAAGTTTGAGGCATTATTCCAGTTACTTCCAATATTTGGGACGGGCGAAATATTTCACGGGTTACGTTTATCTAAGGCGTCTTTTTTCGATCAGATACGTAGTAATGTTATGTAATGCAATGATTCGTGTGACTTGCGGATATTTTCTTCTTTGCCATTTTGCTACCAATCTACAGCGAAACTACGTTGCAAACTAAATATAACGTTTTTGGTGAGTATGAATAATTGCGTTCGTACGCATATCGTAACAAAATGTCGAAGATCCTAATTTATAAAACTAACTATCTAACTAAACTTCACGCCACTTCCCTAATTTATAGCTTTTCTTTTAAAATTATTCCCATACACGTTCTATAACATTTTGAATAGTAATGTATATTTCTACTCTTGTGATGCAGAATCTACTATTAATAAGTAATTTTAAAAGGATGATATTTTTTTGTACAACTTTCTTTGCATATATCTGATACACAAAATAGCGCGATAGATTTTATCACTGCTGTAGATATAATAATTACATTGAAACATTCGATAAGATTATCATTTTGACTGTACAAATTTAATTATTATAACATTAAGCTTTTGCTAGAACTTTCTGAAGCGCTTTGCATAAAGTCATCCAGTTTCTGTTGCCACTCGTAGCTGCAGAACTTAATCAGATTTGAATCACAATCAAGATTCATATTTTGATGTACAATACTTTTTATGGTACTACCATTTCAGTTAAAATCGCATCAAAAACTATTTAATTAACAAAAACTCAACAATATTACATATCTGCTGGAACACAGTTAAAATATTTTTTATTTTTCGTTTCACCTATTTTATTTCACTCGTAAAATATTGTTACTGTTCACGATTAAAACATTTCGGTCGTGATTGTATGTATGTATGTATTAATACATGTCCATGTAAACCAATCTAAGCAATCTTTAACCAATTAGCACCTAACTAAATCCGTCAAGTCTAGTGAGCTAAGCAGAGCACAGCCACTGCAACGAAGTTTTAGCGAAATATTCTCAAACAAACTCGGCCACATAACCACTGTATTAGCTATATAATATGAATAGCAGCGACCCGCGGTTTCACCAGAGTAGTTCCCGTTTCCACAGGAATACGGGAATAAAATATATCCTATGTTAGTTGCTGATAAATTAGCTTTCCATTGGTGAAAGAATTTTTCAAATTAGTCCAGTAGTTTCGGAGCCTATTCACTGCAAACAAACAAACAATCAAATCTTTCATCTTTATACTAAATAATAATAATTAATAAATTTTCCAGACTGACACACCAATTCCCTAGTTCCAAACTAAGCTTATGCTTGTGCTATGGATACTAGGTTAACGGATATACATACTCAAATACGTTTATAAACATCCATGACTCGAGTACAAATGTTCATGTTCATCACACGAAACATTTGCCCCTAGCGGGATTCGAACCCGCGACCCTTAGTTTCGTGGCCAAGGTCTCTAACCACTCGACCAACGGGCCAGTCAATATACGTAATACTCACGGTAATACTGATATGTAGATATTTAATGATAGATAATAAAGTATCGAAATGTATGTTTATGCGATCGTCATCTAAACCTATCCGCCTACTTAATTATAACGACAGTCTCAATTCCTTAAATGCGAATTAAAGTCATAAGTAATTTTATTATCTCCACTCAAAGAAGCATAAACGCTCCCATACCGCTCTCAAATATCTAAACGCCATTCTTGAATGATTGATTTCACTGTAGGAAGGTTTATGGCATCTCAAAGCGGTACTCAAGATTGATCTTTGAGATAAGAACGTTTTATTACGTAGTGCTAATAAAACATACGCGTAAGCCGATGAGTATTTATTCCCTAATGAATTCACTGTTCCGAAATTATAACAATAATCATTTTCAGTATTTCAAAGTTCGATGTGAAATTGAACATTGAAGGGCTGTTGACATATTCATTTATCAGCTGGTAGAGTTTACAGTTGTGTCATTTGATGCGGGATATTTGATGTGGATGAAAAAGGTTGACAAAATTTATGCAAGGAATATTGTCGAGCGGGCGCAACCACAGGCAATGACTAGTTCTACATATTCCTTGAAACATTGATGAAACAAACTTAAATACCTTTTTTTTGGTAATAAAAGCCTTAACTTAAACTTTTAATCCTGAATAGAGTTAATTAAAATGAATAAGAAAAATTTAAAGCCAAACCTTTTCTACAACTCTAAATGGAAATTTTAATAAAAAGATCACCAACATTTTTGGAGCAATAATTACCTACGCTTGATTAAGAAACTTAGTCTTTGTACCTCAGCAATAAAGGAGGCGATGTAAATTCAATCAGGCCAATCAATCTCCTACTGGCAAAAGTTCCTTCTAATAACAACGTGGGTACTCTCGTCGGCTCCTCTCAGTTGCAAATTACTTATCCACTCCCCAACTAAGGGAACTTTCACTGAATCGAAATTAAATTGCTAATTTCGGTATAAACTCTTGAACTCTTTATTGATCGCCCTCGGAGTTGGCCTCAAAACCCGTCTACATAGAATTAATTTCATGAAATCACTTACTGTTGCCCTGGGTTAAAGCTTTATTTACTTTGCGAGTTTGTTAAATGGTGTTAACAGGTTTTTTGAATTAGAATTAATAGGAAAGTAAAATTGTTCGCGGAGAGCCGTAACTCGCTTTTATTATCTTTTTCAATTGGACTATCTTCATGTTGGATCTTTTTCTCCTTGTTATCCTTTTGTGAATAGTAAATTAAATGGTTTTGATGGTTGGTATTTTCATAGCGTTCGTTCGTCGTGATGAGGAATGTGTATGTCAAAGCACGTTACTCAGAATGATGCGTCTATAACCTACTTTAATTTAAATTCATGTCTCTGAAAAGTATACCTGTTGAAATTTTTAAATAGGTATGTCATATGTTCTAAACGTTCTATACGTTTTTACAATAATGTGTAATTGTTATATAAAATTATTTTGATGTTTTTTATATAAGCATGCATTTTTAATTTGAATTTACGTGAAACCTCGTTATCCACGACATTATAGCTTCCACAAAAAAAACATGAGAGCCAGTTTCAAAACACTTCACCGTGTTCTTGAAGTGTCTACACTCGGTAGTTTAAATTGCACCAGCATAGTCTAGTCAATTTAAGCAATCGTATTAAAAACACGCTACTCCAAAATTAGGTGCACTTCACTCTAACACAGCTTCGAGTAGCGTGTTTAGCATGAGCGGTAACACGTCAGCTCACGTCATTAGACACCGCCCGCTTGAGTTGGGTCCCTGGCCCTCCGCTCAAAGGCACTTCGGCGCTGCTTACCTCACACGTCATCGCACAATTTAGCCACCTACGGGGATATTATAATAACTCACCCTCCACAAAAGTGGCCCTCGGATGTTTGTAATAAAGAGTTACAAGGGCTTCACGTGAACTATTTTAACATACCTTTTAAAACTGTTATAAACTTTCGGGAATTAAATGCCACGGTTTATTTTGAGTATCATATTCAAATCAAATCAATGATCACACTTTATTATATGCTTTGTAATTTATTATGACAAACGTATACATATCTACATTTCATTGTAGATATGTATTTGCAACTTTAAGGTCTGTTACAAGGATGTCTGCGACATCCTTGTAACAGATCCTATGTATCTATCCTATGATCCTATGTATCTATTTCCTGAAAAGTCTTAGCAATGTGGATAAATCTATTTAGATTTGCTTAAAAAGTCAAATGGCTTATTTAGGTAGCGGAGAATAGCGTGAAGCCTGCACGATACACGTCAACTACTCAGCAACGCTTGCTTGAGTAGATTTGCTCAAACATATAAGTAATATAGGTTAAATGGAAGAAGAAGAGGTTGGAGAGGCTGAAGAGGTTCAGTCCTTTATTCATAAGTTGTCGTTATTATTTTACAATATAAAAGTACCTATTAGACTTTTAAGTAAATCATTACATATGTAAAAAAAATTTTGCTTTTCAGTCTCTTACCAATAACATCTCGTAGAAAGATTGGCAGTATCTGAAAATGACTAAACAAGGTTTATAAATCAGTCAAGATCTAGCTGCTAGGAGGGTTGCACTCAGGTAACGAAAGGTGAGCGTCACGTCAGTGCGGGCAATGGCCCAGACGGCGCTGGCTGAGTCGAATCGCTTAAGTTCCCTCAGTCCGTCCCTCAACTCATAATCATCGCTTACTTATTCAAGTATTTCGCAGAAAGTATCCGGCCTTTGAAAATTTATTAACGATGTAGATAAATCAATCGCGTTTATACACGCAGGTAACGGTGGGTAGAAAACGTGAGTTGAACATATAGCCGGCCATTAGGTTGCCTGTCCACCGGAGCGGAGAGAGGCAGCGGAGCGGATAAACGGAGAATTATTAACCAATAGGATTGCACAAAATATCCGCTCCTCTTAAATAGACATTTTCTATTGGTCGATTTTTAACTCGGTGACTGCTCCACTACCTCGCTCTGCTCCAGTGGAGAGGCAGCCTTAGGCGGTGCTCACTCGAATTGAGTCGCTCACCGGCCTTCGCTCAAACTACACCACACCTCGACTCAACTCATACGCTTTCGCATCGTATAAGTATTGCAATAAAAGGCCTCGAAAGTGTTTTATAAGACGATATTGGTATTTCCACAAAATCTTAAGTTCCTCTACCTTTAGGTACATTTTATTTTAAATAATCTTTAATATTTTTACAATTTATTAACGAAACTCATAATGGAGTTGTAAACAAATACTAATTAAAAGTACCTTGCAGGAAGTATCCGGTCCCCAAAATATTCTAAACGAGGTAGATAAATCAATCGAGTCAGTACACCCAGGTAGCGTCGTCACACGTCAGCGCGGGCCATTAGGCGGTGCGCGCTTGAGCCGGGTCGGCCGGCCTCCGCTCAAAGGCCTCCTCAGCCCTCCACTCACCTTGCACGTCATCGCACAATTTAACCACCCACGGGGATATGATAATAAATAACCCACAAGGAAAGTGGCTCTCATAAGTTTCTCGAGTTCACGGAGTTTGTTACCTTCTAAAAATTACGACCCCAAGCTTTTTTGCCGTGTTTCTCGCTGGTCCACATTACCTATGCATGTTAGCAGCTGCCTAGAATCCTGTGTGGTTAGTTTTGCTAAATCACAGAAAGTTTTAATAGAGTATTCTCTAGGGATAGTGGTAAGTGTAAATAATATTTCACAGTGTACGGTATACAGAAGTGGAAATCCCGTTGAAATGTACGAGTAACTTATGCATGCAGTTTGTGAGATTTTGAAAAATTATTTGAACCATTTATATACATTTTTCAACTGAGCAACAAGACTGACAAAACTATGTACAGTTCCAAAAATCGTGTTATTTTATTTTACCAACGCACCAATTTTTTTTTTTTTGTTATTAGTAGTTATTTTATTTTTGTTATCACGGTAGGTATCATATTTTATAACATCACTTATATTGATTTTTAAAACTTGAGCATGCATGCAGATATGCGTGACGAGTATTTAAGAAGTTTTCTTTTTACTTAAATACCGCATTATTTACCTATCACTGTATACTGACGTAGAACAAGCAACAAAATTGAGTTGCCTCCAACCTTGAACGCCATCGTAACGAGCGTCATTAGTCGCGGTAACCTTTCAGTTGAGCGACGCTCACCGCACGCATTGTAAAACACCTCTAGATAAATGGGAGATCCTGCGGTAATCCTTATTACTGTTAGAACAAAGCAGAGGCGAAGCGCCGCAACATAATCACCGCACTTTGGCCCGAATACATTAATTGATAAGCGCCGGGACACACTGCTTCTAGCTCATAACTCAGCCCCGCGCTCATATTTTACAACTCGAGGACAACGTTTCATTAGGCTCGAGGCTCCTCGTGGGTATTTGTTTCATTGTTCTCTGTTACGCGTGGTTTATTTTTATCAATTTGATTTATTTTTCAATTAATACCATATGGTAATGTAAAGCTTACTTCTTCGGCATTCTTTTGTTTTCGATTGGACTCAATATTTGGTTTTTCTTACATTCGTTTTGAAAGATTTTTATAGAAATCTAACTAGTGTCTATATACTACATCCTTATTAGGAGCACCATTTAGCGCTTAAATTGCTTTTAATAAAAGCGGACAATTATTTATTGCACGCGTGATATATAAAATTTATATTTCCATAAATGTCCCAGTTTCTATGACTATAAATGCTCCAAAACACAGTTTCAATAGAACAGTATGAATGACATGTTCAACGAGATAAACTCATAAAATATTTTGTCCATACCTAAACTTGTTGTAAGCCTTTTCATTTCGTGAAAATCAAATTAGCAAGTCATGAGACGGTTCTATGTCAGCGTTCTCATATTTTGCAATTAAGTACCCGGGAACAGACGAAAGCCTTTCATAGGTGAAGACAGAGCCCTGTGGGTATTTAATTGTTTGTTATTTCAACTGTAACGTTCACTCGCTAAACTTTGCTTAGAATACAAAATTGGTCTGCAGCATTTAGTCTGAATGCAGCTCTAAATATGAACGTGGTATTAAAATGCAAATATTATTTGAGTAAAATTCACACACAAAGCAAGATTGTGATTTAATGGTTGGCAATGTTAGAGTATTTTTAGATATATATCAGACTATATAATAATATCAGACTACATCACATACATTGATCTGACTCCGAGATAAGTAGCTTAAGCACTTGTGTTACGGATATCAGAATCAACAGTGGTATTACAAATATATACTTAAATATTGGATATTAACACCCAGACACAGAACAAACACAAGTATTCATCATACGAATATTTGTCCTGGGTGGGGATCGAACCTACAACTCTTGGCGCATAGGACAGAGTCACTACCGAATGCGCCATCGAGCTTGTCAAAGATATGTAATTGAATATAAGTTATATTGATTTATATTGACAAATGTTTACATGCGTTATCGATTTAACTTTGACTCGTTTGATATAAACACAACGCTTGATTTACCACATCGTCAATATATAAAATCATTCACAAATGACGTGTTCCCTCAAATTATATTAAAGGTCAACAAAACCAAAATGTTGGCGTGTAACTTACTTAAATAAAACTGATATAACAAACCCACAGGATTAAAATAACTATTTCAGTATTGATGATACAAATCCATTTCGAGTTTACAAATTTTACATAGGTAACAGCCTGTGCCATCTTACAGTAGATAACAAGACGGCAACAAAGAAGATTAAATAAACTTACCTCGTGTGTAGGAAAGCCTTACAAATTAAGCAAGGAATTGCAAGATGAGGTACGTGCACCTAATACCTTCTGGTAATGAGTTTCTAACATAGAACGGGTACGTTAGTCGCTAGTCCTGGTGCATCGCTTACTTTTGGTGTTAGTAAAATTCTTGAAATAAGAAAAGGTGGGTCAACTACATAGTTAAATATAACTTTGTTCATTAAACATCCCGCAAAATATGTTTGAATGTAATTTTTTTTTTATAGTTTCCATTTTTTGTCTGTTCGCATGAATCAGGCTTTATCAATTATATACATAGAAATAAACATGCTTGTTCTAAGTTTAAAATAAAATTGGCTCATCCTTTTTACGGTGCTACTCGTCATGAGTTTTCCTACTTCACAGCTATCTTTGTAAAATTATTCAGATTTAGACAACTTTCGGATTTAAGGCTGCTTTTTTGATGTTCAGACAAAAAATTACCAACTGATTTAGATAAAGACACTGATTACATACATCAACAGTAGGTACTTAAACAGAAAAAACATTTTTGGACGTCATTTCATATTTAATTGAGAATTATAAAAACATATATGTATATTCAAATTTTTTCGGCTGTTATATTTTACTTGACCGTTAAAAAATCGACCCAAGTCATAAATAGCGCTGTTAATAATATTTTAAAAGATTAGATAGCAGCTACGAATCCAAATGCAAAACGCATTTCAAATCTACGAAAGATGGTGTAAGCTGCTTACGACCGGCAACGGACCGTTACAACCATACTCGTAGCTTTAATCCGTATCTACGATATTTCTGAAATGCATGCTGTACCTATGCAGTTTTTATTACTTCATCTAAACATGTATTAGTTTGACAATCTATATAGATCCTAACTAATATAATATTATGCAAAGCGGTGGTAGCTCAATGGTAAGGACACGCGCCTTTTAACCGAGGAGTGCGGGTTCAAACCCGGGCACGTACCTCTGGATTTTTCAAGTCTATGTACGTATTTATACCACTAGCTTGACGGTGAAGGAAAATATCGTGATGAAACCTGCAAATTCAAACAACTTTGGATTTGTAGCCATGATCCAAAAATTGCCCTATCTTAGGGTTACGAAGGTCAGATCGGCAGTCGCTTCAATGTGATTACCAGACTCGCTAAATCCTGGATCATGGTCTAAGCGGACCCCGTCTAAACACGGGACATAACAATAAATGTTAATGTGACAATAAATGTGAATTTGTTTGTTTGTTCATTATCCTTTCACGCCTAAACCACAAAATCCTCCAATGCAAATCTACATTATTAGTGAGTAGCATCTACCAACAACAAGTGCAGTTTTGAACATGTTTTAACAATCTCGTTCGTCGTATATACAATCACTTCATTCCCGAGTAGCTGAGTCCAGTGAGCAGCAAATACGTTTAACCACTTTTGGTCAAAAATAAAATAGGCTATTTGACTAGTTTCTGAAAACCATCGCATATTATTTTATGATGTATAAGGACTTTAGAAATAACATTGAGTTTTATTTATTTTAAGTATTTCATATAAAAAAAATATTTAAAAATACACAATACATTCAGCCAATCACAACCGTTTACGGTCACGTGGCTCCTACTCAATATAAATTAATTTTCTTTTGGGTTTCTTGGTGAAAATTTTTCAAATTCAATATTTTTTATATATATTAATGCATATTGCTTTTTAAATTCGTAATTAACGCGGACGACAATAAATAAGTCATTATTTTCCATACTGTCAAATAGCCTATTGAGTTGGGTTAATGAGAAGTAAAATAGTAACTAGTCCGTCACCTAAACTTTTACAAACGCTATTCTTTATATTATTTATTGTTAAAGATATCATTTACATGATAAAATCCGAATCATTTCTTATATGTTTTATATATAGAAATATTGTGAGTAATAAACCATGTAGCAGCAATCAAGAAATCCCCTTAACTAAATAAATATCAAGTCATGATCTAACCCATGTTTAGAAAACCCCTCGACATTTTATATCAAAAGAATTACAACGTAAAGAATACTTGGGGGACCCAAAATTGTATTACAATTCCTACACCGACTCTCATCCGTAGTTTATCGACCGGCGCTATCCAGCAATTCTATTTCTGCGAATCCTCGTAAAAGTCAGTTGAATAAATGCGGGACAATCTTAATTCACTTTTGTCCTCAATAGAGCTGGCCCGGACATCATACCCGGAAACGGGCGTGCGATGGGACGTAGAAGAAAATTTAATGCTTATAGGGCACGGCGGCAACAAATGCAAGGAAATGAGGGACTTCCTACTATTGGCACCTCGATCCAATTTGCTTTGAAGCACGCGGGCCTTCATTATAGTTGTTTACGTTTGTTACTCGTCCGGGTAACGTGTCCTCGCATGTACTTAGCCGATGGTGTTGCCAGCTTATTTGTTTTACCAGTGGTGTTAGTAATTAGGATTTTATACGGTTTAGGGGGAAATTACTTTGACAGTAGACACTAATGATATTTTTTATAAACATATTTACTATATCGTTTGGATTATGCACGAACATTTTAAGGAAATTAATCGAAAATATTTTAGTTTACACCCAATCTGCCAAATTTAATTTACACACATCAATATAGGTCATGTACAACAAACTTTGCACTTTAAAGAATAGTCAACATTTACATACATACATAGTTTAGAATTTAATGCAAAATAATAATGATAATGATAAATAATGATAGAAAGAAACTCGATTGTTACTCTTATAAACATAAAAATGTGTATAAGAGTAACAATCGAGTTTCTTACCCTCTTCCCGGTAAAATCAATATTACAGACGAGTAAGACATTCACATTATTTTAATTATATTCAGAATCTTATTTGTTTTTTTTGAAACTTGATGTTTAATTTTTATTTTCAAATATACCTTTAGATATTCAGTTGGCAGCACCAGATTAAATGGTCAATATAATAAAACTCGTACTTTTTTCCATGTAGGTACATAAAGATTTCAGCAAAAGACGCCCGTTTCTTAGACAGGTTAAAAGGAAATCGTTTCTTTTGATTTCGACTTCTTTTATCGTCGACTAAAAAGAGATCAGGAAGATCTAATAAGGCACGTGCACATCTTTTGCTGCCTTATCACAGACTTTATGTTGGTACGTTAAATAAAATCGTGTTTTGTCTACGTGTTTCCAAATTGGTGGCATTGCCATTCAACACCTAAACAAACACGTTCGTTGTTAGGACTTAGGAACTCATTACCCGGCGGTATTAGGTGCAACTACCTCCCTGCTTCCAACAATCCTTGCTTAATTTGTAGCGGGGCTTTGCTCCGCGCGATGTGAGTTTATTTAATCGTCTTTGTTGCTTTCTAGTCGGGCGAATGAAAGAGGAGAATTTACAGGAGCAAGAATATAATATCATAGACGTGATTAGCAAAAATCAGAAGGACGCTACGACTATGTTACATGACGTATGTGGCTTTTTTATATAAAAATATCAGATATCTTTTACAAGAAAGATTTTTTTGAGTGCTTAATTAGTTAACCGATCAGATTCGTGTTGCAACAAACAATCCATTATAATTAATTCGCCAAAAAAATCTCAACCCGCTTAATGGTTTTTCCTCCATAGGGAAAAACGGACCATCAGTCTGCTCTTAATTCCAGCTTAGACAGCTTCGTGCGTAGTAGATTTAGTTAATGTGATTAATTATAAAGTAATGGGCGACGATAACACTGATCCTATATTCGCACTGAGACTGGATTTAATGTTCATTTCAAGAATTAGACAACAAGGAAGTTTAATTCGTTTGTACTGAAGTAATTGATAAGTATTTGGTCTATTCCAAATAATTAATTATACCTTTATTTTTGGCTGAATATGGTTGAAGGGGCTTGCTGCCCTTTCGACTCTGCCTACCCCTTTGGGGATTATAGGCGTGATGTTATGTATGTATGTATGTATATCTTTAGGTATATACATAAAGCTATTTATCTAATAATTTATGTGTTAACCACAACAGTGGGTTCTAACTTAGAACTCAACTTTGAGAACTCAAGCATTCATTCAGATTTCTAAATAAACACTATTTATACTGCACTCCATGCTCTCCCCTCTTTACTACTGGGCTCTTTGGGCACGTGCCCAGGACCCCCAAGATTTAGAGGGCCCCCCTAGTTCTAAATGATCAATAGACCATCAACATTTGTTACAAACTATGACAAATTCGATGGCGCATTCGGTAGTGACCCTGCGCCATGCCCCAAGAGTTGTGGGTTCGATCCCCACCCAGGACAAATATTCGTATGATGAATACTTGTGTTTGTTCTGTGTCTGGGTGTTAATATCCAATATTTAAGTATATATTTGTAATACCACTGTTGTTTCTGATATCCGTTACACAAGTGCTTAAGCTACTTATCTCGGAGTCAGATCAATGTATGTGATATAGTATGATATTTATTTATAAAAAAAAAAAAATTACTTATGCACCCAGAGCCTTCTTTAGGTTAAAGACGGCCCTGACTCTATGATTGGTATGGATCAAACATTATTTTATACAAAAACCAAAAGTTCATAGACTTAAGTCTGAATTGACGATAAATTCGTCTTAATTTAGTAAATACTCCCAAGAACGTTGTGACGTATACCAACATCATAGTCATAACATAAAGGTTAAACATTCTTTGTAAGGCACGCGAACGTAAAGTTAATACATTCCCATGTCAAGAACTCATTTCCCGACAAGCGCTAGATTTAGGTACATTTAGTGCTTGTTGCAGCCTCATCGCTGCCGCAGCGCTCACAGCCTTGCTTAATTTGCAGGTAGCTCCGCCAGCCAAGTTTATTTAATCTTCTTTGTTACTGTCTAGTCTTCTAGACTCTCGAGATTCAAATAACATTGCTGTACCCATCTTTCTAGTAAAGTGAATGAGGCATGAGACTTTTTGTTTACTGTAAAAGATGAAATGAAAAACAAAGCGGTGGTAGCTCAATGGTATGGACACTCGCCTCTTAACCGAGGAGTGCGGGTTCAAACATGGTACCTCTGGATTTTACAAATCTATCTACGTATTTATACCACTAGCGACGGTGAGGGAAAATATCGTGATGAAACCTGCAAATTCAATTAACTTTGGATTTGTAAACATCATCCAAAAATTGTCTGGTTCCCCTATTTTTAGGTTACGAAGATCAAATCGGCAGTCGATTCAATGTAATTACCAGACTCGCTAAATCCTGGATTATGGTCTAAGCGGACCCCGTCTAAGTACTGGACATAACGCTAGGAAGATTATGTAAAAGATGGAATGAATTGAAAAAAATATTTGCAAATTTATTTCCTCATTCTTAACATTTCGTTTCCCGTTGGTTACGTTGGCATCAAAAGTCGTACTATATACCCAATTATAATTATAAAGTGATTGAATAGTAAATGAGATGGGCTGTTTTTACGTCTGTAGATAAACAAAAATAAAAAACTAGCCGCGACTTCATCCGCGCAAACAAACAATTTTCTTAGCGTGAATCCATTATTTCCTAAAATCAGAATTACTTCTATAACAGAGCTATAATAATCAGCTACCACCAGTCTCATCAAAATTAGTTCAGCTGTTACAGAGCCTGAGCTCTAAAATCTCTGAAGATAAGAGATGAATTGGAACAAACAGACAGTCAACAAGTTTTTTTACGATTTATACATTCATATGCAGTCAGTAATATTTACAGACATTTCAATTTTAGCTTTCAGTTGTATATAAACAAACATCTGCAAGAACATACAGTATCAAAACATCTATCCTGATACTTTACGAGGGCTATCCGTCCGACTGGCACGTGTACACTTACGGGCTTACAATATGAATAATGTGAGATACGATAGCAAATTTAAATGCGGTTTGGAATCGCAGCGGAAGTAGGCGGCAGGGCTGCGGCCATTCGCTTTGTGACGGCCACGGACACTGTTCCGGAAAACGCCGTCATATGCGAAAGTTCTGACGGCTGGGAGAAACATTAGAATTATTCCAACTGATATATCAAAAATGCGAATGTGAACTCGCTCTTTCAAGTATAAGATAACTACTAGACTAATCAACGTCAAATATTACATACAATACATAACGCTGTTTTCTTACTGCTTAGGGTTACGAGGAAACGATATTCACAATCACTTTCCAATTTCATAAATGCGAAAGTAACCTGTCCTTTCTTTATCGTTTTCGTACGTTTTCACGCCTCAAAATTTTAAACTATTAAATAAATAATAAATAAATAAATAAATCAGAGAACATCACATACATTGATCTGACTCCGAGGTAAGTAGCTTAAGCACTTGTGTTACGGATATCAGAAACAACATTGGTATTACAATTATATACTTAAATATTACATATTAACACCCAGACACAGAACAAACACAAGTATTCATCATACGAAAATTTGTCCTGGGTGGGGATCGAACCCACAACTCTTGGCGCATGGGGCAGGGTCACTACCGAATGCGCCATCGAGCTTGTCAAATATTGAGATACCAAAGGATATGCTTCTTTTTATTCAAGAAATACTGTTAAATTCCGGAGACACACTAAACTATTTAAAAGACAAAGCACTAAACAGGTGGAACCGCAAGAAAAAGTTAGTGGGTAATATAATTAGCGCTATCGACTTATCAATTAAATAATTTCTATGGTATACTCGAATTCCTTATGTTTTAATTGTCGACTAGCTAATTATAGCAGGCAGTAAGAATATAACACGAATAGAACTATAATTTCATACGAAATTCGGTCTAAAATCCCAACGAGAGGACACAGACAGACGGCCAGTAAGCTCCACGACTCGCTTTGTGACGTCCTGACCGGCGCGGCTCCGGAAAATGCGCTGTCCCGACTTTGAGTTCCAAAACGTTCCATTTAATTGACGATGGGCTTACAGTTATGTCCTCCGTATTCAACGGTCAAACAGAAATGCTTGTATTGTTGAGTTTGGTGGGATGAAAGGGTGACAGCACATTAATGGGCACTACTTTAGCTTTGCAGACGAAAGTCTAATACTATCTAATTGCAACGGTTTGTTATGGTAAGAGTATAGTGATTTTTTAACAGATGTTAAAAAATGCTTTAAATATCTAAAGTTAAGTATCACTAGGGTGGAAATAAATACCGATCAAAATCGCGTCGAACTAAAAAGTTACATTATGTTTGGATATGCCTATTTACTAATGTAATTTTTTATAATATTTTGTTAATCAATAATAAAGACCAACAACCAGACTATTATAATTACTATTCTGCATAACGATAACGATGAAAATAACAACATGTACAACTCAATAACTCAACAGTTACAGAAAGGGAACACGGCGATGTGGTATTTGAACAAAAATCAAAAGTAGCATTCGCAAAGCATCAATAGAGCGCATAACATGATAATTCCAAGCGAACAACTCGCATGATATTCATATAAACATCAGTGCACGCTGCATGCAAGATCCCGGCGCACTCAGCGCACAATAAATCGTTCCAGTCATGTTTTCATTGTTCACCCAGCTGAGGCTCTTACGTTCCACATTTCGTACATGCTTTACGTAAGCCGAAACGAGATCTAATAACTCCGAACCTTTGCTGCCGAGGAAAGAACATCACAGAACATAAAAACTTGTAGAAGTGGCATGTCACGAAATTTGTATGAGAACCAATGAAGCTAAACTCACACAAAAAGGTACAGCACTAATAATTTTAGTTGATCATTTTTATTTTAGTCAAAAACAGCTTAGTCTTACATCCGACAACATACCTTCATCTATACTTATAATAATACTTGTCTGTCTGTCTGTCTGTCTATCTGTATGTTCCTTATAGAAACAAAAACTACTCGACGGATTTTAACGAAACTTGGTACAATTATTCTTCATACTCCTGGACAGGTTATAGTATACTTTTCATCACGCTAAAATCAATAGGAGCAGAGTAGTGATGGGAAACGTTAGGAAAACGGGAGAAGTTACTCCATTTTTTAAGCTTCCGTCGCGTGTGCAGCCTTAATGGTTAAAGTTACATAGAAATCATGTATAACGGAAATAGTCTTTATAATATTAACCATAAACGCGGGTGACACCGCTGGCACAGCTTGTTATTAAAAAAACGGTTTAATTTATTTGACTCTAAAAAAGTGGTTAAAACCTTTCTTAGAGATTATAAGATAAGAAGAAGATAATACCAATAAAAGGTCTACATTTACACACTAGCAGTCTAGGCGTAGTCTTGCTTAACTACGCAGGATTGTGGCTTCACTGCCACGACCACTTGGCACTTCCTAATATAATTAATATTTGTTCCGTAAAGAATATTAATTTACCTTTTAGTGACGTATGTATTATGACCGTTAGTTGAGTGGTCAGAAACCCTGGACACGAAAACAAGGGTCGCGGGTGCAAATCCAGCTAGGGGCAAATGTTTCGTGTGATGAACATGGACATATGTATACGAGTCATGGATGTTTATAAACGTATTTGAGTATGTCTATCCATTCGCCTAGTATCCATAGCATAAGCTTAGTGTGTAACTAGGGAATTGGTGTGTCAGTCTGGAGAATTTATTTATTTATTGTTTTTAGTTATAAAATATCTAATATTATTCTAGGAAAGAACTTAATTATGATTTTGTTAATATTTCGACTATTTTTTAATTTTCTTGAGGAGTGCGGCTTCCAAGGAAATTTTGTAATTTATTGTAATCAGCAAGAGATGGCCGCCTTCAATAAAATTATAGATGTTTTATGTGTTATTACTTTAAAAACTATTTTTAAGTAAGATTTAATATAGTTTTCTCTGGCTGTCCTAATAAATAAATAATAAATAAATTATAAGATGCCGGGGGAATATTCATTGAGCGATAAGACGATAAGGTTATAAGAAAATTCTAACAGCAAATTGTAATTGCTTTTTGAAAAACGTTTATTATAAATTCAGCCAGAAATATATACACGATCTATAACTTCTATCTCTTTGCTACCAATGTCTTCCTAAAAGTGCTTTTAGAAAAGGCTTTAATTAAAATGTGTCGCAACAATATTGCATTAAAGCGTTTTTAATGAGTAAGGGCTCCTATAAGATTGAAGACTTCTTAAATGATAAGCCGGTTTCTTCTTTCTGAATTTTGAATTTGAATTGAATATAATAATATCAGACTACATCACATACATTAATCTGACTCCGAGGTAAGTAGCTTGAGCACTTGTGTTACGGATATTAGAAACAACAGTGGTATTACAAATATATACTTAAATATTGAATTTTTACACCCAGACACAGAACAAACACAAGTATTCATCATACGAATATTTGTCCTGGGTGGGGATCGAACCCACAACTCTTGGCGCATGAGGCAGGGTCACTACTGAATGCGCCATCGAGCTTGTCATAACATATGAATGATGATATCGAACAAGGTCTGTACTTTCCCTAACTACATAGTGGATTTACGCACACGAACAAGCTAAGTAAAAATCAAAGTAAAACAAGTGTATTCCACTTTAGCAATTCTACAACAGCCTTACAATGCCTAATTAAGACTGGCTACCTAAGACGGCCTGTCCCCAGGTGGCAATAAACGAAGACCAACCGAACTAGGCTCAAGGGATTTTGATAACGTTGAAAACGCTTTATAACACCCTTAAATAAACTTAATAGCTCCCTGGAAGTTTTTCGCTGTAGCCCTTGGGGTCGTTACGCAGTGTTACGGTACGATTTATTCCTCGTTTATAGACTTAAGTATAATAGGGCTACCTTTGGAATTCGCAAAATCGAATGCAGGTGGTTTTACGGGCTTGCTAGCAGAGTTTGACGCGTTCATGATGTGTTTAGACATTTAAATTAAGATTAGCTTTAAAGCAGTGATTCAATTTTTTATTATCAACATTGCTAGTATCTGATGCTGCATTTGTAATTTTAAGAGACAAAACTTTAAATAGGTAAGTATGTATAAAGTCGACAAATTTTATTAGTAAAATTTTTGATGACTATTATTAACATTACGCTTTTGTAATCACCGTATCCATCATAGATTTATTAAATTAATATTAACGGTGCCAAATAATATTAAAAAAATAAAATACAAACAGACCTAAATCTGAATCTGAACCCCATCTCGAATCCGACATTTCATCCTATCCTATATTTCGAATCCGATATCAGTAAAAAAAATTAAAAATGCATACCAGTTTCTGTATTATATGCTCTTATATGTTGTCAAAACGTTACACAGCTGTCGACTTATTATAGACAATAAAAAAACAAAAAGAAGGTACAAACTAGATGGCCTATAAAATGCCGTTCCGACACGAACAACGATATCTTTTTCCAAAAGATATTCACGGATATTCGAATTCTGAAGACATTCTTATTCAGTGAAGGCAGTGACTTATTCCCGGTTGACACCAGCGGCGCAATAAAAGTCGAAGAGGTAACCCTAGAGGTGGGCGCCCGAAGGATTTCGGTTTATAGTATTTAGGTGTCAACTAGAGTTGTCCGAGGTCGATTTACAACAGCGATAGGGTACCCTCTTTGTGAACTCTTTTAAAAGGTGTTAGTGATTTTTATTGAGGCTTTCGTCGGTCTCACTTCCGTTCCGTTTTGGCATTTCTCTTGCGACTTCGAGGGTATTTCGGGTATTTTCGGTGTTTCTTTTACTTATTCTTGACTTGAACCGGACGTGCGAAATCGTATAGTATGTGGTTGTGGATTTCTTCAAAATCTTCCACTCTTGGTAGATTACGACGTAGTAGTTACAGTATTATAATATTTTAGAGGTGTACCATTTATATGTACCATTTATTTTGTACTATTTATACTGTACTGTTAGGTATCTTTTATTCTAACGACCTGAAACTAACATGATTTTTTGTTTTTGACCAAATGCTGTAAAATTCTAGACCTTAAAATAAATATTTAACCAGCAATGACCATCACCCGGATGAAATGTTCATTTATTTTAATCAAACATTAACCCTACGTCATCAATTAACTCCCCCAATATCGCACCCGAGCGGACAAGTAAAAAAATCGCCTAATCCGAACCCTATCTCTTATCAAAGATGTCCGCGCACTAATCGATTTCCCACACCATAACAATCAATCCCGCACGCCCTAATTTTCCAGCCAATAACCAATGCTTAACGGAATCCATTCAAAGTACCTAATTAATTGAACAACATTTTTCCCGGGGATGCCGATCACGTATATTCGCCAGGTGACGTCATGACAAATACCCGCCGTATATAAGGGGGACGCGTGCTGGCGATGCCGCAGCCGTTTTTATGGCCCGAACCGTATTAATTATCACACAAGGGGATCTGCGACAGACAAATGACGAATGAACAAGTGAAACGCAGCGTTGGATTGTTGCAAAAACTCGGCCAACGTTTGACCAAACAATTGTAACGAGTCCTCGACATCTTGTTGGCAAATAAGCAGATGTTTGCCTACTTCGATCATCTCGACATAACAGATTAGGTACGTAAACTATGAATACTTTATCAGACAAGTGATTGGAACGGTTACACGTGGCGGTGAGATAACGACGATGAATTGAGCTATACAATAAGTCCCTATTGTGCCCGCATCAAAGGCTTTATTGGTCATCATTTGATATTTGTTACGAATAACTATGTATTGGAAAATGATTTCTGTTCTATGAACAGAATAATACGATAAACGATTACACTACAGTTTAATTAGCAGAATCGATAATCTGATTTGGCCGATTCTGGTAATTATTATTCTGATAGATAAACAAAAAGTATTTACATAATTTTATGCGATTCTCTTCGTGTTTGGAATTGCATCTAAGGATTAATACGGGCAATCCTTATAATATCTACGTATGTAAACATATATACCTACTCTATTGTTATTACTACATCACATACATACTCATCACATACATCGATCTGACTCCAAGTAGCTTAAGCACTTTTGTTGCGGATATATATGTATTAGATATTAACACCCAGACACAGAACAAACACAAGTATTTATCATACGAATGTTTGTCCTGGTTAGGGATCGAACCCACAACTCTTGGCGCGTATGGCACGGTCACTACCAAATGCGCCATCAAGCCAGTCAAATATAAATGTTATATTATTTTAATGTAATAATTATCAGTAGAGGTTATTTTATCTCCTAAAAACTTGTAATTTTATTTAAGTACTTACATTTACTCCAACAAGAAGCATTAATGGCCCATAAAGTACTTTATTTTTATTACAAGTACTTTTATTACATCGTGCTGTAATAAAGTTCAAAAAATTTATAAAGCTAACATCAATCTACGTCGAAGTACATGAGTCGAGCCGTCACAAGTTTGAAGTTTTTGCAAGATTGTGTAATAGAAGTGGTCAAGGGTGAGCGGTGCGTATACACTGAAATTCTGTTTAATGAGTAATGTTTATTTCAGAATGTTCAATGTTCATTCGGCTAACATTCCTAAAGCACAAAACGGAACAAGGAGATAACATTTGGAGTTGTACTTTATTATAAAAGTAATATATTTTTATTATGTACATCATAGAAACGTATTTCACTAACAGAGGTCATCATAAATTGTTAATTAGGATATTCATTCTTAGCTCCAAACTAAGCGTATTACTAATGCAATGTATACAAGATAAAGAAACACATATATTTTATGTAATAAAACTTTACTCCTTTGACTCTGCCTACCCTTAGGTGATTATGGGCGTGATGTTATACATATGTGTATGTAAACTTTACCTTTACCTTTTTTCTTAATAGCCCCGACTCGGAAACAAATGACCATGTAATGTTCGTTTGTCAGGATTTGAACGCACAAGTTTAGTTTGGTATCTCTAACCGGCTTTCAGCTCAATCACTCGTTAGTAATCCCTAATACTCCGTTATTACTTTCATTACGTCTAAAAGGCATCACGCAGGCCCCTAAAAATCAAGAGGAAAGTCAAGTCGGCGATTTTTCCCAGCTCGCAGTCGACACCCGCATTCACGGCGAGCCTTTGTCAGCTCATTCCTCACGTTCTGATTGAGATGGACCGTCACGCATAAATCTGGGGCTTTCATTTACATTCATGTTGCGAGAAACATTTTTGAGGCTATTCGTTTTACTAAAGTAGACTTTGTAATTTGACCTAATGGATGCTCTGCTATTGAAACGACCTTTGGACTTGTTTCAAACTATGTTTTGGAGTGTGATTTTTGGATAGTGATTAAAGGATGTTACGAGTGTTATATATATATGCTGTTGGTGTACCTTTTTAGATAAATAAATAAAGGATATATTATGTTTAGTATTTCCTTTCAGTAGTGTTGTTTGACATTTGGAGCTATTCATCATTCTTGTGTACAAGTACCACTTTTAAGAACTGTTTTTCTCTAAAGTTATTTAATTATGAAAATAGCAATGTTTGTATGAATCACACACATTACCACGATAAACAGAACTGTGTGATTTGTATACTATTTTGATCATAAAAATTGAATAATAATAATACTTAGTTGCTGTACATATTCTGATCTCTAATATAAATAATTGGTACTATGAGGACATGTTATTTAAATTCCTCGAGTTCAGAATCGATGTGTTCGAATTTCGGATTTAAATTTCCCTTTAAATAAAGATCTCATCAACGCAAAAATTTGAAACTTTTCGGAGTGCATCAAAGAAGGGGTAATCCCTCCCCCAGCCCGCCAGCTAAGCTTACGTGTGGCTTTAGCCCGCAGTTCACGTAATGATCTACTCTTTAATATTCCGTGAGGTCATCGTGTATTATTCTTTGTCGACGTCAATTTCTTCGTAAAAGGTGTTTTCTTTTTCGGAAATTTATGATATGATATTCGTAAATCCTACTAATATTATAAATGCGAAAGTTTGAATGTATGGATTACTTTTTTTTTGTTTGTTACTCTTTCACAAAAAAACTACTGAATGGATTTTAATGGAACTTTAGAATAATATAGCTCATACACCCGAATAACATATAGGCTATGTTTCATCGATGTACCACGCGAGCGAAGCCGCGGGTAGAAACGAAAAGTTTTAATCACTTTAGAACTTTTCTAGACAGTTTATTTAATTAGGCATGGACGAGTATTAATAATAATAATAATATTTAATCTTTATTGTCATTATTTACATTACGTAACACTTAATACTAGCGACCGCTGCACTAAGCTTAGCTTGTATCGCGACGGCCAGGTATCATTACTATTTAAACTATGGGACATACGGTTCGTGTGATAACATTTAGAAAAGAAGAACTGATGTTGATCATGAACTATTTAGTAATGTTTAGCAGACATCAGTATTTATTGGTCTATGTGTATTTGGGTCAATGTAAGAATTTGAATTCAATATCGAATTGAGTATTTATTTATTAATTTAGTATACACATACCTAACAAGAGTATATGTTTATATAATTTATCTATTAATTTACCCAGTATTAAAAATATCCTATCTGAAATTTCAAACTTTATACGCAAGTAACACATTTTAACCACAATCGGATCTTACACATGTTACCGACTCTGGCACTCGTATTATAAGTAAAGAATTTAATATAAGCAGGATAATATTAGTTCGCTGTTGTTCTAATATAACATGTTTATTCGACAATGTCAATTGCAATCGGTGGCTTACCACACCATTCTTCCCCGGCCGCACGTTACGTAACACAAGAGTTTGACGTCGGAATTTCGAACATAACTTACACCATGTGGCTCTTATTAACACCACAATATATATCAACGTGTTTATACATTGGCGTGAATTATTATCAGTGCAGTATATTTTCACTAGTGTTTACAGTTGTCATATAAGGTATAAGGTAACGTATAAGGCATAAGGTCAACTTTACATTAGACGTACCTATATAATATATATATATATATATATATATATATATATATATATATATATATATATATATATATATATATATATATAAATAGGATCGGTATAAAAGAGTAAATACATGTGTAAAGGCTTAAGGAAAGGGATTGTCAATTAATTTGTAATTGTTAAAACAGTTAATGTATTAAAGACATATTGTGAAAACTAAAAAGTGTACTCTGTTCATTTGATATGAAACGTAGAATCAATTATAGATTAGGCATTCGAGAACACATTCAGTGCAGTCATGCATAGTATTTTTTATTGCAGACTGACAAAAATTCCTTGTATAAACACTAAGTATTACTGAGCTCATGTATCCTAATATCTTTAAAGCCTCCAGACTGCAGGCCTTTGCAACATAATATGCCGTATAGAAATTAACTAAGAAAAATTTGTATATCACAACCAAGCACAACTTCATCGGGACCAGGAAATGAAAATTAAAAGATAAAGTTAAGAATTATAAGATTGTAGACGGAGATTAAACCATATAAGCAAAAAACACATGTAAATCACATTCTCATTTTAAAAGCACACGCATTTAATAACTGAATTAAAAATACCTGCGAAAGGGATATCGCTATATTTTATCGCGCGATTTCATTTTGCAGGTAGGTAAAAATCTAGTCATTGCATTCTTTTGATTTATAATTGCACCGGGATCCCGATACTAAGTAGGTAAGCTCGCAATATATTTGCAACAAAATGCGAGAGAGCAAACTACAATAAATTATTACTCGGCGCGCTCGTTTGCATACTCTAATTATTATTTCATTGAATAGTGTTTACTTTGTGCCGCGTCGACTGCAAAATGCCTAATGTGCTGATAAAGTATTGATTTACAATAAACTTCGCATATCGGTATGCTCGATAACGCACAATAGGGTAGATGACTGCATTAAAAAACTATAATTCTATTTAGTCAGTTAGATTATACAAAAATACTAGACATATATTTTTCGCTTTATCAAATTAACAAAAGATCACTAAGATTAAAGAAAAAGCATTGAAAGTTTTGGAGTGGGGGCTTGCGACGTCACTATTTAGTAAAAATTGTACGAATGTGTGACGTCACGCGCATCTTGAATGCATTATTAAAACAATTTTAATAGAAACTTCGTCTGACAGTCAGAAAAGGTACGACAGTCCACCTTAAATAGGTTTGAGAATATTTTAAAGATATTTTATTTATTGACATTATCGTGTCGATTGGGGAATCGACCTCATATACTATTCGTAGAATTCCTAGTAATTCATTGAAGATAGACTCACAATTTCTATTGCATTACCATAAGTTCATAAGAACCTTCTTCAACTTAGTACATCACGAGCAACAAAATCTACTACAAGAAATACCTTTTCCTACTCCATCAAGAAGAAACGCCCCTACACGACTTTATGGCGTCGTAAATTTGAAAATATTGTAAGCGTAAGTATAGAAAAACATAAACATAAAGGCAATGGGGTGCATAAAAGTAACGGTTATGTGACGCGGATTCAAAATTAGCCTAGATTTATCACCGGGAAGTCGCAGAATATCATTGACTACATTTTATTTACTTACTTGCTATGAGTTATCATTTTGTATCAACGAGCCGACTGAGCAAAGCAACTTCTATATAGCATTGCTTTCAATGCTCACCCTTACTCAAATTATAATTAAAACTACTTGTTACTTAATATCAGTTTTTCATTACATATTATTTTTTTTTTTTCTTTTTAACTTTTAATGAAGAAGGAAATAAACAATTGTATATTTATATAATGGATAAAATAGTGTGTGTACATATGGGTATTAATTGTATTGGTGTCTTTGGGGGATTTTTTATTTTTTATTTTTTTTGCCGAAAATGATGTGTCATTTTACTATTAGTTCTTATATCTCTTTTCTTTTACTGCTTGTTATTTATTATTATTTCGATCCTTTCTTCTCTTGTTTGTGTTTCTTGCCACAGCCGCACCTCTGCTTCGCGCATCTGCCTCCTTCTGTCGCGTGTCACGTCTTGATTGATAGGTACCGTAGATGAGGGCGGATGCGCGGAGTAGACATAGGTACCTGCTGAAAACCAGCGTCGTGGTCTGCCTGATATCAGGCAGTCTCACGACACAGCTGAGCGGGCGCCGTTTTGGCACACATTTGTTAAGTTTCTATGTTTTCATATTTTTCTTGTAGCTTGTGTTTTAATGTGTGTGTCGAATAAAGTCTATCTATTCTATTCTATTCTATTCTACTGAACCTTTACTACTAAGCCACCGTCGCTTTCTATTTTAATTATTAAATGAATATTTTTGACACATATTGTGACTACATAAATCGAAGTCACAAGCATTTGAAAGTATGAGGCGGTGGAAACGTTTATATAAACAGCGTTGTTCGCCAGTCGTCAGTCGAGTCCGTTAGCTTTCGAATCTAGGCAGTGGAAAAATAATTCGCAACAGCGTGCTTCGCAACAGCGGCGTTCGAAACCACGCAGGGGACCCGATACTTACTAGTAACTCTTATTTATTAGATTAATGACTGTGATTAAAAATAGTTACTAATATTTTTAAGGAATTATTAATAAATAGCTATTCCGATTGATACATTAATAGGTACTGAAATGTGAAGTCCCTAATTAGCTCACAGGAAAAACGGCTGTTCTATAGGAATGGCCGTTAAAACGGACAATACCTGCCTACTTATTTTTTACTCACATTCTTTGTGATTGTAAGACTATATCGCTGGTAATTAAATTTTAGATGTGTTCTTTGAAAAGATTCAGAGTAAGTACCTACTCTTTGCTTGAAAAAAAATATTTAGACTCTTAATTGGGACAAGGTTGTTGGTAAAATGAAGTTCATAAATAAATAATTTCCATCAAAACATTTTCGTTAGTTAATAGCCATTAACAACAGTTTCCTAATAGCAATTAGACTTCTTTGGATTATTAAAGCCGCTCCAATGAAATGATTTCTTAATACTTACATTAAACAGCCGTTTCAAAACCGATTTATCACGGCACGTACTTTTCCATCAAAGTAAATTGTTCGAGTTTTTCTTCGCCAGAAATGCTAATGGCTCAAACAGAATCCAATTTGTTTTCTCCTATAAACTAATTCAAATTCCAGCACTCACAATACCTAAGTACCCATTTTACCTATTCCAACTTAAAACAAACTCCCATTTATTAAATTTGTTTTGCGAATTAAAATAGCAGACGAAGTAAGTGATCTGGAGTCGTAAACGGCTACTAAAAGTTGGGATGTTTAAAAATAAAAGGGCCTCGCGGAGGATCGAGGGCGGGCCGAACTGTGTTAGCCACAAGGGCGATAAAGGAGGCAATTTCCTAAATAGGGCTTGCGAGGATTTCCCTAATGTCGGACAAAAAATGGATTGCCACGCGCGGAAGTTGCCAAAGATATAAGCGCCCGACATTTGACTTGCGGTGGAATTGTCAACAAATAACGGCTGGCGCGGAATCGTTCGATCGACGTTTTCGAATCTGAAATGATTCTGACGAGCGATTAGAAATAGTATCTTTGAAGGCGATTCGAAAAAAATACGTCGAGATCATCGCGAACAATTTTTTTTTATTTTCTACACTACAATATACCTGACATTTTCTTAAAGTAACTTAAATATTTTTTTTAGTTTCATAATTATATTTTATATAAATTGTACCTACCTAAACTGAATACTCTATATCTCAGGTTTAAGTAAATTTTTACCTCGACTTACCCACAATATAAATACATACTTTTTATGTAAAAATTCTTCTATGACCTAACTTTAATGTACTTTACTTTCGTAAAATATACTTGAAAAAAAAACAATTACACCACTAGTCCACAGTGTTGACATATTATTAAGTATAAAGCGTTGTTCATTGATAAAATGTGGTAATAATACTTACCTTATAGTTTAGTGACACTCAAAGCTATATTTATCGTCTATAAAAGAAAATAATGTGAACATTTACCGTAAACAAACTCGTTTATAGGATTTTTCAACACGAAACAAGAGTCCTACAAAATATTGTTGCTTCTAGGGAAACAGTAACATCATTTTATTTTTAATTCCCAAAATTAATTCATAAAACTTTGCAATATTGGCAAAACCTTTCTACTCCTTGTCTCTAAAACTATGTATTCGTACACAAATGTAGGAAACATATTAAATACATCCCGAAAACCCGGATATGTCATAGGATGATTACCATACCTACTCAATTGTAAAATATCGCAATATTTAGAGCCATAAGATGGAAAAATCTTATCCACTAACTTATGCTCCGATCTTCCGTAGTTGTACAATAGTAAGTGTAGATAGACATATTATTATCTTTACATACAAAAGCAGTTTTTAGGACAATCCAAAATTAAAACGGAAAGGCTATTACTCATGTTTTTGCGATTAGAATGCACTGACCTAAATAAAGGCCAAACCCCGGGTACGAACAAAGCATCGAGGCCGAATAAAAGCATTTCAGCAGAAAAAATATTTTCGCCCTAAGGCTTGCCTCTTCACGGACAAATATAATTACGGACCAATCCACCGATAGAGCTGTAAAAAGCGATTCCAGTGGAAAAAATGTTATTACCCTGTAAAATAAACTTATCACTTCACTGAGATATTTTTCTTTTTACAAGCTGAAAATTTAATTCCCCATCCACTTCGCGTCGGGGATTGAATTGGATTGAACGCAGTTCGTCATTGGTCAAATTTTCACTTCGGTATTTCGTTGGATTCCACGTTCATTTAGTCAGAAGGTGAATGTTCTCGCTTGGAGTTTTTTCGCGTCGCGTCGGCACTAACGGTGAATCGGGTGAAAATTTGCAGATAATTTGAATTACATTGAAAGAAACTGTGTCGTTGTTTGATGTTTTTTGTTGCTGGTTGCCACTTTAAATTATCACAGGATATTTTTATCTGATTATAGTTAAGATCAGATAAAAATATTCCGTATGTCAGTGCTCAGTCTGTAATTGCTGAAAAGTGTTGTAGTTGATGTTATAATTTTTTCCGTGGATTAAAATAGCAGAAGACTATACCTAAATGTGTATAAAGAAAGACAAACATGTTTCTTGTACAAATATTGCACTAAATATATACTTATAACGTAAACAAGCTTGTACCTGCTAAAAAAATATGTTTTTACCTGTTCTTTTTCACACATTAGTCAACAATCGATTAGTGTACAAGTTCCTTCAGGTGTTTTTCCTTTACCGGGAAAATGGATTGTTAGTTGGCTCGCCGTCAGACCATCTGTACACTCTGGAGGTAAACATTTAAGTAACTAAAACGTTTTACTTTTTTCCATAGCAACACAATAGCAAGGAACAACATAAGTCGTTACCATCGTATCTTCTAATTTAACAATCACTCACACAAGGCCTTAATAAATTATTCCGCTTTGAAAAATAAAGCTGAGCATTATTAACTTAGCCACTATTAATATTTATTGTAAACTTCAATGCAGTCACATCTTTAACCTCTCTAGTTTATGGTAAGTGCTAGGCTTACCATAGACTTGTGCAAAAAGTACGTATAAGCAATAGCCTTAGAGACGCATCTACTGTAAAGCAACCCAGTATTGAATAAAGAAATAATGAAAAATATAAAAAAAAAATTTTTTTGTGATTCAAAGAAAAGATTCAGCAGCTGATAAAAGAAAAGAAATTCAAATAATAGTAAAACATTTTTATATGAATAAATTGCGTTGATTTTCAACCGATAACCTCCACTTATTTGTATGAACAGATTTAATAAAATTAATATTGTAAAATTGTACACTAAGTAGCAGGAGATATTTTAAAGTACCCATATTGTTGACCAACTAACGTTAAAGTTGATACTTTAAAAACTACGTGCCCAGAAACTTTGGACGGTATCTAGCAAGATTAAACGGAGAGCTTGAGATTCTTCTTGCTCAAGTACTTTGCTATGGGGGTAATCTATTTGATCGGATAGTAATTCTTTACCTATAAACTACATGCTGGAATGAGATAGTAATATATACAGTAAAGCTATTATAAATTAGTCTATTAATAAGGTAACAAGTAACCCCCAACTCAGGCTAGTCTCGAGAACGCATTTCCATTAAAGAAACCAGTATTAGCATTAAACGTTAAACTTAGAAATCCAAGTAAGTTATAATACAGTAATTAAATAAGGACACATATGATAACTAATTTATGTATTGTAAATTAAATTAATTTTATGGTAAATTATACGAGGACCAATGACAGATTTAGAGGTCTGGAGGCCTCGGGACAAAAAAGATGTGGAGCCCCCCCCCCCCGTCCCAAATTATTTTCCAAATAAAATGTTTTTTTTTCAGTCATGTTTTTGAATAAATATTTTTTTGGGAAACCAGGTATGGATTCTTTTATTATTTAAAAAACATATAAATATAATCAGAAACAAGAATTATCTGAAAGGAAAAGATGTTAAATATTGTTCACTAGTTTGAAATACATCACGCCCATAATCCCCGAAGGGGTAGGCAGAGTCCAAAGGGCAGCAAGCCCCTTCAACCACATTTAGCCAAAAATAAAGCCGAGCTGGGTTACTTGGAAAATTGTGAAAAAGCAGTGACGAAGCGGCTAACCTGTCGCCTACACAATCACACACCCAAAACCCGATATACCATTAGCCGTCTACGCTAAATTCAACGTTTTGAAATGGGCCGTTATAATGCAACTAAAGTAGCTACAGACATAAAGATGACATTATGAGTACTCCATATCGGGCTACGGATGGAGCCCTTAAAAACGTATAAAGTTTAAATGACCTAGTATCTACGTGTAAGTCTTAAACTTCACATTTAAGTATCCAACGTGAAAGTTCCAGATAATCAAGCGTGGTTTAATCGCGACCTGAGGAACTCTAAAAAGGAAATGTATCTTTTCTAAGGCTTGTGCAAAAAGGTATATTTGAGGTAACCATGCGTTCAGAGTTTACAGGAAAGTGAGTTCGAGAATATTAATGGGTAACAATTTAAATGCGGTTTTTCACCATCGAATATCCATACAAGAGGAACTCACTTAATCCGTAGTATAAACGTATTGACGTTGAGCGATTCCGCTTTCGAATTTCTCCATTTTATTACGCATTTATTTAAATGTATCAGTGTATATCAGTATATGTACAGAATGTAAATAAAAACGATAATTTTGTAATCCTCGTCGATGCAAGGCTTACGAAACTACGCTTTTCAGTTGAATACAGGGAATATATTTTTACAGCAACATGGATAAAAGGAATAAAAGCTTGGCAAATTTCAGTAAATATTTTTTTTAATAGTCTTGTTTTTGAGGGCATTGTAAGATGTACTTATATCTGTGGTTATTTATAAACTTTTTGGACTAGCAAATAATACGTTAGTAATTAGCATAAGCTTGTACTGTAGGTGGATACTAGATAAAGAATTAACATACGCTAATGCACATAAACATCAATCACTGGAGCACAAATGACTATTACACATTTTCCTTCGGAATCGAATCTGTGGCCTTTGATTTCATATCCAAGTCTCTAATTAAACCAAGCGGCATTCCATCTATGAGGTTTTTTCCCGCAATTACTTAACCCCTCCTATCCGGTTTTATCCTGTTCAAAGTGTAGTGACATTGTGTGTATCGCAGAAGGCACGTTCAATTGGATTGAAGTGTCGGCTAGGCCGAGTATTGGAAGCCACCCACTCCAGCCTTCCAAGGACCGTAATAGCATTTTTCTAGTGGGACCCGCCCTGCAGAAAAATTGTTCCACGATGGTACGACAGCTATTTATCTTTGATTACTGTTCGATTGATTGAATTGAAATGTAATCGTGTTTTGTTTAGCTTAGCTTATCTCGTGATATACCCAGCGGCCCTTTGTATTTTCTGTGGCGGCCCTGCAGTAACAGTACAGTATTATTCGGGAGGTCGATTTCCCAGAAATTTTGTTTAGTTTTGCCTTCTTTTCTGTTAGTAATAGCAGACAATTTATTTACTATAGATTATATAAATAGGCGTCTACGTAAATAAAATGTATAGTTAGTTAAGACAATATCGACTACTAAATACCTAGATGAAAACTTTATATTGTAGTGTTTAACCATTAGATGTCTAAATGCAAAAATAATGCATAAGAATTTCATTAAGCTTTTATAAAGTTCTGAATAATGTACACACCTTTCAGATAATGATTTTAACGGTAAAAGAAAAGATAGTTAACATACTTAGTTCAATCTTTTACTTATTTTTGTACCACACAATGAAATTCAAGCAGACGTGCATATGCGAAACTAGCCCGTATAATTCTCAGCTAACAAGTTTTTTCGTCGGAAAATCTTAAATTGCGCAATTCCAACCGCAGATGATACTGTAAATTAAGATTTACATAACCAAAAACTTCTGAAAACACAATTACAGAAGTTTTAACATAGAGCTGTAAGCGTAGTAATCACATTTGTCGAGGAAGTTGCAGGGAGAAAATTGTCTTTGCTGTGGTAACGAGGTTCGAGATGCCACCCTTACTGAAAGTTCTCGACTCAAAATTAAACTCACGTAAAAGGTAAAAGGCAAGCAACAAAGTAGGAATACTCACTCGCAAAACAAAGAGCAACTGATCGTGTGATATTTTGGTGACTAAATACAAAACAGGAATGTGTAGTAAGGGTTTGTAGACGCCGAACATATACCCCAGCCCGATACAAACGTTTTTGAATTGATTTAACACAGTTTGTGCTTTTCGGTTTTTCATCTGGAATGAGGTTCCCCGAACTTTATCAACTTTCCAGTGGGCGTTTGAAAGTCCTGCTTGTGCAAATTTGCTTACAAGGTTTTTATTTGAGATGATTTGCATAACGACTTGGAGTGAATTTGCAATTTTATATTTTTGAAACTGATTAATCTAGTCAGTGATTAATACAAATAGTCAGGGAAAAATAATGTGAGTTTAAGGCCGTACTATGAAAATAATTTCCTATGTCTGTAATAAACTTTAACGACATGTTAGACAAGTAACAAAGTTGGTACAATATTTTGAGTCCCAGACCAATATGTGGTAAATAAATGATGATGAATTACATTTTAAATTTAATGTTAATTATTTAGATAGATGCAGCGACATAACAAAGCTTAAAAAAATCATTACCGTACTGTTACCAACGAAGAAAAATATGCACTTACATGATATTTTAGATAAGTACATAAATGTGTATGTCAAAACTAAAAATCATTAGCATCCGTACATAATTTTACATAGCGTTAGATTTTATTTACATTTTAATGGTTGACTTAACAAAATTTAGGTCCAATTCAAACTATTCCTTCGCGGTAACACGTTTTGTTTTAAAACTATATTATTTTGATAACAAAGCGCACATTGTGATAGAAACACAGCGAGAATGCTCTGCTAGTTTCTAATAGTTTCTAGTATGCAAGTAGGTACTTGACAAAGCTTGCTGTGGGGTGCATACACTTCCGATCGTTTTGTAGGTGCAAAATAATACGTTGCCTTAAAAAAGATCGAATTGTGACTACATTCGTAATTTTTGTTTGTCAAATACTTTTATCAAGACCCTTTAAAGTAAAAGCCTTATGTTTTACCCAACATCCTATTTCAGATATTCAACTCTTCTCTATTTAATTTCAAACCCTTAGATCAGATGTCCTTTATATTATTTTAGACTCTTAGCATTCAAAGAGTTGTTTGATGAACGTACAAAAAAAATAATTTGATAACTACACATGTTGCTACTACACATCAGATCATAAAATCCTCACTCTCGCTTTTGCCTTATACTCAGTCTAATGTTTATTAAACACAACTTATGTATTTCAATGATATCGAATATTATTATTTTCAATCGTCTCATATTACCGTCACGAATAATTCACTGATTCCAATGCTTGAAAATAAATGCTTTCTAAGAAACTTCAACAAAAAGATTGAAAACGTCGTTGATACAGTCACGAAATACATAATTTACTTTCCACATTTATAAAGTATTGAGATCGTCACGTGGCACTTATTCATGAAAGCGATTGTCTCCAAGTCGACCTCGGGAGTAAGTGGCGAAACTGATTCCGTAAGCATCCGGCCCGACGTTTGAGAAAATACACTTGGCAATACTTCGCACCATGAATAAGTGATCGATGCGCGACTCAGAGCTCTGTTAAGTACTGCATTAGACGCAGACACAGCGTTCAATTGTCTGATGGATCTCAATGGATCAGTCTATGCTTTAACGTCGAATGTTAGAAAAATATACGCGCGTTTGTGACAATTGGAGAGCTGTTCTCCGAGTCAATGCCTTTAATCCGTGTCGTGCCACATTTGTTAAACTAGATCGGTTTACTTTTATTCATGTTTTTCAAAATTTAAATATACACACAGTCTTTTTGATACAAATCCAAGTATACATACATATCGCCACACCCGTAATCCCCGAAAGGGTAGTCAGAGTTAATTTTTTTAAGACTTATTATTTTTGGTCTACATAAGTTATTTTTCTTGTAGATTTGATAAAAGTACTATATATTACCTTTTATATAGTAAGTAAATTATGGTTTGTAACACTGATTAATAATATGATAAATAATAATATAAGCTAATATCTAGTATATATTTTATATTATTTCCAACTAAGTTCCAGCAGAATAGGGCTTAAAGCAACGGCGATGAGCTAACGAGGTTGTGTCGACACGTTGCTTCTTAAACTCTTAAGTTAAATATTTAACTGTTTAGAACTTACCCTAAACAATTGAACGCACCTTAATTTCGTGATAATTTGCTTTGACCTTAGATAGATGAAGACAAATAAATCCAAAACGCTCTTCACAAACTTCAACTAAAGCGTTAGAATAGTTTAGAATATTTTAGCATACCATTCACCTGATGCTGCTATATTTTAGTCCTTGTTACCCTGACGGAAGGAAGAAACAGGGACGATATATAAGTTTAAAATAAAAGCTTGTGTATCTGATTCTATTTTTCTTGAGAAGTGCTAGACCAAGCTTAATGCTTGTTGTTTTAAGGAGAAAAGGTATCCAAATAAGTCTACGATGTATCATCAAATTTACTTTTAAAAGGTTTTTTATGATGACGATAGCAAAGGAGCATACGGACCATATGTTGGTTAGTGATCACCGTGGCCCATACGCACTCATAATACCCGAGGATTCGCGTATGTGTTGCCGGCCTTTAAGATAGGTTTCTTAAAATCTTTCAGCATTTATAAATAAATAAAAAATAAGCATCAGTAGCTTAAGCACTTGTGTTACGAATATCAGAATCAACAGAGATATTACAAATATATACTTAAGTATTTAATATTTACACCCAGACACGGAACAAACACAAGTATTCGTCATACGAATGTTTGTCCTGAGTGGGGATCGAACCCACAACTCTTGGCGCATGGGGCAGGGTCACTACCGAACGCGCCATCGAACCAGTCAAAGCATTTGAAAGTTAGATTAGTGTATGTTTAGGCTGCTGTAACGCCTAAATATTCCATAATTGATTGTGTTCCATTAAAAAGAATAAGAAATTAGCGCAGGTTTGGTTGTTAGGGCATTAAAATATTTAATTATTACATGAAGATCGGCACTAAAATCAAAATAAGTTTTATGTGGACTTCTATCTCCTTCATTAAACCAATACAGAAGTATCATGACATTGCTTTATGACCTTTTATAATTACCTATAAGTTTGATCAAACATACATACATACATAACATCACGCCCATAATCCCCGAAGGGGTAGGCAGAGCCAAAAGGGCAGCAAGCTCCTTTAACCACATTCAGCCAAAAACAAAACTAGGCTGAGTTAGATGGACAATTGTCAAAAAGTAGTGACAAGTGGCTAGCTTTTCGCCTACACAATCACACACCCAAACCCCGATATACCATTAGTCGTATTTTACGACATGCTAGGCAAGAACCACAGTTGGCACATTATTTTTAGGGACATCATTTTTTCCATCTAACCCAGCCCATTGTCCCAGACCAACATGGGACAATGGGCTGGGTTAGATGGAAAACTGTGAAAATTTGTAAAAATTGAACAAGAGTGGTGAAAAAGATAGTTTTTTTTTAAAGACGTTATTGCGCTCCTGCTTATCCCTCGAGGATATAGGATCGACTCCCTGTCAGTTCGACATGTTAAAAAGATACAATGACTATCCCAAACAGAAGAACATATTGGTGACTCTACTGGATCCAATGGCGCCAATATCGCCACTATTGATAGCCGATGCGATGTCTCGCTCGATTGCTACAAACGTGTTGTCAAGCATTGGCAACTGTGTTCAAATATCGCCCAGTTATTGCATGAATCGCAGACCAGACTCGAGATAATATCGACGCTTGTTCCAACAATGCTCGTTTATATGATTTAGCTGTACGCCAATTTGTGCTTCGTTTAAACACTTAACAATTTACTTACTTATAAATTAATTAAATTTAAAATAAAGGTTAGGGAAAGTAGGTATTAAAATTGTTATTCAATACTTTAACATTTATAACAATATTTTTATGCTTAGTCTTTAGAAAGTAATTACGATGTTACTCGCTATCAATTAAACACTGGGGGTCAAATATTGTCTTACGCTGTATTAGTTTTGTGTTGAGACATGTCAGCCACTTGTTACTTCTTTATACTATATTCCATCTATTCTAACAACATTTTTAGTTAGCCTAAATTAGAAAAAAAAATAGTTTTGGATTGCAAATTACTCCCATGTAGGGAATGCAATCTCGTTCTCGCGAGATCTCGTTCTCGCGAGATCTCGGCATTTTGGGCGAGATTAATCTCGGTCGAAAAATGGGGCGAGATCTCGCGAGATTAACGAGATTGTACTGGAGTATAAAAATGTGTCATTCGAAGCGCGGCAGCGCGCGAACTGACACGAACGGACCTTCGATATGCGCGGTAGGCGGCAGCCTGAGGTTGCGGTCGCGGGACGGGGTCTCGCTCAGCGTTGCCTCATGCGTGCGTGCGATTGGTCAAAAATTAATCCGAAAATAAAAAGCCGTTTAGCAGACGACTCTTTGGACATTTTGTGCTTCTTAAGGAGATATTTTCAAAATAATTCCTAAATTGTAATACATAGTGATTTGTGATTTTAATTGAACAAATATTTCATTTAATTGGTATATTTTGTTAATTATTAATCTGTAATTTTCGATGTTCTACTGTAGGTACTCAGTAGATATTGTTTGATATAATTTATTTTATTGTTATTTGATAGATAAATACGTAAAAGCGTAAAAGTATACTACTTAAAAGTTTATTTAAAAAATTTAGACAGTTACGTCAATCTATGTTTCATGCATAAAAAAGTCTTGAAAAAAATTGTGAAAATAAATGTTTTTATAATACATACTTATAGTTTTTATTATTATTTTCCTCATTTATTCAAATATTGTTATTATTTGAAAAAAACAAACACAAAACAGCTAATCTCGCGAGATCTCGAAATTGCCGAGATCTCGCGAGATTGATTTTCATACTCTCGCGAGATCTCGCTTGAGCCCAATCTCGCGAGATTTGCATTCCCTACTCCCATGGATTGCAGAAAATTACATTATATCGTAGATTTACAATTTCATCAACGATACGGGACAGGAATTTCTTTACAGTTTTATTTTAAACGTCGAAAAAAAGAAACGAGCATTCACCTACAGTACAACAGAGCGTATACAACGTGCACACAACAGAATTGTGTCTGACAGCAACAATTTCCTTTAGGTATCTACTGGGTGCAGAGTGAAAGAATTTCGTATGCTAGAGCTTGTAGCTAGTATTGAGCGTAACCGTTTCTTGTACTTTTAATTTTATTTTTCGTTACCATACTACTAAATAGTGTATGCTTCAAAATTGATTTGAAGCATAGAGGTAAGAATTTATCGATTTGCATCCTTATTCGGTGCCTTGTATCTGGGATTAAAACTGGTTCAACATTAAATACGACATTCAATCATCTTAGCTAATACAAAACAGGATCGGATACCACGATACGATTTTTACCTCAAAGAATAAGTATGGAAATACTAGCTTCTTATATAATTTCAGAGATCACCTAACGGTCTATATTGAGTTTAAAGCAACTTTCTGACAAAATTTCTTTTAAAGATACTTGCAACTTTTCAGAAATTAATAATAAATATATCTCTATACGATATATCTTTCGTCCAGCTTCGCTAAGACATTCTTGCATGATTAATAAATAGTTGTAAAGATGATAATTGTTATTCAAACTAAAATGAGTCGATAGTTAGGCTTTCATTCATTCAAAACGTCGCGATACCTTAAACTCATTAACATACAAAAGTAGATAACTTTTTAAGGGTTATTTTCGTTCCACTCGAACGTTGCTATTAAGTTGATGCCAATCAATTACCCAAAACCAACGCAAGGGTCCTAAGACAACCAACAGCTCCAAAAACTCCTTCAAAGTTCGACAGACGCGCCTGGATACTTTTAGCATTATTTACGGTTGAGTTGGACTCAACCTTGCTCAATGTAAGAACTGATCCGAAAATCGATAGATATTTCACGTACCAATTTTGTTTGATGGATTTTCTTCTTAACTTTATGTCCCATTGTTTGAACCTTGGTCCTGGATTTGATGAATCTGGTTATTATATAGAAGTGTCTGCCACCAAACCTTGGACCTCCAAATGGAAAATTGGATCGTCGTTACCCATCGATAGTTGTTTGAATGTAGGTTTCCAGAACATTGTACCGTGATGAAACCGATTTATTTCAAATAACTATTATATTAATTTTTACTCCTATCCAACTTGTCTGGTTCCTCTACTCAAGGGTTATGATGGATGGTGATAGACAGGCGCTTCAGTGTAATAACTCGTCTACTGTTGGCCATATGCCTCTCCTAACGAACGCCACTGAGCCAGATCTTTGGCTTTACTCATCGAGTCGAACAAATGCACTGAGAAAACTTAGTGACTATGGATTGCAATCCAGCGTCATTGATGCTAAATCCGGGTAGGCAGAGTTAAAGGAGCAGCAGGCCCCTCTGACAGAATTTCAATATCTAGTAGGGATTGAAATCCAGCGGCATTAAACCGGCACATGTCCCTGTAACCAGCTCATCAAAAATTGTTCTGGATTTAGCATTGCCATCCCTACTACTGACACAGAAGTCCCGTAAGATATCGTACCTATACGTATCCCTCTACTACACTACGAAATTCGCTGCAAAGTCTTTGTACTACAAACACTTGCAGGTTATCAACCGTTGGGTTACTTCCCGATTCACAATCACAAGCTACCGACATGTTATCGCCCCCGGCGTGGATTCAGCGCAAACTCCGTCGTTACCGCGGGATGCGGGCTGATAAAAGTTGCAGCCTTGCACCCTAGTGCATACATGGCGTGAGCTGCAGCTTTATGTATTCAAAGATCCGAATGTGCAAGAAGATACCTTTAAAGTGGGAACTTGACCAGCTATGTAGTATCAGTTTTAACAGTAATTGAGTTGGAGAAATCTGAGTTGACACGCAAAGTTGTTTTAAAACTTCAACAAACCAATACGAATTGTGACCTATAAGCTGATTGTAAAACTTAATGAATGTCTCGCACACACTATTTTATTAATCTACAATGCTCTTACTTTTAACAACACTATACAACATGCAACATAATACATGTTTGGGCAATTTTTGCTTAACTATTATTTAAAAAGAATAATTTTGCTATCGGATATCGTTGCATAATATTTAAAATCATTGGTAGATTCACCAAGATCAAAGAGATTGCTACTACAGTTTAATAATGTCCTAAATATTTTGAGTAATATATACCTAGTTATTTTTTATTCATAATCAATTCCTAATACATTAGTGACTGCAATGAGAAACAGTAAATAAAATGAATTGTCTCAGTCGCTTCTTCCGTTACTTCTCCCTATAATCCTCTTCATCACAGAGGTATTGCGACTTACAAATGCTCTCTACAGAGCTGTAAGGTAGCTTCCACTCAATGATTCGTCTGCTCCTCGATTCACAATCAGAAGTCGTCGAAATAACGTTCGCAGCGGGACCGCACTAACCCTCCATTAGTCTGGGCTGTAAAACTTGCAGCTTGCAGTCAAACTCAGACAGCAAATTGACCACGAGTCAGTGAAAAATTTTTGTGGGGTTATTATCCTGGATATAATTCTAATTATTATAATATTTCCATCTAACCCAGCCGATTGTCCCGTGTTGGTCTGGGACTCAAAAAAAATTGTGCCAACTGTGTTTTTTGCTTAGTATGTCATAAAAGGCGACTAATGGTATATCGGGTTTTGGGTGTGTGATTGTGTAGGCGAGAAGCTAGCCACTTGTCACTACTTTTTCACAATGTTCCATTTAACCCAGCCCAGTTTTATTTTTGGCTGAATGTGGTTAAAGGGGCCTGCTGTACCTTTGACTCTGCCTACCCCTTTGGGGATTATGGGCGTGATGTTATGTATGTATGTATGTAATATTATAAGCTCGACAGCATTTGTGGAAATATATTCATACTCCTTCGTACAAAAATTATTTCAGGTATATTTACATCAGGTCCTTGAAGGGAAAGTAGAGGCAAAGCAGCAGCAACTCTTATAACATTATTTAGCTAAAAGTTTTAAATTGAGTTAGGATCAATGTTAAATTGAAAAAAAGTGTTTAAAGCTAGCTAGGTACCTAAAGAATCACCCGATACTCCATTAGGAGACTGTCTAATGTTTTATGTTAAGAATTGTTTTAGCCAAGTGCTTGGCTAAAATAATTTTTCTAAAAGAAAAAATCTTTGGTCTATTATTATTAACCTAATATTTAAACGCACAGTACCTAAACATATAAATTATATTTTCAACCGATTAAGTTTAGAAAAAAAGTAAACTTAAAAAAGACGACATAATGTGGAAAATAAGTATTTATTTTTCTCGATCAAAAATCTGGAAATATTCTTTTTTTATAAAGGACTAGCAGAGCCCCGCGGTTTCACCCGCATAGTTCCCGTTCCTGTAGGAATATGGGGATAAAATATAGCCTAAGTTACTTCCGAATAATGAAGCTTTCCAATGATGAAAGAATTTTCAAAATCGGCACAATAGTTTTTGAGTTTATTCATTACAAACATACACACACACAAAAATACAAATCATTCCTCTTTATAATATTAGTATAGATTCGGAACATAATGCAAGAAGCATTAACAATGTGTCGTATATAACGAGCTGATACGGCACCTTCGTTAAAGTTACTAACTAGGTGCTCTAGGTATGCTAAGGCTAAGTGCAGAATATTAATTAAAATGAAAGAAGACGCCACTACTAATAAAACGTCTGGTTACTAGATTATTCGTTATAGGTACTTTTCACTAGTTTTATGAAAAAGATCCGGCTACACTTTTAAAATAAACCCACCATATCAGTCAGTTACACTGTTACCTAAAAATACAGCAAAACGACTTTCCATTTTAAATCCTCTGACTCTGTCGGTTTCAAGATTGGATTTTCTCTAACTACGCCAAGTACTTAGGCCTAATTTAAGACGTTCTCAACAAAATATTATAAGTCTGAATCCTATAGCTTCTCTACAGCTTCTAAGCTATGTAAAATTAACCTTAAACATAAGTTAGTCCGATTAGTAAGTGAACAAGTGTAGGTACTAACAAAACGTTAATGTATACAACAACCATTCAATAATGAGCTTTATTGCTATGTAATAAAACTCAAGTGTACACATTACTTTGCTCGTGACTGTACCCTTGTAAGGGTGGTGGCCTTGGCCCAAGCCCTTTAGCAGGAAGTGCCGATAATGTGATATGCGACGCGAAAAACCGTTCCGGCGAGGGTTATTTTCCAACAGAGCATTTTGGGTCCTTGAGTGTATGTCGTGATCTATGCTTGCGAAGGCTAATCTATATATCGTCGCTTGAGTTCTAACACTGCGCAACTCAATATTTTGAGTTTTTCAGTTGAGAGATTAAACAAATTATTTTTTATTTGTTTATTTTTTTTTCTTATTTATTTATTATGACAACCAACAAGTTAAACACTAAAACAACATAATCAAACAGAGAAAGAAAGTACATAAGCTTATAGCTAAGTGTCACCTTAATTTATTAGAGGTTGCCACGGCATGCTATGTGGACTACAATTAACTTTAATATGCGTATAGTTGTTTAAGGATATTCTATTTAATTCTGCCATAAATACTTTAAAAATTATGGTTACATTCTAAAATATAGTCTTAGGATGTGAAACATAATTATTATACTTTTATTGAGTCCCATATTGGTCTGGGACTTAAAAATAATGTGCCAACTGTGTTTATTGCTTAGCATGTTATAAAAGGCGACTAATGGGGGTAAATATATGGGGTTTTGGGTATGTGTTTGTGTAGGAGACAAGCTAGCCACTTGTCACTACTTTTTCACTGATTTTCCATCTTACCCAGCCCAATTTTATTTTTGGGTAAATGTGGTTAAAGGGGCCTTTTGCCCCTTGGACTCTGGCTTCCCCTTCGGGAATAATGGGTGAGATGATATGTGGTATTAAGTTTTATTTTATAACAAAGTAAAGCAATATTTTTAATCATATATTAACCATAATCCAAAAATTGTCTGGTTCCCCTATCTTAGGGTTACGAAGGTCAGATCGGCAGTCGCTTCAATGTAATTACCAGACTCGCTACATTCTGGATCAAGGTCTCAGCGGACCCCGTCTAAGCACGGGACATAACGCTAGGAAGATGATGATAAATCAATATTTTTAATAAATACAAATTGTAATAGGTATAGAAAAAGATAAAAATATAATTTAAAGAATTGCCCAATCAAATGGAATATTATTTCCGAGAAAATCGCTGACCGTAAGAAACGATAGCCAATTGAAACAAAATCCAACTTTTAACTTTTTCGTTAATTTACAAAGAAAAAATTATTGCGTTGTTCAAACAACGAATAAGAAGCCTCTGTATTTTCCTATATCGGTAGTACCTACTATTGCAATTGTTTCGATAGTCATCATTCATCTCTGAATGTTTGTATGCATGCCAAATTGAATCCACCACAACGTCTAAATTATGAATGAACATAACCCAAAAATATCAAATGCATATTTTTCTTTTAATATTTATAAAAGAAAACATGGGTTTATCGGGTAGCTTTTATACTCGGAATCTTTATTATTTTCTGTCATTTTAACTAACCTATACATATTTTGAAACTGATAGGTAATGAGACTATTACCTACATTATTTATAAGCGGTAGCTCCTTCTGTCAAACAAACACACAAAAGTCAAACACAAAAATGTGTCAAAATCTGTTACACAAAAATAAATGCTACCTCTTTAACACTAGAGTGTAGCTAAACTAACTAATCAAACAAATATTTATTTATAAATTGTATGTCATACTTTTGTATACTACCTAATAATCTAGGCCTAACACAATCCCGTGTTATATGTGGAGATATAATCATACTCTTTCGTACAAAAATCAATTCAGGTATATTTACATACCATTTACTTCCAATACCCAATACATAAACTCAATAAATGTATGTATGTGTATATATTAACTCAACCTTTCTGGACACTGAGAAACCAAGTTCAATGACACACATTTTCGTTAGATATTGTCTTTGATAGCACAACAAAACATTTATTCACATTCAAGTACAGCAAGTCAGATCTTACTTACCTCAAATGTGTCTATTCACTCTAGCCTTGAAGAGGGCTAAATTGTATCGTTGGGGGAAATCAGCAAGCTGCGTGTTCCACTCCTTATTATTTCTCAAGAAGAATAACATAAATAAAGAACGTGAACACAGTAGCCTCCTCCACGCAACTACGTAAGAGGATATAAAGTACTTCTTGAGAAGGTCGGATAAATGTGAGTGACAAAATGGACGACCTTTTTTACTAGAGTTTTGTACTTGAACTCTTTTATACTTATGTATTGTTGTGTTCCCTATTAGAGTTAATGAACATGGAAGATAATTTTAATGGTACAGGGTCGTAACTCAAACATTTTTATTTTATCGATACCGAATGTCATCTCCACTTTGCCTAAGAGTTAATTAAAGGAGAGTTAAAAAGTCATACATACATATCATCATACTATAATCCCCAAAGGCACTTTCGAAACAATTGCAATAGTAGGTACTACCAAAATAAACAAAGTTTACGAAAAATACAGAGGCTTCTTATTCGTTGTTTGAACAACGCAATAATTTTTTCTTTGTAAATTAACGACGAAGTTAAAAGTTGGATTTTGTTTCAATTGGCTAGCGTTGCTTACGGTCAGCGATTTTCTTTGAAATAATATTCCATTTGATTGGGCAATTCTTTAAATTGTGTGTTCACCTTTTTCTATACCTATTACATACATACATACATAATGTCACGCCTTTTTCCCATGGGGGTAGGCAGAGATCACGTACTTCCATTTGCTACGATCCTGACATACACCTTTCGCTTCTTCTACATTCATAAGTCTTTTCATACACGCTCGTCGGTTAAGGGTGCTGTTTACCTGACCTTTTGCTAATACATTACCAATCTGGTCATGGAAAGTCCGTCTAGGTCTGCCCCTCCCAACGGCTCCATTTACACTTGCCTTATATATCTCTTTGGTCAATCTTCTTTCATCCATTCTCTCAATATGCCCAAACCATCCAAGCATGCCTTTTTCAATCTTAGTCACTACATCTTCTTTCACTCCAGATAGTTCTCTTATTTCTTCGTTTCTTATTCTATCAGTCAGTTTCACTCCTAACATACTTCTGAGTGCTCTCATCTCTACTGCATTTATCCTACACTCGTGCTTCTTCTGCCACACCCAGCATTCACTTCCATACATAAGTGTGGGAACCAACACTCCTGTATGAACTGCCAGACGTGCTTTCTCAGACACTTTCCGACTGTTCATAAAGGAATGCAGCGCACCATTCACCATGTTGCCCGCATTCACTTTCCTCTCAATATCACTCTCACACTTTCCATCTCTTGTAAACTTTGTTCCCAGATACACAAACTCATTCACTTGTTCTACTTTTTCACCTCCAATCAAAACATCACATTTAGTCATCTCTTCATCCCTTTCAAAGACCATAACTTTCGTTTTACTAACATTTACATTCATCCCTTTCACTCTTAAAGATTCCTAAAGCACGTTCATCATCTCCTGCAAGTCTTCAGCTGAGGACGCAAGTAGCACTTGCCTTACCTATTACAATTTGTATTTATTGAAAATATTGCATTACTTTGTTATAAAATAAGGCTTAATAACACATATCATCTCACCTATAATCCCCAAAGGGGTAGCAGGTCCCTTCAACCATATTTAGCCAAAAATAAAACTGGGCTGGGTTAAATGAAAAATTGTGAAAGAGTAGTGACAAGTGGTTAGCTCGTCGCCTACACAATCACACACCCAAAACCCTACGCACCATTAGTCGCATTTTACGACACGCTAGGCAAGAACCACAGTTTGGACCTTCTTAATAAGTTAATAAGTCGTCGCCTTCTTTTCCTGTCAATTGTCTTGTCGTTAGCCCGTTTATTTTGAAAGCTTAGTTCTATGTTTGGCCCGATGGTCGAGTGGTCAAAGACCCTGGCCACGAAACCAAGGGTCGCGGGTTCGAATCCCGCTAGGGGCAAATATTTCGTGTGATGAACATGGACATTTGTACTCGAGTCATGGATGTTTATAAACATGTTTATTTAAGTACGTGGTCCGTTCACCTAGTATCCATAGTACAAGCTTAAGCTTAGTTTGGAACTAGGAAATTGGCGTTTCAGTCTTGAGAATTTATTATGTGTGCTCTATTTTAGTATAAAAAAAAACAGATATGCTTGCAACAACTTTATTTTTTTATGTATTTCCAACTACTTTTCCCCGTGGCTATGCTAATATAGAAAGCTAATGATTTATATTCCACAGTGAACAGTACTTCTTCTGGATGAAAATTAGCCTATAATTTTGTCTGTACCCCTGACAACGTGAATGTAATATTTTATGAACAAGTTGAGAAGTTAAGCCGTGATAAACTAATAAATGAGCAAGCCAACTTCACTATAGTAATATTAAATAGGCCAAAAATTGTTTCAATTATGTTGTAGGACCATAAAGCTGGCCCTTCGAAGAAACCTTAAATGATACAGCAGCCTGAACAATCAAATTAAGACAACTTAGTCATTTGCAAAACCTGTTTTGCGCAGTTTCGACTAATTGGGCAAAGTTATAACTGTTCAGTTAGTTATAAGTTGTATAACTCAAGTAGATAATATAACTGTCTGGAATCCAAATCTACATGGGTATACCATATTTAATAACTTACAAAGATTATTAAATGCAGAATCATTTTATAACTAGCAGCGCCTCGCGGTTTTACCCGCGTAGGTAATACCTGTTCCCATTCCAATACTGGGTGCAATGTAGGCTATATTACTCGCTGATAAAGTAGCTTTTCACTAGTGTAAGATATATTCAAATAGGTACATCAGTTTCGGAGCCTATTCATAGGCAAACAAGCAATCACATTTTTCCCTTTTATTCAAAGTGCGCTTATTTCCAAAACATATAAAGGTAATTTGTACCGTAGGTAATAAACTATAGGTAACGAATAAATATACTTAGACATGTCTATCAATACTGGTAATTGAACCTGCAATCTTTGATTACGCAGCAGGACTTCTAACCTCTAAAACAAACACCCTATCTGTAACTATCTAAAAGCCTTTTATATTTATATACATTTCCCCAAGCTTTTGCAACGCAACTTTCGAATTCAATTTATTGGCGACGTAGATACTATTTCCCCATTTCTCCGTCGCGTTTAGTTCTATATTTATGGTAGTAAGGTCAGTTACCGTTAAAATCTACACACGCTTCACTCAAATGTGTCGTCAGCAGAAACATCCATTCCCTATTTTCCCCGGTAAACCCTTAGATTGCAAATGTGAGTGTTGCAAGTCATGTTTATTGAGAATATTCGGTAGGTAGTAAAAATATTTGTATTTTTTTCTAGTATAACAACGAAACTATGGCTTCAGGTGTTATTAGCTTAATTAAAACACATTCTGCAAACGAATATATTTTCGTAGCTCACAATATTTCAGTACAAAAATACATTCGTAGTAGCACATAACTGCTACAAAATACTACTGTTATTATACATCGCTGTAGTTAAAACGTATTCTTAGCAATGCGTATTCATAATTCGTAGCAGATACATTCTTGTAAGCACGGTAGATGAATTTATAACAAGATATAACAATACAAAAAGCGGATCAGAGTAAAATTCCTAAGAATATTACAAAAGTTAGCACAGAATATCTTCAATGTTAAGAAACTTTACTGTCGATTTAATATATCTTCAGAATTCACGAGCGAACTACGCAAACAAAGCAGGTACGTATCTACTCCTTAATGCTTACCTACATTACAATGTGGGTTCCAAACATTGCGGTTCATGTTGTTCCTCCTCCAAAGTTCCAATAACTCAGTTAATTTCGAAAGCAATCAATATCTTCTGCCGACCGTACACCAAACGTATGGGAGTTCATATTTCACGTGGGTTAGAAATTCCTAATTGGGGGAACAAACTTTGCGAATTCACCTCGAGCGCTTAACTTGGCTCCTCTTCTTATAAGTAGGTAGTTTATTAGCATGTAATGAGACGCCTGTAAATTATTCTGTTACTTACGCGTGGTTGTCGTGCGGTGAGGCGATTTATGGCCTACGGATACTGAGTTATTGATTCGGGAATTAGCAAAGAAGGTGCATTGCGTGTGACAAGATACGACCTTTGTTGGAGTTAAATGCTTTTTATACCATAGATGGTAAATTAGTGTACCGCTGGCTTGATGGTAAACGGACACCTTAGCGTTTGCATCACATTTGGACGTTTGATGATTCATCGCCTTGGCCGCTTAAGGGATCAGCCGAAAAATACCTTAGGTTGTCCGTTATCAGCAGAGCATCTGCTAATCATTTAATGAAAGGAATCAGCTTGAGAGCCGTAGTTGCTTTTTATAAAATGTTATATAAAACTCACTGGAACATTTTGTATATTTACTTACATACATACATATTTTTGTGGCAGAGTTAGAGCTCGTTGGAATTTCCGAGTACAAAATAAGTACAATATAAAAAAAATAATGATAATGGAGCAATATATCCAACATGTGAAAATAAACTTGGAAATGATTCAAACAATATCCAAATCCTACCCTACACACCTTGTCCATCAAACTCGACCAACAAACCGGCCCGTCAAAACATTTTATTTTCTTGTTTTGTTTTAATTACGAGAACATACGCTCTTGAATAAAAGTATAACACATCCACCTGTTTCCAGTGGCCTAAATAAACTCCGGCCGCATTATAAGTATGGAAAACAGCTGCTATATTGTAGCTAATTAAATTATGAAAGCCGAAAGGTGAAAGCGCTCAGTAAATTTTTCTAAGGGATTTGAGAGTTCGTTTCATACAAACAACAACTGACAAAAGAACGTAACATACAGAAAAAATATATATATATATTTTCTTATGTGAAGCTTGTTCTACTTTGTTTTAACTAGGCCAGATAGATAATAAGTTGTATTTGATGTTATCTAGGAAATTAAAAAAGTATAATTTAGTTTTGATTGTGATATGTTTGTGGGATTGTAAGACCTTTGGAGGTGATGTTTTTTATTAACTTAATTAAATGAAAGAAGAACATTTAGTCTACATTGATTTTAGTTACAGTTTTCAATAGTAATTTAGTAAAAATTGCAATTTTGTGCCTTCTAATATTTAGAAAACGTAAAAATCCGTTAAATTACATCCATTATATTTCATGTTGTAATTACAAACTTGTTATAGACTATACGCACCTAGAACTTACTAACAAGATAGACTGTTATTCCGATCTATATCTTTTCAATAAAAGAAATGTCAACAAATGCGATGAAGGCGCGCAAGACTGGCTTCACGTTGTTACAGAGGATCCACTTCGCGTCGCTGAGCGTTCGCAAGTAAACTAGTAGTCGGAAGAATTTTTACAAAACAAAAATTGCATAGAACTCCAGCTAAAACAAGCCCGGAGTGGTCTTGCAGTAAAAATAGTAACTTGCTCCTTTCACAAGTTGATTGTGGCAGATAAATCAGTTTCTACTGAATAAAAAGGAAATTGCAAAAGCAATTGGCGCTCAGTGAACGAAGTTGTCATTGTTTTTTTCTTAAGCTGCAAATAAAACGAATCGGGAAATGTGCCTTCCAATTTGAGATGTGATTAAATGGAGTAATTGAAAATGTAACCCATTTAATTAGCTTAACTAATTACAGAAATCTAGGTATCTTCATCATCATCCTAGCGTTGTGCCCCGTAGGTACTTTAGCGGGGTCCGCTTTGACCATGATACAGGATTTAGAAAGTTTGGTAATTACGTTGAAGCGACTGAAGGTGAGAACGGAGAGAATGATCCACAAATTGCCTGGTTGGCCTATGCCAACCAGGCAATTTGTGGATCATTACACATCCATAGCTGTGAGCATGTAAGGTTTCATCACGATGATCTCACCGCCGGGCTAGTGGTATTAATACGTGTATAGATTTGAAAAATCCAGAGGTGCGTGTCTGGGTTTGAAACCAGCACCCCTTGGTTAAGAGGCACCTTTGAGCTACCACCGCTCACTAGTAGTAATCTAGGTCTCTTGATAGAGAAGAATTATGTTGCTTTTGTAGTATATCAAATACACGTCCATAAGCTTCATGACTTGTCTTCCTTTATATCATACTAGCTGTGCCAGCGGTGTCACCCGCGTTTATGGTTAATATTATTAAGACTATTTCCGTCATACATGATTTCTATGTAACTTTAACCATTCAGGCTGCACACGCGACGGAAGCTTAAAAAATGGAGTAACTTCTCCCGTTTTCCCAACATTTCCCTTTACTACTCTGCTCCTATTGATTGTAGCGTGATGAAAAGTATACTATCACCTGCCCAGGAGTATGAAGAATAATCAGTACCAAGTTTCGTTAAAATCCGTCGAGTAGTTTTTGTTTCTATTAGGAATATACAGACAGACAGACAGACAGACAGACAAAAATTTTACTGATTGCATTTTTGGCATCAGTATCGAGCTCTAATCACCCCCTGATAGTTATTTTGAAAATATATTTCATGTACAGAATTGACCTCTCTACAGATTTATTATAAGTATAGATAGCTGTCATCAATCTACAATAAGACCAAAGATAGTAACCACTGCTGTCATCTTTTAAAAATAACAATTATTTCATTTTTAAATGGAGTTCATTAAACATTATTACGTTTCGCGAATTTAAGCTAAAATTGGTAATTTCCAACAAGTACTAGCACCACACAAAATACAATAAACAGTATACAAGTTAAATAGAGTACATAAACTATACGCATACGAAACAACCGTTAGACACTACATATTGCATTATACTCTAAACGAATTTACTCCCTATTAATTAAGTGCGTCTAGTTCATTTGGCCGTGAGTTCCTCATTCCGTGTTCCAGTTCCTATTCGTAGTTCGAGCACATTTTAATGAACTATCCGCCCGCATAGGTCTGATGGATTGCATTCACTCCAGTTAGACAATGCCAGCATTCAGGGACGCTGTTTACTACCTATCTATATTTAACAATGGGGTATACTGGGTGATCGGAATGCTGATCTTATATATTTTTTAACTGAAATTATCAACATTATGATTCTGTGAGATAAATGCTTAATTTTTAATACCCATGTGAAACTAAGTCAAGTTACATATTTATTAAGTAAACTTTAAAATATTACCATACACCTATACAATATTTACATTAATAGATACCTATTGTATAAAAAAAAATTTTAAGGCACCTGACTCATTTTTTGTACTGTACTGTACCTAAATATGTTGCGATATAAGCAGTACGGCTTGCTGAGAGTAAATATGAGAGGGTGCTGGAGCTAAGAGGTCTAGGACATATAATAGGTATAACTGCAATCCCAAGTTTTGTGAAGAAGCGTCAATAGCACAAATCCCTTACACATATAGCTAGTATTCAGTCTTAATAACCCTTTTCATACGAGAAAGAGAAGAGAGGAGCATATTTTTCTTTATCAAGATATAACTTTTTAGATGATACGATTTCCTGCCGTCGAGCTACAACTCATTTCGATTAAACGATTTCAAGAAAAACAACTATGCATTAGTTATAATGAAACGCATGTAATTTAGAACAAGAATAGATCAAAGCAAAGTGTGTTACTTTAGACCTATAGTTCCCAACCAGTGGTCCGCAAGACTTATCATTTGGTCCGCGAAAGACCTGAAATTTGATTAGATTTAAATTAAAAAAAGTTTATTTATAAGTAACACAGACTATTTTCGACCTAGTGGTCCCTGATAAAAAAAATAAAACCAAAGTGGTCTTCAGTCACTAAAAGGCTGCTTTAGAACCTCACAAAACTAGAAAAAACTCGCATAATCTTAAAACGAGCTGGTTCAATCACCCTGTATTATTGCAATTGTTTTCTAGCGAGAATGCTCGAGCTAAAATCTGAGATGGTACTGCAGTAAAAGTTGTGCTTTCAGTCACAAAGCTTGATTTGAGACAATTTTAAAGTTCAGAGTTTCAAGAGGATCTATTTGAAACTTTACTATGAAATGTTTTATAATGATTCTTGCACAAAATTAAAGTGCGCCATTTCAGTTTTCGCAAATTTTCATTAGACAATAGTCAGACCTAGACGTAATTATGTTCCTAACTAAAAATTAAAGTAATTTAATTTTTTTTTTACCAATAATTGTTAAAAATAACTGGCTTGTAATAATTGATTGACTGTTGTTTTTCGAAAAAGGTTAGTTACTGGTTTCGTCTGTAATAATATTATTCTAATAAATTGTTTATCTGACTCTTAATAGTTGACTAAAGGCTAATGCGCTAAATACGTATATTATATGTTAATACTGTTTATGAATTCAAGTTTAGATACTGAAGCCAGCTGGAGAATATTAACTAGTAATGTTCAACTATGACTTATATTATAAATACGAAAATCAGTTACCAACTACTCTAGTATCATTCCTATATATAGGTACACTTTGTCAGTAGTACTGAAAAGGATATTAGTAGCTTTCATCTAGAATAAAAAGTATTGTTCCACAACGGTAGAAGTATACCTAACTTGGCTTTACAACTTACATGTTAGGGACGCTACGGGCAAAAGTTATATATGTATAGCCGATAATAATAAACACATAATTTCTACGCATATGGCGTGGGAAATTATGCTTGCAGTATTAGTATTAGTATAGAATTTATCTCCCTTACGGAGCTCAATTTAATTTATGGTGATAGTTTGGCTGTCATTTGACAACCGAGATAAATGATACAAGAGATATGTGTACATCGTTCTATATGATATATTTAATAGAAATATTTAGGGCTTCAAGGTCCAGAAGGGCTTCTCAGCCCTACTAACTGGAGAAGATTAGATTTCCTCAATATACGAATACTAAAACAAATACGATACTATTTAAAAGTATTTGTACGAAAGTTAATGTACGAATAACGACAAATGTAATTTCCGTAGTGATATACACCCTATTTTTCAATAAAGAAACTTTAGTTAAAAATTTATAGAAGAATAAATGTATTGAAGCTTGAATTATTTGACACAAACATTAGCTATTTTTCCTATGCCGTGTTAGAATCGTTCTCAGAGATAGGTTTTCAATTCAGAATCTACGTGATTGATTGACAGCGTACCTACAGATGATTTAAGATAAAAAAAACGGTCGAATTGAGAATTTTTTTTGAAGTCGGTTAAAAAGGAGCCTTCGAACTTCACACTGAGACAAATATACATAAATTGTAATTAATTAAAAAAAAAAATATCTGAATGGTACTTTAAATGATTCTAATTTATGTAACACTCATCACATTAATGTAAATTATGTTGTCTAATATTTATTTATTTAATTTTTATCTTATTTTGTATTTTCAATATCAAGTTGAAAAGCGGCTTCAATCCACCTAATAGAAAATCTAATAGAAAACTACCCAGCGCCGACTTCGCAATTTATTTTACTTCATGAAACAGACAGCTAACACCCCAGTTAACCTGAAGCGCTCGGCAACTCGCGAAGTGAATACATTTGGGTATGATGGATCGCTCCATCAACCGAAGTACCTGACAGATCTAATTGGAGACCCTTTGAGAATTGCATTTCAGCGAGAGTGGAAGGAGCCTGATTTCTATTGAATTAGTCTGCTAATGGGCCGCCGCGTCTGAAGGTCTTCGCCTGTTCTGGGTATCGCAATGAAGTTGTAAAACTTCTTTCGCCTTATTCAATAAAATTTTTGGAGGTAAATTTGCATTATTTGAATAGTTTTTTTGTGAAAGCCATTATCCTTAATTATTTTTGAATTAAGTGATAGATAGTGATAGAATGTGCCAACTGTATTCCTTGCCTAGTATGTCATATAACTAATAGTTTATCGGGTTTTGGGTGTGTGATTACGTAGGCGATGAGCTAGCCACTTGTCACAACTGTTTCACAATTTTCCATCTAACCCAGCCCTGTTTTATTATTTGGCTGAATGTGTTTAAGGGGGCTAGTTTCCCTTTTGACTCTTCCTACCTCTTAGAGGGTTACGGGCGTGATAATATGTTTGTGTATTTAATTAGCCTTTGTAAATTTTAGAACTTCAAACTAATATTTTGAGGGAAAATTATGACAGTAATTCTGCAAAACATCTAATTTATTGAAACCTACTATTGCAAAAAATATAAAATCTTTTAATAGTACGAAATAAGTAACCTATATCTATACTTTAACTATAAAAAAATTAAACTATAAATAAGGATAGCCATATCAAAAGCAAAATTGAAATATAAACTTAACACCAGATTTTATGTAATGATTGAATTTTCGAAACGCTTCAGCTTTAAAACGTTTTACGACGCCTTTCCAGTAGTGTTCCGTTAAACTATTTCCTCTTGCGAACGACGCCACCGTTAAAAGTGCAAGTGTCCTGTCGAAGAGTGCACATAAACGACGCCAGCTGTGACGGCCTTCGTAGGAGACCAGCTGCGGGTCAGCTGGCTCGTAATAGATGAATAGGATGGAATGACGTTTCGCTGAAGTTTTATGTTGGTGGATACGAATAAGTAGTAAAAGGCGAATAATTAGGTATTAGGTAAGTATATGAGTTAGTAGACGATACACTTGCCACTGCTTTCCACAACTTATTTTTTCAAATTTATTTTTGATAAAGGTTTGAATTGGACGTTGCTTGGTCGCTACGACACATTCGAGAATTGCGGGTGTAATATAATGTATATAAATAAGAAGGTAGGTATGGGTGCACCATAAGTATTGCCGTCAGTTTTTTTCTGCGCTAACTGTACAAGCGGTTTAACCTACCTTTTGTATAATATTATATATTCCTAGATAAATGAACTATACAATACAAAAATATTTTTATATTAGTAAGTATAGATATGCATAATATGGTGCTTAAAATATATATTTTAAGCTGTATTTTAATCCAATCCATTCTTCTTCCAAAACATTTGATATAGCTTAATGTAAGTCATTCCTTTCATAGAAATGTATAATTTGCGTTAAGTCTGGATACCATCAAAAATTCCGAAAACGTCCATAGCTGCTTCCCTCAGCTACTAAGGACGCCCAATAAAAGTGCACGTTTCCCGTCAAAGAGTGCACATAACCCGGGCCCAGCTGCGCCCGAGCGTGTCAACCGACCGGCCACTTGAGTAGCATATTGGAACGGGGGTTATTACCGTGTAAACTTATTTGAAGGGCGTGTTACATATTACAAGAATTTTTCAGCATTGCTCCACAGCTTTTTTATTTTTCTTACTTACTGATATTAAGGATCTCAATCCGCAAGAAAGTAAAATGTCTTAACCTACTAACCAATATGCTCACTAATAATTGTAATATCAAAGTTACTTTATCTGTCTACTTGTTAAGTTTTCATGCCTAACTTTTAATTAATGTGATGAAATTTGGTATAAATACAAAGGTTAACTGTCCCTATATGCTCGATCGTCTTCAATTGAGCGTGCCACGCAAACCACCACGCCATGTTGTGACAAGGATTTTTTCAGTTCCATTACGGAAAACTAACGTCAGTCGTAATTCTCCGGTGGACAGAATATACAGCGAGTACAATCCTCTCAATGCCAGGGCAGATGATCTGGATGTATACTATGATAATTTATCATCATTTAGAGACAAGGTACTGAGACGTCTTGCGTAATTGGTAGTGTTGTAGTGTATTATTAGTATTTTATTATTTTTATTATGTCAATGATATAGTGAATGTCGTATATACCTTTAATAGGGGTACATTTCAGAATTTGTCCTGTAAATGTCTACTTTTAATGGTTTAATACGTACACTGTTTGTATATCAATAAATAAATAAATAAAAGTTTTACCAAACTTCATCACTATCAATTAAACCCAAAGCGTGCGTACGTAAATACATATTAGGTTATTTTTACTCGGGAATTGATGATAGAGTGAGAGATTGATAAGAGACCATAGGCACATAATAGTATTAATAGTCTCGGCAACTTATACTTGTATTATTATTATTATTGTATTTACTTTTTTTGTCACTTCATACCACAAAAACAAGAAACCAAATCTATTCAAAAGCGACTTAGAGCGATCTCAATGAATCTTAAGCTTTCAGAATCAAAAGCTTCTAAATGAGCCCATTGAAAACTTAACCCTTGGAAACTTAATTTCCAAAACTTATCTTTCAGACCTAAGCGTAAAAGGTAATCAAACTAAACTTCAAATCTTTTAAAGAAGGGTAATTCAGGTCTACAATTGTTTCAATCAAAATGCTCTTAGAAAAACTATTAAATAGAATAAAATAAAATCCAATTACTTATCTCTTCGGACACTTCCCATTAGGTTTTCAAGTGTAACGTACACCAACTAGTCCCTTGAGATATAGTTTTTATAATATACTCATTGTTATGTTACTTACTATAATAGGTACTGCTTTTCATAACTTCATAAACCTAATCAAAACAACTATAAAATTATCTACTAAGAATATTAAAGCAACAAGCCCGATGCAAAGTCTGTGCAAGCGCATTTTCGTGTCCAATGAATGGTGCTTAAAAAATTGGAATGTCTCGCCAATATCAAGCAATTTACTGCAATTGCAAGCAATACGAAATATATGGAGCAATAATAGGAAGTATAATTGCTTCACTTGTTGCTCTACCCGGTAAATGCCGTTCCTGTTGAAAAACTGGTTGTTATAAGAGCACTCTGCTACATGCCCCGGCTAATATAAAATGATGAATGATCGATATTTAAAATATTTTTCTTGAAAATCTTTCTTATTCATGTCTGTAATTAAATGAGCATATTTTTTGCTTGAAATCTTGTTCTTCCTAAATGAAGGACCGTTTGAACCATACTGAATAAAACGAATCTGATTTACAATAAAACACTGCCTATCTGACTTTCGAAATCCTTAGAACTACTAAGTATTTGTTGATTGTTACACAACGATAGTTGTGTGTAGATTTCCTTACGATATGTACCGTCACCGTCGAGCAAGTGATGTAAATAGTACATAGATCTTTTAAAATCCAGATATATCTGTCCAGGTTTAAACCAGCACCCGTCACATATGTCCCGTCCCATGAAATTAAATAAAAATTATTTCAAAATGATAATAAAGTTTTATCCCCCATCACTCATATGACACCTAAAGTCGTAAGATACTAAATGCTAAAACTAAGTAAAAGACGTTAACTAATATACAGTCAAACCCATATCGATATATCAAACACCAGCTATGCGTGAAGCTGGTTCAAGATAATTCATTCATGTACTTTATGAAACGTCGGCTTAACTCGCCACATTTCCAGTGCCGGACTGGACTGGCAGGCTAATTTCCGCGGAAAGCAAACGTGATGAAATCAAAATGTGAGAGGACATATCATCTTCGTTACGTATGCCACTGCAGTTTGATTTCACGGATGTCACTATAATTTGTGGGCCAAAATGTACATGTACTGGAGTACAAAATGTACTGGAGTTGCCTTGTACACGCTATTGTAAAGCGTGTACAAGGCAACTCCAGTACATTAAGCTATTGTAAAAACAGGACAATTTTATTAAGCTTAACATAAAAAAACACTTTTATCTAGGCTGTGCATCTAGGCATGTGTTCCTTGCCTAGGATTTCGTAAAAGGTGACTAATGGTATAGCGGGCTTTGGGTATCTATATGATTGTGCAGGCCACAAGCTAGCCACTTGTCACTACTTTTTCACAATGTTCCATCTGACCCAGCAACTTTTATTTTTGGCTGAACACCCACTATCCCCGAAGCTGATTCCAACCACCTTTAACCGCACTTATACCTACATAAAAAAAATATGTCGAATTTTGTGAAACAGTAGTGACAAGTGACTTGTTCCACATATACACTATTAGTCGCATCTCACGACATTCTAAGCATTGAACACAGTTGGTACATGGAACCAATTAAGTAGATATAGAAGGTATGTACTTGAAACCAAAGCTACACCTCGTGTATTCCTACGCTAAATGTCGAACCAATTTTAGAACCTATATGTTCAATTATAATTTAATAACAACAAACCCTGTTCTTTAGCTCAACTTTTGGAGTTACCCATCACGCCCACTCTGCCATCATGAACTCGCCCACGCAACTGCCTTATCATAGCAATTGTGGAACTTCAATTGCTATCACAAGATAGCGACTGTAAAAGCGATAGAAACTTTTTAATGTCACTGCATTGTAAAGTTTTTCGACAAGAATTGTAGATGCTGCATGAATCTTGCATTAAACATTCTTCAGGCGCTTTAAACGATACCGTTTCCACATTTTAGTTAGAGTTCCACCATGCGAATAAACTTGAAAATGTTTAGCAATTCTTACTTAATATCTTTTTCATCTGTTTTACTAATGGGTAACTGATAATTACTCATTTCAAACATCAAATTAAAAAGAAGTAGATAATAATCACAGTAATTACTGTAAATTTCTTGTGTCTTTCTAAAATATGACTGATCCGAGTAGTTTTTCGTTGATTAGTTATAAAGATATATTAGAAACTAACTTCTATACATTTACTGACGTCATCATAGACATACCATTAACTAAATCTTATTTGAAGGGTCTTGCTAGGTATCGAGGATAGCTTAGGTTTTAAAAGAAACCGCTGCTATTGAATTCTATAAAAGCTGGCTTAGCGCTTAAACCGTCAAAAAAGCCTTAGATATTTGGAAACTAACTTCTATACATTTACTGACGTCATCATAGACGTACCATTAATTAAATCTTATTTGAAGGGTCTTGCTAGGTATCGAGGACAGCTTAGGTTTTAAAAGAAACCGTTGCTATTGAATTTTATAACAGCTGCCTTAACTCTTAAAACATGTCAAAAAAGCCTTACGAGTGTCTGTTTGCTGACAGTAAATATTCGCCATAGCGTGTTTATGTTGTTCGTCTTTATTATGTTTACTTAAATTTGATTCTTGAGAAATACGTTTTTATTTTGTTATTAAAAAAGTCTTAAAGATTTGATAAAATCCTTATTAAAAATTGTGAAATTAAATTTAACGCTTAATGAAATCGACATAGGACATTATTACTTTAAGCTCAAGTGAGCAGCAGTTACCTCTAGTTAGCCTTTTAACCACTACTACCAAGAAAATAATAACTTGACATGCTGGGCAAGTAGGTCGTTAACCAAAATCGGAGCAGAAATTTAGTTGTTCAGACCTTACCAAAAAACAGAAAGGTTACCTACTAAATGAAGAAAATAAATTTTAACATATCGGTCATGTAATGGACTCGTGACTCCCAAAAGTAAGTACCCTTTCCCAGCCGGTCGCGTTTGATGGCTTAGCTCTGCTTGCAATCCCATTTAAGCAACACATCGGTGTAAGCATCGTCGTCATCAAGTCCTCGAGCAATACCGCTAAGCACTGATGCCATCTCGTAATGAAATGCAAACACCACCAGGCTTCCTTATTGCGTCTCATTAATCTTTGGTGGCTTCACTTTTTCTGCGGCTTCCACAATTTGTACACAGATTTTTCATGATTTCCTTGTTGCCTTTTCCTTGTTTGGCCACGTATACGATAACGTTGATAATGGCGTGTTTTTACGTCTATTTTTATTTTTGAAGCAGCGCTTAACTTGGAGTTCATAAAAAGATATGAGACAACAACATACTGACTGGGTGGGGTTTATACCGCCCGGCTTAAAACCAATGGCCACAAGATGTTCGCAGAGCTAAAACCAAATGCATTTTAATATAAATTTTGGTCTTATTTTACAAACACTGATGTATTTGGTGTTATAACTCAATGTTCAATGTATGAGGACGCTTAGCGGTCAGTCACGGATTTGTCAAATGTATGTACTTATAAATGGTGATTACTATGCGTGATAAGCAAGCCCGTAAGAAAGCCACGGTTCAGTTTGGTTGGTTCTTCTACGAAAAAGTTTAAAATACTATGACAATTGCACCAATATTATACTTAATCAGATTAGCTAAAAAATCATATCAACTGCAACGCGAAATAATATTAAGAACAAGATTCTAAACCTACATACTTAATCAAAGCAGCAATCGGTATACCTATGTATTCAATCAAAACACTTTCAAGTAAATGACGAGTTCCGAATGTATTGGTCAGTCAGTCATTTGTCAAATGTATGTACTTACAAATGGTGATCACTATGCGTGATAAGCAAGCCCGTAAGAAAGCCACGGTTCAGTTTGTTTGGTTCTTCTACGAAAAAGTTTAAAATACTATGACAATTGCACCAATATTATACTTAATCAGATTAGCTAAAAAATCATATCAACTGCAACGCGAAATAATATTAGGAACAAGATTCTAAACCTACATACTTAATCAAAGCAGCAATCGGTATACCTATGTATTCAATCAAAACACTTTCAAGTAAATGACGAGTTCCGAATGTATTACATTGAAGTTGCAAGGGATCGTCCTCAAGACGGGTCTTTACGGGTACGTTTGTGAATTCCATAACAGAATTAGTTACCCTTGCCGTGGTGAGAGAAGGTAACTCGCGTTATTATACTTGAGAATGATAATATTCTTGAATATGAGCGGAGCTAGCTCGATGGTAAGAACTGGCGCATCACAAGTAAGAGATATTGGTTCGAACCCGGGTATGTCTTCTGGATTTTTAAATTTAAATACGTACATGGCGATGAAGGCATAGATAGCCGGAAAACCTGTACATTGCACTAACTATGGATAAACTATGGCCTTGTCTATCTGGTTCCCCTATCGGAGGCTTATGAAGGTAAGTTCGCTTCAATGTTATAATCGGAGTCCCTAAATATAGGTTCATAGTCCAAACATACCTCGTCTAGGAATAGGACTCAAAACTAGGCTGATAATTAGATGTTTAAGCTTCATTATCTCTTAATTGACTGTAATTGAGTTGCTCCGATTCACCCAATGGTTGCTATATGAAACATGTGTTCCTCAAGTGCCACACGGCTTACATCCGAATCAGCAAAATTTTTGAAGTCACATCAAACCTGACCCGAATTCAAACAATCAAAGCTAATGGCAATAATCAAGGACAGCCTTCAAACAAAGGACAGGAAAGTTAAATGGAGCTGTTTTATCTGCGGGTCGAGAATGGCGGTATGGGGCTACAAATTGAATAATTATGCTCGGGTATTGTCCTCTCGCGTCGATAATTGCAGCTGACCCGACACTTCGGAAAACGCGTTCAAGTGCCCACCAGCTGAGATGGCTTTTGACATCATCATTGTCCTTTATCCAATACAACACAAAAAGAGACATTGTTACTTCTGCATTCACGATTACGTACAAATACCTATTTTATTTGTTTTAGGGCTTGGAAATCACTGAGTTACGTATAAGTATCACGTAAACTTTATTTAAGACTAAAAATATAAATATTTAGAAACTTCTAATTATGTAGGATTTTTATGTCCCGCTTTTGACGAAAGAATCCCGCTTTTTTATTCAAAACTTGCAAAAAAAAATTTGGCAATCATACATACTATCACTTTGATATATAATTGGCGGGTTATCACCATAGGTGTTGGTACAACTTATAGCTGAAAATTAAACTGAGCTAGGTAAGACGAAAACATGTGAAAGCAGGGACAAGTGGCTGGCTCATCACCCGCATAATCATTTGTGATTGTGAAAGGCGACCAATGGTGTACTGAGCATTGGGTTTGCCCAATACCCAGTACACCATTAGTCGCCTTTCACGTCATGCGTGGCAAGCAACACAGTTGGTAAATTCATTTATACATGCGCGTGATTCCATTTTTTTTATGTGGTTTCAAGCCTATTCGCTGGCTATGTCTCATTAGAAGCGACCCATTTTCTTTGATCCAAAATTCTGAGCTAAATTTCGATGTTCTTGATGGCCCGAATCAATCAGTGATAAGTTGACCAAAGCAGACCGAATTGGTCGTCAAGAATCTGAAACTTATTAGTTTTGATGGACTTCAACCTTCATTGAATGTGCTGAAATAGACAAGGTCAACGACCTCAAGCGTGAACAGTGTGAAATAAATAACCTCCGTATTACCCTTTATATCTAGATGAGAAGAGAAGAAGGACATGTGACAAAGAGAGTGATGAGTATGAATATTAGTGGATGGAAAGGAAGAGGAAGGCCAAATAAGAGATGGATGGATTGTGTGAAAGAAGATATGAGTAAAATGGGAGTGGGTAGCTTGATGACGGCTGACCGGGACGTATGGAAGAAGAAGACATGCTGCGCCGACCCCAGATGAACTAGGAGAAGGGCAAAAGGATGATGAACCCTTTATATTTATTGTAAACTAGCTGTGCCCCCTGTTTCACCCGCGGTTATGGTTAATGTTATATAGCCTTAAGCCTTCCTATATAAAAATGCTATCTAACACTGAAATATTTTGCTAATCGGACCAGTAAGTACATAGTTCCTGAGATTAGCGCGTTCAAGCCAACAAATAAACAAACTCTTCAGCTTTAAAATATTAGTACTTATACATATATTAATACGTGTGTTGTAAATATATTGACTGGCCCGTTAGTCGAGTGGACAGAGACCATGGCCACGAAATCAAGGATCGCGGGTTCGAATCCCGCTAGGGGCAAATATTTCGTGTGATGAACATGTATATTTTTACTCGAGTCATGGATGTTTATAAACGTATTTAAGTATGTGTATGGGTTCACCTAGTACCCATAGTACAAGCTTATAAGCGTAGTTTGGGACTAGAGAATTGGTGTGTCAGTCTGAAGAATTTATTTGTTTATTATTTATTATATACGAAACGTCGTATTTTAACGATAAAAGTTTTTATGTAATTGGGAAATCAAGTAATACCTATTAATAATTATACGTAACTAAGATACATTTTTCCACTAAACATCTAACACTTATCATATGTTACAAAGTGGAAAGACTGGTTAAAAAATCAAAAATCATTGGATAAATAAAATTCGTAATTCGGTTTTATAGCCGAAAAAAAACGGAGGAGGTTATGATAAAATGCAATCAATATTCAAACAATATTTATTTACGATTTAGATTTTTAAGGCCCCTTAAATTGACGAAGATAATAACAGAAGATCTATTAAGTATATAATTTCATATAAAAATTTTGCTATTTTGATGTGGATTTATATAACAGACCAACTGATGACACTACGCTAAACGACGGAATCCTCCACTAACCACTCAGGACTTGCGTTTGTTCGGTTTAAGTCTAGATAACTTTTCGCAGTAACCTCCAGACGCTCATGTTTGCTCGTCCCGATCGCTATAGAAATTTCAATTTGCTGTGAAAGCACATCAAACTTTCGTCATTTTTAAACGAAAAATTCTATCACAGTGCTTGGCTTAAACGGCATTGGGTACATCTCATTTTCTAGTTAATATCTTGGAGTTATCTTTTACGAGTGCCGTCCTCAAGCCAAAAGATTTTATTCGAGATTAGCGGTGGAAGTGTACGTAGGACGCCGTGGGTATGCCACTGGCACTTGTATTAGCATGCAATTTTCCATATTTTGAACACATTAATGTCGAATTACTTACGTTGTGGTGGTTTTTGGCTTCAAATATAATTGTTTGAGCTCTATTTCACAAGATATATCGTCGTATACGTTTTGAATACAAATATTCAACATCGAATTTAATGGTTACTTGATGTTTATCTTATTTATCTTTTCCTTTAATACCTACGTATGTTTTCTATGTTCTATGTACCTACGTATGTTTTATATATTTACGTATAATTTCAAAAGAAAAGTCAATCTAGTTTATTTTATCCTACTATAGTAGCCCTAATGTGTTAAGTTAAAACATGAGCCTGATCACTTACAGAAAAGTTTTAGATAGTTACAGTTTAATTGAAGATACTAAACAAAAGTAGCAAAGGTAATGATGACATATTAAATGAACTGGTCAATACTTATAGTGTGTTCTAACTTGTTTTGTTAAACGATATAAAATAATAAAACCACGCTACCCGTATCATATGGTAAACATAAACATTAACAATATAGCTGCGTGTAATTTATGTTAATAACTTCTGAATGAAAGTTAAATGGCCATGACATAGGTAAGGGTTTAAGCGAAAATTCATTATTAATAGAATTTAACATCCTCGTCAGTCGATTCCAACGGTAACTTAATTACGCCTTCGAAATTTTGAGAGGTACACCGAAATGACAGACAGGATTTTGATTCAATTACCCCGGTAGGTTACATTTATTAAAAAAGTGAAAATAAAACCAAAAAGTTTATTTTAAGTTATGAACTTTACACGGTGTTTTTTTTTTTTAATAATATTATTCCACCCAAAACCCAAACATCATATTGATTTTTTTGGTTTGGTATATAAAACATGCCATCTTAAGTGAACATGTTGCAATATCGTTTTTATTTACCAATAAGGCATAAATCCTATTGTACATCAGTCAGTAATAAGTATCTTCAGTAAATGTCTGAAATCATGTACTGCAGACTTGGAATACCTAGATACAATGTGGTGAAGTAGATCCGATCCAATCTTTATAATGTCCCGAAGTTATTGAAACGTATCTGTGAGAATATGCACATCAATTTATCTAATATTTCCAATTACTTGTTAACACTGTATTACAGTTTCACTAGACCAGATATGGATTTGGAGTAAGTAAAGCCAAAAAATTCAAAAGTGAGGTGTTTTACAACTTCCATTTATTTTTCCATATCATAACAGTTTGAGTGAACTTGTCCGAGAACTGAGATGAACGAAAAGTATTGGAAAAGCCGTGGGATTTCTTGACATTAAACCTCGACTTTCTAAGAATTCTCCATAGATTGTGGGCAAATGTGGTTTCTTCAGCATACTTTTATGTATTTAGTCGGCGCGTAAAATAGATAGTAAATCTATGAATATACTTATAAATGGTTTATTGAGGTAAATATAACTTGTAGGTTTGTTAAGTTCAACGCTAAATCTGTTTGTGGAGCAGGCTTTATAATTATGTTTTTTTATACTTTTCTATTATAAGTTCTGCTTCTACTTTGGTTATAGAATACTAGATAATATCAGCTGTTATTTGTGAAATGTTCCAAGGTTTCGATCAAGTTTGTTTATTAATATGCCATCGACCTACACGCCTCCTTACAATAAAAATAACCTAACTATTAATTCTTATAAATTAAATTCAATACTGGTTTTAGACTCGTTCTTAAGTTGCAATTTTTAAGTTAGGTAATTTTCATTTTATTATTAGGTTGCTAATACTGACGAGTTACTGTAAAGTTAGTAAGGATTTCTCATGCAAATATTAAACCTCTGATATCAGAATGGATGAAAATTTTGTTATATTGTATTTTTATAAATTTAAAACAAAAATAAAGATCACGATGAATAAAGCAGTTGTACCACGGATTTCGCAAGGTTGATATCACGAAGGACCCGCAAGAAACTTTATAAGTACTTGCTCTTCTGACTCCTTCTGTATGTGAATAATGGATGAATTTAACTCCGCAAGTCATGTTTAGATATTGGATCCGTCATTCTTGAGCATCTCCTTGACTCCAAAAGCACGTTTCATAGCTACCTTAGATGACATTAATCATAGTAACTAAGCCTGTTTTAAATATTTGGGGGCGGCATTTAATACTAGGTACTGTAATTTTAAACAAGGCAAGTATAATTAGTCACTCGCAATACACGTTTTTACCGGCCAATCCGGATTTCCAGCACCAAGCTTTTTGTCTCTGACAAGTCTGTGTCTGTTTTTGTCGAGGTTAGAACCTTGACAAATCCTTCGCAATATTAGGATTAAGAGCCTCACAAAGAGATCCTTTAACAATCAATTTGGAAGTTGGCATACAATTATGTTTCAGTTTCAAGAAGAAAAACATGTCTAATGTATTGTACATAATAAATAACTGTATTGGGTATATCAACACATATCGCGTCGCAGTCACGTATTAAGTACGAATTGGTCACACACTTGGCCACAAATACCAGTTTCTTGTATATCTACTCCCTGCATAGAGACCTCCAAAATCAGACCCGCATCCTTCCATTGTGCTACCACCGCCTCGCATAGCAGATTTTAGACAACAAATTGTCTTCAAGTCCAACTACTCAAGTTTTATGAAACAAGCACTAACATAAAGTAAAAGGCTTGCAATAGAAGTGCACTGGGTCTATTCAGTGTCCCAGTAAGCGTCGGGGGAGCTCCCGAGGGTCAGCATTAGCCGAATGGTCCGCGAACTCCCCTCACTGTTAATGTAACTCCCGCAAACTTCGCCCTAATTTGATAAACACCGCGAAATAAACAATGGATGGCGGGGCAAGTGTTGAATCTAGTTTGCCGTTGATAGTCTTCAGTGATTTTTCTCCTAAGTTCTGCGAGAAGTTGTGGGGTGGTGGATAATGTTTTATTTGTTGGATATTTTTCCTGATTGTTAAAGCTTGTACTTTATGGTTTACTTTTTATTATTAGATCGAGAGTGCCACGTGTGAAGTAACAATGTGATTGAAAGCCACAAGGAGAATTTTGTATGCAAGTGAACTTGCTGTGATCTGATTGGCTCACCAGATTTGACACATGTCTATTCATAACAAGATGCTGATCGCAAAATCTTTATGAATTGTACATCGAATGAATGAATGAAATTAGATTGACATTAAACAACGGTTGACATTTTGTCAATAAGAAGTATAAAACATGTTTTTTGCTAGTTACGTCTCTACAGATTACTACATTTAGTTAAATTTATTAAACGTATACCGTCATATAACTTTCGATAATTAACCATTTTAATTTCTGTGAATCAAATGTTTACTACAGCCAAAAAATTATTCTTAATTTACAAAATAGTACGTTACCCGTGTAGTCATAATCAATGTAAAAATATTCCCAACTGATGATGTTCAGTGATCCCTAGCTGATGTCCTCGCGGGAAACTACAAACTCAATTGTTGTTTTAGGATGCCTTTGATAAACTATTCAGTATCGAGTTTGGGCCCAAAACTGTTATGTTAGCTTTCCAAGCGCACAGACTTTTACTCCGCTGTTGCTTTAGTTTATTCACAGAGTTGAATAACTCATACTGGTAATGTCATTTTTAAACATGACTTCGTGATTTCGACTTATGAAGCAGTCCTAACTAATTTAAAAGAATAGAGAAATGTATTAACACGTTAGGAGAAAAGTTAGGTTATATTTCGCGCGGAAAAGACTACAGACAGTGCCAATTAAAGTAGTTATATTAAAATAATGAATCTCACATCATTTGTCAATAGTCTAAGGAGTTTATACATATTAGAGTAAAAAAGTTTAATTCGATTGAGCTTCAGCTTTATGAAACTATTAGTTTTATAATTGGCTTTTTAATCTCAAAATCCTACTTATATTATAAATGCGAAAGTTTGTATGTATGGATGGATGTTTGTCACTCTTTCACAAAAAAAAACTACAGAATGGATTTTAATGAAACTTTAGAATAATATAGCCCATACACCCGAATAACATATAGGCCACGTACCACGCGGGCGAAACAGTAGGCAGAAGCTAGTATCTGGTATATTTTTTTACACTGCCTTCACAGAACTACCCTAAACAATAAATACAACACTTAATCACTCAAATTCCATTATCTTGTAAATAAACTGCCCATCAACCCCAAATATTTTCTTCTCTCAAAAATAATTTTACTAAGTGACTTCTCAATGAAAAAACAATGATGTTAAATTGAGCGTGAAAGCATTTAAAACCCTATGGGACTCTTTTCATCACACTTTTACAAAAACTTCGTCTGCTTTCCGAGAAAATTCGTTTAAATTAACCCAATGAGTCATTAGGGCCTCATTAATAGTCTAGACCCCACCGCAAAGTACTGAAATACCGGGCTAAAGCCGAAACGGAACATCGCTGAGACATTTTAAAATTTATTACGTGTTCTAAACGTAGGTACTTATGTTGAACACGGACTCTAATTATAATATCTTTTGTAACGCTCCCACATAGCCCCTTAAATAACGAATTCATTTTAAAATCATTACACTCACCGCACCCGCGTTTCGCCACTAAACTAATTTAACCCTAAACTGCGTATAACAACGTGATGAATTTCAAACTCAGTCAGCAAAGCATCACACTAATCCGTGGAATGGCACTATACAAACGATAAGAGGGACTCGGTCAAATTAGATAATCTTAATAGTCTGCGAAACAAGGCGGGTTGCCCCAAAATCATAGTAACACCGAAAACAATAATCAACCAGCAACAACAACAAGCAAGCTTGTTTGGTGAGCGATCGGAAACGCGATTATGGGTCGGGTGCATGAATATTCATTGTCCAGATGTTCAGCAGGTTCCGAGTCGAATACTATCGTTCGGTCGCCTTCATAGTGTCGGTGCGATAGTTCGGTAAGGCTGATGTTTATATCAACGACCTAATGTGTGAGGATCCAGTGTTACATCTTCTGTACTCAAAGCTTAGCGTAACAAGTATGACACGATGTTGTAATGTTGTTGTAATAATGGTTAATGTTACTTCTTCGAGGAAAAATAAATTCAAAACAGGTTAAATTACTGAAATGAAATGCAGACAATCGTTTCCTTGAATTAAATTACGGACATGTGCAAATATATACTTATACGGTGGCGGATTTACAGTTTTGGCCGCCCTAGGCCCCAGGCCATAATTCTCAGTACTACAGCGTCATCAGCTAATTTTGGTTACGATTGGCCGCCTTTAACACTTGGCCGCCCTAGGCCCGGACCTACTGGGCCTAAGGGGAAACCCGCCATTGTATTCCTGATTTTAACAGAAACTATGCCGAAGTCATTTATTTTATTTATATATTTAGACCAACCAAAAATACGACAAAATAACACAGTAATATTATCTAAATGGAACAGACAGTTACAGGTTAGCTCCGCGTGCATTAACATTTTTATATTACTTATCTTCTAACAATTTAATTTTATAATGCTTGTCTTATATATCTTGTTTTAATTTTTTACTACAAGAGAGTACTTAACTCGTCCATTTTTTTCCTGAATTGTGCCGTAAATATTTATTATATTTCAACAAATTTAAGACTTTCAATCTTACTTCTTTGCCAGGAGGTGAATCTAAAAAACTAGACTCTAAATAAAATAAATAATTAAACATATCAACTTTTATATGCCCTAAAACGTGCTCACACATACATTTGTCCAATGTCCCAAACAATACCACTCAACTGTAATCGAAACAATACGACTAATCCGATCCGACGTTTTAATAAAGGCCATGGTATTTCGTATCATCTATTCCGATGTATGTACCCATTTGTGACGGCCGTAATTGATATCCATTTTGATGTTTGATATTAACCAATATTGGTTACAAATATTCAAAATCAACAACTGACCCGACTAATCGAATCACACATCTAGAGAGTTAGGGACTCGGCCGTTGAAACATCGAAGCTTGGTCAATCTCCTTAGAATAGATATGGATAAATCACTTGTAAAATACAAGCGAAGTAAAAGGAGGAAGTGAAAAAAATTTAAAAAAAATATGACAATTATTATGGAATGGATGACAGATCGAATATTGTGATACAAATGTAAATGGAGCCGTTGGTGCGGGAAAACTTACACCGACGATCCATAAAGAAATTGGAAAATTGTTAACAAAAGGTTAGGTCAAAAGTGCTGAATTGAAGAGCAAACACGATAAGACGAGATGTAATCTTTGCCGGTCCCCACGGGAAAAGGCATAGTGATGCAATGCATTTATAGAAATTAAATCGATAGAATAGTACATCCTAGTCAGACCAGTAGTCGTCACACTGTTCTGATTAAGGGCCACACAGATCATTTTGAGGTATCAATGCGGGCCACACATATATTTAGCAACTGAAAATCTTATTCAAAATAATCAGTTTTTCAAGATTAAAATACAATGTTTCTTGGTTTTAACTGCCAAATAATTATATTACTAAGGTACATACCTTATTCTATTATTTATTCATATTCCATATTCAGCTACATAGCTGTATATGGAACAAATAATGGAATAAATAATGGATGTACATAATAAAAAAAGAAAGAGCGTCACATATAACTATTTATACCACGGGCTATTTGCAACCACTGAATTAGACACTAGCTAGATAGATCATACTAGTTGCTAACATTCGTATTCGAATAAAGGATCAGACGTTGAATCGTTATTGATTACGACGGAATTCCTTAGATATCTTTGGCATCATAATATTATCTGAATGAATTGGTATTCGCTTAGCCTAGTAACGGTTCTTTCGGAATTGTTCTTCCATTTTTCTTACATTAGCGAATTATTATTCCTGCTTAAATTGGACATTTCTTCGGAATGAGGGATCTTATTTCGAAGTAATGGTAACCTATATTAGCAACATAAAAAAGCCAAAACAGCACTATGGAAATTTCTACAACTAGAAGCGCCCTGCGGTTCCATTCGCGCAGTATAAAATAATAGCGTATGTTAATCTCTGAAGTAACTTTCTATTGGCGAAAGATTTTTTCGAATCGGTTCAATAGTTTTGCCATATTCTAAAACTAACTAACTAACTAAACTTCATGTCACTTCCTAGCGGGGTAGGCAGAGAGAGAAGGGTAGGCATATGGCATGATCCTTACACACCTTACTCGCCTCTTCAACATTGATGACCCTTTTCATACAAGCTCTACGGTTTTTATGACTCCTAACATCACCTTCTGTTACTATTAACACATGCCATATTCAATGCAAACAAACAAACAATCAAATCTTTCCTCTTTACAAAGAAAAAAAATATTAGTGCAGATAAAGAATATGAACCTTTCTATATCGTTATCTACATTTACTGTATAACATCTAGCTTATTTTGCATTTTAAACGTACACCAAGTTACTAACATACTCGGTATTTTCATAAATAATAAAGATTTCTAAACCTTATACAGGCTGGTGTTGTAAATCCCACCTAATAGCATGGAAGTGCATTTCATGAGATAGAATACGTGACTCAAAAAGATTTATAACTTCTCCCTACTGGCATATAAATTCAAACAGTCTTCGGACATTTTCCAAAATTAATGTAGTCTGGATCCGGAAATAAAAGATATCTATGTTAAATGCACTATGTTCTAGACTACTAGGTAGTCAATAAGAATAGTTTCTAAAATCATCATTTTACTTCTCGATGTTTAGTTTTGTCAATGTTAATAAAATTAAATGCATTTTAATTGTTTCAACAGAACAGAACAATTATATAATATATAATTATAACTATATATATATGAATGCGTGAATGAGGTATCAATCCATTCATTATTATGAACATTATTACATTTGCATGACGTTCTGTTTTACGTATGCGTTTTGTAACTTATTGAAAAAAAAACCGTTTAATATTTAAAGCAAACTGCAATTTCACTAGTCAATAATGATGCTTGTTCTTCCACATAAATAAACCGCTTAGCTTATAGCTTATAGATTCCCATTGCGTTATACACATTACTTTTAATCTGTAAGGGAATTGTGTCTGTTTAAAAAAATGCGTTTATTATATTATTGTCAACTTGAATGAACCTGAAGCGTACAATATTATTACCAACGTCGATTTATTTGCATCCATAATCTATGCGCTAAATAAAAGTATAACTATTAATGGCTTCTTTAATATTCCCAGCCGCATTCAGCAAATAGCGGTCGAAAGTCAGCATGCACGCCTGGACGAACAATACAAAAAATACAGTAAGTTACCTCCGTATGCATAGAAAGGTCATTATTTTCATTTCAGAAATCCTCATATCATCAGTTATTTTGACTAGCTAGCTAGGGCATAATAAAACCTGACTGAAAAATGTTGGGAACCCCTGCAGTGGAGTAAATTTAAATTATGCTCAATGGCAAGGTCACCCGTTTCACACCCGAGGGAGATTGGAAACGTACCCGACCAAGTAAAAAATATATAATCGCGCTACGACAGGTCACTATACATCTTTACACTGACCGGTTACTTTTATTAACTTGATTAAAATCAAACACATGATAAAACTAACCTAGTACCTACATAAGAGCTTCACATGAGCTTCGAACGTGGCTTGAATTGCTTCAATACCATTATCACGTTCCGTCAGTTTACTGTCCTCCCTTGTACTGTTCAGTAAGTCCCGCCTGTAAGTCACGTCGCGCGCCGTAATGTGTCACTTCGCGCTCTTTGTTTTGTCTGCACCGCACATTAAACGCAATGTGTTGCAACGCCTATGGGCGTGTAGGTCCGTAGCAATGTCGTCAAATGCTGCATTTTAATTGTGATGAAAGAACCCATTTTATATATTTAATGCTAGGTGTAACTTCAAGTACATACTAAAACTAAGAAGCTACATAAGACTTTCAAGACTCAAATGAGCCTTGAACGTAGCTTGAATTGCTTCAATACCATTATCACGTCAGTTCACTGTCCACCCCTGCACTGTCCGGTAAGACCCGCCGGTAAGTCACGTCGCGCGCCGTAATGTGTCGCTTCGCGCTCTTTGTTTTGTCTGCGCCGCAGATTAAACGCAATGTGCTGCGACGCCTATGGGCGTGTGGGTCCGTAGCAACGCAGTTGACCGTTACATTTTATTTAAAGCATTACAATCCGTAGTGTTGTTTTTCCAAACTCACACACCAATCCGCATAGTCAAACTAAGCAGGTATGCTTGTAATATGGATACTAGGTGACGGGTAAACATACTTAAAAACTATATCTGCTGAAGCCTAAGCGATCCTTTAATGAGTGATTTTTGACCAATTTAGGTACAAAACCTTAACGTAAGAATAATCCTAAAGTAAAAAGTCCGACATTTTGAAGGGAAACAGCAATGTAAATAACACTTAAATCGACACCAAAGGGAAAAGGTGGTGGATAAAAGTTTTAGATGTCCCGAGGCTGTTGAAGAGAGGAAACCTATCTGAGCGAAACCGACGAATGGAGGATGAAATTTCTACTGTCATACTCAAATAGAATCGACGAATTTCTGTGAGATGCTCCGTCCCCTGTTAGTCATATACCGCGATGAAAAGTCGCGATCAGAAACACAGCCCTAAGTAAAACAAGGCATGACTCATAGTAATCATAAGGTTTTTTCAAGGGGAGAAAAACTCTAGCTACTTTAAAAAAGAAGCAGCGAGGTCTAATTCTGCTCAGTAATATAATAATATTTAATTCCAATTTTAAATTCACATCTTATTTAATTATGATGTCACAACTCATATAATTACTGCTATAAAAACTTTTAACCAGCCAATTATTCCTGGGAATAATTGGCTGGTTAAAAGTCTGGACAGGTCTGGATAGGTCTGGACCTATCTACCAACCGTACAAGCAAATGCAACTGAGGTACGAAGGTGCGAACCGCAGTTAAACGGCGGCCATTAAACATCAAACAGCTGCAAAAGTCGACAAACGGCACCATTTAAACTCAAGTAAACAGTTTCGTTTCGCAAAATTAATTCGGGGGCCCGCGAATTGGTGCAAAAATGACAAATTTGTACACGCGACACGTCCGCCCAGTTCGGCCGTCCGGACAAAACGCCCGCAATAGCCCTAATTGCAGTAATTATGAAACTCTTCGCTCGTTGATGAAAGCAATTTTTCTGTCGACTACCAATTAGGCGTTACCAATTAGTGCGGAGAGGCGCAATTTGTAACATGAACTCAAATTGTGCGAGAAAATATTTACGGAAAAATATATCGGCCGAAGTGTGATGGCTTCATCTCCGAGGTCGGGGTCGGGGTCCGATACTGGCGATTGTATGGTCTGGTATCGCGTGACGGAATTGTGTCGGCTCGGCAAAAACGAGAGAACAAAATAAGCCTTACCAAACTTTACTTACATACGTTTATGTTGCAATCCCAAGGGCCCAATAGCAACCAAATTCTTTATCGAAGCAATTATTTTATTTCTTAGTTATTTCACACTAACTACCTAAGCTAATTAGGTCCCTGTAAAGTAAGACCGCAGGCATTCCGCACGTATTACGTTCTCGCTAGTTTACCACATTAAGAGGGCCAAGAGCGTGAAGTAGTTGGGAGCTGACAAACTTTTTATACGTACTTTGTCGCGTCGCGCCAGCTAATGCGATTTCGCGCGAAGCTGCCATCTACTCCGCTCTGGTATATACAAATAGATAATTACTCACTTTGACAAACTAATTAGGCACTCCGGCAGAGCTTTACAAAGAAATGTCAGAAGAATAGGAAATTATTTACAGTTGGTTGGATGGTTTTTTAACAATTTGCATTTATTAGTTAGTACTTGGCTGGTAATTATCGTGCGATGGAATTTTTCCGGCTCGGTTAAATGGAGACAACAAAATAAGCCTTACCTAACTTTACCTAGATAAGTTTATGTAAAACCCCCAAGTGCCCATTAGCAACAAAATCATTTATCCAAGCAATTGTTTTATTACCCAGTTATTTCACGTAACTACCATAAGCTAATTAGGTCCTTGTAAAGTAAGACCGCAGGCATTCCGCACGTATTACGTACTCGCTAGTTTACCACATAAAGAGGGCCAAGAGCGTGAAGTAGTTGGGAGCTGACAAACTTTTTATACGTACTTTGTCGCGTCGCGCCAGCTAATGCGATTTCGCGCGAAGCTGCCATCTACTCCGCTCTGATATAAACAAATAGATAATTACTCACTTTGTCAAACTAATTAGGCACTCCGGCAGAGCTTTACAAAGAAATGTCAGAAGAATAGGAAATTATTTAAAGTTGGTTGGATGGTTTTTTAACAATTTGCATTTATTAGTTAGTACTGTGTCTGGTAGTTATCGTGCGATGGAATTTTGCCGGCTCGGTAAAAAGGAGACAACAAAATAAGCCTTACCTAACTTAACCTAGATAAGTTTATGTAAAACCCCCAAGTGCCCAATAGCAACAAAATCATTTATCCAAGCAATTGTTTTATTACCCAGTTATTTCACGTAACTACCATAAGCTAATTAGGTCCTTGTAAAGTAAGACCGCAGGCATTCCGCACGTATTACGTACTCGCTAGTTTACCACATAAAGAGGGCTAAGAGCGTGAAGTAGTTGGGAGCTGACAAACTTTTTATACGTACTTTGTCGCGTCGCACCAGCTAATGCGATTTCGCGCGAAGCTGCCACCTACTCCGCTCTGGTATAAACAAATAGATAATTACTCACTTTGACAAACTAATTAGGCACTCCGGCAGAGCTTTACAAAGAAATGTCAGAAGAATAGGAAATTATTTACAGTTGGTTGGATGGTTTTTTAACAATTTGCATTTATTAGTTAGTACTAGTTCTGGTAGTTATCGTGCGATGGAATTTTGCCGGCTCGGTAAAAAGGAGACAACAAAATAAGCCTTACCTAACTTAACCTAGATAAGTTTATGTAAAACCCCCAAGTGCCCAATAGCAACAAAATCATTTATCCAAGCAATTGTTTTATTACCCAGTTATTTCACGTAACTACCATAAGCTAATTAGGTCCTTGTAAAGTAAGACCGCAGGCATTCCGCACGTATTACGTACTCGCTAGTTTACCACATAAAAAGGGGCAAGAGCGTGAAGTAGTTGGGAGCTGACAAACTTTTTATACGTACTTTGTCGCGTCGCACCAGCTAATGCGATTTCGCGCGAAGCTGCCACCTACTCCGCTCTGGTATAAACAAATAGATAATTACTCACTTTGACAAACTAATTAGGCACTCCGGCAGAGCTTTACAAAGAAATGTCAGAAGAATAGGAAATTATTTACAGTTGGTTGGATGGTTTTTTAACAATTTGCATTTATTAGTTAGTACTAGTTCTGGTAGTTATCGTGCGATGGAATTTTGCCGGCTCGGTAAAAAGGAGACAACAAAATAAGCCTTACCTAACTTAACCTAGATAAGTTTATGTAAAACCCCCAAGTGCCCAATAGCAACAAAATCATTTATCCAAGCAATTGTTTTATTACCCAGTTATTTCACGTAACTACCATAAGCTAATTAGGTCCTTGTAAAGTAAGACCGCAGGCATTCCGCACGTATTACGTACTCGCTAGTTTACCACATAAAAAGGGGCAAGAGCGTGAAGTAGTTGGGAGCTGACAAACTTTTTATACGTACTTTGTTGCGTCGCGCCAGCTAATGCGATTTCGCGCGAAGCTGCCATCTACTCCGCTCTGATATAGACAAATAGATAATTACTCACTTCGCTAAGCTAATTACGAGCGGACTCTGGCGGTGCTTTTCAAAGAAATGTCAGGAGAGATAGAAATTCTACTAGGTTGATTGGATAGTATATTAAAATGGGTACTAAATTTAGGTACCTATCTCTGTAATCTGTACGTCTGTTAGATAGTATACAATATTAGTACAAGTGTAAGTATCTATTCATATCATATCATTTAAAAAAATGTGTGATTATACCTGTCAAACATATCTTTTATACTACTAAAATTGGCATACAAACATACGACCAGCCTGGTCACCGAAGCCTGTGGACATTTGCAATAGGTATTAGAGGTATCACAAATGTGTTACCAACCTTGTAAATGCCTTCTTGTGCTGTTTCTAAACCCCCCGCTTCCAAGTAAAACCTCGACATTTTTGTCGTAACCTATCAATCATTTGATAACATTCATAAAATTCAAAATTAAAAATGTCCTTTTTATATAGGCCTCAAAAAAGCACTTATAAATCGTCAATTTTACAAAAATCTGTAGCAATGTGAATCTACCACCGGTTCGGAATGCTGATTCTACCGAGAAGAAACCGGTAATCAACTCGGTTTACTCTTTTCAGCGTCAAAATATACATGAGTAATATACACTTTTTTTAAAGATCTAAACCACTGACTGTGGGAGATGACAAAATATGATTACAATTAAAGATATTCGATAGTACATGATTCTTGTGCCTATTGGACTTCATTAGGTCATTGTATATTAGCCACACAAAAAGTTTGCCACATGACTTCATTATAGGATGAAGACAAATTAATTTAACTATTTCTTTTTATTTTACACATTCCTTTCAAAATTAAGAGTCTGTACCTATTTACCCTAGTTTCCTCGTCAACTCATGGCTTCTATGAGCCGTCCGGCTGACGCCACTAGAGACGGGAAAGTTTCTTTAATGCTTTGATTTTTGAAAGTTTATTCTACTCCCTAAAACCGCACACTGGCTTTGCCATCGAAGATATAAGAATACTCACGAGAGCTGAGATAAACTATTTTTAGCTAGCTGAAGTTCTGATTCGAATTAGAACTAGCTAAAACTAGTTTTATCTCTGCTCTATTCCTAGGCTCTACTAGTAAAAATCAATTTAGTTAATACAAAAGATTGAGCAAATGTAGTTATCTTGTATATTTTTTTTTTAATATAAAATTTATTTAAACGTTAAGTATATCTGTTATTTTTATTTAAATCACTTTCTTGGTACAAAAAATCTTTTTGGAATTGCATCAAGTCGAAAAATCCGTAAAAAAAAATTCCAAACACGGATCAAGGACAAGAATTTGAAACTACGCAAGATATTCATCTCTACTGTGGGGAAAGCGTAACAAGTTCCGACCCTTTTCGAAATAATCAACCAGTAAAAGTTTGTATCGATCATCAAGGACGATAAATAAAGTTGCAAAGCCATGGGCTCCCCTTTGTATTCAGCCACAGCGATCCACTTACGTGGAAACCGAGATGACGACAGTTTACGGGATCCAATATAGGGCGTATTTATTATTCAATGTGCCTCCATATTTCATGACGGTGGCGTTCTTCTCGGTTAAGTTAAAACGAGTGAATGATGCGGGATGAATAAAAGCCTGTCGCACATTAAGGTAAGATAGATATAATGACCTTGCGTTTTTGCTGAGCTCTTCAGCGGAGTCATGGAACGTAGGCTCTATTCAAATATAAAAGGAAGTTGTCTAGACAGTGATTTTGACCTCAGCGGGATAGCGCAGCTGAAAGTTAAGCTGTATGTGCACTCTCCGGCAAGAATATCGCTGATATTTGAATAACTTTTGTTATTGCACACTTAAAAATAACAATTGGTCTAAAGGTCCTATATTAAACGATACATGATTACTTGTACCTATTAAAAGTTTGACGACGTTTCGGCCTTCTTATGCAATCTTGTTCACAAGTACTCATGCTTAGTATATAATGCTAATGATTTTATTAGTCACCTCGGTGTTGTTTCTACTAATAAATAAAGACGCCTTTGAAAATATATATGTATATGTAGGTAGCTACATCACACATCTTGACTCCACCATAAATTAAGTCAGCACAATTGAACCAAATTTCTACATAATCCGACATAATATTGTAAATATGGTAAAGATTCAAATCAAAATCATCAAGTGTTTGCTAGATTAATAAGGATGTTTAAGTGGTAGTTTTATTTAATTTGCTAACCTTTTGAAGGAATCACGTATCGTCTCGAACATTCTCGGGCTCCTAAAAGCCTGCACCGCCCTGCCCACATCGTCGCCGCCCGGTGTACAAACGGCCTAAGTCTCGTAGACCTAATCTCATATAGTGCGAATACCTCGCACCACATAACTACGAGATACATCGCTGTAACTTTTCATTACGCCGGCTCGGCTTCCTGCAAACTCGCAATTTATAGAGGAATCTGTTAACTATTTCCTTCTTAATTTTTATTTACACCACAAAGTTTCATTCTGTTTTCATCTACGTAACAGCAAACATTTTACGACCGGTAATATTGTAAGACATTAAACTAGCTAGTTTCTGTTTTGTGCAGTAAAAGTGCGCCAGATTTTATTTTCTTTTTAAACATCCTATGTGACGCCAGTACAAAATGTGGCAAATCTAATTAGTATTTTTCTCCAGATTATTCCATCACATTACTCAAATTTCGGTTACGTATCTCCTGTTCAATAAAGTTTATAACAAATTATTATTCAAAGGTACCTAAAGATGACGCATTTCCGAAACTCACGGTATACAATTTATCTACACAGTGCGTCTAATGTAATTAGGAAATTTAATTTAAAAAAAAATATATTTTTTAGATCTGGCTGATCTGATCAGGGGATCGAACCCACAACTCTTGGCGCATGGGGCAGGCACTACCGAATGCGCCATTGAGCCAGTCAAACTAACCGATATCTACATCTTGAAACACCACAATATGGAATTACAAAACATAAAAATTTTCAATCTTACCTTTTCATTCTCTATACGAGACACTACTTACTAAGTTTTTCTTATATTTATAAGAACGCCTAGATGTTTCCAATTCAGTTAACTACTTAAATGAAAAGTTACTTATTTTCATTTCTGTACGATGATGTATAGAAATACCAGGTCAAAAATGTGTAATATACAAGCTAGGCGACTCAATCAAAAAGGCACTTAGCAGGCTATATTCGGATGCACACAGTGCAAGTTGCAGTTTCTATTAGAGTTCCGCCCGTATAGTTGCAGATTGCTCCAAGCACGGTCGCGTTGCTCCATCGCAACTTCTCTAGGGATGGGTTTATATGGATTGCATTATTAGAAACCTTGAGCTGTTATTCGGTTCTAGAGTACCCACCTAAATATTTGACTATACTATTGACTGGCCTGTTGGTCGAGTGGTTAGAGACCCTGGCCACGAAGCCAAGGTTTTGTGGGATGAACATGGACATTTGTTCTCGAGTTATGGATGTTTATAAATGTATTTGAGTATGTTTATCCGTTCACCTAGTATCCATAGCACAAGCATATACGCTTAGTTTCGAACTAGGAAATTGGTGTGTCAGCCTGGAGAATTTATTTATTTATCTATTTGTGTCCGATTTTTCAATGGTCAGATATAAATTAATCTACTGATAAAGTATACAATCATCAATGTGTGGATGTCATTCGGAATTTTACTAAAGAAATAGCCGATTACATTTTAAAATGACCCCTGTTGTAAGTAATTGTTTCGACTCTTTTGATCTTTTAATTAACAAACTGGAAAAAAATCTGGCCTAAGAACTGTCCAAAAATCCTGAACCTGAATTGGGAATTTTACATTGCAGGCTATTCATAGTTTAAATATCCTCATACCTTTTTCAGACATTTATAATAATGCGTACATACTTACATTAAAACGAAACGGTAGAAAGGCATTTTTATAACTTGTGAAAAATGTTGGTCTGGGACTTAAAAATAATGTGCCAACTGTGTTTCTTGCGTAGCATGTCGTAAAAGGGGACTACTGGTATATGGGGTTGTGGGTGTGTGATTGTGTAGGCGACGAGCTAGCCACTTATCACCTTTGACTCTGCCTAACCCTTCGGGCATTATGGGCGTGATGTTATCTTTGTGTGTTTGTTTTGTGAAAATTGTGTGTTATTATTACTCAATTAACATAATGTTAATAAATTTTCGTACCATTACAAATAACTTGTCTTTGTCGTAACTGGATCGTTGTTATTTTATAGTAATTGTATACCATATGTCATTTATTTTAATGATAAGTGTATATTATATACGACATTCACAACAGGACCGAAAAAAGTTTGTCAGTAAACTTTACTTACTAGTGCCCACGGACTAGTAAAAAAAGAAGGACTCCACGCTATCATACTATAGCGTGAAGCCACGTTTATGCATGTGTGAGTGAGATACTTATGGATACCAGATCAAATATCTGTCAGTTGGAGCACTTATTATGTCAATGTGTGACGTAAGTTGCGTGTCAAGGTGGAACACCAGAGGAGCTTTAATGTCTAGTTAGTGGCGCGGAGTCCTTCTTTTTTTACTAGGCCGTTCTAGTGCCTAAGATGATTTATAACTGTAATAAAAACATACTACGAACACAAAACTATGTTCTTGAAACGGCATTTGTATGCTACTGCTCTCACAGTAAGTTTTAATTTCTATTAGACTTGTGCCCGCCCGCATATGCAGATTGCTCAAGAATGTCGCGTCCTTTTACAATCGGCTTGTTCTTTAAACTCGTTTACAAGCACGTTTTTGGCAAGAAAGCTTCTTGAGTCTGTTAAATTTTTTAAACATAGCAAAGTACCGCCTTCTTAAAGAAAATCGGCGTAATGTGGCAGTATTTAACTGTAGTGTATTTTACTTGGTGAGCGAGAATTCCGGATGCCAAACCACCCTGAAAGGTCGACGACCCACTTTTGATTGCAAATGTTTATAGGTTACGCGACTGCTCACCAGATAGCCTATATATTTATTCGGTTGAAAAAAAAATGGAATATCACTATAGAAATTAACGGCACCTTTCAAGCTGCATAAATTTGTGCAAATAAGATCACGCCCAGAAGGAATAGGCAGAGTCAAAGGAGCAGCAAGCCCGTTTAACCACATTCGGCTAAAAATAAAACTGGGCTGGGTTAGATGGAAAATTGTGAATAAGTAGTGACAAGTGGCTAGCTTGTCGCCTACCCACAGTAAATTTGTGTTATTTCATAAAATTGTATTTCTACAATAATACTGTAATAGGGATGATGACTGCATTAATAAACGATAATTCTATTTAGTCCGTTAGTTAGATTATACAAAAATACTAGACACATATTTTTCGCTTTATCAAATTAACAAAAAATCACAAGGTCAAAGAGCATCAAAGTTTTGGAGTGGGGGCTTGCGACGTCACTATTTGGTAAAAATTGTACGAAAATGTGACGTCACGCGCAACTTGAATGCATTGTATATTCGTCAATGTTTGTGTGACAAATAAATAAAAAAATACGTGTTCAATATTTTTTTATAATCTAACTGACGGACTAATCAGAATTTTTTAGTCATCTAGCCTATTGTATTCATAGATTTAGGATGTACAAATCAAAAAATTCTAAATCTATGATTGTATTCGTTGTATAGGTATTGGAACGTTAAGTAACATCTTAGAATGATCAAGTTTACATATAATTACGTATAGGTAGTTAATAATGTATAATATATTCATAAAAGCCATATAGGTGGGTAGTAAAGGTAGGAAGGTAGAGGTAAGTCGGTTTATTTTTCCAACATACATAATTTCTTAAAATAATCCGTTAATGGACAAGATAAGTGGAAGATTTATAAACCGACTACGTATGAAAGCATTGAAAAGTACTTATAACATACATACATTATCATCACGCGCTAGTTTCTTTAGGTAGGCAGAGTGCAAGAAACAGCAAGCTTTCTTTGCCATTTCAAATCAAAAAATAACAGCAACAATTTAGCGTTCGAAGCGAACTCAGTGATGCAACCAAAAAGGCATTTACGTTGCATTTGGATGCATAACGCGGCGCGGCGCAGTTTCAGTTTCTATTAGACTAGCGACTGCAGTTACGTAGTTGCATATTGTACCACGCACATTCGCATCTCTCTTAATTCCCACACTTGCTCCCGCAAACTTCCTTCGTGGCATAATTATGTGCCCTGCGGGGACGAATTTAATCTTTTGTCTTCGTAATATTGTAAGCGGTAAAGCTTATGCTGACATATGAATGTATGTCTGTTAGTCTTCCTTAGACGAACGCATGAAATTTTGAGTTTGCATATATTTATACATCGCGCTTGCAATCGCCGAAGACGTATACATAGTCTAAAATAGTAATACAATTGAGTTTGGTTAGATGGAAAATTATGAAAAGGTAGTTATTTGGTCTCCTACATAAATATAAACCTGTCATTAATAGGTTTGTGTTTATTAATATGCTATTACCAAATACACCTTTAGTCGTCCTCTACAACAAGCTATAAAAATTATAGGCGAGGAATTAGGCGCGGCCCGAAGGGGGGGAGGGGGCGGGGGGTCAAAAAGTAAGTGTAAGCGGTGCGACATCAGAGAGATAATTTTCTAAACTTGGTTGAGAACAAACATGTTAGCAGAGAGGCTGACAGGTTTAGCTCTTCTAAATATTCATCCAGGGATGGCCCCAGACGTCCCAAATATTATCAACCGATTTAGAAAATAAAAATAAAAGATTTTCATTTGTTGTATATTGTGTGCAATAAAATTGTGTATTATGCAATAAAGTCAAATTTACTCGACATATTATATTATTAACAGTAACCCCCAAAATTTCAGGCTGCGACCACGCCTGCGAGAAACACAAAGTTTATGAGTCCCAGATCGACATCTTTTTTGACCTAAATTAACATGTGGGTTAATTTCATACTGGAAAAACTTGCATTAAAGTTGATTTGGCAAGTTCTGCACAAACAAGCAAGCTATTCTATATTCAAAGTCGCCATCAAGTAAGTACGTTGTAGTTTAAGTAAAATGTGTTTAGAAGGAAGTGGATGTTTTTTACTGTCACCGGAATAAAGTGTCGACTTTCCTTCTTCCTGTTGCAAAAGCAAAGATTTATGATATGTTTTATTTACTACTTTTGCTGCGAGGGGTGAGGTATGATTAGTGAAATATATTGGGAAGGTTGTATTTAAGTAAATATACGAATTTTATAGGTTATATTATGGCTAGGGCTAATAGACACAGCATATTAGACTGTAATCAGAATAATTCTATAGAATAATATGATCTACTTATGTCCTATACTTGTATAATATCATGATCGATTCCTAACAATAATCAACAAGACTGGATATCAACTCAACGCCACACTCTCACTATATACTTATTCACCAATACAATACTAATACATCTATACTAATACTAATATTATAAAGCTAGAGTTAGTTTCTTTGTTTGCTTGTTTGTTTATTTGCTTGAACGGGCTAATCTCAGGAACTACTGTTCCGATTTAAAAAAAAAAAAAACAGTGTTATATACCCCATTTATCGAGGAAGGCAATAGTCTTTTAATCATAAACGCGGGTGAAACCGCGGGCACAACGAGTATAAAGATAAATTCAATCAATTATAAACCCGAATACGTATTAAACAGCCCATCACCGGCCTTTATTTTGCGATATTAAAAATATTCCAATGCCGCAAATAACAGGCAAAGGAAATAATACGAACGGAGCTTTTACTTGCATGCATTTGCCGGCGTTTCGGCGCATTTTCCGTAGTGGCATAAAAGGCAAATGGATTAGCGGCTTTCAACCGGCGGTCCGGCGGCCGCGTCAGATATTACGGATATGAGCGCGGCAACCACAATCCCGGTTTTTAAACCTCTTCTTGTTTTACTGAGGAGATGTGTAGACCAGTTATTACTTTTTAATAGCTGTATCTGTATTCAAGTTTAAAATGTCGTTACTGTTATTAGAATTGTGTTTACTTTACTAAATATTACAGTTTGATATTTATATTTATTCTTTCCATAATGCAATTCAAGAATACGAGTTAATGTTATTGAGTTGATAAAGTTACAACGCAACTCCCGAACGGGATAATTACATCTAATGCACAGCGTAGGTATTACTATGCACATTAGTTCTACAGGTCAATAGTAATCGAAAGTCTCCTCTTTCTTCAGCCAAATTCAAGTAACTAATTAATTCAGTTTTAACAGTTTTAATAATCCCCTGACAGTCTCTTACATCAATGAGCACCTTATTAAGCATTCCATTAGCAGCCTTCATTCTACAAAATAACAGGCAAAGGAAATAATACGAGCGGAGCTTTTACTTGCATGCATTTGCCACATTTTCCGTAGTGGCACAAAAGGCAAATGGATTAGCGGCTTTTAACTAGCGCGTTGGCCACATCAGGTATTACGAATATGAGCACAATCCTCGCGTGTTTTTTAATTGCTACGTGTTTCACTGGGGTGCAATGTGTAAACAAGCTATTTTATATTCAGACTTTAAAGTAGCAGTATCATTCGAACAAAATAGGTATCTACGTTGTTGGCATGGTATGTATACTTACCTACTTTTTTATGCTAAAGGCATATACGACCTAATCTCTTTGCTTTTTAAGGCCCTTTTTAATTTCAAGTTATTATTGATATAATTTTAAGTATGTGTAATATGTAAGTACAAATTACTACTTAATTATTTGTTTGCTCATCACGTATGAAAGAGGTTCAAAACGTCAACAGATGTTTAGACAATTCAAAAGTGAAATAAATGCAAATTTTCATTATTTAATATGTTTATTCTTTACAATTTAAAATAAACATAGTTAAGTAAGTAAATTAAATAATTCAAAATCGACGGCAGCTTCACTTTATTTTGCACAAAACCAAGCAATCAAAAGGTACTCATTTCTTGGCTCATAAACATGAAACTAATTTAAATTACAAAAGTTTTTTAATAATATGAAAACAAACAAACGCGGCGCCCGAGCAATTAATAGACAATTCAAACAAAGCTAGGGACGTGTAGTCTTTGGTCGCAACTTAATGCATTTTTAATTGTCACCGACATTTAGTGAAAGCTGACTTACAAGACCAGACTTTAGTCTGGCACGAATGGCTTTTAATAGATACCTAGATACTTAGTGCAATATAATGATAGAGCAGACGTGGCAAAAGTTAAATATTATAGGCATGGATATGTCATGAGCCGAAAAATTTGATAACATTTGTTTAACTAATTAACTAAACTTCACGCCACTTCCCTAGCGGGGTAGGCAGAGAGAACCGAACGCCATATGGCATGATCCTTATACACCTTTCTTCTTCGATCCTTTTCATACAAACTATACGGTTATTATGGCTCGTAACATCACCTTCTGATGTTAGGATTTTTTTTTACATAATTAATAGGCTTTTATTTCACTTTTAATTGTGGCAATAATAATTTCATGTCCGTATTCTTCGGTTAGTGATACCTGATTTTTCTTTAATGTCTACCACACGCCTCATCTACTTCAAAATATGGAAAGAAATCAACTACAAGCAAGTAAAGAAAATTCAGCAATGTTAGGTAAATAATTTTCGTAATTCTTCTGGATCTCACTCACTCCAGTAAGGTATATCTCATAATAATTTATTGAGTACAATGTCATGCTTTCCAATCGATCGGATTAGCATTTTCCTTATTTATTGGTCCCTATGATTTTTAATATTGCAACTCCTTGTTACGTTACACGCGAAAACATTAAGTGTCTCCAGTGTTAAGAGCCAGCTTCAGTTGAAAGCACTTGAACTGCAACAAGCTTGTCACACCTCTCATAATTGATGGAGAGGGAACAAAGGCTCATTTTGTTTAGGTACTACGTGACGTCTGGGAGACTGCGATCCGCGCAGTGGGGCCAGGGAGCCGCGGAGACGTGGCTTGCAATCACTCCGCGCCGCATTTCGCTACAATTTGCGTGGCGGGTGCATAAAAGCCACTCTGCACCCTCCGTGAAAGAGAACACAGTGTAGAGAAGGCAACGGTGAATAGACAAATGGGTATACTACATTTAAGAAAACCTATGACGCATATTACTAGTTCGAGTTTTAGTTGGCCTGAACGCATGCGAACTACCCGTTAGGGATAGTTGGCAGCCTTTTTAGGAAATGTCCTTCAAAATTCTCTAATTGTTTTTAATTCAAGGGCCCAATAATATTTGTGTTCTCCATAAACTCATCTGCATATATCGTATGAGAGAGGGTGTACGTGAGAGGAGCACTTAGACACCTATCGCTTTTTGTTACAATTTTTTTTTGTATTTTTGTTCGAAAGCAGTCTGTTTACGCATATGCCTTAAGTTTCCTACTGCTATACTATTCAAACCAAGACATTTGTCAAAGCGAAAAATTAATTGAGTTTAATGTAGAATATAATAGAACAACTGTTAGCACAGCAGACCAAATCATACCTCATAGAACACCGAACACATAGTTTAAATAAACCAACGCAGATTGAAGCACGCCCAAATTAATTAACTGTTTGAAGTGATCCCAAAGATAGTTCACTGGTTACGTATTCATTGCATCAAGTTTCTGAACTAACTAGCCCGGCAATGTAACTGTAGATAATGTACTCAATTCGTCTTCTATTCAACCTCAACCGCTGCCTAGGTTTCACTCGCCCTGAATAAACTACCATGTACTTCACCCATTGTTTATTTACAATCCAATTTTGTACGCCCCAACAGAGGTATTTTATTTATAAGTATATTACACTGCCTTAGTCTTGAGAAAAAAGATTAGATGCCTATTTAAAGACATCGAAAGGTTAATTGGTTAATCTCTAATTAATTAACGGCGTTTACTTAAAAATAAAACCCTTCAAAGATAAAACGTATTAATTTGAGCCTTCTGTGTATTTTAGCAAAAAATTACCGAAACTCAATGACTACTTAATTGCTAAAAATATTTTGAAACTAGCGTTTCGTCTCGGTATTATAGCATGTTAGGCACAGAACTTTATACAATAAATAGGTACACAAATAAAGATATTCCTAATCTTATTAAACTTAAAATCCAAATAGACAGGCACATGAGCGGTCTACAGAAAGTTACCCCATTAGCTTAGAAAGAGTAGTTTAGTTGTTAATTGATCACCGTTCGTGGGTATGTCAATGACAGGAGCTGCGCGTGATTGCCGCTTTAACCATTTTTCTATATTGCTCCTGGTCGGCTGGACTTTGGGAATGACAGACCTAATTATGTCTTTGTCTGATGAAATTAATACTTACAAGTATCAATGAATATACACTTTGGTTTCTGTGATTCAAAATTAAGTAAGTAAATGTCCGTACATGCCACTAAATTCATTAGATAAGTGTTTTTCAATCTGTGGAACGAGACCCTTCTCAAAATAAAAGGTAAAGTTCTACGATATACTTTGTCAGTTTTTTTTGTCTATGACCCAAGTGCTCGCGTATTCAAAAAGATTGAAAAACACAGCATTAGTTATTATTATTTAATAACAGTCCTGAACTAAAACACGATACTGCATACTAATCTAATAAAATGTGAAGTTGCGTAAAGTTTAGAATATGCAATGACAAACTACCTTTTAGCATGAATCCGCATCGCCTCACTCCTCATAATCCTTACAAACACGACATTGAGAAATAAGACCACCGGGACATTGTATGAGACCAGAATCTAAACTAGACTAAGACTTGAATTGCTATAGACGGCTAGAAAGAAAATTAAACGTCAAACTCCAGTGGCGAGATCGTAAATAGAATCTCTTGAGCCCTCGCATGCAAGGCACGACCCTACATGTAATGTGCAATTCCTTGCTTCATGTCTATACTGACACACGTATTTTTATATCCACTTACACATACACTCGTCAACCAGTCAGAGAACAAACAGTGAAACTGTGATAAAATGTAAACTACTTACTTGAAGTAACCAATCAACTTTGTAGATCCTTAGCTCACAAATATGTTGCAAATTAGATACTAACTTCAACTGTTTAACTTCAAAATCACGAAAGAAAATGTCTTTCGGCTGCAAGTACTTATTACAAAAAAATAATAGGAACTTATGAAATATTTTTAGTTTTTAAGATTTCATAGATTTTTTTTGTTAGTAATAAATGTGTTCATTTATTACCGATGTGACATTTACACCAACTTAATAATATATTGACAAAGTTTCCTTCTTGCATGTTTTGTTAAATAATAAAACTGTTGAATATTTTAACATGTTATGTTATTATTACATTAACAGAAGATTACTTAATCAAGGCATCTATAGTAATGTAAATATAACATTATAAACATTACCGCCCCTTGGTTTTTTAGTTGCAGTCAATCGGCTGAAATAAGATTTGTCAAAGGCAATAAACTAGCAATTACATCCACCAAATGTGAAGTAGCGAACGTGGTTCCAAGTGATTACTCCTTTATCGTTCCCTTAGTCAACTCGTACGACACCCACGGGAACATGAGGTGATGCATTCTACTCTGCCGGCGCCAAACGAACAGACTGACAGATTAATTGGATGAGCTGAAATAGCACACGCATTCGCATTCATTTGTTTATATTTATTTACTCATACTCGAATTGACAATTAGATCGGAGTTTTGTTGGTTTTCTTTTTTCGAACTAATACAACAAGCCAGTAATAGATGAGCGGTGGTAGCTCAATGGTAAGGACACGCGCCTCTTAACCGAGAAGTGCGGGTTCAAGCTCAGGCACGTACCTCTGGATTTTTCGTATTTATACCACTAGCTCGACGGTGAGGGAAAACATCGTGATGAAACCTGCAAATTCGAATAACTTTGGATTTGTAACCATGATCCAAAAAATTGTCTGGTTCTCCTATCTTAGGGTTACGAAGGTCAGATCGGCAGTCGCTTCAATGTAATTACCAGACTCGCTACATCCTGGATCATGGTCTAAGCGGACATCGCCTAAGCACGGGACATAACGCTAGGAAGATGATGACAACAAGCCAGTAATAATAGGTACCTACTTATTTGAGTACCATAAATAAACCCAAAAAGATAGTCACCCAAATTTTCACGCATACAGCCTGCTCTATACAGTCGACATAGAGGCATCACAAAATCGTTGGCGACCTTTGACCTTTTTAGAGAAAGGAAAAACCGAAATGTTTCGTTATGACGATGACCCACACATTCAGAATTATGAAAATTAACCATTAACGCAAAATTAGAAGAAAAGCATTAATTTAATTTAATTAAATTGCCCCAATACTATACGGTAACTTTGAGTATAATGTTAAATGTATGCAACTATTTAGATACACAAGGAAACCGAGTGGGAAGTGCGTATACCTCTTCCGTTTCCATTTGATTTTTTTCCAATAACAATCGCGAATCGCTGCACGAGTCCGCGATCGCAAACATTACAGTGAGTAAGTGGCGTCCTTTACAACCCACTGCGGGCACTCGCTATCGATAGATATTACACCTACCTCGCCGTTGATGTAAAGACTTAGTGGCTGCCGAGCACAACGACCGACGGCAAACTGAATTAGGAACGTTTTTCTCCATTTTATATCTCTCGCCCTCTAAGGAACGACGAAGTGTTGAATTATTGGAGTTACTTTATTTTATAAAACGATTTCTCGCCCCTGAGAAAGATTTCTGTTTACTTTCCCACAAAACGTTTTTCACGGTAGCGCTTTATGTTCTATTGATACAAATTGATAGTAAGTCAATTATAGGCTCAGTGTTGTGTATTGAAAATGAAAAGTAGGTACTAGAATTACCTTTCGGTGCTAGTAGAAGCTTATTCTTGTTGATGCCCAAAATATCGTAACAATATAGTAATTAATATTGAGAAACTGTTTTCTATAGGTATAGGTACATAACTATAGGTTACATAAATAAATATTTTTGTACCTATGGTACATAGTACCTACAATAGCAGCAATATCTTTATAGACAGTTAATAGGACCTTCATGAATGTGGAAGAACTTTCAGCTTAACACAACATATAACTCGAAGAAAGTACTTCACTTCGAAACAAATATTGTGTGTTCTTTCTTACATTTTATTATCTCATATACACTATTATTATAAAGAGGAAAGATTTGTATGTATTGGTACGAACAAACTCAAAAACTAAGTACTGGACCGATTAAAAAAATATTTTACCATTTTAAAATGCTACGTTATCCCTGATTAACATAGGTTGTAGAATATTTTGAAAAAAGAAAGGTTCGGTTAGAAAATAAATGTCCACCCGTCCGAAGCCGCCGGACCGATAGTACAATATAAACAATCAAAACACTGACCATATTCTTATTAATACTTCATTCATATCAAACTGAAAATTATCGAGTCCTTAGGTAACATGACAAATAAACGCTGCAGGAATGTTGATAAAAAAACAGTAGATATTAAACCTACGATCTTAAAAATAACTTACACCATATATGAATTAGCAAATACACAGCTAAACTAAAACTATCTTTAAGATGAAATAACGTTTTCATTTCAACTTACTGCTCAAACGGAACCTCAAAATACCAAGTACCGTATGCCCCAGACTCCCGAATGAAAAAGTAAATAGGAGCACTACTTATTTACTTTACGAACTCGTTGCCTTTCCCCTAACTACCCAATCTGCTTAAATTAGAAAAGCCTTTTAGTTATCTCGTTCAGTAACCATCTACTTTGTTGCAAATAGTTATATTACGTGCTTCTAAATCGTGTGTTTTTAGGGTTCCAACTTGTAAAGGATGTTTTTAAATGAAAACACGTTGGAAGCGCCGCCAGAGTATGTTGAGGTAACATTATGTCCCTGTGTATGTAAATAGAAACTAGGGTTTAATAACATTTACCGATACACAATAGATTAAAGGTATATCAAAACCTAATTTGTTCTTAAATATTTAAAAAGAAATCCATTTGGGCGTTATTATAGCCGGGAAATACATACATACATACATAACATCACGCTCATAATCCCCGAAGGGGTGGTAGAGTCAAAGGGGCAGCAGGCCTATTAATATTGATTTTAGGCTGAATGTGGTTAAAGCCACATTCAGCCCAAAACAGCTGGGTCACATGGAAAATTGTGAAAAGTTTATGATTATAGCTATTATACCCATACCAGTTATCAAATTATAGTAGATGATACATGTTTTTTTTTTATTAAACATGAATTATGAAGTTCCTTTGACGTCTAGAAATGTTTACTCATTCCAAATACACATAATAGAGCACACTGAAAGCTCTTAAATGTTCATGGTTTCTTATAACCATCCTTATTCATTGCAAATTAATATTGTTTTTTTGGCTAAATGAGGTTTGAGAGGCTTGCTGCCCCTTTGACTCTGCCTACCCCTTCGGAGATTGTAGGCGTCATGTTATATATGTTGGTTGTGTAGGTATAGTTATGTTTAAAGTACCTAACTAATTAATTCACTTCAATGTCGTAAACAAAAAGGTCTCTTACAACTATTTGAACAAAAAATTACTACAATCTTGTTTTAGCAGATACAAAACCCTATTTGCGCGACCCCTACTAGCTTTTAACCTGTGTTTTTTCCACGTTGTGTAATTCTCTGGTGTTTCCTTTTCATTAAGTTTGTACGCACAATATTCCTGGCTGGTCATAAACAGGGAAGGTGCTGCTTACTGCCAGACATGGAGTTACTTTGCTGCCCAGAGTAATGAGACTAGGGAAAAAATTATACGTTTAATGAAATGGGAGAACTTTCGCTTTTCTCTGAAGGAACTAGGCGATTTGGTTATGTATTCTCAATGGATCTTACCAGTACGTATAATTGTTACGAAATAATGTGACTTTTAGACGGACTAGTAAAAAAAAGAAGGACTACGCGCCACTATCTAGACATTGAAGCTCCTCAGGTGCTCCACCTTGGCACGCAACTTACGTCACACATTGTCATAATAAGTGCTCCCACTGACAGATATCCGATATCTGGTATCCGTAAGTATCTCACTCACACATGCATAAACCTGGCTTCACGCTATAGTATGACAGCGTGGAGTCCTTCTTCTTTTACTAGTCCTTTTATAAAGGATTAGTAAACACGAATCTTTATTTTCTACTTAGTTGGATGTGATATATGTGTCTATGTCTTTATTTTTTACATTGTTTAAGTTTCCTCTTAGGAGTTCATTGATCTTAAATTTATTAACTCTGGTTAATAACAATAAAGCGACTACTATCTGCCAATCACAGTCCACAGTCTGTGTAGTGATTCTTACTATAATTGCAATGTAAAGGTTTCCTCACAATATGTTCCCTCGATGCGAGACTTAAGGTACGATTGCTTCAAGTGGAACCAGCACCACTTGCACTGAAGCGTTTTACTTCTACCCGTTACATCTCGAATCACCACCGCCCGAAGACCGTAGTTGTAAAAACGGATCGTAACCGAGGAAAGCCTGAAAAAGCATCGTTCGGGAGTCCGCAATCCAAGATAACGTTGATGACTGACAGGATTTATTCCTGGGTGAAAATTAGCCTATTCGTTAATCTCGGTCAAGCCCCATTCATAGTGAGAAAGCTAAATGGATATTCAGGTAAATACGAGCAAATTTTTGTATACCTACCTAAACACACTGCACGTGACTATGATGATAAAAAACTGATTTATTTAATGCTTTGTCTAACAAAATATCAGTTATGTTGGTATATACATATGTATATAATGTATGTTATGTAAAAACCTACATATGCGTTTTGGATACATGATCCAAAACGTTTATGTAGATACTTAAATACACGCATACATACATACATAATATCCCGCCCGTAATCTCCGAATGGGTAGGCAGAGAAGATGGGGCAGCAAGCGCCTTAAAAAAAACTTGACTAGGTTAGATGGAAAATTATGAGAATGAGTAGTGACAACTGTCTAGCTCATCGCCTACACGTCACACCCAAGATCAGATATACCATTAGTCGCCTTTTACGACATGTTAGGCAAAGAACACAGTTAACACATTCTTTTTAAGCCCCGACCAACATGTCGGTACTTATTCCTTATTATTTGAATGAAATCACAGGGCGTTAACAACACAAAACAAAACAACATGCATGGCTAGCTAGACTACGCTTACAAACATAATATGTACTTACTGTAGCATCCTTTTTTGTTTTGTGTAATTTGGCTGTTATAAATACTGCGGCCAGTGGTGTGACTACACCGTTTAAAACCCATGAAAAATTATTTGGATGCGGCTTTATGTAAACAGTCCTTTTTCAATACAAGGAGTTCGCTGCGCTTACGGCCCTCAGGTCGGGGGCCCCTTTGGCCCGGTATCCGTGGCATATTTTTAGGCTACTGACAGCGGTATGGACATATTCTGAGTAATACCTGTACGTACATCACTTATAATATATATTACTGCAATATTATTCGTAATTCTGCTTCATGTTAAGGAGAAAATGCATCTCATCCGATTCCAAATTAATAATCTTGAGCACTTAAATTATAGGAATAAAAACCGACGAAAGCATCACAATCTCCCAGAACCCACACAAACCTTTTTCATTTACAACTTTGAGTCCCCGTGAGAGGATCGTACCCACGTCCCTTGAGTTCAATTTGAAGCAACGGGCTTGATGTTACCAACGGGGCTGTCGATCTATAGTGTAGCGGTTTATCGTTAATTCGACATTATATAAAAAAGTACCTTATCAAAATCAAAATGCTTAAAATAAATTATTTTTAAAAATATCTCTGGCGCAGACCCACCTATGTAAATATAGTACGATTTTCTATAACTAAAATCAACATTAAACCAGCTACGAGTAGCTACGAACACTTTCGGATGGTACTAAGGCATGAGTGATAAATAAACATGATCTACGAACAATCAGCGCAGTAAAAACTAATTTAACTTTCAAACAAATTGCATAAAAATCTAACTAGCCCAGAGAAAAACGTTCGCACTAAACACGAAAAACAAAAGACTGTATACCAACGGAACATCTGTATCAAAAACGGGGCCAGAAAATGGCCCAACTCGGGAACTAAAATTACTCTTTACACACCATATCTCAGTTTTATTTTGCAGTTGAGCGCAATGGCAATGTTTTAACGCATTTTTATACCGAATACAGTGGGAATAAGGAAGCGTGCGGCGTCGAGTGAATTAAAACTAATGGATCGGTTAATTTCTCATGAGAATAAAGCTGCGCTTCATCTCGCACGGAACTTGCTTCGGCCTCGTTTTTGGGCTTTTGGCGTGTTTTAACTCCTGATTAGGTGTGGGGTACATCGTAAAATTAATCCATCAATAAAATAAGTACGCTTTGACAAATTGAAAAGAGTGACGCTTGTTACGAATTACGTACCTACCTATTACTGCTCTGCGTGCTCATTACCGCAATGATACGGAAATTATGATTCCTTTCATACTTATACATAAGATTAAAATAACTTTCCAACATTGTAGTATAACCAGAAATTACTTTACATCAAAATTGTATCTATTCAAATTGTTTTAAAGGTAAGCACTTATTTTTACATACTTAATTTTGTAAATAATATATTTCAAGGTAGCGAATTTTATTGGGATAGGTTTACAATTGGCATCTATTCCTTTCAAGTTTATCGTCTCGTAGGTAACAACTTGTGAACCAGATCGACTCAATAGCACCGTTGAACTTCCACAATGAATTCAATGGCAATAGAAGACGTCCACTGTCCGCATGCCTACTCCCATCTTTCTCAGTAATAATCCGCAAGCAACGAAATGTAGACTTTACGCCACCGAAATAAGATCGCAATAACACTTTACAAGGTGCATTCCGTCTTGTCAAATGCAAGCACAGTGTAGCTGGGAGTATTGTATCATTAGCACCATCTATTCGCTTCGACAATCGCCAAACACATTCCAATTTATGAACCAACATGTTCCCAGTGGGAGATTTAGTTGCAATAGAAGATACTGTTAGAATGTAGTAAAGTAGATTTAAAGCCGAATCTATGGAGGCGGTAAGAGGGCAATGGCATTAGGTATATAAATTTCAACATACCTGCTCTAAACATCGCAGAAGTGGAGGGTAGTTGAACAAAGGCATTTCGATTTATTTCAATGCGCTTCAGATTGAATTAAATTTATAATAAATATACGAATAGGTGTGTTATCCACGTTATTGTATATTAATACAAAAACAATGTCAAACAACCCTTTTTTATTTATCTTTTAATTCCAATGGATAGTAGATATCATCTAATATAAGTTACTTCTACCAGAATTTCATATTGGAATAAGCAGCAGATATAGAAAGTCTAGTAACTAATGAGGGTTTAGCTGTACCTACATTATGAAAATTTTGCACAAATGCCGTAAGGAACCCTTTCGTGACCAAAGGAATATAAACACACAATCCCAAGTTTATTCTTAATTGCCTAATAAATTAATGTAAAATTATTACAGGAGAAACGAGTTATTGTAGAATTAATTAAATTTAGCAAATATAATAACACCTAAGTACGTACTCGCACACTATACGACCTCAATAAAACAAACCATAACTACATATAACAAAGCCTGTACCAACGATGGTTGTTCTCAAATTCAATTCACAATATTAATTTCGCGATCCCATAAGGCACACTCGAGCAAACAAATAACCCTGAGTCCTGAACTAAGGCAATATTCCACACACGTACTCTTCGCAACTATCATAACTGACGGGTGAAGATACAAAGAGAGACTACGCAACAGAAACTTATGTATTTTCTGTGCGTTTTTTTAGAGCTAACGAAACAGAGCGAGCTTAGGAAAACTCGTGCAGTTCGAGTTGTGCCTCCTTTGAATGGGTAAACAAGTTAGGCGAATACCAAAGTGCTGTACGTAATTCCAAGCGTAGTGTAGAATTTAAATTTACAATCGCGTATCGATTAACCGAAATAAACGGAATAATCTTTATTACACCCATTTACTCACCTTGTAGGTACGGAGTATTTGTGTACTAGACCAAAATATACTTCCCTAGTTTCTCTCTAGAGGTTTTATATATAAGCTACCACTGACAGTTGGTACGTGCTCCGGTTAAGAAAAAAGCAGGATTTGGTGATACCAATAGCTGTTACTTATTGAATGGTATCCTTGGCTAGGTCATTCTTATAAACTTATGACACGTGTAAAAAATTGAGAATCTTTCTATAAGGCATCTATTTACAAAAAAAAAGCTTCCTATCTTTTTATTTATAAGTACCTGGCATGTCTTACAGACTCTTTTCGAAATTAAAGTATACGCAACGCCAATCTCGAATCTCTGACCGACGATGGAGATAAGACCGCTGCATTTCATGGTAGTTTCAGATAATCTGCAACAAATTGTTGGAACAACATTCCTCCACCATTAAAAAAATTACTAGAAGTTCATACTTTAAAATTAAAAAACAAATGAAACATAGGTATATTAGAAATACAACAGAACGAGTTTATAATCAAATAAATAAAAGCATTGTTAAGATATATTATAGTGTTATTATGTTAAAATACTTACAATATCTTTAACATATACCTAAATTATTACAAATATTACTTATGAAAAACACATAAATACACATAAATATTATTTATTGTACCTACACATGATTTAGTATTAAACACACAATACATAATTATATAAACTATGATATATGTAGTAACCTAAACATACATATAACATATATACGTGATATATTACTTAAAAACGTAAACTATTTATTTACATAATATTTTTACTTTAAATAATAATCATATGCCATTCTGTTTGCCCGGGCTAGGCGCCCGCGCCATGGCATCTGCAGAATACCAGTGGTCGTACACGCACCCTGTTCGAAATGACTAAATACTGAGCGGAGACCATTTTGGTTTGGAAAAGTTCCTATTTTCTGTAAATTGTATTATTAATTCGTATTTCACTTTATATTTTTGGTATCAAATAAGAAAAATTTTGATTTTTTTTGTCAGTATGTAGGTCTTTGCACCTAGGATTTATCAGAGATCCCCGTGACAAATTCGCGGCAACGAGAAAATATCAATACTGCTTTTGCTTTGCTAGCTGCTAAAAGTAACGTAAAATACTAAATAAAACAATACTAAAACAAGCTTACAAATTTTCAAAGCAGATACACGTATCGAATTGTTTATGATAATACAAGAATAGGACCCCTTGTTGCCAAAGCCGTTCAAAAAAGTAAACTGTCAAATTTGGCAATCATTTGACAGTGACAAGCGACGCAGAACAGAACATTGTTGTTTGTGGTGACGATCGTGTACGTACATTTGTACAAGCAAAATTACTTTGCTGACCTTGCGTGACTAACAGAGAAGCCAGACATAGTATAGAATACATAGATTCAGTTAATTTCCTCCTTCGATTGAAGTCGTACATTCCAAGTTAAACTGGGTAAGTCTTTTTTTTATATACCTACAAAAATACCTACATAATCTTATTTTTCTTGTCCACAAAGACTTGAATTCATTATGCGTATGTAAAAATTAATTCATAGCTTTCACCTTACGTTATTTTACCAAAGTTGTCTAATATGCTCTACTAGAAATTGTTTTTTTTTATAGGGCATTATCTAATTTTGTCAACAAGGTCAATCGACCATGAATCTTTATTTTTATTAATATAAAATCTGGTGTCAGTGCTTTCAAACACTTTTAGAAACAAAAACGAGTAAATAGTAGTTTTTCCAGTTTTTGTTTTGTTAAAAAAAGTATTCTTTTTCTCTAGATATCTTAATATTTTGATTAAATTATGATGCTTTTTACAAGTTCAACTTTGCTATTAAGCCATAGTGAATTGATTAAATATCTTTTGAAAATTTACTTAATTAAGTTTTTAGTTTTATCAACAAAAATAATAACAACATACAACATTTAGTCAATGAGCTATCATTTCATGTGTGATATAATGATAAAATAATTTATAAAAAGTAATCAATGTCACACATACTCATAATAGTTTTACATATTTATACAAACTGTATTTATAAATAAACAGTCTAAGGAACAAAATATATATATAACTTATCTCAAACTATACATAGTTTGTTAACTCTAGTGCTTATGTATCTTTTTTCACATTGCACAATGAGGATGTATACTTAAGAAAAGAGAATGAAGTCTAGAAAATAAATTGGTACGTCCTGCCATTATATTGTTATTCTCATCCAGGTTTTAACTTTATACAAAACAGGCAGACAAATAGTCAGACTAACAACAAAGTTTTCTTTTTAGGTATGGAACCCAAAAAAAAAATTTATATAATTGTACATTGTATAACTATAACATAGATAAAACTAAGTGGCTAGTTGAGACAATGGCCTCCAGACCACAAATGCCAAACAAGAAATACAACTAAACTGATAATAGTCGTCATCGACTGACGGCAGTTACAAACAAAAAAAAAATATAATTGTACATTGTATACTTAGGGTTCATATTGTAAGGATTATTTTGTAGTGACCCTACCCCATGCTTCAAGAGTTGTGGGTTCAATCCCCACCCAGGACAAATATTGTATGATGAATACTTGTGTTTGTTCTGTGTCTGGGTGTTAATATCCAATATTTAAGTATATATTTGTAATGCCACTGTTGATTCTGATATTTGTAACACAAGTGCTTAAGCTACTTACCTTGGAGTCAGATTAATAGGATAAAGGATAGGTTTGTAAGGATTGTGCCATATGGTGTTCGGTTCTCTCTGCCTACCCCACTAGGGAAGTGGTGTGAAGTGTAGTTAGTTAGTTTGGTGTCATATTTGTTTTCACTCTTATACTACTCATTCAATTGTGGCTTTGGTGAATCGTCTTGCACACTTCTGGGAAGGTTTCTGTAAACAAACATGCTGGTCACAAGGAAGTTACTGTACTCACGTATATCATTTTTATTTAAAATTATTTCTACTGTTTTATACTTACACATTACTTGTATTTATATGTATTCTCTTAAATTATAAATTTTAAACTATAAGATAAATCAAATTGTTTGAACATAGTCAAACTATCTTTTATATTTGTATAGGGATAACTTCATATACACTAAATAGAAACTAAGAAATTCAATAACTTTTATTTTTTTTAATCAAGTTCATAATGAAAGTCATAGTTGATTTTTTAATTATTAAATAATAAAAATGAAAAGCTCAGTAAGTAATTTATCAGTCATCACTTCTGTGTCAGGTACAGATGTCTGTAGAATATGACACACAGAAATCATTACTATGTGTATTTATATCTTAAACACCTTCTTGTGTAACTTACAGTTTAGTCATTTTATAGGAAAACTTAAATTTATAGATTAGCATTATAAATATATAAGTACTGTTATTATGATATTCTACAAGAAATTTACACCAATTGTGTATATATTTGTGTATTGTATTCATACAATTTTAAGGACCTTTATTTTTTATTGATAAATGAAAGGTCTGTCTTCATTTGATGACCATATTATAGACACAAAGTCCTGAGATCGATTCTTCATGCGTCGCAAATTGTTAAACACTTCATAATTAAAATGATTCCGCATACGCGATTTATGTTTGCGCATAAATATGTCCGCTCCGTGAGTGAACACTTCCTTTAATGTCTGTAAACCCGTACTCGACGGACCCAAACGTACAATTATGGCTTACTGCCAACGGCCCCCGTCGTGCCGCATAGCCGAATGGGCATAAGTCACGTTTTACCAAAACGATCAAATTTTCCAACACTATTTCAAAATTTTGCAAAATATTGCTGTGTCGCCGTTACAGAAGTTTTGTAGCCGCTACGCAACGGAGCAATGTAATAAACGTCACTGGTAGGAAACGTATATTTCATTTTCAGTTGGGGCGGGGTCCACTGACCACAGTTTTATTTCTCAAAATCTTTTAAATGTATGTAATTCGTAATCGGAATCACTCGCGGACGCCCTGAGTAAATTGGGAAGACTTATTTGCTTCTGGAGGGAGGTGGGCTGGCTGGCTGGAATGATTGGCCGCCATGGCTCACGCACAATGGTCCACTCCAGGGACTAAGTCCGAGTAATGCGGTTAAGGTTTCAAATATTGTTTTTTTTGCTGTTGTAGCAGCAAACGGGTGGAATATTTTTTATCTGACTAAACCGAAGCGGTGGTAGCTCAATGTTAAGAACACGCGCCTCTTATCCGAGAAGTGCGGGTCAAACCCGGGCACGTAACTCTGGATTTTTGAAATCTATGTACGTATTTATACCACTAGCTCGACGGTGAAGGAAAACATCGTGATGAAACCTGCAAATTCAAACAACTTTGGATTTGTCACCATGATTCAAAAATTGTCTGGTTCTCCTATTTTAGGGTTACGAACAGGGGCGTAGCTACCGCCGTATCTGCCGTATCAATTATACGGGGCCCCCGGGCCACGAGGGCCCCTGAAGTGCGAAAACAAAAATTAATAAAAACTTCAAAATTAATAAATCAGTTTGCTGAAAAAAGGCAAGGAGAGGGTATATTTAATTTAAATTGTTTGTTAAAAAAAAATGATAGAGAATTATGATGAATAAATATTTCTATGAATTTTATGCAAACATTTTTTTTTCTTTTCTGAGAAATCTTTACCCTTCATAAGGGCCCCCAATTTTTTTTATACGGGGCCCCGCCATGGCACGCTACGCCACTGGTTACGAAGGTCAGATCGGCAGTCGCTTCAATGCAATTACCAGACTCGCTAAATCCTGCATCATGGTCTAAACGGACCCCGTCTAAACACGGGACATAACGCTAGGAAGATGATCAAGTAATCTTTAATACCAATGGCCAGAAATACATTTCTTTGTAACTGCGTTGTTCGATATTGTAGATTCGTATTTCATTTACGTCGTACCGGGAAAGCTAAAAATAAAGCTAGTCATGAAATTTAACAGCGTCAAATATAGCCGGGTACCTACCTATATGCGTCATGATAGAAGCGAGAAAAGTTATAAACTGATATCCGAGCTTTTCTTCCGATCCCTTTGCTCAGGAACTTAAGCAAAATCTATGCATAAATCACAATATTTGTACGAGTATCTAATATTGTATAGTGTAAGCCTTATTTAAAGGTGAGCAGACGTGTTATCATCTGCCTACATCATACCGTACCTGCCTGTCTACACCATTTACATTTAATCCTAATCTAGAAAGCATATTTCTATATTTCAGATTCATTCAGTTCTTCTATCATACTTCATACTATAAAGAGGAAGGATTTGATTCGGTTGTTTGTTTTTGTTTGCATTGAATATACATATTGCTCCGAAATTACCGGACCGATATTAGAAAAACATTTCCACTGATGAAAAACTACTTTATCAGCGAGTAACATAGATAATTTTTCCATCTAACCCTACCCATTGTCCCATGTTGATATGGGACTTAAAAAGAATGTACCAACTCCACACTTGAACACAAGAACCACTTCTTGTTTAGCATAAAAGGCGACAAGCTAGCCACTTGTCACTGCACAATTTGCCATCTAACTCAGCCCAGTTAAATTTTTGGCTGAATATGGTTAAAGGGGCCTGCTACCCCTTTGACTCTGCCTACCCCTTTTGGGATTATAGGTGTTATGTATGTAGCATAGAGCATATACTATCCCCGTTTTCCTACGGAAACGGGTACTACGCCGGAAAAACCGCGGGGCGCTTCTATTTGTAGATATTTGTTTCCACACAAACGTACAAATTTCACAAATTATACACGAATTTATTATACTCTTAAATTGTTTTACAGCATGCTAAGTTTTACAAAAAAAATATCAGCCAAAAGTAGACTCTCTAGCCAGAAACATTGAAATGTCAAATCAAAGTAAAAAATGTAAAATCAATTAAGACTGAGCTTTAATTCCCACGTGTATATTTTATAAAAAAAAAAAAAAAAAAAATATTTAGCCATTTAAATCCCACTGCTGGGCAAAGGCCTATACATTACAACAATATAATACGTCACACCAAGATCCGAGAAATGTGAACATCTGTAATAATACGAATGGGCTATTCCAAAATTGTATTAATATTCCTATTAACACTGCGTGGGTACATACGTAAGTACCTGCGACGTACACGCTCCCAATTTAATAGACCGATGACCTTTGTAAGTCAACGTGATAAACTGGACAATCTGTACTCTAATGTACTCAATGTTTATGCCTTTTGCCTGACATTGTCGCAATTTCAAGAATAGATAAAAATATAATGTATCGGGAAAACACAATTTTGTTTCGTTTTATTATGTACATTATTTTAATGAGAAATTGATCTTTATTGCTCTGATAATCTATTTTGTATTCTGGACAGAATTCAAATATTGTTATTTATATTTTATAACACTAATATCAACAAGATTTCATGATATTATATACAATCATATATATATATATATATATTGTATTAACGTATTAACTTGGTCATCTTGACTAAGCACAATCGTATTCATTCTATAATTATAATTATAATTAAATGTTTAAAAGAAAGCCATGACTAATTAATTACACGATTCTCTAACGTAAAGCATCAAGATTCCTAAATGTAAATTATCTAATTTCTAAGGAAAACAAAACGAAATCTCTCAATTTTTTTCCAGAATAAATAAGCCGTTCTTCACTGACTCTCATCTCAGTATCATTTCACTGAATTGATTGCATGTTTATACAGAGATACTTTGCCAAAAAGAACAAATTGTGTTTATATGTGTTGAGAATAACAGTATATGTTGTCTGAAAACATACTTTATCAGTATTAATATGACCGCTCTCAAGGCTAGGTATTTAACATCATTAGAACTCTCGGAAAACCAGTTTTTTCTCACGCTGCGTAAAGGTATAATTGTTGTCATTAGAATTCTCGCAGATCCACGATGAAATCGTGTTAATAATTTAGCAGCTATATCATCTTTGTTAAAATATACTAATATCCTCCTAGCGTTATGTCCCGTTCTCAGTCGGGGTCCACTTAGACCTTTGTTCGGTGCTGGACAGACAGATTCGTAATTCGGCAAATTCGCTACTCGACGGATTCGTGAATTGGGCAGATTCTAGGATTGGACAGATTAGCTATACGGCACTTAGACCTTGATCTAAGTTTTAGCGAGTCTGGTAATTACATTGGTGCGACTGCTCGTCAGACCTTCGTAATCCTTAGATAAGGGAACCAGAGCATTTGAATCATACACATCCATATTTTTTGGAATGTGCAGGTATCATTACGATACTTTCCCTCACCGTTGAGTTAGTGGTTTAAATACTTACATAGATTTGAAAATCCAGAGATACTCCAGAGATGCACCCCTCGGTTAAGAGGCGCTTGTTGGTTGAGCTACCACCACTCTTTAAAAAAATTGTAGTAATATACTATATATCTAAATGATTCAATATGTGGTATTGTATGTTAAAGTAATAAACTTATATCGAGTACTTGTTAATGAACTTCGGAAATAAACTTGACTGACCTTTACGAAAATGGACAGTCAGAAACCAAGTCGGAATGGTGTTGGTTGATCTAACTACAAGTGTTGCAAACCGCAAGATTTTAACGACAAAACACTGTCAGTTTATTACCTTTTCTGTCACAAAAATACTAACTACCTATTCAGATCATAGTATGAATATCAATTTGAATTCAGGACGTTCTTTGACTAGGATTCTTCAATTGGCCAGTCCATTGAGACGATTGTGAGTGGCGTCATAAGTGGTGGAATCAAGACCTAACAAAACGTTTCTTCATACCTACCTATACACAATGGTTCTGCAGATAAAAATAGTTATGTGGTTGCTACATAAAATCTTCCTCACAGTGCTAGCTCAATAGATCGCATTGATTGCGTTTTCTGCCTACAGGTATGTATAGGTTTAAACAAACTTGATAAATCTCACAGAAGACATCATCCACCATAACCTTAGTAATAAAATTAATTAAAATAAGTAAAACAATTAATTATTACTACAATCGAAGACATTACTTTTCTATAATAATATTTATATAAGGCCCATAACATTTGAAGCAATATGTTGATACAATATTAAAATAACAAATTTGCTACTTTAGGAGGATAAATTCCTTACTACAGAATGAAGCTTCTTGTAATAGACGGAACAGGAAATAAATTAACATTGTATGGTAGGCGTTAAAGGTTTACAAAAATAATAGGTATGTCACAGTTATGCCATCTGGAAGTAAGTACAATATCTTCAGGAAACCCTAATTTTTTGTTCAGTCGCTCTATATGAGGAACAAACCAATCTAGGATTTGCTACAGACATAATATAAGGTTTTACTGGCATAATGAGATAAATGCCCACTACTCAATACTCTTATTATATTTTGGACGTGTTCCAAGACATAATTAACGCAATCTATGAATAATCCCATTGCTCTCTTCACAGAAAATATTTTTCTGATTGTAAATGGATTGTTTGGGTCAGTCTAATTCCAAACAGTTATATACAACCCCAATGACCCTAAAATCTCCTGACTATCTTCATCCCCGGGAGCATCATCTAAATATCTTTTTGCATATTTATTTCTATATAAGATATAATATCTCATTACCTTAGAATGTATACGCAAATCAGAATATTTTTTATTTTCTTCAGCCAATAAATTTATCTCCAAAATTATATTTAGATCTTTTTAGATTCCCCTTTTCAACAGACTACCTAATCGAAGTAAAATATTTTCCAATCCACGAGCCAATATACAGACACCCCGTCAAAATAACTGTAATCGAAAACACAAATTTGATTGTAATTATATTCTATAATCACAATGAAAAAAAAACTCTTTAATAATCTCTTCTATTGTAGTTCTAGATTCTCCTTCTGAAATTTGCATTATTTTAGCACTCTTCGTGAAAAGCTAATTAAAAATAAAACTTTAATATCAAGATTCTAGTATTGATTGTGAAGAGCCTCTTGTGTTGTAAACAATGACTTTATCTAGGTGATTGTATTTGTTTGGCAGTTCCGCTTTGTTTAAAGCAATCATTCACCTTACAATGGCCTAAACTTGGGCAGTAACTGCCAGACTGTAAAGCCTCAGACATAACTAACAATATGGCTATGTTTTATAACAAATGGCTGAAACTTATGTAGGACACGTCAACATTTCAAACAACAGTTGGCTCTGTTCATATAAAAGAAATTCTGTGTATTCTTTATTCTCGACTAGTATATATTCTTGATACTACAATAGTTTAAGTGTAAAGTAAAATATCGAAAATCGTTTGGCAATTAGTTAAATTTTTTAATAGGAATTACAGTTGTTTGCATAAACTAATGATATTATTATATCGCACTAGTAATGAACAAGTGTTTTGCACGATAATAAAGTACTTGATAATGACTGCTGATTGTTTATTTAAAACGTAGTTAGTAATTATTTATATTAACTTAAATGAATTGGTCCAATTTTTCCCTTATTTTTCTATATCTAATATATAAGCAAGATAATTATTTCTATATCTAATATATAAGCAAGATAATTATTATTTATTATGCCACAATTTATTTCTGCGCCGACCCCAGATGAACTGGGAGAAGGGCAAGAGGATGAATTTTATTTCATACTAATATAAAAAAAATCATAGCACAGAAAGTCTAGACTTTCTGTACTATGAAATTATGGTTATTTTGTCATTTTCTAAGACCACTACAACTTTACCTAGATCATACAAATTTACTGTTTAAAGATTATTTAACATGTATGTGTGGAAGCATTGTACCATATCAACAATGTTTTATAAAAAAATATTTGCAATTCTGAATGCTATGTGTTTATGATGAAGTGATAACCGGAAGTAAATGTTTAATATCGTAAAGGGAAATTGTGCGGCATGTGTTAACATGTCACCCTCATCAAAAAGTAATCAACTTAAATGCCTATGTTTTAACGACGACGATAACACGTGTTTAAATTCTTAAATCAGTTGTCCAAAGCAACAAAAAAACGCTAACACGCAAAGGAGGATTCCGTACAACGTATGTGAACATTTTAAACGTCTACCATTATCATTATTAAAAACGAGTTGAATATCGTATGATTTTACTCAAAGACACGTTTCCTTTTTTTTTGTTATTTTTTACCTGCATTAGAAATACACATTTGGCAATTTCGAAAGATTTCACAAGTACCACGCCATATTTCAGAAATAAAATATAAGTAAGTATAATGATGTAGATAGGTTTTTAATAGAAGCCGTATACAGAGACGTCAGTATGTAAACATAGGAAGAATCCACGGTATAATCCATTTAAATTCTTTATCAAACATCTAAAATTTTCAGACTAATATTACATTCTGAGGCAACTTGACGCGAGGCAAATGACGAGGCTTCCGAGATCGGGTCTATAGTAAACACGTATAAGTAAACATGTTACGTATATTGTATGACGATTAACCGAGTGATCTCATTTAGTAAATTACCCTTTGTTATCTATCCAGAGACAGAGCAAAGGCTTTAGTCGACAGCAGTTCAAGTTTGTGTGTTATCGTTCCGCTATATCGTCTATTAGTTGTGCTAATTGTCCTTCTACGTCCATTTGTTTCGTGGCTATGATTTTCGGAGTAGATAACTTGCAAGTTTATTTTTAGTTTTGAATACTAACATTATTGTATTAGGAGTAACTAGCTTTTATCGCAGCTTTATCCGCGTAAATTTCGGTGGTCTGTGGAGGAAATTTTTCTGGATAAAACGTAGCCCTTACTAAGGGTTCAAACTTTAGGCGCGTCAAATTCATTGCAATTGGTTAAGTAGTTTAAGCGTGAAGTCTTAACAGACAGATACTTTTGTGTTTATAATATGTAGTAAGGATTGGGTGCGTTATACTTGATCGTACGCCGTAAGGAAAACAAACCCAAAATTACAAAAGCGCTTGTAGAAGTTAAGGTAAATCCTCAACGAAAATGTAGGTATGTGGCACATAGCTAAATCGCTGCGCCTTCCCGCGTTGTATACGAGCTTAGTTAACAACGAAAATCTTTAAAGAGCCCGCACGATTCCCGCACCGAGCGTTTTATCTGGCGTGGCGTCCCACAAGCGTGAAGTGTGAACACATCGGAGATTTCCGCCGATATAAATCCCGGTGTGCGACACCCCGCTTTACACCCGTCGCATCCCCCGTGCAATCCCTGAATTTGTGGACTGGAAGCCGGCAACGATGCATCGCCTCCGGAATTCGTACGCGCCAAATCTTGCGACCGACTATATTCTCAGCGCTCGTCACATAGGGGCTTCGCGTTCATCGTCGCATTGGCACATTTGTCATCTTTGCCAGTGTAAATTTGTTTGCGTTTCGTGTGTTCTGATGGAGACATTACCTACGCCATTAACGCAAACAATGGGCTGGACGAGTGAAGCGCGGAGGTGACAGTTGGGCCGTTAACATGGCCGTAACAGGCCCAGTGATATATGAGCTGCGAAGTGGCTTGGTCCCGCTGTCACTTCGCGTTCCACTGCCACAACGCGCACCCGCAAAAAAGATAAAAAGGATTCCGAAATACGATTCACAAGTGGGCTGCCGGAAATGGGTAGAAAGTTACCGAGCACGGCTTTATGTCGGGCAATATATCTCTCGTATCGCTATCCAATTTCTGCTCTATGGCATGTAATATCCCCCCAGGGATCCTTTTAATTTCTGCACCGGCGTCCTTTTTAATCAGCGCTTCGCCATTAATTCTAATCTCATCAGTTAGGGCTCACCTTGCACAACTGCTATAAGTAATACAGTAGCCAAAGGAATGATCTGGCTATTTTGGTATCTAAAGAGCTTATTATGCATACGTGCCTTATTTCAAAAGCGACCAGAGACAGTGCCAACGTCGACCTACTTCTTATTTCACCTACTTACTTTCGTTCTTGTCTTCATCCCTATGAATAAAATATTATGTAATAGCAAAATAGCAGTTTTTAGACAGAGGAATCACTCATTTTATTCGTAACCTTTGTGCCGGCAATCAGCTTATGTTGTAGGTATCCAAAACTTTGAAGTAATCTTTACGTGACGCGCATTGAATAGGATAGAAACAAGTTTTGACTCTGTATCTATAATAAAATAATTATAGTAAAGTACTATGATATGAAAAGTTACTATAGTAAAAAACATGTACAACAACAAACCTCTTGCGATTCTATTGCAGGTACTACGTATTACGTTTCAGACATCCCTTCCTCGACCCAACCTGTAGAACACCATCGATTCCGAAGTCCGACTTACCTTCATTTAAATAGACATGTAATTCAATACTTTCCTGGCAGGGTTGCGTGACTGACCGACCCGTGAACCCCGCGCCCTTGAGTGACCTAGTACACAAGGCACCCCTCTGCGCCACTCCATCGCACCACTAGTGGATTTAAACCCATTTCGTGCGGTTCTTTCAGTGATATCTCGGCCGTTATTTCGGTGTTGGATTTGCGGAGATATTGTTTGTGCGTGCTTGTGTTTTGCGTTTTATTAAGTATAATAAAATTTGGTGTGTTAAAATTAAAAATATGTCTGTTTCCCTTTTTTGTTTTAATTAGATAAAGAATATTTGTAATCGCACGGACCGCACCTATTAGCGTATAATATGGATTTTTTTGCCAACGCTTTTAATGAAGCTGCCATTTGCTTGCTAAAGTTAAATGTCGTTTTTTTCGTAGTTTCCTTCGCCCTAAACGATATCTGTATATCAGTAATGATATTTAATAAATCAGTTGTGTTAAGGAAGGCACCTTCATCTCCAAATCAAGCTATCCAACTAGTACCTGATAACCAACTAGTTAGCTGGTCCCAAAATTCCACCTCAGAGCACAAAATCCCGCCTTGTATAACTGTCTTCACACCTTACTACTAAATACGGCTGTCAATAATAGAGTTTACTTTTCGCGGTCGTTAACACAAAACACTTCAGTGTTTCCCATTTCTCCTAAAACACGGAAGTTCTTACCTAAACATCACCTAGAGCGCACTGCACGTCAGATATTGCCCGCTTCCAATATCAGGTTGAGAACATAAAATCTTTATGTCCAGGATGCATCCATCTGGGCAAATTGACGAAACGGTGCACACCTCGTTTCGGTTTTCAATAAAAGGTGGCGACTTGCACCGCATTCGCTTGCGAGGAACACAAGTCTCTAACGATGTTATACGCTTCAGCAAATGTTATGGATGTCATAAACTGGCACGACGGTGTAGTTGTACGACAAAACTTTGGTATTGTCGAATTCTTTTAGTGTTATAAATGGATATCATGGATTTCCGATTATTTTCAACTAATATCTTTGCAAATATTATACATTCGGACTATGTACACCTCCCAACACAGGCGAAAGGTAGTATTAATGCTTGGACAAAAATATAGCCTATGTTGTTAGATATTCAACAACAATGTCGAAACTCGGCATTATAAATAAATAAATTATAAATTCTCCAGACTGACATACCATTTCCCTAGTTCCAAACTAAGCTTATGCTTGTACTATGGATACTAGGTGAACGGATAGACATACTTAAATACGTTTATAAACATCCATGACTCGAGTACAAATGTCCATGTTCATCACACGAAACATTTGCCCTTAGCAGGATTCGAACCCGCGACCCTTGGTTTCATGGCCAGGGTCTCTGACCACTCGACCAACGGGCCAGTCAATTATGACACAGTGTTCAGATATTGGTATTGTAATAATTCTTATTCGGATATTAAAAAGACAATGTAAGAATGGTATCTCGGTATCTGGATAATGCGCAACTTGCTTGCTGCTTCACCAACGACTTATACCTATCTCCCTCTTCAGTGCAACTCATGCAGGACTCGCACGTTGGACGCGAGCTGTCGCGCCTCTAAATCAGTTCGTAGGAGCAAAAGATTTACTGGCTATTGGCCCCTCAGTTTTTCCTGCTTTTGACGGCAGTAAATCGCACGCCATCTGTGCGCAGTGTGCCGTGCGCGGTACATAAGCAGATCACACTACATCAGAAGTTCCCAAACGTTTAGTGACTGAGGATCAGTTTGATTTTATTATTGTTATCAAGACCGGGACAGTGGTCAAAAATGTACTGTGTTAAACTTAAAATTTTAGTCGTTACGGACCTAATGATATATGTCTTGCGGACCGCTGGTTGGGAACCACTGCACTACATCAATGCATACGCAAGTTCGCGAGCTTTCACAAACAGCAATCAGCGCAATCCAAACGCACCCTTAAATCGACATTGAATGAACACCGGTTCTAAGGTTTGCAATGCAGAGCGATTCCCACTGTCCACATCGACTCTGTGTACACGCCGAAATTGGTACACTGCACTGACTTACATCCCCTTTGGCTTTCAATAAAAGCGCTCACTTAGTCGGAACAGTCTCTAACGAGGTTACTCGTAGGGGAACAGTTTCGGGGAGTGTTCAAGGAATGTTGGTCGTGTCATAAACTTGCCCGGCTGTCGGACGGACGCCGGTGAGGCGCGTGCGGGCGAGCTATTTCATCTCGCGCAAACTTTGTTCACTTTACACATTGTTGCTAAACGTTACGGAGGGTGTAATGAAACGTATACGTCCTAGAACGGGTGTCTCGTTGGGATCGTGTTCGCAGTTAACAGGACTTGTGCAACGCCAATACACTGCTGGAATATAGAAATTGTTGGAACATAGTTTTGTCAGCCGATTATTATTAGTTACTACATACATAACATCACGCCCGTAATCCCTGAAGGGGTAGGCAGATTCAAAGGCTTACTACATACTAACTACAATACTAAAAATACACGTATATTAAAATACACAACAATATCATAATAAACTGCAATATTGAACTATCAACATTGATCGTAAATTTCCAAAAGCCTTTTTCGCCACTGATTACTTTGTACTTTTTTGTTTTCTTGTAGCAGCTAACTTTTATACTAGATACTTAATTACTATAAATAATATACTAATATTCAAGTAGCAGTAGTTTGACATCATGTAAACAATATCAAACTTTACATTGATTTGTATTACAGCACACATATAGAACTGATAACTTTGGCGTGAAGAAACACTGAGCTTAAATATATTTTTACAGGTCAACGAATGTTAAAGCAAATAAAATATATATTTAATAGAAATAAATCTTAGATACCAACAATAACACAGACGTACTGCATTGCATGCATTGCACTCATAACTTGAAACATTTACCTATGTTACTTTACGTAACTTAAGTGCTTCAACCGTGACGTTATTTCGATTTATTAGCATGATGTCAGCTTATTGTTATACTTTACTCTGCTTTTTGCTTTAAATTGATGTTTAAATTATTCTTTTGTTTATTTCAGATGCATCATGGATTGGAGGACAGCTCTAGTCGCGTTTACGTTCGTGTTATATGCTGATGGCTTTTCAAGTAAGTTTTATTTGCGAGAGTAATGTACTCAACAACTTATAGGTATTATATCCATACTAGCTTCTGCCCGCGGCTTCGCTCGCGTCGTACATCGATGAAACATAGCCTATTTATTAGGGTGTATGTCGTATGAGCTATATCTATTCTAAAGTTTCATTAAAATCCATTCAGTAGTTTTTTTTTGTGAAAGACTAACAAACATCCATCCATACATACAAACTTTTGCATTTATAATATTAGTAGGATTCTCACTATTCTTACTCATATTATAAATGTGGAAGTAACGCCGTCTGTTACGTGTTCGGCTTAATGCACTTGACCGATTGATACGCAAAAAGTTTGAAAGTCGGGGTCACCAAATATAACCTCCAATAGGATGGTGTGGAATGAGACGAAAGTTGGTAGATGTCTGACTTTATTACCGTCGTATCACAGTTTATATATCGCTAATCTGTTAGTGTATGCTTAATCTATGTTATGTTTTCTTCGTGCGGTACGTGCTATATTTTTCTACGTGCAGCAAACCCTAAGAAACATAAGATTGTATCCCAACAAATCATAGTTTCGGAACGTTTGATAAAGTAATTATGATAGTAATTCGAAAATGATATCCACCTTTCTACTATACTCTATTATTGTCATCAAACAAAGCTGCAGACAGTGGGTTAAACAAATATCCGGATAACAAAGCAGTGATATCATTTAACAGGAAATTAAACTCTTTTATCTGTAACCGCTGTTACTCAAACTGGGGATCCTTTTATTCGTAGATAAAGTAAAGTTATTGGTACACATACTTGATAATGATATACTTTGAAAACGAAATCCTCAGAGCAAGCCAAGGCCTTGGCCTTTTACATGAATTAATATCTCATTGATCAGAAATTGACTTTCTGACAATAGAATGTACTTGAAGGTCCTACGTAGTATCTAGTCCAGTTCTTCCTTAAGTAACTTCCACGTTTGAGGTGCACCAATCGATCAAACAATATAATGTAATGAAAATGTTCCTCACAGACAAGCCATTCGTCTGCGAACACGTATGTTCTCGCCTCGAATCGTTGTAAGATATGGCTCAAATCCATTACCTAATGCACACATAAAACCAGCTCGCCTCGAAAATAACAAAACAATGAGTTATGATCCAGCCTTATGATGCTCTTTTTATTTGTTTTTATTGCCTCTAAAGTCACACTTGGTAGTCGCAGGAACATCGTATGAGAGATTCCCGCGCTCCGACTCTCAGCTTAAAACATTTTCGGCGTAGATTTGCCTCTTTATGGTGCTCGCAAAGCATTTATTGCCCTAACAATTCTATGTGATGTGAACTTTATTCCGGTGGAAGTTTCAGACGGATATTATTATGACGTCAAACATAATCTGAGCGGCTGGAATGAAGTATACAGCAAAATCATTCCTTGGAGTAAAGAATATGGAAATTTTACATACCATCTTGCCCGCAATCCCCGAAGGGGTAGGCAGATTAGAAAAAATAAACTAGGCTGGGTTAGACGTACCTAAAACTGTGAAAAAGTAATGAGAAATGACTAGCTCGTCGTCTACACAATCCCACACCCCAAACCCGATACACCATTAATTGCCTTTTACAACATGCTAGGCAAGAAACACAGTTGGCACATTATTTTGCCCCAGACCAACATAAATGGAAATTATAAAAATAATTTTAAATATCGAGGAACGAAATCTTTGAATACGTATAAACTTGCTAGACTACTTCTGGTTGCAAGGCGAACGTGACCTTGAGATGCAAGATTAGAGCATGTTTATACTGACTGAGGCAAAAGTATTCATGGTATCCGTAATGATGTCATTAATAAATGCTCTTGTTGTCGTAATTAATTACAGAATGATGCATCTTTATCTGTATCAGTTAATGTCAATTACGTATCTTATTGTACTGAGAAACTGTAGTTTACTATTGAGCATTTTTTTATTAATATTATATTATATTATAGACTGGCCCGTTGGTCGAGTGGTCAGAGACCCTGGCCACGAAACCAAGGGTCGCGGGTTCGAATCCCGCTAGGGGCAAATTTTTCGTGTGATGAACATGGATATTTGTACTTGAGTCATGGATGTTTATAAACGTATTTAAGTAAGTCTATCCATTCACCTAGTATCCATAGCACAAGCTTATAAGCTTAGTTTGGGACTAGGGAATTGGTGTGCCAGTCTGAAGAATTTATTATTATTATTTATATTATATCACAAACTTGAGAAAACAACCAACTGTTCGATTTTTTATAATGACCATTGGGCAATGTGCAAACATTTTTATTACGTGACAAAAAAAGTAACAACAATAAACATCTCAAACCAGTTTCCTCGGTGGCTTTATTATTTTTTTAGTCTAACAAATAAACCAACTATACTAACAATGTATTCAATCCCAGAAACAAAATAAACATCTTCTTTTTGTCTTTAAATATAGAACAGACCATATCTGAGAAAAAATACATTACTACGAAGAAAATAGAAACGTGGTGTAAATAATGTATTTTCTAAACACAAACAACGGCGCTATCTTCCCTAGTTACAAGTCAGTACTTATTACATCCCACCCCACTAAATGAACCAGCGAACATATGTACCCGCTCCATCATTCATATAAAAGTAAACGCAATTGCTTACGTAATACGGCATTTGCCGGGATAAAGCGCGAGCTTATACGAAAAACAATTCGCCACAAAAACGTTTCCGTTTCGGTTGGCTTTTATTACGTGTGATATTGAGTCTGGAGGAGGTCGCCGAGCCTAATCTAAGTATATAATCTTGTATATGCAAATGTTTCCTATTCCCTTACAACCGAATTCTTACCCGGTCACGCCTTTCGGGTTATAAAAGGGCAAAATTCCCGTAGACACAGCGAAATAAAATATATTCATATGAAATTATGGACTTTTTTTTCCATTTTTCGAACGCTTTTTTTACCTGAGGAAATCCCTTTTGTTATTCCAGTGAAATGGGCGTGAAACGATTGTAGCGTTATGATGTCTGTGGGTAATAGGTGCCTGAGAGTGATATATCTGCAAGTTGAATGCAGGTCGCCTCTTCTGGACCCCGTTTGACGAATGCCGGACGTTATTGTCAGACGCCATGGAATCGAAATGACACTTTAAAGTTACTGCTTCGTATGGCGTGTCGTGTTATGGGCGAATTATACGGCGTCGCTTGTGTATTGTGGGAATGTTGGCTTATTATATCCGGGCCGCAAAGTTAATAACATTTGTGATTGTAGCATGCAAAAAATGACGAGCTCTTGTAGTGACGCAGTATACCTTAGTTAAAAAAATATTCAATACATGCCAAAACGTCATTTAATTCTGATGGACTGTAATGTAACAATCACAATAAAATGCATTGTATGTTTTAACAAATACCTATATAAAGAATTAAAACCGGCCAAGTGCGAGTGGGACTCGCGCACGAAGGGTTCTGTACCATTTTCTATACAACATTAGACACTATATAGAATAGAATAGAATAAATGTTTATTTGGCATATTACAAAATTTGCTTACAAACTAAAACTATAACTAGACTAAACTATATGTAGCCAAATATATTATATAATTTTTGTATTCTGTAATTATTTGAATCGTCTACTTGTTCCCGTTATTAATATCGACCAAAAGGCAAAAGACAAAAAAAATCACGTCTGTTGTATGGGTAATATTTACACGCGAAACATATCTCCATGTAACCGATGGCCTTGATGTGAGAAATCAATGTTATTGTAAGTACGAAAGCACACACAAATACTTGGCTTTCCGCTACCTTCTATACACGTCACCCCACCCTTCAAGCAATGCTATGTAAGGCTAATTTGCTAATGATCGGTTTAAAAGTTATTTGTATTTGTAAACCTCCCGTTAATTCAAATGCTTTACTCTAACGCCAGCTCTTTTGTAAAGGACTGCAGCATTCCTTTTAGCCAGTTAAGATGCAGTTGTTTTAGTCTACTAGTCTTATACGTTAACGACTAAGTCATATTAATTAAAACTAACACCTACACTCTTAATTTTAGAGCAAAGTCGTGTAAAAAGAGGCTAGTCTTATTATAAACAAATTAAAGGACTCGATCTCTTTCATCACTAGGACGATAACATTTATAGAAAACGTTCATCTCGTTCCAGAATACGGACGCACGTGCAAAGACATAGGATGCCTGAACAGCGAGGTGTGCGTGCTGGCCGAAGACCCCTGCACCTTCGGCCACTCTAGCAACTGCGGCACCTACCCTACGTGCAAAAAGAAGTCGCAAGTTGAAGGTAATAAGAACATTTTTCATTTGCGATATAAACTTTGAAAATATAACGTTGACAAGTACTTAACTAGAGTTATTCAACAAAGACAACAAGATCTATTATCATTGTGTATGTATGTACTTAGTGGCTGTGCTCGCGACTATGTACGCGTGTAATTTCATGGTATTCAGTACTACGTTTGGTCACAATAAAAAAAAACAGCACAGTGAAATACTTTAAGCTAAAAAATACGTAATACCGGAGTATAGTTATACTAATATCTGTAGAATAAAGTAATGTACAAATTGTGTCGTCTATTAGCTATGTATCCTTACCTGTATATTTATTATACACCAGACATTAGCCAAAATTATGTAATATACAAAATCTCTAACAATTTTCATCAGGACGTGAGTGTAGAATTAACTTATAGTAGTTTAACGTTACCCAGTAGATGTACGCAAAGAAATCCCTTTTATACACCTATACTATCACTTAAATAGTATACCTACAGAAGACGAAAAATGCAAAATAAACATTAGATTTATTGGCGAGGCAATTTAAAAGACTTTTTAGATAGCCGCAGATGAACAGGGGGCGACCTCATCGAGTAGACTTCAAGAAACGTAAAGTCGCATGTTACTGTAATAACATTTCTTTAAAAAAGGTTGCAATTAAATTGTGAAGTATCTAACGAGTAAAAATGCATCGTAACCCTTTCTGACTAATCTTGTTCACACTCACTCGTTAATCTACGTGAACTGTACCTAATAAATAAAATATAAATTTCCCTTTCATGACTCAACTATCCAACCTATTTGTATATTTAATGATAATAGTATTACTATTAGTGACTTTATTATTCTGAAGAAGCATGACCTTAAAATATTCTTACAATTAATAACGGAATGTAAAATCCTGCTGGCAATAATCCTTTTCTATGCGTCCTACAAGGAAACAATACTACTTAAATTGGAACTAATCATCTTATATCCTGTTTTGATTGAACGCTTCGTAGATATTACAAGTGTACCCAAGCTTCTAAATAAAACTTTACAAAATATATATATTATTGAATCATTACTAATTAGTTAATAATATAATATATACACATAATATAAACACGTCATGATACCTTACGGTTTGTCATACTTAACTGACTCAGTACTTTGTAAACAGAACTGACTAAAAACTGATTAATCATTGCTAGTCCGTTGTGTATGATAAACCATGTCTATGATTTCCATATAAAAATCTATGCAAGCATTGCGATTAACTCAACAAAAATATAACTGCATTGTGCGTATCAACTATCCTATTACCTGATAGTTGATCACTTAACATCACTTGTCTGCTTTTATTTGATACTAATTTACTTATGTATTGCTTTTCAGGTTCACATGCGGAACCATCGCAACCGAAGCCAGCACCAACACCTCCTAAACCTCAAACCCCCACACATAACTTTGATTCACCACCTAACAATCCCCCTCCCCCAGTGCCCTCCGGTGGAAACTCGCCTTACGGTGGCAGCTCTCCTTACGGTGGCAACAACTCCCCTTACGGTGGCAATAACTCCCCTTACGGTAGTAACACACACACCGGTGGAAACTCTCCGTACGGCGGCAGCTCCCCTTATGGCGGGAACTCGCCGTATGGCGGAAACTCCCCGTATGGCGGAAGCTCGCCGTATGGAGGCAGCTCTCCGTACGGCGGTAACTCCCCATATGGCGGCAATTCTCCCTATGGAGGATCATCCAATGGAGGACATAGCCCATACGGAGCTAATACCCATGGTGGCGGATCCAATCCCTTCGGCGGTTCGGGAGGTTCAGGTGGCAACCCATTGGACAGCATCCTGAACACTATAAACAAGTACCGGGGTGGCAGTGGAGGCACCGGCAGCACCACCGGAGGCTCAAGCAATGGAGGCAGTCTCTCAAACATCTTCGGAAACATTCTAAACGATATAACCAAGAGTGGAGGTTTGAACAGTTTACTCAACACGAGACCTATTCAGAAGAATCCGAATTATTCATCGTACAGCTCTAATACGAGGAGTGCTAACAGTCAGTATTATCCGTCAGGTCAGCCGAGCTATCAGGCCCCCGCGCAAAACAGGAACTATGGTCAGAGTAATGCGCACCATAGTGGGGCCACAACGCGCAAGCCAGTGTCGTACGGCTGGAACGTGGGGTAAATAACTTACCTATAAATAATATTGGTGTGGCTTCACTCGGTGTAATTTTCTTTTCGCTTTGCATGATGCGCACACTCGGCACACCTCTTTTTAATTTCCCTTCATCATTTATTATATGTAACATAAACTCTTTTGTAATACTCATGTAAATCGTCACAAAATGAAAATGTTTTCTTTTGAAAGCGTTCATGATGAAATTAAGACAATAATATATTGTATTGTAATTTGTAATTTATGACGATTTATAAATTATATACCTAATGTCTTAATTTTTTTACTAAATACTGAATCTCGTAAGTAATCTGAAATATTCCAAGTGCCTTTAAGTCGAAACTCACAATTTATACTTATAAATAGGTGTATATGTAAATACCTACCTATTATGTAAAACATAATTCCTGTAGTTATTTGATAAGATATAGGTAACTTCCAAAGTAGTGTGATACAAAAAAATGTACATACACAGCCATTATTTTAATTATAATTTTATCACTAACAGTAAGTTAAGGGCTACGGGTTGAAATTGCTTTTTACAACAGGTTCTTTTATTTTCGAAACCTTTCTAATTAACATTTTTAATTTTCGTTTAGTTGCAGACCACTAAATGTATTTTATTTCTTGAGTTAAAACAGCTAATGACGTTAGCTTGCATTTTAATTTCCTTGTTTCTTTTTTTTATGCTAACTTAGAGGCTAAAGCAATGATATCCAAAATTATCCAAATCAAAGCTGTATAATACATAAAAAATACTCAAGCATTATTTATTGTGCCATTTTTACATTCCAATGTTGTATTTTTATTTCAGTATGACAATGATACTCACATACCTGATACACAGATATATCCAGATTTCGATACGAAATTAGCTATTGAAAAACCCATCATTTTGTTATGACTATAAGTAGTGATATTAAGTTGTAATTTGGAGCTACCTTTTTAAGCTTTAACTAACCTAACCGGGGAAATATAATGAGATTAAAATAAAAAGTCAATTGATTCAGACAATGATCATCTTTATTAATTCTACGAACCAAGACTAGAATATACCCCATATAAATAAATAAATGATATGTAATGTAAATTATACCATTCAAAAAGTCCATGTTGTTGAATGTTTATATTTTCTAGACAGGAATGTAAGTAAAACTTTATTATTAATAAAAATGTTTAACAAATGCCATGTCTTTATCTTTACACATACCCATTAACAACCTTATTTACTTATAAATACCAAAACCTTATGCACTATTTACTTTCTTACCATATTAAAACTTACAAAACCTTATGAAATGTAAGTATTGTAAATAATTTCAATTTTAATTTCATCAATTTAGAATAGGCCAAATATTTAACACGATTCTAATCAATTGGGATGTTGACACCAATTGTACATATTTAATTTTGAAATATCAATTCTGAAAAAGAAAGTATCGTAGTATGTTGTTAAGCCTTATTGATTTTGTATCATATTGAGTCTAAGATTTTTAATTTTACAAAAACTGCCTAATATTAAGTCAGTTGACTATACAAACTAGTGACGTCACACGTTGACAAGCCCATACAAAATCTATGAAGTGATTTCGTTTTGACAGCTCTTAAAAAGAATCTCAATTGACTAGCCAATCAACATCCCTATTCTTTGCCAAAAAAAATTACATGGACATGACAAGTAAAAATTTTCTTGAGCAAGTAGTAGGCTAGAAATAGATACGAAATAAATTTTGGAGGAAGAAACAATGGATAGATAGATAGAAAAATACATACATAAATATTTCCAGAATAAGGGTAAGTTCGAAGATGGGTACTGAATGTAGGGTGGCCACATAGAAAGTTAGGAACATAATGCCCATTTTAGCGTTTTATGAACGGAAGTTGTAAATAAATAGTTTACATGAACAAAATAATAATTCATTATTTAGATCGTTCTTGACTATGTCTGCATCATTAAGACAATCTTGCGTTATGGAGGAAATAAAATTTATATATTATATTTTGAGTCGAATCTGGTTAGTTGAGAATCTGGTAAGCTGCTCTTAAGGGTTATATTGCAGATATTAAATTTATATTGCATTTTACAGTTACATAATTATGCATATTTATGATACAACCTAGCGCCTAAACTACTCTGATTTTGACATGACTCTAATTATGTACCAATGTATGCATGTATATATACATCAGAGCTTGCACTGACAGAATAAATATATAACTAAACATATAAATAAATAAATGTCAGACTACATCACATACATTGATCCGACTCCAAGGTAAGTAACATAAGCACTTATGTTACGGATATCAGAATCAACACTGGTATTACAACAACAAATAAATATATTTAAATATTCAATATTAACACCCAGACACAGAACAAACACAAGTATTCATCACACGAATGTTAGTCCTGGGGGTCGAACCCACAACTCTTGGCGCATGGGGCAGGGTCACTACCAAATTAGCTCGGTACCCCTGGCTATTTATTCTCGTCGCCCGTCCTGTTGCGAGGGGGCCAGCGGTGCCCGCCGTGTAGGGCGGGCCGGTCGCTGGTGGGCGTTATGGCAGTAAGGTTCAGCCATTCCCATGACGCTCCTCCACTCGAGCGATGAGGGGTAACGCGGGGTTTTAGGGTATACCCCGGCCACTAACATCTTGGCCGGAGCAGGGACCTCCAATTCCGGAGGACCTCGGTAGTCCCCCCCCCCCCCCGGGTAGGGTGGTGTGGGTGGTGTGTCCGCGTCAAAATGGGTCACTGCCGAATGCGCCATCGAGCCCAGTCAATATATATGTCATATTATATTACAAACCTATCAAACTGGATGTATAGGTGGTCAAATTGCAATCATAAGTATTTTACCTTACTCTATTACATAAATAAATAACAAAAATAATATCAGATATTAATATTTCAATCATTTTTTTAGTCTTTAATATCAATATAGAAAGATAACCTACGCCAAAAAATTGCTCTAAAAATATCATTGCAAGTCTGTTTATTACCTAATTACTTTAACTTATTATTTTTTAGAGCTCTCCAACTTTAAATCACCAGAAATTTTCTTCACGCGACTTGCCGTATTTACTTGCTAAGTAACAAACCTAGTATTAGGAATGCCAGCCATACCCCATACCAATAGTGATAAACTGAAGAGTAATATATCCAAATTCGGTCGAAAGTCAAAAGGAGAAATGCAGCTGCCTGGTAGGATTCTGAATGAGATCTTAGGAACCACATGACAAAACCAATAATCTTCTTTGTCTGAAAATTAAAAATAAATGAATATATTAAAATAAATTGATTAAACCTACAGTCAAATAGGTCAATTATCCTCAAAAAAAATTAGTAGTTAGTTTAAATATTTATATTATTAAAAAATATTGAATACATACTTTTTGCTTTATCTGCTACCCAAAAAATTACTGAAATGAAATGATTCAAAGATTTGAAATTAAGCACTTTACGTCACTTGGACGGTAAAATTTCACACACCTAGTGACGTCACGCGGTACTTAACGCGCTGTATCTTCATCATACTTAGTTTGTTGAACAAAAGAAAAAATACGTAAGCAATATTTTTTGGTAATCTCAATAGTGGACTATAAATTTTTTTTTTGAGGAAAATAGCCTATTCCCTAGCTACAAACTAAGCAACATTGAAAACTTAAGTACAAATAGCAATGTTTAATGAACACAACTTTAATTATCCCCAAGCGGGATTCAATCCGCGGCTTTTAGTCTCGTGGCTATATAAAGCCTGGGCCGATTTCACCGTTTGGTGTAGATAATGAGCGGCAAGACTAAGCGGCCGATTTATTAACTTAGAGAAATAGGTACTTAACTATATTGATTAATTTTTTTTTTTTTTAACATTTAGTTACTTACCAATCCTGTAGCATTCTTGTAATATAACCTGTAGTAAATATCCTCAGCCATCAAGTAGAATGGACAGAAGTAAATGCAGAAGAAGTATCCAGCGTGATACCCATGCCATATCACCGACACAAATAATGCTGCATGGATTCTGAGACCAAAATTGTTTAATGAATATAAGCGAAAATCAGGGCAATTTATATATCAAGTAATTTATATAGGTCAGTATATATTGTACAATAATTAATGTAAATATGTATTTAAAATGTAGTAGAGACATTTTATAAAAACTTACTTCAACACTTTAATGGGGAATCTTTTGTAAACCACCATCGCAACCCAATACTGCACTGCCTTGTTCCAAACCTTCATAGAATCCCTGAGGGTGACCACTGTCTCACATCCCCAAACTTCCATTGATTCCACAGTGTTAAAATCATATTGCGCATTCTGGGCCTCTTTTTCAGACCTGAATTGGACATAAAACATAAGATTAAACAATAGTTCCTCCTATTTATATATATTACTAATATTTAAGTACACAATACATCCTATAAAAATCCGCAGTCTAAAAATATTAACTTTACCTCCTCATGAATGCATTAAAGAGCTTTGAACTTTGATTGTTGATTTATGCTTATCTCAGTAATTACTATAGATTTTTAGGCAGTTATGTAATTCTTTACTAAAAATGTTGTTTATTAGCTACATAAAACTGCATGCATGGAAAAAATACTCTATGGAAAAAAAATCAATGTGGTAAGAGTACCTATTAAATAGGTATGATATAACAGCTATATAATATTTTCCTTATATATGATTTTTTTGGAGGGTAAAAAATGAAGGATATGACATTACATTTGCTTTAGCTTCAAATAGCCAACAGTAGGGCCATGTCCAGCTCTATTACGTCCTTCAACAGGGTACGCTCCAAAACCAGCCGATGTACATACACTTTCAGCCAATGTCATTCCTGAGTAAATGCGTTGACGGAATGCAGCGAACAACGCCCACGGGTAGAGCATTCTATAAATGAAACTGCTGTTGTTATGCTCCTCAGTCAGCACATACTGTAAATTAGAAAATATTTACACTGTATTACATTGAAAATATTTACTTGTGTCGAGTAGAAATGTAAATTAGCTGTAGAAAAATTTGCTATATCTAAGTTCATCAAATTACCATGACCTACATACATATGATTTACAAGTAGATAAACAGATCTCTTTCAAAAGTCAACATATAGATTACTCCAGTCTATTAAGATTACAAAAAAATACAGCGCGTTAATTAAAGTATCAGTGCGTGACGTCATTAGAGGTGTGTAAAATTTTACCGTCAAAGTGAGGTAAAGCGCTAATTTTCAGATCTTCGAAGCGCTGTATCTGTAATTTTTCGAGTATAGGATAAAGCAAAAAATATGTATTCAATATTTTTTGATAAGTTATATAACTTAAAGACTAAAAAAAAATTGAGGATATTAATAACCTATTATTTAAGTTCTACTCATAATTAATTATTATGTGAAATATATAAAATTAAATTCATAAGTCACATAATACTCTAAAAGTTAAGGTTACAAGTATTTTTATAATACAATTTAATTTTTTGGATATACATAAATAAAAAAAAAATAATTTAGAACAAATGCTCTGTTCCAATATATGCTAAAGTGAATGAGGCGAAAAGACAGACTATTATTGCAGTAAAAGAAATATTCTATGATCTTTCAGCAGAAAAAAATATTTATTTTACTATTTACCTCTAATGGCCACAGATTAGACAATCCCAAATACAAAGATACATACAGTGGCACTGTTTTCAAAGTGTTTATAGTAAAGCCAGTACAGTCAGCATATTTGCTGTAGGGCAAGTGAAAGTAATCATCAAAAGTTCTGTATCTGTAGTATGGGCCTGGAACAAATAAGTTATGTATAAAAGAATTTAATTTAATAATAATAGCTGAACATAAAAGTGCAGAACTGTGTACAATTTATATGTACAAGCTTAGTAAAAAATACATACACTTACATTAAGTACAGTATAGTAATAGAGTAAGTAGAATTTATTAGATTATTAAAAAAGATATAACAACTTTGATTACCTGTAAGGAGACCTACATAATTGAATGAATAATGGAACAAATCAACCAGACTGGGGTTAACAAACTCAAGGAAGTCATTGTCTTTATCTATCGCCACTTTATTCTCCTTTAATTCTTCTTGTTCATTTTTCTTCTTCTTAGCAATAGCTAACCAGGAACCGTTAATCTCAAAAGCCACTCCAACAACACGTAGCACAATTATCATTTGTATGAGGTTTGTTTGTCCAGACGGTAATGGCAAGCCAAATTTATCCGCAAGTCGGAAGAAAAATAAATATCCAAACATCAAAAAGAATGTTGCAACATGGCAATATCTGTAACCACAAAGAGTGAAAGACAAGTGATTTGAATATCTTAGAAATGTACATATTACAACTTTTTAACCTGAGAGTGGCCGTTTTTGCAATTTATTGAGTTGTAGATAAGCTCTAAGATCGAAACACTCTTTTTCATAGCTTAAATTAGAAGCATAAACACATCATCAAGGTGTTCTGTGGCGACACAACACATTGTAATATGTAATTAGTTTCAACAAACTACAGAAATGTGTCTAAAAGACTATGAGTAAAGTATTTCAAATGAGAAATAAATTAACTATATAATAAATAATAAATAAATATCAGACAACATCACATACATTGATCTGACTCCGAGGTAAGTAGCTTAAGCACTTGTGTTACGGATATCAAAAACAACAGTGGTATTACAAATATATCCTTTGTTTTTATTTTATTAACACCCAGACACAGAACAAACACAAGTTTTCATCATGCGAATATTTGTCCTGGGGAAGTTATGGGGTATTTGGTGGGGATCGAACCCACGACTCTTGCCGCATGGGGCAGTGTCACTACCGTATGCGCCATCAAGCTTGTCAATCTAATTGTCAATATAACCATGAAACATATTACTTTGTAACAGGAATTAGCAAAATAATTACTCACTTAACAGTTGCTAATTTAATAACTATAATTCCTAAAGTCGCCGATAAAATAGGATGGATCGCATTGTTGCCCGATACTATCGCGATCAGCACTAAGCCAAGAAGAGAACCGGCACATTTCTTCAGATTTACGGTGCTCAATGACCTATAAAAAGGCCCTATTGCGACACTAAACAGAAGGAGAGATAAATAAATAATATCATTTTTATTCTTCGCTAAAAATGATAGCATTTTGAAACTTTTTCTGGTTCAGCTTGTTGTATCCAACTGCTACTCATTTGCCGCAATAAATAAAATATACTTTTTTTTTTATCTATCACAACAAATAAAACTTTCTCGCGCGCAATAACAGCCGCTGAACACCGAAAATTCCGAAATTTCCGACTGCTGACATGACATGTGTCACAACAGTGTCTCGCTTTTTTGTCACAGCATTGGTTAAAGAGAACTACATCTTTCATCGTTCATCGCAATACTTAGGCCCATAATGTGGAACACATTACATGTTGATCTTTATTATCTGTGCACCGTCCAGTCAGCACACGGATGTTAGATTGGAGGGTATCCCCCGATATTAGGGGGCTTTTTGATTCGTTCCTCCGCCTTCGGCATCTTCGGTCGCGCATAGTGTACGAGTGTGGGCTGTGTGCTCCTCGGCGTTGTTATATAACGCCGAGTCGTAGTCCCCCACCTCACCCCACCCCGCGCGACGGTCGGTGTCGGAGACGAATACCCGCGATCGCTTGATTTTCCCCGCGGAAGAGAGAGCGTCTGTGCGAGCGAGACGCACGGTATTTCGGACTCACCCTCACCTATTTTGATAAATAGGTCGAGGGTGAGCCACTGTGGGAGCGAGACGCAACAAAAACAAACCGCCACCCGCATCGGACGAAACAATTGCCGCGATGGAGCGTCGAGCCCCGAGGCTCCGCTCCCCCGCGATAAGGGACTCGCCGCGGTCCCCTTCCCCGCCATCGCCTGGCCCGCCGAAGGACGGAGCCGGCGAATCCCCCTGGCCGCGACCCAGACCGGCCCCAAGAAACAACGAGGACCCCCACCGCCAACACCACCGCGCGGAGGGAGCGATCCAGGGAGCAGCTCATGGTGAGCTGTCGTCCCTGGACACCCCCAAGCGCAGCCGCCGTCTCATGGACGACCCCAGCCCAGACGACCCGGACAAGCGTCCGCGACAGGACTCCCCGCTGCACCTGCGGGTTGAGACGTCGCGGACGCCCACACCACCGGCGAACCCGCCGGTAACGGCGACGGAGTCGGACGAGGAGGAGTTCCGAGCCGCCTATTGCTCGGCCACCACAACACCAACGGGTGAGCACGCCCCCGGCCTCTCGGCCTCGACCCCGACACCAGCGCCTACAATGACGTACGCGGCGAAAGCTGCGTGCGTCCCGACGCCCCGACCCCGCTCACCACCCACTCCCGCAGCGCAGCCGACCCAAACGGCGGCTCGCCCCGCGACGAAGGGCTACCCGCCCATCGTCGTGGAGCGACTGCCCGGATGGGTCCAACACTTCGCCCAGCTCCAGAAGCAGTTGGGGTATGCGCCGAACGCCAGACCGTTTAAGTCCGGAGTTCGGTTCACTCCCAAAACTGCGGAGGAGTACCGCACTGTCCAGCGCTATCTGGTCGACCTCTCGGAGCGGGACGCAACGGTGCAATGGCACTGTTACAGCCCGGCCGACGAGAGGCCGACCAAGATAGCCATCCTGGGGTTGCCCTCGGACACCCCCCCGGAGGACATTAAACAAGCACTGGAGGCCTTAGGCTTCCAAGTGCTACATGCCCGACACATCCCACCCAAAGGGGATAGGGCTGGCTGCGTCCACCACGTCGCGCTCTCGCGACTGGACAGGGAGGAGCTCGCGAGGCTATACGCCATCGATGAGCTTCTCTACATGCCAGGCGTGAGAGTGGTGGCGTGGAGGGGCCGCCAAGGTCCCAGTCAGTGCCACCGCTGCCAGGCATTTGGCCATTCGTCGGCCAACTGCCATCGTGTGGCCAAATGCCTTAGGTGTGCGGGTGAGCACACGACTAAGGACTGCCCCCGCTCTCGCGAAGCGACGCCCAAGTGCGTCAATTGCGGAGGCGAGCACACTGCGAACGATCGCAGGTGCCCGGCCTTCCGCAAGCTCGCGCGCAAGAGCGGGGTGAAAGTCCCCCCACCACTGCCCAAAAAACCGCCCACAACCACCACACGTAAGGCGACGGCGGTGACGGTGCCCTCGGCGGATATGCCGGAGGCAACCCCCGGCCAAACACTGGCCCCGCCGGCCAACGAGCCCGGCCAAGCCAACCGCCGGCGCCCTCGCAGGCGCAGCGGCAAAAAGCCCAAGAGGGTGGAGGCCGCGGCGCCCGCGGTACCCGAGGTACCGTCGGCGCCGCAGCCACCCCAACCTCGACCCAAGCGGGTCAGGGCCCCAACCGCCCTACAGCGGCCGTCGACCCCGCCGCCGCCGCCGCCACATAACACCACAGCGACACGGCCCGTACAGGCCCATCACGCCGCTAACACGCCGCACCACAACAACTCGTCCTTCACACAGGCGATGAGTGACCTGGAGGACATGGTGATGAGCTTGCTCATCGACTTGCTCGCCACCTTGTCCCGGGGGGAGAATCCCACTCCCGCTATATGCGCCGCGCTAGCGCGCATAACGGCCAATAGGACCGTTAGGCCCATCGCCGCCTCATTCACGCATCATTCAGTAAACTACTAATAGTTTACTGGAACCCGGGAGGGATAACCGCCAAACAAAACACCCTAAGGACACTCGCCCTGACGTATAATCCACACATTATACTTCTGGGCGAAACCTTCTTACACCCAAATCAAACATTCAGACTCCCTAACTATTTTACGTATCGGAGAGACGAACTGTCCGGGAACGGCCGCGCCTACAGGGGGGTAGCCGTACTCGTTAGGCGGGACGTCATCCACGACTCAGTTGAGGAGCCTGAATATAAGATAATTACATCGCTGGGCGTGCGAGTAAACGCAGGACCACAGGAACTGCGCGTATTCGCTGCGTACAGACCCCCGGTCCCCGTTCTTCACGAGGGTGATCTCGCCAACATTTTTCACGGGTCCACCCCGACCCTGTTGGCCGGCGACTTGAATGCGAAACACCCCTCATGGGGGTCGCACTCAATGTCGCCGACCGGCAGGAAGTTGAGCGAGGCTGCCGCCGAGTTGGACATAGAGATCCTAGGTCCCGACTCCCCTACCCATTACCCGGCCAACGACAACCATAGGGCGGATGTGTTGGACATCGTCCTCACACAGGGGGTGCATCGCCCCGTGACTGTGGACGTTCTATACGACGTTGATTCCAACCATATGCCCATATTGGTTACGGTGGATACCCAGCCTAGTACCAAATCCTCACTCCCTCCCCGCCCCCGCACCAACTGGGACGCCTACACCGCGGCGCTGCGTGATGTGCGCCTAAGTGGTCCCCTCGCCTCCCCGGAGGACGTGGAGGCCGCGGCGGGGCACATCGCGGAGCGCATCTCGCGAGCGCAAGAGCAGGCGCAATCCCCCCCTCGCCCCCGCTCCCGTCCTTCCCACACTACACTGCCGGCGAATATACGCGATTCGCTGGCGCGCAAACGTAGGCTGAGGAAGCAATGGGCCGAGACGCGTTGCCCGGTCCTGAAGAGGGAGCTGAATAGGCTCTCTGCCGAGGTCTCGGATGAGGTCCAAAAGTGGCGTGGTGAGTCGTGGGAAGCCAGGGTGGACCAGGCTTCCGAGAACCCCACAAACCTTTTCGAGCTGATTCGTCGACTCTCGAACACCCCAGCCCCCGTCCAACCCCTAGTTGACGCAACGGGCACTAAGTGCTACGAGGCGCAACAAAGGGCGCAGATCCTTGCCGATCACCTGTCAGTGCAATTCACTCCACACCCCATTCCCGTCGACGTCACTCCTTCCGTCATCCAGCACCACTCCATGGTCGAAAGCCAGGTCGCCGGATACCTGTCGGACCCGACACCGCCGCTGCGGGGCGATTTATATATCTCCCCGTCAGAGTTGCGGAAGGCCATCGCGCGGTTACCCAAGCGAAAGGCCCCCGGTCCAGACAAAGTAACGACGGCCATGATCCGGTATATGCCCCCGGGGTGCACGGTCGCGCTAGGGAGGCTTTTTAACGCCATCCTGCGCACGTCGCACTTCCCGGAAGCATGGAGAACCGGGAGTGTTATTGTTCTCCCCAAACCGGGGAAGGACCGACGACTCCCGGGCAGCTATAGACCGATCACCCTATTATCCCATCTCGCTAAGTTGTTTGAGCGACTGCTACTGCGGCGGCTAAGACCATTTATTCGTCTTAGAGACGATCAGTTCGGCTTCCGCAGCGGCCACTCTACAACGCTCCAACTGACGCGGGTTATCCACTTCCTGGCGAGCGCAACAAACCGGGGACACCGACCCGTCGGAGTTTTTCTCGATATAGAGAAGGCCTTCGACAGGGTTTGGCACCCTGGCTTGCTGTATAAGCTCATCCATCTTAACCCCCCTCCACCCCCGGCCATCATCCATCTCATTCACTCCTTCCTGAGCGGTCGCTCCTTTCACGTGAGTGTAGAGAACGCCGTATCCCAACCCGCACCGATCCGGGCAGGGGTGCCCCAGGGAAGCTGCCTCAGCCCCCTACTATACGCCGCCTACACAGACGACATGCCGTCACCGAGAGGGCCGTCGGAATGCGAAGAGCGGGGCGTAATGCTCGCTCTTTTCGCCGACGATAGCGCGTATTTCGCGTCCTCGAGGAAGCTCGGCCTAGCGCTGGATAGGCTGCAGACGGTGCTGGATGCGCTCCCGGATTGGCTCGATAAGTGGCGTATGGCCGTCAACGTGGGGAAGACGACCGCGCTATCTATCGCGACCAGGAAAGCGCCCGGCCCTCCACTCCGTCTCCGGGGACAGGAGATCGAGTGGGGGACGACTGTCACCTATCTAGGGTGTCGAATAGACAGGTCGCTGCGCATGGTACCCCAGGCGACGCATGCCATTAATATGGCAAAGGCGGCCCGGGCCGTGCTGCGGCCTGTCTTAACGTCAAGACTACCTGTGCCAACAAAACTATCCATATACAAGACCTACATTAGAAGTCGAATTACATACGCCATGCCGGCCTGGTATGGACTATGTAATAAGGCGACTAAAAAGCGACTCCAGGCACAACAAAACATCGCCCTCCGCATCATCACGGGGGCGGGACGCTACGTCCGCAATGACGTCATCGCCCGCGACCTGAAGATGCAGTCGATAGAGGACTTTGTGGTACTGTCCGCGCGTCGAATGTACGACCGCGCGGATAACGGGCCACACAAGCACCTCGTTAATATCGCGCCGCTTCATGCTCGGCCGCCTGACCCATTGGGACGCGCACTTCCCCGCGAACTCATCCTCTCCGGGGATGAGGAGGGCAATGTGGGCACGCAACTCACTACACAGGTTGCACCCTCCCAAACACACCGCACACCAACACCCCCACCCACACATGTACACGTCGCACATACACCCGTTACACAGTTACTCACCGCACAAATCCACCCATGCGCCTCGACTGCGCTGCTCCCCGCCAACCCAGTCGACCCCTCCCACCCTATCCCCAATCCTACTCCTAACCCCCGTCCCCGTCCCCGCTTCAGGGTCGTAAGCGGGAACCCCAGGACCTGTTTGCTGAGCTCGCACCACGACCCAATGCGCAGCGACACAGGCCCTGACAGACAGACGGACGAGAATTAGGACAGACAGACACGACCGACGTGAAATTTGTTAACATGCCCCCCCCGACAGACTGACCGACTTCCTCCCCTTTGCGCCGCACCTGTAAGCCGCACCCGCTCGCTGGCAGACTCACTGGGCTTCCCCAACGGGTTCCACCCGGTGGGTCCGACCGCGCCGAGGGTGCGCCGGATAGCGCAAGGGGAGGACTCTCCCAGCCGAGAGGCCTAGAATACCCCGAGCTTGAAGAGCTCGGGAGAAGATGTCCGGGCAAAGAGCTCCCCGCTCGAGGCCCGAAACCGCCCCCCCTAGGGGTGATGAAACCCGACGACGACGGGGGCTTTTTAATGTTATGGAAGGATATTTGGAGGGAAAATTAGGCATGGGATTCCTTCCATATAACATAACATAACATCACGCCCATAATCTCCGAAGGGGTAGGCAGAGTCAATGAGGCAGCAGGCCTCTTTAACCACATTCAGCCAAAAATAAAACTGGGCAGGGTTAGATGGAAAATTGTGCAGAATTGGTGACAAGTGGCTTGCCTGACATCGACACAATCATATACCCAAAACCCGATACACCATTAGTCGTCTTCTACGACCAGAACCACAGATGGCACATTCTTTTTAAGTCCCAGATCAACACGGGACAATCTACTGGGCTAGATGGAAAAATATGTAAGGTAGTGACAAGTGTCTAGCTCGTCGCCTACACAATCACATACCCAAAACCCCGTATACCATTAGTCGCCTTTTATGACATGCTAGGCAAGAAACACAGTTGGCACATTCTTTATTAGTCCTCGACCAACATCCTTCCATTTCACTATCAAAACTTCAATCTAGTAAAAGCGGTGATAAATAATATTATAATAACAGAACGCGATCAAACCATAAACTACAGTTTCTGGGAGACAATCTTCCGTATTCATTAGAATAGAATAGAATAGAATTAATCTATTAATAAATTAAGGAGAAAGCACACGAACGAAATTCAACGAAAATGATGCTAAAGGTTGGTAAACGAGTGGTTCCTAAGATTAGGAGTCGGTATTTAAACGAAAAGCGCTTAAAAAATCTGCTTTTCAATAAGAGTGCACAAGCATCCTTACGAGTGTACCTACAGATATCGATTTCGTTTATACTTGATGGCAATTAAGTATATTGCAACAACCAAATTGAACCAGTAATGGAAGCTATTGCTGAAATAGTACAACATTTCAAAAATAATATAAAATTTGTTAATAAATAAGTATTTTTCCTTTATTTGGGGTTTTTTCTTTTAATCCTAAGTCCCGTGTTGGTCTGGGACTTAAAAAGAATGTGCCATCTGTGTGTCTTGCCTAGCATGTCGTAAAAGGCGATTAATGGTATATCGGGTTTTAGGTATGTGATTGTGTAGGCGACTAGCTAGCCACTTGACTCTACTTTTTCACAATTTTCCATCTAACCTAGCCCAGTTTTATTTTTGGCTGAATGTGGTTAAAGGGGACTGCTGACCCTTTAACTCTGCTTACACCTTCTGGGATTACGGGCGTGATGTTATGATGATGATGATGAAATTCTAAATTTTGGGGGATTTTAGGGAAGATTTGGGTAGAACGCGAGATGATTATCTGGCAACACTAAGTCAGCATGACAGAGGGTTGTTTCTCAAACAATTTCATTTCGCATGACAGCTGTGCAATATGCTGCAACATATTTTGTGAAAATATGTTCTTTTTAATGAAAAGCCTCCAAAATGAATGAAGAACTTAAGCAAATCATTGTCGAGGATATTAATTTGAAGATAGGTGGTGATATCAATGACCTTAGCGATGCTTACGAGCTTGAAAATGATTTAATTGACCGGAGGAACAAACTGCAAAGCAGTGTAAGTGTAAACTTATTTGTCTAAACAAGTAAAATTTATATAAGTCGGTCATTGTATGTAATACTATAGACCAATAGATTCAAATAATTATCTTATATTAGATATAGTAATAAACTCTTCTATGTTACGCTTATTGATTTCCAAAAAATGTTGGGCCTGTGTATAAGTAAGACAATTTAAGCCTACCCTCTGACCCAATTTTCAGTTGAAAGTCGTCAACAATGAAGTCCCGACTAAGTTGTCCCTAGCTGTAAAGAAAGCAGAGTTGAATTCAACGCAGATTGAAAATCTTAAAAACAGAAGCGAAACACTGAAGGAGAAAATAGAAGACTTCCTCAAAAGAACAGAGCCACTATGCGGGGAATTAGAAAAAAGATTTGTAGCTATAAATCGGCTAGATCATGTGCTGACTTACCTAAAGTCTTTTGAAAAAATTGATGAAATATGGTAAGTTCTTTCTATATACATAAGCCTATGAATTTAGGATTATGTATTTGAAGATTCTTCAGTGTATTTAAATACATATTTGTAATTTGTATTTTTATGCAAAATTAAATTTCATTATCATTGAGCATCAATAGTGCATTTGCGTAGACTTCACATCATATTTTATAAAATAGGATATAAAATGTATTTCATCATATTTTTTAAATTGAATGGAAAGCAGAGGAATATTTTTGGGAATAAAATATTTTACTAAAATACCTCTCCTTTCTCCTCCTTAAAGCTTTGTGTCTAGGCTAGATTGCATAGCATAACTAGGAAATTAGAATCTATGATGGCTGTGCAAAACCATTTTGTATATTAATTTTTACAATATGCTTATGTCACTTACTTTTAAATCAAATTTTATAGGAAATCATCTGAATAAAGTTTAACTACTTTGTGTTTATAAATTATTTATTACAGTCGTCAAATGAAGCAATGTAATGATGATGAGCAGCTAGTGCTTTGGTATGGGGAACTCAAGGAAATGTGTGAATTGCACAAGACTGGCCATAGAGCCACATATGTAAGGGAGTATACACATTACTGGCATAATATCCTCAAAGATAAGATTTCAAAGTGAGTACCAGCTATTTATTGAATGTGATTTTTTAAGGAATACTTAATTGCCGTTTATCATTTGGTATTATTGAAAGGCTTATGGTAATTTTTTTAGGATGAGTTCAAGGTTTATGTGAATTTAATTAGCTAATAGTAACTTATTTATATAAAGTTTGTTTTACAAAATAATTAAATAAATGAAATAACATATATGATATTTCAGGAGTTATGAAGACATTTTAAAGTTAATAAAGTGGCCAGCCGCGCCAGGAATGGATAACTCGCCACTACCTAAAGAGGTCTTAGTGAAATTTTGTAATCTTACTAGATACTTATTTTTAATTGAAGAACCTGAGAGTGCTACTACAAACACCGTGTCAGAAGACTTTGGGAGAGGTAGTTGTATATTGAGTTGACATTTATGAACCGTTTACCATAATGAGTGTTAATATCAATGATTGTAATGATTATTAGTATTATGTATAGTAAAATATATTATGATCATTGGTATTTTCTTACTTTATATTTAAGCTTTTGTCAGTATACAATATATTATATTTATTATATATTTCATACACTGGCTGAAATGCCAATAAATATCAATTACTGGTCATAAAAGTGGTTAAAAAATCATAAGTATTGAAATAGTTTACCTTTTATTTAATCTTTTAAAAAAAATAATTAAATAATTACTCAAAATATTTATGTATGGAAACAATTTTAATTACTTTAACAAGATGATTCACTTACAGAAGAAGACCCTTGTCTGCCTGTCAGAATACTTCTACGTCCTCTAAAGAAACGGTTTGCATTCCACTTCACTGGAACTCGCCAGACAGCCCGCATAGACCGTCCAGAGTGGTTCCTAACACAAACCCTCAACTGGATAAAGGACCATCAGAGCTTTGTAAGAAACCATGTTCAGCCGGTGGCTGATAAGTTGGATTTGCGAAAAATAAGAGCTGTAGTAAGTAACATACAACTTATTTGTTCAACAAAAAATATAGGTACATTGATCCTTATTTATGCCCATAATTACTACATACTACTTTTCTATTCTATTTATTACTAGCTGATCTGACGCACTTCGTAACCCCCTTCGTATGGGTATTGAAAATCCGAGTAGACCCCATTCTCGGATTGTCAATACCCCTTTTTTTTTTCATGCAACTTTTTTATTTTTTTCTTTTATTAGAACATTCACCTGATAATAACAAACACAACTAAAAAAAGAATTATCGAAATCGATTCAGCTGTTCTCGAGATTTGCGCTTAGCAACAAATTCAGCGATTCATTTTTATATTATAGGTTACTACACTCCTACTCAATAAGCCTGCTAATAGTTAATACTGCAAATAACAAAGTACACAAAAAAAGTAAGCGCAATTTGGATGTTTAGTCTCGTAGCCAAGATTTTGTATAAAGTCAAAGTCAAAATATTCTTTATTTATATAGGTTTCAAAGACACACATATAAATCGTCGACAACAGTTAAAGAGATATAATTCTACTACCGGTTCGGAATGTCGCATCTAACGAAAAGAATCCGGCAAGAAACTCTGTAGTTACTCTTTTCAACAACATTATGCACAAAGTTGTGTGAATCATATTTAACTTTGAACCATGTCTCAAAGTGGGCCTGGTGTAAAATAAGAAAAGAAAATAAAAAACTTGACCCGACCAGAGCAGGCCAGTCCCCAAAGGTGGCATCTGTTCCCAATTATGATATGAATTTTATTTTGTTTTCGTAACCAGGGAGCCTCGACCAAGCCTTTAATAAAACTGGAGCTTTTTAATCAAATGTTTTGAACATATTTCCAGGAACAATTCCAAGCAGGTCTAATAGCTTTAGCGGCCGAACGTCTCCACACAGTACTAGGGCTGTATTACACGCAGCCCTTAAAGGCCGAACATGCGGTGGACGTGGATGCGGCGTTCGCGCACGCCGTCGACGAGACCCTGGGCTTCCATCGGGAACTCGTCGCCATAACCGGGAATGAGACCAATGGCGTCCTCTCCGTGTTGACGAGAGCTGAGACATTTGTGTTGTGGCTGAGCATCGAGAAAAAATGTAAGAATTTTATAAATACTTCCATATATTGTAGCGGAAAATGGCAATCCTCACTTTATCCAACCCATATCCATTCATGGGTTAGTTATCTATGTTGTGATGGTGTCAATATTCTAAGGAGATGTTAGGAAAAACGGAATTCCATACTTAAAACTTAGTAAAAGACAGCTAGCGGACTATAGTAAAGCAACAGAAGTAGTTTAACATATTGGTTCTTATGCTATTTAGTGATGAAGATTAAAAGTCAGCTACTTTGGTCCCTACAAATAGAAATATTATCATTGTTTTTTTTACTTTCTGACAACCCATGTCCTTGTATTCCACCATTCATGGTAATATTTCCAAATTTAAGTGTAGTGAAAAAATACATGTGACTTCTCATTAGGCGCTCTGTCTCATTGTATTTTGCGATGAGGTCCCTCTATGTTATCATCACATGATTAATGGACGCGCTCTTATAAACTGTAGACGCGCTGTCGAAGATGGACGAGATACTGGGCAGCGAGCAATGGAGCGAAGCTGTAGCGCAGGGCGTGGGCGCGGCCGTGGGCGCGGTGGTGTGGGTGCCGCGCGGCGCCGACTGGTTCGTGGCGCTGCTCAAGACCATCGAGGACCGGTACGCCGTGCTGCCGCAGCCGGGACATCGGTGAGACTCGTATATAGTAAGAAAAACCAGCTGGTTAGTATTTTAATCTGAAATCCCTGCGAGAGATCTGACATCTAACCAGATGGCGTAGGTTCAAATTCAAAATATCTTTATTTATTACACTTAAAAATCGCCGATATACGGGAAAGATTGCCAAAAGCACTTTGGTCTTCAATGAGAATATTCATTAATCCGAACTAAACTCTCACAGCCTCCAGTTCTTGGAACTTCAACTCGACCTCATCGAGGAATGGCGCGTGCGACTCACCCAGCTGCTGAACGCCGCGACTGAAACTCTTCGTCCGGAGACCTTCCTGGCCGCAGACGCGTCGCCGCATCCCCTCACGGCAGTTATCAATGCAGCTCATCATACCAGGACCACATTGCTGCAGTGGGCTCATTCGTTGGTGAGAATCGTACTTGTGATACTGCAGGCTACGACTTTGTGGTTATTGTGTTCTGTCTTTCTTTGTACCTTAAGGAGCAGGTTAAAAGTTGATCATAGGGATCTATCATTACACCTAAGGACCCGTCCTAATCATATCAAACAGTGGAAAGTCATGGCCCGCCGTTGCTGAGAAGCCATACTTTAAATAGGGACCAAATTAACATAATATTCATAAATGTTCACTTTCGCAATGCACTTTTACGTCGACTGAAGCCGGTTATGATGGACACTGGCAATAATGCTCAAATTGCGAATATCTGAGAGCCACGGCACAAATTGGCTCGGTGCCCTTTTACCTTTTTTGCCAGTTCATTGAACCAGGAAACCCAAACGGAATTATATATAGAAATCGAGATTGAAACCAATATAGCACTTCCATGAATGCCCCCTTAAAACTTCTTCAATGTTGTAGCACTACCTCCAACTGCACTTCTACCGACGGCAGTTCTTCCACTTTACCCAGCAGCAGCACCATGACGACTCGGAGACCAGCTCCGAAGACGAGGAAGAGTGCACTGAGGACAAGAAAGGTAAGTGAGTGACGGAAAACTGTACCACTCTATGTAGATGCACCGTCACGCCCGCATTACCCAAGGGGTAGGCAGAGTCCAGAAAGCGATAAGAAGATACCTTAAACCACATTCAAGGAGGATAAGGATGTGTAAGGAAAGTGCTATATGGCTTTCGGTTCTCTCTGCCTACCCGCTTGGGAAGTGGCGTGAAGTTTAGTTAGTTAGTTAGTTAAACCACATTCAGATAAAAGTAAAATTGAGTTTGGTCAGATGGAAAATATGGGAAATATGTAGGCCTTTGCCCAACAGTGGGACAGCGCAGGCTAAATAATAACAATAATTAAAAAATTATATATAAATGGTTTTAGTATAAGCAAAAATTTTCCCATATTAAACTGGGTCTCAGAAATAATGTGCCAACTGTGGTTCTTATATAACGTGTTGTAAACGCTGACTGATAATGGTGTATAAATATAATGTCTTCCTATTTCGGTCACGGCGGCCAATTTCAACGAGGATTAGCCATCTGCGCAGGAGATATTATAGTGCGCAAACACAGGTGCAGAGTGCACCTGTGCTTTTAATTCTCATAGTACGATTAGACGGCAATTCGGCATGACCAGAGAGAGGTCAGGCGCAAGACCAACGGCTTAACGTGCTTTCCGTGGCACGGAAGTGATTAAACCGCCAACTTCCTGACTCCGGGCTGTTACTGAGTAATTTCAATATTGAAATACCCCGCCACAAATTTTTGACCTAACCCGGGATTTGAACCAACGAGGCAGTCAATGGTGTATAGTGTTTGTTATTATGTAAGCTAAGAAATCACTCTTGGACCTGAGTCAAAGAAGGGATGAAACTTCTTAAAATGATATAATTTTACAAACTACCTTAACAGGTAATAAGGGCTATATTTATAATTGCTGTGCTCAGGCAGAGCTGGGTAGTGCAATAGCCCTTAGGGAATTGATGATAACTGATGAGTATGTGTTATTGGGATGTTGACACCGTTTATATTAAATTTTTTAATATCAATTCTGAAAAAGAGAGTATCGTAGTATATTGTAAAACCTTATTGATTTTGAATTATATTGAGTCTAAGATTTTTAATTTTACGAAAACTGCTCAATATCAAGTCAGTTGACTATACGAACTAGTGACGTCATATGTTGACAAGCGCATACAGAATTTTTGAAGTAACTGAATTTTGACAGCTCTTAAAAAATATCTTATTTGACTTGCCAGTCAAAATTCCTATTTTCCGAGCAATGATAAAACAGGTCACTTGTAAAATATTAAATATTGTCTTGTAATATGTCTTAGGTACACTCTGATAATTAATTTAGGTTAAAAAGTTCAAAAACGAATTTAATTTCTGTTTCTTTTGTAGATGGTGATGAAGAAACTTTGTCACTTAAAGATGTTGAAGCACGTGCCAAAAAATTAGCATTAAACGAAGCGTGTAGGGGACAATGTCCGGCGCATGATCAGAGCGTGTACGATATGGTAAGTTCGTTAACACTACAACATTCATTATTATGATACTCCCTTAAAAGTTAATTGCGTGTTTTTCATTGTATCTTGATCAAAGGTTCAAAGTTGTCACAAAGGTTCAATTGTTATTAGACTGAGATATCCGATATGTCACGTGACGTTAACTGACGCGGGCGTCATACGACGTGCATAGAACAACCGTTTTCGTGACAGAGATATGGTATGGTCTTATTATCTTAGTTTAGTATTTTATTATTATAATAATGCGTTAAATTACTAAAATGTTTTTTATGCATACTCTCTACTTTAGACATTTTCAACGGAGGACCTAACGGGTAAAGAGCGGATACCGGGCGGCGCTGATGAGATGGAGGCGGGCGTGTTCGCTGAGGCACCGTCGCTTCTGGCACACCTCCGGGACTCGGGGCTGGCCTCGCTGACTGAGCACATTCTGCTAGAGTTTAAGGCCGGCTTGAGGGAGTACAAAAATCAGAAGTGAGTGACGTTTTAAATTGTACTGTTAAGACATCATAAGCATCATTATCATATCATTATCAGCCCACAGCAATTCACTGCTGGATATAGTGGCATAGTGTTATTGCTTTTATTTAAGTAATAACGACATATACCCAAATTTTGTATATTTTTTTCAAATACTCAGGTGGCACGCATTGCTGATGGTGGAGGAGATGGCGCTGAGCGTGTCGGCGCCGCTGTGCCGGCCGCTGGCGGCGCTGTGCGCGCGCCTGGCCGCCGCCGCCGCGCGCCTGGCGCCCGCGCTGGCCGCCCGCCTGCGCGCGCACCTTGCGCAACACGTCGACCAGTACTTGTTTGAGGTGCGTGCGTGTAGTATACGAGGCGCTGAGCGTGTCGGCGCCGCTGTGCCGGCCGCTGGCGGCGCTGTGCGCGCGCCTGGCCGCCGCCGCCGCGCGCCTGGCGCCCGCGCTGGCCGCCCGCCTGCGCGCGCACCTTGCGCAACACGTCGACCAGTACTTGTTTGAGGTGCGTGCGTGTAGTATACGAGGCGCTGAGCGTGTCGGCGCCGCTGTGCCGGCCGCTGGCGGCGCTGTGCGCGCGCCTGGCCGCCGCCGCCGCGCGCCTGGCGCCCGCGCTGGCCGCCCGCCTGCACGCGCACCTTGCGCAACGCGTCGACTAGTACTTGTTCGAGGTGCGTGCGTGTAGTATACGAGGCGCTGAGCGAGTCGGCGCCGCTGTGCCAACTGAGTTTCTTTTCTAGCATGACGTAAAAAGCGACGAATGCTATGTCGGGTGTATATGGGTGTATGATTGTGTAAGCGATTTTCCATCTAACCCGGCCTTGTTTTATTTTTTGCTAAATTTGGTTAAACTGCCTACCTCTTCGGGGATTACAGGCGTGATGATATGTATGTACGTTACCTCAGCCCCCGTTTGCTGCTTACATGACACTTTAACTTGAATATGTCAGTGCCACTAACGGTGCTGCATGTTACCTAACAAAGTCCACACAAATCTTGTGTACATTTGGTACTCATCTGGTACTCAACAAGTATGTAGCAACTATGTTGCCTAGCATGGTACAAAAGGTGACTAATGGTGTATTGGGTTGGTATATGTGCCAAATGTGGGTAGCCATGTGGCTAGCTTGTCGCTACTTCTTCACAATTTTTGTACATATTACATATACATATACGTTTATTACTTTACTGTTCTACTTTTTTGTCATAATATTTCATCTCTTTTGCGTTTTCCATTCATTTTCGGCCCTTTATTTTTCGTTTTTATATTTTCATAATTTATACACGTTTTTTATTGCAGGAAGTTGTACTGGAGTGCTGGTTCAACACTGGAGGAACCATCCAGTTCACGCACGATGTGAAGAGGAACCTCGTGCCAGCGTTCGCGCCGCCGAATAAAGTCGCCTCTCAGTGCAATCCCTTGCCAAAGTAAGTCTATTAAGTGTAGCGAAATAATGAGGATATGACTGAGGAAACAAATTATATATACATGTTGATCCATGGACAACCATCTCAAGCATGGGACATTTTTCGTTTAAGGCGACAATAGTATATTCGGTATTGGGTGTGATATTATGTAGGCGACAAGCCACTTTTACACAATTTCCCATCCAATCCACTATTATACTATATCCTGACTGTAATATAACAATTCGACCGATGCAATGTAGTAATGGTACATTCATGTTATTGCATGTTTAGATTGATGGATGCGTGCCGACTCCTGAACATGGACTACGATGACGCGCGGCGCCTGCGCACTAACATCGCCAAGGCTCCACAATCTGGCATTGAGGGTCTGGTCTTCCACGGCATCCGCCACATAGATTCTAACCAGGCCCTCAAGATACTGAACCAACGCACAGACCTCTGTGACGGGGGAACCCCATCGTCAGTCATGGAACTGTTCTGAAGTTTCGAGGGAGGAGGCTTTTAAAGCGGTCTGTAACGAGTCGGTATTGGAGCACTGGTAAGGTAAGGTAATGAAAGGTTGATGCTCAAAATGTAGATGGGTCTTATAGAATCATCTAGCAAATGTTTGTGTAAAAAATAGCTAGGAGATTCCTATTACATTTTTCCATGTACCTACGGCAAATTTAAACAGAACGTGTCCATGGTTGACATCTAACCATAGACTAAATTGTAATTCTGCGCCGATAGATTTATAGCTGGGGCTAATCTTAAAGTAGATTATCAGTAAAACAGTAGAAGTCGAATTGAGTAAGTGAATTAGGAAGAATCGAATTTCGTTTACTTGATCAGAAATGCGATTGGATCAAATTGACAAAGTAAAGTTTCATATTTAAATAATCGATTTGAACCATAAATATTTCTGGCCAAGTTTCTGACTTGAACGGTGCTTTAGGCTTTAAGCCACTTACAATGGCAATTCTATTGAAGCCATTTTAGAGATGCGTTTAAGCCATAAATTAAAAGTAAAGTACATTTTATATGGCACAAAGGGATTAAAGAATATTAGCTTGAGAAACGTTCTAAAATTAAATATTAAGCGGTTAAAATATCTCGGTATGACAGTGCTCCGAATGCTAACTTCGAATGAGTTTGGTCACATTTCGACCTTCTTGTTGAGTCCGATTTTTGCCAAGTTTTGCTTGAAGTGTTTAATTTCAGTAAAACAGGTATAGGCCTCCTCCTGCGCAACGATATTGTTCTAGTAATATAATCATTTAATGGTATATTTTAGTAGGTACATATTTAATAAGTGTCGTCAAATATTTATTTAATTAATATTATTATGATTTTTTATCGTTTTGTTTGAATTATTTTATTTTATTTATTAAATGAAAGAGGTGATTGTTAAAAAAGGTTTTATTTAACAAATTACATTACAAAAATAGTGTAACCTATTTAACTATAAAAAATAACATTAAATTATACATTCATAGCCGTGTATTCACGTTCTCTAATTAATGTCTATCTATACCACACACACATATCTCTGTATAATCTAAGAAGTAGAGAAATGTATGTTGCTCATTCTACAGTGTAATCATAATTCAAACACATACAGATCTTTCAAATGGCACAAGTGCACTTTGAAATCAAGTGTATTCGCAAAAATACTTACAATAAAATTGTTCACAGCCTTTCTTGTTTCATTTTTACATCAAAATTATGTGAACAAAGTTAAGTTTGGAAGTTCAACTGAACAGTTAAGGCATTGTGAGTGAATTTACATCTATCACTTGAATAAAGTCAATAACGTACAGTCATGAGCAAAATAATATAATATTTGTTTTTTTTTCTGTGCAATAAGTTTCATCGTTATAAGTATAAGGTTGTATACTTACAGGTGCTTCAGACTATACGATGTTGTGTATTCGCAAATGTAATACTACTAAGATGTTGATTTAAGTGAATAATATAGTTTTTATAAATGTAACCAAGTCAGTATACGATATTGGTGAATTTTTATTTTCAATTTTGAAGTGTCTTGGTAGCGTTATATTGGCGACTTGGTAATATCGTTTTATCGTATCCCACAGCGTTTAAAAACGTCATATACATTATGTATTCGTTGGTAGGTTGGAATGATAAATTTCTGATTTTCTTAACAAGTGCAAAGATGTAAATTAACCCTTATTCACAGTCATACAATTAATGCGCAATTTAATAATACTTGTTAAGACTAACGTTAACTAAATACATTTAAATGTACAGTCGGCATTAAGAATAAATATTAAAATCTTGCAATATACAAATGACAAGATTCTACTTCGTCTAAGTATAAATTACCTTTGAATAAATATACAATTAATTACAAACTAATATACATAACGTAACTTCACCTTCTGAGAATTGTTCATAACATTACTATCACAAAGCACTGGCTGTGGATTCAATGAATCGCCAATATTAATATCTAATTAATCAATGCAACAAATACTTGTATGTTTTTGTACTAGATTATTACGCGATTTCCTCACAAATGACAAGCTGTTTAAAAACCATCCGTATTATAAAGATATAAGTTCTAGTTCGTACTAGCAGATCAATGGCGGACTATTTTTTCGCCGTAATATAAAACGTGCAATCGATGATATCCGCGGACTAATATTGATGGAATAGGATATGATATGTTTCGGACTATGGCGTTAGACTTCTGAGGCTTCGGCAATCCTTTTGAACATGTATTTCGTTGGCTAAGATCTATAAATTTTATTTTTATGATGATGGCATTGTTTCTAGAGCGTTGGCAGTTCAATTAAAAACATACGAATTTGATACTACACATTCAAGATTTCATAAATCTAAGTACGTATTTATACTACTAGCTTGATGGTACTCAAATATTACATATTTGTGTGGAGGACGACCATAAATGCATTTTGTATTGTGATCAAGTTCCACGAAATAAATTTGCTTAAACATATTGTAGCTTATTGGGGTGGCTTTCTAATTCTTCTAATGAGGGTTTTTTGAATTAAAACATCCAAAAGATGGCGTAACTGTGACTTGCGGTCTTGTCACCCTCCTCATTGATTAGTTGTCAGACCAAACTGACATGCTGTCAACAAGGAGCCAATAGTGTCAGTGATAAGACCACGAGACTACTTTTTGAAAACCCTCATTACTTTAATTCTGAATAAAAAGTTGGACAAACCTGAAAAATTGTGCGAAATAAAATTCAGAACGATATTATACACCGACGCTCAAGATACATAAGTTAGTGCAGAAAACGTATAGTATTTGAACTCTTGTCTTTACAGTCTTTTTACTTACATACCGTCTCGTCCAAAGGAAGTAGCCCTCTTTAAGCTAGAAACAAAAATTAAGTTGGGCCGAAAAATAACTTGTTTAAAACAATAACGCTCACTTCTCGATCCAAAATAAATTCATCTAAGTTAAAATTTCTATAAATTTCCTATGTCTTTACGACAATCATCTCGTTAGCCACATACTAGTCCATATTATTTAATACGTCCTTGTCACGCATCACGCTTATTGTACTTTACAAAACCGTTTTCCAAATCGTTTGTTTCATCCCTACAACTTGACTTCGGCGTTAACAGATCTGTTGTTGGCTGCTTCGACTTCTTGTTGCTTCTTCGGGTCCTCAGCGGTGGTGTTCCACCACTGCTCATCACCGGACGCCCAGGCCACGAACACTAAGTTGGTCACGATGAATACAGCAAGGGTTATCCAGAAGACCAGTCTCCATTGAACCAATGTGCTCTGCAGAAGATGAAAATGTATGGTTAAACATTAAGTTCGATACGTTTTTTATTGATGTTATCCTAGTCTTCTGTACCAAGATATTCAGGCCATAATTGGCCAGGATAACGTATTGAAAAGAGAAGGCATATTTAGAAGACCGGAATATTATAAAGATCACAAGTTTTCACAAGAAAAATCTCATCTTATTCTCCTAGAAAATTGGGAAGACCTTTGCGAGAGTTCATTTTGGAGTGTAATGATGTATTCATAGGGAACTCGTAGCTTAAAGGTTCTGTAACTTACGTCTGGTGTCAACAATCCGACCAAGTATGGTGCGATGATCCCAGTAATAGCTCCGATCCCGTTGACGATGGCCATGATGGTGCCAGCGAAGTTTCCGCTTAAGTCCAACGCGTTGACCTTCATGCCAGGGTAGAAGGCGCCCATGAGACCCATGGATGTGGTGAACAGTATAACAACAGCTTCGGTGTTGCAACCGGAGTATGACGCAAGAATCATACAGATACCGGGACCTACAGACGCTGTAACAAAATATTTGTTAGTTAGAATCTAGTATTGTAAAGTTTAGTTAGTTAATCAGAATCAATGTTTACATTCGATGGGAAGATTAGACTACAAAACTAAAATGTATTGATTCTTGGAAGTCACAAATTACCTGTGTGTATACTTATAAGCACAGACTTCTGCTTACATCTTCGTAACTTAAACGGGAACTTAAATGGCAAACTAAAATGCGATCGTCAAATAAATATACTCGTATGTCAAAGTTATGGATTGTGGCTTCGAAAAAACTGATACCTATTATATTACCCCTGTTAGTGGTGAACCAGAACAAAAGGATTGATACAACTTTGTAAAGGGCCTCTATTTGCTATACTCTGTTTACACCTTTGTCAGTCTGTCAAATCTATAGTTAATATAAATATGGAAATCGTAAATACTTAGTGTGGAGTATCAGTTTCTAGATAGACTTGTTACATTATCAAGGATGTGGTATTGTGGTTAAAAAGTTAGCGTCTGATAAAATGTCTTAAGGACTAATTTGTAATGGTCAGATAATAATTAACCAATCGATAAAATGAGGACTTACTTAAGGACGTCTCTGAGTAATAATACGAAATAGACAATCTCGTGTCAAAATCAGTCAAATCGTTGTTTATTCCACTTTTTTTAGTGAACATTGGAACCATTCGTCCTCTATCCGGCTATAAATGTTATAAATGTGCAATTTTCTTACCAATGGTGGTGAACGTCTTCCTGGCATTGGTGACTGTCAGCCAATTCTTCTTGACCATCTTATCGCATAGCCAGCCAAATATAATCGAGCTTATCCACATGACTGCGTATGGCAGGGCCGCAAGAGTGCCGGTACGGTGAATATCGAACTTCAATACACCCGTCATGTATTTGGGCAGGTCGGTCACCATTGTGAAGTATCCGTAGTCGTGGCCAATCTGCAAAGAGTTTTACTTAGTGAAAAATTTTGAAATGACGGACAAAGTTACCTTTCTACAATTAGATCAGTCTGTTGTGAAGAATCCTAATCAGAACACCCAAAGGTCACTCTCAGAGTAAGATTGTAACAGCAGTATGTTCAAAGTTAGGGTTAAAAATTGTCCTAGACTTCTAAAAACTACTCTTAGCGCAATAGATAAGAAATGACATCGCATACGCGATTATTATAGATTATTATAGTTATTATAATTAAGTTCTAGCGTTAGAGGTGTAAGATGCCTAGGATATTTTGTTTTATTATAATGTTCGAACAGTGTTCCTGTACAGGCTAGAGAAAGTGCTTAGAAGATTATTTGTTCTTCTTACCTGCGCACACACAAGTGCCCAAAGCGGGACTGACATAAAGATGGGTTTCCAGGGGATGGACGAGGGCTGACTGTGGCGGTTTCTTCCGAGGGCTTCTTCTAGGTACTTCTTTTCCTTGTCAGAAATGAATGGATGAGATTCCGGGTCGTTGTAGCAAAGGATCGCCTGTAAAAGATTAATAAATTTTGGTTAAAATGCCGTACGTTAAGTGGACCAAAAGTTTGTTCAGCATAAATCATTTATGCCTATTGATTTTTAGATTAACTCATATTTTATAGGAACATCATCTGTGATCTGTTTATGTAGATAATTAATGTAGAAATGTATAAACCATTTAATTCATTTATTTGATTTCAATGGAGGGCTGATTTGCAATTGTCATGGAATTGAAATAGCCCTAACAATAGACAACACGCATTTTTTGGAGTGTCAGGACGCAGTTACTTGATTGGCTATGCAAAACAGGCCTTGGTAAAAAAGGGGTGAATTAAGGTACTTACCCATAAAATGAACCACAATATGCCAATGGATCCAAAGAGGTAGAACACGGACTCCCACTCGCCTGTTTCCTTCATCACAAGTCCCGATAAGTATGTGCCAGCGATGTTGCCAATCTGAGCTCCGCCAAACACGAGGGAGCCCATTCGTCCCCTCTCGGAGACGGGTGCCCACCGAGCGAGCAATGCATTTAAAGCTGGGAAGGTTGTGCCCTAAAAAAATAAAACGGTATTATGTTTAAGACAAACATTATTTGCATATCATTACACATAGGCCTATGTATATTCTCTTTTGTTGGTCTGGGATTCAAATATAGTTTATTGTATTTACTGTATTCTTTGCCTAGCATGAGGTAAAAGCGACTATTGGTGTATGTTTTGGGTTTGTACATAATCACAAAGGCGACGAGCTACCCACGTCTCACTACTTTTCACAATTTTTTATAGAAACTCAACTCATCAAAATCATTTGGTTTTTAGCTGAATGTGGTCTTAAAGTTTCTTACATCTTCTACGGGATTGCAATCGTGATTATGTCTAGGCACTAATTTAAAATCGACCATTATTATCAAGAATCGATTGTATTGGCACGTAATTTAAAATCGACCATTATTATCAAGAATCGAAATTAAATTTTACATACATACATACATAACATCACGCCCATAATCCTCCAAGGGGTAGGCAGAGTCAGTCAAACTAAACCAATTAAATTGTGATTAAATTTTGAACATAATGCCTAAAATCAGATATAATCCAAATCTCCATTCTTCTCGGAGCATTGTTGTTGATGTTGCAAACGGACAATTCGATGATTCTTTAAGGTCACTGGACGTTAAGCCTCAGTGAACAAATTAATATCGGCCAACGCTTTTATTCCAGTCACGTATGGGTCATTTATTTTATTTGATATTCAACTTCTATTTTACTGATGCATGATTTTGTCGGGCTTTTTGGTACCTGACCTGTTCACATCATAAAATAACTTAGTTTATGTTCGTTCCGTTGACCTCTATATATTGCCTATGCAAGATCCATAGCTAAGACGTTGGGAAACTCTATTGTTTTAGGTCTTCTATGATGCATATTACTTTAGTGTTGACTGATGACACGCTGAGATTATTTAATGCATATTCTGGGATAAAAGTGCAACTTACTAACAATAATTTTCAAAATATTACCCTAAAATTTTTCATCCAACCCAGCCCATGGTCCAATGTTGATCTGGGACTTAAAAAGAATGTGTTTCTTGCCTAGCATGTCGTAAAAGGCGACTAATAGTATATAGGGGTTTGTTGGGTATGTGATTGTATAGGCGACAAGCTAGCCACTTGTCTTTTTTGCAATTTTCCATCTAACCCAGTCCAGTTTTACTTTTGGCTGAATGTGATTAAGGGTCTGCTGCCCCTTTGACTCTGCCTACCCCTTCGGGGATTGTGGGAGTGAGTTATGTATGTATGTTACCTATACCTACAATCAAGTCACATTTCATTTGAATATCTATTCCCTATCCTTAAATATTCTACAAGGTGCAAACGACATCGCTTGTTCATGTTCTTAAAGAATCAAATAAAGCTATCCGATAAAATAAATCTTATTTCATGTTAAGTAAATATATGTCCCTAGTTCTTACTCCAGAACTGAAAAGAAACAGAAAGATATTTGGTTATTTACCTCTCCAAGTCCTTCTAACACCCGCAGTATAATAAGGCCCGTTGCACCTCCCATGCTGACTGTCCAGGGTGTAAACAGTGTAAACACTGCTGTACTCAGCACTCCGAAGCCGAGGGAGTACTTCCCTCCGAACCGCTCGGCCAACATTCCGCCCGGCAAGTGCGTGACGATGTAGCCGTAGTAGAACGAACTGAGAATGATGCCCTGCGTCTCTTCGTTCCAGTCAAAACCGCTTATTTCCTGGAAGAAGACTTACAACTTTACAAGAGTAAACAGACTCGATTTCGCGTAGAGAATACAACAATTAAAATCATGCTTGCGTATCTATATTTTGACCAATCAAAATATAGATACGCAAACGCTACGAAACAATCGATTCAAATAATATTAAGGTATTTATAGATAGGCTTGAAACCTTCAACTAATTCTAAACGCTCGTATGAAATGATATATTGTAATTTTAGCTCCGTTCAGAATGCCGATCTACCAAGAAGCAAGAAAGTGTACTTTAAAAATGCATGTTTATGACATTCTGCTTCTCACATTGCAACTTGCTTACACTGGCCCTTACCTACACTAAATGATTGACATAGCATGTATAAATGAGCGACTGCTTACTGCGTAGAGTAGCTAGAAAAATCTAGTCATTGTTGGTATCGAACGATGTGACTAGCCCATAAAGGCCCATAATCAACTTTTCGCATAACCTGATAAGTTTGTTGTTTGTTTTATATTTCCAGATGATTAAATTGTAATCGAAAATACGGTTTTCGCAATCAGGGTGAGGGTTAATACAGAGAGAGTGGTTGGGTCTCTTTTATTCCCTACTTTATGCACCCAAGAAGAATTTGAATAAATGCTAATCTTTACAGGATTCTTTACTTAATCTTGGGAATACTTACAGTGGCATTAGCGGCTACTTCACCGATTTCTCCTGGGCACGCCCCATCGTCGACTCCACTGGAATGCGCATGCCGTCTCACCATCTGCGTGATGGCAATGTTCAGGCATACTCTCATCGTGTACGCGTTCGCTACCGCCAGGAACCCCATGATAGCCATTACCCATCGCTGCGGGATGATGAATACTGCAAAGAAAATGTTACTGCTGTAGATTTAATAAATTTTCATGGGTTTGACTGGAAACCCTGAATAGAACCAGCACATAACCGTTGAGGTCAAGACTTATCCTACAATAACGCTTCAGATCACAAGAGTCAAGAACCAAAGCTGATTATGGTCTGCAGTAAATGTAAAGACTAATGATGATGATGATGATGTCCTTAAATTTCTTCCGTAAAAGACTAGCTTTAGTTTTATAGATGCAAAAGCTTCTTAGATGTTCATTAAATCTTTACATAAACCTCCATAAAATATCTACTATTTACAGCAATAAACATTTGCTCTTTATCTTCATTAGGCGTTCAGTAGGTACTACTTGCTCCGACAAATTGGATGGAACTCTTCCCTGTTCTTGTGTACACTGTAAAGAATGTTAACACCATAGGTTTTCGTAAAATAACTTATTCTTTTTTTTTATTTATTATACATATATTTTAGCGGGTAACCACGTGACGTTAACCACGAGTAATACCTACCTACCTATCATGTGAAAGCAATTATTGGCCGACAGAGATGGCTTGATAAAGACAGCCAGCGTAACAGATTTAATTAGCGGATACGTAACTACGTATTAATGGCTGTTGATCGTCTAATTAGGCAGTGGAAAAATAAAACGTTAGGTTTAATCTAAATATTGTTTCTTTGGAAAAAAATGTGTTTATTTTTCAGAAGTAATTAAGTCCGGTAATATTTTAATAAGGTATAAAGAAACAAAACAGCTGTAACATACGGAAATATTTTGAGTGTATCAGTGCTGCTTTTATCCTAACATTTCTACATTATATGGATCTTTCAGATATATTGATAGACAAAGACTTGGTTTGGTTAAAGAAGTCCTTTTTCATGATCTTTCTCAACCTTCTTATGTATCAAAATTCTTTTGTATCTACATCATTTCATAAAAAAAGATATTAAACGTATAAGGAATATAATACTAGAGATCTTCATACACATTACCATATGCATTTGTGTCATGAAAATCAGAATCAATTGAGATGCGAACTGATTACTGGTAACTACTAACCAGTAAATATGACCGAAGTCAATTATATTATGGAGGCATTAAAGACAGGATTATTTTTAATTTGATAGTATTCTAATTGCAACCTTGCTCACATATTGTTAAAATAGACTTCCATGTCCGTCTTCCTGTCGTTAGTTTATTCGTGCATGTTTTAAACTTCGTAAGATTAATGAGAACTAGATCGTTTCTCCTTCCTCTATTATTATATATGTAAACACATTAAATGCATGTCGGTAATTACATCAACAGTTATTTACCTACGCAATCTACTCTGCAGGCTAATCTGTAATAGGTAAAGTTTTAATTCGCATCAAAACTTGTAAGGGAAGCTCCGGAAGATGTTACGACGGATAGGTTACGACATTTTTTTAACTACTTATTAGTACTAACTAACTTATCAGGGCGCTTTAAAAACCCAGAACGCTGCTTAAAAACTATTCAGGATACTACAAAAAACTAGAACATGTCCTGGGAAAACAGGACGGTTGGCAACCCTACACTAATCGGAGGACCTCGAATTTACAAACCGTAAAGGTTGTCGGAACAGAAAGCGGATGCCTGCAAATTGATACGTATTTTGACGTAAGTACGTCCCTTCCTGCACGGGTTGCAGTGTGATTTTTGATGTCATAGCAAATCAGAAAAAAATATCAAAAACCGGGCGATTAGGCAAGGAAATAGCCAGTTAGTGGTAGTGCGAGTTTGGGCCAATCGAACCAATCATCATGAATGATTCATTGTTATTCACACATTAAAGATCCTCGCTTGCGCTGCAGCTTCGATCTAGGTAGTAGTAGAATAGCAGAAACTTCATAAAACTTACAATGAAGTAAGTAACTATTTATTAAGTCTTTATTATGATATGTAACCTAGCTACTTTTTCGATGCCGATGAACAATTTATTCTGAAGGTACATCATCTGGTGTTGGTAGAAGCGGAACATAAGAGATAAACTTAAAAAATATCAATAGTTGCTTAAGTATTGAAGTAAATTGGTACCTTTGCAATTACTGGACAACACAATAGAAAAAATATGATAGCTTGTTTGAAGTTACAGAAAATAATAATTGCAACTGAATTGTTCCTGTATTGCTTGCGTAACGCATTTAAGGAAGTAATTAAGATGAAAATAATGTAAGCGGATATATTCTTGCTTGATTTGATTGGTTCAATTTATTTGAAATATGTATCTTATTTATACTCACAAATATTATACAGCTGAAAAGTTTGTTTGCTTGAACTAGGTACTGGTCTGATTTGAAAAAATATTTCAGTGTTACATAGTCCATTTATAGAGGAATGCTATAGGCTATACTAGCTGTGCCAGCGGTGCCACCCGCGTTTATGGTTAATATTATAAAGACTATTTCCGTCATACATGATTTCTATGTAACTTTAACCATTAAGGCTGCGCACGCGACGGAAGCTTAAAAAATGGAGTAACTTCTCCCGTTTTCCAACATTACCCTTCACTACTCTGCTCCTATTGATTGTAGCGTGATGAAAAGTATACTATAACCTGCCCAGGAGTATGAAGAATAATTGTTTATTATAAGTATAGATGTTATCTAATAAATCTGTAGAGAGGTCAATTCTGTACATGAAATATATTTTCAAAATAACTATCAGGGGGTGATAAGTGATCGATACTGATGCCAAAAATGCAATCAGTAAAATGTTTGTCTGTCTGTCTGTCTGTCTGTATGTTCCTTATAGAAACAAAAACTACTCGACGGATTTTAACGAAACTTGGTACAATTATTCTTCATACTCCTGGGCAGGTTATAGTATACTTTTCATCACGCTACAATCAATAGGAGCAGAGTAGTGAAGGGAAACGTGGAGAAAACGGGAGAAGTTACTCCATTTTTTAAGCTTCCGTCGTGTGTGCAGCCTTAATGGTTAAAGTTACATAGAAATCATGTATGACGGAAATAGTCTTTATAATATTAACCATAAACGCGGGTGACACCGCTGGCACAGCTAGTTAACCATAAACAGCTAGTTACGTAATAAGTTACTACTCATTTAGGCATTTCATTCCATTTGGCAAATCAATTTCAATTAGAGTAAATTATTATGCCATTCTTTTGTTTTGCTAAGATGTCGTGTCATTCATTAGTAAAACTACTATAATCAATGGAGCGTACTCGCAATGAAAAATCGCGAATGAAAACGTACAAATAACGCCTAATTAGTATCTACCTAATGCGAATCCATTCACACGCACCGAACTCAATGAAAAATCTATGAATGAAAAGCAAAAAAACACTATTTATGGATTTAGCACATCACGTGTTGTGTTGTGACATTGCGTGTGTTGCATGCTTAAGTAGAATACCTAGCTAAGCTATGCGGAGTACTAGATCACTCATTTTTTATCGATCAAGTATGTAAGTACATACAGTGCTTAATCGTCAGATAAATCGATTACCGTTAGTCACGTGTTGGCAAAAATTATTAAACCGTTAAAAAGATGTGGATAATACAATTACCTATACAGTTATTATGGACTTGATTTAACTAGGTACGTATCTTGATCATATAATAGGTAACAGTTTGTCGTTGTGATGCAAATGTGATAGCATATTAATACAATGTACCTACCTACCTACGCAAAATTTAGAACTAAAATTCATATCTATGTACACGAGGCCTGCAGTTTAGTTTTTGTTTCATATTGATCATTTTCATACATAATTTCATACACAGAATGTCGTTATTAAGATGATGATATGTAATACCAATTTAAATTTCTCACGTAAACTAACGATCATACTAACTTGCACCCAAATTTATACACTACATAAATTACTGGATTAATGATCAAGAAGGCAGGCCGCCTTTTTAACCACTTCCAGCCAACAATAAAACTAGGCTGGGATCAATAGAATATCGTAATAAAAGTAGTAAAAATTGGCTAGCTCGTTGCCTATACAATTGCATACCATTTGCCTGATATACCATTAGTTGCCTTTTAAATGCTGTATTTAAAGTAAATAAAATATGCAAGTTAAATATGCAAGTAAATAAAATATGTAAGTTAAGCCTTAAATACAAACATATTGTACACAACAGCTGTCTATACCAGAAGTCTAGTTGAAAATGACGACAGAATTAACGTCATCGCCTCAAACAGCTACAAACGGGCAATCAAAACTTCAGAAACGCCTAGACTTGACTGTAATTACCCCAATCCGCTTCATTCATACGACGGACACGGGTTTGTACATGCAAAGCCTTAAAAGGACGCTGCATACTCATGTCTGTCTAGGTAATTGATGTTATTCTTTCTGAATGCCACGATGCTGCGGTTCGGCGGAGCGTGGACGGGCCTGGGAGTGTAGGAATACGTGAATCCGACGTTAGCGAAGTATTTACAGTTTCATCCGACGAGAGCCCCTCCTTGTATTAGGTCATACCTTTTTTACTTCCGACCAGGCAATATTTTAATTTGATATAAGTATGTATCGCTTCTACTTTCTGCGAGTGATTTGGAGACTCGTTTTTTGCTCAGGAAATAGCACCTAATAGATAGTATTCGAATGTATTGAAGAGTGTTGGACGACATTGTTCAGCATCTCTGAATACTGAAAAACCTATCTCAGTTTATTTCATACTAGCTGTGCCAGCGGTGTCACCCGCGTTTATGGTTAATATTATAAAGACTATTTCCGTCATACATGATTTCTATGTAACTTTAACCATTAAGGCTGCACAAGTGCACACGCGACGAAAGCTTAAAAAATTGAGTAACTTCTCCCGTTTTCCCAACATTTCCCTTCACTACTCTGCTCCTATTGATTGTAGGGTGATGAAAAGTATACTATAACCTGCCCGGGAGTATGAAGAATATTTGTACCAAGTTTCGTTAAAATCCGTCGAGTAGTTTTTGTTTCTATAAGGAACATACAGACAGACAGACAGACAAACAGACAAAAATTTTACTGATTGCATTTTTGGCATCAGTATCGATCACTAATAACCCCCTGATAGTTATTTTGAAAATATATTTCATGTACAGAATTGACCTCTTTACAGATTTATTATAAGTATAGAATATACAATGTGTATAGGTATCGATAGATACTCACTTACAGTAAGCACTTCGAATATGTGGTATAGGAAAAAATATTGCAATAAAATTAAAATTTTGGCGTCCACTCAAACGTGCTTGCGTGCGTCCAAAAAAATTTGTTTCGGTTGCAAATTCAATATTTTTTATTGCAAAAGATGTTTGCAGAAGACAGCCGAAATCCTGTTTGGGACGGTTTTAACTACACCTTAACGGATACTTAAGACGCAATTATCACGGTGCGTTAATGTAGTGTTTCTATTGACACACTAATTGTTAATTGCTACTAAGCGAAGCGCGTTAACACACACCTGACTGGAATTAGCTTCGACGCAACTCTGACATGCACTTTCCAAAGATTTCGTTTGTCACAGCGTTAGCCTCTTGAGCAAGCCGTTTTAGGCCATCGTGACTCAGCCTAGCTAAACCTGAAAGCCTAATGACTGTCAACAAACTGTCAAAAAACAAAAAATAGAAATGTGTTTCGTGGCTAAGCATTCAATCGCATAATGAAAGCAATCCTTTCAATACGAGTAATACAATGTTTTGTGCGATACGTTTACTTTCTTTGCTGTGCAGCAAAAATAAAAAACAAGGCACTACTTGGTTATATAAATTAACCAATTAGCTAATATTAGTCTTCTTCTACTATGAGGCGATTGGTAAACTAATCTCTACTTATTTGAATGTTTTTTTGTTCGGAGATATGCTTTAACTTAGTGATTACCGTAAAATAACTGCACCTAAGGTCTCGATAGAAGAACTATGTCATGATATAAGTACTCAGCATCGTGAACTTCTTCTTGGCGTCGTTCTCGGCAATTGAAATGCCACCACTTTTACTAAGTTGGTATAATATTTTTTTACATTTCTGTATCTAAGTACGTGTACTTTTTTATTTTTGCAACTACGTTTTCGAAAAATAATGTGCAATTTACCCAGTGGTGGACTAAGCATGTTTTATGGCCTGGGGCGGCAAAGAGCTGTACGAGGCCCCTAGTAGGGATACGAGTAGTGTTTCTTGTCTGAAATTAGGTGATGTTCCACTGTTTGATTTAGGATGATAAGAACTTGGAGATAATATGAGGCACCAGAGACCCGGGGCGGACCGCCCCTTCAGCCCGCAGGTTAGGCGGCCACTGGATTTACTCATTGCTAATGTGTTCCATTGTCAATTTCTCTACAAGTTCAACCATTATCAACAGTCCAAATATAGACGCATACAGACGCATCATATGTGCAGTGATAAATAGAACATTATGTAGGTACTACAGGCGATCTCCGAAAAGGAATTATTATTTCCGCTTTAACAGCACCATCAGAATATTAAACAGCGGTGCCACTGCGGTGTCCGTTAATGATCCCGTTCGAATATTACACTAACAATACCAAACGCCGAAACGAGCTCACACACCGCGAATAATTCATGAACCTGTCATAACATAACATTAAAATGATCGCTTCTTGTCTGCATTGTGTCTAATAAATAGATCGATGTTACTGATCTGATTGAGTAATATATAAGTGGGTAGATAGTAATAGTAGGCTGTTCATAGGTCAAATGACTAGTCTGATCACCTGATTACCCGGTTTATAACGAGGATTGTCATTTACTGAGCTAGTTTATGTTTATTTAGATTAATGAGCTTGAGCCGAGCGAGCTGAGCGAGCTAATTTCTCTTTAGCACTGGACATTAAGTACATACCTTAAATAGTTACCTTAATAGGTTCCAAAATCTGCGCTGAAGGGCATTATTAGCTTAGCTAGTAATTAGAGACCTGCTCACGAAATGAAAGCGTATTCCACTAAGGGGAAATTTTAATTCGTAGGTAGGATAAAAAATACTGTATAATACTAGATAGAAAAGTATTTTATTATGTCTGGCTGTTACCTAGTGTCCATTGCACTAGCTTAGATACATACTCAATTTGGATCATCCTATCCTATTCCATAGCATGCTATTTTCCCTAAAAGTAGCCCCTCATTTTCCGGTTTGGCATAATATTGCAACTTGATTGCATGTGATTCATCTAAACCAAAGTAGGTACTTACTCCAAATTTTCATGTGGGTATTATATTAAACAGTATAAAAAATTATATCAAAAAGTTTTCCGATTCGAACGATAACTACGAGAAACTCGTTTTATGTGTTTATGGTGAAAAGATTTCTAGTCAAGCGCACGCGCAGCGCGGAGTGGTCGGACGACCTTCATTGGCCAATGGGATTACTGGACTAGTGGCCAGAGCCGGCAGACAGGCTGGCAGCGCTAATGCGTATGGTGTCGTAACGAGGAATGTTAACTTAGGCCATTTGCATGTAAGAACGCAAGTAACGACTGGCTACGTACCTATTACGTGTGTAGATATAAGTCAAATCATAAAGGAAATCCATTGAAAAATGATTTGCGATTGGTGGAAGCTAAAAACAATTTTTATTGCCATAACATACGTAACATAAAAGCTTTTATTCATAAGTGGTACCTGTTAATTATAATTTAGACATTGTTTTGCATAAGATACAATCGCAGTCCCATTTGTTTATAGCAAATAAGAGTAAACATAAACAAAACAAATAGTTAAAAAGGGCGCATAGAGCCTTTCTGTTTATAACATAAAAGTAATATAATATAAATATCCGACTGTATCACACACATTGATCTGACTCCGAGGTAAGCTTAGGCACTTGCCTTAAAGATATCAGAATCAACAGTGGTATTACAAATATATACTTAAATATTGGATATTAACACCACAAAACCAACACAAGTATTCATCACACGAATGTTCGTCCTGGGTCGGGATCGAATCCACAACTCTTGGCGCATGGGGCAGGGTCACTACCGAATGCGCCATCGAGCCAGTCATACATCTGCAATATAGAATAGAACATGGCTTATTTGATTGCTACTAGGGTTATCACTGCGGAAAAGATTCGTTCGTATACTTACATAGTAAATTTTTATACTTTAGCACCTAGTATTTAGATATTTTGTGGGATTATAAGGGCAAACAGCGCAATCAATAAAATTAAATTCGATTTGTCTCTCAATTCTGAATAAGTACAAGCTCTACTGAACGTCTATGAGTAGTAAATGAAACCAAAAATGTTGCGTAGTAGCACCATAATGCGATCATTGAGTACCATAACCCCTTTGCTTAATGATAAAATAGACTCATGATAAGTAGCATGTAATATACAAGTAAAATCGTACAAATCCTGTGCTACTACATCAGCCATTACTTTTCAAATAACTAACCGTTTTTAAAGGTTGTGATGTTTTTATACCTTAGGTATTTCAATTTAAAATAAAATCTAAATATCTTGTGTTATCACAAGGCATCGGAAAATTCTACAATAAACATCATTACTGTTTTAAACGTTATAAATGTCATTTATTTTTAATTCAATAGACAAATGCCGTTTTTGAATCATTAATTGAACATTAAATTATAATTTAATAATATCAGTTGCAACTTCAACTGAAAATGATTACTTACCGGACTTAAATTCTTAATATTGCAATGATGGCACTTTTAATTGGCAATTTAGTGGCCATGTTACATTTTTGGTATATTAGAAAACCTAATTGTCGAGAAATTTCCACATCGATACGATGTCGAAGAGTACCTAGTTGGACAAAACAATATCTCTACACGACAAGTACGTAGAAGATCGCTAATCGACACCGACGTAATGTTTGTTCGACTATACAAGATCACAGTTCGTCAATTGCAATCAAACAGTTCGACTGTTACCGATCCTATCAATCGACCGTTTGGCAATTGCGGAACTGAGGAACTGTCTATAACTCTGTCAACCCTAACCAGTAGTGGTGGCAGCCGGGAGAGCCGAGGCGAGGCCCCTTTCACCACAGCGCTATAAATCAACAGCAGGCTGTGCATTTATTACGGAGTGGGTGGCGACGTTTTACAGATTTTCCCAATGCACCTCTCTGCTGATAGCCTCTTGTGTAAGTCCTTGACCTTTGACTTGGAAATTCAATTGAACTATCCGCGTGGTACTTGAACTTGGGTGAGATGCGAATAATCGTTTAGTTCTTAGGTTTGGAACGTAAATTTATAATTTGTTGGAGCACACGATGCTTAGTTCGAGACAGTATTCAATGCAACAAAATGTATATAACATATTAATATTAATATTATTATAAATGTTTGCTTTACTGATTTTAATATGGGTATGCATTATTTTCTAATTAAAAAACTAATGCTATATTATATGAACGTAGGTAATACGTTATTTTATGACCTCAAAGCCGCCATATTGTTAGCATGTCTTTATATGGAAATAACACCTCAAATGAGTCACCACCATTATAATGTTTGATTGTAAGAGGCTTTTATACTACCAATATAGTTATTGTAATGCTAATATATTTACAATCGCAAATAATACCTACGTACAACCAACGGCAATATAAACGTTGCTAGAGAAGCAATATTGATTTGTAATAATTTATTAAATACTTGATATGCTTGTAGGAATTTTCCTAGTTATAAGCTCCCGTATAAAGTTATAATTGGTATGTTAATAATTAAAACTTTAGCACGCGATACGAAATGCATAGGTAAGTTATAAACTGGTTTTGAATCAGACGTAGGTACATTATTGAATTAATTTTCGTAAAGGTACATCTAATTTGTGTGATATTTCGCTTAAAATATTTGTTTGATTACCTTGCTACATAAACAATATTAAAAATCAATAAGATTTTTTTATTCAACCCATTTTTTGGTACCAATTTGTCAGTGAACTCACTTTTGTAGGTAAATTCAATTCAACTAAAATTTTAGACAGCAATCAAATATTACAAAGGCCGTTAAAATTAAAAAAAAAAAACAAATTTTGTTAGCCAATGGTCCTTGATTAAGTAATGGAGTCAATACCCCATTGCTAATCATGGTGAGTAGGATACTTTTGAAAACCCATTTGCTACTGCTTCTCATTATATTTTAATTGCTGGCTAGTCTTTAGTGCGTTAAATTGGTTATTTAAACTGCCCGACTAATGTCCACAGTACCTACCTGATAGTGTACCAAAATCGCCTATCCATTTGTTAAAATATTTTAACGACATGCTCAATTTTAACAAATATTATATTTTGAAATTATATATTACCTAGTCCAGTCAAATCATAGTAACCAAAATTTGGCTACCTGGAAGTTTTCGATATTTCAAATGTCTAATTTGACCAGACTACATTTTAGAAAACTGACGGCTGCAATCAAAGTTACATGTATGTTTCTAAGCGTGTGTGTATTTAGAAACATAAAATTGAGTTAAAACAGTTAGTTAAAAAAAATTTGACTTACGTTAAAGCAATTGGCTCTATGACAAAAAATTATAATATGACACCCATGTAAATGACATTGACATACGAGAATTATATTGTTATATAACATCATACGAGTGTTAAAAACATTTTGTTCTTTTAAAAAGACAAATTTAAGGAATAAAATGGTTTGCAGTGACAACAACGAGATAACAATAAAATCGAGACAATGGAGATATATTTGTAACAATGGAATTGAACACCAAACACCTCAATTTCAAGCTTATAACGGAGTGGATGACTTGGTCGGCACCGTCTCTTTATTACAGAATGCGTTTTCTTACAATTTCTGTCTTTAATACCCTGAAGTATTTAACACTACATGTTGGGATTTAATTGCTACATTCCCCACTTCATAGCACAATGTAGTATCACTCTTTCAATATTTCTTGTCTCCTTGTCTGCTTTAATGACAATAGACACTTACTCGTATCCTGTATCTTATTAGGATGACATAGGAATAGAAAGATGTTATCTCTATTTCAATCTCTTTCTGTCTCTCTATCTCACGATCGCGTTAGTTTATGGAAAAATTATAGAAAATGTATATCTACTGCGAAGTTTATATGTACCTATATTTATTTATGTGTACAATATTTTATATTATCTTTTGTATTTGCACTAGTTAGGTTAACTATATTCTATATGATCCAGCTGAGGTACTTGATACAAAAACTTAGTTGGCGCCAAAGGACCAAAGGTTGAGTACATCTGCTAAAAACATCATAAGCGTTGTTCCGATACAACTAAAAAATTAAATATTTTGGCAATTTATTAACCGACCTTGTGTCCTTGAACGACCCATTGACTTGATAGATAGATAGTTGTTTATCGATTCCGAATTGCTTTAGTTACATTGCAACTTTTAGTCAAACCAAGCGTATCGTAGTTGCGTTTATGACGATATGATAGTAAGGCTTGTTGGCAGTTTATCACGTGCCTAGACATTCTCACACAGGCAACGTGGAAACAATTAGTGTCATGAGATAACCGCAGAACGCCAATTTGCAATTTATAGTAATAACCATTGTCAAGAGGTGCAACGAACGTGCATCGAGATAGGTAATTAAAACCGATTTGCATAATTTTAGATGTAATTTGGAAAGTTGCAGACATTTTAACATTAAGCAGTGGGTTTAAGATGTTGAGTATGTTTATATAGTTGTAATATTTCGGTTTTTTTTTCAAAATTCGTTGCTTTGGAAGGGATGTTATTGGACCCTGATTTTTTCGAAAATGCAGGCTTAGATTATTACTTGGATGATCAACACAGGTACACTCGCATAAACCTTTTCTACATTTAATATCGGATAAAGATTGGCATTTTGAAGAAAAATTATATTCTATGTCTGTACGTTAATTGATAAATGACGTAGATTCATTTCGGACTAATACAGCCCCTAATTCGGCTAGCCATCTCTGTTTACAGATTTCATTCCAATCGTCCACGTTTTGGTCAGAGGTGGATGCTACAAAGGGACTCTGAGACTGGGTCTTTAAAAATGCTCCCAGCAAGACAGTTCCATAGCAAATTCTTCTGGGTCGCAAGAAAGACCGGGTCTATCGCTTCTGAAGCATGCACGATGGTACTATCCTCAGATTACGTTTATGATAAGCTATCGTGTAGCATAGTAATTATGCATCGCTCCTGTCCATAGTACGTGTGATATAATCTTGAGTCGATCAACACTCGTGCTAAAAAACTGTGTACGTAACAGGGTGATGTGTACGTTGGAGGCTAGGCTAATGGGCCAATGTATCTGAATTCTGGACAGTGCATAATATGTAACATAGACCAATCGTTTGTTAGGGACTGGATATTTACTCATAATTGACGTTAGCCAATGTTGAAAAGAGATGGATTTAAAATGTTTTAATGCTAAATGTTGAAAAGAGTTGGACTCAAAAATGTTTAATCCAAAAATTTTTAATACTAAAAGTTGCATATTATGAACTGTTCAGAATTCAGATACATTCATTTTCAGAATTCAGACACATATATTCAGATACATACTTGTCTTTAATACATTTTCTTTACATAAAAATACAATTTACCCTGCTGCGCTATTCTCATTGCGTTATCTGTTGGATTTTTTTTTTCATGTAGCAAGTGACACCAGCTTTTCGTAAAATATTATCGAACAAGTCCCGTAACAGCTGCAAAAATTCCAAATGCAAGAATAAAATTCTACCAGAAAATGGTTTCAGAGAACGATTATAAAAGTTGCATAAAACGTAAAATTTACATTTGAGAAATGTTTGATGCACCACCACCAAGGTCACTGGCGTACATTTTGGAACGCATCGGTGCGCGAATATTGTCTGCTGCGTTACGACACTTTCGATCCGGTGATTCAACAAATTCCTCCCACTTAGGCTAGATTCAAACTTACTCGTAATTAAAGGCGTGTTTAGTTTTTAACACAAACAGCTAAATGTCATTGATCTGACAAAGTTCTATTTAAAAGTTCACAATAAATTGGGTATCAGTTCCTTAAGCTACCTAGGCCACTTTGATACTTATTGTATAATTCTGTATACCCAATTATAACATTAAAATAACACAAAAATACTTAATAAAAAAAAAAACGAATAATATGAAAGGTGTGTACGAGGAAATACACTACTCCTTTCTAAGAACAGCCAGCGAACTGGAACGTATAACTTGAAGGACGATATAAAACGCTTAAAGAGTGAGGTATTTACATAGCGTTTATTTATAACGCTTGTTTAATGAAACTTTAAGAAATATCTACATTTGCTATCACCAAAGATTCTTTACGGTTTTATGCGTAAAATATAACTAAAACCAAAATTAAGAATAACAGGACTGTTATAAGTTTAAAAGCTAGAATGCCCTGCGTTTCTAATACTTTGCCGCGTCGTAACATTCTTTGACGGATTAGTCTTCTCATATTTGTCCCAAATATTAAAAATAGTCAAATCCTAATTAAATGTATTCCGATCACGGAAAGGATATTATAGATAGACAAGCTCGATGGCTCATTCGGTAGTGACCCTGCCCCATGCGCGAAGAGTTGTGGTTTACCCAGGACATATATTCGTGTGATGAATACTTGTGTTTGTTTTGTGTCTAGGTGTTAATATCCAATATTTAAGTATATATTCATAATACCACTGTTGATTCTGAAATCTGTAACACAAGTGTTTAAGTTACTTACGTAGGAGTCAATGTATGTGATTTAGTCTGATATTTATCCGATATTTATATTGAAATAGCTATATGCCTCCATGTCCGTCAATTATTTCAAAATGAGTCACTTATATTACTAATACTTCTAATAACTCACTTAATTCCAGCTGTAGATCCTATATCGACAAATGACACTAAGAAAGATCTACTAGTTAAAAAAACCAAATGACATCTGTTCAAATATTCAAGAAAATTCTTGAACTGTCTCACAAATAATTAAGGTCTATTGTTCTAACCGAACCACTGCAATACAGTTAAAAGCATTTAATTTTGTCAGCTTTCACAAACACGCTTGATTAAACTGCGCAACTTAAAGAATAGTTTATAAAACATTTTATTTTTAAACACAAGTCTAAAATTTTCCAAGTAATATTTTTGGCATTAGGTGTTTTTATTATACATAATATTTAGTAATATTATATTGATTTAATTGGTATACGATAAAGATTATCAAGACAAAAACAGGTGTATAATATGAATAGGTATCAATTAAAAAAAATCTTATTTTAAAATAAAGTTTACTAAACGACTATGTTTACTTTGTTTATGCAACTAGGATTTAGGATGAAGACATATATATATATATGTTTCTTCACCAACCTATATAACATATTTGTTTAAATTATTCTTTGTTTGAATTAAAAGTTAGTTCCAAGTTGTTTTAATGAGCTTCTTAATTATCTATTGAACATTGATAAAGTAAGATGCTTTTGCATAGAAGTCGTATAGAATTGTAATTAATTTAATCATATTTTTTATTTTAATCCCCGTAAAGTTCGCTCCTTCTATATTTAAAATTTAATTATTTGAGATTGAGAGGTTTTTGCTCCTATGTGTTTATTGTATGAAAGTCATCGCATTCGACTTCGTGTAATTAAAAAAATACAATAATGATTCACTTTCACCTCCTTAACTACTAGAGTCTCAGACCAGAAATTGTTAAAGATTTTATTATTAGCTACATACTGACTACCTCACTTTGAAGTGATTTTTATATGTATATTAGTAAATGGTCTACAGTAATTCTAAAAAATAAAGGTATAAAGACAAGGACTGTAGTACCTATAACTGCAATCTAAGTTGCCGGATACAAGTCTTACAAGGTTCATTTTAGTATGATTAAATATACTAAGAATGTATTTTTTTTAGTTACATGTATGAGGAGAACAAAGGCAACGTTTTGAATGCGTGACCAATTCTCTAGCATTGTCCAATCTCTAAATATACGTTGTCTAATCATTCTCTTCAATGCAAATTTAACAAAACATGTTTAAAGTTACGTTAAAAGTCTTGTAATATATAAGGCTTTAGTTTATTTATCTCTTTAACAAACACAACACAACATTACCTATGTAAAAAAATCTGATTAATTGATAAACTCTAGTAACAGGTCGGTTGAAAATAACTCTGTATATTTGCAACAGTATGTAGCAACATTCTATTATGATGATCATCTGTTTATTAATTAGAAGGAAATAGGTATTATCTATTAATAGACAGTAACTTCCTTCTTTTTATATTTATGGTAAACATTAAAGAACACTACTTAAGTATTCATATTTTAACATGTTTAGCTGACACCTAACTATATCTAACAATAACAAAAGCCGATCGGAAAAAAAAAACTAATAAATCGAATACTCTACTGCTTTAATCATTAATCACTAAGCGAAATAAAATGCACTGCCGTATACCAATAATAAACATCAGAAAAATGTTTATGTTGTAGGTATAGTATTCTGCTAATTTGAGCCTTATTTCTTCGTCACATTAATCAATTGTTTTACGAAACTGTTAAAGTGTTTGCTTTAGTTTTCCTATAACTTCATTCTAAAGTCAACAGTCATTATACAATTTATTGTAGTTAAGATTTTCAACGATCCGATCCTTAACGATCTTCAACTGTCATATTTAATGATTGGTTTGTGTATTTTTCTCCTTTTTTAAAAACGTGCAGATTGTAAAAACGTTTTTCACATTAACTTATTAATTTATGAAACTTTAAAATATTTATTTTATTTTTGCGATGATTACCTATCCTTCATTATGCTTAAACATATTGTGATTAAGTTGTTCCTTTTAGAAATTTTAAATTGTTAAACCATCAACTATCACACAAAATATTTAATTACCACATTGTTCAATGAAATCGTGGCTTATTCCTTAAAATGTATAATGATCACGCGGCGATAATCACGGTTTTCACATAAATAAGTTATTAACGAAACTTGGGTTGTGTGCACAGAACATACCTCTTTTGTATGTTGTGTGGTTGTATGTATATTTAATTTTGTTTTAGCTACCGATCCCAACAAATACTTCATTGTGCTCGGTATAGATTGTGTTATTATATTTTTAACTGTTACGTGACACAAATATAAATTCCATACGACTAGCACGTTTACCACATTAGGTGATTAATTTATGAAACTTTGTTGTTTTAATTTTTCAACAACGGCTATTGTTTTATCTATAAATTAATACGTAAATATCAAAAACTTTGTAGCCCTTTTTACGAAACTTGCGCGGACGGAGAAGTATAAAAATTTCTCGCACTTATAGTTTATAGATATAGAGAAAGAGTGCAGAATACACATATTTAATTAAATATGAATTATGGTCGAATTTCGACTACTGGACGACCACTAGTTATGATGAATATCCTCTAGGTTATTTATATACTAGTTTCTGCAAGTAATCTAATAAAAATCAAGAATTGATTTCTTTCCTTTTCAAATTACCTTACTTTTTAAGACATCAAAGTGTTAAATGTTTCTAAAACGTTGCAATTTTACATGGCAATGAGCTAGCCACTTGTCACTACTTTCTCACATTTTTTCATCTAACTCGCCCAGTTTGACTCTACCTACCCCTTCGGGGATAATAGGTGTAATGTGACGTATTTATGCGGATTAATTAATGACTTAAATCTGTGGTAGCTGAGTTTATACGGACATCTCTTTACAAACAAGATTCGAATCCAATTTAATTGAAGTTTAAAAAACCTAAGTTGTCTACGAATTACACCGCTCGGCTTCATTCCGCGAAACCAAGTTCATCATTGCGGGGCTTCTGTCGGATCGATTGCACCAGTTTCGATTAAGGCTTTTGTAAACATTTGCTAAATGCCCATTACTCGCTGTGTCGCTTCCCCGTTACTGTTGCATTTGTTGCACTACATCAAGAGCAAATGACCGATTGGGCTAATGTGTAGGCCTTTAGGGCCAATCATGCGGAACGGGTCGCATTCAGCCGCTCGACTAGGTACAGACGCCGATTGTTGCTAACTATACTTAGCTTTGGCTTTTGTCAATTATGCAAATAGTTACAGAACATACTGTATTTCGGGTTATTGCAAAAATTTGTTACGGTGCCCGGAGAATCGATATTTTGAAATAAAAAATAGATGCTGTTTAAATATTTTTTTAATATTTTTTATTTTAGAGTTTTCTTGTTATATTGCGGAATTGCCGGTTTGGAATGGCGAATCTAACTGATAATAATAATGCGAAAGTTTTTGTGAATGTTTATTGCTTTTTCACGAAAAAAGTACTGCATGGGTTTTAATGAAACTTCACAATAGTATAGCTTATACATTAGAATAACACATAAGCTATGTTTCATCGATGTACCACGCGAGCAAAGACGCGAGCAGAAGCTAGTGCTAAAAACATGGGGGAACATATTTTGACGCGCTAAAATACAAGTAATATATTTCTTACAAGATATATACATTCCTAGGTTACTTATGTCGTTACTTTTAAAATATTATTGTTGCGAATTTAACTGAAGTGCTTATTACAATGGTCGTATATGATATACCTACACATAATAACCAATAACATATTTAATGAGAACATAAAGATCAATATCATTGTAAGCCTTTATTATAATTACCATAATTTATTATTTTATGCACAGGTGATAACAGGTGACTTCATAGACAGGTTCTAGTTAAATATTAAACTTAAATATATTCACATTATGCTTTATGAAACTTATATTAATTTTATGTTATTTTATTTATAAATGGTGGTTGAAGAGGCTTGCTGCCCCTTTGGGGATTACGGGTGTGATGTTGTTTAGGTATGAATGTTATTTGTATATGTTTTTATAAAAGAAGTGGCTAAGAAAAATTAAAAAACTTACGCTTCGAAAGCAGTAATTGCCAGCCGCTTAACATTTTCTCTGTTGATACGAAACACCATAAACAAGTTCACTCAGTCAAATTTCAGTTTCTCTCGACCTACAAACGGTTCTATGAAAACAGTTCAGTTTTTCTCTCAAAGAGTTCAGTTGTAAATATTGTATCATGTATCACGAGATGCACAGTTCGATGTCGGTGCGCGGGAGTGGCGCGTGCGGCGTTGTCATGCGCGCGGTCGGCGCACGAGTACAATAACGCGGCCGCGTGAAGCTTCGCCTCTATATACCTGCGGTTAAACCAGAACACGCGGTGCGGTGGTAGCTCAATGGCTAGGACGCGCCCCATGTACAAGTTCGTATCCTCTCGAGCATCTCTGGTTCTCGCGCATCATATACTACAAGTCAAAATTTTCCATTTACCCAACTCGACTTTTGGCTAAATGTGGTTTAAGGAACTCATTGCTCCTTGTACTCTGCCTATCCCTTCAAGGATTGCAGGCGTGATGCAGATGTGATACGTAAATTCTCGGAGTTTCAAAATTTAAGTTCCATCTACGTCGAGCTAATAAATATAATACCTAGATGAAGGATTAAGCGGTGAAACTATTGTAACTATGTATTCGCAAAACTACGGATGTGTATCCATGATCCAATTTGTCTGGTTCCAAGTGCATCAAACATATAATCCTTGAAAAAGGTATCTAATATGATTTGTCTTTAACAAAATGGCAAAGGATATCCAGTCGTAGCCGAAAATAATTATGGACCAGTAAGTATTTGTTAAAAACTACAATAAACCTTTGGTGAAGTTATTCTTAAACAGACTTGATCAATTTACCACTCTTAATGCATGTGCATATCGATGTCTACATAAGTTCAGAAGCTGAAGTCAAAATGTTTAGGGATCATGGTGAGGCCAAACCCCGATTAAAAAGAAGAGAAACCAAGTCACACAATAGCGTCCGTACCCTAAAGGGTTCTGTAAAAGCATGAACTATTAAAACTATCAGTAATCTACTTTAGGGTCACAAATGATTGCATGTTCAGAAACACTGGACACCAGATAAAATAGTTAACCATACAAAAAAAATAATTCGTATTGAAATTACATGAATATAATAATGATTGCTGAAAGACTATCTGATGTGCATCCACTAAAGCATTGATCGAATTCATAAAACGTTACAATTACGTGATACAAGTCTTCTATGTGATTATATAACCTTCAATACATAATTACTTAAGCAATTCACATTTATAGAAGATACCTTTCACAAAGCAGGTCTAGAGGATAGGAAAATAGAATAAAACCAAATCAACGGATAATCGCTAAACTGATGTAGTAGAATCGCTTCCGCCCAAGTGGCGCCATACGGTTCCGAATTTAATAAACCAGTCTGCGTTTATGTAACACCAAAACGGTCAAGTTCAACAGCCGAATTGTGCCATGACCATCTCATGCCGATTTAGTCTTTACGACGTCAAAATTATAGACCGGTTTAGCGTGCACTTTAGAGGTAGAAGTATAATTGCAATATTGCAAGTGACTATAGCATGGGATTGATTCTAATTTCTGACAGGCGGATACACAAGTGGTACGCATTCAACTTTCATTGCATGTGAGTGTTAGGTATAGGTATATGGATAGATGTTAGATGTAACAGTTATGTCAACATGCACGACGATTAATAATACAACATATGCAAATAGCTTGAAGGAAAGTAACAAGGTGCCACGCATCCTCATGTCTTAATACTCATGTTAGAATGGAATATATTTAAAAAGTCAGATTTTTAACGCCTCCATTATAGTCCTTATTAAACTAAATATTTTTGAGTTAAATAAACAAAAGTAAGTAAGAAGTCCAAATCCATCGCAAGTTTGACCATTCCACCGATCGTATTGGAAAATGTAGGTTGCATTTTGCAACTTCGGCAATTTTCTTCTAAATGCCTATTTTTTCTGCGAACCATTTGGTCAGAGAAGATAAGTTTGTTAATACAGTACATTTATAAGGATTTCTGTCATCGGATGATTCCTCAATCGTATTTTTAGGTCAAAATGAGCTATTATTTGTAAATCAGTAGAGTAGCCTCTAAGAAAACAAATTAAAACGTATTATAAGTACTTAATTTCACTCTAACATAACCTCGTTAATCTCCTTGATTGATAGTCTTCCAAAAACCCGTTCGTGCCATACTTCCACTATACTAAAAGGAACATTATTTACGAATAAATTTTAACATTTCCAGTTTCTTGGGCTTTTGCTTGATAAGTAGGCTGAACCTGTCTCTATGTTCAAACCAAGGACGATAGCCACAGCACTTAAAGGTTAACCATTTTGCCAGTGCCCAGGTAGATAGAGAGTGAAGAACCTTTGATTTTTAAACCTATTTACCTACTTAAAACCTACGTGGTACGATAAGTAATGCATGGGATTATGTAGTTGTACAGAACGTATTGTTAATCTACTTATTGTATACGGACAATTATGATAAAGTTTATACATATGTTCTAAAGCTTTTCCTATACATATAGGATATAGGAGTTTTAAGTAAGTTGTCTCGGGAGCAAATGGCTTTGGACTAAATGAATAAGCAGTCTCATTGAAATCGATACAACAACAAAATCGCAGTCGAAATACGAATGATTATTAATTATCTATCTATGATTTATCGTTATGATGATATTAATGAGCCTTTGAAGACTGATAGGGTACAATTAAACAAGGATGACGCTCTTAGAGAAAATATGAGAATCGTGTGCGTAATATGACGTAAAATTATGTTTTGATATGGACACCATATATTGCTATAACCGATCCCAGTAGATATAACTACCTTGGTTGACACGTAGCTGTACTTACTTGAAAAAAGTATGAGGGAACTTAAACAAGCGTGTATAACCGTGTTACGTCACTAACTCGATCAGAACTGCGTCAAAAGCAAGAGGTAGAATTGGCAACTAGCAAATCGAAGTTTTGAAATGTCCGTAATTACAAATGAGGGCCCTAATTAGTTTTCTAGTTGGATGCCCTGTTATTTGTTATGCGCGCACGTGTTGTTGAATAAATACTTCGAAGCGCAGATGAGCGGCTAGGCTGGAAGTGAAATTCCTGGCTACACTTGTACAGCGGAATCTTCCACTGGGCAGACTCGAGATACAGGTCTTGTCACGAACGGCCCTCGGATTCTGCGAAAAACTATGCGATTACCATTAGTATTATAATATTAGGTTAATAATAATATATAAAGGCTGATTTATAATCATACCATTTATTATTCGAAAGATATAGTTAAATGTGCATCGAATTGGCCCCTATGACTTGGACGTCAAAATTGAGAGATAGGTACATCGGAATGTTCTGATAGGAATAAATATTGAATATTATTCTAACAATATTACCTTTAATATTATCCTAACAATATGCACATGTTTGTCGAAAGTGGCAAAAGTCATAGTAAAAAATACAAGAGCAGAATAATCTTTTGATAGTCGCCGACTAATTATTAAAAAAATACTAAGTAGATGTACAGGTAAATTTGAGTTCAGGTATATAAACTCCGGTTATTATTTCATCTTTATTTATACACACGTCTTCTTCTATGAGTTATACTTAATTTTACATGTGCATTCTGACCATGATCCTAGATTTATCGAGTCTCGTTTTCAATTTAAAATTCAAATAATTGGAAGTTGTTATTCTTCGTAATCCTTTAACAGGGGAATTTGGAGAATTATCATAGTTACATATCCTTAGTTATTTAAATATGCAGGCCACTGGGTCAGAGGTTAAAAAATGTCGTGAGCTTAGACATTTATTCTCCTCACCTACGACCTATTACTTGTATATTTGTTTAGATATATTCGATTTTAAAATAATGCTAACTAACTAACTAACTAAACTTCACGCCACTTCCCTAGCGGGGTTGGCAGAGAGAACCGAACGCCATATGGCACGATCCTTACACACCTCACTCGCCTCTTGAACATTCATAATCCTTTTCATACAAGCTCTACGGTTTTTATGACTCCTAACATCACCTTCTTTGAATACACGATCAATCTGGTCGACAATCTAAAATAATGCGATTTCAATATTCCGTTCGTTCTTCAAACACACATTTCATATTCACTCTTTACGAATCAAATCATAAGTGACCTATTATTACTTATACCTATTTGAACTATGTGTTATAAAATATGTTGATCTAGCATTATTTTTATGTCCATTGTATAAATCATAGATGACGTTAATTGCAGCAACCTTGACAGTGTGTTGAGGTCAAACTGAAAGTTACGGTTAGTCGTTAACTTTTTAACTTTGATTGTATCAGTCCATTACATGACTCGTAAACCTCATTAAAAGTTTTACTATACACCACTTGTTCATAGGCTTTTTTTATTTATACTAATATTTTAAAGAGGAAAGATTTGTATTTTTGTGTGTGTGTGTGTTTGTAATAAATAAACTCAAAAACTACTGTTCCGATTCAAAAAAATCTTTCACCATTGGAAAGATTCATTATCCGGAAGTAACATAGGCTATATTTCATTCCCATATTCCTACAGAAACGAAAACTATGCGGGTGAAACCGCGGGGTGCTGCTAGTTTTAAATAAAGTATGTGCAATTGAAGATCCATAAACAATTTTAATGCCTAAGTTTTATGTGCAATTGTATTTTTTATAGACACACTTAGTCATGTAGTTGGTTGTGACATCTACCTTTTTCTCATATTGGTAGGTATTAGCCATACCTACGTATAAAACGTAGGCTAGACTTCTGTCTCCACGTGGTATTAGTGATAGATGACACTCTCTACTCAATACCTACTTATAGAAGTGCCGCCCTAAAGGGCAGAATATAGAGAGAAGTCAGTAGTTCTAAAACGGGAGTTTTCCCACAAAATCCTTTGATGGTTACAACTAGGGTTGCCAACCGTACTTTATTTTAATGTATTGTACGTTATTTAGGGTAATTGTACTTTATACTTTATGAGAAAAATAAAGTACCTACGCAAAAATACTTTATTTCGCACGATTTGATTTCTCTGGGATTCATTTTACGTATACCCAATATACAAAAGAAAGTTGTTGTGAAAAAAAATGGGGTTAATTAGAAGCGATAACAACTTGTTAAAAGTTGCTAAAAGCAATTCAAAACTATTTATTTATTTAATAACCAATATACTTTATTTGTACAAAAAAATTGTTTGTCAGTTGGCAAGCCTAGTTACAACGGACAATCGTACATCCATATATAATAACGGAGAGTTTTATTTACACCACTACATAGCTTTGATCGTGTCAGTGCGCCTCAAAACAATCTATGTAGCCACGTGTGTTTGCCTTCGGCGTAAGCAAACACTTCTAATTGTTCAATATTGTTTTTAGTTGTTTCCAAGAAAGCTTACCAAAACAGCCATCAAAATTGCGTATGTGTTAACTAAGTAATTTTTTCCTTAATAGGATTCCGTCTGATCCAAAATGGGAATAGAAGAAGCTGGACATATATAAAGCGAATGGCGAGTTAGATAATATTTTGCTGTCAAAAAATATTTCTTCTAATTTGGACCAATTACGTAATGTGTAACCTAAAATGTTGAATGCAGACTAAAAAATCTTTGTTGAAAAAATGTGACTCGTTAGCCAGCTATCTATTGTTTTCTAAGCACCTGATTAATGTATGTTTCAAAAGTGATGGTATTAATACTGATGAGATTATTGGAATACAATATTACACCTATGTTTAAATATTTGTATTAGCATGCAATTGACAATGTATTAAAAGAGATACAAAGTTTTGGCAGCGAGAAATATAATGATATTGTACAGCCCTGCAAGTCTTTATTTAATCTTCTTTTAATTTAATTTCACATACAAACATACTTACATAACATTACGTCCGTAATCCCTGAAGGCAAGCAAGCACCTTTTACCACATTCAGTCAAAAAAAAAATATAACTGGCCTGGGTTAGTGAAAAAGTAGTGACCAGTGGCTAACTCGTCGCCTACACGAGTACATACCCAAAACCTTACCATTAGTCGCCTTTTACGACATGCTAGGCAAAGAACACTGTTGGCACATTATTACAAAAAACAGGAGGTTCTCAATTCGACTGATTTTTTATTTGTATGTATGTTATTCGATATATCTTGAGATTTAATAACCGATTTGCGAAGTTCTTTTTTTATTTAAAAGGATTTTTAAGCCCCAGATCAACATGGGACGACATTTTTTTTTTTCAAATGAATGGCTGATGAGTCGACTTAGAGCGTGTTACAGCCAGGGTCAGCTCGTAACCTTGTGTCAGCTGCCGAAAGGAAATCGAGAGACAATCAGCACCAACCCAGCATTGTTGTGAAACCGGGCTAGTTGCAAAATTTGTATAATCGCCACAATTCAATTGAACGCACCACAAAAACTTATAAATCGGTCATAGTATGTTACCGTCATTCATAGTTACACAAACTGGCAAAACTGGATAAAACTAGTATTTTCCTAACTAAATGTTTTGGATAACGAACTAAGTTCTTCATACAAATTCCGTTACCGGATATTGTTAAGTTAAGTTTACCTATTATAAATTTAATTAAAAGAATACTCTTGACGACGAGTATACATGAAGGTGTGTGCCAGGATCATGTTTAAATGGAAGGATGTGATCTTTGCCTATAGAAAAAAGACGTGACAACATTTAAGTAACGTATGTATAAAAATCGTTAACACAACACAGTAGGATTTTGAGTTTTTTTCATCTGTAAGTATTTTTCAACCTTTTACCCTATGGCGGTTTACTGTAATAAATTCAAACCGGAAGGTTGTCCCTTAATTGTTATTTGGTTAATAAAGTATACTCATTTTTCTTACGTAAAAAATCTTTGTACTATATAATGGCTATTTCTATTTAACCGCGACCCCTGAATGGTCCTAGACTTTGACAAATACTCGTTTATGATCGATAGCAGCTATATGATTAATGGCTTATCTTGCTAGTTTGCCATTAATGATTAATAATCTTTCTATACATATTAGTATTAAAATTACTGAATAAACACAACCGAATCTCATGAACCTAACATTTAAAATGTTGTACAAGTGTTCCTTATATGTTTCCTGTATATAGCTTAGTCTAGAGACCACGGATTAGTTGTGTTCTGTATCATAGAATGAAATTTTATTCCTTGAATAAATTAGGAAGCGCAATAACGAGATTTTTTCAATAGTGATAAAACATTCCTTAAGTTAAGTATGTAAGCAGTAGGTATTTTGCAAATATATCCTAAAAAGCAACAAAGTCACAGCTTTTGAAATTTAATCTTATCAAAAGCCAGTTCGGTTTTCAAGAAAGAAGCGAGCCACACGTAGATAATTTTATATTTAGTTAATATTTAACAACATTTACACTATCCTAGTAGCCAAAATATTCACCTTATGTCTATGTAAAGGACGATACCGGTCATACCGGCAATAGCCATCTTTAATCTACCTTGTTGTTATAATTTTTAATAAACAACTGACCAGTAATTAAGTACAATGTCCAAAAACATTACCTTAATTGCCATAGGTACATAATGCATTTGTACAAATCATTATTTTGGTCTTGAAGCCTAGAGCGGGCTTAATTTGCGTCTGTTGAAATAAAGCGGTGTAATTTAAGTTTTTATTTAATACGCATGGTAATAATGACCTACTTTCTAATGATAATATTGACTTTTTGTACATAACAATTCTAACCGTAATCTTTTATGAGTAAATTTGTTCAGCTATCAACTATTAATTCAACTTGATTATGTATGCCAACTGAAATGTATTTTACCAGATTGGTAAATAAGTTAATAGAAGACCTTAGAAAAAATTTACAACACAAAAATAATGAAGAGGAATCAAAATTAGGTGAAGGAAAAATATAATAAAATTGAGAACTCTAAAAGATAATATGGGGCAGCCATTGTTATTATTTCTTCTGCCCGTCTTGTTTGACATTAAAAAAGTAGTAGCTGTTACCATAAATTAAATATTTTTTCTAAGAAACAGGATCAAGATAGTATTTGGCCATCGCTCTTGTTTGTCAAAAACTGCTCTAACATTTGTTTTAATGTAGGCAATCACCCGGAGTGCTTGTTTAAAAATTATCCTAACTAAATACAATTTATTTGAGCTCGTAAATTATATTTTGGTGGACAATACCGCGTGGACAATACAGTTGACCGCTGAAGAGCAAAACAACTAAGTTATGCACATCCTGGTGTATTTTCCTGTTACTTTAGGAAAGATTTGGTGTCAATTGTTAAATTGATAGTGTGACTGTTACTGGTATTAGAAATAGCCGTTTATAAAAATATCGTTGATAAATTAGATATATGGATCGAGATTCATATCTTATACAATTATTTGTAAGATTGTAGAATACTAGCAGCGCCCCGCGGTTTCATACGGTAGCTCCCGTTTACGCGGGAAATGGAAATAAATTAATAGCCTTTTAATATATAGCCTATGACATTTGTAAATAATGTGGCTTTCTATTGGTAAAATAATTTTCGAAATCGTTTCAGTAGATCGAGAGATTACCCCCTACAACCTCACAAACTCGCAACTTTATCTCTGGTGGTTTACCTAAATGTGGTGGTATTATGTTGAATAACAACCGTGTAGCTAAAACCCCAAATGAAGGGACTTCATCTATTTTTATTTTTTTCAATTTTTATATTTAAATGGTATTTCTTTCTAATATGTTGGTCAAAATACGTTAAACTTACTGGCTTGAAAAATGGTAATTTATATTTTTATTGACTTAGAAAATATTGTCTGAACCTTGATAATCAAGTCAGTATGATTTTACATGTTTATAAAAAGATATCGCAACACACCGAATTTTAATATCAAGGGTACCCTTGTTAGTAAAAAACATAACAATTTGTCATAATCTGCTACTTAATTGGAAAACTAGAGACATGACAAATAACTTTATTTACTCATTTATGCACGTTTTGCAATTAAAATTAGCAAACTTTGGGAATACTTAAGAAATATACTGGATCCTTAGCATAATCAAAAGGAATAATTTACGACTTACATTAGCCATTAATCAACTAAGAGTGTGTCCAATTATAAACGTTTTCCCCAAATCCTTTCAAAACCTGCTTCTAAGAAATGTTTTTATTAATCAGTAACCACAAAATTGCATAACACGGTTTTGGCAAGACTATTTTTGTCATAAAAATGTTAATAGATTATGTATGTAAAGGTCATAAATTAATGGACGTAGGTATTTATAGATAACATAATTAAAACGAGTCTTTATTTAATTACTGGATCGTTCGTGACATAATAAATTTACGACTTCGTAGATTATCTATCATTTTTTCAAACCCTGAGAATCGGGTTCTTGCAAGTTACTTTACCTATTTTGATGTTTTTATGATATTTTATCCCAACCATCTTCATCTGGGTGATTTTTACATTAAGAGTTCTCTTAGATTTAACTCTTATAGAACAAACTGCGAATAAAATCTATTACGAAACTTTATCTAAGTGAAAATTAGAAAAAAAGACTTCATCGGGGTTACCAAAGTTTAATAAAGAGTTAAAATTTTATTCCTCGTTTCTATTGAGGTAATTGCACAAAAGTTGTTTTTACTGAAAGCCGGATTAGCACTGTAAAGTTGGAAACGACCTTTTGGTTTTAAAATATCATATTTTCAAACCCTGAGAATCGGGTTCTTGCAAGTTACTTTACCTATTTTGACGTTTTTATTATATTTTCCTGTGACTTCGTTCGCATTGACAAGACCGCAAATATTAAAACTACTTATCTATATAATAATACATGAAGCAAAAATTTTGTACCCTTTTTATGAGAATTACGCGGACGGAGGAGTATGCCATTTGACACAGTTAAAGTTTATATGGAGAAGGAGTGCAGAAAGGTAATATTTCAATAAATAATTTGAAAAAAATCTGAAATTGGTCGAATTTCCACCAGTGGGCTATCACTAGTAAAAATATTTGTATCATAATCAGTCATATCATATCAGCGAATCTTATGATTTTACTACATTAAAAAAAATTATGCAACAACTAATCATTTTCTGAAATTACACATTACTTACCAAATTGTCCCATGTTAGTCTGGGACTTGACCCATGTTGATCTGGCACAAAAAAAAAGAATGTGCCAACTGTGGTTCTTGCCTAGCATGTCGTAAAAGGCGACTAATGGTTTATGGGCTTTTGGGTATGTGACTGAGTAGGCGACGAGCTAGTCACTAGTCACTCCTTTTTCACAGCTTTCCATCCAACCCAAAAGCCCATAGACCACTGTCCCATGTTGGTCAGGGACTTAAAAAGAATATGCCAACTGTGGTTCTTGCCTAGCATGTCGTAAAAGGCGACAAATGGTATATCGGGTTTTGGGTGTGTGATTGTGTAGGCGACAGGTTAGCCGCTTGTCACTACTTTTTCACAATTTTCCATCTAACCCATCCCGGCTTTATTTTTGGCTGAATGTGGTTGAAGGGGCATGCTGCCCCTTTGACTCTGCCTATGCCTTCGGGGATTATAGGCGTGATGTTATGTATGTATGTATGTACTTACCAAATGGGCTATTTCACCTAAAAAAAATACTTATAGTCTGTATATTAGATTAGCAAAAAATATTGAATTCAGAAATGAAGCGCTTTACGTCACTTGGACGGTAAAATTTTACGCACCTAGTGACGTAACGCGCCGTATCTTCATCATTTTTAGTTTGCTAGACAAAAGAAAAAATACGTAAGCAATATTTTTTTGTAATCTCATAGTGGACTATAAACATTTTTTTGAGTAAAATAAAATAAAATATTAGTCATAAAAATAAAAAGTAATCTTAAAATCATAACGGCAATATTTAGTTTTAATATTTATTAAGTAACGATTAAACTAATTCCCGTCAAAAATGCTACTATTTAAGTAACATTAATGTGTCTGAAGTTTCATTTAGCATAGTCTACATCTAAGTATATTCTTACACGAAATAACATAAAGTGGTAATTAGGTATTCCACCAACTTCAAGCGGAAAACATCAACAGTTCGAAGAAGTAGCACCTATGTTAACAATAGTTTAACGCATCGTCGTCGTAAAATTTTAGTTTTCGTGTTACATCGATTTGGACTGTCCGATTGTCCATTTCAGGGTTTTCCCAAAAATGTCATCACCTTCTTCTTGATATAAAAATGGCTGTTTGTTAGTTTCGCTAAAACTCCAAACTGGCGAGTCGGATTTTAATAAATATTTTTTTTATTTTGCTAGCAACACAGGGGTAGTTTAAAAGGAAAATCTGAGCATGGGGCGAATCGAAATTCTCCGGGTTAACTCCGCTTTTGTCTGTTTGCTTAGATCTTATTAACTATGCAAGGGATATTGATGCAGTTTTCACCAATAGATATATTGATTCAATAGGAAGGTTTATATGTATAATTTTATACTGTTTTGTGCTCATGGAAGCCGGGGCCGAAGCCGGGGCGGGTCGCTAGTTTTTAGCTAAATTATAATGATAAGTTATGTGTTGTACACAATGAGGGTTTTCAAAAATACAAAAACCGCCAGATGGCACGAGGGTGTCTCGTGGTCTTATCACTGTCACTATTGGCTCCTTGTTGACAGCATGTCAGTTTGGTCTGACAACTAACCAATGAGGATGGTGACAAGACCGCAAGTCACAGTTACGCCATCTTTTGGATGGTTTTAAATTACAAAGCCCTCATTGAAAAATAGTTAGATAATAGGTGAAATGTTAAGCAACAGAACAATATCATGTAAAGTAAATTCTCAATGTCCCGTGCTTTCCTACTTCACTATGCACACAAAGAAGTGTACCTCATGTGATCTTCAAGTTTCAATTGATTTGATACTTTCGTTGTTTCGAAAACAGTTTTATCTGTGTCTGTTATGACGCGTAAGTAGTTATGGAGTTCGGGGTCAATTAACACTTCTATTGTTCCTGAATACAGAAATCGCAATAGGGAGGCGGGGCTGTGAGGTGGGCTCGTCTCATTCCGTAAATAAATCAATGAACTTCTTACGCATGTTCATTCAAACTTGGTGGCAATTCGTTTGACCTATCCAATTACGCAATTTAATCGTAGTAGCAAAACATGTTAATATGCCAGTGACGTGCACGCAAAATGACGTCTTGTCCTATGGTTCCTGTTAGATGCGTATGCGCAGCAGGCCTTTCACCCGCGCTAATGATCAGTCTCGTGCCTTTTACAGTGATAACGCAAACCGGTTGGCAGTTATAGAGTGGCTTTTCGCTTAACTACAGGACTGATTAATACCATATACGTACAGTCAATAAAATACTAGAATTCTATAGCTCAATCCAGACGTGCAGTGGAAGAAAGCTTGAAACAGTTTTAATAGATGTTGTTTAAACGCGTTTGGTCAGGCTTAGATCATTATGATTCTTTGAAATAAAATTATCGTCTTCAAAATGTATGACCAGATAATACGAAATCAAGTAAATTTAAAGTCGTTTATTTTAAACAAACATATCATCTCGCTCATAATCCCGGAAGGGATAGGCAGGGTCAAAGGGGCAGCAGGCCCCTTTAACCACATTCAGCCTGAAACAAAACTGGGCTCGGTTAGATGGATTTTTTTTAAAAGTAGTGACAAGATTTTAAGATTTGTATTAATTTTAGAATCTGGTGGTGATATATCTTTCGATTTGATTCATGTTCTACTATAAAATATATTATCTTTGCCTACCCTATTTAAATAATTACGTTTCTACTTGTTTATATTAGCTTATTATCGTTTTATAGTCCAGATCATTACTGTCAAGTCTATGTATCGTGTATTAAAGAGAAATATGTAATTCAATCAAAAATTTTTTTGTTAATGCTTTTTAGCACCTCATTTCCTGCATAGTAAACTACCCTTAATTATCCCCGTGACTAGATTTACTTTTATAATTACGTACAAAGATTAATTTACTGACTACATCCGCTCCACATCCGACATATATCAACGTCCGTTAAACATATTTCGAGCACCATTATCGCCGATGTCGTCTCGTTACCAACCTCGTGTCTGTCGAATATGTAGACGACCTTAATATTCGCCAAAACACCGAATACCTGACGCGAACCCCGACTGACATTAGTAAATCACTTGTGATTTGCGACACTTGTTCCGTGTCCAATCGGAACATGATTAAACAGAATTGCGAAAGTTTCGCGACTCTGTTCGCTTTGTCACAGCGTACTCCTCTAATCTGATATTTACGGTGACACCTCTTTAACTTAAGATCAAAATAACAGTTAAGGCGTACAGAATTTTAAAATAGAAGTCTCTTTGTTTATGTCAATATTTAGGCCTTCATAATATTTAGCACATGATAATTTGTTAAGGACCTTTAGTATTACTAAGATTTATGACTTAAGACGTATGCATATGCATACTTTAAATTATTATTTACTGCATATGAAATTATAGTTTAAATATCTATTTATTAATTAAAATGTTGTAGTTGATTTCTCATATCATTCAATCAGTATGTTAATATAAGTAATAAGGGTAGATCCAGTTTAAGAACAACTTGTACAGAAGCAATTAGATGTAAGTATTCATAATCTTTAGACTGCAAAATAAATCCGTAAATAATATCATCAACCTCGACTTTCGCCATTCCAAATTCTAGCAAATTGACTCGTATGCGTGTACCATTTGACCTGATCGATCCAGCATTATGCACGCAGGTTACCCAACATCTAGTGCTAACCGAATAATTGGCAGTCACACGATCCGAGTTGTGACCATATAATCGCTCGTAATTGACCATTGCACATACCGGTGCGGTGGGCGCGCCGCAGACTGCCTGGCTGCAACTAATGTTTATCCTACATAGCGGATGCATATTAGGGATTGCAATTCCGTAGTGCGTTATATCTCGTTGTATTTAATGCATTTTCCTTATTGATTGAAAAGCGAACAAAATAGGTGACATTTGGGAACTTTCATCTTCCTATTAGGTACTTCATATATTAATCTAAAAGGCTATCGCACCTGTTATTAATTGAATAAAATTAATAATATCGTATGACATAAAAATTAGACGTCCGTCTTTGGTTTCGCCTAATTTATATTGTGCCTATAAGTTTATACATAATTTATTTATTTACATAATTTACAAATTACATCTTTGTAAATCACATTAAAACTAACTAACTAACTAAACATCACGCCACTTTCCTAGCAGGGTAGGCAGAGAGAACCAAAAAATCACATTATGTAAATCAATTTTAATTTCCATTTTCTGTAAATTGAAATGTTTGCACTATTCTAGACGATTGTATCTAAGTACTTAAAAGGTTTTGTATGAGTATAAAGAAACATGCATATAAAGAGCCTTTTGTGTGTAAATCGTGAGCAATTCGTTAGAACGCTACCGATATTCGCCCTTTGTATAGGTACCTATCTAATATTTGACGTGACATAAGATTTGTTTTATTATATTTAAAGCCATTTAAAAAATATTTTTGATCGTGATTACATATACATATATACATTCGATTTCATCATCCTCTTGCCCTTCTCCCAGTTCATCTGGGGTCGGCGGAGCATATATCTACATTCGATTTATTTTTCTTTATATCTTGTTACATCTCCAAGTTTTACATAAAGATTTTTAGATTACCTACCTTATTTTGTATTCTTATATTTTCCATTCCAGTAAAGTCGTGTAAAGAATATAGGTACTAAATAATTCGATATACTTACTTATGACGAAGCTTATAAAACAATTAACGAAACATTTTTTTTTAAGAAAATTAAGCACACACAGCTCTATCTATAGCGCTAATGTAATTCGATTTGGCAATACGGCAACAAGACACGCAAGCCTGTCTTCATGTTGGATTTATTTTATGAAAAAAATATTTTTAAGAACAACTAGCTATATAAAATGCAGCGAAACGTCGTAATGAAAAAAATGTTTAAATTTCAATTCGCCAAAACCGGTTCTCTAGTTACGAAAATTCCTATTGTTTCCGTTACATAAGGACCAGTAACTGACACCATCACAAAAAAATGTACTTCCTGATTCTAAAATTAAAACCAGATCTCACTCAATATCGTTGTCCCTCGCCACGGTAAGATCGCAAGGAAAAAAATTGGCTTTTAATATTTTTTACCAAAGATGTCGTCAGACTAAATAATTGTTACTTCGGGTCGAATATTCTGGAAAAACATTTGATGTAAAAGCTACGCATAAATTTGGTAAAAAAAAACACAATCCAACTAACACAGCTAACAACATAATTTGTAAAACTTGGGATATATAGAAGTGACAACAAACTTACCACAGAATCAACCTTCCAAACTGGTGATAACTTTTTGTAACGACATTACAGACATTCGATCTCCCATAATTTTTAAAGCTTTTAATTATAATAAATAAAGATAATCTTATTTCAATTTGATACTATCATGTAATTTTTTATGTATTTATAATTTTTTTACATAAAATACATAAATACACTGATTAGATGAAAAAAGCCGAATATTAGTGTAGATGACCTTAAATAACCGAAATAATAGTTATCTCTCCCGAGGTAGTTAAACCAATGATCCTGAGCTGACCTGTAGGTATAGGTAAGGAAAGTGCATTAACATGCACTTATCACACTGACACATTATCTACTACTTAAGGTAAAGGTTACCAAAAACCACGATAAATTTATTCAGTTTATTTACTAACAGATTTAATGGTAAAAATAATATCTAAAATTATGATGAGGGACAATTTTAAATGTGTGTGTTTAGGTGCCAAAGTAATACAAAATTAACATTTAGGTACCTACTTGATAATTAACTTATGTAAGTTTTCAAATTAATCCACATGTTTACCGCTTCATGTGTCTAAACTAACTGACAGTGACATCTAATAGAAATCTTAATTTAGAAGTATTTAAAGTACCTTATACTACTTTCCATTAACGTACCAAAATAAAATTTTGCAATTCTGGTGAACCTTTATTTTCATTGGTTTGACTGGTTATTATTTATTTTATAGTTTTGCAGACGTGTTATAACCGTTTTTTTTTTGTTATTCTAACCTACACACTTGTAAGAACGCTGTGTAGTTTGTGTTGATTGTTTGACGCCGACTCAAAGTTACTTAGGTATACTTACATTAGTTTAATAATTTACTTATTACTTATTTTAGGTTAAATAAAAAAGGGTTAATTATATTTTGTTTTTCAGTTTTTTTAGCGGTTTAATTATTTTGTAATTTTTTTTATAAGCATTAATTGAATGCTGCTTCTCCTTAAGTTACCTGTCGTCGTCTGCAATGGAACTTTTCGCGTGGCCTACTTCTGTGACAGGTACTTAAGTAAATAGTAAATAGATACTTGTGCCTATCTCGTTTGTTATCCGTAAATAATCGATTACCGTTGAATATATTTCTTATTAATAGTTACTAATGTCATCATCCACAATTTACATTACATAAGTTTCGTGCCTTAGATACCCTAATATTAGTAACATGTGGTCACATTTGCGTTGAAATCGTGTCGCATGTTTTTTAATTAAAGTTAGTTTTTCTTTACGAATTTAAGTTGAAACGTTTAATATTTGCCCACATTTATATACCTCTACCTAAATCATGCCAAAAAAAAAAGTTGGTCTGGTATTTAAAAATAATGTGCCAACTGTGTTCCTTGCCTATCATGTCGTAAAAGGCGACTAATGATGCTATAAAGCGTTTTGGGTATCTGTTTGAGTAGGCAACGAGCTAGATACTTGTCACTACTTTTTTACAATTTTCCATCTAACCCAGCCTAGTTTTATTTCTGGCTAAATGTGATTAAGGGCGCTTGCTGCCCTTTTGACCCTGCCTTACCTCTCGGGGATTATGGAAGTGACATAAGACCATAAATCGGCGTTTTCGCGAACTCGGTGTTTTTTTTGTGTTGGATACCTGTAGTTATATTATGCAATTGGACTGGCTCAATGGCGCATTTGGTAGTGACCTTGCGCTATGCGCAAAGAGTTGTGGGTTCGACCCCCACCAAGGACAAACATTCGTGTGATGAATACTTGTGTTTGTTCTGTATCCGGGTGTTATTAACTAATATTTATTTGTAATACCACTGTTGTTTCTGATATACGTAATACAAGTGCTTAAGCTATTTAGCTCGGAGTCAGATCAATGAATGTGATATTGTGGATATATTTATATTTATATATTTATAAAAGTTGATCGTCTCAAGGCTACGAAAGTCAAATGGAAGTTATAACCATAAAAAAATCTATGGTCATAGTTATCAGATCTTACCCGTATTAAGTTAGAGTATGCAAGTGTGTATGTACTACATTTAATATTGTTGTGTATTTGCATGTTTTTTTTAATAAAATAAAATATTTACTAATTATTCCTACGCTTATTAGATAAGTATAGGATTTAGCGTAACCGTGAACCGTCGTTTAGTGTCCGGCGCGTGCTATGTCCTTATCAATGGAATTTCGAAATTACTATGTATTCAAATTGTTACCAGATACTTACTAACCACTAGAGTATTTGCGTTTAGTATAACGTTCAGGATGTTTATTACGAGGCTATATGGTGTCGTTGCCGTTTTTGTTGTATTAAGTTATATTAGAAGCCTTAGGAAACCGCCTAATTTTTTTTTAACAAGTCCTCCTAACTGATATCGGTCACGGCGGCCAATCTCAGCGAGAATTAGTCAATTGCGCAAGAGATATTATAGTGTGTGCGCAAACACAGGTGCACCCTCTATTCCTTCACTGGAGAGAGGTCAGACGCAGGGCCAACGGTTTAACGTGCTTTCCGAGGCACCGGGGTGATTAAACCGCCAACTTTTTGGTTCCGAATTGTTGCTAAGTAATTTCAATTTTGAAATTACCAGCCACAAATTTTTGGTGCGACCCGGAATTTGAACCCGGAACCTTTTGGTCCTTAGGCGGCGCATGCTACCACTAGACCAACGAGGCAGTATTTTTTTTTTACTTTACTATAAAACACTAATTCTATTCAAATTCTACACTTTTAATCACATTACACAAACTAGGGTCCTTGTAGATAGTTGAAATGATAGCATTAAATATTTGCAGGTATATCGTAAACATATTAACAAAGTAACGAATACACATTTTTTAATATGCTTTTGGAAATCAATGTTTATAAAACTCCAATCCTCTCACAAAATACCTATTCACTTTTTTAAATAACCTAACATTTGATTGAAAAATACCGCTGAAAGGAAATAGAGGTAAAAACACAGTGAAACGTGACTTAAAAATGATGGTTATTGATAACCATGTTCGCGATACCGTCGCGTCTCAAATGTTCATACGTCTGAACAACAATTCCTCATAATTTTGAGATTTTAATATCGCGTACGGATAAACAAATACCTATACATTTTTAGTCGAGTTGACGGTAAATAACAACAAGCTTATATTTCATTCTTTAGTAATCGTTTATTCTATGTACCTATTTACGAATAGATACAATAGTAATTTATATTCATAAAACACTAACCACTCATTTTTAAATATGATAGTATGTAAAATATGGATATTCGTAACTATCACGAAAAAGTACTTAGTAGATAAACGTAATAAAATCTTCAGTAACATCAAAAAACTGTAAAATTTTTACAAATTTAGAATAATATTGGAGATCTTAATTAATACCTAAGTATTATAAAAGTGAAGGTAAATAGTAATTTTCGCGCCTAAATTACCATTTCACTGATATTCATGCAAGATACGATGATTTAGCCCCCAAGAAAAGTACTAATGTGCTATTTTATCCTGGAACGTTGAGTAAAAACCACGGAAAGCTCTTTGAATTAATTATATTAATTTATTAAATGGTCCGGATAATAAGCAAACAGAACGGCAGATCAACGCTATTATTCGGCAAATCATCTCATGTGGCCACTAGTCTTTAAGATAAAGCTTACCTTTTTTAGAAATATCGTTGGCTCTATTCCTCAAGAGCGGAGTCCACTCGGTCGAAGACTTAGTTCTATCCACTACATCGCCATAAATATTTCCTGATAATATTTTTGCGAGAACGTTCATTTTGTTTTAAATATTTATATGTAACAACGAAATTACATTTACGCAGATAACTCATTCCACGGACGGCGCGTATCGCCGAGTCGTTGTTCACAACTGGCCGAGATGACATAATTTATTGTAATTAATTAGTTACTTAGAGATAACAAACGTACCTACCCAAATCCAATTACAGTTACTCTCAAACACACAATTAACAAATCGGCAGATTATCAAAACTTTCCTTCATAAGTCTTATCTAATATTGGTAGTTGGGTTTTATTATGTTTTGAACTTACAAGAAATATTGTAATTAACGACCTTATTAATGATCAGGTTTAGTAAGGAGCAAAGCATCAAATGCAGTCAACAAAACAAGAACACTTATAAGAGCCTTTTTGGGGAGGGCCATGTCTAGCAGTGAAACGCTTCAAGCTAATGAGAATGATGAAGGTAATCACACAAAGGATGATGATACTACCTAACCTACCTAAACTAAAAGTTTCTCACAATTTTCCATTTGACCCAGCCTTGTATTATTGAATTGGCTAAACGTGGTTACAGGGGCCTACTGCCCCTTTGATGCCTATCCCTTCGGGGATTATGGGCATGGCATGTTATCTATGTACTAGAAGTCTACCCTAACGTATATCCTTTTGAACCCTCACTACTGCAAGGTTCCTACTAGAGGGGAAAAGCATAATCTGGCCAAGTATGCTTCTGCTCAGTCCCCTAGCTTGCAACATGAACTTGAGGCGCGAGAGCTCCTTGAATGCGTCTTCCAAAACAAACCCACTTTGGTGAGAATATACATTTATCAAATGTCTCCATATTTCTTGCAGGTGGTGGTCACTAACAGATCCTTTTTGTTTGAACATAAGCGGGGGAGCCTATAGCCTCAGTTAAGCAATCCCGGTGAAGATGACGACTATTCATCAAAAGGATCTAGGCGACATAACTGTCTGTGTTGTCATAAAAACTTTGAAATGTTTCGAGACGAGCAAACCAATTAATAAGAAAGGTTGTTTTCATAAACGCCTTCCCCTCTTTTAATATTTAAAATTATATTTTTTTTCTCGAAAGGAATCTTTCGTACATATGCGCATACGCAGCACCGTGAGAAACTACTTACGAGTATATCTATGACAGCCGTAAATCGATAAGTAACGAAGTATAACGTGTTTGTTTATAAACGGAAAAGTACTTAGCACTGAACTTTATCGGCCGTAAATAAACAGCGATAAAGGACAATTGCTCTATAATACCTACCCACGTTTCAATCGACGACTAAGTCAGACAAAAATTTCCTTAGATAACTGATAAAATGTCTACATACATATATAACATCACGACCATAATCCCCGAAGGGGTAGGCAGAGTCAAAGGGGCAGCATGCCCCTTCAACCACATTGAGCCAAAAATAAAGCCAGGCTGGGTTAGATGGGAAATTGTGAAAAAGCAGTGGCAAGCGGCTAACCTGTCGCCTACACAATCACACACCTAAAACCCGATAAACTATTAGTCGCCTTTTACGACATGCAAGTCCCAGACCAACATGGGTCAGTGAGCTGGGTTGGTAAAATTTTCTAAACATTAAAAAATAAAAAGAACGAGTAAAGAATTTTCTGATCCAAATATAAGTAATTAAAACAATAAGGCCGTATTTTTAATAATATTCTATTTAACCCAACACAATCTAAGTACTATTTTTGGTTCTATTATTGGTATGTACTATTTTTGGCTGAATGTGGTTTAGGTAGCTTATTTCTCGTTGGACTCTGCTTATCGTATCCCTTCTGGGACTTCAGGCGTGACGCTGTCTGTATTTTAGAAATCCTTATCTTGAGTGAAGAACTTACATAATAACATAACGGCATTTTTTTCCTACACGAGTCTAGCGAATCCTGTCTTCTTTAAGACCGGATGATAAAGTTGAAATATCATCAAAACGCTGAACAAATTATAAAAAGATTGCAGATGATTTACCATGCTACGTTACAAATTATGTGTTACATTATTTTACAGCGAATAACTAATTAAACTCTGATTGCAATTCTGGCCTATATATACGATCATTAGCAGTAGATAAGTAAACTTCACGCTACTTCCATAACGGGGTAGGCAGAGAGAACCGAACGCCATATGGCACGATCCTTACACACCTCACTCGCCTCTTCAACATTCATGATCCTTTTCTTACAAGCTCTACGGTTTTTATGACTTCTAACCTAACATCACCTTCTGTTATTACCCGACCAATCTGGTCGTGGTAGGTGAGCCTGGGCCTTCCGCGGCTCCTGCATCTTTCCATTTTCGCATTGTATATCTGTTTAGTCAATATTTCGTTATCCATTCTTTCCACATGTCCGAACCACCGGAGCATGCCTCTTCTTACCTTGACAATGACGCTGTCTTTCAGACCGACTCTCTTTCTTACATCATCATTCCGATTAGCAGTAGCTATCATAGGAAATAAATAAAATTCCTCTAAAGTTTGTATAAAAAAAAAAATTGCGGAAAATAAGAACAAGAACATTGGGGGCATTAAGAATTTGTGCAATCAACAGTACAATATGCATAAAATTTTTTCTTAAGTACTTAAGGAATTCAGCCATCGGGAAATTACTTTCTTTATGTCACGTTTTAAAACAATATAATGACCGATGACTCTTTTTATATAATTACTGTTGTAGATACAATATGAACGAAATGTTTTGAATTATTTGGTATGAACACGTATAATTATTATTTTTTTTTTGTGGTAAACAAAGAATTTTGAAATTGGGAATATTATGAATGTTAGGACTTATCATCGTATCGCCTATTTATATGCATGATATAACGCATATTTTAATTATATATACTCATCATCACACATTGCTCTGAGAAATGGGTATTGATGAACTTCTTGAGAACATTATACATCTTACTGGAAAATTGCTTAGAAAATATTACATGAACAGAGAATAACCCTTATTCAGATAACTCTGACATTAGTATGAATTATGCGAAATGTATCAATCATACCAAATCGGCAATTATTTGAGTAATTTATTACATGAACCAGTACTAATTTATACTTGAAATTAGAAGGCAGAGTATCTATAGATCAATTCTATTTACTCCTGTCTGGAATATTACAGCATAGTTTCTTCAAGTGATAGTTAGACTAAAGGGTCTAGTTCTAACAGTCATTTATTAAAATTACTTAGCCATTATTATATTACATTTTATCAACCTCCCTACTAACAATAAGCAATTCTGTTTAAAATGCACAAAGTAGAACACGATCCGCTAGAATGATTTTTTATTCCGAAGGAACAATTTGGGCCATATTTGTCTCCTAAAAAATACAAACGATAAATTTTTCCGCGATACTCAAATTGGCGACGACAATTTACTAAACAAGCAGTCTGCATTTCAGAATCGCATTTGGAGTATAAGTGATTTGCATACATTTTCGGTATAGAGGTCACACATTTTCGATATTTTGTTCCAATGTTCAGACCGACAGGAATCTGAATGATGGTTTGCTAACTTTAACATTAATTTAAAAAAGGAAGCATGAAAATAAACAAAGCTATATTGTTTTTGTTTTATTTAAAATATTTAAATACTAAATGCAATGCGAACACGGAATCCGAAATGTACGTGGTAAACGATATTATCCGCGCCATGGAAAAGCCATCAAGCGTAGTGGCCACGCTTTGTTGGCTAACCGGTAAGAAAAAAATCGGCTCAATTTAGAAATGTTCCTATTGACAATTAGTTTATAATAAAGCGGCAGCAACAATAAGCGGCACATTAAATACAAGGCTGACGGAAACTGATACAGAAGCACGACTTTAACTTATTTGTTGGTTGCAGATGAAAAACTGAAGTTTTATTATGCAGTTACAACTAGCAATACATTATCAAGCACAGCCCAATTAATAGACATGAACCATGTAATGGAAGATTCTGGACAGGATCAACACATTGTATTTGTCGCAGACCTCAGTTGTCCAAACATTTCAGCGGATTTTGAAAAGGTTTACGTTGTAAATTTGTTAACACACGTAGTTCCTTTGTTTTCGCCATCAAAATACTGTCTATCACAAAAAAAATACGTCAATATATTATATTGATTATGCAAACAACGAGTGACGCGCTAACTGGGTGTAGTGTAACGAATTTTACGAGCACGCGAATTTTATTGAACAATGTATTATTTACTGCTCTGATTTAATAAGCTTAATATTAGGTACCCTTGACCAAAAATTCGTAACCATTTATTTAATTTTAGGCCAATGAGCAATATTTATCTATGTCACTATTTATTTTGGTACACTAGAATAGTGTTAGGTGAAGCTATTTACTTATCTTTTTATATTTTTGTGCAGAAAAGGGCAGACAATTATTTTCGTTCACCATTCCGTTGGATCTTGATAAATAATCAGATGGATGATGGCGACATTGTTCCTGATGCTATATCTCATATCGATGTTTTGCCCGACTCTCAGGTTATAGTTGTGTCTCAATTTGAAGAGGACTCATTTGATTTGCATACGAGTGAGTAGATTTCGCCAATTGTCTTTATAATAATAAAAAAATAGGGTTTATTTTTCGCCTGATAGAAAAAAAATTTACCGACGGAAAAATTTATGCAATAACTTATAATTCTCGGAAATTACACATTTCTTTCCAAATGGTCTATATCACATACATTGATCCGACTATATCACATACATTGATCTCATTCCGAGGTACGTAGCTTAATCACTTGTGTTACAGATATCAGAATCAACAGCGGTATTACAAATATATATACTTAAATGTTGGATATACCCAGACACAGAGCAAACACAAGTATTTATCACACGAATGTTAGTTCTGAGTGGGGATCGAACCCACAACTTCTGGCGTATCGGCAGGGTTATTATCGCATGCGCCATCGAGCCATTATTAAAGTCCGTAAATTTTTTTTTTATAATATAATTTATATCAAAAAATATTGAATACAGAAATTTACGACAGTTGGACGGTAAAATTTTACGCACCTAGTGACGTCACGCGACACTTTAACGCGCTGTATTTTTGGTTTCATCATCATTTTTGGTTTGCTGATTAAAAGAAAAAATATGTAGGTAAGCAATGTTTTTGGTAATATCAACAATGGATTGTAAAATATTTTTGAGTAAAATAGCTTATTATAACAAGGCAGTAATAATTAGTAGGTAGAATAAACTAATATATTGCCATGCTGAATACAATATTAATATTGATCCACCTATTTCAGTTTATAAAATAAGCGCTGGTGATCATTGGAGAACGAAATCGTATGGAAAGTGGGACAAAGAAAGAGGATTCACACTCACAGATCCGTACATGGAATCGATTGCATTGCAAAGACTTGACTTGCATGGATTCGAAATTAGTGTTTGTTATGTTCTCACTGATAATGATAGTATTAATCATCTGACTGATGAAGTGTAAGTTGAAGATATTGATCTAGCAAATTTTACTTCATGGACAGAGATTAAAGTGTTTTAAGACAGTTGCTTAGGTAACGTTTTATTTGCATTATTGTTTTCAGAAATGATCACATCGACACCATTACAAAAGTTAATTTTCCCACTACTAATCACCTATTAGATATTGTAAATGCCTCAAGAAAATACATTTTCGCTGATACATGGGGTTATCGAGTTAATGGTACTTGGAATGGGATGACTGGATACTTGATAAGAGAAGAAGTTGAAATAGGAGGTAGGTGGTTCAAAACTTTTGTGAAAAATAGAAGGATTGACACCAACATTTCATTAACCAACAGACAGAATTTTTATTTTTTTAGACCCAGACAGAAATATTAATTTCTTTACTATCTTTTGCAGGTTCTCCAATGTTCTTCACATCAGAGAGAATATCCGTCGTTGATTACATTGCAAGTCCCACACCAACTCGTTCCAAATTTGTGTTTCAGCAACCGAAATTGTCTTATGAGAATAATTTGTTTCTTCTCTCTTTTCGCACAACTGTTTGGTACAGCAGCACTGGTTTGATTTTCTTGTTACTATTGGCATTATTTATAGTAGCTTTCTGGGAGTGGAAAAAGAATTCTGACGACAATCAGGTAGCCTTTCCGTGATACTAATAGTATGACAAATCATATTAACAACATTTGATTAACTATTGGTTTCTTTTAGAGGGAACGAGATGCAGGCACTCTCAGAGCTAATTTTGTTGATGTTACGATTTTAATATGCGGTGCTATTTGCCAACAAGGGAGTCCTGTGGAACTAAAAGGTAGAGTTATTTTACAGCTATATTTTTGAAGTCTCATCAGAGATTTTGTTTTAACAAATAAAGAAATACATAAAAAGCTACTCAAATTTTTGTAGATAGTGTAGGAAAGGTGCCGAAACCGCATCAGTGGCTACAATTAGACTTTGTATCCTAACAGATAGTAGTGAAATAGAGAAGATGAAGAGCATTTTTTTCCATAGGTTCACTAGGTCGGGTTGTGATGTTGATCCTCTTTTTGGCGCTGATGTTCCTTTACACATCATACTCGGCCAATATAGTCGCGCTTCTGCAGTCTAGCTCTACTCGGATCCGGAATTTAGATGACTTGTTACACTCTAGACTCAAATTTGGTGTCCACGACACAGTCTTCAATAGATATTATTTTTCGGTAAGTTACAAAAATGCGAATTAGATCAAATTTGATGCGAACTTATTAACTGTATAACTAATTACAATATATTTGCTTAATGATTGCTCGAAGAAAATACTCAAGATCTCATTATATTTATTGGGTAGTATTTTTTTTTACTATTTAAATATGATGTATCAAATGTTTTAATAATTACTTTAGACAGCAACAGAGCCAACAAGAAAGGCCATTTATGAGAAGAAAGTGGCTCCACCCGGTGTATCTCCTCGCTTTATATCAATGGAAGAAGGAGTAAAGAAAATGAGAAAGGTATAAATAGAATTCATTAAACTCTATTATTTTACCACCTTGAAGTAAGGATTTGTTATTGGGATGTGTGTGACATAGAAGACCAAATTTGTTTATTAATTTTTTTTAACAGTTTCTTTCTTATACTGAATTATGTAACCATATAATAAAAATGATTTGAACATACGAGTATAATAAAAACAGCCTTTATGTATGTTTTATGTTTTTCGTTTTTACCAGTGCTTTTGAACTTTATAGGGTTTGTTTGCTTTCCACATGGAAACTGGGGTCGGATACAAGTTTGTTGGCAAATATTTCAACGAAGGTGAAAAATGTGGACTGCAAGAAATACAATACCTGCAAGTAATTGATCCATGGTTAGCAGTCAGAAAGCACACTCCTTATAAGGAAATGTTTAAAATAGGGTGAGCTTAATTCAGTAACTCATATTTTTTTCTAAAGATTTTATTTTGTTTCTAGGGGCATCGTTAAATAAAACAAATAAAAAATTTGTGATAGGAAGTAATTCAAAATTAACATATCTTTTTCCGCAGATTGAAACGAATTCAGGAACACGGACTTCAAAGCAGAGAGAACCGGCTGCTATACGAAAAGCGACCAAAGTGCTCGGGCAGAGAATCTAATTTTGTATCAGTCAGCATGGTCGACTGTTATCCTGCGCTATTGATTCTATCTTATGGAATACTTATATCGCTGTTCCTCCTGGCGTTCGAATTTCTATTTTATCAAAAGCAAAAGATTATTCATAGGTTATCGCATTGTAGTAGAAGAATGCATTAAAGATTATATTGTAGAATTATACATTAATAGAAGATTCAGTTTAGAAAACATCTAGTACGATAGTTATGTGATTACTTGCTTTGCTACAAACGCTAAATTAAAATTGTATTTTTGATTGTAGCATTTACGTAGTATTTGAAATAACAATTACATGGGTAGGTATTATGTCAGTTTATCTAAATAAATACGTATTGAATGACTTCCAAAAACCCTAATTGTATGAGGTAAGTTAAAATCGAATATAAACTATTAACTGGTCATGTTTGCATGATGTTTGCCCGTTGAAAATAACCAAGAACTCGTCGTTGCATAAGCAAGATATTTTAAAATGTATAGCGTTTCACAGTCACGTGTAATTAGAAGAAACCACCCATATGATTAGTGAGAAAACTCGATGCCACTTAAAGCATATGAATCGTATAATTATGCCTTGGCTTCGTTGTAACCGACAATTACCACTTAGTGGCACATTAGCAGATATAGATACACTAGAGTCAGCTCGAAAATAAATGTTCAAAGCTTCCTGTGCCGTCGTTAGACCACCTGCATAGACCTGATTTGTAATAATAACATCAATATGATAAAATATAAATTATTTTTTATTTTATTTATGTCCTATTTCACTGGAATCATTTCCAAATCTAGCAATGAGTTCAGAATGATCGCCGACGTTATTAGAGACTCCGATAAAATTACATCGGTCGTGGCACACCTCTGTTGGAAACCTTGTGAGTATTAAATTTTTTAGAACTCATCATCATTGAAGTTTATTCTGCAATGGTTTTACGTTTGTCAGCAAAGCAGATCCAATTGGTTTCCCATTTGGGAAACACGGAGATGAAAAAGACGGTGATGTTTGTAAACAAGTACTGGCCTAACATCAAAGAACCACAACACAGGGAAAGGTTGCTTGTGATAGCAGATGTCGGTTGCCCTACTACCGAATATTTCCTGAAACTGGTAAGTGATTTTTATTGCCGCTCTGTCGAAAGGAATAGATTTTAGAATTCCTCTAATAGATATAATAGCCGATTTACATGTAACATTTCCTAGAAACTTTATTTTAGACGCATATGAAAGCTTATTAACCATAATTTCATGTCATCACGCCCGAAGTCCCTTAAGGGATAGGCAGAGTCGAAAGAGCAGTAAGCTCCTTTAACCACGTTTAACCAAAAAAATTGAGCTAAGTTATGGAAAATTGTTCAAAGTTCTGGCTAGCTCGTCGCCTACACCATCACTAACCCAATATCCAGTTCACCGTTAATCACCTTTTACGACATGCTAGGCAAAGAACACTACTGGTACATTATTTTCAAGTCCCAGACCAACATGAGACTTATCATTAATACAATGTTTATTTAGGCTAACGCAACGAAAAAACTGGGATTTCCATATCGCTGGCTGATCATCGGGAAAGCTGTCAATGAAAGCATATGTGTAACTACAGATTTCAATGACTTGCACCTGTTACCAGATGCCGACGTAATCATTGCTCAGGAAAATCACGAAGAATCTTATGTGCTAAATATGAGTAAGTTTTTAAGAATTACCACCACTACTTACTTATTACGTTTCAAATGATGACAGAATAAGGTTTTTGCAAAAATAAATCAGACATAGGTTTTTGATAGCATGGCAATCACACTACCTTTCTTCTCTTAGCTGAAAAAAATTAAGAATGAATTACAGCTGACTAAAAAGTATGACGGTTAACGTACATTATTGACAGACAGCTTTATAGATAATATTGTTTTAATAACATGTTTTTAGTTTATAAGATAAACGCCCAAAGTACATGGATAATAGAGCCATTTGGAAATTGGACAGCCAGCAATGGGCTTAGCAAGTCTAAACTTGCCATGTCGTCAATATCGGACAGAAGAAAGAATTTCCGGCGCGAAATAATAAAAACTGGCATGGTTATACTAGACAACCGGACGATATCAAACCTCTATGATTTGAGGTAAGTAACTATTTTTTTCAATCCTGTAGTAAAATCCTAAATTAGATTCCTACTGTAAACTTAACTCTGTAGACATACAAATCGTCATTGGGAAAATTTGGTTAACTGATAGAAGATTCTTTAAGTTGCGGGATTTTTACAAAAATATTCTGCGTCAAAAAAGAACACGATCTCTTGTGAAATCGCCGTTTAATTCGTGACTTCGACGTAATATCTGTTTATATAGACTAATACATATATGAAATTATAAAACATAGGCATCACCCATTCTTTACACTTAATTTTTTTTACACTTTTATTTTTGGGTTAAAAAAGGTGGCACGGTACTTTTTTACCGAGTCTGTTTTTTTTTTATGTTTGCAGTGATATATTAACAGATATCGTAACTAAGAGCAGCTATCGTCAAATTGTGCCTCTTTATGGCTACTTGAATGCATCTCATACGCTTATATACAGTGAAACTTGGGGCTATTATAGAAATGGATCCTACGGTGGCATGATAGCTGAATTGACTATTGGTGATGCAGAACTTGGAGGTACAAATATACTTGTTGGTTTTAAACTTTCCAGGGTTCAGTTAAAATAAAATAAATTTTAGTGCAATCTAATCTAATATCCGGAAATAATATGCCATCCTTATCTTAAACTTAAAAGGTTTCCAACTTATATTAGGTACTCACCTACATATAATGTAACCCTCGGTGAAACTACTTCCTACTTTATAATGTAGGTAAAACGAGTTCATAACACATCTGATAGCTGATATTGATATAATTCATGATGATGATAAATTGACTGGCTCTTGGACGCGAGTCCTAGACCCTGGAACCCTGGCCTCGAAAGCAAAGACACATTGAATCGCGCTAGTGGAAAATATTAGTGTGATCATCATACGAGCATATGCTCCTAGTGCGACGTCGGTCATTTAATAAATTAAATAATAAATAAATTATCCAGACTGACACACCAATCTTAGTTCCAAACTAAGCTTGTAAGCTTGTGCTATGGATACTAGGTGAACGGATAGACATACTTAAATATGTTTTATAAAAATCCATGACTTGAGTATAAATGTCCATGTTCATCACACGAAACATTTGCCCCTAGCGGGGTTCGAACCCGCGACCCTTGGTTTCGTGGCCAGGGTTTCTGACCACTCGAGCAACAAGCCCGTCAGTTTGCAGTCAGAGATGTTTATGATGAATACATGTCCACAAACGGGTAGACATCTAGATACTAATTTACGTCTGAGGAACAAAAGTAGTATGCTTAGATTGGAACTAAAAATTATTTAACTACAAAAAAAAGTGTTTTAAATGGCACGAATACTGAGTTTCATTTATTAACTTTAATAAAAATCCTTTATTTCTAACAGGGACCGTGTTAATAAACACATGGGATCGTATGCAAGTAGTCGATTACCTAGCCAGTCCGATTCCAATATCGATTAAATTCGTATTCCGGGAACCGCCTCTCTCATATCAAAACAACTTATTCCTACTGCCATTTAAGACCACAGTATGGTACTGTATGGGAGCTTTCGTGCTTATGTTGGGCTTCATCTTATACATCACGGCGCTCTGGGAGAATAAGAAGATTGGGGGGAGTGAATTGGTATGGATAGTAAATATTAATATCATTTGGGTTATTTATTCCACAATAAGGTATAAATTATCTATACTAATATTATAAAGAGGAAAGATTTGTATTTTTGTGTGTGTATGTTTGTAATGAAATAAAATAAACTTAAAAACTACTGTGCCGATTTCAAAAATTCTTTCACCATTGGAAAGCTACATTATCCGGAAGTAACATAGGCTATATTTTATCCCCATATTCCTACAGGAACAGGAACTCTGCGGGTAAAACCACGGTGCGCTGCTAGTGTATAATAATTAGGTGTTGTTGTTATGTATGTATGTAATGTGAAAAGGTACCTTTATATATATATATATATATATACTGTATCAGTGTGTATCTATGGTTACGTCATCACAGTTAACACGTAGACTGACATGTCAGTCACTGGTGACTGACAGGTACATAATCTGTTTGAGCCATGTCAGTCATTGGTGCCTGACATAGTAGTGTCAAATTTGAATGAGTGCAGTGAGCCGTCTGGTACGTTTTTAGACATATTTATCATTAAAAATTACTGACGCGGCCCCAAGCAAAGCATGTTCGGCGTGGCCTGCGACTTATAATGATTGAACATTTTTTTTACACATTTTAATGAAAAACTTAATAAAACACAATGTTTTTTTTAAATTATTCTAATAAATTATCCATGTTCGACCAAATTAGCTATAAATTGCATACTACGATAATCCCACAATATTTTTACGCACACGCTTCCGTAAATCTAATACAAGTAAAAAAATCAATACAAACAGGGCGGGGAGGAGAGGGGTGCTGCGTCCCCGCACCTGACAACAGCACTCGGTCGACATGACAGTTAGCCAGCAACAGCCAAAAGATATGAACGCATTTATGATGACTGCCAGACTTTTTATCGTGCCTGAAAATTGCCTGACATGGCGCTGTGAAATGATATTCATGCTTTTTATACCATTTGGGCCGCGTCAGGCACTGGTGACTGACATATATGTTTTTTTTTATAAATTATCAAAATAAATATGTAAAAAATACTTAATAATCAATAATTATGCATTATAAACCATTTTATACCATAATAAAAAAAAAACAATTTGGACTACTTGCCAAATCTACTATGGCAGTCTACGTGTTAAGAGTACGTTGTAGTTGCTGGCAATGTATTGACGACAGTCTACAGTCTAAAAGCATATTAAATGTTGTATATTATCATTCGGCAGTGAAAACCTCGTAAATTTTTGACAAAATTTTATAAAAGGAAGAAAAACTGGCTCCTGAAAAATAAAAAGGATCGGAATAGTATACTGTTTATTGTTTTTTTTTTAAGAATCTAGTTATATATCTCGTGTCTAAATAAGTCTGATGTGACCTACAAAACAAATTTAAAAAAAATAAGCAAGCTACTTCCGAGGTTTTCACTGCCGAACGACGCTATATTTTTTCTCTATTTTTTTCAATTAGAACTCAAAAGACCCTACAGCCTTGAAACCGAATGTGAGTGACATTGCAATTTTAGTTATCAGCGCAATATCTCAACAAGGAAGTACAATAGAATTGAAAGGTATGTATAGATCTTAATTACGGAATGTAGTTTTGTTTGCAAATTACTTGCATTTCAAATAACGTGTACCTACCTACTTCTATGACGACGACGTACCATTCTTGCTCTCTGTTTCAGGAACTCTTGGGAGGATAGTAATGTTCATCCTATTCCTTGCTTTTCTGTTGCTGTATTCGTCATACTCAGCCAGCATAGTAGCGCTTCTACAATCAAGTTCTAGTCAGATACGAACTCTGACGGACTTGCTAAATTCCAAGTTAGAACTTGGAGTCGAAGATACGCCATACAACAGATATTTCTTTCCGGTAAGATATACCTACATAAATACCTATTTATGTGTAGAGAATAATCGGCGCAATAAAGTGACCCAAACTTGTAGGAATACATGTCTTATATTTGCCTATAAATAAAGCAAATATTTGACTGTGTCGATGGCGTATTTAGTAGTGACCCTGCCCTATGCGCCAAGAGTTGTGGGTTCGATCCCCATTCAGGACAAACATTCGTGTGATGAATACTTGTGTTTGTTCTGTTTCTGAGTGTTAATATCTAATATAGTATATATTTGTAATACCACTATTGAATCTGATATCCGTAACACAAGTGCCTAAGCTACTTACCTCGGAGTCAGATCAATGAATGTGATGTTGGTACCTATATTTATTTATTAATACATATTATATTCTTTATACACTCGTAAACCTAATAAATGGACTCGATGTTTTTTTTACTTAAAACAATGTACAACGCGCACTTACTTGTAAATAAAAAATATTTTATTTTCTACTCTTAGTAATTTGATTCGGACGGTTTTTTGCTAAACAATGATTAACTGTTTTACTGTTGTGACTCATTTAGTTTCTCCAAATTTTTTAGATAGCCACAGAACCAGTAAGAAAAGCAATCTACCAAACAAAGATAGCGCCACGTGGAACGGAACCGAAGTTCATGAGCCTTGAGGAAGGAGTGAAGAAACTACAGAAAGTAAATAAAATGTGCTAATAGATGCAATGCCCTACTTTTATGTCTATAAAAACATGACCGGAGCCAATTTGAAAAAGAAAATATATTTGCGGCAATAGGATAAGGCGAATTTATTTTCTTTATATTAACAAATATCCCTAAATTTAATTAAAGAGGCCCTATACATACATTCCGTTACTAAGATATACAGCTCTATTTTACTCAGGACCGTCTTTAATCTATAAGAAGACATGGTCACGTTAGTAGGTACAGACAGAGGACACTCTATATAACTTGTAAAGAAAAGTCAACCAATATTTAGTTCCCTTAAAGCTGGCATAGCCTAAACCAATTAATACCATGGTCATTTTGCTTTATATAAATTTTCTAAATTCACCACAGTGCTAAGTTAGAAGCCTTTTTTCGATCATATGAGTACCAACTTAACTACGACTTGTGAGTCTCTCGCGAGGCCCGTTATTATGCGGGAGCCTTAGGGCGAGGACCTCTACACCTAAGCTTAGTTAGATTTTGTTACAGGAACCATTCGCCTTCAATATGAATAAAGGAATAGGCTACAGACTAGTGGAACGATATTTCCATGAACATGAGAAATGTGGTCTTCAAGAAATAGCATATTTGTATACAACCAAAACTTATATAACTTGCCGAAAGAATTCACCTTACAAAGAAATATTTAAAATCGGGTAAGGCTAAATTTATGAAAGCTAATTTTCAATCAAAAGGAACTCAATAAACTAAACATGTAATCTAATAAAAAATGTATCATCATCAAATATATTTATTTATCCAATTTGGAGATTACAAATCTTTTTAGATTGGAGATTCTTGAGCATTATCATTTTCATTATTGCTCTAACAATTGCATAGGCGTTATTTTAACTGAATTGATATAGACACGCATATAACTTGCAAATTGTGTTGGTTCTCCGTACACGTATCTCTTCAATTTCCGAATATCTACATTGACACTACGGGTACTTACTACTGGTATAAATTTATCTTCACTACAGTTAGTGAAGAGAAATATTAAGGGAAAACAGTCCCTGTTTGTCTAGCTTCCTGTACAGATACTCACTATAAATTAAGGAATAAGAAAAGTAGATTCTTAATGACAGGTTGTTCAGGAATCAAAGAGCACGGGTGATGGTAAGTTACTGTCAGAACCTGCTGATCTACGGCAGCAAGCCTTCAACAACTTCGACTCAGTCAACATGATCGACTTTCATCCCGTGCAGCTCATGTACCTTACGGCATCTTCTTAATTTCAGATTGTTCATGATCAAAGAGCACGGGTTAAGTAACCGCGAGAACCGGCTGATCTACGCCCGCAAGCCTGCTTGCAGGGCCCGGGACGGCAACTTCGACTCCGTCGACATGGTTGACTTCCACCCGGTGCCGCTCATGAACTTACGTCATCTTTTTTATTACAGGTTGTTTAGAATCAAAGAGCATGGGCTAAGTGACCGCGAGAACAGGCTGATCTACGGCCGCAAACCTGCGTGCAGGGCCCGCGGCGGCAACTTCGACTCCGTCAACATGGTCGACTTCCACCCCGTGCTGCTTATGTATCTCTACGGCATCTTGCTTGCCTTTGCCTTGCTCGCCATTGAGATATTCATGCATCGGAAGAATCTACTTCGCTGCAAAGATAAGCCTGAAGCTGAAGTATCTCCGAATCGGTATTCATGACAGGCTCGAAATAACGTCATCCAGTAAGATGAATTATTTTAGTAGCAATACTAAATTCTCTATATGCAGATAGAGATTAGTTACTCTAGTAAATCAATAGGATTTTGGGTAGGTAAGTTGTACCAGAGTATTCAGTCACCAAAACAAAGCAGGTATTAATTTAATTGCATCAAAGAAAGCTATTAGTTAAAATCAGTTGTAAGTAGTTTACAACATTCCGCTTTCAGTAGCCACTTTATCTTGAATAGTCAATAGAAAAATCTGTCTGTGCTTCGTCAATTGTAATACAGATGGACATGTTAGAATATGAAACGCATTTAGAATATCCAAAGGGTCTATAAAAATGCTTAAAAAACATTAATATAAATTGACACTGCAGAAACTTACGTAGACAAATATGTGTAACAGATCATCTTTGAAAACTATATTTAATGGGTGTCTCACAAGCGCTATGTAAGCTTCTAGAAACCTTAATAAAACGTTGTAAATGAACATAGTTTTTATTCTAACCCGTCCAATCTATCAGGCCAGAGTTAGAACTTGTCCGCCGCACACCTTGTATCAATCGCAGCCATGCAGTCTGTCGCACCCACCCGCGGCTCCAACCGGTAATCACGGGAATCGATTAGTTGCTAGGGTTAACCTTTAAGACATGATCGTACTTACAATATATGCTTTGGAGAATAAAATTCAGACTTCCAATAATTTTGACTTGATATTACATGCTTAACATCACGCAGGTTATCCTCGTAGGGGTAGGCAGAGTCAAAGGGGCAGCAAGCCCCACATTTAGCCAAATATAAAACTACGCTGAGTTAGATGAAAAATTGCCTGATATTGAGTTCCATATTTACTGTTAAATAATGGGAAAGTAACTTTATTCAAAATGGTAAATATTTTATCTTCAGTTCAGGGAACAAAGCTGAATTCTAATGTAGTGATAAAATAACGTCCCCATTATGCAAAATCGAGAAAGTTTAGTGACTAGCTCATCGCCTAAATAATCGCAAACCCAGTACCTAATACACCAGAACTTCCCAACCAGCGGGGCACGCCCCCTAAGGGGGCGTAAGGAAATGTTAGGGGGGGCATAATAGATAAGTTTGCTTTTCCGATAAAAGAAATCTATTTAATGCGTAGGTAAATTAAAAAATAAAACAGTAAAATTATTATTTTTGAACACCTAAGGGAGGGCATGAAAATATAATTATTGGTCCGGGGAGCCTCCGTGGAATAAAGGTTGGTAAACCCTGCAATACACCATCAGTTGCCTTTTGTGACATGCTAGGCAAGGAACACGATTGATACATTATTTTCGACATACAGACCAACATGAAACTACGATATAAAGTAACGGTATTTGCCCTGAAAACCCAAAATGAATCAAAAAGCGTCGGCCATAGAGGCAGGTTAGAGATTGCCATAGGTCCCAGCTGGTGCGCGCCGTGCTGTCGTAGGAGACGACTAAAAGGGCCTTTGAGGTCGTGAAAGCTAGCGGGGGAGCCTACTAGCACTCAACCGTCCCCGGAGAAGGCGGCTGCTCGTGTGTCCGTTAGAATACGGGTACACAGCTGTCTGTGGGGATCCCGATAGTTTTGCATAAAGCCCAGCTGGTGCAGCCCCTCACAAAGCTATAGCAATATTTTTGTTTACATTTTTAGGGCATAAAGCCACATAGACTTATATATCAAGTCAGCCCTTGGATTAATTAACTTGCTAAAACGACTTTTGTCAGTCTAGAGTCAAACAAATTTATTAGTATAAATCTATCACTGTTACTTTTACTAACAAAGTATTTACTGGACATAACCCTGCCGACACCCAACCAGTTTGATCTCGCAGCGAGTGATGTCGCAGAGAAATGCCAATTAACTTAAACACCGACCACCGCTCTAGCCATTCGTATAAAGCAGCCCGCTCGTTTCCTGCACCAGTACCTAATTATGATCTTCGAGCCACCAGCCACAGTAACATAATGAAACGGCTAGAAAATATACATATGTCGCTCCTTCTCTAAAAAGATATTACACTAAGTACACAAAAATGTTATCAGAATGAAATTAGATACGGCATACTAGCTGTTCCCGTGAGATTATTTCGAATATTTATAGATACTTTTTAATAAATTAATAAGTATTTATATTTCATCTTTTTTGATAAATTTCGATGCTAGAGTATAAGCCTGGAAGCTAATGAAATAAGTAACTTGTATCAAATATTATTATTACCTTCTTCTACTCATATCTTCTTACTCTAGCAAGTCTCTATCGTATAGAGTACCTATCTATAAATGAGTATGTGTGGCTGCTTAGCTATTGAGATTTGATTTCTCATGTACGGTGACTAATAAAAAAACATGCGTTATGGAGTCTAAATTAACTGCAATTGTACCTATTGTTTTAGGGGTGAGAGCTTCCCGCTCCCCCGCCAGCCCGGTAAGTAGTAAAGGCCGCCTTCGGCCAACAAACGATAGTCCTGTTTCAAAAAAAAAATTACCTACAGTTGATGGCAAGCAAAGAGAAAGGCATTACACGAAATTAAGAGGATTAGAGGAATGTTTATTGAAGGTTTTTATTTAAATTTAGCCCTATTTATTGCGCAGACGCATTGATAATCGATCACGTCATGATTCACTGTAATTAACAATCATTTAAACAGTGATTTATGTATGAGCACTTTTATTTTGCCGTGCGATTAGATATCGTGATAAGGCTACCTCAATAAACTGATTGCTAGAAAATTGTATCAATTTGATACGGGGATTCCTGATACATCCTGTCGTCATTGTTAATATTCTTTTGTTTAATAGTCGCTAAACATTTTTATAAGTAAGATGTATTTAAAACTTGTGTTTTTAGTGCTATGTGCTTTTATAGGACAAACAGTAGGTAAGTCATTTGTTTGTATGTAGGCAATCTAATTACAGTATTGATGTGCTGTTTGGCATAAAGTATGAGGAGCGTCTCTCTCATACAAAGGATCCAATGCATTAATTGCACATACAAAATGCAATGTTTGCACAATAAAAATCCAGGTCGACAGGTACTTGACTATTAGAATTCTCAAATGGTATGGTTTTCGTAAGGCAGAGTTACCCATGTATCCATATCTTAAGATATACGTGAATATACCTGATCGTGGGCTAGTGTTCACTGTAGCTCCTTATTGAGATAATTTAGGACCTAGTTAAAAATCTAGCTTATGCCTTAATTACAAAGTGTGTAAATATGTATGTACGTACTTACATATTTATGGGTAGGTACTTCAATATTAACACAGAGTAATAATATACTACGTACAAATATTATTTTCTGGCACATAGTGAAATTCATTGAAAGTATTTCTATATGTTTATATTTATAAATATATTAGCAAAACATATTTTTTTATATTTTTAAGATAAAACAGCATTAACTTTATACATATAGTTGCCCAGGCACAGCACAGTCTCTACACACAGTTAACGACGGCTTTTCACGGAACTGTTAGATAAATTATCACATTATTTTATAATTATTATTTCTGTAATTTGACAGACAAGTTGACGCAATGATTCGCTTTCACGTCCAATGCAAGGGGCGCGGGTTCGATCCCCACAATAGAACAAATAGATGTTGATGAAACAAATACTTATTTGTCTCGGGTCTGGTTGATTGTAGTAGGTACCTTCGTTGATTCTGATTTCTGATAATGTATGTATTTAAATTATCATTGCTCATGGGGGATGTAGAGAAATAATATAAAAATGCGTTTTATAATACTAAGCCAAATGTGTATATCTTATCACATGCTTCCTACTTACCAACTTCACATTTAATTTAACCTTATTATCTATTCAAATCGAAAGCATTTCAATAATGTACCTATAAAGAAGTTGTCCGATGTTGTTCTGGGACTTAAAAAAGAATGTGCCAACTGTGTTTCTTGCCTAGCTTGTCGTAAAAGGCGACTAATGGTATATGGGGTTGTGGGTATGTGATTGTGTAGGCGACGAACTAGCCACTTGTCACTACTTTTTCACAATTTTCTATCTAACCCAGGCCATTGTCCCACGTTGATCTGGGACTTAAAACTAATGTGCCAACGTTCTGTGTTTCTTGCCTAGCATGTCGTAAAGGGCGACTAATTGTATATGGGGTTTTGGGTATGTGATTGTGTAGGCGACGAGCTAGCTACTTGTCACAATTTTTTTTACAATTTTCAATCTAACCCAGCCCAGTTTTTTTTTGGCTGAATTGGGTTAAAAGGGGCCTGCTGCCCCTTTGGCTCTGCCTACCCCTTCTTTTTGTTTGTTTTATAAAGTAGTGACGTTAAGTAGAAATTGACAGACTTTTAAAAGTCTCTAACTCTATAAACAATAAGTAAACAAAGCCGAATATCGTGTGCACACTTTTATAAAATGCTTAAAATATTTCGTACTTTAGGTTTAAGATGTTACTCCTGCGCCTTCTCATCAGTGGACACCGACCAGTCCTGTCTGACCATAACTAATGACACACGGACCGTGGAGTGCACATATACATTCTGCACCATACAACGGCAAGAGTTCTTGGTAAGGAAATTCGTACCAAATAAAGAGATATTCGAAAAAAAACACGTTGCAACTGCCAGCTTTAATTTGCTGATGTGTGATTTGACCTCGTGCCTATATAGGCATACCTGAAATTCAAATATTTTTTTACTAACATTTGCACTGGGCCTCTGAATGCAGATTTTATTAATTGGAGTTTGATAGAACGGACGACTATATAAAAACTATTATTAATTCCCAAGGAATATCCTTCGGAAATTATTATCAGACACTTTTTCTACTCTATTCTCTGAACATTTTTGTGTGCACATACCCTGACGGCGTGTAAGGGTGCAAGCAAAATGCCATGATGATCGGTTGAGCACTTCAGAAGCGCAACAAACAAACAAAAAAACTCACATTCGTATTTATAATACTAGTTAGTATAGATAGGTATAGTTAATTGTGCTTATTTACTAAAGGGGGGACTTTTTTTCTCCGCGATTATTGGAAATATTTACCTACTCACGTTGTAGGTACAGGTATGGTCCGCTTACAATACAAGAACATCAATACGCTTTATATTGGCTTGAATCCTATCAGACCATTGAAATCAATAACATATCTATAATTTATGAGTATCTATCTATAACTATGTACCTACATATCATTGTTTTGCTACCTGCGTAACTGCAACACTACATTATGGTAACCTCATTGAATATTTATAAAAGTAATGTTTTCTTTTTGTCTCAGGACCCTCCAGGAGTGATAGCCAGTTTTATGAGGGGCTGTTCTGACGCCCCTGCCTATTTGAACCATGAAGTAGTCGACGCTACGTTTCGTGTTTTCTATCGGGCGTGCACTACAGAAAGATGTAACATCGGTAAGTATTGTGGTCTGTGTATCGTTAGCTGACGCTGGAAATGCGTTGCCCGAAGGACTTTCTAGGGTCCCCTAATTTAGAAAACCCCTCTAACCGGAACAGGTTAACTTAAGAACATGTTGTTGACGAACGAACCTTTCTATTAAATATGCGTACGTACGTGTGCATCTGTGACCATTTTTTAGGCACTTGGCAAGTTTTTTTTCTACTTATGTTAAGTAAGTAACCTACAAGGCTGTTTATAGGTACTCTAATCCAGCTATACTCAAAGTGTGTTCCGAAGCCTTTCTGAGGGGACCACGAAAATAGGTCTTGATCATAAAAACCTAAAGGAGTAGGTACGTAGGTACTATTTAATACGGCTCCAGGGAAAAAATCCTTTAAAAGTTAAATATTATATATCTACGACTACGCAGGTTTGATACTGTTTAATAATAAAAGTTTGAGAACCGCTGCTCCAATCTAACTACCAATGTAAATTCTGTTTTTAATCTAGAACTTTTTTCAGGTAACGGCATTGAGTCTGTAGTTGGAGGAGGCCTCTTGGCGAGACCTCAGTATAACGGAGAGAATTTACTTGTTCCTGGTACAGGTGGTGGTCGTAATAGCGCGGGCAAGCTGCAAATTACGTCGTTGAGTGTATTTCTTGTATTGTTGGCTTATATAATATAAATAATTAAATATTGCGAAATAATTAGGAATATTTTAATGTTAACCCAAACCACGAACTAGGAAAATACTTCGCACGAAGCTTCGTGGGAAGTAATTTGGTGTCAAACAGAGGTGTGAAAGTGTGAGACTTACAGAACACCTAAAAACATTCTGTGTAAGATTGGTATTAGGTTGGTAATTGGACAAATACAAATGGACAGCTGCACGCAAATCGTTATTTTTTCTTGGTATCTTATGTTTTGCAAAATTTTTCATGTACTCTTCATCGAATGTCAAGCCTGCAATCAATTCGTAAGTAGGCTATGTCGCAATTGAACCGTTATTTATTATCATCACACATTGTTGTCATAGAAACACCAATGGAGCATGAAACAAAACATTGTGGTTGTGATATGTGTATTAACGTAAGTGTTAATATTTTTCCGATTTGTACTATAAAATCCGAATCATAAAGATTTTAGGCTGAATATTATGAATCTCGTAATCCTAACAAGAATAAAAAATTATTTGACAGTTTCCGTAAGGTAAAATGTCATTTTAGAGACGTAGTAGGTTATGTTGTCTATATTTAGTAAAAAATGTAATTAGTAACATAAATTAGTGGTTTTCGTGGCTTAAAAATAGCCATGACAACTTCACCTACCAAAACTAAACAAAAGTTATCCCTACGGAAGCGGCTGTTTGTCAAAAAGTCACCGAAAGTGGGGTGCTATGTAGACACTGATTCCAACGACGAGTTTAACCAGTCTACTTCAAGACCCATCTCCCCAGCAGATCCGTTTATAGCACACAGTGCTCAAAATGCCGATTCGAGTGTGGACTTGTACGATAGCCAGCGACATTCGTCGTCTGAACCTCACAGCAACACCTCTAGTCAAAAGAGCGATCATGCTCACAACGACGATGAAGGCAACCCAAAATGTTGTAGAACTTTCTTCAGAAGGTCCCGTCCAAAGAGCCTCTTCGATGGGCAACCGTCTAAAGAGGAATCTACCTCGAAACCATGCAGTCCAGTAAACAACTCGAGCAATAGCCTTAGTGATCATACATTATCTTGTACAAAGTCTGAAGAAATACCTAAAGCTACTATTAAGTTCCCTAAAGATGATTCTAGAAAGTATTTTGAGCATTCAGGATCATTTGAAGGTATAAAGCCAAAGAATAAGTTATTTGTTAAGAGACTGTCAGCCGATCACTTAATTTCAAATGACACAAAACCACTTTATCGTTCTTCATCACCAGAAAGTGACCGAAGTAGCTCCTTAGATAGAAAAAGAAGGTAAGTTGTGCAATTTTATTTTCATTAATGCTTGGGTATGCTTGGGGCAAACATTTGTTACAATTAAAACTTATCCTAATTTTATCTTCTATTAAAAAGTTCTAAATAAGAAATAGGTATGTAAAATGTTTAAACATCAACTAAACAAAATTTAATTAAATAAAGTTAACATTTATAAGTAATGTTAGTCCTTGCATAGAATAAAAATGAATTTTAAAATATTTTGTAGTTAGTTATACTACAGTTACTATTTTCAAACAATCAGGAGCAAATCCACAATCACAAGGTCAGCGTCTCGCGCGGGTAGCACAGACAGCTTGGCCCGTAACTCATTGCTTGCTGCTCAAGTACTGCGTCTTATACCTACGCAGGAGGCGAGAGAAAGGTTGGGTATTGGTATTTGTGTTTCTTGGATGTCTGTTTGCTTGAATGATCCGATCAATATACAAAATGTGATTAATGTCATTATCAATTTTGGTTTTGTAAGTTTTTCTTATCTTGTTGTCTTAGGTACCTATTTGTAATATTGTATTGCATGTGGTTTGGTTACAATAGGTTTATTTTTAACATATTTATTCTAAGTGAACATAGCCTATAAATAAAGTACTTACCTATACCATTAATGCTTGTTCATAACTAATTAAGAGTTATTATACATATAAATGTAATAATATTGTATTTATTTTACACAGTAATTTATGTTTTTTTTATGAAAAATATAATTGGTTAGTTTGTAACATATTGACATTTATTACAGAAATTATCTATATGGCAGACTTGCATCCCATTCTTTATTGGGAGCAGCGGAATTGGAGCATGTGTTCCCTGATAGAGAAGTGAAAATATTTGTAGGAACATGGAACATGAATGGGCAACCTCCTCCTAGGTAATACATGTTTTTGGTGATATTTTAACTCTAACACCTTCAGGTTCATGTTACGGTAGTCCTGTTTAGTCTCATACTCTACAAGTCATGCATGCAAAACAAAGAGATGATGACTAGATATGTATACATTCTTGTTTTTAGTGCATTACTTTAACAGATTGTATCCTTGAAAGGTAATGTTGAATTTTAACTATGAAATAATTATCTATTGGTATCATTGTGAAATTGTGAAAAGTATTTTTTAACTTTGCTATTGCAGAGAATTAGCTGATTTTATATTTCCTCATCAAGTCAAACATGTGCCTGATATATTCGCCATTGGGACACAGGAGTCTTATTCAGAGAGGAGTGAATGGGAGATCACTATACAGGAGGTTTTGGGACCATCACATCTTCTATTACACTCTTATTATTTAGGTGAGCACTGTTTCTAGAGCAAGATATTGTTATTTTTTATACCACTAAAACAATTGATACCACTAAAACTAACACATCCGTTGTCAATTAAACAAATGTAAACAGTTAAAAGTTATAGGGGCAGCAGGCCCCTTTAACCACTTTTAGCCAAAAATGACACGACATGCTAGGCAAGAACCATAGTTGGCACATTCTTTTTTTTGACTGCCTCGTTGGTCTAGTGGTAGCATGCGCCGCCTAAGGACCAAGAGGTCCCGGGTTCAAATTCCGGGTCGGGCCAAAAATTTGTGGCTGGGTATTTCAATATTCAAATTACTCAGTAACAGCCCGGAGTCAGGAAGTTGGCGGTTAAATCACCCCCGTGCCTCGGAAAGCACGTTAAGCCGTTGGTCCTGAGCCTAACCTCTCTCCGGTCATGTCGAATTGCCGTCTCACCGGACTATGAGAGTGAAGGATTAGAAAGTGCACCTGTGTTAGCGCACACACTTGTGCACTATAATATCTCCTGCGCAGATGGTTAATCCTCGTTGAGATTGGCTGCCGTAACCGATATCGGCTAGGAGGACATTATTATTACATTATTTTTAAGTCCCAGACCAACATAGGACAAAAAATAAGATATGTTGATATGACATATTATATGTTTAACATTATATCTCATATTTCAGGTACTATCCACCTAACAATATTTGTACGTAGAGACCTAATATGGTACTGCTCCCTACCAGAGGACGCCAGCCTGTCTGTGCGACCAGGAACAGCTTTCCGGACTAAGGGCGCAGTCGCTATATCATTCGCACTCTTCGGTTCTTCGTTTTTGTTTGTGACGGCGCATCTAACTGCCCACCAGGAGAAAGTGAAGGAGAGGGTGTCGGACATAAAGAGGATAATCCGATCGATTGACCTGCCAAAGAATTTACCATGTAGACATAGGAGCAAAGGTACGTGAGTAATATAATTACATAGTGAAGGAAATTTTGCTCTTGTTAAAACATAGTATGTCTATTTAGAAGCTTAGAAGTACAGAGATTGCAGACAAATATAATTTTTTTTTTTCATTCTTTGAGCGGTGGTAGCTCAATGGTAAGGACACGAGCCTCTTAACCGAGGAGTGCGGGTTCAAAACCCGGGCACGTACCGATAGTTCAATCTTTGTACGTATTTATACCACTTCGACGGTGAGGGAAAAACATCGTGATGAAACCTGCAAATTCAAACAACTTTGGATTTGTAACCATGATCTAAAAATTGTCTGGTTCCCCTATCTTAGGGTTACGAAGGTCAGACCGGCAGTCGCTTCAATGTAATTACCCGACTCCCTAAATTCTGGAACATGGACTTAGCGGACCCCGTCTAATGACGGGACATAACGCTAGGTAGATGATGACATTTAATGGATTCATCGATTCATTCATAAAAATAATAAATGAGAGACGAGATATTTAACAAAACAAAAGATAATTTAAATGAATAACTTACTATCTTACTAAAACTTCACGCCACTTCCCCAGCAGGGTAGACAGAGGGAACCGAACGCCATAAATTAATAGACATGATGATATTGAATATGATAGTTATAACAATGTATGCTTATAAGAAATGCTTTAATTTCAGATGTAACCAGCAATTTCGACTACGTGTTTTGGTGTGGTGACCTTAATTTTAGACTAGGTGAACCTAGAGCGGCTGTTTTACGATGGATAGAACAAACTGAGGTACAGTCACGAGCAATAATATGTATCCATTGTCACATTTTCAAAAATATATAAACTTCTACCATTCTAGAAATACTTGAACAACAACTTTTCCTAAATCACCTAACTATCAAACTGTGTTAAAACTGGATAAACATTTGTTTCAAATTAATGGCATGGCGTGGTAGAAGGTTTGAAAATGTGACAATGTATACATTTATTGCACATGAAAATAAAATATTTACTTATATTTCATGTCGGCATCACCATAACCGAGTTATCACTGATTGATGTTTTTTTACCTTGCAGTTCCCATTACCCCACCATTTGCCTCATGGACTACTCCACGCGGACCAATTGACAGCCGTACTAGAAGATGGAGCAGCGTTTAGAGATTTCAGAGAAGCCCCAATTACATTTCCGCCTACTTATAAGGTACTAGCTGTGCATGCGGTTACATCTGCGTTCATGGTTAATGTTATATAACGTAGCCTTCCTCGATAAATGAACCAGACAACAATAAAATATTTTTTTAATTTGGACCAGTAATTTCTGAGATTATATTAAACAAACAATCAAATAAAACATAGCTATAAACATCGTTAGACAAATTAAATGCAGTCACAGATTGTCTATACGCAGCCTGCGTTCAGACAATCTGTGACAACTTTTGCATGTGACTATATTTGCTAAGAAAAATACGACAGTCTTTACTAGCTCTTCTGCATTTGAAAGCTCATCTTTTGTAGACGTTCTTGCGCACTTAAAGTATCAGTATTGTATATAAGGTAGAAATGTTTGGTCTTATAAAGATAATAATAGAACGTAAAGTTACGATGATCAGTTCACCTTAATGTTTTTACGGGTTTTACACCGTTGGAAAACTAAAGAACGACTGAGCCCATCCAAATATAGTTAATTTATTTATCGGTTCTCTCTGCCTTCCCCGCTAGGGAAGTGGCGTGAAGTTTAGTTAGTTATTTATATGTTTCTAGTACGATCCTGGTAGCCAGCAGTTCGACACGTCCAGCAAGCAGCGGGCACCGGCGTACACCGACCGAATCCTGTATAAAGCGAAATCTTTGACGGCCAATTCTTCCGCTTTCTCAGGTATTTGATCCAAGAAAAGTAGTTAAGCTTTTACTTAATCTATAGTCATAATAATAGATTTTACATTCTTCAGTTATCATTATTATAAAAAATACTTTATTTTGACTTTTCCAGTTGTGTTTGTTTTAGTTAAATGGTCTAAACTAGTGATTTGTACTTTACGCTCAAGTTTCCAAATCGACGTCAAGGCGTCTAATATCGCTTATTTAACAGGTTATCTTTGATAAACATGCAGGACAAATTGAAAATCTGAACCGAGTTCTGAAATAGACCCAAATGTTAGTCTTAGCAGCGCTCCGCGGTTTCACCCGCGTAGTTCCCGCTCTACTCCCCCGTGTTAGTACGGGGATAAATAAAATATAGTCTATTTTACTCACTGATAAAGTAGCTTAAGTTAGCTTATAGGTGAAAGAGTTATTCAAATCAGTCCAGTAGTTTCGGAGCCTATTTAATGCGAACAAACAATCAAATCTTTCTTCTTTATAATATAGGTATAGATGAATGATTACCGTTTCAAGTTGTGTTGGGGATAAGTACAGCTTAACTTAGGTGTTCATAATTAAGTCTATCTGCGCTCCTCATCTTTATTCGACTGGCTTGTTGGCGCATTCGGTAGTGACTCTGCCCCATGCGCCAAGAGTTGTGAGTTAGATCCCCACCCAGGACAAACATTCGTGTGATGAATACATGTGTTTGCTCTGTGTCTGGGTGTTAAATATCCAATATTTAAGTATATATTTGTAATACCACTGTTGATTCTGATATCCGTAACACAAGTGCTTAAGCTACCTAGCTCGGAGCCAGATCAATGTATTTGATGTCGTCGGATATTTATTCATTTAAAATAAATAAATAAAATAAAATATATTTATTGCCAAAAAAACAAAATGTTCATTACAAGTTAGGCTGACCTCCACACAAGGCATTGCCTGTCCTGTGGAAGGTTACACGACTTCAAGTAACATACAATTAAGAAAAAATTTAGCAAGGACGCAATAAATAACAAATTTATGAGTAAACTCAAAATAAATCTATATCTTCGATTTGGACTTACTAATGTAATATGACTTAGGGCTCCGACGAGTCAGCAGCGTGCCGGTATCTTCAGGACTCAAGTGCCTGGCGTACAACTCAGTGCAGTCCGTGTGCACCAGTGACCACAAACCCGTCTGGGGACTCTTCTCCGCGGCCCTACGGCCAGGCACCGATGTGTATGTATTCTGTTTGCGATATCAATAATGATTATATTATATCAAAATGGACTAAGTTAAAAGTATTTAATAAATAATAAACGTTGTTAAAAGAAAAAATAATGTTGCACATGTGTTCTTTACTTCTTAGATATAATCACAAAAAGGATCATAGATTAACGGTGTCAATTGATAGGTAATTTAAGTTCAATAGTATTTTGGCATAGGTACGCTTTTCGCTTGAAGACGATATAGCGTAACTGTCTTTAAGGTTTCTAATAGGAACTATTCTTTTTCTTGTGATTTTCATAAATCTATTTAGATTCTAGTATACGAGTAGTGATCTGGATGATCTAACATCTCCATATTGTTTTACTAATTAAAACAAAATTACCAAAAAATTTAAAGACTTCAAATTTTAGCTGGAACCTTTAAACCACCACAGTTTTAATAGACAAACTGGTACATTGCAGGGTGCCCCTCGCAGCAGGGCTGTTCAACCGGGAGGTATACTTAGAAGGCATCAAACGCCGCCGTGCGCTCCTCGACCACGCGCCCGGCGCCTCCGCCGTTTGCAACGTCCAATAACATTGGTTCCACTCGTAAGTTACCTACTTTCGGTAATTTTCGATATACAACCTCTTTGTTTCAACTCTCAATGCGACTGCGAAAAATTAAATATAATTTAACTAAATGCTCGTTAGTAGGGTGACTATGTACTTACCTGGCGTTTTTAAACACGCAGAGAATGCACTATTCGACTGGTTCAGAAGGTATTTAACAGCTCAGTCACTGTCTTGCTTTTGGGCAAAATGTTTTATTTCCGTTTAAAATCTATCGCGTTGCTTGTTTGCCAAGTAATATTTTTGTGGAGGCAAACCATTGAGAAATATGAACTAAAAAAATAATAGATAAAGATAAAAAAATCTGTATGACTTTTCTTAAGTGTTATTTAGTTTAAAATGATGGCCCAAGTACCCAATTATGTTAGATGCCCTTTCAGTTGTGTATGTGAGCCCTCTGCTTGTTTAAAATACGTGTGCGTTTGTCCTTCGGTGTATTGTTAATTTATTATTATACAATAGTTTTATAATGGGTCGTACCTCACTATATGAAAAAAATCCGCTTTTGCTGTCGACATAGTATCGATCAATGATATCATTATTGTCGACTATAATATACTAGAAATAAAAAAACTGTCATATTTGTCAATTTTAGAAATTGTCTTGATCTTTACAATATAATTAAAAATAAAAAAGTTAGATAGTGTGATACGGCCCTGTCCTACAAAATTCGATACCCCAAAGAACATAAAACCTATACCAAAATTATGTCTAGTTATACAAAAATCATTCATGATATTAAATAAAATATAATGAAGATACGCAACGACTAAAAGTGAAGTCACAATAATATTATTTTTTTGTTGTATTTTATTACTTTTGTTTATTATTTTGAATTAGATTTTATTTTATTATGCTTTTATAATTTCCTAGTTAGAAAATAAGAACAGCCTGTAGCTGTACTGTGCAATGAATTAAAAGACATGTTACATTCTATTTTAGGTTTAAAATTTTAGTTGAACTATTGTACTTAACATGAAAGTACAAAACACATTGAGTGAAACTAAAAAGACAAAAATAGTTAAATCTAGTCAGTGGTATTCAATATTGTTGTATTTCTACATTATGTTACTATTATGAATAGTTTCGTATTATTTACCCAGGTCATTATTTTATTATTATTTATTTATATGACTTAATTTAATAGATATTATGTATTAACAGTATTAAATTAGACCTCATAGTGTATTTGTATGAGTTAGGTTGTTATTTTTGGTGTTGCATAGTCAGATTTTAGTTACGCTTTTCGTACTAAAGGCATATAATATAAGAGGCCTTAAATTATATGATGCTACGTTTTATTGATAGTATTGATCTTTTGACTGGCTTTAACTACGCTTGCCAGTCTATTTTATCGCACTTAAAAATAACTAACACTCTTATTGACCACCATTTTGGAACAAAAGGGTATAATTACGTTTACGTTTACTTACTTTAACAATGGGGAATGCTTAACTTTTTTTTCATAATTAAAAAAAAGTGTAAAACCTTAATTAATACTTACTTTGATCGTTGGTCGAGTTGTAAAGTTGTTTGATGCAGTAATATATATAACTTCCATCGATAATATCTTTTAATATTTTGTATACTTTCATATTCCCTATTTATATTGCTAATGTTTAAAAAATAACTGGCAGTCATAGCAAAGTCGTTAACATAATATGTGATCATATGTCTAAATAAAAATCTTTTTAATTGTGACTTATGCTATTATGTCTTTAAGGCAAAGAAAATGTGTATTCGATAGTATCTTAAAAAAAATAATATAATGGTATGAATCTTACACGCTTATGTCGAAATTCTGCCAATAACGGGTAAATAAGGTAGTTTAAAATTTATTTTCAAATAAACCGGGTTTATCCCGAACAGCATGAGCTTTTATACTATGTATGTAGATATTATAAATGTGAAATGTTTAATACAATCTTAATATTTACTGCCTTAACACTGTGTTATCTTAACTGTCTAATGAGGTGTTATGAACATTTCGTATGGATTAGGTCAGGGTTTCTTAACCTTTAAAGTAATAGATTACTTTAAAAATATCCAAATAAAATGGACTCACCAACTTAATAGAAAAACACATTAGAAATCCTTATTATATTCATTACCATCGACAAAGAACAGATTACATCACATGATTTATGTGGACCCCAGCATTCTAGTCATTGACTTGTCTATGGTACTGGGTCTATGGACACCAGGTTAAGAAACCCTAGATTAGGTGCTGTGATTAATATACTGGTTCTAGTCCGAAATCATTCCAGAATCACTAAAAAGCGGTGTAGTTTTAAATCGTCAATATTGAAATACTTCTTTTTAATGTCTATAGATATGCTACCTTTGTACATATTGGTAGTATAGGCCCATCATGTACAGGGTTATTTTGTAGTAAACTTAAAACTCATACACTACACTTGTATTTATAAAAAGGTTCTTTTCAACAATCTTTGATCGAGGAAAAAGAGGTTCCCGCTCATGGCCAAATTTGTGGATGAAATATTTTTTATTTGTGCCTAAGTTCTTAAGAATTAAGAGAGACATGAATATGTGTCTTAATATTAGCAATGAGTTTTTGAGTTTGCTAAATATAACGCTGTATTTTATTTGTATTGTTTAATAACATAATACGAGTATAAGGCCCGTTGGTCGAGTGGTCAGACACCCTGGCCACGAAACCGAGGGTCGCGGGTTCGAATCCCGCTAGGGGCAGATGTTTCTTTGATAAACATGGACATTTGTACTCGATTTGTGGGTGTTTATAAACGTATTTAAGTAAGTCTTTCCGTTCACCTAGTATCCATAGGACAAGCTAACAAGCTTAGTTTGGAACTAGGGAATTGGTGTGTCAGTCTGGAGAATTTATTTAGTTATATTATTTATTCATCTACCAAAATATATTTTCAACAGCCGATTATGTCCTGTATATAAAATATAAATAGGAGCTGCTATTTTTGTTGGCAACCGTAGAATCCATTGCGACACTATCCACAGTTATCATGATGGATGAATTGGATTCATAGTTATCAGCGGAAAACCGCTTTCGATAATCATTGGTATCAGAATCTTCAAAATGCAAGTATACCTATATATTAATAAAAAGATATCAGACTAAATTGACGTAGTTTAAATCGGACAGAATGTCCGATCAAAATTTCATAAGTAGTTTTAGAAAAATACTTCGGTCCAAATTAAATATTTTCTCTACACTAACGTTAATGAAAAGACAAGTTAGTTATAAAATCCAGTTCGAAAACTGCCATTGTACTAAAGCAATGAGGGTTTTTTAAAATACAAAATCCGCTAGGTGGCGCGAGGGAGTCTCGGGGTCTTATCATGTCATTCATTGTTGACAGAATGTCAGTTTTTTCTGACAACTAACCAATGAAGAGGGTGACAAGACCGCTAGTCACAGTTACGCCATCTTTTGGATGTTTTAATTCAAAAAAACCTTCATTAGTAGAAAATACTACTTAAAGTTTTCCTTTCGTATTTGTGTCTTCTAAATTTGACTGTATTTTATGGCAGTACTGACTGGTAACTTATTGGGTAAAAAACTAGAGTTGACTTGATGTTAATGCTTCTGATTGGTCCAATCGACTGTCAATTAACGACCAATCAGGATAAAACTCTAAAATATTGTTGTTGTGTGGAATTAGTCCTTGAAATTAGGTCACGTGACTCTAAATCACAGTAGTAGGGTAGAAGTAGTGCAAAAGACAATTTAAGGAAAGAAATAAATAAGACTTTAATTAAGACATTTTAAATATCACAAATATCTTGATAAAAACATTCTTGTTGATTTCAGTTACACTTGTCATCTATTATTATCGGCACATTTTCACCATTCGTCTAACTACTACCGATTTTTCCTTTAAGTTTATTCCGTATGCGAAATCATCCGTTTTGTATTATGTATTGGATCATTTAAAAAACGTGCTTGAAATAATAGATATTATTCCATGTTATCACCGATTTCACATTATTTTTAAAAATCATTACATACTGCTTATTTTATTAGATATACACACACATAATTTGCTTTAGAGATAATATTTTAACAAGAGTTATTGAGAAGATTAAGCACGCATATTTTATGTTTCGTATTGGATTGTTTAATTATAATACATTGTTTGATCAAATTCGTTGAGAATAATAGACAAAACATACAATATGCGTACTTGATCTCCGTCCTCCGTTATGCTTGGATGAGTTGTAAAATCAAACATTTGCTCTATGACGTAAGCAATAGGACTTACCATCACAATATAAATATGCCAATCTTACTCAAAATTGTTTTCATTTTAGCTGCAAATATATCTTAAATACAGAGTGGGTCATTGCACCATTATAAATATCAGGAGGAAACCCACATTTAGATATATATGGATGTGTAACCGAAGTCAAATTTATTTGGTTTCCCTGTCTAAGGATTACAAGGGTCAGATAGCAGTTACTGTAATCTAACCAGATTAGCTTGATCTCCCACAGAACTAAACCCTTGAGATTGAAAGGGTTTTAAAAGAAGTACCTACATATAAACAAATAATATGCTAGGTCCTAATGCTTATAGTCCAAGATCTAGAGGCCGCCTGACGTTATTTATTTTCTCAGAAATGTAATTTGTGGTAGGTATAGGGTAGCACTACACATGTAATAGTACGTATAAATACTACCCTTTATCACACATTTTATCTGTGAGAAAATAAGTAACGTCTGGCGGCCCTGGGATCTCACTCCATTACGTTATTCGTAAATTATATTTAAGCCAAAAGATTCGTGACTAGGCGATGTACACCAAAGACATTAGTTTGATAAAATCAGTTACTTTTCAGTATTCGACAGGAGGAACAAATCAATCTGTCTTCCATAAGTTACAGATAAAAATTAATATTATTAATTAACTTGACAAAGTATTCTAGATTACAAGTATTATACTTCACAGTCGATTCATCATAGATCATCTATTATTCTCTAAGTCAGCAATTAGTACAGCCAGCTTAATATTTGGAGCTAACGCACAATTTGCTATACCTATTTGATTCATGTATTTGTGTGTCCAGCCGCGTGAGATATGCGCGTGAGCAAAATTTCGACAATCCAGATCTTACTTTATTAAATTCTACATCTTATATTTTTGTTTCATGTGCTAAATATCTGTGAACATTTTATTGTTTTATGTAAAAATCATGTGAACCAGATATGTATGTTTTCCATAAAATAAAATAATAAGTAACTATGTTCCTTACGTGCCAATGATATTTTAAGAGGAACAATTTTAAAACATAACCCTATGATTAGGGATTGCAACAGAGCTGAAATTGTGCTGAACTCAGCTGGATTGTTTAATCCACCATTCCAATCCATAATAGGGATTGAAATTTAGCGGCATTGAACCAGCACATCTTGTTGAATCGAAAACAGCTAAAATTTTGCTGGGCCCAATTGGCTTGCTGGAGCCAGCATTGCGATCCCTAATTAAGATCTATATGTTACCCCCGATATGCGCTATAGATAATGGTAAGATCAGCTTGAAGAGTGTCTAGGACCTACAATTCCTACATGCAAGGGCAGGACCACTTTGTAAGAAAGAAGAGGCCAACAATGGGGTCTAAATGTTTATTTGTCTTTATAAACATAATATGTCGTGAATTATAGCTAAATTCGTCGTCTTGTCAGCTAAATTGGTCGTCGTCTTTTTTCTTACTAAAATCATAGTCTTTTTCGTCTATATCTCACCTCACTGTTGGTCAGGCCAAAAAGGTCGTAACATTCCCAGCCATCATTTCAGTATGTTACTATATTTGGCAGCAAGTAAGACCTATGGCATAGCGTTTAGAGTCTAGCCTTGGCTGCACTATGACGTTGTATACTTAGGTGCACGTGGTTGTACATAAATGCATAGTATATACTTAATAAATGAAGATTATCTAATTATCACAAGTAAATTCGTCCATTATTATCATTACATAATTATGTAGTTACCGTTTATCTGCATCATTAAATTTAATATATTACACAAAAACTAATAGACACATACTTTTGATGTTATATACTATTAAGTAAATATATTGCTGGCTGTACTTTATATACGTTTTGTATTTTTATGCTATAATGTATAAATACTAGAACATAAATGTTACATATTTTGTCTAATACGCCTATAAAATATTTTTAATGTTTTCTATGTGAATATTTTTCACCAGATTGATAAAATAACAGAGTTCAATAATCATTATATAAAACTAGAAATCATTATATGATATACCTATTAATGAAAAATTTGTTACAATATTCAGTGATCCTAATATATATCATTATTTTGGCTTGTACAACTCTATCGGATGCTTAAATAGAAATCAGTCTTATTCGATCTCCATATATTTCAAAAGCAGCGCCCTGTGGTGTCACCCGCGTAGTTCCCGTTCCCGTGGGAATACGGGAATAAAATATAGCCTATGCTACTCACTGATAAATTAGCTTTCCATTGGTGAAAGAATTATTAAATCGGTCCAGTAGTTTCGGAGCCTACTCGATGCAAACAAACCAACAATCAAATCCTCTTTATAATATTAGTATAAGATAAAAATAATAATAGTCTTATATAATTTAATAATGGGCGCTGCTAGTATATTATAAAGGAGTACATTATCTGATTTAAAAAGGCGACGAGAAATTTTTGTAAATTTTATAGGTTTAATTAATCCTTTACCAAAATTTTCATTTTACCTTTTCAGTAACCTCGTACAAAGGAATGTGCTCCCGATAATATATTAAGTTTTTCTTGAATGTTTCGATATTTTGAGATCACTTAGTTAATAATAAACTTAAACTAAAATATATGATTGTTTCAGTAATTGTTAAGTAAGTGATATATTTATCATTACTTTAAGTATCCGATAGGGTTATGCCAGTTTTGTTAGTGTAGGCCCACATAATTAGACCATGCCTAGTATTCGCAAGCTATTATGTAATTTTTTATGCAAATTTATATTTATACGGTGACTATTGAGTACGCAGGAATTGAATAAGTACCTATATCCTTTAATGAAATGTACGGCTTCCAAGACATGGTTGTTTCAATAGCGTGTGAATGAACCTAAAATTTGCAATTTTAACATTAAAATGCTTAGGTACATTGTATTTAAATTTTGTGATTGAATTGGTTCTTATGGATTGTTATTATACTAAAGTTAGCTACCACTTGAGCGATTTTTTTTTTTCTAAAAAGAGTAGATATTAATATAGAATCACTATTTAGAATTATAAACAATAAAGAATCTATGTTAATACCTTCTTTCTGTATTAAAGATCTGTATGGTATACTAAAGTCCGCCAAGTACCCGCTTTTATTGAGAAATTATATATAATCATATTTTCTTGTCTCATGTCTTCATGAATAAACATAAGTTTAACTTAAGTTATCGAGATGTTATGCTAAATATAGTTATCTTTCTCGCTAAAAGGACTATTATTTGCCCCATTTATACCCTATATTTCTATTTGTGATTCTGTAGGCGACAAGCTAGCAACTTAGCTCAATTATATCTTTGGCTAAGACTGACTAAAAGAGCTTACTTTCAGCATGTCTGGTCAGTCACATACATTTTAGATTTCTTATAGACTTGACACAGACAGATGTCGCTACAGGCATCATTTAGACTGATTGAGAGATAAAACCGAATAAAAACGTTATTGTTTCATTTTTAAAAAATTGTTTTTTTTTATAAAATAAGTTATTTACGTCAGTCCTTAGATAATTAATTAAATTTAGGTGAAAAAAATCAATATAAAATACTTTCTTAAGAAGCAAACCAAAATAATCTTTGTTTTAAAACCAGAAATTTTACACAGATGGCGTATTATTACTAAGAAACAACTAACCTGTGCTTGTAGCGCCACTTTGTATTATTCCTGACAAACAGACTAAACTTTGCTGTAGTTCCAATTACTCACCACTGTCGCTGTTCTTGCGCGAGTTATAGCAGTAACTTTTCAGGTATAGGCAGTGACCCTCTGTTGCACGTAGTACATTAATACTCTGTGCTTTCAGTATATACCGTACGGCTGGCAACCCTACAAAGTATATATCTGTAAGTCTGCCTCGTTGGTCTAGTGGTAGCTGGACCTCATAAGGACTAAGAGGTCCGGGTTCAAATCCCGGGTCGGGCCAAAAATTTGTGACTGGGACACTGGGTATTTCAATATTAAAATTACTCAGTAACAGCCCGGAGTTGGCGGTTTAATTACCTCTGTGTGTCGGAAAGCACATTATGCCGTTGGTCCTGCGCCTGATCTCTCTCCGATCATTTCGAATTATCGTCTCACCGGACTATCAGAGTTCACCTGCGTTTGCGCACACACTTTAGCACTATAATATCTCCTGCGCAGTTGGCTGATCCTCGTTGAGATTGGCCGCCGTGACCGATATCGGTTAGGAGGACAATATTATCTATCTGTAAATACTTAATGGTAAATCGAAATAAAACCAACTCCAGTTCTTATTAAGTCTACTTTTAATTCCATCATTTTCCCTGAGGGCTCGGCAGGTTTTTGACCAGATTGTTGTACTGCCACTCGCCGCACGCCCACCCCTTAACGCCATCCACTTCCACAGTGCACCATCTTTCATAGAATTTTGACACCCTATCTTTGCCGATGTAGAACACTTCTTCGTCTTGCACTTCGAAACGGATGGAATATGATTTGCCACCTGGAAGGAAATAGGTATCGAAGTGCTGTAATAAGAGCATATTATGGAAATAGGAAAAGCGTAAAATTTTTGAATTTCTGAAATTATAGGTACTTATTGCAGCGTTGCTTACATGGTATGGACCATTGTTTTTAGTCAACATGTTTGCGATTTCTTTTCGCATTATTTTATTTACTGAAATACAAATAAAATGTAATATGCAATTACATTTTAATTAAAGTAGTCACTCAAAGGAGATGTGTAAAGAACATTTCAGGTATAAGTTTGTAATTCAGTTCCTGTTCTATTATAATTGAGAGAATTATTGACTACTGCTATGAATGGTATGGGCCATGGCGGGTTGTGTCACGTTTAGGTGACGTATCTCAACTTACCAACTTTGAAAGTATATGCGTAATCTTTGGGCAGTGTCTGCCCTTCTCCGTGTTGATAAAGTTGGAAATCACAGGACTGTACAGGTAGAACACTTTGGTCTGAATGGCGGCATACATATCCGATGGTTAGGCTGAAAGAAATAACTAAGTATATTTAATTGGTATAAACATAAAACTAAAAAAAAACATGCAAAAGTAAACATAGCTAGGGCTTTTTACTGTCCAAGGAACAACAATACTATGTTATGGTGTGGTAGTGGTATAAGTACTTACTGCGACAAAACAGTAGGTTGACAGACAGTTCCAATGGCCATGCAGTCACCATTTTCAAGGAAAATGAAATGGTATACATAACGATGGAATGTGCGCCAGTCCCGGAATGGACCTGTATAATGCATATGTTAAGAGTAAATAGATAAGAGATAAGAGTAATAGTTATAGCTTCGAATGCAGGTCACATTTGTTTGAAATGTAAGTACCCAGTCCATTTCGCCTATGACCTTGAGCCATTCCCACAGAATATAGAAAACCTTTTTTCTATATTCTATGGCCATTCCTATTGGCCAGGGATCCGTAACCTTTGGAGACGAAGAGCCCAGTTACAATTTATTAAATTTCGAACACTTCAACAATGGATTCTTACCGAAAGTGTGATCTCTTACACATTGCACATTGAAAGTCTGTTCTTTGCCATCGATAGATACAGTTCCTGTAATGTATCCCATCTGTTCGTAGTGGGTTTGGTGGAACCTGGAAAACAAGAAAAATATGTAGCTAAGTAATGAAAAAAATTTTTTACGAGCCCGTAGGTGCAATGATGGTGACAGACGCAAGGGGTTCGATCCCTGTACTGGCATAAATAGTTGTTAATGAAACAGATATGTCTTGGGTCTGGCTTTTTGTAGTATCTGAATAAAGTGCTTAAGCTACTTATTTTCGAATCAGATCAATACCTATACCTAAGTATGTAGAGTAGGTACCTACCCTACAGTGGTAGCTAAATTATGTTAGTTCAAATTACATTACTAAGTATTTGCGCGTTATTTGTAATTACCGCTATTTTAAATTCATCTCTAGCTATAGTCCTGCTTATGATAGACAGATTATGTATGCGCTATGTGTATGCTTATTAAGTAAGTACGTACTTAACAACAGATTAACAAAAGGTTGACATTACCTCTTCAATAACCTGAAGTAATCGGCCGACCACTGCTCCCTAGCGATATCCTTGGCCGTGCCCAGAGCGCTCATCTGCGTGTCGTAGTTGAACGGGGACCAGCGAGCGCTCCAGGTCAGCTCCATGTCAACATTCACCTTTTTCGCAGGGTCATTGCGGAGCCTGGAAAAATGTATTACTATGACGTCACAAAAAGTTCTTAATGATAGAAAGTAGAATGTGAACTGTTAAAATTAAAGTCTTTCACATAATAAGTATTACTTATACTTACGCCTGTTGAACATGCATTTGTAGAGTGTATGATAACTACCTATTTTAGATGACCATTCTTGGGGCCACGTGGAAGTCTGGAGTGTTTTCATTCGAGTATATTTTGGTGAGATGATTACAAATTAAGGCAACATAATTGATTGCTTTAAATTAGGTGATGGGATATCAACTATCAGCAAAGTTTGGGAGAGACAGGCTGATATACCTGCATAACAAATTATCTCAATAGTTGTGGTAATCTGACGGGCTCGATGGCGCATTCCGTAGTGACCCTGCCCCATGCGCCAAGAGTTGTGGGTTCGATCCTCACCCAGGACAAACGTTCGTGTCATGAATACTTGTTTTTGTTCTGTGTCTGGGTGTTAATATCCAATATTTAAGTATATATTTGTAATATCACTGTATATCCGTAACACAAGTGCCTAATAAGCTACTTACCTCGGAGTCAGATCAACGTACCTAGGTATATGATGTCGTCGGATATTTATTTTATGTATTTATATTATAATCTTGTATGTTCTAAATCTAAACAAACTTACTTCATTTCACCTTTATAGATGATTTTCCAGGCACGCATGGGTACGTAGTTGACTATTTCAAGGCCCTGAATCGTGTATTCACCTGCTTCAGCTACATTTTGTACTTGATAAGTGTCAGGAAGGCAAGGAGAAAGCAGGAGTTGCTGACCTTCCACCTTACAACAAAAACAAAAATCAATTAAAGCCCTTAAAAGTGAGAGTTAAGTAGTCTAATCGAGTCTCATGGTGTGCGACCTTGTATAATTAAATCGAAATTAAGTTAGTACAATGATATTCTCTTCACTCACCTTCAAATAAAGAAAAGAATCCACAACATGGCCCGGTCTTCTTGCAAGACCACAAATGATGGCATCGCCTTTTTGAGACAGTCCATTGAAGTATATGGCGTCTATCGCCTATAAATACAAAAGGAGTAGTAGTATAAGGAACCTATCTTAAATGCAATCTGAGTTCTGCATCACGATTTTGTGCAAGTCTAGGTTTTGCATGCAGGTGATATGAACAGTTTAAACAGCCATTGTGTAAAGGTACTTAGAAAAAGCTATTATGCTCATCTTAAAATTATTTAGGTACTTATTTTGTGGTAGAAAACCTTACATGTGGCATGTCTCCTAGAAAATACTTCTGTTCTAAATTAAGATCTTGACGGTGTATATGCGAAGTCCCGTCGGGACTCTTGCCGGTTTCCACAGCGAGTAAATGTCTTAAATGACTGACGAGCTGAAATAAAGTTAGTATTCAAATAATCACATTTATAGAATAAAAAACCGGCCAAGTGCTAGTCGAACTCGCGCACGAAGGGTTCCGTACCATTATCTAGTCAACATTAGACATAAAGTATTAAAACCTTTTTTTTTGTCGATCGAACGATCAAGCAAAAACCGAAAAAAAAATCACGCCTGTTGTATGGGAGTCCCCCTCGAATAATTATTTTATTTTAGTTTAATTATTTATTTTTAAAGTGAATATACAACGGAATATTCTGCAAATATTTTAAGTATCTACTGTTGCCATTAATGATATCGGGCCTAAAACAGAAAATAAATATCGTTCGTTGTATGGGAGCCCCATTTAAATATTTATTTTATTCTGTTTTTAGTATTTGTTGTTATAGCGGCTTCAGAAATACATCATCTGTGAAAATTTCAACTAGCTCTCACGGTTCATGGGGTACAGCCTGGTGACAGACAAATAGATAGTCGGACACATCCTGGTCTGTGGTCGGATATTGGAGTCTACCTAACTAGGGTCCCATTTTTACCCTTTGGGTACGGAACCCTAAAAACGAGGCGATATCTTAGGTCTAGTCTTTTTATGTGTGCTTACCTTATCCTACAACTAAATAAGGATTAAAAAAGATTGTGCTTAAGTTACTTTGAAAACTTAAATCGTGTAAATGCAGAAACATTTAGGTATCTATAAAAGTAAATACCTACTTAAACTGTTTCTATTTCACCCACCATTACACAAAGATACGAATAAGTTCACATTGATAATTACCAAATATTTATTAATAGATTGAGAAATAATATTTAATCTATAACAGGGTCATTGGGTAACTGATAAAATGTTATTGAGTAAGTCTCATCAATTCAAGGTAGACAAAACCTACATACCTACATAAGGTAGGCACAATGGTAATGAAAAGTGTAGTTACCAATTAAAATGAAAATAAACTGCTATCTTTTGCTACAGCAACATTTTATTTGAAAGTATTTTTAAAAGAGCTCTTAAAGAAAGAAAACGTAGCAAATAAACGCAGTGCTTGAAAGGTATTTGGGGGTATAAAATGCCGAAAACTATACCAAATTGCAAAAGTGAATTAAACGTTTTATTTTGCGTATAAGCGGGACTTTGTACCTTAGTATATACGAAGATACATTATAGCTTAAATACATAATATGTAATTGGTCTTTTACATACCTGTTTAAGTTTTAAATATAAAAACATAACGGCCAATTTGAACCAATAATTCTTATTTTTGTTTACTTGATAAACTCCAAAGATAGGTGGTTTATATTTGGCGTTAAAATATCTAAATGTCACAACAATAATAGTTGGAATTAGCACAGTGCCTAGAAAATCAAACATTTTAAAAATAATTTACACAAATTACTAATTAAAAGTGCAATCAGTGTCACTACTATCATATCACTGTCGCTAACCAAAATGAAATATTACTAATATATAGCTTATCAAGTCTTATCTTAATCACATTAAGACTACATAGTTTTCTATATAGTATCAATTGATTTTCGTATATCTACTTATACCTCTGTCTGGTACCAGTAACTACCATACAGGATATAAGTAGATGACTAACCTTATAACATGCCATATTATCTTTTAGTAAAGATATTAGATAAATGTGAACTTTATACCTAGCCCTACAATATATACTTAATTAATATTTAGGGTAGTTATAAGCGAAGTCCGGTGATGGAAAGGAAAATGAAAATATTTGCTTTTCTACGTAGAGAAATATGTACTTTAACCGTACTATAATTTACGTAAGCTAGGCCGAAGATTGCCGGTACAAAATAATAAAAAACTTAATAGTATATTAATACGTTTATTTAAGAAAAATTACCTAACAGCGAACACGATCCAATACCAGTTGGAATTCATTTCAAAATGTTTCATTCATATCTGTTCAGATGAAATCTTACGCAATTACTAATAGTGTCTTAAAATTTAATTTCAATTTCTACATGGTAGAATGTAGCGTGGCCATTGTATTATAGAACATATAATGTTATCAGACTCAAATTATATTTATTTGTTATTCGGCCGTAGCGAGGAGGTGTTTATGCACGCACTCTTCTTTGTTGATCAGATGCGTTGTTTTGTTGACGAGTTGCATCAAGCTATTCAAATTGTTGGACCACTCGTTGAGACGGTCTGACGCATCCATGTTAAGACTGAAACAAAATAAGGTATGAAAAACAACCGATCATGTTGAACATATACATTATGCATTTAAATAGCTGTTTCGTGCAACTGTTTCTGCACGGAATTTTGAAAAAAGATGTCCCTACTAACAGGAGAATAATATAGATGTTCAAATCACTCTGGAACTGTATTTTTAATGGAAAATTTACAAAATAAGAAAAAAAAACAGCGCGCCACCATCTTTGATTAAAATTGCACGGAGGGCTGACGAGATAAACCTTTTAAAAAAAAATTAAATGTACGTTTCATGTTCGAAAACGAAAATGGACTTTAGCGGACGTCGTACGGCGCTCAAGACTTTGACGGCACTACTCATAGGATCTAGGAACTATCTAGGAACATAATCAAGACACAAGAATAAACTTCCACATTCGCTTTACCTCATTTAGAACCTAGTAAAAACAGATAAAAAGTCATGCATATTTCCTAACGTCATATTGGCAGAGCATTAGTCACCTGAAGTGCACAACGCCGGCGGGGCGGTCAATCTTGGCGCGCACCACCGCGCTCACCACCAGCTGGCTGAGCGCCTCCTCCGTCTCCGCCTCGCTCAGCCCCAGCAGCTGGCTCATGCGCTTCATCGTGATGCGCGTGTAGTACATCGACATGATGCGGATGTTCTGCATAAGAGATGTCGTATTTATATATTTATGTATTGGTCTTAGATTAATATCGCTTAATAAGCGCTAATACAGCTTATAACGTATGGTGGCTTCATTCAAACGGTTATTGCCAAATTTGGACCGTCCGTCTTGTCCGCATTTGCCACAACGCATTCGTATTTAGACTCTGACGAACCCGACGATGCCAGAATCGAACTTATATAAGTAGTATGTAGGAACGAAACTGCAGGTAACATACAGCTATTTCCTGAATTGAATTTTGATAGAAGTTGACAGCATAACTAGACACATTCTGAATAAAATGTCGCAAGTGAAATGAAACTAAGAGCGTCTGACCGCCCACCAATGGACATCAGGTCAGTCCACTACAATATATGTACATAATTGAACTACATACAACTGTGTCAAATCAAAATAACGCCATGTGCTTTACGCATTTTCTTCTAATATCAAAAAGCGACATTACCTAAATTCTAAATAACTTAATTATTTTAACAAACTTACATGTTCTACAACTCTATTCTTGAGGTCGTTCCAGCGTTCCTGTCCCTTCTCGTCAGTGGAGTCGAAGTAGGGGGTCGCGCGTAACATCTTCTCGTACATTGAGCATAAAGTGTTCCATCTAATGATCTCAGGGTTGATGAACAATCCTAGTAATTGTCTGTAAATGAAAAGAATATTATTAAGATGTATGTGTATTGCATATATGAGTACTAGCTGACCCGGTGAACTTCTTTCCGCCTAACAGTCAATTAGGAGATACATAATCGGGCTTTGCTCTTGAAAACTGGTAATTTTTTTTGTTGATGAATATCATCTATACTTATAATAAATCTGTAGAGAGGTCAATTCTGTACATGAAATATATTTTCAAAATAACTATCAGGGGGTGATTAGTGATCGATACTGATGCCAAAAATGCAATCAGTAAAATTTTTGTCTGTCTGTTTGTATGTTCCTTATAGAAACAAAAACTACTCGACGGATTTTAACGAAACTTGGTACAATTATTCTTCATACTCCTGGGCAGGTTATAGTATACTTTTCATCACGCTACAATCAATAGGAGCAGAGCAGTGAAGGGAAATGTTGGGAAAACGGGAGAAGTTACTCCATTTTTTAAGCTTCCGTCGCGTGTGCATCCTTAATGGTTAAAGTTATATAGAAATCATGTATGACGGAAATAGTCTTTATAATACTAACCATAAACGCGGGTGACACCGCTGGCACAGCTAGTATTTTAATATTTATTATCTTATTCCAGACAAAGACAAATCAAAAGACACACAAAAATCATAAAATTGTTCAGGCGTTCTTGAGGTATAAATGGTGTAACTATCATGAAAGAAATATCTAATAGTTGTATTGTCATCACAGGGCGTAGCGTCTGGATTGTGCCATCTGGTGGGAATACCATTTTCGAAAACCATCATTGCTGTAGTCAGTCACACAATGGTAAAGGAAACAGAAAGTAGGTAGGAGTATAGAACATTCTATAGACAGATTTTGTCAGTAAAACTCACTTATATTCCGGCAGCTTATCCAGGTCCTTATCCTCGTTAAGTCTATGTGTTAGATCAGCCTGCTCGTTGTCGTACGGAGCCAGAATAAGGAAGACTACGCTCCCGACGAGCGCGTCGGCTCCCGCCGCCTGGCCCAGCGCGCGGAAGTGTCTGCACACGGCGAGGTACTGGCCGTTGTGTTGGTCTACTGCAATCATGAGCCGATAGAACTTCTCTTTCAGCTCCTGGAAAGGCACAAAATGTTAGATAATCGTCTTTGTTGAAAATAAAATATAACTAAATGTGAAGGAATATTCCTTTATAAAGGAGCATCCATTAATAAGCTATTTTACTCAAACATTTTTTATAGTCCATTATTGAGATTACAAAAAATATGGCTTAGGTATTTTTTCTTTTGTTTAGCAAACCAAAACTATGATGTAGCGCGACAAAGAACCGCGTGACGTAATAAACGCCTGTAAAATTTAACCGTCTAAATGACGTAAAGCGTAAGATAAAGATAAAAATATTAAATAAATAAAAAATACATGTTCAATATTTTTGAATAATCTAACTTACGGTCCATATAAAATTATTGAGTAAACTAGCCTATTATATGAGGTAATTTAGACGCTTTTTTTAACACCTTTTACTCCATAGTGAGATAGATATTAAGCGAACTTTCAGGAAACAATAAAATAGAAAAAAAATATTACAATATGCTTTTACCAGGGTATTTTCCTCTTCAAAGAATTTAGTGTTAATCTTCTTGGAAATGATTTGTGTGCGAATGTAATCTTTAATTGCCAGACACAGCCTCATTTGTTCCAAAATCAGTTCAACTTTTTCACGTTTGTCCATTGAACCATAAGTTTCCACCTGAAGCTCTTGAATTATCTTAGCAGCTTCTGTGATGTTATTTTCTTCTTCACGGATCTTAGCCAAGATGTGAGTCAGCCTTGCTCTTTCCACTTCAACGTAAATCTTACCCTCTGTTATGGAGCGCAATGTTTCAATGAGTTTAATCTTAGTCTCCTTGTCTGGGGTTTTGTCAACATAAGAGTAACATTCTTGTACCATTTTTACTACTGCCTGCTTCAGCTGTGACCTGTAACATTAGATAATGTCATTGTTTGACTGGGAGAGTAAGTATTTCTTTAATATGTTGTTAACACCATAATGGAAATCACAAACCACACTTAAAGACATTGACAGTCAAGAGGTTAAAAACAAAAAATCAATCACACTTCAGCTGTTCATAAAATTATGTCGAACGGTGCATTTAAACTGCATTTGGAAGAATTCTATCGTAATTTTCAAATATGGACTACCTAACAAGCTGAAAAATTATCTGAATGAGTAAGATATTAATAGGGATAATGACTGCATTAAAAAACTATAATTCTATTTATCAAATAAACAAAAAATCACAAAGATAAAGAGCATCAAAGTTTTGGAGTGGGGGATTGCGATGTCACTATTTTGTAAAAAATTTACAACTTTAATGCACTGTATCTTTGTCAATGTTTGTTTGACAAATAAATAAAAAAATATATGTTAAATATTTTTTGATAATCTAACTGACGGACTAATTAGAACAACGCTTCAACTAATAAACATTGGCAATTAAAAAAATAATCACCTCCTCTTTGACAGAAGAACAATATGGTCATTCAGTGCAGACCAATTCTTAGCCTCAAAGCAAATTTGCACTACTGTTACCAAAATTCTCGCAGTAGATGCCATGTCAGCACCCTAGAATAAGAAAAATATAACAGTTATAAATATAAATAGCTAGTTTGGTATTACCAACTAGTAGGAATAAAATATGAGAATTGAGTTCATAAATATATTTTGGTATTTGTTTGCATATATATACTTATAAGTATAGAAGGAGAGGTCGACCAAAAGCGAGTTGGAAAGATAAAATAGAGACCATTGGAACAAGAATATGTGTGGCAGTCTCTGGAGGAGGCCTTTACCCGAAAATGGGTCCAGACCGCAGGCATATCAAACTAAAATATATATATCTATACTATAAATGTTTTTATTTTTTTAATGATTCATTCTAGTGTACATGTCAATGGAATAATAAAGGCATTTTTATTTTATTTACTTATTGTATGTTTGAATATATATATGGTCATAGCAATGATTTTAAATTTGTGCCATGTAACTCAAAAAAAGCAACTACGAATAAGCAATATTAAAATCTATACGAATAATATGCAATAGATCAATGAAAATGAGTCTCTTTCTAATGTACAAAATGTTTATTTTTATAATTCTCTATACAATTAAAAATAATACTTATAGTCTCAGATTACAGAACAAAAGGCAGATAGACCCGTCACAGGCACGAAAGTGCGGCCGGCAAAGCAAATACAAAATCGAAAGCAAATACAAACTCAAGACAGTTCAAAACAAAGCGTTGCGTTGACAGTACGTCACATCTGTGTTTTAAATTAAGTTTTAAAAATGCCATCTTGTGTGTTTAAACATTTTAAAAATTGTTCCCAAAAAAATATTATATTTCCGTGTTATTTGTTTCTCATTACTTGGAACACAAAACTTCAATGAAATTTGGGTAGTGTTGCTAGGTTACATTGAAATATTTTCCTTGAAGTAAGGTTATATGCAAATACTCGTAATCTACACTATTATTATAAAGATGAAAAATTATTTGTATGTAACTAATAAACTACTAGGTATTTATTTTATACCCTTATTCCCACGAACGGGAACTACACGAGTGAAACTGCAGGGTGCTGCTAGTATGAGTCTCATTTATAGATGCCAAAAGGCAATAATTCAAGAAATTGGTGCAAAATAAAGGCTGCGAAGATTGCATGTTATGTATGTTGAATATAATTACAAAGTTTTATATTTCAAAAATTAAATTTTAAATATTCATTTTAATGTAAAATATAAATAATTAAATACATGTTACAATACCAACCGATATTATACTACTCACGCATTAAACACAAAAACAGTGGAACTTTTTTTATTACCCTGGCAAACTTACATGCACACTAGGATACAATGTTCCTACAGTGTGTCACGCACTCATAGCTTAATTCTTGCCTCACATATTTGTTCCGAGCGGTCCATCCGCCTTTACACAATTAATTTTAAGCCATAATAAATACGAATTTATAGCAATACATTTTGATGGAAAGATATATTTTGTTGAAATATAAAATTACCGTTCTAGTTTGCTTCTCAAGAGCCAATAACTGATCTATGGCCTCTTGGACTTTTCCCTTTGCTGCCCATGACTTCCATAGTGGGATTTTCTCATCACACGTAGCACTATAGTCAACCTGAAAATACATAGATTTTAAACATTAATGCTAGCATTCCAATAGTTAAATACTTATCCAAGTTATTGTTTACAATGACGAAGCACATACACAAGTACAAATTACAAGTAGATAACACAATAGTTATTTGTGTTGGTTATATTTTTTTACAGGAATTGATTCGAAGACTAAAGTTTAAATTAGGTTAGAAAGTAAAGTGAGTTATTGTAAGTAAAAGTATTATGTACTTACTTCCATCTTAATAATCTTTCCACTGGCATCGAGGCCTCCAATATCACCGTTTGTAGTCATTGTAAGAGAAAAATCCTGTAAAATAAATGCAAATATTTTACTTGAATACCTGGAAGGAAAGGGAAGGAAACTCATGATATTTGGGCACAAAACAAAAAACATATGTAATTATCAGACTCCCCATATAATAAAATGTTCATGAAGCTATCCTACCTTACTCTTTTTATTAAAAATACACAAATAATTCTCACTATTTTCAACTCAAAATAAATGCAAGCTCATTTGAAATGACAGCGCAACAATTTATTGAATGAATGACTCGTCATAATGACAGCAAGAAAGTAGCACAGACAGCGTTCCATCTGGTTTGTCAAAATCATTTTTACCAAACGCTCCACTAACAGTGCCTACCCAAAAATGTCGCTTGCTTTTTATTTTTATACTATCATGTACATGTTAATGTACATAAGATTTCTTGTATTTTTTTTTTTAATTTTCATTTAATGAATTGACTCAATACATAAAATTGCGGACCTTATGTTAAACATAAGACTTAGTCAATAATAAAAGTTATATTTTTCGTTATTCTCGTTGAATTTTTGATATTTAATATGGACACTATACTTGTCGAATTTAAAAAGGCTTCATGCGACAATAGGAACGCACTTGAAAACTGGAACATTATTTTGACTCAATTTACGCCAATCGGAGTCTTTTGTAGTCATTAATCGTTCACTCAGTAATTTTGATTGGTTGCTAAAATTAGATCGGGTATCACCACTATTCCGGAAGGTGCTATCGACTTCTAGTTCATTCGTTCATTCCATTTAGGTTCGATTTGTTGTATTTTCTACCCTGACTGTGTGTGTGTGAATGAGATGGTGGTTATGTGCTGGTTATGGCGTAGAAAGTGTTGATTGATTTTAGTTTTTACATTTTGTAATATAATTGTTTTTCTTTTTATGACGCAAATCTCATCAGATTTAAGCATTTTATGTATAAAACATCAATCTAGGGCTCGCTTCTACGCGTGTGATGTGTGTCGTGGCTACACATTGGTAGCCTAGTTTTTCTTTGTTTTGTGGAACATATGCTGAATACGTTTTGTATTAGTTGTAAATAATCTATTGTTGTGCAAAATGAATTCAAATATGAGCTATGAAGTTAAAGAAAACAGTAGTAAGGGAACCAGAAGTCACTCTGCTCAAGGTCTACCCAGTACGAGTACTATTCCTAGTCCAGCTATGAAAATACCATTGCCTCCTCGTTTATGGTTAACAGGTAAAACTTGCCTAATTATCTACTCGCCATTGAAATTGATTTCTATATAACGTGTGGATTGTTATGTTTTTATATAAACAATTTGTCGTACAACACAAATTCGTGACGAATGTTATAATCAGTAGTCCGCAACTTGCTAAGCAAAAGTTGATCTTTTTATCAGCAACATATTGCTGGCTTTATGTAAATGATTGCCTAGCTAGGTATTGACCGTGTTTATTGATTGTTTTTATCTTGAAAAACAATACTATCATGTTGATGTAAGTAGGTACCTATCTACTTGTCACAGGTATATCAATTAAATTTCAAATAGCAGTTGAAATTTCCATAATATTATTCTAATACTTATGTTTTATTGAATTGAAATATTAATTTATGTATTTTTTTTTAACATTACTAACTACTAAGTTAGTTTGTTTCAAATGTAATTCAAATTCCAAGATTAACATGCAACCTCTATAAAGCAAGAATATTGTGGTATTTATTTTGCTAATCATACTGAATACGTAGCAGTAAAATGCTGGTTTATGATAATTCTGTTTTTTTTGAGAAGCAGTTATATTAAGTACATTTACAAATCAAATTTTAGATGCATGTTCATTACTTAGACACAATTTCTGGTTTCTTTAAAATACCATTTTCACAATTAGGATTAAAATTCCAACACAAAAATATGCAGTATGATGGAAATAGTTAATTTGGTATTTATATAGCTATTTCACATGTAAGAGGACAATAATATACATGTTAAAAAAAACATTGCTTATGTTCACAAAACCATATTATGGTAAAAAAATCGGTTTAGTCCATCAGTTAGATTATAAAAAATATTTAATATATATTTTTTCATTTCTTTGTCAAACAAACGCTGGCGAACATACAGCGGATTTAAATTGCGTATGACATTACACATAGGTACAATGATTACTTACAAGTGACGCCACAAGCTGCCACATCCAACGTTGATGCTCTTTATCTTTGTATTTTTTTGTTACATTGATAAAGCAAAAAATATATGTCTTGTATTTTTGTATAATCTCAACTAACTGATGGATTAAATAGAATGATAGTTTTTTGACCCTGTATTTGTCCCCTATTGGCTAAGATACTACATAATACCTATACTTGAAATAAATGCTACACATGTTTCATTACCCTGCCCTTTCTATCCTATAACTTTATTATTACATTTTCCTTACTTTGTTGTTTTTTAATTTTAGATGTAGAAGATGAATCATCAGACGAGATGGGAGGCAGCTCAAGGGACGATTGTTTAACAAACATTGAAAGGCCTCGAGTGAGGTCAAGGTTCCGTCATCACAAACAACGGACAGTAGTTAATATACCCATTGGTATATTTTGGGATATTGAAAACTGTCAGGTAATTTTATAGTAAACAGATGGTGCTGCCAAAATACTTGAAAACATTGCCAAACATTGAGTCTAGAGGTGGTCCTAAACTATTACTGAAATCATAGTTTTCAAAGTAAACAAAAGTATGGGATGGCTAATTTATGTGTTTTTGGTCTACCATCGTAATAATTACATGGATTTTGGTTTCACCTATACGGCGGTTACACATTATTGTGTTTCTATGTACCATTGGTAGCTGTAATCATTTCATATAATGTAACCATGTTAAATAAAATGATATGGTGCATGTATGTCTATGGAAAATCGGTAAATATTAATGTTTGATTCATATAAATGCGACAAATTATGTGTTGCTGTTTGTTGTAATATGTTAACAGTATTATGTAAACTTTTTGCCAACAGGTGCCTCGTGGTTGTTCAGCCATAGACGTAGTAGTGGCTATCCGGAATAAGTTCCTAATGGGGAGGAGGGAGGCTGACTTTGTGGTGGTTTGTGATGTTCGAAAGGAAGCTGCATTTAGACTACAAGAACTTAATGATGCTCAAGTATGTACCTAGATTTTAATACACTTAAATTTCTATGTACGCAAAAAGCAATTACAGGGAACAGTGAAACGGTTAATATTCTGCAGCCATAGAAGTTTAGCAACCTCTGCCATAAAAGATATTTATGCCTACCTTGGTAGTTAAATTCACCTGTTCAGGAAAGTGGCAGTGTTAAATTAATTCACTACCTTTTAGGTAAGCCTGATTCATGTGTGTGGAACTCAGAAGAATGCAGCAGACGAGAAGTTGAGACAATGTATGCGAAGGTTTGGGGAGCTTCACACAGCACCTGCCGCATTACTATTGATCTCGGGGGACATCAACTTTGCAGCTGATTTGAGCGACTTTAGACACAGGTAATTAATGTCTAACTTATTAAATGTTATTGTAGTTTCGATCATTGCTTAATTTTACACAGGTTTAATTAATCTTGGTGCTATTGCACTGTTTATCTGTGTATGTTGGTACATAAAGATAATTCTTTGATATTCTTGTTAATCGTCTCAAGGACATGTATAATGAGCCAAATTTATAAGTTTTATGAATATTATTATGAATTTTTACCTTATTATTATATACATACCTCATAGTAATATGTTTTGTATGCAACTGCTAACCTTTAATCATTTAAGTTGACATATTTCTGAATATAATATTGATTATGATTGCTTATTAACAGATTGGTTTTCTAAAAGTTTTATACAGCTTTGAAAACCAATCTGGACATCCCTTATTCTCCATTGTTTCTATGTATTATCCTAATCCTATGTTACTAATATAGGATTTGTTATAGATTTGCTGTGTGATTAGTGAAATAGTATATATTTAATGCTACTCTAGTGAATTTAAATATTGTCTCGTCTTGAGTCATTCAATATTTAATATATTTATATGTATATCAGGAAAAATATGGAAGTGATATTGGTGCATAAACAGAATACATCACCAGCCTTAATCGCGTGTGCCTCGTCCCATTACTGTTACAATGAATTGACTGCGCATCTACCGAGGAATCCGAAGGTATAACCACCACTGGTTGAGTGTTTTTTTGTGTAACTTAAACTATGTGGCTATATAATATATTAATTATGTATATATTAGTCTATGAAAATATTTGTTTATTTTCTACATTTACTGAAAGATTGCAGTTGTTAAAAAAGCTTTGTTGGAAACATTATTGATGTGATAATAAGTATCTTAGGTTTACCATATTAATATTAGACTAAAAGATAAGAAAGAAAGCTATTTAAAAGTAAGTTATTTATAGAAAAAGTACATAATATGAAATATGTTTGTAGCTGTTTAGAATAAGATAAATAATGTAGATTAATTTTCTATAAATAAGTAAGTATGTATAAAGTATGTATTTACAAATACCCTTTAGACAAATAGTAAGTCGATTATAGGGCTATTGGATAGTTCATAAACAGCAAAGAAACAAAAGGATAATCTATATACTACTTAATACTTTGCTGATTTGAAAATGTTGAGTACAATACTACATTCCATTAGTTACTGCTGATGAAATGAATTACTCAATCGACATTATAAAATTATTCGTTTTAATATATTTGGGTCTGTTCCTTTTGTTGAATCATGTTTCACAGGGCGTGGTATAGACGTGCTTGCGAAACTCTGTGTTTACTTCTTCATTATATCTTTCTTTTAAAATAAGGCCTTATCCCCACTATAATTCCATTTACAGTTAGTTCTTGGTTAGTCTACTAAAACATTATCAAGTATGAAATATATATGTTTATAAGATCCATAAGAGTCATCAATCCCATTCTAGTCACAATTAATCTCGGAAGATATTTTGTATAAAATGAATGTTCACACTTTACCAGACTGAGATCGAACTGTGAACGAAATTGTAGCTAGGATCGGCCCTAATGGTATCTATAGAAAAAATAACCTGTGAATGGAATGTCTTCGCAACAGATAAGCCAGACGGAGGAGGAGGAGGAGCCGACCTGCGAGATGGAGGTGGCGAACCTCCCGATCGACCAGCCGCCCGAGCGGGTCTCCCGCCGGCTCCGGAGGCTGGCCGACAACTGCGGTGGGAAGGTGCTGAGGGTGACGGCGCAGACCGCCATGCTGAGGTTTCCTACCCCGGATCATGCTTCTCGGTGAGTGATATTTTTTTTTATGTCCTATCACAACATCAAATACATTGATCTAGTTCTGAGCTAAGTAGTTTGACACATGCATTGCCTTCGACTCGCCCAGAAAGTTAGCGTAAACCTTATTTACGCAAACTCTGGCCTCTTTCAGGCCGTCTTTAATGTATTGGAGGCTTTGGGCACGCGAAAATTATAGATTTTTCGGTAATTAAATATCTGTGATCCATTGAAACTCCTAGACTGCAGGATCCAGTCCCTAAAAGGCTCCTAAGCGTAGCACATGCCCTGGGCACATGCCCATGCCCATTGGCACTTCCAGCACATGCTGGAAGTGCCAAGTATAACTAAAGCGACCGCCGTAAATGTAGGTGGCATTGCGGCATCCATGTGATAATGGTATGGTTAGGTGGATATATGGTTTCGATCAACAATATTCAACCTTTATTGTCTGTAGGCTATTTAAATTTGTATACTATATATAATTGTATAATAATTAATAGATAAATCATAATTCTTTAATTCATTATTTTCATAATAGATATTATGAAAATAACTTAACCACAATATATTTAGATAATAAGTGCAGACTTATTATCTAAATATATTGTGGTTAAGTTTTAATAACAATATGTGTAAGTAGGTAAGCATTCAAAACGTATCACACATATAGCATATGTTTTTGATAAGTACACATTTTAAAATTTCGCATGCTTACTTACCCTTGCTAAGTTGAAGAAACTATTTTTACAGCTTCCTTTGTTAAGTGTCTCATCTGACCCATCATTCCTATTGACTAAAGGTTATATATATTATGTTGATTGCAATCATATATTCAGAATTTACATCTTTATCGAAGAATATGGTTCAGGTCTTATCTTATGTTTTGAATGGAATAACCTTTCTTACTTATAATATCGAATAACAGACCTACCTTGTTATTGTTGTAAAATATAAGCTTATTATAATCAAAGAAAACAGTATAACATTACTAAATAATTTATTAATGTCAAGTGGTCTATTACAATTCATAATGATGTATATGTAATAAACATTCAATTGCTGTCACCAATCGAAATAAGTTTATTAAACTTTCATTGTAAAAGAAATTGATGATAAAGATGCATTTTTATAAATAGAGATTTAAACAAAGGATCACCGAATGAACCGATCATTGATACAGTTATTGCTTTAATTTTGTTACGTCATTCTTATTATCTCGTTATCACTTCAATGTGGTATCAGACCACATTTATCTGTGACGTCACATAACAAAAATAAATTGCGCGTCTGATAGTACTTTCCGATTGACAACTTTCACAAAATATTAGGCTTGGTTTGTTTTCACCAATTCAATAATTAGTAATTTCATGTTTGAAATAAAAGCTTACGTACATTATTTCTGTGTTAAATATTAAATCGACGAATTCGACCAATTTTTATGCTAAAATCTCCGTACTTCGATGGTTTATGTGTAAATTATTTTTTAAAGAAAATCTGTTCAAAGTAAAGTTTCCAAGATGTCAACTTACATCAATAGATTAAAGTCGTGATCGCTCACCTGTAAAATTGCTGAGAATAACGGCACATAATTTGTATGATCGACCCAATGAACATTCAGCTTTTCGGTGCTTAGCCTTGAGGAATGTAAGAGACTTTAGGAATAAAATTTACGTGTATAAGAAATTATTATAACTAGATTTCAGGATTTCTCAATTTCAATTTGTATGACTGATGGTAGATTTTAAGGTTTTAGCCAAGTAAAATACTGCTGCCTTCTCAATACCGCGTCTCTCTCCTCTCATTGCTTTTAACTAGGATTTTTACCACTTTCCAAACATACTATTTAAGTTGAAACAATTTAGTATACCTTGAGAAAAGCAATTCAATCATCATCATCTTCCTAGCGTTATGTCCCGTGCTTAGAAGGGGTCCGCTTAAGACCATAATCCAGGTTTTAAAGTAATTAAATCTTCGCAACAATTGCTAAACGAAAAAAAATTGTTAATTAAGAGGGTATCCACACACGCCCTCTGTTCAAAGAAATCCGTTAGTTACTCAAAAGTTTTGTTTATACCCCCTTTTGAATCATTTTTACATGGTCATATATTCATCCTCGAAGCGTTCATTGCATCGCCAGGCACAAGCAAGGACACATACATCTAAAAAACATTTATATTTAAAGTTTAAATAGAGTAACGGTTTTTATTTATATAATCTTCGCTGTGTAGATTTTAAACTTAATGGTATTTAAAAAGTCAAGCAATTTGATTACTTACCATGCTGCTATCGGGGTGAGTTGTTATTTTGTATTTTACGTTTTATCCTAATATTATTATAAATTAAATCAAAATATCTCGACGGTGTAAGAATTTGCGCGAAGTACATTATAAGATACATACAATCGCGTAATTTGATGTTTGTCCGCTAGTTTATATAATAATCTATTTAGTATATAAATGTTCAATGTTCTGTAACAAAATCCTTTATAACGCTTGATATTGGCTATAGTTTCACGTATTGACTGCCAAATTTCCTTAACAGATAGATATTTTACTTACTTTTTGTATATGTCTGTATTGCGAAAATAAAATGGAAAATATAGGCGTTTATTTATAAAATAATACAATCGTTAACAAAATTACAATGAACTAGCTCCTTTTATACGGGTAATTTGATTTGCAAGTCAGACTGACGACACGAAACAGCTGTTCGGGTATGAGTCATACCCCGTAACAGTTAAGATTCAAATTTGTATTTCCACATTCGCAAATTCAGTGGTAACTGCTGGTAGTTTTATGCAATTTTATTTTAGATTTTAACATTTAGGATTAGATAACGTTGGGAAATAGGTACATATTTTGTACTTTTTACTTCTTTTAGTGGAAGTATTTCTTCACGAATTATTTTAGATTAGATACAATTTAGTGTAATTGCAACTTTTTATACAATACTTGCAATACAAAATTATTGTTGATTCGGCACGCGCTTAGGCTTGAAAGATTGCATATGATGCAATCATAATATTGGTCGAAATATTTAATAGCTAAATTTCGCTCACCTGTTTATTCATTCTTAACTTTCGATGTCTTTTTTAACCAATTTCTATATTTATTATTCCAAAAGGACATTATTATATCTATAATAGATACTATTTGTGACCGCGACTGCTCTCGCCGGATTTGATCTTATAGAGTCCATTGAGTGTTCCGCTGGACCCATTTACTATTTCAGGGTTAAAATAGATAATCATATGCATATGATAGCCTCTATCGTATAACAATCGTTTAACTAGGTGTGATAACTTTGACTGTGTGTGTGTGTGTGTGTGTGTGTGTGTGTGTGTATGTTGTCAGTCACGTTAACTCGAATCCGTAACTTTGATTCATTCTTGCTGGTTAACTCCCTAACGCGCGATATAAATATCAATGTAGAGTAATTTATTCACACGTCCTGTGTATGCAAATGCTCAATTTGTTGGTTGGGTTTAGTCGTCTATGCCCATAAGGGCTTTCTTGTAAGTAACTATGATAAACAAGTGAAATGGGTAATTTTTTTTTTTCTAAAAAAAAAATGGTCTAATATAGGGTTTCTATATGCCTTTGTTTTTACGTGTGTGCTTGTCTAAAGCAAAAGGTCAATAGTTTATTTTGTTTTGAAAGATAATTCCAAAAATAGCAACCATTTAATAAAAATAACTATTTATAACAAGATCTTTTCAAAAATTCAATACGGTCACATAAAGCAAATACCTATTTGCTATCATTATATTTTGCCTATTATTTATTTGTAACATCATTGTCATTATCATCCTCCTATCGTTATGCTCCGCGTTTAGTCGGGGTCCCTTATATTTGTAACATTATTGTATGTGTGTTATTACTCGTTTATTAGGCTGTATACAGCTGCCTTTACGTCGACCGCTACCATACTATGACTCTATCGAATTTGTATCTTTATAGTGTCGTAGTTACCTATGTCGTAATCTCTTTAGAAAGCCATGCCTTAGACCAGCTATACTCAATGTGTGTTCCGCGGAACCCTGGGGTTCCTCGAAGCCTTTCTGGGGGTTCCACGAAAATTGGTACTGATCATAAATATCATAACTCCTGGGGGAAAATCCGTTAAAAGTAGATTATTACACCCTCCCCCCCCCCCCCCCCGCACAGCCGCCCGCGCTGTTATAGGGTCCCGTCAAATACTCCGCTTCCTAAAAGGGTTCCATAGCATAAAAAGTTTGAGAAGCACTGCCTTAGACTAACTTTCGGGTCAAAGGGTGTGTATGGTAATCTAGGAATAGAACAGATCATATGCCAAAGGTCAGCCAACTTAGCCGTATACGCGTAATAGTCAAAATCTCTCAATAATGATACTTTCACTTACGATATTGAGTAGACACCATGCACAAATAAAGAGATTGTTTATTTTAAATTATTTTATTCTTTGAAAATCAGTATCACACACGTGTCATCATAACAATGCTAATGTGATTGAAGCGTTACGTTTCGATAGTTCATAAAAAGTAGGTCAAAGATAAGTGTATCTAATACCCTATTAAAGGTAGTTGTCTTATTGAAAAAGGCCGATTGTCATTTATCTTTAAATATAAACATGTACCTAAAGTATAATCTTGAATTATGTTTACTACTTGACCTAATGCATACATATTAATAGGATATTTTCCTATAGCACTTTATACCTACAGAAATCTGTTAAATGGGTTCAACTTAATATTAAAATACCGAATATCATGTTTTAAAAATTAATTTGACAATCTGTAATAAATACATTTTAAAAAGGTACAAATAGTGCGTAATCGAAAAATACCGTTTACGTCATTACGTCTGATAATCGACATTATTTCAACATAATTTCCCAATATTCTCTCCTGAGTTTAACATAATGTAAGTTTTATCTACCAAACCGATCCGAATATGACGTCATTTACTATAGGTACCATAGTCAGTGGCGTAACTATACCGTTCGAGGCCCGTGGCAAATTCATCGGATGCTGGGATTCTCCTCTGACCGGAGGGCCCCAACTGGCGGGGGGCCCGTGGCATTTTGCCGACTTGCCTACTGGGTGGCAAGTCGGCAAAATGCCGACTTACGCCACTGACTATAGTAGTCTATGCAAACTGAAACGTCAACTCGTAGCGATTAAGCGGGAAGATTTATACGAGTTGTGTTAAAATAATGTCCTTTTATCTTTAAATGAGACTATTTTGCTTACAAAAAAGACTTTTTATGTTAATTTTGTGCCTACCTACCTATATTATGAAAGTGGTTTCAACATTTTGTAAAATACCCTATTCATCTGGCGTAATATGTTAACAAGTCGACTAACCTCGCGTGTCTTGTTGGTGCAAGTTGTTTCTAACGGAACGTAACTTCGTTCCGGGGCATGGGCAATTAGTCAGGCCTGCGCACGGGCAACGGTTGAAAGGTTCTCGTTTGCTAAAACGACACGGTTGTAGGTAGGTGGGTAGGTACGTCCTTTGTTGCGGATCGAGTTGTTGAAAAAAAAGTACGATCTGGGAGATGAGATAAGAATGTTGACAAACCTTTTATAATTAAAATTGCAAAATAGATGAACGGTTCGCTTGATTAGATACCTGGGCTATGCAACCATAGGCAATATACAAAACTGCTAGGGGCAAATGTTAGTGTGCTGAACATGGTAATTTGTAGGTACTCGAGCTATTAATGTTTATACATATACATAATTATGTATGTCTTTCTGTTGCCTCGTTGGCATCAATTGACGTTAAGCGTTAATTATACATTGACAAGCGATTTTCAAGTAAGTAAACGAGATAATTGATTAAAAAAAAACATAAGTACGTGTTTGTTTCTTATTTACATACATATTACAAGATAAGGTTTGACATTTTAGTTTCAAACACTTTATTCAAAGTCAAAGTCAAAGTCAAAATATTCTTTATTTATATAGGTTTCAAAGAAACACTTATAAATCGTCAAATACAGGTAAAGCCACAGCTATATGATTCTACCACCGGTTCGGAATGTTGTATCTACCGAGAAGAATCCGGCAAGAAACTCGGTAGTTACTCTTTTCAATACAATTTATACAAGGTGTATGAATCATAATTAATTTTGAACCACGTTTTAGTGTGGGCCTGTCGTAGAGTATCAAAATAAAAATATATAAATTACAACCAAAAACTTGACCCGACCAGAGCAGACCAGTCCCCAAGGGCGGCACCTGTTCCCAAGCATGACGTATGTGTCAGCCATCGCTTCACTCAACCATATGTTAGGGAATGTAACGACCCGCCACATAGCGCCACCACCCCAGAAACTTTTTAGTGAGCATGACTACTCAGGTTAGTCAGAGAATAATAAAAATGAATTGTAACAAGCCAACTATAAAACACCGCTCAAAGGTTTTTAAACAATGTCATATAATTAAAATTCAATGAATGAATTATTATAACTGTGCTATGTCATAATTAATTTCATAAAAAGGCGAATTTAATACAAAAAAAAATACAATTAGTATTTTTAGAACTCAATAATAATGATTAATAATTTGTAAACCATCGGTTTTTGTCATTGAAAAAATCTTCAACCTTATAGTAACCTTTTTGCATGAGATTTTTTTTAATGCACCGCTTAAACTTGTGCATAGGTAGGTTAACAACATCATGTGGCAGCAAATTAAACATCTTTATACCTTGTCCCACAAATGAATTACTAATTTTACTTAACCTTAGATTTGGGACAGCCAGTTTATGCTTGTTTCTAGTATTAATGTTATGACTATCCGCTTTTTTAGGGATAGAATGCATGTTTTTAAATACATATAATAAACAGTCAAGAATGTATTGAGATGCCACAGTAAGTATGTTGATTTCCTTAAATAACTCTTTTAGGGAGTCGCGAGGTCTAAGTTGGTATATAGACCTAATTGCCCTTTTTTGCAGTATAAAAATTGTCTGGATATCAGCTGCGGATCCCCATAAAAGCAGACCGTAGGACATAATGCTATGAAAATAGCTAAAATAAACTAGTCTAGCCGTCTCTACATCAGTAAGATTTCTTATCTTCCTAACCGCATACGCAGCTGAGCTAAGTCTTCGTGCCAGGTTTAAAACATGGGGAGACCATTGTAATTTTGAGTCTAGAGTGATGCCCAGAAATGTAGTTTGATTAGCGACATCAATGGACTCATCGTTCATTATAATTGTAATACTAGCTTGCCTCACATTTGGCATTGAGAACTTTACACATTTAGTTTTCTTTGCATTAAGTAATAAGTTAGTGGATGAAAACCAATGGAGCACCTGATTGAGAGCATTATTTACGTCGTCAAAATTATTTTTTTGTCTATCAATTTTAAAAATTAAGGATGTATCATCAGCAAATAATACGATCTCGCACAAGTCTCTAGTAAAGAAAGGAAGGTCATTAATATAAATTAAAAAGAGCAAGGGCCCTAATATAGACCCCTGGGGCACTCCCATAAGTAAGGGTACACCTAAGGAAGTTGTACCATTAACGTGTACTTTCTGAGTTCTATCAGTTAAAAATGATTTAATTAGACTAAGTGAATTGTCTGAGAGACCATAATGTCGTAGTTTCATTAGCAGCGTTTGATGATCAACACAATCAAACGCTTTAGACAAATCGCAAAAGACACCTATTGCATCCTGCTTTTTCATCCATGCATCAAACACATGTTTGATAAGAGCTACACCCGCATCAGTAGTAGATTTGCCTTTAGTAAATCCAAACTGATTATTGTGCAATAGATTATTAATTTTAAAGTGAATAACTATTTGATTAAGTACTTTTTCAAAAATCTTACTAAGCGCTGGTAATATTGAAATAGGTCTGAAATTAGATGGGTCACTTTTGTCACCTGATTTAAATAGAGGAATAATTTTACTAATCTTCATTCGAGTAGGAAAAGTGCCTTCATCAACGCATTTATTAAATATAATGGATAAAAGAGGGGCAATAGAGTGTATTATATTTTTTAAAATATCTATTGATAAACCCCATAAATCTTCAGTCTTTTTTGTACTTATTTCTCTAAAAGTCTTTAAAATAGTTTGAGAGTTAATATGACGGAAATTGAGTTGGGTTGTGCACTCTTTCACATGTGATTTGAGAAGAGATTGAGCTAGATGCGAGCTAGACGGTAGTCGACTAGTTGTTGAGACTGGAATATTTGAGAAAAATGTTTCAAAAGCATTTGCCACTTCTGAATCAGACTTTAGAATAGTGTTATCTATTTTGAGTGAGAGCTTGTTATCGTGTATTTTATTTTTACAAGTCTCTTTGCTAATAATATTCCAGGTAGCTTTACTTTTATCGGTCGCTTTAATTATTTTTCTTTTAATGAAGTTAGCTTTTGCGACTGCACATACTTTCTTAAACAATTTCGAATAATTCCTGACATAATCTATAATGAAAGGGCTGTTATAATTAGATTTTATATCGTACAGTTCATATAGTCTCCGTCTACTTGTATAAATACCTGTTGTTGCCCAGTCACTAAATTTGAATTTATGGCTATGGATTTTAATGTTTTTTTTTTTAAATATACCATTAAATTCCTTTTCAATTGTATGAAATAATTTATTGTATATGTGATCAACATCATCAACTGGTTTAAAGCTCATAAGCGATGTTTTATCTCGGATATTTGCCTTAAATTATACGACTAGTAGTAATAGGTCTACAAACAATGTTTAACGGTGAAGTGGCGCTCTGACGTTCGAAACTAGCTAGCTGTCCGCTATGGTCGGAGTTTACAAAGTTAACTATGGATTTTTTAGTTACACTGCAATTACTAAATATGTTATCTATACATGTAGCTGATGTGGGAGAAATACGTGTAGGTTCATTAAATAGTTGGAAAAGGTTGAATGAATTGAACAGATTTACAAACCTAGTAGAACTTTGCGAGTTGTCCAAAATATTTATGTTAAAATCTCCACATACAACTACCTTCTTACTTGAAGTAGAGACTTTTCTCAAGACTTCTTCCATTGTCGACTCAAATAAGAAATAGTCGGCAGATGGTGGCCTGTAAACACAGACAATAATATAGTTTTCAACTTCTGCACAAGCAAGCTCAATTATTTTTTCCAACGAGAGTGTTACAATATCTTTGCGTTCTTTAAATTTTAATGTTTTGTGCAACAAAATAAGCGACCCGCCTCTTATGGCAGAAGTCCTTGTGAAATAACTACCAATATTAAAATTATCAATACTAATCATTATCTCATGCTGTTTCAACCAGTGTTCGGTGAGACATAACACATGGACATTCTTATCATTTAAAAACAATTCTAACTCTAATTCCTTACCAGAAAGACCCTGTATATTTTGATGCACTATCTTAAACGCATTGGGTTTTACCTTTGTCCCTAAATTGCTAGAGATGTCCTCTATTGTCTTGTACTTAAATTTAAATTATTTGGAACAGGTTCCAAAGTCTTATAAATAAAATTAATATTATAAGCTATCAATGTAGCTAATTTAAATTTAGTTTTTTTTGGCAAATATAAAGCATTGCCAGTCATAATAAACTTATTATCAATAAATTTATTTGTGTCAAAAAACACAAAAAGATCATTATGCCTACATGTCAAATTGTATAAAGAGGTATTCAAAATATGAATACTGTTATTTTGATTTTGCGAATAATGCAAAGAATATGGGAATGCACATACTATAATTTTTTTCACCCGTAGTCCCGAAAGTAATGAGAATCCCTCTATAATATTCTTTTTAGAGGTATTTATGCCATTTCCTATTAATAAAATAATTACCGAGTTTTCATTCAAGTTACAGTCAAGAACTCTCTTACATATATGAGTAAATGGAGCGTCCGGCATACAATGGTTTAATACATTGCACTCTAGTTTTTTTCTTAATATGGAACCAAAACCAACTCCTATTCCATCTGAGAAAATTAAAACATTATCTTTTTTTTTATTAACTATGGATAATGTTGCCTTAGCCAAGGCATCATTGTCTGAGATAATTAATGTTTGCCTATGATTAATTGAATGCTGTTCAGATGGATCAGCACTTTCCTTACAGCTGCCTTGGTTAATGAGACTACTCGCTGCCAGGATATGTTCATTAATTTGAGCTTGAGCAGATTTATATTTTTCTGTCATACGCTCCAAAGATCTATGCAGCTGCATCATATCGAATTGCAGTTCTTGGACGTCATTTTCATGCTTTAACCTACTTTCATCTAATTTTTTACTATATATCTCTAAACTATCTAATAAATCAATGCGTTGCTTTCTTAAAAGTACATTTTTGTGAAAGCATTTTTGACGCTTAACTAATCTCTCAGTTTTTTTAATAAAGTTGTTAATTTTAACATATTTTTTAAGTTTCTGTTTGGGGTTAAATTTAACAGTGTTATTTTCACAACATGAAATCAGTTCAGCATTTTGCATAGTCGTAGAGAATGATTGCCCTGAAGATGACCCAATCAGTTCTTCATATAGGCTTTGGGTGTGTACAGAATCTTGACACCGTACATCCTCTTCATATTGCTGAATGGTCTTGTTCGCGTCACGCAGATCTACCTCCAGCTCTTGGATTCTTCCCAGGGTTCGCTCGTAGGTTTCACTGCATTTATCGAAGTTTTTGACCATATCAAGGAGTTGGGCACGTTGATCAAGTGTATCCTCTAGACGGGCATGCAGCTCGGCAAGTTCAGATTTCAGCTGAGAGTTCTGGTTAATAATTTTGAGAGATTCCTCTTCATTCTCATCTCGTTCACGGAGCAGTTGGCTGTTTTCCTTTCTCAGGTCTGTAATTTCTTCTAGAGCTCGTTTCAGCTTGAGTTCCATTTCTTGGGCAGTAGCCTTGCGAGTCTTGGAGTATGCCATGCTGCCATTCATGCCTGAAATAAGAGATTAAAAGAGGAAAAGCAAATGTATGTAAACAACTAGATTTACCTAAAACAAAGAGGGTAACTGAGGACTTTTTATTTGAAAAGTAAACAGTTAAATTGATTTATTTAGACAAATAGTGGCTGTAAAATAGTGGGTTGGTATTTAGAACTTAAATTAATATTTACTTAGTTGAAATAATTACAAATTGCTAAATAATATTAAAATGTAAAATTGGGAGGGTGGGTGTATAAGAAATTTTAATTCTTCACTAAATTGTTGTATTTATTGTGCTTATTTCATCTATTACAAATAGAATTCGATCTAATGACTGTTGAAAACTAACAACAGTCGTTGTCAAATTAAAATTAATGTTTAAAACTATTTAATTAGGTATATCTATACAAGTCTTCAACTTATTATAACCTATGTGATGAAATTAAAATGTTAGTATTACTTTCTAATTGGTAATCAAATGGTGTAAGACCAAAAACATATATATAGTGTTATAACAAAATAGTATTTGAATAAACAATACTTCCCCGGTTTAGTTCCGTTGTTGATAGGATTCAAAAGTTCTCGGTATTCACTTTGACAGCCGGCCGGCGAATACGAATCGTTTAATTTATTTGAGTTTTATGCACAACACAGTCTTGCAAACATTAGTCCTGGTTATTTATATAAATATCTAACGATTTAAACTCTCTTGTGGTGTACAATATCAATAAATACAATTAAAATTAATTAAATAATTTACAGCTGGCGATTTGACGTATGTCACCCAGGGATGCCAGAGACAAAAAAAAAAAAAATTAATTATTATTTATATTGTTCGCAGAGCACTGAAGCGTATGGACGGAGAAGATGTATTCGGGCGGAAGATCAGCACGCGATATGCTCGTAACGTGTTCCAACCAGCGTATTCTAGCGACGAGGGGTACGGCACCGCCACCGCGACCGCGCCCCCGGCCGCTAGGGCCGCGTACGCGCCGCCCGCTCAGGTGAGGCTCCCGACTGCTTATACCCATATAGCTGCTGACTTACGCGTTTGTGGTATTAGACATATAAATATGAGTCTTTTCTGCTTATTTTTTTTTTCACCACGAGTGGCTTAAAATGAAGTTCAAATAATTACTCACTTGATATTAGTTTTTAGGCAAATGAAAGCAAAACAACATATTTTTTATCTTTAGAAACAAAGTAACCGCATTTTCCGGTTTTAGCGGCTTTGTGTTATCTTTATTGCTATATAAAATCACCGGTACTAGGTAGGTAATATTTAGTGATTCGATGTATAATGAATAAGGGCAACGCCCTTCAGCTGGGTAGTACCGTGTCTATGAAACTTAAGGACGTGGTTTCGAACCCACGTCCTGCTATAAGAATGAACGTGTGATGTATATCAGTTTTAAGTATGCTTAGTCAATCATATATATGTTAAGAGATATATACTATCAATTTGCTATTTATTAAAATTGGTGTCGTTTTTAATACCTATATGTAACATTTGTTGAGTTGTACTAACAAATATACTTTACCCAGGCATGCCCCTCCCCGCGCGAGGCTCCGGTGGCGCCCAGCGCCAGCACCGTGCCGAGCGTGACGAGCGACTGGGCGCTTGCGCTGCAGGCCCTGCCTGCGCCCACGCCGCCGCTGCTCGATTTCTGTCTGCCCTCCGCGCCCAAACCGAGGAAGATTAGGGGCACCCATGGTATGTTGTGAATACTTGGATTACGTAATCAATGGTGCTCCGATTTTTGGAGGCCTATGTGATGTGAATTTATTTTATTTATCTACACTAATATTATAAAGAGGAAAGATTTGATTCTATGTTTGCATCGAATATGTTCCGAAACTACTGTTCCGATTTAAATAATTTTTTTACCAATGGAGAGCGAGTAAAATAGGCTATATTTTATCCCCGTATACCCACGGGAACGGGAACTACGCGGGAACCGCGGGGCGCTTCTATTCCTAAATAGCAGCGCACCGCAGTATAATTAAGATAGTTGGCCTGAAATTGTATTAAGTTGTAGTTATCCCCTTATCAACACCATCTCTTTGGCACAGGCACGGTGAACCTCGACCGCTCCGGTTGCTCGTCGAGCAACAGTCTGGACGAGAACCGTCCCAGGGAGACCAGCCAGAGCCGCGCGATCTCTCCGTGGAACTCGTCGGCCAGTTTTAGCGAGCAGAGCGAGGGAGAGTGCGAGTCCACGGCTGAGCTCACAGTGGCTAATTTGCCGCCGTACGAGCCCACTGTGCTACAAGTAAGTTATAACTAGAGACCAGATTGTCTTTGCAAAGTACAATAGAAAGTCGCAGTTTCTGTCTGTTCGCTTAAATCTTTTATTTTAGTAAGGTATGTTGATGCGGTTTTCACCAATTGTTCATCATCTTCCTAGCATTATGACCCGTGCTTAGACGGAGTCCGCTTAGACCATGATCCAGGATTTAGCGAGTCTGGTAATTACATTGAAGCGACTACTGATCTGACTTTCGTAACCTTAGGATAGGGGAACACTTTTTGGATCATGGTTACAAATCCAAAGTTGTTTGAATTAGCAGGTTTCATCGCGAACGAGCTAGTAGTATAATACGTACATAGATTTGAAAAATCTAGAGGTACGTGCCCGGGTTTCACCGCACTCCTCGGTTAGGAGGCGCCTGTCCTTACGAATAAACTACCACCGCTTTGATAGAATGATTTAATAAGGTTTATGTTTTCTTGTGCTCAGAAGCCAGGGTGAGTAGTGTACATATATTTCCGTCAATTGTAGGGAGCCAATTCTTAGGTCATTTTGGAGAAAACGGTATCAAACAGATTCAATTACGTTACTAATATTATAGTGGTATATTAAATCTAATAAGAGAAATTAATTTAAATGTGGAGTAAGCTTAGTTGATTGCTGAGGTTACATAGCAATATTTGAGTGTTGGCAACTAGACTTGTTAACTCGCGCGTGAAACACAACCCACCTGTTACATTAGTTAACTAATAACACGCTTTACTACATGCTCTTAATAGCAGCTGTAGGTTTTACCGCGGAAATGAACATGGAGGTATGATTATATTTTAATTAGCAAGGTTCTGAATTCAAATGCAAAATAAATATAAATGTATCATAATGATCGAAGACCTAAAATTTTAAGTTTTTAAAATAGATTTGAGGCTACTTACTTATTTATATCGGTCAGGTAAATCGTAACCTTTATTAATATTTTTTCCAATTTTATGTTCGACATAATTATCACATCTGCCTGACTAGGTTCTCCTCTCCCAATGGTTAAATTCAAACCATCTGTTTTAAGGATTTTATGTAATATACGACATACAGTCACCACCTAAGTTTGTGATGAACAGGAGATGCTGACGCAGCTGTTCAACCAGTACGTGCCGGTGGTGCGCGTGTCGGTGTGGGCGGCGGGCGAGGGGCCGCTGGCGAGCGTGGTGCTGCGCTCGGAGTGGGACGCGCGGCTCGCCATCGCGCGCGTGCACAAGCGCCGCCTCGACCACCAGTGGACCGGCCGCCGCCTCGAGCTGGCGCTGGGCCGGCCCTCGCCCGCGCCCAACCTAGACGTGCTGCGCGCGCGGCTGCGCGCCGTGCTGCTGGACCAGCCCGAGCGCGCGCTCCCGCTGCTGCGCCTGCGCGACGCCTACGCCAGCCGCCACTGCTGCGCGCTCACCACCTCCGACATCGCCAAGGTCAAGGACACCGTCGTCATCCACGAGGGCTACGGCCGCATGGTGCAGCTGGTCGACCTCACGCCCGTCTCCAACGCGGAGGTCGAGGAGGCGCCCTGGAAGTGCCACATTCACGCCACGATGAACACCGGCCACGAGGACGGCAGCCGCATTCTGCAACCCGTCTATATGGAGATCGCTGTGTTGGCTAAGAACACTCATCTGTTGTTGGAGAAGCACGGTGGAATCTTGCCGCTGTTGAGGTTGGTACAGACAGATATTATTGAATGAACATTCTTATATAAATAGTTTATGTTAATATCCACTTTATTACAAAACAATATTGTGGCTTATTATGACAACAAGACGCCACTTCATGTTTTGTCTCTTGAAATTATTTATAGATTTTGTTTATAAACTAGGTTAGTAATGTCTGGAAGAGGGAAGGATTATTTCATAAACATTTAATGCTAAATCTATGCAGTCCCACAGTATGTGTGATTATAACAGAACACAACCGTGTAAGTTTGTGTGTTGGGTATGTTTATCACATAAAATAATAATGTGCTATATTCTCAAATCCCAATTCATAAATAGATAAAAAAAAATATCTTTATACCCTCATAAACCCTTGTAAACAATTTTAATTTATTGTCAACGACCAATTTTGTTTTATGCATCTGAACAATGTTACTTTCTCAAAACGGCTTAGTTTTGTATGGGATGGCTTCTTTCGGGCATACCGGAAGAAAATTGTAAATCGGGAAAATCCTATTGTTAATGGACGAGTAGTCATGTTATTTCTGCATCAGTTAAGAGTTTCGATGTCACAGTGAGCTCCGCTAACGATTCAGCTTATTGTCGATGTCGCCATCAGTCCTGTCAGCCTAATCTGTAACGATGCGATGTTGAACAGCTTCGTGGAGTGCTACGAGGCGACGTTCCCGCCGCTGGCGGGCGACGCCAGGCGCGGCGTGGCGCTGGAACTGCTGCTGCGCGCCGTGCCCGGCGTCGAGGTGCGCGACCACCCCTCGCGCCACCTCGCCTGGCGCGCGGACTCGCACGACTCGCCGCCTGCGCACACCTCACAAAGTAAGTAGTGTGCCATGGTATTTTGAAAGCTAAAGAAACATGAACCATCCACGTCGCTCGCGCATACTAATCATAGTTAATAACATGATGGATTTTTAATACTGCGTTGGTACGACTACTATAAATGCTTCATGCGTAGGATTTTGCCTTAATGCATCGGGGTTTAGAAATATACTTTATATATTTTATATAATACTACAAATGCGTAAGTAATTCTTTCTGACTGTATTAGGTTTTCATTCTTAAACTGCTCGGTCGATTTCAACGAAATTTGGCGTAAAGTATAAAACCTTATAGAAAGAACATGGGAAAATGTTTAATTACCCGAAACGTCTACATTTTATATAAGATGCACGATAGTCTCAATGCATTGATAGACAGAGTCGACTCCACTCAGGCGAAAGATAATATTTAACGATTTCGTATTAGCTTACAGTCAAATTAGCAAGCTAATAGTATCGATCTAATTGATCCGTATGTTGTTCAGGCGAATGTTCCCGGTCGAGCGGCGATCGCGAGCGGCCTCGCACCGCGCCAGCCCTAGAGCCGATGCTCGCGCTGTTCGAGCGCGAGCTGATCGACCTGTTGCGCACGGCGCCGCGCTGCTCTATACCGTTCAGCAAGTAAGTTACAGGGAACGGGGGACAGAACACGCATGTATACCCATTCACAACTTTATAGCTATAATAGCGGTGGTAACTCAATGGTAAGGTCACGCGCCTCTTAACCGAGGAGATTTTCCAAATCTATGTACGTATTTATACCACTAGCTCGATGGTGAAGAAAAACATTGTGAAAACCTGCGAATTCAAACAACTTTGGATTTGTAACCTGATCCAAAAATTGTCTGGTTCCCCTATCAGAAAGTCCGATCGGCAGTCGCTTCAATGTAATTAATTACCAGACTCGCTAAATCCTGGATCTGGCTCAGCACGGGACATAACGCTAGGAAGATGAACTTTATAGTTATAATAATTGTAATACATGTGTGAATTATTATCTCTCTATAAATCATGTTCAATATACATAAGTCACACGTCATTTCATAGATTTGTATGGCCAAAGAGATGTACAACGTTTATTCATTTATATTTGCATCGTATATGTTGATTGACTAAATATTATTATTAGTCCGTTAAGTGGCATGTGGCACATGATAATATTAGCTTACTATTGAACAGCCCCTCATATTTAGATACTTGTGTGTTGTCGCGGCGTCGGTATCTAACATATATTTGTTTCTGCAGGCTCATCCCTGCTTTCCATCACCATTTCGGTCGTCAGTGCCGAGTGGCCGATTATGGATTCACGAAGCTTCCAGACTTGCTCGCGGCTTTGAGCAATACTATTGTGGTAAGTACTTTCTTTATATTTCGTTGATTCGCAGGGTTCGTAGCATTTTACTGCTGTAGTTAAATACAGAATTAACAAAGTGATAGTACTGGAGATGCATTACGATCCCTGTAGTAGATATGCTGCTGTCACCATGTTAATTAGTCCCATGTTGGTCTGGGACAAAAAAAATAATGTGCCAACTGTGTTCCTAGTCTAGCATTTCGTAAAAGGCGACTAATGGTATCGGGTTTTGGGTATGTATGTGATTGTGTAGTGACGAACTAGCCACTTGTCACTACTTTTCACAATTTTCTATCTTACCCAGCTCAATTTTATTTTCGGCCGAATTTGGTTAAAGGGGCTTGCTGTCTCTTTATTCTGCCTACCCCTTCGGGGATTACGGGCGTAATGTTGTGTATGTATAATGTTAATTAACTAAAACGTATACATATATTGAATACGACTATTTTTTAAATTATTTGAAGCTCAAATAGTTTTCGTTCAATTACTGTTGTTAGTACATGACCCTTAAGATTTTGGAATTAGGGCAAAAAAAATATTTTGAAGTATGGAAGAATTGAATGTTTCGCGATAATTTAAGTGTATACTAAATTGCGTAGGTGCTCGGGTCCGGCTCGTCGCGCGTCATCACGATATCCGCGTCGGCGCAAAGCCGTCGCTGGACGTCCGACCTGGTGAAGCTGCTGAAGGCGCAGCCGGGGCGCGCCGTGGTGCCCGACGACATACCGCAGCTGTACCAGGCGGCGTTCGGGCGCGCCTTCTCGCCCGTCGACTACGGCGTGTGCACGCTCGCCGAGCTGATGCAGCGCGTGACGCCGCAGGCCGTGGCGCTCGCGGCCGACGGGACGGTGTCGCTGCCGCGCCGCACGCCCACGCCCGAGGAGCGGGCGCGCACTGTACAGTTTGCAGTCCAGGTTAATTTATAACACTTTACGTATACATCCACAGATATAGTAACGTAGTATTATGCACTTTATAAATTAGATTTCATGCTGATGCACCTTTTTTTTGTCTGTCTGTTGTATTATACTAAAAAACGATCGCTATGATTTACGTTCGGCTTAATATATTAGAGTTAGTTATGCTTAGTATATGAGAAAGGCATGGAATTTAAAACTTTGCCTGAAATTGGACCTAGTAGGTTATAGCCATTTAGATCCAATTACAGCTGAGGAAGAAGGCCTTTTCGCTATATATCTAATGGAGATCCTGACAGTTTATAAAACGCCTTCTTGCCCTCAGGCTGTGGAACTGCTCTGCTACACGCCCAACCTGCGCATGGAATTCTCACGCTTCGTGCCTGCGTACCACGCGCACTTCGGGCGGCAGCTGCGCGTCGCGCACTACGGCTGCGTAAAGCTTGTCGAGCTGTTCGAGCTGATCCCTGAGTCGGTGGCCGTGGCTGTGGAGGCGAGCGGCGAGCGGAGTGTGAGGCTGACTACGAAGACTGCCAAGGGTGTCATGGCGCAGCGGTTCAAAGCTCTCGGACCAATGTCGCTGGCAGCCCTGCCTGGACAATATGCGGCGCAGTTTGGTGCCCCGCCTCAAGTAAGTTGTTATTATCTTGCTACGTGAAGCTGATCCCCAAGTTTGTAGTTGTGAAGACGACTTCAATGTACACTCTTCTGCAAGTAATATACACTTCTGTTGTGTTTGTCAGTTTGGCGACATTCGCATATTAGCTATACGTTTGCTGTAACGTACTATGGTGCTGCCTATTAAATTTATTTTCAAATTAGTCCATCTCGTCTGTTGTGCTCTGTTCTACGTTTAGCCAGGCACGTACGTCTAACATCTTTGTTCTCCGATTGTTCCTAAGCTGGTTTCTTAGGTAAGTGTTCTTCGTGGAGTTCGCAGGGCTTAAATGTTTTTGACTCCTGCCTATAACAAATAATGTATGTTGTTTGCCAACAGCCGGATGTGTTGGATGTGACGACCCTGGAGGAGCTGGTGTACGCGTCGGGCGGGTGCGTGGAGGGCGGGGTGGTGCTGGCCGCCGGCGAGTCGCCTCGCTGGCCCACGGCCGCGCTCGCCGCCTGCGCCGTGCTCTCAGGTTTGTTTGCGTTTGGTTATATGGCCTTTTAAATCTATGTCTATTTGACCAGAAATATCAAGTTAATGCTCATAGTATACGTACATAGTGTAGAGGCAGGAATAACATTGAGGTTTTATTACATAAGTCTCGATGTTTTACTGAAAGGTTATATCCTTGTTGTGCAAATTTCATGTACTATTATTAAATGTTTGTGAGATTTAATAAAGTAAATACTGATAAAGGGCGGTATGAAATATCTATTATTTGTTGATTTACTTAATATTGACGTAACTCGCGTGGTATGATGGTGTGGAAAAACTTGTTAAGCTAGCCTTTGGTGCTTTTACAAGACTAAACAAATATCTCCAGTAAAATCACTCAAGTAAAACCTCAGGGCCTATATCTTATTAGTGAGTTAAAAAACCTTAACCAAGATATCATAAACTAAAAGATAATGTTTATTTGGAGCGGTCAATAAAATAAAATGTAATTTCAAAGCTGACGTAATAACTTAATCACCACAGCCGACCGAAGCGTAGCCCGCGGCTCCACAGACGAGTACTTCGCGAGCGCGTTCCGGCGCCTGTGCGGCGCGGAGCCGGAGGTGCGCCACCTGGTGACCGCCGGCGTCATCCACCTGGGCGAGCGGCGCGTGCGCCTCACGCCCGCCTGGCGCGCCGTGTGGCGCGTGGCGCAGCTGCTGGCCGAGCGCGGCCCGCTCGCCAGCGTCGAGATATTCGCCGAGTACTCGGTGCGCTACGAGCCGGTGTTCCCCTGCGCTGAGCTGGGTGAGTCGAGTGCGGCTTGAAATGTCACTTGTTAGGTGTTAGCCTTTGTTATCAAGTAAAATATTTTTTTACGCCAAATGATATCTGGCATGCAAATTTTTGGACTTGGTCGCTTAGTAACCTTAGTTGATACATATTATACGTTTATACTATGATGAAATAAATAATAAGTATAATTCGAAACCCCTAAGGAATTTCAAGTAAAAAAATGCTTGTACAGTGAACAACGTCATTTCATTTATCAACACATGATGAATTCGACTGGCTCGATGGCGAATTCGGTAGTGACCCTGCCCCTTGCGCCAAGAGTTGTGAGTTCGATTCCCACCCAGAATAAACTTTCGTGTGATGATTACTTGTGTTTGTTCTGTGCCTGGGTGTTAATATTAAATATTTAAGTACGTATATTTGTAATACCACTGTTGATTCCGATATTCGTAACACAAATGCTTAAGCTACTTACCTCAATGTTTAAAATGCCGATCTAGCGAAAAATCAATACTAATGTTTGTGCGTGCGCGCAGGCGTAGAAGGCGTGTCGGAGTTCCTGCGCCAGTACCGCGAGGTGTTCGCGGAGGCGGGCGCGGGCCGCTGGGCGCTGGGCGCGGGCGTGGCGGCGCCGCGCTGCCGCGACCTGCCGCCCGTCGAGGACTACTCCGTGCACGACACGCCGCCCGGACAGAAGGTGACTACCACACTGGTCTCGCAAAACCTATATGGGGTATTCAAATATTATGTTAGCCGAATTTTGCAACAAAAGTAAAAATTGGTCTCGCCTTAGGTTATTTATTAGAAAACATTTACATTTATATTCCCCGGTAAAAGGTATCAAAAGAAATGATAGAAATTTAAATAAACTTAAAGTCCCTTTCTCCAAATTACAACTAGTTTCATCTAGCCCTCATATCATGTTAATTAAAATCTACAATAATTTACCTAACTCCATAAAAAACCTAGAAAAACCAGCACAATTTAACAACAAGCTCAAGACTTATCTTATAAGTAAATGTTATTATAGTCTGCAAGAATTCTTTGAAAATTAAACTGTTTAATTGTGATATGTAACTCATGTATATTATTTATATAAATTATAAAATATTAGAAACAAAAATTCTTTGTTATGTTTGTTGTTTATTTTAGAAGAGTGTTTTTGTTCGACTTATATATATATTTTTTTTATGATTATGTAACTTTAAGAATAATTTAGTGATTGCCATATTAGTAATAAGATATATATCATTAGTATCTAAGATAATAACAAGCCCTCTTCTATTTGCTATGCCCTTGCAGGGCGTCACATGTATACCTTCTACACATACCATCTATGTAACTGTTTTTGTAATGTGACATGCAATAAAAGTTTGAATTTGAATTTGAATTTAAAAAAATGAAACAGACGCTTACGTGACCATTATTTATGTTTCTTGCTGATGTAATCTCAATTCAGATTCCCCCACCCCCATATCACCAATAGTAAGCATTTCAAAACCACCCACCTCCCATTGGTGCTTACTTAATACTTGAACGGCTTATATTTCAGTGTTAATATTAGCATAAAATATGAGAATGCTTTTATATGTTCAGGGATCAAGGGTGTTCGAATCTCCAAAGTCGAGCATTTGGTGCTCCCCCCCGGCTAGTGCCCTGCCGACACCAACGGCGCTGCTCACTCAAGAGAAACGTAAGTTTATACAGGAACAAGTCCCTACACACTTCCTTAAACATTTAGAATTCCTACGACGACTAGTTTGAATTAGTATTTTTCCAAGAAAATAATTTACTTCTAGTACTAAGGTTTAAATAACCAATGTTACATTTTAGAAGTTTTGCTAAATCACTTGCTTTCCACTGTACATCATTATACTAAAGTAAACTTTAACTCTAATAAAACCTTTTCATTATATTTCTTACTACCGTTCTACTATCTGTATGGCTCAATGTAAAATGCAAATCTTTCTTTTTTATATATTTTTGTCTTAAAAGATTCACACTAAAGTACACTTTCGCTTGACAGGTCGCACTCGTCTGGCCGCGCATTTCGATACGCCATAACCGCAATATTGCCATTCCCACCTATGCTACTAAAGCGAAGATGCATTCCTTTCTAAACATTTTATTCTTATGAAGTGAAGATTGCATGTGTTCGAATGATAAATGGAAGCTGTCAAAGGATTGTTCCCAGGGTTGAAACGAATTTTATTATCTAGACTAATAAAAGTGTCCTGAAAAATGTGATGTCTATAACAATAATGTTTTAGATCATGTATATTTTTGTGTGTTTATTTAGGTTAAGAAATGGTTACAGCATTCGCAAAATGTTACCGAGCGTTGTTGAGTTATGTCCAGTGGTCTCGCCGGTCGCTGTGTGCAATCGGCTGTCCAGTCGCTCCAAATACTGTAGATCATTACGATACTATCTTGACAACATGTATGATACCTATATATTAGTAGTACTTAGTTCTCTTTATGTTCTAGTCTTTCCCTACCTGCAGTTTCAATCTAGTGTGAAGTTGGTTGGGATTTATGGATTGTATTTAAGCATAAAATTTGATCAATCTTTATTTTATCTTTTGACATGATTTATTTATTATTCTTAGGTTTTAACACATAAAGAAGGACTGACACATAAACATCTGCTATTTTGGTGTTATTCTAGAAATGATATGTATCTGTTTTATTATATTGCAATTTGGTATGTCATATATCAAAGTATGATTAAGTGATTTATGTTTCCGTATCATTTTTGGAAAGATAAGCTAATATACATATCATCTTTAATGGATTGAGGCTCAAAGTTACGTTAGGACTTAGAATAAGTTTACAAAATTTTCCATATAGTTATCATATTCTAATGCTTGTAACATTTTCCGAATGCTCACATAAAGTACAATAAATCATACGTTGATTTTTGTCAAAAATTTTATCCTTTGATATAATGATCTCGATCTAAATGTGCATGCAATTTGGCTTACCTGTTTTATTTTAAAAAAAATATTTAGTGGTTGTTATTGTACAGAAGTATTAATTTTGTCTGTCCTAGAGTATCTCTTTCGAATTTATGTACTTTTAGATAACATTTACATTGTATAAATGTTTGAAGATGTATGTTTCCACATAGAGAACACCGGGTACTTGCTACCGATAAACTTTGCGAACTGGCCTTATAACAAGTACTGTAACCATTATTGAGTCAATTATAGGACGTTCAAATGTTTTATAAAGATATTTATCAGTAGAGGTAGGTTGTATCGCTTCAATCGAATATGCTTGTGCCTAAAGTGCAATGAATCTGATTTGTTCGCGGAAAATCTCGTAGTTCCACATTGATAGGCATGTTGTTAAATTCTATAAATCGATACTAGATATATTAATATAATTGTATTGTTAAATCCAAACTTCCTTTATATCTACTCTTTATTTTTTACTATCGGCTTAAATCATACATATTTTTTGATTGGCAATCCTAGGGTAACAATCCCACTTAAAATCGCACTTAAATATTTTTAAATAGTACATAGTCATCTGATTAATGTAAGGTTTATGAAAGATCCTATATTAGTTAAGGTTTTTGCTAATAAAAGTTGAATAAGATATTAGATAAAATACAATGAAATGCTTTAAATAAATGATTGAGTGATAAAATAAATAAAATGTTAAAATTATTCTTATTCACATTTTACTAGCAAACGACACGTGCATAAGTATCGGTTCGTCTAATATTTGTTCAAAAGGACAACCGATTTATGCTGATATTAAGGAATAATAAGGTTTGATTGCGATGTTACCGAAACAATTATCAATGAAAGGAAATTTTCTCAATTTTCAGCAACATTCTGGATTGTTTGCAATAGTTAATGTTAAAAAAAAATCCAATGGAATTTTCCTAACACTACATAATTATAATAAAATTATTTTGTCGTTTAACGTCTTGCTTACCGCGCTTTTGTCAACCGTTTGTTATGTTCACTCCCACGGCATTTGAGATAGATCGTTGGTACCGAAATATCTTTTACATAATTTTCTGTCGTTGTGTTTGCTGCTATAATAAACTTCACAGTACAAAATAAAATATTGATAACAAATAAAAATATATAAATTTGGCGCGAAGAATGTTCATCAACGTTCAAGTTTCGGTTGCGGTTTTATTATAAGGAAACATGATATATTCAAACTTTCCTTATAGTTAAAAAACGACATAATATAATTAATGTTGCGATCAATTTATTAAAGTCGACCTACCAATCAGCCGGCCCAAATGGTTCGTTGGGAGTGGGAGTTGACATAGACAGAAAATAGCGGACTAGATTAGCGCGGTGAATAAAACGTTAAGATTACAAGCATTAAGCTTGACAATATGGCCTAAACGTGTCGGCAACATTTGTAACTGAAGTTCAATAATGTCGTCGCTACGTATGAATGTTGTTAATTGTTGAGAACTTTATTGCAATAAACAAACTTTTGGAAATATTGGTTTGGAAACGCGTATTAGTTTAATTTGATTTATTATAATTAATTTTCAAGTCTTATTTAAATATAGGAATAATTGATTAATTAAAGTAAACAATACTACATTGCCAAATTTTATATAATAAATTTAAAGGGGCAATCGTTACATTTGAATCATTTTTATAGAGAGTAAAAAATGGATACATTTATTTTAGTATTGTAAGTATATCATAATTATATTGTTCATAGATATAAAATACAGAAACTTGCACCAAGGCATCGTTACTGTGATACATACGTACCAATGAATGCCATCTTTTATCTCGCTAATTTTTAGTTGATAAAATTATTGGAATTAAGAAATCGAAAGTACAGTTGATTGGTGATGCTAATAAAACTTTATTTATGTATATAGTGTACATAATGTAATCTCTATTTAAGGAATTGGTACAAACTGTAACGACAGCATCAGATCTACGTCTGTTATATATTGAGCGTTATTAATGTGGAACGCCGATATTTTTAAACGTAAATAGTTGCGAAATAGAATAATAAATTTTATGTAGGCAGGCCCTCTTATTAATGTTCGTTAAAGGTGTATTGTTTCAATGCAATTTAATGTATGGATTTTATTTTATTATTTATTACACTGCCAGTACGCATTTTGAATAAAATCCGTTTCTAAATTGGCCAATACGTGATTGTAGTAATTGCTACTAGCGCTATAGTTATCCGAGTTGCTGAAAGATTGCGAAACTCAGATTTATGAAATTAAATTTGAGTCAAATGTCGAGCGGCACAGACTACTTGTATCGTCGTAATAGATATGTTCTATTACGGAAATTATTATCAACGCACACTTTGTGATTTATAGATCTTTCAGGAACTAGGCGTAAAAGATTTGAAAACTCTTTTATTATGTGACCGGTACTAAAATTCTAAATTGTATGTCCTTAAATGTAATTGCGTTTAAAATTTGCTGGGAATCTGTCCATATTCTGGAATAAGAATAATATTGTTATATTTAAAAGAATGGAGAACAATTGAATTTCTTAAGACTGTAGCAGATACATTTAAGTACTCGAGAACGAATGATGTTTTTACTTTTATGTGACCAATAACAAAGTTTTAAATTTTAACTTTAGGTAGACGTAAGTATTCCAAGTACAGTAAGAGAAGATGTAAGAGTGTAGTATTATTTTTTTCTACATCTTCATGATTCTGTGATCATTAATTTCTTGTTGTAGTTCCAACTATAGAGTCGATGTATGTGCGAAAAGTAGTATCTTGTCAGTATTGCATGAAAAAAATGAATGTAGCGTTGGAAAATAAATGTTATTTTTTGAAATATAAGTGTTTACTTTCAATTATCAAATTTTTTGCCATTGATGTTTACGGTTTTAATTCGTTTATGCTCATCAAAGTCTGACTGGGAAAGATGTTATACAAAATTGTTTGATTGCATTTATATAGCTAATTAATCTTGAGTTGACTGCCTCGTTGATCTAATGGTAACAGGCGCCGCCTTAGGACCAAGAGGTTCCTGGTCGTGCCGAACAATTTGTGGCTATGGATTTCAATATTGAAATTACTCAGGACCGGCTCGGATTCAAGAAGTTAGCGATTTATCACCCCCGTGTCTCGGAAAGCCTGTTAAGGCTGCCTGTCCACCGGAGCGGAGCGGTGAGCGAGTTAAAAATCGGCCAATAGAACGGTGGACAGGCAGCCTAAACCCTTAGTCCTGCGCCTATCTTCTCTCTGGTCATGTCGTATTGCCGTCTCACCGAACTATGAGAGTGAAGGAACATGAGAGTCAACCTGTGTTTGCGCACACACTTGTGCACTATAATATCTCCTGTGTAGTTGGCTAATCCTACATAGTTGAGATTAGCCGTCGTAACCGAAATCGGTAAGGAAAATATTATTGTTATAATCTTGAGTTGTATACGATTTGGCTCAACACCCTTGTCCCTTCGTTAAACTGCTTTTTGCAGAAAAAAAAAAGGTTAAGTGACTCTTGGAAGTAATAAAAAAAAAATATATAGTTTTTATTAACTTTCATAGGGGTTTTATGAAATAAAATATAAATACACTATAATTTATTTAATTTATTGCAAATGACAACATCTACTTATGTATAGGTAGTGAACAATTTCGCAGTGTACCATTTTTAGAATTTTACTTGGTTTGGTCGGACAAGGGGCCGTGGCGCCTTTCCCAAATCATGCGATGCTTTTGTTTCATATACGCTTTGCGAGCATCGGCGTAGGCTCCTAGATCACCATCTGAAAAAAAAAAATTATATTACCAACCCCAAATATTTCATTGATTTATTCCTTTGATACGGGAACCAGGCAAATTTGAAAACTTTATTTTTAGTTATTTAGATGTGGCCGGTTCCCTCACAAGATTTCCCTTGACTGATATGTAAGTGACATGAATATGTACTAAGATTTTAAAATATATTAAAATTTTTAAAATACTTTACAAGACTTTATAATAGCCCATTGTGTCCAAGTTAACAAGCACCTCTTGCTTGTGGGGTGTGATTTATTTTTTGGTGTCTTAGAATATTTCGTTTATTTAAATAGATTTTTTTTATTTACTGGTAAAACTATTTGTTTCCTCGAGATAAAGTTGCCAATGCCAATAACAATCTTCCAAATCTCAATAAGCATATTGAGAACTATTTCTTACTAACTAACTAAACTTCACGCCACTTCCCCAGCAGGGTAGGCAGAGAGAACCGAATGCCATATGGCACGATCCTTACACACCTCACTCGCCTCTTCAACATTCCTTTTCATACAAGCTGTACGGTTTTTATTTCTTACGAGATTTTTTATTTAGCATTGTTAATCAAAAAAACATTGATATGCAATTTTTAAACTGAGTATTCATAATACAGCAAAAAATACTGCTACAAGCACACCAATTCCCTAGTTCCAAACTAATCATTTTGACTGCGGCTCGATGGCGCATTCGGTAGTGATCCTGCCTTTAGCTACTTAGCTCGGAGTCAGATCAATGTATGTGGTGTCGACAGATATTTATTGGTTTTTATTAGCATACATATATTATATTTTTCTGTACTATGGATACAAGGTAGAAAATACCTATAAATATGACTGAAGTACAATTGTTTATGTTTACACAAACAACAGGGTCTTAAAACCACTTGACCAAGTGTACCATCAATAAAGATATCCCCTATTTTTGTTCAATATTCAACAAAACTAGATTTTAACACAAAGTATAAATCAAAGACTTAACACATTCACTGCCATTACGATTTTCACGATGTTTTCTCGGATGCCGCCTACAATTAGCGAAAGAAATTGAACTCGCCAGGCGAGTCGTCGACACTGGAATAATATTTAAGTAAACTCCAGGCGAGTCGGTGGCACTGAAAGTGTTAAATTAAACCCACTGACTAAAAACTGCTCCCCAAATGTGCTGACCCTTCCATCTGTTGAATCCAGACTCGCGGACTCAAATTAAACCCAAAATATGGTTTTACAGCTAAAGTTGGGGTCTTCCAACAACATGTATAACTATTTCTTACTGGCTAGTTCTTTCTAGCCAGTTTCTTCTCGGTAGAATCTAATTTTTGAACTGTTCAATTGATCTCATTCTGACAGTTGATGAGTACTTTTTTGAAGCCTACGTAAATAAAGATAATTTCATTACACTACATTTTATAAAGCATTTTTAAATAATTAAGCTTACATTTAATGAACCAAGCTTCCTCAGCATCCTTGTATTTCTCCCAGAGGGGCTTGCATATTGTGAGATGGTCAGGGGATTCGTAAAGCATACAATCCTCGTAACGTTGACGAAGAATACTCAATATTTCAGAGTCTACAGCTCTGGAAATAAAAATTAAATTGAATTAAAATATTAGTAACATTGAAATAATATTGAGTAAAAAATTAATAAATATTGTATAAATGTTTTGATGTTATGTACATTACTAAGTCTGAATAGCTCATAGGGCTTGTCTAGTAAGTTGCTGGTAATTAAGTTCTAACTCAAAGTAAACATACATTATTTTAACTGATATGTAAAATATAATTGTTGTATTTAACAGTTGTTTGTTAAATTTGTATCAAATTAATTTGGTAGATTGTCAATATTTTTATATGTGGTATGTATTTGGTACATGGTAATTCCATATTTGTGAAAAACCTATAGAGATCTAACCTATCACGTTTGAACTGTGCGTTAGCTTCAAAATCGCACACAGGGTCATCGGTATAGCACTGGTCGATGGTCGGCACGCGGCGGTACTGCTTGTGGTACCAGGGATATTTCTTTTGGTTCGGCTCAACGATTTTCTCTGCAGCAAAACACAACCGTTTCATAAAAACACTCGCTTACATAACAACACCGATTAAACAACTTATTATTTACCTCGGAACCATGTTACAGGTGAATCTATAGTGTTATAAACAGCGCTTGCAAACGCTCTAAAAAGATTATCATCGGGTTCCCCTCCTTCCTTAACCATTTTAATTTATTTTACAATTTATTGTCACCACCTGAATTCACAAAAAATCGGTGGTCCAAGATGACAGTTTTGACATTTGCGCATGACATTTGTCAATTGCTTTTTAATAGGTACCTAAGCACTGGGCAAATATGTATCGGCCGTTTTAATAATGCGTTATCTATGTTAGCGACTAACTTTCCTTACCTATGTACCATTTTGTACATCGCCAAACTTATCTTTTTTTATTTTTCTATTAGTCTTGTGTTTGGTAACTTTTACAAAAATAACTCTAAATTGAAATACTTTTACAAAAATAACTCTAAATTGAAATAAGCCATAAATTTATGGTATTTATCAAAAGCTTAATGTCCAAAAGTTATTACTAGGTAAGTACATACTTCGAATTGCAAGTTGCAAGAATGTATAAAGTATTAAATATATTCACATGTCTTGAGAAACTTAAAAAAATGTCTTCGAGCATCAGTAAAATGCGTTTTAAAATTTTCATAACTCCTGCTCAAAAAAATCCTATTGTTGTGGCAGTCGTGATTGTTTGCATTAATCAAAAACATTGGTTTTCATCTTATCTGGATTTTACAAATCTATGTGCTTGTATATAAACCACTAGCTCAGCGGTGAGGGAAAACATCGTTATAAAACCTGCACATTCCAACAATTATGGAGTCCGAATTGTCTAGTTTCCTTAAAAATAAGGGTTACAAATGTCATCGGCAGTCGCTTCATTGTAATTATCCTGGATCATGGTCTAAGCCGTAGGTTCCCAACCTTTTTTAACCTTTTTTTGATTACCGCCGCTTTTTTAAGAAAAAGTAACATTTAACGCCCTCCGTTTACATACATCGTAGCTGACTGAGGGATAAACATCGTAAGCGGCTAGATACGATGTTCTTTTTTCGTTAATAGAGGAAAAGTATTTTACTAACTTAAATTTCTAATTAGGTAGTACGCCGTGACAACCCTTTTTATTATCATAGTGCCCCCAATTTGCCTGTTGGACCCGCTATCGCCCCTCGAAAATCTCCAGCGCCCACTAGGGGGCCATACCGCCCCGTTGGGAACCTATGGTCTATGCGGATCCCGACTAAACACGGGACATAACGCATAAGGATAATGGTGAAGATATTTTAGGAAATAAGATAGTTTTTAAGGACCCCATGACGTTTTGGTGATTGACTGATCGCTTAGAGGCACCGATTTGGTTGATTTGGCACTGCTTGTGGGCCATGGGTACTTAAGTCAGTACCTATCGGCAAGTGACCTAAAAACTAAAAAAGTGGTTATAATAATTGATTCTTCTCTTTGTACATATTTCTTTTTTAATAAGTTGCAATTCAAGCTTGTATTACCTAATAATGTGCACTTAAAAGGCCTAGGAATCTACTGGTTATGTTTGCGACTGTAAGTCTCATATTTCTATAACTCTATTATCGCCCGGTAATTTTGGTGCCAGTAGGTACTTATCTATGCTCCTTAGATTACTTATATTCCAAGCTGAAACATAAAATCAATAGGTAATAGGAAAAAGTCATGAAACCTATTAATATTAATTTAACGATAAAAGCATTAGCTTTTATCGAAACATTTATGAAAATCGAATACCTACTTACAAAACAGAACCAAAATTATCATATAATCAACGAGATATACTTATCAGTTTTAAACAAAGTCCATCGCTCTCACGAAAACAGATTTTTATATGGACGTTGTATGGGGCCCATACGTCGTACGTCGAAGTCGCAAAACGCATCCGCATTTTTTGTATAATTTGATAGGCCCGTTGGTCGAGTGGCCTGGCTATAAAACCAAGGGGCGCGGGTTAGAATCTCGCTAGGGGCAAATGTTTCGTGTGATGAGCATGGACATTTGTACTCTAGTCATGGATGTTTATAAAAGTATTTAAGTATCACCTAGTGTCGATAGCGCAAGCTTATAAGCTTACTTTGGAACTAGGGATTTCGTGTCAGTTTAGAGAATATATTTATTATTATTACCAATATCTTTAAACCTTAATTTAATTGGTCGATAAACAAAAAATCATCCATATTTGTTTTTCTGTGCTGTAGTAGACTAAACCAGACAAATAAATAAGACATACAATTTCCTTGCTTTTTTTTTACTGGGGCCGGCTGCATTCGGGTCGCATGCGCAAACAACAAAAGTTCCTTTAAAAATATTCTTCCTAGAAAATTACCCTGCTGAACTTTGAAATTCCTTCGCCTAGACAGTTATGTCACTATACCGTACAATTATTCAGTTGCACGGCTGGGGGAATCCGGCTAAGCACGACGCCACTGTTCAGTACCTACTTACTTAGTACTTATTTGTTTACTGGATTTCTAAAGAATAGGTTGGTGTCAAGTAAGTGATGCTTGCCTTGTTGCTACGTGGCGAACTCCTCGTAAGAGCTCCGTAGTAGAACTCTTATTTGTTTAATAAAGAAGTATACATGTACCTAGTTATCTATTTAGCGTCATTAATGTATTTATGCACGGGGTGATCTCCGGGGTGGGTTATCAGACTGCATCACATACATTCATCTGGCTCCAAGGTAAGTAGTTAAAGCACTTGTGTTACGGATATTAACACCCAGACACAGAACAAACACAAGTATTCATCATACGAATGTTTCTCCTGGGTGGGGATCGAACCCACAACTCTTGGCGCATGGGGCAGGGTCACTACCGAAAGAGCCATCGGGCCAGTCAATTCAACAAAGTCAACAGTCATTGGCGTCAATATGGTCTAAGCTAGTTCTAGGTCGAATACAGATGTTTTTCCTCTTAGCTGAATACATACTTATTATTGCTAACAAAACAATGACTATAAAACCATCCCTCCTCTGATTTGGAATTTGATTCCACCCCTTTTAGTATTTGCGTGTCACGGCCATCTTTATACGATTAGTTGATTCACCGCAGTTCCAAATCCTATTTGCAATAGGTAATAATAAGAATTTTCAAGAATTAAATTCAGGCTCAGAGGACGATACCTGAACTCTCTTCTAGTCTCACTTTATGCACTCTCTTGCACCCTTTTCTCCTTAATTTATGTTTAGAGAGACAACAAGTACTTTGTAATCCAGAGTACAATGTAATTTTTTGTTTTATATTTATCGAGTTGTAGGTTCTTTAGATTACAGGCAAAAAAGTAGTTTCGTATCAAATTATGAGTATTTAACATTGAAATGTCTACTTGATAAGAATTCGTCATAGCTAATATTTCCCAGATATCAGTCAAAGACAGAAATATTTCTACACACCAATAATGTAGAGTTGCATGTTATGAGAGACAGCAATTTTTATTTATACCTATCTATATATACGACTCTTTTGTTGTATTCCCTAAGTTAAGGATTACGATTGTTTTAAGAAATTTGTTATTGCTTTTTCGATTACACATTTTTCTTATCACAATTAACTAGTGTGCAAATTTTTTCACGATATTTTACTTCACCGCTTCGCTCACGAGTTTTCGTGTGTTACAAACACAATATTGTCGTTACAATAAGTTACGACTACGCAGGTTAACTCATTAGTTATCCAAACGAGAGTAAACTTTTAAGCAAGAAAATCTGTGAAAACTGAAGAACTAAGTAGGAAAAGCTTAATTGCTTCTTAGCTGTATAGTATTTAATTAAATTACCTATTCCATTACTATAAAAAATCCTAATAATTATAAAAAAAGTTAAGATAAAATTGCATCCGAAAATAGCCCTGCGTCTGCTTTTGCCTGTAAAGCGGCAGGACAGATCGAGTATAAAGACGTAATGAGTTTTACTGGGTCATGGAAAAAAAATGTTGCAGCTTTCCTATATGATATGGTCAATACTTATTTTTTCTGTAATTCTTTCAATCTGACTCCCGATTTTCTTATTTTCCCGACTTTTAGCTCGGCTCATATCAAAAACTTTTACTGGATAAGTATGTCTCTCCAAGCTTTGTTTCAGTAGAGTTAGGGCTGTATGTAGAGCTTAAATAAAGTTAGCTGCAGTATGTATATAATAACTTGGGACTCCAATTAACAACACAAGTATGTAATTGCTACGAATCTAGTAATCATCCTGGCATGTTGTGGTCATATGCTCCGAGCAGTTTGATGTTGTGTGACAACAAGGATTACAGGCATCAAGTCATTGAACGGAGGGCGGGCGGCGCGCATGCGTACCGCTCCGCCGAGTTGCCAGTCAATAGAACCACTATTGTTATGGTGGAAACCGAGAAAGTATTGGAATATTTCAACGACTATTACCTTAGGACAAAATGTGAATTTTATTAAAATTTACAAATGTTGATTGCTAGCTGCGAAGATATCTTTAATTAAAAATTAATGGTGGTCGTTAATTGTTTTTTTTAAATCAATTTCCAAGCATGCATTAAAATGATTCCTTAGCTATAAACATCAGCGTGCGTGCGGACACGAAGTGGCAGAAAGCGCGATGCCTTGTTTTACCTGCTTTGATAACACAACTGCATAAATGGAGCAACAATGAATCAGTGCATTGTAAATAAAGTTCGCCTTGAACTTGCAACCCAGTGTTTAAGCTGATTTCTGTCAGTTGGGCTGCGTCACGTCAGAGTGAACATATGTCGTGCGGGCTGCGGAGCGCGCGGCAGTATGGCGCCTCGGAAGTGGTGACAATAGCGTCAGTCGAGCGCCGCGCGCACTGGAGGCTACTGCCCTAGTGCCCATGCGAGTGAGCCGCCGGCACGATGCGGTGGCGCGCGCGGACCGCCCCATACCGCGCCAAGGAGCGCGCCAACATCAGCTTCTTCATATTTATTATGTTCTTCGCTGTGTTTGGTGTGATAGTCTTTACCCAGCTGCTGTTGCTAGAGAGGCCTAACACCGCCGGGTCGTCGCGCTCCCGCTACAACGAGGAACTCCAGGTGAGCGAACCCTGCTTAGATCGTAAATGTGTTTACAAATGTATCCACCGTTTCCTTTGTTTGTGTTTGCTGTCTATGCAATTAGATCCTCATGAGAGGATATCTAGCTAAAATACTCATCATAATATTGACAGTTTCAGTTGTAGTTGTTGTTTGCGACGGATGAAGTTCCACTTTCCCACGTTTACTTTCGATTGCTTTAATTTATGATAGAAGTCTTGTGGGTGCTGTTTTACTCTCCTATTTCTGATACTTTAACCCTAAAGCAGCTCACTCTTCGTGCTTATTAGATTTACATACTTAGACTTCTGTTTTTAAAATAAACATATTCGTCCTGTTGAAGATAACTCAGTTTAACATTATCGTCTACTAATATGGGTCTGCTTTGCATATTCTGGATGACAATCGAGGTTATTGCCCTGTATTTTAAGTGCTCACTCATATAGTGCTACCGTTTTACGCAGATAAGAAAGTCAAGGACAGATTATCGGAGCTTTAAAGTTTATCCAAGCACAATTATGGCCTTAATTTTTCTCCATTATGCAAGTTTTGTGTGATTGTTGTGTACGGTAAAAATATGAAATGCATTTGTTGTGGTTAATCCATATCGTATTTAGCACCGCTACCATACAACACTTCATTGCAGTGGCGGAAGGGGCGGTCTGGGGGGCCTCATATTATCTCCAAGTTCCTGTGATCATCCTATATCAAAACAAAACAGTGAAACCTCCCCCCCCCCCATGTCGGGCAAGCAACACTGCTCTTATTACTACTAGGGACCTCGTACAGCTCTTTGCCGCCCCAGGTCTAAAACAGGCTTAGTCCGCCACTGCTTCATTGTCCTCCAAAAGAAAACAACTTGCGTAATATAACACATCATTACTCGTACACAGACTAATGCTTGATTTTGGGCAAAAAATATACATTTTGGGCACAAAATAATTCCCTGCACGGACAAATCTGTAGCCTCCTAGATGTATAGCCATAACTTACAATGACTTTCTTCTATCAATGATCTGTCTTATTTATTGCGTTGTTAATTTTTGCATGATGTAGCTCATTTTGTGAACTGTACATCATTTTAAGAGCCGATGCACTAATGACGAAACTACACCAAATTTGAAAATTTGAATTGACAATGACTAAATTACACTCAATGTACCTACTTATATGGAAATTTAAAACAATGACGAAACTACACTATGACAAAACTCCAGTAACCCATATCATCATCTACTGAGACATAAATGAGATCGATATATCTATAACGGGATAATACCTTCTGAACCTAAAGGAATCAGACATTAAACGCTTTGTTGACGTCCTTAAGTAATTTTCAATTTCATTTCGGTGTTTCACAACCTCTGACTGTCTAAACACCCTTAAACTATGTATTTAGCGCGCGTGGTAAAATATTACAAAACGATTTACAATTTTGCCTCTAACCCAGCTCTTTGTTCCGTGTTGGTCTAGGACTTAAAAATAATGTGCCAACAGTGCTTCATGCCTAGCTTGTCGTAAAAGGCGACTAATGGTAAGTATATGGGGTTTGGGTGTGCGCTCGTTTAGGCTACAAGCTGGCCACTTGTCACTACTTTTTGCCATCTAACCCAGCCCAGTTTTATTTTTTGCTGAATGTGGTTAAAGGGGCCTGCTGCCTATTGGACTTTGCATTCCCCTTCGGGGATTATGGGCGTGATATTATGGATGTTTGTATGTAAATTTATGAATAGTATAGGCAGCAGGCCCCTTTAACCACATTCCGCCAAAAATAAAACTGGGTATCACGTACTTCTACAATCTTATCTGAAGTAACTACTGCTGAATCGCCTTTACTCTATATGCTCTCTTTGAAATGACGTTAAGAAATATGTTCTTTCATTGCTTTGGAAATTTTATCCTAGTCCACTTGTACTTATAATGTAATTAAACGTCAAGTCGATGGATTAGAATCTGAACCTTTTGATTAGCGTTCCTCTTCCTTCTTCCACTCTAAATACTCGTGCCTTCAGATAATTTATGTTGTTGGCAATAAAAAGCTTTATTTTAACCTCAAAATCTTTTATTTACGCCTTCTATCTTCTATTTAAGCTTCTATCTTTTATTTTCGATCTTACAAAAATCAGGTTTCGTTTAAATATGGAGAGATTTTCTTTAGAGTCTGTATATCATAAGTAAAAATATTACATGTTTCTTTCAAGAATATTTACAAGTGATTACTTACTCCGATCACTCCGTTACCTAAGTGCCCAGCCGTCGAAACGAGGTAGGACTTATTACATGTTAATTGTTTTTTTAAGGTTTTAATAATCTACTAAAACACAACGATGTAAATTTTGGGTTATTCACCAACTCGACACAAGAGACTGGACACACGTGTGTCTAGTTGGTAAAACTGAAAATTTTGAGTGTTTGACATTGTTGCATTCTGGGACAGATCCGTACCGTACGTTTAATCCGTACCAAAACCAACAAACTAAGCTAAATCATTTCAACAAACCTTACTGCTATGAACTAGCAACAAGACATTACAAAGCTTTATTATCTCAAAATAATTACAACAATCGCTAATTATAGCTCAATACGCGTCACCAATACCTTCGGGCATAATTTTGTATCATAATGGGTGACACGATACGTAATTCTGCTTATGACCACATGTTTTTTAGGATGTAATTAACTCTAATTTACCTTGAACTATTTAAACAATTGTATTTTGTGTCTGAAAAACGAAATAATTGTGTGAAATATTGATCAAAACAAGTTAGAAGATGTACCACTTTTTGTCTCTTTAGATAATGCACACACATGAAAAAAAATTTTAGTAGGTACGCGTCGACTTGAGAACCTCATCCGTTTTTATCGTAGGTTAAAAGTGAACATCAAATCTCTTGCCTACCTCGAAACAATTAACAATTCCGAACCGACGTTCGTTTTATCTTTGTTACGTTTGTTTTGTATCTTGAATTGCTTTTTTTGAGCTATTTTTGGTGTTAATAATCGAGAGAACATTTAATTATTTTTTATGCAGACTTATAATAATTAACGATAGTTTCGTCGCTGTGCTATTTTATTTATGAACTAGCTGTGCCAGCGGTGTCACCCGCGTTTATGGTTAATATAATAAGGACTCTTTCCGTCATACATGATTTCTATGTAACTTTAACCACTAAGGCTGCACACGCGACGGAAGCTTAAAAAATGGAGTAACTTCTCCCGTTTTCCCAACATTTCCCTTCACTACTCTGCTCCTATTGATTATAGCGTGATGAAAAGTATACTATAACCTGCCCAGGAGTATGAAAAATAATTGTACCAAGTTTCGTTAAAATCCGTCGAGTAGTTTTTGTTTCTATAAGGAACATACAGACAGACAGACAGACAGACAAAAATTTTACTGATTGCATTTTTGGCATCAGTATCGATCACTAATCACCCCCTGATAGTTATTTTGAAAATATATTTCATGTACAGAATTGACCTCTCTACAGATTTATTGTAAGTATAGATTACAAATGGTAATGGTAAATCCTTATATTTTCAAGTCGCATCAACTGTTATCCTTTATTAAATGCCTTATCTTATGCAGTCTATGTTACTCAATGAAATGGCGAGACAAAGGTTCGTAGTAGCAATTCATATTCAGTCTGCCGATTGGTCGATAAATTGTCGTAATATTTGAAGCTGTGAGATTTTGTATTGCAGATGCTAACAGACAAATATTTTTGTTATAGTTATCTTTATGTTACTGTTTGTAAAGTCAATTGAATTTAGTTCACATAAACCCTCATTAGGACCCTCGATGTTTATCAGTAAATATTTCCGCAAGTTTACGGAGGAACTACCAGAGCCCGAATTTGACCCACCTTTACTATCTATTCAAGTACAAAGGGTCGTCCATCAACCGATCTCTCAATTATCTAGTTGGCTGCGTTATTGTTTCCTTTCTAACTAATTCCTGAAGACTCGATTATATTATAACAAAACAGATCTTGGACACGCATGTTTGGTTTCAAAATAAACGAAATTGTTTTTTTATCTAAGTATTTTCTTTGAATGCTCTCCAAATATATCAATATTATTCCTCTACTCGTCTTCATGCATCTAATAATAAACAGAAAAATACAAGTGTTCTAACTATTAACATTCTTATGTGAATTTGAAAAAATTAACAATTGTAAATCAAAAGGAGAAACAATGTTCTAGATATTCCGAAAGTCGAAATAAATAAGCTTTTGTTTTTGGAGAAATAGACATGTAAATATCATCGCATATTCATATTAATGTTTAATATTAGTATTATGGGAAGTCCCTGAAGTAACATTTGAGGGTGATTCATATGAGTAGAAGCAGTTTACCTTTCATAAATGAATTTATCTGAATACAATTACTGATATCTATAGTAAGTACGATGAAATAGGTCAGAATAAAGCCAGTAAGTGTACACCTTTAAGCTTTTCATTGCCTTGGTATCAGCGGGGGTATGAATGAAGCGAAGGCTTAGGAGGGAGGGATTTACGGTACCTTGGTTATTATAGCTGCTCTCTGTACCTTTATCTGCCTTTCGCAGACGATTTCATGCCTAGTTTCACTAAATAGGCAGTTGGCTTGGCTGTGTTAGTAAATTATTGAGGAGCAAATAATGGCAACCGCAATATTTTCGCCTATTTGTTATTTTGTTGCCAAAAGGCACACATTGTATTTAGTCCAGTAGCTCTTTTTAGTTTTTTCTTTTATTAAGCTGATAATTGGTATTTTAAAGATTTGTTTCAAAATGCTACATCTTATACTTAAAGGAAATATGTCCGCAACTGCCACAGAACAAGTGGTCAGTGACAAACAAAATTGCTGTAGATTTGTTTTACGTTGGTGTTCTGCTTCTTGGACTCCGTCTACCTCTTCGGGAATTGCAGGCGTCAAGATATGTAAAGATGAAGTATTCGAGCGATTTCGGTAATTAAGTATTTTTTGGTTGCGTTTGTTAATGTCAGGAGAAGGTTCTTATGAATGAAAAAACAAGGAACTTGCGCGGAAAATTAAAAATGTTAAGAATGAAAAATCAGAGAATTAGCCGTTACGAAGTGCGCCGGGTCAGCTTGTAGATTATAAAACAGAGTAGACCCTTACGCGATAGTTAGTCATACTGTACGATATTTCCAGCAGAACTTTTATTTTCTGAACGTTTTAAATCGACTTACAAATATCTTTGAGGATCTCTAAAGCTTCCGAAAATCTTACAATTTTCTTTGTGTTGATGTTTAAAAGAATCGAACCCATCGTTCTACTGTACTGTTTGGTAATGAGACTATTTATATGGCTTACAAGGGCCGCAGCCCCTGGAAATGGTAATTGGATGGAAATTTCATTAGGCACACTCATTGACTCACCGACATTTTCACGATGATGATTGAAAGAATAGGCCACCTACTTTCCGTTCGTTGTAGCTACAGTTTCCTTAATTTGTCCTTCATCTTCTTTGCCATGGTTGTTACGCGCGAATCTGTTTTTTGACTACTAAGGTTATTTCTGTAAAGAGTTATAATACCCCAATTTGGCCTAGAATTTTCAGCTATTTATATTCGTTGCGATTAGATTTGCGTAGGTGCATACCATCTTTCATAACTATCTTTCATAGCAGTACAAATAATGAAATAACTGTTCTCTGTCGTACGTTCGATCGGGCTTTCTTGAAATTACGACTTGATGAGTTGTTTGTTAATTAATGAGAGTGTGAAGGTACATAAATGCCGTCTGTTGTACGGTTTTTGTTCTTATTTCTGCACCCAAAAATATAAAATTGGCGTATTGCTATTAAAGAATTTTCATGAGAATAAATAAATGTGTTTTGAATCCGTCAACTAGGTTGTTGGTTGTTGCAACATTGTTTCGTGATTTGGTCGTTTCAAAGTTCTACCCGTACTACAATAGGTAACCCACCTATACCTTGATAGTAGTAGCGCCTCGGTAAATCTTTAGGGCTCCATTATGTCTAATTGACTGTACAAAATAGAATCTCATGACGTCTTTACCCGCCTTTGTAACGTCTTTCAAGTTTGTTGTAGGTAGTCGTACGTGAATAAACACCGATTTATTGTTCGCAAAAGTAACGACCGCATTAATCACATCCACATAACCCTCGTAATACCCAACCATTAGAGTCTCTATGGACCTAATTTTGCGATCACAATGTGGAACAATGGTCGATCAGTAATCGCTCGATTCCCGAATTTTCAAAATTTTGTAACACCTAAATCGAAATATTGAAGAATTGTCATTTGCAGATGATTGTGACACAATTGTAGATGAAAAATTGCGAGCGTTGCTGTTTCAGGGTCGTATTGCAAAAATACGAATTTTCGCATGAGACCGTATGTTTTCTCGTAATGTTCGATTCCGTAGGATCTGAAACACGTTCGTGACAGAAAACATATGATCCTCCGCCTGAATTGTTTTGTTACGATTTTATTTGTCCTACTACTTACTTTGCTGACGATTCTTATTTCTGATAAAATGTCTTTAAACATTTACATTTCATTCTATTTCCCTGCCCTTCTAACTTTATTTCAATTCACTATTTTATAAACATTTTTATTCTAAAGATAACTATATTTTTTGTAACAAGACATAAACGCATTCATTTTCTATCAGTATCCTGTTCCTAAAATCGCGTGTTAAACTATTGTGATACTGCTTATGCGCTGCGGAACCGCAAATAGAAACTTCAAATTAATGATTTCCTTACTCCCGTTTATTAAGAACTGGCTGCACTATCCACTATATTAGTAATGATCAGTCATCATATTAGTAGCATTAAGTAAATTGCTGCGCGTGCGAGTACCTTCGTTGGTAGTTAAAGTAATGTTATCTGATACGTAACATTTGGTTCTGTAATCGACTGCGTTCAGTTTCTGAAGTTACTACAGCATGACTCTTCGTGGAGTTCGATCTAGACAGCAGAATGATTCTTTAATAGGGTTTTTGGTCGACATATACATATGTATGCATTATGGTAAGACTGTTAAGTTTAGGCTAAATTAGGGTAGCCACCTGGATGATTTAGATAAAGAATCTGGAAAATCTTGTTTTGCCTCAATGTTCGACTGGGGTATCGGTAGAGCATTTGTAAACCAATCGTCTTTTTTCTAACTGGCCTCTTTCAACAAGTGTCGAGGAAGCATTTTGTCCACTTATCTTAATTAAAATATGTAAAGGGACATACATTTTTTTTATTTGTAATTTGTTAAAGAAACAGCTGTTAATGACAAATTCTATGACATTGTTCACCTAAGTTAAGGCAAACTTGAAAGCTTATAGTAATTGTCCTCTAAGGCTCCTCTAGGTTCAGACTCTAATAGGTTGGCAGTCCGCCATTTGGTGTCCCCGATGTAGAGATTAGTCGTAATAGCGGTATCTTATGATCAATTGGAACAATTAGGCATTGTAAATTAACCAGAAACTGGAGGCGCGGAAGCGAGCGAAATGACTGTCACGGCTGTCTCAACAGAGGATAAACAATTTTTTGTACATTGAGTACAAAAATTGTATGAACACGGACATGTTATTTATATCTGTAACTGGGAAAGTTTGGCAATTGTTAGAAATCGATAAAGGATTCGGCTGGGATTTTATGTAGATAGTATGTAGCTTCTGCCCGCGGCTTTGTTCGCGTGGTACGTCGATAAAACAGCCTATATGTTATTCGGGTGCCTATGCTACATTATCTTAAAGTTTCATTAAAATCCATTCAGTAGTTTTTGCGTGAAAGAGTAACAAACATCCACACAAACTTTCGCATTTATAATATTAGTTGGATGTGGCAATATGAAAACATTTGTTGACAGTTGGCGTACTTAAAGCTTCTTCTTCTTCAGCCTTTGCGTTGACCACAAGGTTCGCAAGGGTTTGATCGCCAATCAAGCAAATAATCGTTGTTGAAACAATTGGTCTTGGATCTGGGAGTTTTTGATTCTGATTTCCTCAAAAATAATGCCCCAACTGCTATCCTTGTCTAGCATGTCGTAAAGGCGACTAATAGTGTATTGGTAGGTTTATGATTATGTAGACGACGAGTTAGCTACTTATAACAACTTTTATAATTTTCCATCTCCATCTAATTGCGGGCATGGTGTGGTATATTTGTATATATGTACCTACGTAAGTGCCCAAGCTACTTACTGGAATGAGAGGAAATTGGGATGTTGTCTAACAAAAAACATACATAGCATCACGCCCATAATCCCCGAAGGGGTAGGCAGAGTCAAAGGGGCAGCATCCCCCTTCAACCACATGCAGCCAAAAATAAAGCCGGGCTGGGTTATGGGAAATTGTGAAAAAGCAGTGACAAGCGGCTAACCTGTCGCCTACACAATCACACACCCAAAACCCGATATGTTATCTGATATTTATTAATTAAGTTAATTGTAATTATTCCTTAATATTTGTAAATCGTAACCGGGACGCACGGGTGTCCCCCGGGCACGAGACACGGAGTGTAGTGTTCGAGGGTCGGGAGTGGTATCGTCTAATTGCGTTGCGTGTGCGTCCACTTCCGCAATTAAAGTTATGCCATTAAACACAGAACCTCACCTTGTGTTCGCCTTTGACATAGTTCCCAAATCTCAAAAAAAAACTTTTTTTAGGCCCGAAGTATAGCCGTCCAGGGAGTCATAGAAAAGGCTCAGCTTAGCCCGCACGCACACTTTAATTATCAATTTGTGATCTAGTGTCACTATCTGAAGGCATTTTAGTATTGTCTGGTCTCAATAGCACATTGACGCTAAATTAAATAGGTCAAGGATGGTTAACCAAGCAACTGAGTTAGTCCGGAGTTATGAGTTATTTTTCGAGAAAATTACTAAAGAAATATAACCTAAATGTTAACTGAGATTTGAGACTAAAAAATATTTTATTAATTTTTTGGACACATCAATATAAAATGGAGTCCAGTATAAATCATGCTAGGTAGGTAGTAATAGGTTTAAACTGTCTTTTTCACTTTTACCCTCTGAATATATTCACTCGGCTAGAAATATCAACTGATATATCCGGGGTGAGCTGCGCAGGGTTAGGGATCGCATAAAATAATACTATTCCGGAACTCCGTAATGGCCTCGAATATCTGCGTTTATTTCCCCTGGACATCCGCGAGCACCCTCTCTCTCTACCTTGGCCTCTTTTATGGGTACTAAAACATTTCTAGATAAATAGATTGTTAAAGTTTGAATTGCCACCGACAGGACAGATAACAGAACATTGCAGTAAAAATTAAACATTCATATTTATGCAAACGAAGCTTGCTTGGAGAATATATTTTTTATTACGTACTTAAATAGGTATGCAATATGCGTTTTATTTTATTACAAAAAGTTTCAAATTCACCCTTAAACAATAAAAACTTCGTTTTACAATTTCGTGGGGACAGATATTTTTTCTATCAGATATGTTCCAATGATTGAATTATTAGGAATTTAATTATGACATTTTAGGAGCATTTTATATCTGTGGAATGTTATTATTTTACTGGCCGTTGAAAAACCATTTAAGTTTGTTTAAAATTATTAAGTGGTTAGCAGAATTTAAATAATGTAGGTATTTATTTTCCTTTACAGAATCTTTCAAAAATTATAGAGACGTAAGACGTAATTTAAGCATGGTTAACTCCGTACCCTGGGTTTTTCAAAGCATTTACGATAAAACAGGTTAAAAGGTCAACCACCTCTAACAGTTAACTTCTCGACGCTAAGATCTTGGTGCTTGTGCTAATGAGAGCCTGCTTCCCAGCCTTTAAAAAGAAGCAAGTGCTAAAATGGAATATTTCACTCGACTTGAATATTCTCGTTCAAAACTTTTGTTGCGGATGAAAAGATTTTCCGAGTGTTTTGCGTGAGTTTGTTCTTTTTACAGAATACGAAATGACTGGGGAGATACTTTAGTCTAATTTATAGGAAAAACTTATTGTATATTAGGTATGTGTTGGTTAAGTTGACACGCAGAATTCAAAGCATAAATTAAGTAAGAATTTTTTACTATTGCTACTAGGCAAAGTTGTGGTAGTAGTTTATGTAATAATCTAGGTATGTCTGACTCTATTTGATAAAAAGAAAAGCGACAATTATCGACGATTATATACGAGATATAAAGGAATACGATATTGCACACATAAGTTGACTGTACGTTTGTACAAAAATTAGCTGTTATACATACACAATTGAAATAAATATATTTTGTATTCTCAGGCGGAGTTAGTATTAAAAGAAAGACACAAAAAGACTACATAGTTTACCTAGTGTCGTTTCTATTGTATTTTCACGCACACCAACAATTAACTACATTAGGTAGTTTCAAGTAATAGTTGAATAGCTATTCAACTGGTTAGTTTAGTATTCTTATCAACACGTGTGTTCGTTAATCCAAACACGTTTCTAGTTTCAGTAATTTCGGTAACAATGTCCCTCCAAATGAGTATAAAGCTTAACCCGTGAGAGATAATTCGGGCGAGCCCAGCTCCATCCAGCCCATTGTAGTGTTCTGTGTGAAAAATCGTTGGGTGTACACGCCCGTCATGCGGTATAAGCCGGCCCGGGGAATAAAAATTCCACCCGCTTAGGCTTTCTATCAAAAGGGATGAAGCAAGACTCTGTATCTATTAGCGTAATTCTGCGATGCGAGCTGTGTACTGAGCGCGGCGGCCGGAATAAACTACGGTGAACCGGACTATTTGATTAAGCCCAGAGCTGTTTGAAATGTGAAAAATGAATTTATGTTTCGCCCGGGACGTGTGCACGCCTTTACAATGTTTTGAATCTGGTTGTGAAACGGCTTACCGCGTGGTGTGTTTTGAACAAAGTTGTGGAAAAAAAAAAAAGAATACAGGTTAAGGTTTTTTGTGGAGTTATTCGTGTGCTACTAGAAAAATGTTTTTACGTTATAATTATGGTTTCTTTTTTTACTGTGGGTTGGTGAATACAATGCGTGATAATGTTTATTATGAGACAGTATACTGTTCCATGCTGGTCGGCGGCTCAAAAAGAATGTACCAACTGTGTTCGTTGTCTAGCATGTCCTAAAAGGCGGCTAATGGTGTATTGGGTCACTAGTCACTCCTTGTGTGTCTTTACAATTTTCTATCCAAATAAATTTAACTTTCGGCTGATTGTAAAATTGAGCTGGCCTACTTCTTGAGAGATAGCGGGCGTAATGGTAGGTATGTGGTTAAATAAGTATATTGTGATTAAGTCATGCATGTGAGTTCACGCTCTAAGTTAATTGTTGCCTAAATTTAAAACATACAGAAATGTTTGAATAAGATATTCCCTGTACTAAGAAGCTTTCTAAAGTCTATAGACCCAAATAGTACACAGTGTGTTACATCTAAGTATTCGGACCAGGAATTATATCCGGGTCTTTTGCATATCGCTTGAAGACTTTCTGCGGCTGCGCCAACGGGGGCTCATAAAATAGGTAAATATTGATAGTGTATCCCAAGACTACGCTCGTCATAAAAAAGGCCACGTTAAGCTGTCGCTCCCGGGTGCTTTCGCAAGATTGCAGTCGTTAAAATAAGCAGGTCAGTGGCCAGTGTACTAAATGGTATTAGAACATAGAAAGTTATGATAAAAAGTTCATATTTTAAGGTGTAAATTACACCGTCTACCTAGAAGACCTAGTTGTTTTCACTTAGGCTTTGAGTTATTAATTTTTTTTCAAAATTTAGGGACTAAATATGGGTGGGCCAAAAAGGATCGGAACGTATTGGATGCTTTATTTAATGTCCGCCAAATTCATCTAAAGCAGTACATTATACGATGACTGCCTCATTAATATGATACATGTAAAAATGTGTGCGCTATTTTATAAAATCAACATAGAATAGTTATCCCATTTTCGTGTTTTCATGGATTTCGTGGATGCCATCCCAGGTTAATATTTCTATTGGATGAAAATGAAATCGCGGACGATAGAACGGTATCGGGGCAGTGGCATATTTTATTTATTTTTTGTCATCTAGTTATTGACAGGTCGCAACAAACACGCACACATTAAGGCAAAATACGACTCATCCTATCTAAAGCACTGAAAAGAAACCAAATCAAAACGAAAGAAGATAAGGAATGAAAACTATTGATTAATATAAACACTACATTTATTTAGAAGTTATTACAACAATCTTAAATTTAGTTTATGGTCCCTTAGTCAATATAGGTTACGTTAAATGACAGGATACTTAAGTTGTTGGTGACATAGTGTGTTGTTTAAGCTCGTTATCATAATTGCATTTTGAACCGCAAAGGGCCACTTCGCCCGTCCTGTTGGTCGATCGTTGATTGCCTCACCCTTGGTCAGTTTTGTATCTGAAATTATTTACTGTGTACCTACATATAATTATGGATGTAAAGGCGTATTGATTGATGATATGTGCCTGTACTGTTTATTATAGATGTGTTGGATGAAGCAGGGATTTAACGTCAAAATTTCATTCAATTCCATTCTTCAAATTCCCACATTCCACAGACTAAATCTCGGTTAAGTATTTTTTTTTTTAGGAAATTAGCAAACCGTTTTTAAATAAGAGACATAGAATATGATGTTGGTTTTAGGTTGAAGCTGAGAATTAATAAGCAAAAGCTCATGAAGCAGAGCTTTTGCAAGTTAATAAACTTTTTATGACCATGTCCTGTTTATATCATATTGAAGAAAAGAAGATTTTAAGCTTAAATTATACCTAGACAAATGTTGCTGGGCATATAAAATATCAAAAAGTTTATGGGAGCATTCCTTGTGAAGCAATACTTACTCTATAACAACAATAGATGAGACTAATAAGCGTTGGGTCGTATTTAACGAACACCAAAAGGATAACACTCCCAAATGGTAGCAAAATAAAAACTGATGATGATGGAGGGAGGATATGTACGGGAGCCTCATATCCCGTCGTTTGTCTCGGATAATATTATGGTGAATTTTGACTTTTCTTGGCAGCTTCAGTCGGTACGATACCTTTATATTTTTTTAATATTTCGTAATGTAATCGAGATACGAGCATATGAAGTTTGTCTTCCATATTCCTAGGAAGATAAGATATATTACATAATGTCACGCCTTTTTGCCATGGGAGTAGGCACAGATCACATCCTTCCATTTGCTACGATCCTGATATTATAATGATTAAATTTTACTTGTTTTTCATAATTTTAAGATGATTATCTACTATTCTGTGCAAATCTATGTATATGATTAAAAAAAAAATTCAAAAGATGCAACGTTTAGGTTGCTTGGCCTTATCAAGTCCAGTCAGTATATTTGTTTTATTTAATATCTACTTATATTTAACGTTTTTAATGAACTAGTATCTAGTTTTAATCATTTTATTACATAATAATTTGCTTCAAGACGAAACTACGTGCGATAATGCTCAATCAATACGACACTGAAAGTTGCGAGAGCTTGTACCTTTCTTAAGGGCCAGTCACGGATCTCTAAGTTTTCTAGTGACCATGATGTTATTATAATAACAACAGAAATGATAATTATCAATAGGTAAGCAAGTAATAACTTAGCTTCAGAACTCAGAAGACTTAATTATTAATTTGTTTGTCTTATCTTAAAATAAGGTTTTTACGAAATATGAATTAAGTATTTCAACATTTCATAGAAATCACCCTTATTAAGAAGATTAAAATCGGGAAAGAAGGTTTGCTTAAGAATACCTTTATTTTCGGTGCTAAATCTTACCTAAACCCTAATTGCGTGTTTTGTTTTCGGTACGAAAAATTGTTTCCTTATAAAAACTGTGTTGTTGACCTACTTCGCCTCTCATCTCGCCATTCACACCGTTTGAGCTAAGTAGCGTGACTGCTTTTGACCTGTTTTGACCTACTGCGTCCGACTCCCTAAACTACACAAGCGTTCTAATTAAAACTTTCTAATGATTTGTGTCGGTCTAATGCTTTTGTTTTTATTTTTACACAGAAATATTAAAGGTTTCGATTTTAGTTGCATAAATTGTGTGTCCTCGATACTCATATGATTGTGTTATATAAAAAAATCGGACATTGTATATGAGTTAGTAACAATGAAACTTAATAGCTACGGTTGGTAAAATACATAAGTAGAATAGAATAATTATACGAGTAAGCTAGGACTTTAATGAACACGGCCCGGCAGTCTACGGACCTACACGCAGGAACTGCAGAACATGCAGCTCAGTAAGTCTGCAATTATTAATCTCTATGTATAATTATCTAATAACACAATTAAAAATGACGCAGAATAAACTAGACCTATCTATAGTTTATTTTGCAGTCATTGTATTTTTTTTTCTCTATTTCGCTAAATAAGCTATAGCTTATAAATTGTTATAGAACATATATGTTCTATAACAATTTATATGTGAATTCTGTTGTGGAATAGACTAGATGTGTATGACGATATTTATCTTGTCTATTAGTCTCTTGCCGCTATTTTCTTGGTAGATATTACATATTCTGACGCGGTAGAATCACATCTTGAGTTGGTCGTAAATAGAACAGTCAGGGTTAACCATCTACCTATTTAAAGCGATTGATAGATTCTCTAGTATTACATCATTGTGATAAAGCGGTTACTTAGTAATTAATCTAAGTTAGACCTTCATTATATAGATAGTGTACCTATTCCGAAAACCTGTATAAACTTCTACCCCTTTTTACGAACATTCCGCGGACGGAGGAGTATGCGATTTGGCATAGTTGAAGTTTATATGGAGAAGGAGCGCAGAAAGAAAATATTTTAATAAATAGATTATCGTCGAATTTTCGACCACTGGGCGACCACTAGTATTGATTAAGGGACAACTTGGTAACTGTCCAAAAATACCTTTGGAGTCCCGACGTCCAGCCACGATGCCGGAGGCTGGCCACTCTAGCGCTCGTTCAAAGTTACAAGCCTTTGACAACAGCTGCCACTCGACATGAGGGCTCTGTTTTTGGCAAGCTATCGTGTTACCAACTCTGTATTAATAGCGAGTGTTGTCTGAACTCATTAACTAATATTATTGTATTCAAATACTCAAACGTTTAATTGCATTTTTTCCATCCATTCCAACTTAATTTTTGGCTGAATGTGGTTTGAGGAGTTTATCGCCCTTTGGACTCTGGCTACTATTTCGGTGATTGCAGGTATATGGTAGGTATTTTGTAAAGAATATAACTACTGTAATTATCGGTAACTCAAGTAGCTTAAATGCAATGTGCGTACAATGATAATACAAATAAATAAATATGATACTCATAACAAGGATCAATACATACTTTATTAACTAATGGTGGTTATAATGCTGGTTTATAAATGCAGGTGTGCTGTTAGTGTTTCACGCACATGTCAACTGAATGACAACTGGCGTACCCCAAGGGATACTTGACCGCACTTTGAGGAACTCGTATCTGGATTTTAATGAAGTATACATATGTCTATACGTACATATATTTTAATGTTTAAAATAATAGTTTATTATTGAATGCTTATGAAAGTACACATTAACGGTAGTAAGCTGAAGCCACTTATTTTTTTATAGGTCTGTCAGTAAAAATAGCTTCAGGCTCATCCATCAAAATAGCTTCAGCTTATTACCGTTTATACTAGACTTAAACCCATGGGCGTACCTACGCAATTTATATAATATTATTGATAGGTTCTTATAGTAAATAGTGCTTGGAACACGAGCTTGCTTACGCCCATACTTACACCAGCTATCTACATTCAGATAACAAAGAGTAACTTGGTAATGAACGATGCCGCGGGGAAAAAATAGTTTAAAACAGATATGCTAAACCATTTTGCAAGTTTTTATTGTAACAAGTATTTTGCGCTAACAATGTAACGCGAGAATTTGAGATTATCTAATTGTTGCGTATGTAAGCCAGTCGCGTAGGTATAAACGAATTGATAAAGTCCGAATGGATGAGGTACGACATACGGGCTGGTCTTGACCCAGGTCAAGACCAGCCCGTATGTCGTACCGGATTCTTTAACACATGTGCTTTTTATCTAAGGAAAAAATATGGAACCTGTTGAAGGCGTCGTACAAATTGAGTGTGATTTATCGTCTTCTACATAATCAAACCTCAGGAAGAAACATACAAATCTTATGTTCTCAAAATTAAATGTTCTTCCCAATTTTTTGAATACGAAAATAACTTTATATTTGAGTGAAACTGAGCGTATTATAAGGTTTGATCACGACAAGCCTTTATACGTCCAGTCTTCAATAAACAGTTTTTTCCGACATATGAGGCCGAGATATGAGCGCGCTCAGTACTGTATGCATAAAATGAAACATAGGGCAATGGACTTTGCCAAATGCATAGTATGACCAACAAATGATGCTTGGAGGGAAAAGTATACTATACCTACTTCGTTATTTGTTATTGAAGTCGACGTAGTTTGCTTGAATCGGCTAATTAGCTAGATTTCTAAGAAACCCTATAACTTGTTTTGTTTTTATCTTTCTATAAATCTAGATATATAGTTTGTAATGTTGAGAAATATATTCAAAAAATTGTATATGTACATCTTATATATACACCTGCAATCATCGAAGAGATAGTATATTTTAATGAGCAGAAAGCACCGTAAACCACTTACAGTCGAAAATAAAATCAAACACATTAAAACAATGAGTAAAGAAATATTAATAACACACATACAACAAAACACAATTTCAAGAAAAGTTCCGTAAATAAGTTTTAAAACCATCAACAAAGCCGTCTGCACTTAGAGCAAGTTTAAAACTTGTAATAATTGTGGATGTGGCTTCACTGGCTCCTTCAGTTTTGTATCTTCAAAGCCCCGAGGCGGAAAGTTGCAACGCCAAATGTAATTAGCGCATTCATGTGTGAGCGTTCATAAAATAAACAATGTTATAATTAAATTCTACAGCGGAAGCCTGCGCGTCTCAAGTGTGCCTACCTACAATAATCTCTTTAATAACTATCATGTCGACGAATTAATTAACGACCGACAGCGCGAAATGGGCTTCAATCCAAATAGCAACATGCTAAGGATGCTGTGTACTTTGATAGATAGGTACATAGTTGCTGTCGAGGAGAATTATAAAAGATTGTCAAAGATGGCTTGAATGAATTGCCTGTCTAAGTAGAACTCTATAAAAATCACAACGTCAGAATAAATACAATATTTTTTTGTCTGTTTTTTTTTGGATTGGATGCGATTCAAAAATGCGTATCGCTTCTAGCATAAAGTTATTAGTATGCTGGCCTATTTGTTACTTTATGACCTGAAGGGGTCGGATATCTATTCCTTCTGATGTTGGGCCACATCTAGTTTATCACTTTTTAAGATAAATTTGGCAACAGCTGCGCTCCTGACTCTCACTTCAGCTTGCAAAATCTTGCTGTCGTTTATTTTCGCATTTTACCATACAGCGTGGTGGATATTCGCATTATTGTTTGATGTAGTAGTAGACTACTTTTTGATGTTTAACTGGGAAAGTATCGAATGTGTCAATTAAAGTGAAAATATCATTTCTTTAGGAAAGGCTTTAGTGATTCGGCACATTGTATAAGTTAACTTAAAGCTCAATAAAGGTTGACCTTTTAAATATTCTTCCTTTAACATGTTTAATAAGGCTTTAAATATTGTTACCACAAGCGATTCTGTATAAACTTCCACAGAAAACACATTCACAATACACGCCCTTCCGTGTAATAAAAACAGCTTCCTGTTAAATTTGTAGCAAGTCATCTTGTATTATACGGGACTGAGGGCGGGGAAAGTCAACCTCAATTTATAAAATCATCTTTCGCACAACAGTAGAGATTTTCATAATAACTAGCCGTTGCCTGTTAGTTGGTTATTTATTGTGAATAGCTAGTTCCTTCGACTCGCAGTCTCTTTAATTGATATTGTGACAACCTCGATGGCGCATTTTGTAGAGACCCTGTCAATGCGCCAAGAGTTGTGGGTTCGATCCCCGCCCAGGACAAATATTCGTATGATGAATACTTGTGTTTGTTCTGTGTCTGGGTGTTAATATCCATATTTAAGTATATATTTGTAATACCACTGTTGTTTCTGATATCCGTAACACAAGTGCTTAAGCTACTTATTTCGGAGTCAGATCAATGTATGTGATGTAATGTGATATTTATTTATTTATTTTATTTATTTATTGTTGCTTTAGTCAAATCTTTTTTATGTATTTCGTGGTGTGAGGTTTACAGAATAGGTATATGTGGGTAATTTAACGCAAGCCTTTCGGGGACTGAACTTTTAACAGAGGCGAAAATATTAGCAGGTGTAGCTAGTTTATCTAGGTTAAGGCCACAATACAATTGATTCAGTTCGGTAAAGGTGTGAAAGGGTAACAAATATTACATCCTCACAAACTTTCCAATTTATGATCTAAGGACGATGGAAATTTTTATGCAAATTTTCTGGCAGGTTACCTTTTAGTTTATTTTTAACATTATGCATTTCTTTTCAGGCTTGGGAGGGGAGGACGGAGACAGCCAACGTGGATGGGGGGGAGCCGCCGCCTCCCGCGCACGCCCCCCTTGACGCGGTTTGGCAGCCTGTTGCAGGCACTAAGTAAGTTATTAATATCTTGTGTTTGATATAGTTATTGTGGTACGTGAGAAACGGTTTCTCCGGTAACGAAATGAGAAATATCCTGTCAACCATGTGGCAAACATATTTGATTAGGTGACAGCGCTTGTTGAGGTAATCAATCACGTGAAGTTCAAGGCAACATAAGGGTTAAAAAATATAAAAAAATATCTCCTCTGTAGATTCTCGACTTTTGTATCCTCTAAAGAAAAGAAAAGCCAGGGAAAAATTATTTCGTATCTTATAACACTGTACATAAGACCTAGGGCACGGTACTGATGATAAACTTCTTGAAATGGCAATAGTTTTACATTGGCTAGTATGTTAGTTTTATTTATATCAAAATACGTGGGTAAACTTAGGTTTTAATTCAAAGTATTATTTATGGGGTTTTGTTTTAGTGTTTTTGTGACCATTAAAGATCTACTAAGACGGAGCGAAGCTATTTTAAAAAAATAAAAAAAAAAAATTGTTAATTAATATTGGAGATAATGTGCTCTTGATTTTTAAATCTATGGATTGAAATAGTGCCCTAGGCTTTCGTTAAACGAGGAGTCACGCATCTTTAATAATCTTAATGACAGTATGGTAATAGTTTCTCGTTGGCATTTCCGTTCGATAGCAAACCTAAAAAAGAGACTTCAAATAGTATTTTCCCTATTTTACATAGTACACGGTCCCATCTCAAACACTTACTCAGTATAGCTAAATAGTACACATTATTTCCACCATTCACCGTGAACTTAGTAAATGGCGTAATAAATTCGACGTTTAGCCACAACAATAAAAAGCGGAAAGAAGCCTGATTCGTAAACAGCACAACGCCGGTCGCGGCACGCACATAAAGTGTAAAAGTGCCGTTTTCTTCAATGAAAAGTGGTGGAGGAATTTGTTCTATTTCCAGTTATGTTGCTATTGTCAAATAGAACGATACTCACGTGAATACCTACATAACAGCGCGCGTGTATTATACTTAGTCGATACATGAATTAACTAACAGCATTCGTCTGCAGTGCTATTAGGTTATTTACGAGCCTGTTTCGCAAGGATAGGCTAGTACTTTTTCCCTAAAATTATTTCATTACAGATGATAAAAGACAATTCGAACAACATCACTTATGTTTATCTGATTCCATTATTATCAGATGTTTTTTAGTTCCTTAGTAAGCAACTTAACAAGGGGGTGTCACTATGTATTATATTTGTACTACATTTTGTGATTGCTACGATTCTTTTGGTTAAATCTCAAAACACTAATCCGATTTCTTGCTTAAACAACATAAGTCAAGAACAGTTTTTCAGATATTAGTTAACTGTTATTGTATTAGTAAGGTTATTCGCTATTTAAATTGTTTACCACTCAAATACTATATTAAGGCTAAAAAAGTCATTAAAAACTCATTTGTTTGTGCATGAAACAGTTATTATTGATACCTAATCGAGTGATTTATGAGGTTTTTGAAATTATTGTAGGTATCAGCATCTTCCTAGCGTTATGTCCCGTGCTTAGACGGGGTCTGTTTAGACCATGATCCAGGATTTAGCGAGTCTGGTAATTACATTGAAGCGACTGCCGATCTGACCTTCGTAACCCTAAGATAGGGGAACCAGACAATTTTTGGATCATGGTTACAAAAATGTGGTTGAAATTATAGTGGTATATATGTCAGAAATTTTAAACATAATATACATATTATCAAGTTGGAGAGCGTTATATTTTTATATAAATACCTAGGTAATATGTAAATTCGGCATATATTATATATCTAACCGGGGTAATAGGTCACAAACACATATGTATCCTTCTGCCTAAATAGCTCGTTGCATACCAAACTAGGCGCAATCCTTTCCATCCGATTAGGCAATTTCACGAGATACCACTGAATAGATGAGAGCACATATCACATTCCGTGTGTAAGTTACAGTTGCTCCCCAGCAGATTTGAGCCACGTCTACAGTTTTAGAGGTGATCGATTTGGAGAGCGCAGATAAACTTTACGCACTAATTCTTACTAATATTATGAATGGCATGAAAACGTAACAATGATTTCATGTCCGGACTACTAGATCGTTAGCGATGAAATTGGTACCCCTAATATTTTCATCATCTTCCAAGCGTCGTGTCCCGTGCTTAGACGGGGTCCGCTTTGACCATGATTCAGGATTTAGCGAGTCTGATAATTACACTGAAGCGACTGCCGATCTGACCTTCGTAACCCCTTAGATAGGGGATCCAGACAATTTTTGGATCATGGTTACAAATCCAAAGTTGTTTGAATTTGCAGGTTTCATCACGATGTTTTCCCTCACCGTCGTGGTAGTGGTATATATACGTACATAGCTTTAAAAAATCCAAAGGTATGTTCCCGGTTTTGAACCCGCACTCCTCGGTTAAGAGGCGCGTGTCCTTACCATTGAGCTACCACCGCTCTCCGGTACTCCTAATATTTAACCCTAAAAAAACATTCGCATCACGAGTTAGTAACAATTAGCGACATAGTCATGACAAACTACATAGTTGACGCCGAAGCATTATAACAAAACGTACAATTTTATTTTATTTGTGTCTGTATACGCTACGGCTGCTGTATCGTTTACCACTATCATCGAGGTCGCGGCTTTATAATCTCGTTAGTATTGCTAATTATAGCTGTAAGTTGGTACTAAAGTTCGGTTTTTCAAAAGTTATAAGCAGGTTTTAGTTTTTAAACTTGATGACGGCTGCCTAATCACTGTTTGCGCATGTTATATGAGTACAACTTTACTAAGTTTATTTAAAAACATGTTTACTAATTTATTATCGTTTTAAATGTGTTGCTTTCGTTAATTTGGGACCGTACATTTAAAAAATAAAAGTGGAATGTTTTTTACTGCAAGTCCAGGTTTTATGTATTACGTTGCCTCATAATGTGTGAGTATTTGATTATGGCCAAATGTGTTAATTGTTTAGTAAACCTTCTAACGTTACAGTTATTGAGTTTGCATTGTGCGTTTAAGTATCGCCTCACAAACGGTTATTTTTGTCATACATACTTAACGAAGTTCACGTTTCGTTGGGCTATATTGACGGGTGTTTGTTTTGGAAACGACTAATAACAATTTGGTATAACGTTATTTTAGAAAACATTCGATAATTGGTAATTAGCAGTAACTTCGATTTAATATGTTGCTCATTATAACATTGTAGATAAAGGTACCTACCTACTAGTATGTTGTATTTAGGGAATACTTACCTATAGATCGCTGTATGTAGTTGTAATGTGGTGTTATTTGTTCGAAAGCTTTAAAATGTATGGAAGAATTGACTACTAAGGGAAAGTGTTTGGCTATGTTGAATATTAATATATAATAGTATTCTACACAATATACATTGTTATGTAGCAATCAGCAATCAGAATTTAATTTAGGTGAGAAATCTCTTTTCCTAACTTTCGCACCGGATTTCTGCAAATTGGCCAACTACCCAAACTAGCTAGTACCCGTACGTTTATAGTAGGTATAAATACTACCCTTTACCACAAATTTCATTCATCAGAAAATAACTGACGTTTTAGAGTGAGATCACAATCTCACTCTAAAACGTCAGTAGAAGAATAATTAATTTCAAAAGTGTGGATTCGGACAGATTGTCCGAACCTCTGAGTATTGAAACCAATGGAGACGACATATTATTCTATACGAACAATCTGCTATACAAATATGATTAATATCGATATTGTATTCTTAAACCTGTATCTATGTCTTTTTAACAAGGCTACAATACTGCACGTAAAAAGAGACAACAATATATTTCACTTAACTATTTACGGCAACATCATCACGTGACGTCATAGTAATGCCTAATAGGCTATTTGACTAATTTCTGAAAACCATCGCACTATATTTAATGATGTATGAAGACTCTAGAAATAACATTTATTTTAATTTTTGATAAGTATTTCATAAAAGTGGTTCGGACATGTGGAAAGAATGGATGACGAAAGATTGACTAAACAGATATACAATGCGAATGTGGAAGGATGTAGGAGCCGCGGAAGGCCCAGGCTCACCTACCACGACCAGATTGGTCGTGTATTAAAAGAAGGTGATGTTAGGAGTCATAAAAATCGTAGAGCTTGTATGAAAAGGATTATGAATGTTGAAGAGGCGAGTGAGGTGTGTAAGGATCGTGCCATATGGCGTTCGGTTCTCTCTGCTTACCCCGCTAGGGAAGTGGCGTGAAGTTTAGTTAGTTAGTTAGTTAGTTATTTCATATAAAAAATTATATTTAAAAATACACTGATTATTTGAGCTGTCAAAACGCCTACTTCGGCAAAATGGCGTCGAGTGACGTCATACGTTAGTACGAAGACATTGGAAGAAGGTAGAATCGTTCTCATTCATTGGTTTATTTGAGTTTTTACCTGTAATTTACTAGAAAAAAAAATAGCTATAAGGGGTGCGCAGTGTCAGAGTGTAAAAGTAGGGATTATAGTGGTTTAACGAAAATTCCAATCGAAAGTTTCCGCTTTAAGTTGTCAATGTCCGAGGAATTTGCAGTGTTAACTTAATGTAACTTGTAACATTCAGAAACATCGTCATAAATAAATTGTTCAGAGACATATAGTATGTAAATAAGTGAAGTGGAATGACACTACGCAAAGGCGCCTTATTTGTTTCTCATTAAAATTGGGCTTAAATTTTTCGTAGGTATGACATATCCATTGGTTTCAGTACTCAGCGGTCCGAACATTTTGTGTCCGAAACGTCAAAAAGTCCGTGCTAGAGGCGTTTTCATGTTTTCGGAAGTTACTGGTTTTGTTGATAAAATATTCAAGGTTTCATAATATGTTATTGGAGGAGTCGACATGTTTAGCTTTATTCAACAAGTAGCTGTAAAAGTTAAATAATCTTATTATACCTAAACATGACGCTGTAATCCTTACTTATGTGGTGAATATTTGAATGTGTTCAGCTAACGTTGTTACATTAACTAACTTACTCATATATGGCTCAGCGACCCGCATTATGACAGATTTTGATACACGAATAATGATTTAAATTGAAAAATTGAATACTAAGAAAGACCTTTGGTTCGTCTTTATTCCGGTGAATATGATATTTTCGTAAAACAAACGATAGTCTCGTCTCAATGATAGGCCGTAGTATACTACAAAAGCTAAATTCAATCCGCTTTAACGAAAATATATCTACGCATAATTTCATACGTCAGCGATGCCAGAACTAAGAGACATTTGTCAAAGAGACAACACGAATTAGTTCAAACACGTTAATAACGGAACGAAACGCGCATGGCGAATGCGTGTTCCGACGCGTTTAGTTTTTATACATCAAAGGGAATTACTTACTGGGAGAACTCTGCGTGTTCGCACCCTCCGTATTCCGTTTTCCCCGCTTTGTTTACGAAACCAACACACTCATTACGTACACAAGCTGGCTATAAGTGTGTTTATTTGGAGCGAAGTGGTGCTGCGGGGAGTGTTTTCTTTTAATTCTACTTTTAATGTCTAGTGTTGTTATTTCAGTAAAACTAAACCATACATGACACGCCTAGTAGGTTGTAAAATCGTATTACGTCAGTTATGTATAGGTCCCTCGTTGGTCTGGGACTTGAAGGAATGCTAACTGTGTCCGTTAGGTTGCATGTGATAAAAGCGGACTACTGGGTTAGTTGGTATTTGTTTTGTCAATATGTTGGACACGCGCAAGCCACTTGTCACAATTTTTTCTAACTTTACATCAAACATCTCAATTACTTTTAGCAGGAGCTTAAAGCGTCATTAACCTTTAAAAACGATTAAACGTTAATATAATAAAATATGATTAATCACTAAAAACACAAATTTTTTTAATGCATATACTTAACACAAGAAAAAACTGCTGGACCACTTATAAATATGATCCAACCGTAATCTAGAGGCATACTTGCTTTAAATCACAGAAGACGGAGTTTAGTTGCAAAAATAAGTATATTTTTACAAGTTTTTACATAATATTTCATTTGGGAAATTTGGAAACTTACTAAATACTCTAGACCAGTGGTTCCCAAAATTGTCTGGGCTACGACCCATCTAATACAAGTTTACAAACTCGGGACTCACCTCTAGGAAATTTAACTATTACCAATATAAATTAAGGAAAGAACAGCGGCTCGGTTGGTTGGTGTGTCGTTCTACAGGTAGAAATAGAAATAGAAATAGAAAACATTTATTGACCATTAAATAATACAGACATATGAGACAGAAACATAGATTAAGTTATGGCCAACAAGGTGCAAGCCTCAGCATGTGTTGCAGCAACCCGAGAGGTAGGGCCCAGTATTCGCACGCAACCCACCAGTGGGTCGCGATCCATAGTTTGGGAAACTCTGCTCTAGACCATTCGCTGTAATTACGTTAAAACATAATCTGGACGTGGGAATTGTATAATGACATTATTTAATTAACTAGCTTAGGTACTTTTAGCCCTTAATCAAATTTAACGATGTTACCAATTTTTTTTAGAGTGACGTATAGGTCTGGGCAAATTGAATTAGAACTATGTATTGACATATACCAGTAGTAAATAATAAATAAAAGATTCTTTCAGGGCTAGGGTGAATGGTTTGATCATTTTTGTAGGTAAACTTCGGATGTTACCATTAGTCTTCCCAAACTTGAAATAAATCAACAAATTATCGTAAAGTAACTGTCACAAAAAATTATATATTTTGTTTGACACTAGCTTTATAGAGAAATTCAAGATCTTTTCTCGGATTCATTAAAGATTGAATCAGACTTTTGGCCATTTCAAAATCGCTGGTCTCTAGAAACGTAGGAAACAGAATTAGATGTCCTCCATTATCCAACAATCAATGACGTTTACACTCCATAAAACCTAACCGAATGGAAAGTAAATGGCGGATGTTTCGTTTTTGTCAATGCTGTCGCGAAATTATACGCACAGAACAGGCGCGTTACTACAAACAAATAAATGTTTCAAATGTTGTAGACAAGGTAATATTCATAAATAAATCGTATCAACGTCGTTTAGGTTAAGGCGCAATGAAAGGCTTTAAACATTCAGTATGAAGCCGCAGCCCTTTCAGTATTGCCTTGGCGCGCTGCCAGCGAGTCGTTACAATCAACATTTTGTTCCTTATTGCCACTTATCTCTCGAATTCCCAACATTGTTTGTAGGTGGGTATATTGAAACATGGTTCTTTCGTACTATTGTATAAACTTATATCAAAATTACATCTGTTCTTAGTTTGGCCGATTTTGCTGTAATGTGACCTGGATCTAAGTTAATCGGGCGTTGGACGATATTCAGCGACCAGCGACTATCTACGTACACCTTCTTTACTGTTTCGAATGTTGTTATAAAGATATACTTATGTACATTTAATATTATTATCAAATGATTGAAGTCATTTGATAATATATCTAATCATGGGCCTGGCCCCTTTTATACAGTTTTAAATTGAGGTCACAAAATTTTGATAATTGATAATTTTACTGTTGAAGAAGAACTCATACCTTAACTTAGTCTCGTCTGTTTCTGAATCACAAAATGAGACTATAGACCCTGAAGGTTTAGTATCTTTTTAGGGTTCGTTCGGTAAAATATATAGAATAAGTGGATAAAACGTTTACGAGCTCAGTCTATTATATGATAGACAATTTGCAGCTTGCATTGCTGTACATTTCATGCAAAATAAATTCTCTTGCTAGAGTTGGTCGCGAGTCTCTAGCCTGCTGTCATATTTATTATCTTAGTTGCAAAGGACTTTGATCCCTATCGCCATTCCAATTCGTTAGAGCTGTTAAGTAAATATGTTTTGCACATCGTAATATTAGTTTTAAATATATTTGTTTCTTCAATTAACAATTAGGTTCGTCATAACAGGATCATTTTCAATATTCAGATAACACAATAACGTATAATATGCAATTTACCATAAAAATATGGCTTTGAGGTACCATACAAACTCTGATGTTGCCTACTTCAAAAAGTAAATCTGTTGTTTTTCTAAGAAAATTTATAAACATTAACAACAGCTATGCTTGTAATTTTTGAATGAATAGACAAATTGAACAATAATATAGTTAAAGTGCACAGACTCATGCAACTTAAGTCAAATGATTTGAAATAACCAAATAAAAACAAAACTTTAAAAATATCTTCGAGTCTGTTGGAGACAGTAGCACATTCTGCATTTTAGACAGATTTAATGCGAACTAGGCATTTTGCATTTTACTATCAACCCGTAAGCAAGCGAATGCTATTTTTATTATCCACACCGCATTATAATGAGGACAGTCCTGCAGCTAGAGAAGAAACACAACTTGCGAGTAAAATGTAAAAATGCTCGTTTTCACCAACACGTTTTTTCCAGTGCCCGTTATAATATGCAGGAGCGCATCTATGCAGCGAAATTGTATGCACTCGCGAAACGAGCGACGTAAAAGCAAAAATACGAGCATCAACTCACGTTAATTCTGTTACGGGCCTTTTATCATGGAAATGCGCGACGTCGAGTAATACAGCTTGTTTCATCTCTTGCCTTCTAATGCTGCTAGAAATTTCCATTGCATTCGTAGTGTAGTACATTTTAACACGATTGCAACTAGGTACTTACATGCGTCACTTTGAGAGAGTGGCTGGAAGCCTAACCCTTGCAACGGCTTGTAACCGGCAACGCATTGAAAATTCAGTGGTGATCCAAAAGCAAAGGTCCATAGGATATGGCGTGATAGTCACGGTATAACTTGTAAATTTTTCAAGTTGAAATCAGTAAAAAAGCGGACCGTTTGGTCATATTTGAAGTTACTATTTAGGCTCAGACCAATAAAAAAAGAAGGACAGAACCATCCCATACTACGCGGTCAGGCAACCAATAGGAAGCCGATAGGGCCATAGAAAGGCCGACCGCCCGCCATTTCGCCTTCACCATTTAACAACACAGGCAGGCATATTTTAATTTTTTCTTAACACCAAATTAACGACGTGCGCTATCACTTACTGAAGGCGAAATGGCGGGCGGTCAGCTTTCTATGGCCCTATCGGCTTCCTATTGGTTGCTTCACCGCGTAGTATGGGATGGTTCTGTCTTTCTTTTTTTATTGGTCTGAGTATATAAGTAGAACTTTTATATTATACTAGCAGCACACCGCAGTTTTAAAATTTAACCTATATTACTTGCTGATAAAGTAGATTTTGGTAGATTAGATTGGTAAAAAAGTAGATTGAATTGGTGAAATATTTTTTCAAATTCTAACAAACAAACAATCAAATCTTTCCTCTTTATAATATTAAATTATATATTACATGCATTATTCAATAACACAAAATAACTCGTGCAATACTTTTACATTGATGCCTGATAAATACGACACATATTTTTTTTCTTTTCTGTTCTATACTGTTTTGAGTGGATAGTTTAATCGTTTTAGCTACTACTATCCCAGTCAACCAACACTCTCGTCTGTAGATGTGTTCAAATTGCTTAGAATTTCACACATTCAAAGATGACGGTTGATAATCCTTTCACGTTACCTCGTACCCATGAGGTAACAAAGTAGGAGTCCCTACTTTGTTTGCTATGCAAAATCGACCTAGTTCTCAACAATGTCATGATACAATGCCCGCAGCAGACAGTATGTCTGACATACTAAGGTCGATCATTCGGGGTCAAGAGCGACGGCTAATGAACTTTCCTGCATAGGATTAGGTTTCAGAGATATGAGTTCTAGTAGCTAGCTCGCTTTGTTTCCAGTCTAAGCGATAAATGTTTTTGTTTGGTGTGTTTTATTTACGTCTAACAAGCGACTAATGGCATATCGGGTTTTGGGTGTGGGACCGTGTAGGCGACGAGCTAGCCATTTGTCACTACTTATTCACAATTGTCCACCTAACGCAGCCCAGTTCTATTTTTTGCCTGAATGTGGTTAAGGGGGCTAGATACCCATTTGACTCTGCCTATCCTTTAGAGGAGTTCGGGCGTGATGATGTAAATGTATGTAACTAGCGACATTTGAAAGTGGTCCAAATAATTAAGATCATTTGGCACGTGCGATGCTCGTCCTGAAGTTAGTCTATCTACAAGTATTTGTTATTTTTACTAACTTCACTCCACCCGTGTTGAATGAAAGTACACTCTCGTGAATCAATGAGGCGTGAATTACCAAAAATCATGTCTATATTCGAAAGAGAAAAGAGGGCGATGTTTTTAGCCGCGTCCCGTGAGGCGATTGCACACGAGTGGAAGGCTCCGCTGAGGGCCCTCTTGGCGGACGAGTGCCCTCATTGGCGCTGCAGGGTCCTCCTCTGTGAACTTTAACATGCATCAACTACAGACGGGTCGTTTTCTGTATAGATAAATGACAAATTTCTTTCTCTTTTATGAATTGAATTATTTTAAGCTATTTGTTGTTTTATGATGACATGGATAACCTCATGTACGTAGTGGTTATAATGTTGTAGGTAGGGCGCAGGTCCGACTTCCTGGTATAGTGGTCGGCATGCTCTGCTCAGGACGACATTTTTAGACGAAAGGTTTGTCCCATGTTGGACTTAAAAAGAATGTGCTAACTGTGTTTCCTACCTCATGTCGTAAAAGGCGACTAATGGTATATCGGGTTGGGTATGTGATTATTATGTAGGCGACAACATAGCTACTTGTCACTACTTTTAACAATTTTTTATCTAACCCAGGCCATTTTGATCTGGCTAAAAGTGGTTATAGGGGCTGGCTGCCCCCTTTGACTCTCCCTACCCCTTCGGGGATTACGGACGTGATGATATGTGTACGTGCCTACTATATAATATAATTATATATTGTATATGTATCTAATTCTACTAACTACTTTACTTTAGACATTTTTATAATTCGTTGTTCCAATACATTTCGTATATAAAGGAGTATGTTTAGACTCCCCTTGATCTATTACATATTAAATACATATTTGAAACCTAAGTATTTTCCTTTAAAATTTTCAGCACATTTTGTCATATTGGATTGTCTCGACCCAGTTAAGTGACATTTATTACGAGCCCGTGTCCGTGCTTCGAACGTTAAATACTTAGTAGTTAGTCCCGGCTGACATCTGTTACACATATGCACTGTTCGGCCTGGGAGCCCTAACAAGGTCGAATAAAATGTGGTATGGTAAAATATTATGTAAACACACTTTGCTGTCTGTCACCGTCTCTCCATGTGTAGAAAACTCCTTCGTCGAAAGTTTTAAGCTGAAAAATTATAGTTTAATCTAATTTGATACTTTACCAACTAGTTTTAATCAGGTCAATCGAAAGTCGAAAGGCCATAAAGGTTACAAATAACTTAAAAATGTTGATTATACATATAATAGGGATGAATGAATACTTGAGAGCGGTGGTAGCTCAATGGTAAGGACACGCGCTTCTTAACCGAGGAGTGCGGGTTCAAACCCGGGCACGTACCTCTGGATTTTTCAAGTCTATGTACGTATTTATACCACTAGCTCGACGGTGAGGGAAAACATCGTGATGAAACCTGCAAATTCAAACAACTTTGGATTTGTAACCATGATCCAAAAGTTGTCTGGTTCCCCTATCTTAGGGTTACGAAGGTCAGATCGGCAGTCGCTTCAATGTAATTACCAGACTCGCTAAATCCTGGATCATGGTCTAAGCGGACCCCGTCTAAGCACGGGACATAACGCTAGGATGATGAGGGATGAATGAATACTGGATCTAAAAACTATCATTTTATTTAGTCCGTTAGTTAGATTAAACAAGACACATATTTTTTGCTTTGACGAGTTAACGAAAAATTGCAAAGATGAAGAGCATCAAAGTTTTGGAATGGGAGTTTGTGACGTCACTTTCAAGTAAAAATTTTACCTAAGTGTGACGTCACGCGCAACTTAAATGCACTATATCATCGTCAGTGTTTGTTTGACAAATAAATTAAAAAATACGTGTTCAATATTTTTTTTATAATCTACCTGACGCACTCATCAGATTTTTTTAGTCGCCTAATAGGTGACTAAAAAATTCTACTGAACTTGAGGTAATTTAGTTATGATTGAGTCTACCCATTAGATGTCATGTCTCGTTTTTCATATCTGCTACACCATCTTTATTGTTCCCTGAATTGTATTTGTAGTAGCATTAATAATAGCTAAGGCCTTTTTGTGAAGTAGGGAGTCATTTATATTGAATTGAACTATTAAACGACGTTATTGTAGGTTGCTACCTAGTAGTAGTAGTAGTACCTAGTGGTAGTAGGCATACCTACGTATGCAATGACAGCCTTATAAAGAGTACAGTGACTGAGTAAAATATTTTTTAGATAACGGCGCCCCGCGGTGTCAGCCGCGAAACTCCCATTCCCGGGGGAATATTCCTATATTCCTATATAGCTTATATATATTAATATATAGCCCAAATAATGTGTCTTTCTCATAGTAAGAGAATTATCAAAATCGGTTCAGAGATTACCCCGTACAACCTTACAAAGTCACAAACTTTATCTCTTTATAATATTAGTAAGTATGTAACTATAGATGAAGCCGGAACTAAAACCGTAATCCATCTACTTTTTTTTTCTGTAAATGTCAACCACAAACCTAATTGCAATTTATTTATTTTTGCTGCTGCTAATCTCCTAAGCACATCGATTTAGTCAACTTAGATTTAGTTAAATAAGGTATTCACTCAGGCTTTTGACTGTCTTTTTTTTAATGATATATTTTCCAAAGTACTCGGACGATCCGATTAACGTATTTTCTGAAGTACGGAGAAGTTGGCAATGTTTTAAGTGTGATTGCACCCAAGTCTTTACATAAAAGTGGCTTTATTTTACCGTTATCAATATTGACACCAGATATTTATTAAAAACGTCATCTTTAACTTTACCTCAATATTTTAATATTATATGCAGTTGCTACTCTGGATTCGCTATGATTTTCCGTATTTAGCAGGTTTAGTTATTACATCGATCTAATAATTTGTAGCTTTTACAGAGAGATAACAGCCAAATATGACTATGATTAATAATATTAATATAAATGGTTTATTGTAAAAAAATGGTTTATTGTCATTTACATTAAAACACGTTTCTTACAATTAAAATACAAAATCGCAAAGACAAAAAGTGGAGGTTCAGCTTATGCTGACTTGGAGCGAGGCTCCCCGTCCGCGCTGGTTTTCAACCACACCTGGCTCTCTGGGATAAAGTTTGAGAGCTTAAGACTGTGCTGGCTGGCTTATTAGATTAATATAATATTTATGACCCCCCTGTCATACGGTAACACAATATTCGTATAACGTGTCACTCCATCCATATAGCGTGTGGAGTAATTTATGGATAACAAAATCATATACGTAGAAATAACTCACCAAATTCTGTAATCATTGTTCAATTAACAAATTGAATATTATATCAGCCAGTCTATTGTGAATCTGAATCACTTGTCTATGAAAAAAGCACTCGTAGCGTGGGCTTTGTCAACATCCAACAATAAAGTTGTTGAATGAATGTCGATGGCATGAAGTACGTGCTTTGTCTTCACACTCTCTTTCTTCAGCTTGTATAAAAGCGGCGAAGTTCAGACTCTGTCAAGGACGTAGTAACAGTTGGAATCGAAAAGTTACCCATTAGCTGTTACGGTTGTTACTACGGAGCTTTGATTTGTGTTCAAAGTCAATTTTGTTTCATGTTATGTAATGCTGTTTTAAGAATTTAAGATCTTATACAAGATAGCTGATACTAAGTAATAAAAAGGTAACAGCTCAGACCAATAAAAAAAGAAAGACAGAACCATCCCTTGCTACGCGGTGAGGCAACCAATAGGAAGCTGATAGGGCCATAGAAAGGCCGACCGCCCGCCATTTCGCCTTCACCATTTAACAACACAGGACGGCATATTTAAATTTTTTCTTAACACCAAATTAACGACGTGCGCTGTCACTTACTGAAGGCGAAATGGCGGGCGGTCGGCTTTCTATGGCCCTATCGGCTTCCTATTGGTTGCCTCAACGCGTAGTATGGGATGGTTCTGTCTTTCTTTTTTTATTGGTCTGAAGGTAACAGTTGTATTTTTAATTGGAAATAAATTATATGAACATATAAGTACAGAACATATATCTCTGCCTTTTTCTTGAAATTGGTCATATTATTACTTTTCTCTCAATAAGAATTATAATAAGCAACTTTTTTGTCGCTTATATACAATAAATATACAAAAAAATAACTACATATTCGAATATAATAAGTACACAATAGTAAATCTGAAATCGTGTCAGTTGTATGCGAATTATTATATTTAGACTCCTGCAGCGAAAATGAATTGAATGGCATTTTATACTCCGTCGCGGTGATCTCTCTTCCAATGGCTGCAACTTCTTGGGTGTGTCGTAACTTGGATTTTCACGAGACATTCAATTTTGCTGTAGGTATTCAGTTGCAGCCTGCATTCGTTACTACAACTGTGGTCCGATGTGCTCCGATCACATAAAGTATTATTTGAAATCAATAAGTATCGTTCAGGTCTTACGAGTGCCGATCTCTGTGGTATTCGACGTCGAAACGTATCGCTGGCAATATTTTAAATGGTTGTTTTCGTTTAGATGATTGTACTCAATTACAAAATAAACATTAGATGCAGATGGCTGATTGGTGGAAAGCTATTTATCTAATGAAATTAAATAGATAGAAATAAGAAGAAAAACAAAGTAATCTCTATCAATAATTCAATCAATTTGATTTCATTAATTTTCCAATATCTTGCTTTATAGAAACAAAAAATGTATCAAGTTTTATCAGCCCGATGGTGATGTTTTAAAGATATCAAATTCATCACATTCAGTTTTCCCAAAAGGTCATATATACAAAGGAACATGATCGAGTTGAACCAGAACTTTTTGCATTTGAGGCGCGTGTCTTGGCCATTGAGCTACCGCCGTTCTCAACAAACAAATTACGCCAACATACCCTGCTAATTTTGTTACGAGTACGTCTGAGAAGTTGGTCGGCCCGGGCGGCGCCGTCATGCGAGTTTAATAGGGTATAATTTATTTACTTGATGTTGTTAACTAAAATGAGCAGGATTTGTGTGATAATCCGAGATGTAGCAATGTTTTTTGGTAGTTTTGTGCTGCCCTCCCCTGGTCCCAAGTTGTTCTTCGGAAAATACATTAATGCCTAATTGAAAATCTCGATGGGACATTTGTCAAATGGACCTCTCGTTACGATTTTCTTTATTTGATGTTTTATCCAAAGTATTTTAGGCCATCTTTAATAAAGATTCTAAAATCAAAGGACTTTGTCTCTTAATTTCGTCTATAGTGTCATTGGAAACTGATATACATTTATACTTTATTGAAATCTGGGAGACGAGACTACGGCAAGCGTTTCAGACCTGTTCTGTTAACAAGGTCATTTAATATGTATTGACTTTAAATATTATTTTAAGCTGGGTAGCGAAAGCTTGCTGTACCGTGGCGAATGGAGATAAGACTGCTGTTGAAATCGCATGCTTTAAACTGTTATGTTTAACGTTACCATTAAGGAAACTAAAACAATAGAAGTGAGATTAGTGCGAAGGAGCATGACCTGATGGGGAACTAACTTGTTGTGTTCCTTACCATTGTTTACGCAATCGTTTACTGGCGTGAAGTTTTATTCAAACCGATCTGACTTAACGTTTCGTTTAATACGTTGAAAAAAAAAAAGGTTTTTTTTGCATCCGAATGAAATATGCACTTCATGGTTGAGTTTTTTTGACCTGAAGTGCGAAACCAATGCATCATTAATTTAGGACATTATGTTTTATATTTTATCATCAAAGAATGAAATAAAATTATAAGCTCAAATCAAATATTTTTATTTTCATCAAAAAATTAAATAAAAAATAGACCCAAACAACCCCAGATCTTGATAATTACTAAATAAGGCATACAATAATACCAAAATAATTCTTCAGCTACAGAATATGTTTGTTGGACAGACGCGTAAGAACAGAGCAGCTACATAAGTTCTAAATGTTCCATACCAAGAGCGACCCCGATGGGTGTTGTTCATTTCAAAGTCCCATCTATCCTGTATCTCCCGAGCAGGCCGCGTGTGCGGCCTAAGCTCACTCACATTAATTTCGGTGCGCGGAGCTGAAGCTACGCAATTTCTCGTCAACGGCCAGCATAAACGGGTGTACCTCCATCAAGGAGTTTAATTCACATTCCTAGACACTAATTAAATTCCAGCGCTGCTGGCGAATCTTTTCAATTTCACTCCGCCGCATAGAGTTAAAAGTTCCTCCTTGGACCGGCTGCTAGCCTCAACTTGGAAATATAAGTTGGGGACAATAGTTTTTTATTTGTTTCGTAGTGACGCTTGCGACATGATGCAGTGTAAAATGAAAATACTTTACATGTTATATTGGAACAAACTATCTACAATGTACTGCCGATGATTATGATCGACATCGCATTTTATTATAGATATTCTAGGTACACATGTAAAAGAGCATTAATAATGCAGTTGGTTTCAACTGAAATACAGCCACAGCGATGATATATTCAGATATGCCCCATATTTTAGATGTTTAATAACAAGTTATATCTTGGCATCAAGTAGTGATATAATCATTTAGTAATGCAACCCTAACATGTATACCCTAGCTTTGATACGACGCAAATACGCCTTCATTTATTTACTTACTTTATACACGATATAAATAGTAATAAACAGGCCACGTAACTAATAACGTGATTTTAATTTGTCACCAAATTATTCATAAGATTTCAGATATGCTTTCAGATTAACATTTCAGTTGCTTTTTTCTGTTTTAGTAATAATCCCACAGTATAAAAGTCCAATAAAAATATTGTATAAGATTTATCGTACTTACTCGTATATATCAAGTGGAATTATTTATTTCATGACAAAAGCTATATTAACATAGAAGATATGTAGATATACGTACCTAATTATATATCTCTTAATATTGAAGAGATACCACATTCTCTTTACAAATATTCCCAGATTTATTTTCGACTAACCTTAATACATTTAGTTGCTTAATACTCCTTAAGGATTACCGGCGGTAATAGTATGATGATGAGATAAGCAATTATAGATATAAAAGAAAAGCAATAGCCAACCAATGTCGCATGCAATGCGAGGTTTAAAAGTAAGCATTATGAAGATTATGTCAAAATAAATGATTTGGGCAAATTTGTTTCCCAACGCAAAATATTTGCACTCGTCGAGCTAATTTCTCTTCCAGCGGATATAATTTCCTCGGAAGGGCTTTAATTCGTCTACATTAGGACAGGGAGGATGGATGGGCCTTTTCACAGTAGCGATGTGTTTTTTATTAAAAGCACTACAACACTATCGATCTCGTCGTTCTTACACATTGGGAGATTTATATCGGGCAACTTCGGTACAAATGTTGTGATTTTACTTTGGAATTTGTCTTCTTTCGTTTTCAATTTAGGGCGAGTAGGTAAAGCTATAAATCTATTCTCTCTTTATTAATTTGAGGACCTGCGGGGCGTAGTTTTATATGTAACCAACATTTGATTGCAAAAGCCGTACCTACAGCTCTCATTGGATGGGATGGGAATGATCAAATAACAATGTCTACTTTCCGTTCTTTAGGAGAAAAGTTCTATAATCTGAAAATTTAACACAAGATATACTCGTATAAAATGAATTGACTTCTCACATAAGTACTGGGTGGAATGCCCAACAATATTTTATATTATTTAAAACATTCTAATTGAAGTTTTACGATGTTCATGTTATAGTTTCGTAAAGCAGATTGAATGTCGATGAAATGGAACCGCTTGTTTTATGACTAATCGAACCAGTTCTTTATCAAAAATTCTCTTAAGCGAAACATAATATTTCAGGCCAGTACTCTGTAAGATTAGATTTTTGATGCGTCTGTATTTTTATTTAATCTTCTTTTTTATTTATTCTCTATATATTAATCGAACAAGCCTCAAAAAATCTATGCTATAGCTATCGTTTTTCCCCTAAGTGGTGGCAAACAATTTATTAGTTTGTGGCTGAAAGGTATGGACATGTATCTTCGGTCGGAGAGGGGGACTCCGACTCACAGGCCCCCTGGGACAGAGTGAAGGTGCGTAAAGTATTCCCCATTTAAAAAAATAAAAGAAGTTTATGGACATAAGCAACACCAGGGAATGCCCAACAATATTTTATATTATTTAAAACATTAGTTATTATTAGTATCATAATATTATTGCGCATTGCTAAACTTCCAAGGGGTTTACTGGTAAGTGTAGGTACTTGCTAAATTTCGCTTCGTGCCTTTTGTGAGAACTTGGTAATTTATTGATTCGATTCTGACTCATTCATGCACAACACAGTGCTTAGATATAGCATAGCCTTATCATCCATAATAGGGATTAATACTGGATCAAAAAACATTCTGTTAGTCCGTCGGTTAGATTATACAAAAATACAAGACACATTTTTTTTCGCTTTATCAAGTTAACAAAAAATTATAAAGAAGAGCATCAAAGTTTTGGAGTGGGGGCTTGTGACGTCAATTACAAGTAAAAAAAAATAGGTAAGTACCTATAAGTATAAGTGTGACGTCACGCGCAAATTGAATGCACTGTATCTTCGTCAGTTTTTGTTTGACAAATAAATGAAAAAATACGTGTTCAATATTTTTTTTATAATCTAACTGACGGACTAAACAGATTTTTTTAGTCGCCTAGCCTGTTGTAGTATAAGTTAAGGCTTATTACAGTTGGAACAAAAATAACAATACACTATCTGTCTCTGCTGTTATCTATACATCTATACAAATATTATAAAGAGGAAAGGTTTGATTTTTTGTTTGTTTGTTTGTTTGTATGAATTGAATAGGCTCCGAAACTACTTGGCAGATTTCAAAAATTCTTTCACCATTGTAAAGCTACATTATCCGGAAGTAACATAGGCTATATGTTATCCCGATATTCCCACGGGAACGGGAACTACGCGGGTGAAACCGCGGGGCGCTGCTATGATCTAAATATAGTAGTAGTCGGTTTTGTTATGCAAAATGCAGACTTCCCTCTGTTATTCTTATTGTACGCCTACTTAGACAGCACTTGCACGCCTACAGTTTAATTAGTATACAGAAATGCATACAAATGTGTTTACAGTTAACCCAACTGAAGTGTTGTAGGGTTTTTTAATTAAATTGCAATTGTATTTTATCGTTGATACTACAATGGTATTCCAATCGCTTAGAATTTATGCAGGTATTAAAATTTTAGGTGAATTGTGTTTTCACTAGTTCATTTAAGTTATAAGTTAAAGTTTCTTAATAAATTTGTTAAGTTATTTATTATACTAAGTACAGTACAGAACTGTATATTAATACTAAGTTATTCTGTGATACGATATTTCTCAACTTCAATAGTGCGTGTTTGAATAATAGACCCATTTCATTAGATACATAAATTATCATTTTAAAATAACATTTTCACCACGACACCCGCATGACTACTACACTTAAATTATGTTGTTTTACACCTATTAGGTATACATCGTCCAAGTGAACATGACTTATTTAATTATAATCTATATAAGCTTTTTAATATGCTTTTGAAAACCATCACATGTATATCCGTTAGCGGACACTTAAATAATATGTGATAAGGATAAGGACTGGTCTGTAACTATATTGAGAATCTCGATGGCGCATTCTGTAGTGGCCCTGCCCCATGCGCCAAGAGTTGTGGGTTCGATTCCCACCAAGGACAAATATTCGTATGATGAATACTTGTGCTTGTTCTGTGTCTGGGTGTTAATATCCATTATTTAAGTATATATATTTGTATTACCACTGTTGTTTCTGATATCCGTAACACAAGTGATTAAGCTTACCACGGAGTCAGATTAATGTATGTGAGGTAGTCTGATATTTATTTATTTATTATAATATATATTAATAGGTGACGCAAAAACTTTGTACCCCTGATGAAGGGGTATACGATTTTGCACAGTTAATGTTTATGTGGGGAAGGAGTGCAGAAAGCTAATATTTTATAAATAATGTATTAGAAATATATTAAATTAATAATAAACGAATTATGTTTGAATTTGGTGGGTGATGACAACATGTGTACGCAGCTAGGCATATTATACAAAGGTGTTAGGTATTTACGGCGCGGTGCACGAGGGACATTCGTGGTCGATGCATTGTCGTGCGTTTGGCATGCGGCTATTGTTGAACGCGGCCCGTGCAGTTTGTCTATTGCTATGTCAACTGCATTGGTATACCCCTAGTGGTTTCTATACATATTTTGAATTGGTTGGTGTCGCAAAAATTGGTAAGATATGCAATACGAAATTATGTTGATGGGATTTCAATTAAGCGGTTTATCTTTGGAATTTCACGCGCTGATCAATTTCTTGCTTTGGTGCTCGATCAAGACGTAAACATGTTTTCTAATTTCATTTAATATATTCGTGGATTACAAATTCCAACAATAAAATACAAGTCACGTGGGATGTCAAAGATCTTGCTTTGGAACTTATTTTATCATACAATTATTCTAGAATTCAAAGAATTGATATAAACGGGGCTCTTTCTTTAGGATCGAAGGATACCATGGAAGTCCCTCAAGGATCTATTTTGGGCCCTTTCTTATTTTTAATTTACATTAATGACTAGCTGTGCCAGCGGTGTCACCCGCGTTTATGGTTAATATTATAAAGACTATTTCCGTCATACATGATTTCTATGTAACTTTAACCATTAAGGCTGCACACGCGACGGAAGCTTAAAAAATTGAGTAACTTCTCCCAACATTTCCCTTCACTACTCTGCTCCTATTGATTGTAGCGTGATAAAAAGTATACTATAACCTGCCCAGGAGTATGAAGAATAATTGTACCAAGTTATGTTACAATCCGTCGAGTAGTTTTTGTTTCTATAAGGAACATACAGACAGACAGACAGACAGACAAAAATTTTACTGATTGCATTTTTGGCATCAGTATCGATCACTAATCACCCCCTGATAGTTATTTTGAAAATATATTTCATGTACAGAATTGACCTCTCTACAGATTTATTATAAGTATAGATTGTATTATTTGATGATGAAATATCTCATTTTTAACATTGATATAAGTAAAAATAATTTTGATGACGTAAATAATACTCTCTCGATGGTTTTAAATTGGCTACAGTGAATAACCTACAGCTTAATGCAAAAAAAAACAAAATGTGTCAATTTTGTTCTTCTAAACGTAAGACATGTAGATGTAAATCTAAAGTTGGACGGCGAAAAATTGGAATTAGTCGAATCGACGGTCTTTTTAGATATTAATTTAGACTCAAAGCTGCAGTGGAATTATCAGATTTCTGTTCTTTCCCGGAAGCTTAGTTCAGCTGTTTTTGCGATTAAGAGAATTAGACAACTTACAGACGTTGCAATGTCTCGTCTGGTCTATTTCAGCTACTTCCATAGCATCATGTCTTACGGTATTCTTCTTTCGGGTAAGGCAGCAGAAATCCAGACTATGTTTCTTCTTCAAAAAACGAGCTATTAGGTCTATTTACTAATATTTTATCAAGTGATCATTATTATAAGAGAAGGGTTGGAACAAAATTAAACTGTTCCAACACTCGTTATCCCAGACTTAAATAGTCCGGTTCATCGATTCGTGTGAAGCAAGCCCGGAATAGCGATCCAACAGTTTATTATAACAGATTCATATCGCTCTATATAATAGAATAATATGTAAAGAAATGCTAGCATTGTTAATGTTTCGTTTTGTTAATAAATAAATTCAGCTTCAAATTGTTGGTAGATCAATGTTAAGGACACGCGCCTCATAACCGAGTAGTGCGGGTTCAAACCCGAGCACGTACCTCTGGATTTTTCTAATCTATGTACGTATTTATACCCCTAGCTCGGCGGTGAGGGAAAACATCGTGATGTAACCTGTACATTCAAATAACTTTGAATTTGTAACTATAATCCAGAAATTGTTTGGTTCCCCTAACTTAGGATTACGAAGGTCAGATCGATCGGTAGTCGCTTTAATGTAATCACCAGACTCGCTAAATCCTGGAGCATGGTCTAAGCGGACGAAGATGAAATTATTAGTGTCCTATACTTTTCCTAGCTTGAAATTAAGTCTAAGTATATGCTAGTATTTGTTGTTTTTTTATTACAGGTGTATGAAGCTGATAGATAGACCAAATGCATTAATTAACAAACAGATATTGAACATTTGCTCCCTTGGGATTAGAATTCGTGCCTTCTATTTTCATGGTCAGGATTTTTTAATACTAGACCAAGAAGTCTGTTAATTAGCATATGAGACCGTTCGGTTTACTTAGCTCCTAATTAATTTACTTGTGAAACCGACAGCTTACATAGCACTTAGTAATAATATCATATTTTTATTCCTACTATATAGTGATCGTCCACTGGTCGAAATTCGACCATTATTAGTTTAATTTTTTTTTATTATTTATTGAAATATTACCTTTCTGCACTCCTTCTCCATATAAACTTTAACTGTGCCAAATCTTGTACTCCTCTGTCCGCGTGATTCTCATGAAAAGTTTTACAAAGTTACAAAGTTTTTGCTTCTCGTATTAATTATACATGTATACTAAAAGTGTAGTTTCTATTATAAATGCTTATATACCAAGCGTCCTCATGAACTGCAAATTGTATTAAAATACGGTATTCAAGGTTAAAATAATAAATTAAAAAGCGGAGAAAATCGTGTTAAAATTATATTTTCGTATGTAATTTAACGCCTCCGTTGGTGCAATGGTTTATCGCGTTGAACGCAAGGGTCGCGAATTCGATTCCGGCAACTGATAAAACTTCTTGAAACAGGTATTTTCTCGGGACTGAGTGTTTATTGTACTTACCTTTTATTTATTAGTGGTTAAGTTACATTGAAATCAGATCATGATTGTTTATTCTTATATTTATTTATTATTATTTAATTTATTTTAAAATACGAATTTTTTCGTATTTTAAAAAATATGTTTTTAAAATACCCGTCTAAGATTAGAAGTCATTCCATATATTTATTGGATGAAAAATATGTTGTATCAAATATTTAATGAAAAATATCGAATTCAATCTAATCTAATTAAGTCCAATTGCTTAAGACATATTAGAGTGTAATATAGCTGGTATGTTGTGTAGAAGATTGATGTCATAATATATTATTTCCGCTCTAAATAAGGTATAATATATAATATAATATATGCCATAATATAATATATACCAGATGACGGGCAGCAGCGTCATGCTGAAGGGCTTTCATCCATACTGCGATCATCACACCGTTCTACAAGCGTGATGAGAGCTCTCTTTTCCTTCTCCCCACTCCTATTATATCTCCCTCTCTTGGTGTTTTCCTCCTGTCCTTCTGCCTTTCCAATCCAAGGTCTGCCGTGCTAATGGATGCGTGGTAAGGGAAGAGCCTAGTCGATAGTGTGTCGACTTTGCTCTGGGATCGGGTGCCCCCCAGAGTTTGACTAACCTTCTCCTGACATACGGGGCTCTGTCATTCGGGGCTTTATCCAATAAAGATGGAAAAAGTCCGCTTGAAATATGCTTGGAATGGAAACTTCGCGTGACAAACACAATGTTTGCTCATAAGAGGATCCATATGTATACTAGAGGATAAGGAAGTTCGAGAAGCATGATTGATTTTGTGATTGTGGATAATAAACTGAAGAAGAACCTTGTTGACACTCGAGCGTGTCGCGGTGTCGCTATAGATACAGGACAATTATTTGGTGGTCTGCCGTATAAACGGGCTATTCAGACGGTGGCAGCACAGAGTTAAAACTCCAACAAGAGTTCTAAAAATAATAAAAGTAGGAAATGTGGAAGGAGAGGAAGTAAAAGAGAAATACCGTGAAAAGTTGAAAGAAAGCTTTACAATGACGGAAGAGACGAGTGAGATAGAAGATATGTGAAATTTATTTAAAGATGGGGTTGTGAATGCTGCTATTGAAGTGTCTGGAGAGGTTAAAAGGCGCGACAGCATGAATGATGAAAGGGAATGGATGGACAAGGGTGTACAAAAGATTATGAGTGAAAAGAAGAAAGCATGGTTGGATTAGTTGTCTGTAAAAGGCAACCATAAAACACAGAAGGCGACCGATGAGGATGTTAATGTGAAAATGTAAAAATGTTAGTAAGACGAAAGATATGGTCTTTGAAAGGGATGAAGAGATGACTATCTGTTTATATAGTTATATTTCCATACGATGAATGTTAATGGACGTCTAAATTTGGACTATATTATTTACTAATGTTCCGCGTCCCGTTTTAGTCACTCGTCATTGGATACGTCGTTACCATTCAATTCTGCTCGGTGGACCGTACCTACGGCTTAATTCGGACACACTATACTATGAGTTGTGGTCCACAAAATTTGCTGCTAATATTGACCTTTAAACAGATTTCAATGGTAGGTACCTTACATAATTATACTGGGTATGTCAGAAAATGGCTATAAAGTCCCTTTGCCGATTCAGGGCTAGCGATTTCATGTTTCTCTGAACATTCTTCCACCAGTTTAGCTTTGATGTTACATTTTACAAGTGATTTTACATTTTACAACACAGGCTTTATTTGGGACCTTGGGATATTTTCCACGTTGGTAATTTATGTGTTTTAGGATGGGCTACGAGTAACATTTTGTTTATTACAATAGTTAACTTGTAATTGGATATTTATCCTTTGGATATTTATTTCAAGATGAAAATTAATTCCAGGGAGTCTGATAATACTTGCAATGAATTCTCATTAATTAATGATATACATTAACCACCGTTCTACCGTTCAGTATAAAACCTGATACAATGTAAGTTTCTCAAATAACATTTTTATTGCGTTGATGGCCTCCGTAGTAGGTATATGTATAATGTATATAGGTATGTAGGTATATATAAACATAGCGATAAGAATATAATGCTTGTAACAAATATACGTGTTAATGAAAAAGCGTAAAACCTGAAATTAGTTTATAAAATTAGTAAGATTTTAGGCAGTTTCAAATGCACATGTTCTTTTTTTTTACTTTTCTTTCAAATATATTTTTTATTTAAATTTGACAATATGTTTAACGTCTTGTCAGATTAGAATAATAAATAAATAAATAAAAATTAGTCCTGGGTGGGGATCGAACCCACAACTCTTGGCGCATAGGGTAGGGTCACTACGAACGCCATGAAGCCAGTCAAAAAAGATTTTATTTCTGTGTAAATTATAGCCCGTTTCACGTAAGACGATTCCCGGGATAGGTGTCAATAATCATTTTTATGCATACTTTCTACGAATCAAAATATTCAGTTCCAAACATTTTTAACTTAAAAATGTTTACAAAGTATTCATGGAGTTTGATAATGTAAACGATATGGTTAATTCTTTTTACGAAATCATAAGAGATACAATAAAGAAATTTGTACCAGTTACAAAACTTAGAAGTTCCAAATTTCCTGTATGGTTTAATGCAAATTTGATTGCTAGAATACGTGAAAAAAACAGATATAGGCTAAAGTATAAAAAGTATAGGAACCCCTTAGATTACCTGGAGTATCGTATTTTGTCTAAACGCTGCAAGAAACTAGCTAGCCGCTGTTATAATAATTATTTGAAAGATATGGAAAGTAAATTGGCTCATAACCCAAAATTATTTTGGACCTTTATTAAAGCAAAGCGTTGTGGAGGTAATGCCTATCCAGCAACAATGTCGAATAGTATATCAACATCTAAAGATGGGTATGAAATATGTAATTTTTTTGCTGACCACTTTGCTGCTATATACAGGGAGAGTGAAAGAACGGATGAATGTTTTACTCACCATGGCAGTATGGAAGCTCACAAACTCAGTAGCGATAGTTTCACGAAACTGTCCTTTGACTACAAACAAATATCTAGCGTGTTGAAAAAGTTGGACATCTCGAAGGGTGCAGGGTCTGATAACGTGCCTCCTGTTTTTGTACGTGGATGCGCATCTAGTTTAGTTATTCCCTTTACTACTATCATTAATAGCTCTCTTAGCTCTGGAATTTTTCCAGATATTTGGAAGATGGCTAAAGTTGTTCCTGTCCACAAATCGGATGACAATCATCTTGTACAAAATTATAGGCCTATTTCAATCTTGCCTACACTAGCTAAACTTTTTGAGTCACTTATATGTCCTTTTATTCGTCAACACTTTGAGAAATACCAAATCAACATACAACACGGGTTCTCCAGGGGTAGGTCAACCTCCACAAACTTGGTCGAATTTACTGAAGACCTAATGGAGGCCATGGATGCAAAAAAACAGATAGATGTCATATACACGGACTTCAGCAAAGCATTTGACCGAGTAAGGCATGACATCTTAATAAGAAAGCTATCTATCTATGGTTTTGCTGGACCGATGCTGAAGTGGCTTGAATCCTACCTATCGAATCGCTCGTTTTATGTAGTAGCAAATGGTTTTGCTTCACAGCCTCACTCCATAACATCCGGTGTTCCTCAGGGATCCCATTTGGGTCCCATTTTATTTAATATCTTCATCAACGATCTCCCATGCTCCTTGAAGCATTCATCTCCATTTTTATTTGCAGACGATTTGAAATTTTCAAAAATTATTGACACTCTTGAAGATGCTACGCTTCTTCAAAGAGATATTGACTCCTTGGTTGATTGGTGTATTGTTAATGGTATGCAACTCAATACAAGAAAATGCTTACACATTAAATTTAGTAGAAATCGTAAAGTTGTCCCTACGAATTACAGCATCCAAGGCCATAACCTAACAGAAGTGGATACTATTCGAGACCTAGGTGTCACTTTAGATAAAAAAATGACATTTGTTCCCCATATTAACCTCATAATTCAAAAAGCGTCAAAAATGTTAGGTTTCGTGATAAGAAACGGCAGGGAATTTAAAAGCTGGTCCACAAAATTATTACTGTACAATTCTTTGGTAAGATCTATTTTGGAATATGCAAGTGTAGTCTGGCGTCCGCATTACTCAACTCATTCGCTAAGGATTGAAAGAGTACAGAAGAGATTTCTGAGACATCTGGCTTTCTCCGCTGGGAAGGGTGCGAGGAATTTCAACTATGAAGAAAAACTCAAAAGCTTCAACATGACGTCCTTAGTAAAGCGAAGGGATAGATTTGACCTGATTTTTGCGTATAAAATTCTCTGTAATTTAACTAACAGTCCGTCTTTGGTCAATAAATTCACATTTAGAGTGCCTTGCAGGATACCTCGTAATCCCATCCAACTATTTGTAAGACCTTTTAGAAGAACTGTAATGGGAAGTAATTCACCTGTCTCGCGAATGAGCAAGCTCCTTAACGAATGTGGCAATTTTGTCGACATGCATTGCTTATCACTATCTACGTTCCGAAGAACTATTGTAATTAACTTAAAATAAAAAAATAAACAACTGCTTTGTCTCATTGTGATATATACATACATACATAATATTAATGAAATTGTTACCGTCATCTCTTATAGCTGTTAATTATTTTTTACTTTTCTATTTCGCTGTTATGTCAACTGGGTATCTCTTTTTGTTTTGTTTTCTGTTTTCTAATTTAATTTATGTACCTACTTTGTTGCCAACAAATACTATAACTGTTCAAAATTTTGCATGTTGTGTTCTCTGTAAATTATTGTGCACTAAGATTATGTAACTTTTCTATATTTTGTTAACATGAATGTACAGTGTAACAATTGTTGTAGAACCTTATAAATAAATAAATAAATAAATTAATACGCTAGTGTCATTGTAAAAAATAATTAATAATATCCATTTATTAATGTTAACACAATTTATTAATTATCTTTTTAAATTTATTACTAATTTAAATTTAGAAAAAATATCGTATGATTTGCATACTACAGGAATCGGAAAGTTTACTCATAGAGATTGACACTACTATTCACCTCACATCATTAATCGATATGAAAATGAAGTGTGTAAAAATGCGCCCGTAAAATTGTATAAATTAGATGAAATCAATTTGAGACAGATTAAGCGGGGGCATTATAATTTCGAGTTCCTTGCCTCTTCTTCTTGGTAGAATAAACGTTCCGAACCTGGAGATAGAACCACTTTTTTGTATTATTATGACTATTGATAAGTGCTTTTGTGGAGCCTACATTCTATTTCTATTAAAAACATAATATCCCGTAGCTGTTACGTAGATAGTTATTAAGACGTATCAACTAACGTTAAACGCTGTTAACTGGTATTGTTAGAAAAAATATACACATAACCGACAATTTGCTATTGTCATTATAATTGCGGTGTGTCCACAGGCCATGTCCACTGTATCGTAAGTATTCATGTGATTTTTAATGGACAATAGAATTAACAACACCGACTATAAACACGTACCTATAATCTTATTTCCTGTCACGGAATAAAGTTATAGCAAGTCTGGAATGTTCTAATAATATCCTAAAATACCTCTCGCGAAGAAAAGTAATTAAGATTATCAAAAAATCGCTTTTGGAATAGCTCTTTGTCTAGTCACAGGAGACCAAATAGCCATCAACAGCAGATATTATCTGACTAATTGTTACTTGGTCCGGTACGGACTAGATTTTCAGGATCAAATTAGAAGGTTTTGTCAAAGTTTAAATAAGACTTTTTATTAGACTAGAATAACCAAACAAACCCATCCCATCCCCCTTAATGCTAGCCTAAGCGAGTGCTTAGGCTAGCATTAAGGGGGATGGGTTTGTGATTGTTTAAAAGATGAGCCGAGCCAGCCATATATTTGTAATATTTTCCACAATTTTACAGGGGATTGGATTAATTTTGAAATTAAGTATATGAATAATGTATAGTGATTTAAGATTTATAGAATAAAAAGTAAAAAGGAGGCTCTTTATACACACAATTTTCCTTGATAGGTGGATACCACAACTCAATTCACGGTATGATATAAAAGCTTGTTTCTTTATACATAATGTGTATAAATACAGTGAACTTAAAAAGGCGTAAAGTATACATATACCAGTAAATATTGTCTTTTGTTTATTCTTTTTGCTACCGTGTGCCAGCCGTGTGAATCCGTGTTACGTTGCTAATTGATACTGATGAAAACTCAGACAAAAGAATAATCTATACTTATAATAAATCTGTAGAGAGGTCAATTCTGTACATGAAATATATTTTCAAAATAACTATCAGGGGGTGATTAGTGATCGATACTGATGCCAAAAATGCAATCAGTAAAATTTTTGTCTGTCTGTCTGTATGTTCCTTATAGAAACAAAAACTACTCGACGGATTTTAACGAAACTTAGTACAATTATTCTTCATACTCCTAGGCAGGTTATAGTATACTTTTCATCACGCTACAATCATTAGGAGCAGAGTAGTGAAGGGAAACGTTGGGAAAACGGGAGAAGTTACTTCATTTTTTAAGCTTCCGTCGCGCGTGCTGCCTTAATGGTTAAAGTTACATAGAAATCATGTATGACTTAAATAGTCTTTATAATATTAACCATAAACGCGGGTGACACCGCTGGCACAGCTAGTATAAAATAAAATATTAAACGTAAAAACAATACGATGGCTCGTTTACAGGGTCCTCCGCAAATTGTATATACGGGCTGAATATCAAATTACAGCCTTATCAAATTCGAGGTTCCCCTTCGAGGGATATTTTTGGCAACGCGTATTATTTGGGTGTAGGTGTGGTGTATATGATGGATATAAAACATGGGTATAATCTGCCTCAACTTTGAAATAAGAATCGCGAAAAAGCTATCGTCATATTAGTTATGACATACATAAATAGGTATTTAGTTTAGAAATCTACATACATAATAAAACTGGGCTGGGTTAGATGGAAAAGTAGTGACTAGCTCATCGTTTACACAAAAATCGATTATAGATTTTGAGATCTATACATTTTAAACTCTAACAAGTGAGCATGTCTTTGAGTAAAAAACAGAGCTTTTATTAAATGTGGTTGGAATCCGAAGTGCTTTTAGCTATAGAAGCATGTAGCCCACATTTTTCCCTTGGGCTCTGGGGGCAGACTGTGCAGGGACATATCCATATTATCCATTCCATTATAGTCACCGACATGTCTTTGTACTCAGCGGCGGCGTTGCAAACTGATTCAAGAACGTTATTATAACATTAAAGAAGCTCTGTCAGTTACAGTACCATTAGTTATTAACGACAATCCTGACGTCACCTTTTTAAAAATTACTTCTTAATTAAAGAATATAAGCACAAAGCCATTTTAACGAATATTTATAGAAAGTACTTTTTACTTTATTTTCAACATTGTTGTAGGCGTATTTTTGTTGAAATATTTTAAGTACTCAAAAAAATTCGGTGGCTTGTTTAAACTATTAAAGCGTCACTAGAAATTTGCCATTTATTTGTATATTTTTACAGCGTTGCCATGCTTTTCTGAAAAATGTCACTTACACAGTCTCTATTTCGATGGGTTACATTCTCAAAGACTTTGATTTGTGTGTTAAACTGAGTATACTTTAATATCGATAAATCCACCGGTGCCCTTTATAATGATTTAAATGTCCATCGCCGTACTAAAGGGGAAGTCTCCTTGGGTATTGGGGATAAGTGAAATCTGCCTTCCCTGATCGAAGTCCTGATTGTGGGGCCAATCGGTTGTCAACCCTAACGCGCATTTGGCGGCTTGTTCGCTGGGCGTTACGAAAATGCTTGTTCGAGCGTAAGATTATTGAGTCCCGCTCTGATGGGTATCACATCTTTAGGGTTAAGGTTCAAAAATATTACAAGGGTAACAGTGACGTCCTAAAGTGGTGTATACAAATATTAAAGGGGTTTTTACTGTAATGGTCACAGTCGATTTTTTTGTACTTATTTGATGACTAGCTGAGCCCGCGACTTCGTCCGCGTAGAATAGTGACTTTCGGCAGCATTTTTAATTTTCTTAAATAATATTAAATGTGTACTCCAATTATGTCAGCGATAGTTTTCTATGAATTTATGCCACTATTATATTTCATATTATTTTTTCATGCCTCTTGCCTGGAGCGGCACATCCAGAATTATGTTAGGATGATTTCGATAAGTTATTTCACTAACTGATCAGAATTTAATAAAACAAATCGCTAGTGATTTTAGGAAGGTTATAGGTAGTTTTTAAACACAGACACGTGTTTAATACTGTTTTGTTTTTAATATAAGTATAGATTTCTAACGCTACGCCTGTTCAAATAATCAAATGTCACTGGAATTCATATATTGCTATGCATATTTGAACAAGCGTTTAACACTTCAAATTATATTTAAATGACGATAACTTTTTTTGCTGACATTAGATTTCAATAAAATAAAACCTATAATATGCCCTGATATAAGTTTTAACTATTTGTGAAAACCGCAATAAAATCCGTTGTGTAGTTTTGAAGATAAGCGAACACGGACATAAATACACACACACATACATACATACAAACAGACAATAATTATAAAATATACATTTTTGTGTTTTATTACTCTTCTACTAATCATTAACACTCTCTTTTTGATGAATTTATTTAACGTACAGACACGAACTTTTTACTGTTTTTTTTTATAATGTATAGATAGATAGCATTTGCGGCTCGGGATTCATTGCTTATGCCATTTCTAAGCGTTCAAACTTGTGTCGTATGAAATGTTATTATATAATCGGTTATAGAAAACGTTACAGACAGGTTCACTTTCGTATTATCATGTTAGTAAGGAAGTAAGAATGTTTTTCCCAATATGAATACATTATTAAAACTTACTCATGTTTTGCGAATATTAAATCTACAATCAATTAAATGTTTGGTTCGAGAAACGCGAAAAAGTTTAACCCAAATCGAGATGTATCAAACTATAGATTATGTTAGCCCATAAATATAAACTTTATCTCTGTAGGTATTATGACGGATATTTATAGTTCTTGTTGCTACGGCCCTTCTTGTCGCTAGTACGAATTATGAAATGTTTTGAACTTCCATTTCGAATTTGTCTTTGATGTTTCGAACGAGTTTATCCGAGCCCTGAAGTATTCTAGTACCACTTCAACACTGTATGAGACAATAGCATCAAAGAGAAGTAAGACACAAAACTTTAGCAATTTTATTCCCTTCCGTTTAACTTATTTACAATAACAAAGTCGTTAATGGCGTTACATTTATTGCCTTAATTTGCAATTCATAAGTACCTGTCTGCGCGATTCTGCATAAATTTATTTCCGACTTACTTTAGGCAATTATTATACTTACAACGGCGGTATATTTAATTAATGGTGGAATTTGTTAACAAATGTGGGGCGCCATTACGATTCGCTTGTGAGGTTTCATGAACAAGCAGACCTAAAAGTTTTGTGCCACATTGGATGAAGATACAGCGTATCATCTCCGCTCTGTAGTCTTGTTTTATGTCATATGTTACCATATCATCATCATCCTCTTGCCCTTCTCCCAGGTCATCGGGGGTCGGCGTAGCATGTCTTCCTCTTCCATACGTCCCGGTCAGCCGTTATCAAGCTATTATTATTTCTATATAATACCATATGACAGTACTTTCGGATTCGGATTATAGTTTTTGAGAGCCTCAGCCATTTTTTTAACCTGTACTCAAAAATAAGTATTTTTCAAAGACATGATTTTTTTATTTTATTTTGTTTACATACGGAATAATTGCTTATATCTAGATAAAGTTTTTGCGTTTTTAGGGCTTCTGCATTGTCTTCGTGAAAAATGTTATTGGCACATAACTAAGACGGTAATGGAATCATCAAAAATTACAAAAATGAGATTACTTATTGACCATTGTGACATTGCAAAATTGCAACATTAAATCATTCGACGCCCCCGGTGTGTTGTTGATAATTAATGTGCGGTTAAAGCTGCCTGCGAAAGCCCAACATGAATTAAGCGTTTCATTTTTATTTCCTTCCTATGCTTGGTATTTACTTTGTTGCCGTGTAGGACACACACATAGGTCATTACATATACATACAAACATTGTGTTTGGGCTTTGAGAACTAGAATAATTTAAATGTAGTCATCATTTAAATTATTATTATATCATATGTTGACGCTCGATATCTGATATAATGTAAGTCAACTTTATAAAAAGTATGTGGGACCTTTTCCGTGATACCGATTTCTGACATTCAATTTGTAAGAAACCTTTTTATTGTTATTTTATGTTGGCGCTGCTTGTGACAGATCGTGTCCCCATACGCGAACGACTGAGATCTTGCATTTGAATAGGTGTCTTATGTGAATTACATGTAGGGACATGATGGGCCTAGCCCATGTTTGCGTATTCCAAACGCGTCGGGGCCGCCACTCAGCTGAAACTCATTTGGAACAGCCACCTGCATCTCGCTGACGACTAATTTGGGGCAACGTGCTTGTTTCAGCTTACATATGTGTCGAGATAAGTTTGGTTTATGAAAATAGTTTGTTAAGTCTTCTGACAGGCACGCAACGTGAGTCTAATTGGATTTTCTATTGTATTTGGTATTGTGCATAAGCGTATTGATGTTTAAACTGGGCTATGTTGAACTGATATTGCTCCCAAATGGATGGCAAATGTTTAGTGCGAATGGTTAATTATATTCATGGAGTCCAAATTCTCTATGTGTCCTATGGGTAATCTAACGAATCATGACCTACTTCTTCTTTCTTTGTTTTATTTTGTTCCAGTTTTATTTGAGGGGTATCTAATATTAGGTAATTTTAGTCAACTTAAACATGATAAATTTTTTTTATTAAAAATTAGATATAATAAGAGTAAGTAAGTCAATCGTAAAGGTTTTTTAAAAATGTGGGTTTTTAATTTTTTTTGTTCTCGTAGCGTAAGTGTGTGTGAGTTACTGTGCAATGAAAATTAAATGTAGAAGGTAACTTTGGAATGATGAATGCAATGCTTCGTGACATTGATTGCAAAAATCAATGTCATGATTCATATATTATTCAGACCACATTAATAAATGTGTAGAACCAACTTTGCGCCGTCGCAGGCTTATAAAGAAAGGGTTCCAGTTAAAAACTATTTTGAACTTCTTATAAAATAATGTACCAGCTGTATTCCTCGTCTAGCGCATCGTAAAAAGCGACTAATGGTGTATTGGGTATCAGATTTGTGATCATGTAGCTGACGAGTTAGCTACAATCCTTACTTGGAACTACTTAGCTCGAAGTCCGATCAAAGTACAAATGTGTGATATTCCCTGATATTCATTATTAATACTGAAGTCGGGAGACGTTCATCGATCAACAAACTGAACTAAAAAGAATACGGTTGACCGGAAAATAGTATCAGGTTGACATTAAATTTTCATTCCGTGAGAGCAGTGGCAGCTTGGTCGCTTTGCTAAATATCGATCAGAGTAATTTTGCAAGGTCTGGAGGCGAACTCGCAGTTTTGATGAGAATATTTAGTTTGCGTTTTCCTAATTAAACAGATATAGGACTACTCGTATCTGTTGTTTAATGTTACGTTACCCGCGATTTCGTCCGTCTAGCATTCACCAAAAGCTGTATTTTAAAAATAAAAGCAGCCTTAGTTTACTCAGTAATTTCAGCCATTGGAAATGTTATCCAAATCGGTTCTGTCCTTTCGAAAGTTAAACAGAACTGACGGACAAAAGATTAATTTTTTTTTTATAAGTGTCATATATACTTTGTAGGCAAACGAATAAACATTTGAGACCAATTTGCATAATAATCATTCATAAAACGAATTGCCAGGGACATTGACTGATTGGTGGTTGCAAAAAATTTATTTACATTTGCGATATTTCTCCGTCAATAAAATATTGGATTATGGGGAATGATGGAATTTCAGTGAGCGAGATGATGCCTCGGTACTTGTTATTAAATTTCTTTCAATAACCGTCCAACAACTGTATTGATATTGTTAAGTATGAAGAAAATATGCTACTTTAAAGGAAACGAAATCAAAAGGAACATGTCCAATTTGCTTTATTATTTTTCATAAGCAGTAGAAGTTGGACAGTAAGCAACTTTAACCTTTTCAATCCATTTAGCATTGGCATCCACATTTGTGTTAACTAGATATACAAAAAAAAAACATAATAAAAGTCACAGCCTAAGGGTTTCTATTGACCCTTGCAAAGTTTGTGCCTACTCGAGAAAAGGGTTCCAAAAATCCTTTCGTACCCTATTGGGTAACAACATTCTTCCGAAACTATTTTTATTGTGTGAATAATTGTGAAAGTTTGACCCTTTGTGCAATCATTTTGATTACATTCAAGTGAAACAATGTTCTGTGCTACTATTTTCACAAGCTTTTCATTTCTGTTTCGTAACATTGTAAGTCAAACTTTGAGAACAAATACAAACGGACCGAAAATTGCTAAACATACTACAGGATTTTTTTAAACTTGAGTGTTGAACGTAAATTGCTTTTGAGTTTTTTTATTAAATATAAATATAATACAATTTGCAATAGGACTAGTGAAAGCATCAGAAATACAAAAAAAAATACTTACTTTTTTTTGTAAAGAACGTATGAATGATTTGTCAGGAAGCTTTATTTTTAATTTCGTTATGTTGTGTTAATATGACTTGTTTATGTAACTAGCTTTATTAGGTGGAATAGTGGAAAAAAATTTTGGGAATACTAAACCGGTGTCGAATACTACGAGTATACCACCAATAAATATATCAGTCAAAACACTTCACCGATAGAACGAATAATGAAGATTTCATGAGCTCCTATGAGATTAAATACTTGTTCCTGAAAGGTAAAAGCTATGTTTTATGTACACATAGTGATACATTGAAGTGGAAGAAAAGTTATTTATGACAAAACAAATTGGATTCGCGTGAAGCTGCGAGAGCAATATTTTATATAAAGTGAATAGTTTGTCTTTTTACAAGCGTTTGTTTAACTTGGCATGTGGGTACGTATGTAAGTCGTATATATAAATGTCCAATCTATTTTTGTAACAAATTGCTCACGAGCAATTGAGTTGAAATGTGACATATTATGTTATATAACTTCGGTGATAATGACGATGTCACCAAAATGCAATTTCAGCGAGCGTGTGCGATGAAGACTATATATAGAATCACTTTTTGATTTTAATAAAACTTTAATTAGTCTGTTGGTTGATGGTCAGAGACCCTGGCCACAAAACAAAGGTTCGTTAGTTCCAATTCCGCTTCCCGCTAGGGGCAAATGTTTCGTGTGATGGACATGGACATTTGTACTCGAGTCATGGATGTTTATAAACATATTAAAGTATGTCTAGCCGTTCACTAAATATCCATAACACAAGCATAAGCATTGGTTTGTAATTGGAGACTTTATTTATTATTATTTGTATCAAACTCTCAAACGGCCTCTATACGTTGGACCCATGTCCCCATGCAAGCCTTAAACGCCCGGGCTTGTTCCATGTTTATACCGAGAAACATAATAATAATAAAAAAATACAGATAATTAAATAAATATAATAATAATAAAATAATTGTGAATACATAAATCAGATGGTAAAATGCAATTAAAATAACATTATCGCATCTTACTATTTGGTTTGTTACATAGCGCAGTTAGGTACTCCTTAGTTCTGTTTCAGTAGTCGTAAATAGTGGGGCTGTTTGTATGTCTATTGTCTTATCCGAGAGTAACTGCCCGGAAATTACATTTTATTGCGCCCTTAGTTATAATAGGTATGAGTACCTACGATTGCTTTCATATTTTTCTCTCTCGCGTTTGTTGACCCATTTTTTTATAAGTATAGAGCAGCAGAATAGGCTAGATGACTAAAAAATTCTGTATAGTCCGTCAGTTAGATTATAAAAAAATATTGAACACGTATTTTTTTATTTATTTGTCAAACAAACATTGACGAAGATACAATGCATTCAAGTTGCGCGTGACGTCACACTTTCGTACAATTTTTACTAAATAGTGACGTCGCAAGCCCCCACTCTAAAACTTTGATGCTCATTATCTTTGTGATTTTTTGTTAATTTGATAAAGCGAAAAATATGTGTCTAGTATTTATGTATAATCTAACTGACGGACTAAATAGAATTATAGTTTTTTAATGCAGTCATCATCCCTATAATGCTTGATATGCATATATTAGCAATAACATTGAGTATGTAGTTCTTTCGGAAGTATAACAGCAATATATTGTATGTATATATGTATTAAAGGGAGTTTTCCTGGTAATGTGTTGTTTTATAAATATTTTAAATTAAAGGAGGAGTTCCTAAAAGGAAACTTGCTTTGTAAAGCACAAGGGTAGAATTTATAAATTGTCAAGTCTTTCTTTAGCCTAATTTCCATTCTCCGAGTTCTGTAGGTACTTAGGCAAAACGATTATTTAATTCGTAGTTAGTAAGTAATCAGTGATTTCCAACCTATGGTCTGCAGACCATCAGTGGTCCGCCGAGCATAATATTTGGTCCGCGAGAGACTTAAATATGTTATTACGGTATATTTAAAACTATGTGGTCCTTGCTAACAATAATGAAATCAAAGTGTTCCGAATTCACAAATAGGTTGGGAACCCCTGATTTAAATGAACTTTTCCATATTGCTCGGGATAATGAGTAGCTTATGTAATTCTAAAAAAACAATACCATTGAGACACGCAAAACATCGAAATATCTTGGCGAAATATGATACTTAAAAATATATACTTTATTGCGCGAGAAAAACAAGTAAAGGACTTGAAATTGTAGAAAAAAAATCTTCAAGTAGAGGAAAGTTAAATTTATGGTAATAAAAGGATAACAACACTCATATTGCTGGTACCAGTGAACTGCACAGTCCCTTCGAATATGTGATTTGCGCCTCGTTCGTAATTCCGCATAGGTGCGAGTGTTATTGTACGTCCCGGCCGGCGATACGGGACAATTTCCCGACTCTCACGGCCGGTTGTTGTGCACGGAGTGTTTTTCCATTTCCACACATATTGCTGATAGGGTTGATCGTTTTGAAGGTAAATTTTTATTCAGCGACTGAGGGGCTCGAGTATTATGGATTAAGTCATCAGCATTGTCAGCCTATATTCGTCCACTGTTGGACATAGGCCATTCGTGATGAACGCCAATAGGTTTCTACTACGAAATAATAAAAATGTAAAAATGCCTTATTAATCATATGACGGTAATGGGAAATCACATAACACAATATTCTACACCAACTATGACGACTGGATATCTATGATACTGGGTGTTGTATATAAATAAGTTACATTTGTTCTAACTAGATAGGATGGAATCAACAACCCAAGGACAATCACCTCAATGGTAAATAAATAAATAAATATAACACAACATCACATTCATTGATCTGACTCCGAGCTAAGTAGCTAAAGCTCTTGTGTTACGGATATCAGATTCAACAGTGGTATTACAAATATATACTTAAATATATTAGATATTAATACCCAGATGCAGAACAAACACAAGTATTCATCACACGAATGTTTGCCCTGGGTGGGGATCGAACCTACAACTCTAGGCTTATAAGGCAGAGTCACTACCAAATGCGCCATCGAGACAGTCAATGGTGTCCTAAGTTTCCCTAAGTTTTATTTTTGGCTGAATGTGGTTAAAGGGCCCTGCTGCTCCTTTGCCTCTGCCTACCCCTTCAGGGATTATGGGCGTGATCTTATGTATGTATCGTGTCTACCACCGTGGGGTTAAACCGATATCTGTCCGAAGTTTTAAGGGGGTCTCCGTTGAACGCCCTTGGTTTGTTTCCTTGCCAGTTCAGGCTGCAGACTACTACTTTGTATGCCTTAATGCTTAAATGCTTACTATACATTTAAAGTATCAAAATGTAGGTTATCTTATCTAGTTATCCATGTGTTTACCAAACTGTTAAGTTGATCGAAAGTGTGCATGTCGTCTTGTCCTTCTATTTCCTTATCATAGTTTCCGTAGTCGAAATAGCTGTATCGTTTATACGCAGACGTGTCTGCCTAATTTCCTCCTACGTTTCCTTCCCTCCGTCTTTGATGATGATTGACGATTCTTATTCGGTAGATCTAATTTTGTTCGTGGTAACCCTGATCGGGTCGCGACCCGCTTGCTCCCTCATATCCGTCGTCTGTGCGTCGGCTGTGAAATTACCCACTTAATCTGAACATCCAAGATTGATCGATGACAGGTGTACTGTACGTGCGCACAGATAACAACACAATATTAAGGACGGATTCATATCGCGTGAATCATCGCCCATTTTTGTATATATGTTATGGACCAAGTGATAAATTGGTAATTATAAAATATTAAAAAAATTACATAATGCCATAATGAAAAATTATGAAAAAATACCAATAGGAGAGGACAATTTGATAATAACTATTGAAATAATCACATTGTCCGGGCATTGTACAAAATGTCCATCACCTAACGGGCAGAATAATCTATTCTTTTTATTTCGACGACATCATCCTCCTAGCATTATGTCCCATGCTTAGTCAGCCAGCCATCCGCTTGTTCTCTAATTCTTGGATCATGGTCTACCATGATCTAGAATTTGTAACTATGTAATGTTAAAAAAAAAATTCGGTTCTGGCGCTTCGCCGGCCGCTGCCGCGGCACGCTCGCTTCGCTCGCTAGGCTCGCGTGCTTTAGGGTGGCAGGGTCGCAGACGACGAGCGAAGCGAGGATTGTTAGGTACCTACCTAATACTCTTCGCTTCCCTCGTCGTCTTACCTATTATTTTAACTACTAGGTACCTGTTATTTTTTTAATTTACACTTATGATCTAAAACTAGGTAGGTATATGAAAATAAATATTGGTATGAAACAAACGTATGATTATTGACAATATGAATTTCAATGGTCTCTGATTGGTTAATGTATCGCGCGCTTGTTTCCCTCTTGCTCTTTGATTGCATGTTCTCACTTTTTATTGATAAATAATCTTGATTAGTTTAAAGAAAGCTTCGATTTGCAATCCATCTATCTTCTCATAAATTTTACATATTTAATTTCTAGGAAAATATGTGTTATTTATTACGGAATATGCTCGTAAAATATTGGAATGTTTTTTTATTTTACCAGTGAACATGTCATTTGACGGTCGATTTGTTTAGACGTTTTTTTTTTATTTGACTGACATACGATAGCAAGGCAAGGTAAGCTTTTTATTTATTTTAATTTCTACCGTATAAAAAATGATAGGTATTAAAGCACCAGAACAAAATTCTCCTGTCTTGCTTTACTAATGTTTACTCAAATGTTCAGGGCTCTCTTGTCGAAAAATATTCATGTCTGTCTGAAGTTTCAAGTTGGGTCGTTCTATAAATAGGGCAGACAATTTTACTATCCGCTGGGTAGGGTAGATAATAATTAGCTATTCCAGGCTTATTGCGAATTAGTTGAGGGTTAATATTTAGAAGGTTTCATCTGCTCTATGTATGTATATTTGTACGTCCTACGTACCTTCTTGAGGTGTCGTGTTAATTGTAATTCGTTGTTATATTTATGCCTTATATGTAAGTATATGTTTTGTACGTATTGGTTGCTTATAAATAGAAAAATAAATATCTATGTTCATGTAGGTTTTACAAAAGCACTTATAAATCGTCATCTCCAGGTTCAGAATGTAAATTCTACTGAGAAGAATCGGCAAGGAAGTTGGTAGCTACTCTTTTATTTCGCGAACTTTAGTTTTAGTTACCTTTATGTAGATTATTTGATTTAATATCTTTTTTTTCTTCCAAATATTATTTAAATTATTATATATTGTGAAAAAGATTCATCCTTTTTATAATATGATAAATATTAATACCTTTTTAGAACTATGGTTTTTTATTTAAGTTGCACTCAATTGAAATGCCAAAGTCATGTAAGCAAAAACGTCTTCATTGAAATAAAAATGATTACGCAAAAAAAAATCATTTCAATGGCTGTTTTATTTTCCAAAGAATTTATTTGCTGTCGCATATTCTGATCTAACAAATAGGGTGTTATCGTGGTGCGATAAAAGTTTATCGTGACACCTTTTTTACCCTGCTCGCTCAAGGGGAGATAATGTCCTGGGATTTTGTGTAACAATGTAATATTGTAAAAAATATATATTGACGTAACAAGATTGCCTATTGTCCTAATCTCTTCACTTTATCCGTAATTTGCGCCATAGAATGCAGCAGATTGTATTATAATTTTGTTCATGAATAACGTTGTTATATTTTACGGATTATACGGCATTAACAAAAAAAAACTGATGTTATAGTACATACTATAACAATATTTACTCTATCTATGGGTTTATCAAATGATCTTTTATGAAAATGACATTATAATACTATACTTTTAGATAGGTAACAACTATATTAACTGTTCAAATCATAAGTCCCACATTACTAAGTTCTCACTTTACTTCGTGCCTTAAAGACCATCGTGATCCAGGTTCGGTCCTCAAAAAAATATCAGTTTAGGGAACGATCGATCCACAGCGGTCAGCCGTGAAACTTTTATCCGTGCTGTGTTTTTTCATTCATCTCGCGCAATAAATAGCGACCAATCGGGTCAATCGCATCATTCATTGTTAATTACGAACAAAAAACTGTCGACTGCACAGCAACGATTCTCCATTCTCATTTGACTCAGTTCACACATTATCGCGTTTGCCATGAATTCGTATGCGAAGCTGGAGTTATTTTTGGTGTGGTAATAATGTCATTGTATTGATAATGCAGGAAATGTGCAAATATCTCATTGTAACATTAGTTGTGTAGGTACACAAAACAGAAACTATTTGAATATGTCATAATATGCCATGATATAGACGAATAACTTTGGCAAACTAACAATTGTATACCTACTTATTCCTAGTTTCTTGCTTACAAACAAGTATCTTCATTAATATATCATACACTAATGATAATTGGTTACGGTTTTATGCCAATTTTTTATGTGCCAAAAAGTTAAAGCCCTTAAAAGAGCATACTAAGTTTTTACTTACCTTTTTCCCGAAAAAACTAAAGATGTTGATGGACGCATGAAAGTAATATACCACATTACATGCGAGCGAAGCTGTGGACAAAAGTTAGTACCAGCGGCGTAACTATACCGTTTGAGGCAAGTGGTTATTTCATCGGATGGGGCCCATGCTCTAGGACAGTATTCCATGTCAATGTTAGAGCATATAGGTGGCCCCTGTGCTTACTGTCCTCCGAGGCCCCTTTCGGCAGGGGCCCGTGGCATTTTGCCACCCTTGCTTGCTACTTAATAGTTACGCCACTGGCTAGTACCTTAAAACTGTTAGTACCTAAATTTCCATTGAAAAAGCTGATTGTCGACTCAGCCGTAAGTCATCTTAGTATTACCGTCTTAAAGTTAAATACTTGCTTATATACCTCCCTAAATAGCAAATTACTTATTTACTATACAGCTTGTTTAAACCTATAACATTAATTTAAGTATCTCATCACGTTAACACCTACAACATTGCCACTCAATGACATTGTAACTGATCACTTATTATTGACTTTTCATGACTAGTATCTGAACATATTCATTTGTTACGCTATTTTAGATAAAATATCTATCGTCGCCTTTTAAATAACGGTCGCTTGAAGATCTATTGTAGAAACCGTATTTATATCGTGAATACTTTTGATATTTTGGTCGCTATTTCACTTTCCCTAATTTTAACTAGAAAATGTTTTGAATCTATTATTATATTTGATCTAAAGGTATTGACTTTAGTCTAGTCAACAAAATACAAATGGAAGAATAAATAAATTCTGTAAAGATATTACTTAGCTAGCGTAAAAGCGTTTATTTTGTATTTATCTTTATTACATTCATTTTCATTGCCTACTATATGGGTTATTTGTAGCTGATACGATCATAAAGTAAATGTGGATAATGAATGTACAATTAACATTGAATGCCGGGTAACCCAATAATTTCCCTGTGGTCGACGCAGTGATCAGTAATCTACAATTTATGTAGGTAACTAATTTTGTCTGCGGACATCCAATAATAGTAGTATGAATAGGTTAACTAAAACAACATAATTATTAGGTTTCAAAGACATGTTTTTTTAGTGTATAATTTTAATTACGCTTTCCCGACTCATTTTGCAAGGCGAATTCTGATTTTTGCAAGGCGAAGTGTAACACATCCCATCCCCATAGTTTCCCTGAACGGTGGGGGATAAATGAGAATTTCGCCGCAGAAAAAAGGATTTAAAGTATTATGGGTTAGGGAGTAACTGTGTAGTGTGTTTATGAACGTCATACTTACATAAAGTCACGCCTTTTTTCCGTGGAGGTGGCATGGCATGGGTGGGCAGAGCAGAGACCACATCCATTTGCTACGATCCTGGCTCACACCTTACGATTCTTCTACAATCTAAATTCATTAGTCTTTTCATGCATTCTCGTCGGTAAAGGGGACTCCTTACCTTAATTTTTGAATAATTTTCTAATTTTATCATGAAAATATTACGGTCGCGGCTAAACGCGATGTAATGGCAACTAGCAAAATCCACCATACCCGGAACGCGAAAGTTAAAAGTGTGTTCGTTGTTTCAGGTTTAGGTTCTACGTGTATTCAGCGTACGTGGAGAGGCGGACGGTGGCTGCGGTGCGCGTGATAGCGGCGACCAGGACGCGCGGCGCTGATGCTGTCATCTGCCGCATGAGGCTGGCGGATAACCGGACGCTCACGTTAAAGGCTAGAGTCAAGGTAGGCACACTCGAGAGATACTTTAACAATTGTGTGTGTATAGCTGTCATCCTCGGATTCTGTCACGTGTTTGAGGCTGCTACATAGGAGTTTGGTACGAGATGGGCCTAGGCCGTCCTCTATATCTGTATATTGCATGTTAAATTTCGTCAAGATTGAATAGAATAGAATAGAATAAATGTTTATTTGGCACATTACAAAATTTGCTTACAAACTAAAACTATAACTATACTAAACTATATGTAGCCAAATAGGCCTCCGCTCAGCTGTTGTCGAGACACAGTGTGCCACGACGCTGGTTTTCTGCGGACACCTTTTCTGAAGATGGCGTCTGGTACATGGTAAACAGTAGGCAATGCCAAACAGTTATGCTAAACAGTAGGCGACATTGGAAGGCATTACAATAAACATTACATATGATTACTTATATTTAATTACGAAATATTAAATAAAAGCAATACGAGACTTAAAAAATTTAAAAGTTAAGTTAGAATCTAGACATATACTCAATGTAGGAACTAGAATATTATTCGGACTTTTGAGCTGTTAATAGATGCTTTTTTAGTTTTACTTTAAAAGAACCAATGCTACAACTATGTCTAATGGGTGGGGGAATATTATTCCAGCACTTTGAAGCCGAATATCTGAAACTGCCACGAAAAGCTGCAGTATTATATGCTGGGCAAATAAGTCGATCATATAAACGCGACTCACGCTGTGTGAATTTAAGTTTGCCAAAAAGATACTGTGGACTTTTATTTACTATAACACCGAACAATAAGGTGGCGAAATGTAATTTACGCCGCGTTTCCATTTTTAAAAAATCCTTATTATTTAAATAAGGGGTTATATGAGACCTAGGCGGTATATGAAAGCAGAACCTGGCGCAAGAATTTTGGAGCCGTTGGATCACGCATTTCGTGCGAGCTAGTAGACTGGTACCTATTACAGTATCAGCATAATTTAACTTAGATAATACAAGTGACTCGCAAAGCTGAATTCTAACATCAATACTCAAATACTGACGTATTTGGTACAAAACCCGTATCCTGTAGTAGCACTGCTTCGCCACTTCATTAATATGCCTCTCAAATTTCAGTTTCCCATCTATCCAAATTCCAAGATTTCGTACGTCATTTACCCGTTCAATATTCACATTATTCAATTTAAGTTTCGGTGTATGTCTAATGATTTTCTCTATTTGATTTTTTGAGCCTAAAACTAAAAACTTGGTTTTGGCAGGGTTCAAGATTAATCCATTATTTTCGGACCATTTAGCTATATGTTCAAGGTCTTTGTTGATTTTATCTACAGCTATTTGTGTATCTGATGGTTTAAATGAAGTGTAGATTTGGAGGTCATCTGCATAAAGATGATAACGTGTGTGCAATACTGACTGTGGCAAGTCCGCAATGTAAATAATAAACAGGATAGGCCCCAAAATTGACCCTTGTGGCACACCTTTGTTTAAAGGAGATGTAGCCGAAACTTTTTTGGTTCCATCAACATTAGTAACCTCTACCTGTTGGGAACGATTTGACAGATAATTAGTAAACCATTTCAGTGAAGTTTCGTCAAAACCATAATACCTTAGTTTCGCAATAAGCATATCTATATTAATCGTGTCAAACGCTCTAGAATAATCCAAAAGAACCAAAATAGAACCCATCCCACTATCACGTCCCGTCAATATATCATCCACAACATCAAGTAAAGCAGCAGATTGGTTGAGGCTTTAAGGCGTGTAGAGGTGACAAATATTTCTTAACGCTTTTGGTATAAAATTAGGATGTTTAGATACTCCAAGAACTACAATTTCAAATTTTCTAGGTAGTTAGTGGGCTCTGCATTTGGGAGTGAATAAATTATGGAGCTACATATACCTACTCGTATACGTATTCGTGTAGCACGAATTACTCAATACCGTAGTATTGGTACCGTGATGACATTTTTAAAACTCAATAATGACTTTAAAAAAATTTTTGGTTGTGTTATGCATGAACAAATAACAATGTTAATAACCTACATATTGGTCTTAATTTATCTGTTTGATGTGATTGAAAATGTTTGATTTGTTAAGCTTCTTAGCCAATAGAATCTCTTCACCTAAGTACATGACTTGACTGGCTCGATGCCGCAATCGGTAGTGACCCCGCTCTTGGCAAGAACTGGGGTTTCAATCCCCATTAGGCCATCTGGCCTTGGCCAGAATCAAACGGTGACGTAGCAGGTAAGATAGTTAACCAGGGTTCCAAGTATTATACATATTTGATGAATGCATAGAAACGTCAGTCGTCGAGTCGAGTCGATGAGTATTGACGGAGACTTTTGGTCAAACTGTCAAACAGCTATACAATTATTTCACCCGTCGAGGACAGTTCTTAATAAATAATTAGGGTTCTGATAACACACTTTTTGTATATGTAACTAGCGGCCCGCCCCGACTTCGCACGGGTGGACATTTATTTTCTAACCAAGCCTAACTTCTTTTCAAAATATTCTAAAGCCTATTTTAATCAGGATTGTCCCTGACGTTTCATTACAGCATTCTAACGGTGAAAGATTTTTTGAAATCGATCCAATAGTTTGAGTTTATTCGTAACATACAAATATTTCCTCTTTATAATAATAGTGTAGATGTACTGGAGTTTTAGTAGACATGATGATGTGGCACAAATATACATTAAGATGAACTATTCAGGTGAAATAAACGCCAAGGAAAATTGCATTCAGGGATATTAAAAAAAGCTCTACATTTTTGTAAACACTATTGATTGATTTAGACAAGACGCCACGAAATCGTAGTCCATCAAACTTTATCTATGAGCAACGGTATTTTCATGTGATTATTTTTAATAGATATTGTGAGTGGATGACTAAGCTTGAGCTACAAACACCGGTATGACCGAACTCAAGGCTGGGCTTACACGAACACAAAGAGAAGCATATCGTGACTATGGCATTATGCGAGGACTATTTGTTACCCGGTACTAAGTTAATATTAATTGATAATATAGCACCTAGGTGAGGGCAAACGTGAATTAGATTTGAATGATACATACATAAAATTACGCCGACAATCCCCGAAGGGGTCGGCAGAGTCAAAGGGGCAGCAAGCCCCTTTTAACCACATTCAGCCAATTGACTAAAGAGTAACTATCGAGTTTCCTGCCCGTTTTCTTCTCGATAGAGTCTACCTTCCCAACCGTTGGTAATGTTTTCTTTTCTCTTCATATTGAATATTTATAAGTGCTTTTTTGAAGCCTATATAAATTAAGAGATTTCGAATTTGAATTTAAATAAAACTGGGCTGGGTTAGATGGAAAATTGTGAAAAAGTAGTGAGTGGCTAGCTTGTTGCCTACACAATCACATACCCAAAACCCGAAATACAATTAGTCGCCTTTTACGACATGCTAGGCGGAAAACATAATTGGCACATTATTTTTAAATCCCTGACCAACATGGGACAATGAATGACAAAGAGATATAATAATAAGTAAATAAATAAATATCAGACGACATCACATACATTGATCTGACTCCGAGGTAAGTTGCTTAAGCACTTGTGTTACGGCTATCAGAAACAACAGTGGTATTACAAAATATATATACTTAAATATTGGATATTAACACCCAGACGCAGAACAAACACAAGTATTCATCACGCGAATGTTTGTTCGGTCAGAATAGGCAGACTAGAATTAATAGGCTATTTGACAGTATGAAAAGTAATGAGTTATTTTTTGTCATCCGCGTTCCTTACGAATTTAAACAGCGATTTCCATTAATAAATACAAAAAATATTGAATGTTTTCACCAAAAAACCCAAAATAAACTATATTTATTTTAAGTACGAGCCACGTGACCGTAAACGGTTGTGATTGGCTGAATGGATTGTGACGTCGCACGTTTGTGAACAACCAGTCCTGCCATTGCTTTACGCTCGAGTTCCTTATTTTCTTACGGTTTTTAAGTCTATCATTGTACATTATTTGTATCACTTCACTTGTATAATCATGGTAAATGATTTTGTAAAAGCAGACAGCGGAAACTTTCGATCGGAATTTTTGTTGAACCACTATAATCCCTACTTTTACACACTAGCACTGCGCACTCTTTATAGCAATTTTTTTTTCTAGTAATTTACAAGTAAAACCTCAAATAAACCAACGAATGAGAACGATTCTACCTTCTTCCAATGTCTTCGTACTAACGTGTGACGTCACTCGACGCCATTTTGCCGAAGTAGGCGTTTTGACAGCTCAAATAATCAGTGTATTTTTAAATATAATTTTTGATATGAAATACTTATTAAAAATTATAATAAATGTTATTTCTAGAGTCCTCATACATCATTAAATATAGTGCGATGGTTTTCAGAAATTAGTCAAATAGCCTATTGTGGCGTTCATACCCGCATGATTGAATTATTAAGTTTGGGGCAACGTTAAATTATGTAGCATGTCTAATGGGAAAATATATTGTTAAAAAGATATTAAGATTTGAAGATACTTCAATATATAATAAACGTTTCGCGTAGCGGCTGTAATTTGAATCTCGACAAATATTTACTCGCACGGTACCTATATATGAGGAAATATTTGCTGAGATTTAGACGATAATATACTTTCTTGAAGTTTGTAAACTTTTACTCATAATGCGAATGTGAAGAATGCATTACTTGTTTGACTGTGTCTATCTATAAAGATTTGATCGTTGACATAGCACTCTATCCCAATTGATTCTTGTTAATATTTCGTTAAAACCATATATTCTATTCTACAACAACTTATAAGTATAATATAGGTGGAGAACACAAATCGCTTATTATTGTGGTTTTATCACTCACTCATTTTATGCAAAGTAAGGCCGAACTAATAACTCAGTTCGACTGTTTTTTCCTTTTCAGGCTATCAGGGAGAACTGGAACTTGAAGTACAGCGCGACATACGTGCTGTGCCTGCTCCGCAACACGGGCGTGAAGCCGCAGGAGACGGTGGGCGCGTCCATATCCGTGATGGCGGCCAGCGCGCCCTCGCGCCCCCCCACCAATCTGCTCACAGTCCTCGATACTGAGCCGAAGAGCGACATTGAGGTACGAAAATATGCTTTACTAGAAGCGCCCCGCTGTTACACTCACGTAGTTCCCGTTCCCGAGGGAATGTGGGGATACAGTATAGCCTATGTTACTCGCTGATTAAGTAGCTTTCCATTGGTAAAATAACTTTTCAAATCAGCTGAGTAGTTTCAGGGCCTATTCAATTCAAACAAACAATCAAATCTTTCTTATCATCTTTATAATATCAGTATGACTAACGAGAGTCCATGTCTTCTTGTAAGCGAAGATTTACACGATGAGTTTTTAATTGTCAAAGAAACGTCGTTAACGTGTGCTGATGTCAATTAAAATCTTATCTTACGGCGCATTACCCTGTCCGCCAATCCATTAGGTTTATCCGTCTTGATATCGTATGTTTAGCTCTGCACATACGCTAAACATACGATATCGTATGTATAACGTATGTTTAGCTCTGCAAGAGCGGTGGTAGCTCAATGGTAAGGACACGCGCCTCTTAACCGAGGAGTGCGGGTTCAAACCCGGGCATGTACCTCTAGATTTTAAAAAATCTATGTACATATTTATACCACTAGCTCGACGGTGAGGGAAAACATCGTGATGAAACCTGCAAATTCAAACAACTTTGAATTTGTAACCATGATCCAAAAATTGTCTGGTTCCCCTATGTAAGGGTTACGAAGGTCAGATCGGTAGTCGCTTCAATGTAATTACCAGACTCGCTAAATCCTGGATCATGGTCTAAGCGGACCCCGTCTAAGCACGGGACATAACGCTAGGAAGATGATGATGAGCTCTGCACAAAAAAATATTTAATTATTAGATGGGCGGAATGATTGACAGCTAATCTCAAATTTTAGCTTAAATTAAGTAGATTTTGAGGCATTTGATAGGGGTACAAAATGTCCACCTAAATATAACAACTTTATTATTTACGTAAAGTTCATATAGATTCATTATTCATTTTGGAAATGTTTTTTTTACAATTTCATCTACCAGATGGAATTTCTTCACTTTTCGCTTTTGGAGATCGCTCACAATCTGCAAGGTTTCGGTGGTTTATAAAGCCGTGTTTTATTTATTAATGCTATCTTGTCTATAGTCCGCGCCGCTTTCTGCACCATAAATCCATTATAGCGTCAGCTTCCTCTTGCTTCCTGTGAAAAAATATAAAATAGAAATACGGATACTGATATCTGCGCAAGAAATATGAACAAAAATGTTTATTGCTCAGTGTTATTTTTTTGTGTGATTATTTAACACAAAATTTATAAAGTTTACATACATACCAACACGCTCTCCATGCATATGTAGGCAGTGTCCAAAGAGCAATCAACATCTTGGCTTTGTTGGGTTGGGTTAGACGGAAAATTTTAGAAAAGTAGTAGTGGCTACCTCGTCGCCTACATCATCAAGTACCTAATACACTATTAGTCGCCTTTTACGACATGGTAGACAGATAACATAGTTAACATATAATTTTTGAGTCCCAGACCTACATGGGATAATGTAGAAATATGCATAAACTTATCGAGAGCACAATCGTAAGGATACGCGCCTCATAACCGAGGGGTGCGGGTTCAAACCCGACCTCTGGATTTTTCAAATCTATGTACGTATTCATACCACTAGCTCGACGGTGAGGGAAAACATCGCGATGAAACCTGCAAATTCAAACAACATTGGATTTGTAACCATGATCCAAATTTGTCTGGTTTCCCCTATCTTAGGGTTACGAAGGTCATATCGGCATTTGTGTGATGTGATTATTCGACTCGCTAAATCCGGGATCATGGTCTAAGCGGACACCGTCTAAGCACGGGACATAACGCTAGGAAGATATTTATAAAAAAAGGATTAAACTTATCCTTCTGTAACAAGGACTAGAGTGATTTGTCGTTACAAAAGTAGCTTTAAAGTTAAATTAGATGCTTAGTTACTTGTTTACAGTGTGTTAACCAAGTCCTCGAGTTAGGTATGAGCAAATAGAGGGGGCGGAGGGGAGGTAGTGTGAGGCATATGTGCGTCATGAAACTTTTTGAAAATAAATAATGGCCGCGTTATAATGGTCCTTCAGTATATATTAAGTTAGATCTCGTTAGATGGGCGTGTTTTTTCCGTACTTAGCCTAAATATGTCATTATAATTTATAGGCTTTGCCCCGTGGCTTTGTTCGCGTTAATATAGATTTTTATATCCCTCGAGAAAATTTTTTTTTGGTCTGGATGGGTACGATTTTCCTATAAATTTTAGTTTATTAGAATTCGCCTGCGTGAAATTCGGAATGCTACTGAGACTATTGTGTAACCTATTTTTTTTGTACATATAACCCATGTCCATTTTCATGGCTTAAACTATGTATAAATTAGGTATGAATACGTAGGTAATAAGAAACAATTACTTTTGCATTAATAGTATTAGTGATAAGAATGTTATACTGATGTATTAGTTTACCTTCTAATACAATATTTAATAGAATAAAAGTCCATATTGTAGCTTTCGTGTAAAGTAATCTTAAAAATTCATACGTTCCTCGAGTTTGCGAATACACAAATGCGAAGTATTAAGCGTGTTTTAGCGGGCCATCGAAAATATTAGCTTATCGGCGTGTGCTCGCCCGAGGCACATACTTGTAGTGTTGTGCGCACGGTCTCGCTAACGGCAGTCGCTTACAAAAGATGGTCCTTCGAGCAGTATCCTAATGTGTAAAACGCGCTCGAAGCGATGTTTCAGATTTGTAACCGAGTTATCTTAATGACATTTGGCTACTGCATAATGCAAAGCTCGAAATAAAACGTTTAAAATATGTGTTGAGATAATTTTTATGTTCAAACATTTCCTTGCACATTTAAAGCTTATACAAAGTGACTGGTTAATCTTTGATCGGATTTATCGACTTTTATGCCTATTTTTTCCTTGAAATCCCTTGCATTAGTCGAAGAAAGAGTTGGATCATAGTCAAAGAGTCTTCGTTATGATGCGGCTTGATTGAGGTTTGTAAAAGAGAATTAGTTTCTTGACACACACTATTCTTGCCGGTTTTTTCTCGGTAGAATCTACTTTTTGAACCGGTAAATATTAATCTTGTTCTAATAATTTATAAGTGCTTTTTTGAAGCTAATGTGCACAAAGACAATTTCATTTCATTTCATCTTGCTACGGAACTAGATACGAATTTGTTGAAGCCGTCTCGCTACAATACTATGTTATTTATTTTCAGGAGACACTACACGTGTGTGTCAAGCCGTTTCACTTCTCGTACTCACGTGGCGACTGGCTCCTGGAGTGGTTCGAGCTGAACCGGCTGCTGGGCGTCAGCCACTTCTACATGTACAACGAGTCGCTGAGCGCGCCCGTCGAGTGCTTGCTCGATCACTACAAGAGGCAGGGCCTGGTGACGCTGCTGCCTTGGAAGTTGCCATTCATATCTAAAGTAGAAATAAGGTAAGTGATAGAAAAATAATTTCCTGGTTCAACTAATATTTTGCAATATATCAGACTATTGCAATATTGGTGGATGTCTTATATACCTGACTACGAGTTCGGTTCTTGGACGTCGGCTTTGACTGTTTGTTATATTAGACGAATGAACGCAACGTGGGATCTCCTACGTATGCCGTTTGCATATCCATGTAGACCGATATAAATATATCAGACATCATTATCTATTCTGATCCGATTTCAAAGCAAAAATGTAAGCAAATATGTTATAGAAATTAGTCTCAACGAATTTACTAAAGGAAAAAAGATTTCGTCAAAGAATGAGTCGTCTGAGTTCGTTATCTAGCTTGTTGTCAAAGGTGTAATTAGGTGTTGGGTTTGTGATTATGTAGGCGACGAGTTAGGCACCTATTTTTTTTATAGTTATTCAACTAACCTAGTTGAATTTTTGGCTAAAGCTAAAGTGATAGAAGGCCTACTGCTCGGACTTGGATGACTGCTCCTTGGATACTTCTAACCGCCCCAGGGATCGGCACGGCTTTTAAAATTCTTAGTTCCTATTCAGAGCAACATTGTCACGTAGGTAAACTAACGATAAGACAAGCATAAAAGTGCGATAAATCGATTTCTTAAAACAGATTGCGTGGAACTGATAAAAGTAGTTATCAGTTCCACGAATGCGGCGCGCTATATGTAAAATACCTATATAATACTAACTAATTAACTAACTAACTAAACTTCACGCCACTTCCCTAGTGGGGTACGCAGAGAGAACCGAATACTAACTAATATTATTAATGCGAAAGTAACTCTGTCTGTCCGTCTGTGTTGTTTTCATACCTTAAAGTATTGGATGTGGATGATAGATTTTGATGAAATTTAGAGGGTTCAGCCAGTGGCGTTACCTACTATATCGTTTGAGGCCTCTGGTAATTTCATGTTTTGGGGTCCTCGATTCATGACCGTATTTTATTTCAATACTGGAACATTAGGGGGGTCCCTTGCGCTCACAATCCTTAGGGAGCTCCCTTCGAGCAGGTTCCGTGAGTGACTTTTTTGCCAGTCCTGTCACTCTATAGTTACACCAATGGGTACGCCAAAAGTTTAAATTCTAGGAAGAGTTATTATTAGCTCGGGATAATTAAGAGGGATATTTTTATCGACCATTAAAGGACCCTAAACCCAAAACGCCTATAGAAGATAAAGGTCCACGCTGGTGGTTTAGACTTTTGTTTTATATTAAAAAAAAAAAAACAAGAGCGGCGGTAGCTCAATGGTAAAGACATATTATGCGCCTCAAAACCGATACATATACATACATATTTACACCATTAGCTCGGCGGTGAAGTAAAACATGATGAAACCTGCAAATTCAAACAACTTTGGATTTGTAGCCATGATCCAAAAATTGTCTGGTTTCCCTATCTTAGGGTTACGAAGGTCAGATCGACAGTTGCTTCAGTGTAATTACGAGACTCGCTAAATCCTGGATCATGATCTAAGTGGACCCCAATGCACGGGACATAACGCTAGGAAGATGGATGATTAAAAAACATAAAAAGTATTTACTTATACAATTATAATTCGAAGATAGGTTGTGTGTAACAAAAACATTTTTTTTAAATAATCAAAAATAATTATTTTATTTATTTTTTGACTAGGTTGTTTGGTCATGTCATGAAGTTCTCTTTATTGAATTGACATAGGACAAATAGCTATAAATAAAACATCCTTTTAGCATTGCACCAATATCACTATATTAAGAATAGTGATTGATGCCATTAAATACTGAAAACAGTTTATTAAAATCATCCAATAAAGATTAACATCGCAACTAACCAAATAAAAACTGTTTCAAAAAAACTATGCAAAAATTATTGATACAATATTATAAAAAGTGGTAGAGCCACGCAGTAATTACTTTGACTACTCCATGAATGGGCCGGCTCGACCGGGGAACTACCATGGCCTCTTTTTAATACCAACATGAAGTAGTTCTACTGCATTGCTTCTGGTTGAAAAGGTTTCCGTCGCCTGGGTAATCTTGCTGGTACAGATCACTCTATCCCCTGGCTACGCGTGGACTGCGATGACCACCCCCGCATCTACGCGAGTCTATATAGATCCCATAGCGGTAATACCGAAACAGACCGACTCTTTGACCACGTCCAAATGGCTGCAGATTCTGTGCTTCAACAGATCCCCCCGCTGAGATCGTGATCCTTGGTGATTTGAACGCCCACTATGCTGAATGACTTGGCTCTCTATCGATCGTTCACGCAGGAAGATCTTTCATGACTTGGCTTTGACATATGGTTTGACAGAAAAAATAACTGCTCCAACGCGATTCCGAGATTAGAAAATCATCTACACCTTCCTTGTTGGACCTTCTGCTGACCTCTCATTCGGATGAATACATATTAGTCTCCGTTGATGTCCCTCTTGGCTCATCGGACCATTGCGTGATTCGGAGTACGGTGCCACTTATGCGCCCACCGCGGCTCTGCAGGTTGCCACCGTGTTTGGCACTAAAGGTCAGCGGAGTGGGACGGGACTGGCCCCCATGGGGGCAAGTTTGCTTCTAGCCGGATGATCCCAATGTCTTGCTGATTCTGTCGCTGACGTGGTGATTCAGGGAATGGAACTCTTAATTCCTTCCTCTGCGGTGCTTGTCGGAGATAAAAATAATTCCATTTACTTGATAATCAAATCAAATAATCCGCTTAAGATTAATTAATAAATAAATACCTATCAAAATACATGGATTTAGGTAAAGCTGCTTCAAGGTCCATGTAACTTTGTTCCCCTTATCTTTACGTTGTATAAAACAAAGTCGCCATTTCTGTCTGTTCGCTTAGATCTTTTATAATACGCAAGGGATGTGGCTAGATGCTGATGTAGTTTCCACCAATAAATAGAGTGATTCAAGAGGAAGGTATATGTATAGTTTTATTTTTATTTTATGCAGTTTTTAGTTTAGTTTTCAATTTTATTTTTATTATATTTTTATTTTATTATATGTATATGTATGTATAGGTCATATGTATAGTTTTATATTGTTTTATGCTCACCGTGCGAAGCCGGTGCGTGTCGCTAGTGAACTATAAATAGGTATTTTACATAAACTTAGAAGTGTAAAATATTTTATTTAAGTCGTTGTATAAATTTTATTATAGGTTGGTTTATTTCACAACTGTCCATCTAGCCTAGCCCAGTTTTATTTTTGGCTGAATGTGGTTAAAGCGGTTTGCTGTTTCTTGACTCTGCCTACCCCTTCGGAGATTACGGGCATGATGTTGAACATTTAAAAACCAGCCCTTAGCTTGCTATTCGTTCCGTTAGAAAAAGTTCTGTCAGCTGTACGATACAATATATGCATCACAGTTGGGGCAGTAATGGTCGATGTTATTGTATGAATCCATACAATAGGGTAAGTACACAGAGGGCCAGCACCTGAATAAAAAATAATACGTTGAAGTTATTCTTTTTGGTACAGATAATAAAATAAATGTATATACATGTCCGGTAAATATTGTATGTATGTAGGTACTACGAATATTACCTTTGATATCACACTTGGTATTAGGTAATTAGATTAAATTCAATCGTATCCAATATAAAAATTAATATGAATCATTAATGAGTCATTATGTGAGATAATGTTATTCGTACTATGAATCATCTGAAGTGGTAGATAAATAATTTTAAGGGCTCGTGTGTCAGATTGACAAGATAAATGAGATAGAAAGATTAATCGGATTATTTATATATTTTATGATGCTATAAAAACATCTTTGTCGTCACCATCATGGACAACTCGCTACCTACTTCGGAAACGCATAATCCTATTGTTTAATAGTTTCGTATAATGCCAATATTTTTTATAGCAACGCCCCGCGGTTTCACCCGCGTAGTTCATGTTCCCGTAGGAATACGGAGATAAAATATAGCCTATGTTACTCGCTGATAAAGTAGCTTTTCATTGGTGAAAGAATTTTTCAAATCGGTTTCGGAGCCTATTCAATACAAACAAACAAATAATCAAATCATTCTCACAATTCTCCCTTATAATATTAGTATAGATTTCTTACACTATTCTTACACTATTATTTACAATGAGTTGTGTTTAAAATAATCAACATCATCTTAGCTTTATGTCCCATTCCTAAGGGCCGCTTAGATCATGATCCTGGATTTATCTACTTACATTGAAGCTCTCTGGTCTTGGTAACCCCTAGGCCGCAAAACCAGATAAATTCGAGCAAGGTTTCACATCCACAATGATTTGAATGTTCAGGCTTTCTTACGATGCTTTGCCCTTATAGTCAAGTCTAATGAAATCTAAGTAAGAAGAAATCTACGGATATAAGTAGTATTGTAAATCCGTACTTAGATTTCAAACATTCAAGCATCTCGTGTATATGTGTGAAGCGCGTGACCTTTCTTTTGGGTTACCACCACTCTTAGTTGTGTTTAAAGTAACTTCATGCGCCAGTTAGCCTAATATTTTTTTCATGATTTCACTGAACATGATATTGTGACGTCACCTTTGCTCTTAACTATGCCTACAACATCGTTAATCTTTATTATTGTAATTAATGTATCTTGATAGAGTTGAATATACTTTAATGTATGTTTTTAAAGGTTATGTAATCGTGCTAGGTATGTACATATATGAAAAATTTTGTAATCGTATTTAAATTTAAATTCAAACTAAGAGCCTTTGCTTGTGAGGCAGTCTTTTAGGCGAACGATTTAAGCCCGCAATCTTTAATTTCGTGGCGTAGTCACTTGACTAGTGGACCAACCGGCCTGTCTTATTGAAACGTTATTACTTTTTAACTTGCAGGACAGAAGGTCAGTTCGCCGCGTTTAACGACTGCCTGTACCGGTCAATGTCGCGAGCAGGCTGGTTACTCGTTATAGACGTGGACGAGATTGTGATGCCACGGCGCGAGCGCAGCTTGCCGACGTTGTTGACGTCGCTGCGAGCGTCCTACAGCCCGCCTTCGAAGGCGCCGGCCGCTTTCCTTTTTAGAAACGCCTTCTTTTATTTGCGGTGGGAGGTGAGTTATCTAGTCTAGAGGATGAAAAGAAATGCGAAATATAAGCATAAAGCTTGCCTGGCCCTCCCTGGTGCTAAACGTTAATGAATTCGTGATGCCGCGGCGCGAGCGCAGCCTGCCAGCGCTGCTCACGGCGCTGCGGGCGTCTACAGTCAGCCATCAAGGGCTCCGGCTACTTTCCTTTTTAGAAACGCCTACTTTTTTTACTGCTGGCTGCTGTAATAGTTGTGGATAAGATCGTGATGCCGCGGCGCAAGCGCTTACTGCCGGCGCTGCTAAGTACATGTGTCTTGATAAGTATTAGAGAAACGTTACACCTATACTTAAATATCGTATTTAATTGTCTTTTAGGATGACCTAGAAGCGCCAGCGCCCTTAGTGACGGCGCGCAAGACTCGCCGGTGGGCGACGCCGCACGCGCTCAAAAACCGCAGCAAGTACGCGCTGCGGCCGCGGGACGCCGTCGAGCTCGGCAACCACTTCGTGTGGGAGCACGCGCCCGGCGCCACCTCGGCCGGCGTGCCCACCGAGCGCGCGCTGGTGCAGCACTACAGGGTGAGTCACTGCGGCGCCGCTCGACGCGCCACAAACCACTTCTTGTTGGAGGCCGCTTGACGAGTTCTGATGCCGGTGCATCAGTGCGTACAACAAGCCCATTAATAGTAGCAGTGGCAAGCTGATCACGGGAAGCAGCTCCAGTACTGAGCTTATACGAGTATTACTCAAAAAAAAAGGTGATGAATGTCGTGACATTCTTTCATGTTGTATGAGGAACGTAGCCTAGATTCACAAAAACCTTTGTGATTGCTGGGATCACAATGTAAAGTCATCACTGGAGATTTGATTCACCAATTTTCATTTTTATTATTCTAGATTGCGTGCGAGTACGGCGGAATGAACTGCCTAACTGTTCCGTCGACGGTAGACCGCACAGCGCACCGGTGGAGCGAAGAACTGCTACAGAGGGTTACATCGGAAAAGCAACAATTCAAGACACAGTGCCCTGCGTAAATAGGTACCTCAGAAGGTACGTCAGTAAGGTACCTCAGAAGTACGTAACGCATTTCCCGTTTCTACCATGTTTATATAAATTTTGGCAGTTTATTGTTAATTGTGGGCTAGCAGTAACTCAATTATAAGTATTATGTATGCGAGGAGCTTGGTTCAGACCTGGGCCTCCTGGATATTTCAAGTCCAAGTACCTGTTTGTGCTACTAGCTTGGTGATGAGGGAAAACATCGTGAGGAAACCGAAACACTCTATTAATGTGGAGTGTAGCCATGATCTAATTTCTGGTTCCCCTATTAAAAGGTTGTGAAACAAGGCAACTGTATCAATATAACTGGGTTGATTATGACTAGATCATGGTCCGACTATAAACGGGACATAATGCTAAGACGAGGATGAGTATGTTGTTAAATAATATGCTACTGAATACAAATACTTAGTCGTGAATCCAAAAAACTTTAACCTTCTCCTTTTTTGAAATCGCTAAAAAATCCTTGGCCTCCAAATAATTTTAATTTTATTATTAAAAAATTGTGGGTAAAGTCCCACAATTTCAAATGGTATAATATTATAAAAACATAACGTATTTATCTCAGAGCTGTTTACATGTTTGCAAACAAATCTACGGCAGATTTATACCTGTCGAAGATTATAGAGTTTATACTCATTACAATTTAAATAGTTTAATATTGCAGGAATCTAATTTTCTATCTCTACTCTTATTTATTGAGATACAAAATTAAAATACATACATAACATCACGCCCATAATCCCCGCAGGGGTAGGCAGAGTCAAAGGGGCAGCAGGCCCCTTAATGACATTTAGCTAAAAATAAAACCGGGCTAGGTTAGATGGAAAATCGTGAAAAAGTAGTGACAAGTGGCCAGCTAGTCGCCTACACAATCACATAGCTAAAACCCGATAAACCCTTAGCCGCCTTTTACGATATGCTAGGCAAGAAACACAGTTGGCACATTCCTCCAAAATGGGACTAAAATTACAATTCCTCACTAGCACTGCCAATTCGTAAGGCATACTGAGAAATATTCGTTGATGATATTCGACCGTTTTAACCATTAACTACAGATAAACTTGACTCTATATAGGTACGAGTATGCCTTTATCACATATATAGACAAAGAAATTTTGTTTCAGTCGAAGCAACATGGTGTGTAAAAATATGAGAAAAAATCTTATAATTTGAATTCTTTAAAGTATTTACGAAAAAATATATAAGTATGTGACTACGCCCTATACGATATTATGAAACAATAATTCGACATGCCGTTCTTAAATTAAAACAAAACTGCAAGTATATTATAAATATACTTAGTGACATTCCTAGAGTTTAAATACTAGTTACAAATACATCAGTTAAGAATCGATTTTTGTAAAGGAAATAACACCAGCTGCATTTAACGTGATATGAAAACGGGACAAGAAATAAGTACATAGATAATAATATTTTCCACTATAGGTTTCTATTACACAAGTTTTTGACGAAATAAATAGGTAATGTTTAGATTTAATGAGTACCTATTGCAGTAAATAGAAGGAAAACATTACAAGATAATTATAAGAAAACCCGACCTCAAATAGTTTTTAGGCGCGCGTATATATTTGTTACAATAAATGCCTTTTTTTTAATTGCGCGGAAATTTGAAATAACTGTTAAAATTTTAAAGATATATTGAATTTTTTTTCTTGTTTTCATGTTATTTTACTCCATATTTTTTTTTTTTGTTTGTATATTGGGTTGAACCGTGGTAATTTTTGTTAAAGTTCAAAACAGATAATTCAACTTGGTCGCTGCAATACAAGCTATGCTTAGTGCAGGGTCCGCTAGTATATGCATGTATTATAATGTTTTATCGGAAATAAAGCTATATTATATTATATTGTATATATTAAATTGGTCCTAGGTTGCAATGTCGGTGGGGCGGCGGAAAACCGAGTATTTGAACCCACGCCACGCCACAAAATTACTGACATACCTACTTTATTTACAATTTAAGCCGGCCGCTATTAGCCGTCATAAATAATATCTGTACTTTATTCCACCTAGTTCAGTTAAGCTATAAAATAAATACGATCCGCATTTAACAGCTTTACGTTACTGTATTTCTGTCTGTTTTTCACTTTTATGACACCAATGGCTTTACAAAATACCGTCTTAACATGGCCTAACAGGCGTCATTAACTGTAAATCAGTTTCCTACTGTAATGGCATCACCATTTCATTAATATAATTATCGTAATTTTACGTTTAAGGCATTTATTTACATATTGCTCCATCCCATAAATTGCTAAAATATGTTATAAGCGAAGCTACTTGTGCCATTTAGGTGTTATGTTTAAGTACCAATCGATTGCTCAAAACTGACGTTTCAGTATTAATGCAAAAAGCAGGCATGCGCCCAGTGTTATTTGTCAGCAGTAAATTTTCAAATTGTATCTTTGCTCATGTTGTGTAAGGTAATTTTGTAGGCAAGATTGTACCAGCTCACAGTCACTTCATCAAGGTATTGAAAAATAAAAAATTTAAATACCTTGGTGAAGTGACTGTGAACTGGTACTTTTACTGGCTTTGAAAAAAAAATATTTTTTTTAAATACCTTGGTGAGGATTTCTTATTCGATATTCCCAAAGGCGCAAAGAAATACAAAATGAAGCCAATGATATGTGTACACCTTTATCAGTTAATAATTGTAAAAATGCTCATGTACCATGAACATTTGTCAAGTGGCGAAAACAAAATATTACCGTTAATTCTGATGTTTTTAATGCATGTAAGTATCAGTTTTATTTTGAAGATTTACTGATGGGTTTTTTAATCGATTCCTTAATGCAAAATGTCGTGTAGCTCTTTATTATATCAATGTACTATTAACAAATAAAACCAGTTGGTAACGTTGTAAATAGATTATTGAAATCATCTTGTAAATATTGTACCTACTTTACGGTAACTTAAGTGCGCACATTCATGTCAGTCAGTAGTACTATTTACTATGTCATTCTAACGCTATACCTATAAAATGTTGTTTAGCATGTTAATCGCTTTTGTTATCGTTGTATCCTCGTGAAAGTTGACATGTTGATTCTTAATACACAAAACAACATTTAACTAATAAACAATAATTGTTACTATTGGTAGTATCCTACTATTAATATAATTGTATCGATGAATTAAAAATATGTTGCCTTGTTCTTTTTAATTACCTTACGATTTTTTTATAATTTTAGGATTTATTTTGATTTATTGGTTCAGCAAATAAAGTTAACCGTTTAGTTTGAATTATAATGCAAACGTTTTTGAGTAATATATATTATTTCTGTTTATCTTCTTATAGATATTAGTGCATTTCTATTACGTTATAAAAATAGATTTAGACCTTTATAAAGTACAAACGATGTAGCTGTTTTAGCAGTTTTCGACGATTCTCCATTGTGTCTAATGCTCTCGACGTTTAAGGTTTATTTGTGCTTTAATAATGTTTGTTAACGTCAATAAAATAAAACATATCAGTAATATTTACAAGTGTTAACTTAAACTTATTACAACACAGAAGGGAAGGGTCCAGAAATATTTGATATGAAAACCTGGCTAACATGCTATATCGACAAGTATTTCGTGTTCCTATAAGACTTATCTATGGCATAATAAAATTGTTTTAAGTTTTTCCTAATATTAATATTGTATGCTCTTGCTTGGTATTAAGTTGTAATACAAAAATACAAATGGATGATAATAACCGTGTTATTTTTTATAAATAAGCAAATTATTTCAGGCCTACATGATTGTACTGTGTCCTATGTTTAGTACCTATATGTTGCTTTTACTGATGAAACTAAGTCCTGTCACTGCTTTCAACTAAAAATGTACAACAATTTAAGTTAATTTTATCTGCTTACGATAGAATTGACTTAATTTGTTTATAGGAGAACGTTCAATATGATCGTGATTGTAATTTACCTTTAGAAAAATACCGACAATGTATATAGGTATAATTTAGAAATATCAAAATATTATGTATTATGTATGGTGTGTACCTGATAGGAGCCAATCACATTCCTACGTGTTAGGTACAAACGCATGTCCTAAATTATCATTATTGTATATAAACGTGTCAGTTTATTAGTATGTTTAAAATACAGTAATGTAATCATTATTGAAATGTACTTATATATAAATATGGTAAAAATTGTTTTACCCATACCTCATAATTGAAATTCCTATACACGTAATTTATTTACTTATTTGTTTTTGTAACGTAATCATTATTGTATGATGTGTTGTCATAAAAATCTTAAGACCATAAATGGAGGAAGACAAATAGTGTCCAGAGTAAATATTTTTTTGCTAAATATCAAAGAAGGAATATCCTTAAAGACAATAACATTTGAAATGTCATAAGGCATTGAAATAAATATGAAGACACTTATGAGAGATATTCAGAAGAGGAAATGTAAAAATTAAAAAATATAATCTCTCTTATAACATGGGATAGTCTCACGTTTGTACTGTGTCTTTTTTAAGCGCTTAAACTTTACACAAATCTTTGTTACATGAAGTTTACGTACTTAAGTAAGTATGTATCTAGTCGCTCGGCCGACAATGTTAAAATATGCTTATTACCTAATTATTATATCCTATAACTTTTCTATCGTCATCATAAATCAAGGTTTTAATGCTTTTTTTTATTAAAATCCCCAAACGTTTTTTTAGAAGTTGTTCACATTATGTTAGAAGCTAAACAGCGTTTAATAGGCGTTGAAACACAAATTACCAGCAAAAATATATTTTGTGTGTCTATATTTTATCTGTGATGTCTATTTTAGAATTGAGGGGTTGTGTTTGATTCAGAGGAGAAAGTGAAATTGTTAGGAATGTTGACAAGGACTTTTTTAAAATAAAAATATTGTCTTTATCCTGTCTTTCATTTCATTTTTTATTGACTAATGTCATAATGTATCGCAAGGTTTTCTTTTCATGAAGCTGAAATAAGATGGTATGGTATGGCAAATAGATAAAGGAAAACATAGAAATCATTAACACAATCACAGAGCCATGTACCGAGATCAAAAAGGGTAGTGCCGGTGTTACGGACAACAACCATGCGTATTACGGATGCTCTCATTATTATCTGACCAAACGTTGAAGTTTAAGGTTTTTAAAAGAAAGTGCCAATGGTAATCGAAGTATGCGATTAGGAGCTATTTTCAAACGAAGGATTCTGCACTTATATGGCTTTCTATATCGTTCAGAGGTATAATTTTTTATACACCAAAGTAAACTGATTAATATACAAGTAAACTAATAGGATAAGAGCTGGCAGCCATATTTGAGTACATATTTGAGGCACATTGAAAATATTAATTTTGATTAGTTGCGAATGTGTGGATTATGAAATGGCCGACCTGTCTGGGAGATTGCGGGGCGTTAGTGAGCTATGAATTTTTGAAGTCGCAATTTTTTTTCCTATGCAAAAAATGTTCTTGAGGCACCAATGAAAATCTAACTTATTATCCTTTATTTATACACAACAAATATTGTGTATCTCAAGTACATACCTTTTTTTACCCTTCCCAGCGTCCCTCAAGTACCTACATAAGGTATGTATGTTTAGATAAAAAAAAATATCCTACCTTTAAATCGCCTGTCATCATTTAAAGCCTAACCAAATCGCCTGGCATTATTATATCTCATATAATTTAATATAAGACTTTAAAATGTTGTAAAATTCAAAGTGCCTCAATAACATTATATGAATAGGAAAAATTGCGACTTCAAAAATTCATAGCTCACTAACGCCCCACAACCTCCCAACCAGGTTGGCCATTTCATCATCCACACATTCGCAGCGAATCAAAATTAATATTTTCAATGTGCCTCAAATATGTACTCGAAAATGGCTGCCAGCTGTCCAGCTTTAGGATGTGTGTAGTTAAGAGTAGCGACTTTGAAACATTTTCATGTTTTCCGCCATCTATGCATGATAACGAGAAGTTCTGTCCGAAAACGTTTCACTGGAGAAAGCAATTAGTTATCCACTCTGTAGATGGCTTTACATGTAGGTAACTATTTTTAACATCAAGTGCTGTAACTACACACTAGTTAGTTTTAACCGTAATGTACCGCTCGGTCAGTAAGAGTTCCGCATGCCCAGCCCCCAATACAAGGTCGGCAACTCATTTTTGATTCGCTCCGGGCGTTACTTTGGGGGACGGCAAATTTGAAATAACTGACAACAGGGTGCCTTTTTTAACCGTATAATTAGAAAATTAGCCGTCGGTAAACCCTTTTTGGGGGCAGTATGATCTGTATTTGAACCCCCCTCGGGGTGGAAAAGTTGAGCCCTGCTCAATGGTGCAGCAATGTCCATAATTGCTATGACTATTAGTTTGTACCTATACTTGTTTTCAACGTTTAGGGGAGTTATAATAGTGTATGTTATTTGCTTTACTTTGATATTTAGATACGTGCGATACAATTATTTTTATATGTTATACTAGCTGTGCCAGCGGTGTCACTCGCGTTTATGGTTAATATTATAAAGACTATTTCCGCCATACATGATTTCTATGTAACTTTAACCATTAAGGCTGCACACGCGACGGAAGCTTAAAAAATGGAGTAACTGCTCCCGTTTTCCCAACATTTCCCTTCACTACTCTGCTCCTATTTATTGTAGCGTGATGAAAAGTATACTATAACCTGCCTAGGAGTATGAAGAATAATTGTACCAAGTTTCGTTAAAATCCGTCGAGTAGTTTTTGTTTCTATAAGTAACATACAGACAGACAGACAGACAGACAGACAGACAGACAGACAGACAGACTGACAGACAGACAAAAATTTTACTGATTGCATTTTTGGCATCAGTATCGATCACTAATCACCCCTTTATAGTTATTTTGAAAATATATTTCATGTACAGAATTGACCTCTCTACAGATTTATTATAAGTATAGATAACTATTTTTAAATATATATATATTTTTTAAGAGTTATGGTAGCTCAATGGTAAGGACACGCGCCGCTTAACCAAGGGGTGCGGGTTAAAATCCAGGCACGTGGCTCTGGATTTTTCAAATCTATGTACGTTTTTATACCACTAGCTCGGCGGTGAGGGAAAACATCGTGATAAGACCTGCACATTCCAACAGCTATGGATGTGTAACTATGATCCAAAATTGTATGGTTCTCCTATCTAAGGGTTACGAAGGTCAGATCGGCAGTCGCTTGAACGTAATTTACCAGGCTTAAGCGGACCCAGTCTAAGCACGGGACATAACGCTAGGATGAAGATATCTATTTTAAATTATTTTATTAATAAATTAAGGATAGACATTTCAACCATACATCTAAGTACAACGTAACTGTGGTAAAAGTAATCAAACAAATATATTTTTAGAATATTTACGAAGTAAATACAAATTTCCAAAAAGCCTTATCTAAATAACAGAGCACACTGTAGTGTAAAGTATTAAATAATTGAATTGTTTTTTAAATAACTTTACGTAAAGCAGATTATAACCTAGCTTAAGGTAACAATAGAACGGCTAGATGAAACAACAACATGTCCATTGAGAGCACCAATCATTTTGGCTGTTTGTTAAACTCGTTCAAAGGGCAAACGCTTTTTACGTTAGCAAACAGTTCCATTGTTCCAACATTCACTTAGACGGCGAAGATCGACTTACCTGCCTAGAGGTGGCGGCATTTGCACACAACATATTCAGCTTCCTTATTCGCAATTTACGCCCGGGCTAATTTATATTTCAGTGTGTCACAAATCATGTGAGATAACGGCGTGGGGCACTCGGAGCCACGACCCGCGTATGACTAATGTGGCCAATTAACTGCGAGAATCGGGTCGGGTCCTCACTACCCCTGTTTACTTTTTCGCCAACTTGAATTATGGACAAATATTTTCACTTTGCATATCCTTTACCTTTGATGGCGGGGGTTAAGATGCGTTTTTAATTAAGTAAGGTTGCTGTTAAGGAGAGAGGGGATAGCTTGAAGGGTAAGGACGTGACGTAATACGTGTGAGAGGAGATAATGGGAATAATAACGCCGTAAGGAAAAATAGGAATTCGGTTGACGATGCAAGTAAGTGATTATTATTATCAACACTTTTAGTCCCCCAGGGTTATGAAAAATCGTATAGCTATAACTTAGTTTAAATGAAGCCGTTAAGTTTAAGATTATGGTCAAAATGGACTTTTTCTAAGTACGAAAGAATAGCACGAAGGGAACATAGTATCTACAAGAGTAGAAGAGGTTCACAAAAGTTATAAGTTAACAAAACTAGGAAAAAATTACTCGTGTATTATTTAACGAAATCCCATGTTAGTCTGAAATTTAAAAAATGTGCCATCTGTGTTCCTTGCCTAGCATGTCGTAAAAGGCGACTAATGGGATATTGGATTTTGGGTGTGGGATTGTGTAGGCGATGAGCTAGCTACTTGTCACTACTTTTCACAGTTTTCCATCTAATCCAGACCAGTTTCTTTTTGTCTGAAATAAAAATGCAATAACAAAGATGAATAAAATATGGCATGTAGAACTAAACCATTGGTGCAGAAGTTTTTTCGGAGTAAATAACCTTCAATAAGAAGCTCATCGTTAGTCGTTCTGTTACGAGACGCTTAGATGTAAGTTACAGGAAAAAATAATTTACATTCAGCTCGGACCCAGGTGTTCCTGTGACTTGGCAGTCAGTAAGCAAAGAGTTCGAAAGAACATCCTACAGCTAAAAATGACGAGGATGACGCTAAAAATAGCTGACTTCCTGTAACAACGCTGACAAAGGGCTGTAGTGCTTTTGGAAGTTAGTTAGGACTTTAAAAGAATATTCTAGAACTGGCAAGGTGATGAATGACTGCCACCCTAAAAATAGCTGACTCTCTATAACAATGGTGCATCATCGAGTGCACTGTTACCAACTGCAACAGTTGAAGACGGAATAAATAATGCGAGATAACAGCGACGGCCACTCTAGCTGGCGACCCGCATATGACAAATGTTACCAATTAAGTAGCCGAGGATCGGGTCGAGCCCTCCTGTTTACTTATATACCAACTTGACTCGTGGACAAACCATTCTTACTCCTTGTGGAAATAGCTAAAGTAAAAGAGTAGGTAAGTGCAAAAGCAATATTATGGTCCTAATTATTAGTCTAGATTATGCGCAACGCCCAATTGGACTCAACTTGCATTTGAAATTCGAACTGCGGAAATAGTCGCAAGGCATATGCTATATTCGTTACCTTAGTAAACACGAAAAATACACAATGGTAAACCTTGGTATTTTTCGTATTCCATCGACTTGTTGAGTAAAAGGTCTACGAACAGCCGTTTTTTAAATTATAAATTACCCGTCAGAACGTCTTCAACTGTGACTAATCATTTTGTAAAGCGTATAGCACATCTTGAAGTAAGTAAGTAGGTACATTTGTTTTTAGACAATCTTAACGAAATAATTCTTATCCAAGAAGTTCCTCTGAAACAATACAATACTTGACTATCTATTTACTGATATTAATTAAGGTAAGAATAACTCAATCGCCCAATTAATTATGTTTATCCAAAATTAACACAAAATTACACAAATAACATAAAGCTAACTGGCTCTTTAAAAGATACAGTACCTACTAATGTTGCAAAGTAAAGATTTATTAACCATGGGCCATACCGGTTGGGTGATTACAGTTGAAAAAGTAACAAATCATACGAGATAACAAGCACTCCACGCTCGGGTGACCCACATGTGACTAATGAGATCAATTAGCTGCAAAAATCGTTGGGGCTACCTCTTAATAACCTTGTTTATTTTGCTAACTTTGTTTACTTATGGGGAAATATAGATACGTATAGATAGATTGCATGTCAAACAAGGATATCACAGTGTTTTAAAAATTCAAAGAAAACCGGGGACTATCTATCTTTTATATTATAATCACGGACTAGTAAAAAAAGAAGGACTCCGCGTCACTAACTAGACATTGAAGCTCCTCAGGTGCTCCACTTGACACGCAACTTACGTCACACATTGACAAATTAAGTGCTCCACATGACAGATATCCGATATCTGGTATCCATAAGTATCTCACTCACACATTCATAAACGTGGCTTCACGCTATAGTATGATAGCGTGGAGTCCTTCTTTTTTTTACTAGTCCGTGATTATAATATATTCTTTCGCAATCCCATAAAGGGGTTGGCAAAGTTCAAAGAGCAATAAGCTCCTTAAACCACATTCATCCAAAAATAAAATTGAGTCGGGCTAGATGGATTTTTTTATATTACTATCCATAGTCAAGCCGCAAATAGCAACATTTATTTTTAGACAAGTCCTAATGAAATAATCCTAAATTAACTATTATGATCTGTATCATACTCACTAATAAACGTATTAATTACGGCTATAGGGACGGCGCTATTCATTTGCATAGCAGTAAGTTAACGAATGAGAAATTAATGGCGGGGACTACACAAAAAGTAAGACACTAATTGGGGTGGCTTTTGTGTAAAATTAATAGGGAGCAGGTGCCCTTGATTATACAAGTGTGTAATTTGGTCAAAAGTGTGTGCCTTTTGATTAAGTTCAGCCGCTTTGAATCGGTCCCGGTACTTTGGTACATTAGTAATGCAAAGCTAAGTACTTAGGGGAAATCCGATAAATGTCTACGTCTATTTAAGCATTTTTTTTTGTGATTTGATGTGTTAATCTCCTATATAATAATGGTCCTTGTCGTTGGTTTTTAAAAGCATTCTTAATTTTTTTTTACAATTATAAATAATACCGAATAAAACTGAATTAAAGCGCTGTTATAGATAATAAATAAATTTAAACTGCTATCAATGCGCGAAACTTAAGTTATTGACATAAATAATAATAGCTAGATATTTCTGTCAGACGTTAGCTCTGTATCGAACGTACCTTTTTTCAAATTAAAATTAAGATTTTAATAACTATATGTAATAGTAACGTTAAAATATAGGTAAAATATCGAATTATTAGATACTAGCTGTGCCAGCGGTGTCACCCGCGTTTATGGTTAATATTATAAAGACTATTTCCGTCATACATGATTTCTATGTAACTTTAACCATTTAGGCTGCACACGCGACGGAAGCTTAAAAAATGGAGTAACTTATTCCGTTTTCCCAACATTTCCCTTCACTACTCTGCTCCTATTGATTGTAGCGTGATGAAAAGTATAGTATAACCTGCCCAGGAGTATGAAGAATAATTGTACCAAGTTTCGTTAAAATCCGTCGAGTAGTTTTTGTTTCTATAAGGAACATACAGACAGACAGACAGACAGACAGACAAAAATTTTACTGATTGCATTTTTGGCATCAGTATCGATCACTAATCACCCCCTGATAGTTATTTTGAAAATATATTTCATGTACAGAATTGACCTCTCTACAGATTTATTATAAGTATAGATAAGGCTACCGTTATTGTACTAAATTTAAGAAATTAAGTTTAGAACAATATTAGAGGAGGAAAAGTCTATATAAAAAAAATTTGGAATCGAAGATTGAAACACGAATGCTTATAGATTCCCAGTTGTATTATAAAAAAAAGCATTTTTTCTTAATTAGTCAGTAAATTCGCTATTAAGAACAAGAAGTGTTTCTTTAATGCCTTTCATCATGGTCAATGTGTACTCTTAGTAGAACAGAACAAAGCGAGAGACAGAATAAGAAGAGAGAGACAACAGCATGATGCACTTAAATTGACAAAGACATTTTGTCAGTCGAAGATGCCGTGCAAAGTCGCCGGCGACTTATGTTCAGTCAGTGCTATAAATAACGGTAACTACAGCCAGTGCCGCTTGAAACTACTCCGTTCTGCTGAAGAGCTTACTTCCGCGCGCCCGAGTGGCCTTAATAAATACGCGCTCTGATTTCGCTCTAGAATAAATGAAGACATTTAAATCGCACTCACAAATTTATAACTTGTCAGATATAATACAAAAGAAGCCATTGCTGGAAATAATAGTCGAAGCGGAGCCCGTTTTGTATTCAACTAGCTTGTCTAGAATTCGGTTTTCCACCGAGTTGTGGACGTGTCTTGGGGCAGTTGGTTTTTTTGATTTGTCTGATATGATTTATTTCTTTTTAAAGCGCGGTCAGCCAATAACAAGGTTAAATCAATAAAATGTATCCTTTGCTTATTACTTATTTATTTAAAATATAGTTCATCCACTAGATGAGATACTTAGTCTACTTAGTTATAATTTTGGACTTCGATTCGACATTTGACATGCGGTGAAGATTTGTATACTTTAGATATTAGACCGACTAATTCTACATCTCTGTTGGAGTGTAAAAGGTAGTGTGCATAAGAATCATAAATAAAATTATCAAGTAAACGTCGTTTATCCGTTATTAAGTTACATACAAAATTTATCATGAACTTTCACATTACAAATAAAATGTTTGAGAGACCAGGATTTTTTGTGTGTTCAGGGAAAATATATATTTAACCGTAGTTAATTACTTTAAACACTTTGGAAAATATTTTGTCTTGTAATAAAAGGGTACTTACTTATACTTAAGTGGGTAGAAGATGCGCATATGAAATATTATGAATATAATAAGATCCTCGGTAAACTTAACAAAGCCAGCTCCCGAAGGCGGAACAGATACGAATACAAAAAACCAATATTACTAATAACATGTAAACACACAAAGCCTTAGAGAAACATGCGCTGATCGCGGGATAAACAAAGGTGACCCATTTTACCTACGTCCTTGGGTAAAACATAAGGAAATATAAGAATAAGATGACTTTCTACCGCGGTGTCAGATCACAAGTAAAACTAGCCGTGGTTCCTGACTTCGTCAAGGGAAATTTCCATTAATAACAAAAATAAGTATAGGTTACCATCATTCGTATGTTAATGTTGGTTTCATGATAAGGCTTTGAGATAAATAAGACTCTAGAACTATGCGTCGACCCCCTGTGAAAACTTAACAATGTTATAAACTTATTAATTATTATTTTTCTTCTCTAATTCTCAATGTGCATCATTATACATGGAACTACCCTTTTTACATATTCATGTCGTTTTGATGTGTACATCTTTAAGTAAGAATAATTGGGAAAAACAAGAATAGATAACTATATTGTTGTATCTCTTAACGCATTGTCGTTATAATTTATTGTGAATGGCAACAACCACCGTTTTATAAAGAATCAATAGCGATATTTTTTATTTCATTGCCCAATGGGGTGTTAAACCGTCTTTGGTGTATGAATGCCAATTTATTCTTAAACATTTCCTGTAACCGTAAATAAATATTTGAATGTCATAAAGAGTATATTTGATAGGTAATATAAATTGTATGTATGGGAAACAGACATTGTAGCGGCTATTAAGATTTTTGTTACTAATAAATTAGCGACAAGCTAGCCTTGTCACAACTTTTTTTTTGCACAATTTTCCATCTAACCCAGCCCAGTTTTATTTTTGGCTGAATGTGGTTAAAGGGGCCTGCTGCCCCTTTGACTCTGCCTACCCCATTCGGGGATTATGTAAATAAGGGTACTTTTTTTTTACAACACATAGGTATTGTATTGTAGGTTATTTGATCTTCTGAAAATATGCCAGAAAATATGTTGTTTTATATTAAGAGTTATAATAATTGTAATTTTTTTGATTAGCGTTCTTAGCTCTGTTGTGCAAATTAAACCGGATGTATCAAAAGTGCATGATTTTTTTTCGCTTTTGTAATTGCAAAATTGAGACCATGTTTCAAAATAATATTTCATATATAAAACTTTAATTTTCATAACAATAAAAAATCAACCGTTTAATACCTGCCATTTGCAGTTACATAAACAAAGGTGGAACCATTTCACGTCCTTGAATAAAAATAAAGGAGGGAACATAAGGCATAACGAGGTGGAATTGTAACAACGACTGGAGCAATAAGCGGTCGTTGCGGCTCCGCCATGAAACTTTGACCATAACGGAGGCTTTCCGCGATTAAAGTAATATCCTTGAGGACAACTTCCAAGTGCAGCCCGCTGCGCCACCTAGTAATGTATACGATATTCCGCTAAACTACTTGCTAACTTGCCTGTAAAATTTGCTCGGTATCGGTACCAACAATCTGTGGCATCGGAACGCTACGCTGTGAATATCTTCTTCTTACCGTTATGGTGTTTCGTTTGCTTTGTACATAAAATGTATTGTCATATAGTTTATGAAGTAGGAAAAGAAACAACGCTTTGATTATGGTTATACTAGATGCACGGACTAGTAAAAAAAGTATTTTTTTAATAGTTCTTGCATCTAGTTTATGTCATATAGTTAACATCACGCCCATAATCCCCGAAGGGGTAGGCAGAGTCAAAGGGGCAGCAAGCTTCCTTAACCACATTCAGTCAAAAACAAAACTGGGCTGGGTTAGATGGAAAATTGTGAAAAAGTTGTGACAAGTGGCTAGCCTGTCGCCCACACAATCACATACCCAAAACCCGATACACCAGTAGTCGTCTTCTACGATATGCTAGGCAAGAACCACAGTTGGCACATTCTTTTTAAGTCCCAGACCAACATGGGACAATATACATATAGGTTATATATGTTAGTTTATAAAGTAGGACAAGAAACACCGCTTTAATTATGGTTATACTAACGGATCTGGTTATGAAATTGAGCGACTGAATTTTTGCTTTCATGATCGTTAAAAACAGGAGCCAAGTAACCTGGATTGTGGTTAGTCACAAGCAGAATTGTCTACATATAGGGGTTTCTAGATATTATTAAATAAAAGCTAATATTAATTGAATTGGTGCCAAAAAATGTTTCAATATTGCCAGGACTACACTACATATGATATTAAAAAACACTATCTACAATCTCAGCTGTTGCGGAACTTTTGGAAACTGAGACCTCGTGAGTGCAATTTTTTTCATATGATGAATGTTTTCATGATCTATTAGATCATAACTGATTGGAACCAAATAACTAATTATAGTTATTTGGTTATCGATACGTTGTTTTATATAAACCTAATCCTTCCTACCTTCGGACTATAAGCTACATTCAGCATAAATGGTAATTAGCATTATGCGAATATTTTCAAGAAGGTATTCAAGAGCCTATTTTCAAACTTAATAATATTTCTCTCTCGTTCTTTATTAAAAGTAAAAAGCACTGTTTAAGTGCGACACTCTTTGCTTAAGAGGGTTCTGTTTTTATTGCAAAGTCTATACTTTCCCGAAAAAAGGAGCACCACTAGTCTATTTCGTGAAGTTTCCCGTTTATCATTTATCATTTCGTCGCTAATGTAAACAATCTACGCGAGAAATTTCGTTGATGGATTCCCACGGTGTACTCAACGGAGTGGAAAGTTTTTCGAAGTGATGGATATTCGATTTTATTTTTTCACGTAGGGATGTGATAGTGCAACCGTAGTGAGCACATTTATTTACCTGCGGAGCTTTTATAAAAAACTTGTGTATGCATAAAGATAAATGGTTCCCTAGAAAATGTGAATAAGACTGAATATTACGGAGTGGAAGCAAAGTATCTCATTTCCGACGGATTTTCACTGGTGATTTTTATTTTGGCGCAAGAGAGTGATGCTAGGAACGTGAAGTTTAACTAATAGTGTTATTTTAACGGAATTGGATTTTTTATAGTACGACGTCGTCGTAAATTATGTTTTTAAAATCCGCATTTGGAATTAGGTACAAAGGTATGCAGTTCTTGTGACGTAGATACAGTGTTAGGGTATATATTTTACATCCCCTTGAGCTTATTGATTCAAAGTATACGAACGTAAGTGACACTGGTTAAAAACCCACACTAGGACGGGTACTACTTGAAATATCTTGGGTTAGAGTTAATTCACATTTCGATGAAATAAGTAGTTAAACTATTAACTATACAATCAGATCGACTTAAGTTATGTAGAATGAATATTTGGTAGTTGATTTTTTGATTGTATTATCAAACCTCTTCATTAAATCCAATTGCCTACTTTTACATAAAATTTACAATAAAGTAGCCCCAAAAATATCGCATTTAATCTTTTGTTACTTTCGTTCTGAAGTCACAGGTGAATATCAGCTCCGTGTATTAAATTTTTTATACAATGTATTACACGTTACGACAGGTGAGACAGATGAGGGCAAACAAAGTGATTGTTGGATCACAAAGCGAATAAACCACCGCTCAACAACTGATTGGAACATGGAAATGAGGGTTATCCAGGTAGACTAAAATAGCGGAGCAATTTGACAACGCAACCCGTTTCAGCCAGGCCCTCCACAATGCGGAACGAGTGAAATGTTGCCAATAAAAAAGGTCAAACGAATAGCCCCGGGCTCGGTTTTCAATATCTCACGGCAGTCGGCAGGTAGGGGGTGTATTTAGAGGGGGCCTGTCGAATACATCCTCATTTTGTCTGTCAATCGCATGTTTCCCCGGTGCGAATCAAAGTCGCACTATATTGACACTCGGAACATCTATTACATTTTTGGAACTCACTCGCCGGGGCGGTATTCTCAGCGGACACCAGCACTTTGAAAGCCGGCAATAGGTTTGCGCGACGTGTTTACGAAATAATCGTGTTTTGCTTTGTAAACACCCCGACGTTATCAAGTTTGAATGTGACAAGAAATGACAAGACTGCGAGAACTCAGTGGAAAGTGCTGTAGATCATTATGAGAGAGCGTGCAGTGAATCCCTGGTCGTATGTTGATAGTTGTAAACTTTATTTCGTACGTGAGTTTGGTGAAAACTTTATAGTGAAATATGTAGACAAATATTTGTGAGCAAGACAGTTACCGAAACTACTTCAAAAAAATATCTAACAATGATAAAGAATTTCAGCTAAAGAAAATTGTTACTAGAAAGGGCACATTATAAATCTCTTTTAATATTGTGAACGCAATGGTAATCTCTTAGCCATCATTCGCTTGATTGCTATTGGTTTTTTCAAAGCAAGACGAACTCATATTAGTAAAAAGCGTTTTTGAATTTTCACTCCACTGCGCCTTAACGATGGGATATTGGATAAATCTTGTAAAGGTGCTCAATGCATTAAGGTAATAAGATTAATGTCACAGACGAGTAAGCCGACACTGATGCCGGATTTTCTTGATGTAAAATTCAGAACAGGAAACATTTTTTACAACTCGTTGACCGAGGAAAAAATTTACCTACATTATTACTCTTACCGAGAAATACGTTTGACTACATGATGCGTCGAAAATAAAACATTCGGATATTCTTGTTTCGAACATTACGTATCGTATCCCGAAACGTTTCCTAGTAACTGTGAATTAAACGCGTTCTATCTGTTGCTAGTATTCCGTTGTATAGTACAAAGCCTATTATTACAGTGTGAACCCGAGTATTGAACTCCAGTGCATGCATATGACCGGATTTGGCAATAACCGGTTTATTGCCAATCCGATGGTCTCTTCAGGCGCGGCTGTCAGAAGCAAGCTTAGTCTGCGGCAACACTGGCTTGAACGTATTTGCCTTCAATTGAACATTTGTTGCGTAATCTGAAAATAAATGCATTTAAATTTGGTTTTAAAAAAAAGTGCTTGCTCGGTACTCTTTGTATGAATAAATATTTGAATATTACGAAAGATAGTTGCAAAGAAAATACTATTGTTAAAATGACACATGTAATATAAAATATGATAAGTTAAATTTCTTAACTTTGTTTTTTTTTTTGTTCGTCATATGATTTAGTTTTGCAATGTAGGTACTTACTTACTTCATTTAGTTCTGAATTTTAATCGGCTTCATCGAAAGGAAATGTTCCCGTTATAATTATAATAATTGTTTCTGTTTGGTTTAATACAAGTTCGGTTGTCATTTTTAAGCCAATTGCGATAATGTTCTTTATTGGAAAAGGATTGTCTATAGAAGCGGTATCGTTATTATTAAGTCTGGGTCATAAAAGCTATGAATATCAGTTTTAAATTATCAGTTTTCTAGACTTTTAGTACTAATCAAACTGGAACAATAGTACCCTGTGAATCCAATACACTTTATCTGTAGTTACAATGTTGAATTAACAACGTCTATTCGATTTATCTTGGCCTTCTACATGGTCCTGCATTCATATATTTTGGAATTTATGTGAAAAACTGAGATATCGCAATGCAAATTACCTGTATTTAACTAAAACTGAAGTCCTACAATGGGAAAACACGGTAATCGAAGATGCAGTGCGTTGCCAAAATAATCCTTGCGCATTCTAAGATACCTACAGTGTTTTGTCAAAACTAGGAACAAGGGCTCGCGCCATGCGGGCGCGCCGATCATAGCGCGGCTGAGCGATAATCTTGATCGTTATTTGTTGATTTAACGGAGTAAGTCCTTAGTTTGAAGTAGCCACATTAGTTCATTGAAAAATTACATTTGGGATTGCATTTGTCACAGGACGCAATTTTATTTTTAGATATTAAAGAGGGGTGAGTGTAAAGTTAAAACCAAGTTCGTGAGGTTGGTCCTCGTCCCACGACCACCATCTTGTAATAAGGGGTCCAAATGGTTTTTATGTCTTATCTGTTAAACTATAGGTCTCATAAAAAATATAAGAGCATTTTTTGTTGCAAATAAAATTGTTAACACATTGGTCCTGTAACTTTTAGTCATAAAACCAAAACTAGCAAAGTTATTACCAAAAATAGATTAAAATTTGAAAACAGTTTGGCCGTTAAAACTTTTTTCTGCTCATTATACAAAAACATGTCATCAGAGTTTTTTCATAGAGGGGTTTTGTAAAATAATTTTCATGATAACCTTTTTTAACCGAGGAGGTTCTCAATTCGACAGATTTTTTTTTTATTTTATTTATTCATTAAGGTTTTGCAGTATGAAACTGGCCAAGCCACATATTTTGTCTAAGGTGTTGAGTTTGTGACGTTGAGGCGTGTAGACCTAGAAGGTTGGCCCACAGATATATATTTTTTTATTTGAACTTTCGATACGTTCAGATTTCTACGTCAATCAACAAAACAAATTAAACTTTCTTAGATACAAAACCACAATGATTTAAAAAGCAATGCACCGTAACTCTCAAATAATAACAGTCAACATTATCTATGAATGATAACTACTTGTACATAGTTGTAACATTAAACGCTTTAAAAAACGCTTCGAAAGCACATAATTGAGTTTTGATAAGTTTTGATTTTGTAATAATCGTTGAGAGAGGACTAATATATTTTCAACTTTTAAAATTATATCTACACTTTACGTAATAGCTTGGATTTTGATCACCAATTCCAATTGGAAAAAGCAGTGGTTACACAGATACCGATCGTTGTAATTATGATTTGATTTTAATGACGGTGACTTTCCCGCAATGGAGTATAAATAATAGTCCACACCGTAGTGTGTAGTTTATTACTTTACTCAATTCCAACACTTCGATTAGAACGCCCGTAGAAATGAAGTTGTCATCTGTACAGAAGTGAATGTTGACAGCCGTATCGGATACAATCGGATACACGGATGAAGTTTAAAGACGAACAGCGTAAAGCACTCAAGTTATGCCATTCCATTTTGAAAGGCCCTCGTAAGCCCCGGTTTGAACAGCTTCAAATGTCGGAATCTGTGTACCAAGTCCGTCAGATTCATCGCAATCGATGCGGCAGTGGTCCAGAATAGCCACTCGTATAGATTGCAACGTCTGTAACCAATAGCCATACATTTTGCATAAATAGTTCTGCAACTTTGGGTCAACAGAAGGGGACGGCGGACTTGCTTCGCCCAATCGAAATAGGAATTCACTTCCTTACCCTCGTAGAGTCGAGGAGATATTGGATTGCATTCATTGTTGCTTTTTAGACCAGGTAGTTTAAGTGGTGTAGCTAGGCTGTTACTAAATAAGTAGTTGTTTTGTTATATGAAGGTATTAGTTTCGTTTTAGTAGATAAAGTAGTACATTGAAAAATGATTAGTTATCAATATCAAAAATTTTTTTGTTTAAAAAAAATATTTTTTTAATAGCCCACTGTCCCATGTTGGTCTGGGACTTAAAAAGAATGTGCCAACTGTAATTCTTGTCTAGCATGTCGTTAAAGGCGACTAATGGTATATCGGGTTTTGGGACAGTGGGTATCGACAGGTTAGCCGCTTGACACTGCTTTTTCACAATTTTCCATCCGACCCAGCCCGGCTTTATTTTTGGCTGAATGTGGTTGAAGGGGCTTGCTGCCCCTTCGACTCTGCCTACCCCTTCGGGGATCGTGGGCGTGATGTTATGTATATGTATGTATTTTTTTAATATAAACATATATATATTTTTTTTTTCTAACCTTTACTGTCCCACTGCTGGGCAAAGGTCTAATAAATAAATAAATAAATATAATAATTTATTAAATTAATTAAAATTTTATTTAAATCCACCTTCAATTAATAATTACAAATTAATATTAGTTTAATCAATTTTGTATATTTATTAGAGAAAATACCTTAGGAGCACAGTAGTGCTTCAGCTGATACAAATTCAAATAACAATATTTATTTATTTCTCCAACAATCTTACATTTACAATGGAAAACATTAATTTGAGGTGTTTGAGATTGCGAGAATCTGATGCCTGAACTAAGCGGGAGCTTGTATCACAGTACACCAGAACTCGCTTCCCTTTAATGTATCCGTAATTTAACAAAAATAACAGGCCAAATGCAATATAAAGTCACAGAATAGGAGAAGTATATAAATACTAATGTATAAATACACTTTTATATAATTATTGTTGAAGAGGCGAGTGGGGTGTGTAAGGATCGTGCCATGTGGCGTTCGGTTCTGTCTGCCTACCCCGCTAGGGAAGTGGCGTGAAGTTTAGTTAGTTAGTTTATATAAATTAATCATTATAAGATAGACACAATTAACTTATAAGAATTTAAGCCTAAACGAACACTTTGTCCTTTATAGGTATTTAATTTAAAGGCAGTTTGCAAAGATTTTGAAACTACTAACATAAATATACCGTCAAACTATTTATATTAACTGCGGTGAAGCCTATCTATTTTGAAAAGACACTGACACATTCAAAAGTATGTTTACATCCATTGAATACTCAAACTCAAAATATCTTTATTTACGTAGGCCTCAAAAAAGCTTTTGTTAATATACTCCATGTACATTATGTATACGATATTTCCTAACCTTTAATGAATCGCCCGATAATGATGTAAGTAATTTGGACTGCTGACTGCTGTAGATTGAGATTAATGCTTTTAAATCGTGGTATGGCCTTTCGTATATTCAATGTAGGTTATATGACAGTAAAATATGTTTCAATGATCCTTTGGCCACAATATTCATATAGGTATGCTTACAGTTCAGCAAAATCTATCTGAGGGTCTCTCTAGACTCTAGAGCATCGCATATTTACCAATAAACATTATAAAATAACTGATAACTAAGTAATTGAGAATCATACAACTTCTTAGATATCAATCAACGTTCTCTTACATAAGAAGGACAATGTTCTTGACAAAATATAAGCCATTGGTTTTAGTATGCTTATTATGTGTATTCGTGCTTTAACAAGTCCATTTTGATTGTTATCTATACTTATAATAGATCTGTAGAGAGGTCAATTCTGTACATGAAATATATTTTCAAAATAACTATCAGGGGGTGATTAGTGATCGATACTGATGCCAAAAATGTAATCAGTAAAAATTTTGTCTGTCTGTCTGTCTGTCTGTATGTTCCTTATAGAAACAAAAACTACTTGACGGATTTTAACGAAACTTGGTACAATTATTCTTCATACTCCTGGGCAGGTTATAGTATACTTTTTATCACGCTACAATCAATAGGAGCAGAGTAGTGAAGGGAAATGTTGGGAAAACGGGAGAAGTTACTCCATTTTTTAAGCTTCCGTCGCGTGTGCAGCTATGTAACTTTAACCATTAAGGTTAAAGTTACATAGAGATCATGTATGACGGAAATAATCTTTATAATATTAACAATAAACGCGGATGACACCGCTGGCACAGCTAGTGTAACATAAAAATGTTTGTTACTTTTTTTCAAATCTGTTCAAACAACTGTAATCCATAATCCTATACGCCTATGACTCCATCACTGGAGTCACAAAACTTCGCACCGTGTCGCAAAGTGTAGGTACATATACACGAGTATACTGTTCTATAACAGCTCTCGCAAATTAAAACGTCGATACCCATGATAGGTACTTTGTTAAAGTACGCTCGGAAAACATCTCTTTACACATATGAATATCACCGTCGTTTACCTGAAAACGATATTGAAAATCGGGGCAGCCGATCCGTTTTACCTTTTTTTTTATTATCGGAACGTTTCACTTGTTCCGCATTGTTGACTCACGTTGACTCATTTTTATTTCCCCGAAATTGAATGACGTATTTATCAAAGTGAATTTTTATGAAAAAAATATTTTGTTATCCCGAGGCTCGTTATGAACGCTCGTTGAGGGCTAGGTTTTTGTGCTGAGTGACAAAAGAGAGCGGTGGCATTATTTATTCCCGTCGAGACTAAGTAGGCGGTTCGTTGTCTGCAACTTATTTCATTTTGCTTGCACTGCTTGCAGGTACGAAAGAAGATCTAACTAGATACACATCTTTAGTTTTATGTTTGGTTTGTTTAAACGAAACAGTTTGTTTCACTTTTATTAAATTGTATGGGTTTATTTAAAATAATAACTTTGCGATTAATAATAATATCTTGAAAATCTTAAGAATTGATCTATTGTCTTGTGTCTTATATTTGGAAAATTTTAAATTTTTCTATTAACCTCCCAAAAATGCTATCCGAATTTCCCGATCCAACAGCAAGGTTAACCAAATTTCATATTATGAAAGAATCCTTATGAAGGAGTTTTAGTACTTAAAATTCAAGTAGGATTTATTTTCACGTACCATTCTAGGCAAGCAAAATCTTTGCAAAGGTTTTATAATGACGATAGTAGTATTGTTTAGTTCCGATTCAACGGATATAACGCACGATTCGGCTTCTTCAATGGCCTCACTAATTCAAATGAGGTTAATTCGATCGGATCAACCCCAGTCTTTCACAGGAAGCGGCCTACGCGCCGGGCAAGCAGAACCCGCTTTGTCGGTGCGTATAAAGGAGTAGGTGCGTAAGGGTAAATTTCCGCCGACGAGAAAAATTCCTTACGTGAAACGTGAAAGGAAAGGTATTTTCTAATAAACACAAGCTTACCCTCTTTTTTGCCAGCGCGAAAATACATAATGGTGAGTTTTTCTAAATCATTATTCATTGCAATGTAAATGTTGTTAGCTATTCACTTAAGTGTATTTTTGGTTACCAACAAAATTACCGGTGTAAAGATGTTTGAGTACGTATCTATAAGTATATTATGATAATAATTATCGTTTACCGTAGTACTGTGTATATTTCTGTACTTTAGAATATCTGCTATAATTTGGGTACTGTATGACAATCGATATCTTATATGAACGAGTAATGAGACAATAAAGAGGACTTGATTAAGTTCAACAGTATGTTGATCACATTCCTTACACACATTGAGAGTTAGCTATGTGGTTTTACTCTATAAAGCCATCCGGAGAGAATTGCAGAAATGTTTAATTATGACATGCACTTGATAATTAAGACTCCAACTGCGAAAGCATACCTGTGGTTACACGTCAGAGATTTTAACTAACACATCTCTCAGAATTGTAGTGAGGGGGTGAAGAGGGGGTTATGGGAGAGGCGAAGGCAGGGGGCTTCCTGACAAGATGGTGGCGTTTATGGAGTAAAACAATAGATGGATGAATATTACAAACCTCGCAGTAGTGCGTATAATGATTTGATAATTGTCCACCTAGGCTTTTGAGGAAGCCTAGCGTGCCCCTCCTCTTTCCATGGGCCGGCAATTTAGACTAACCCCCGTGTGGAACTCATGCTATACCATCGAGAATATAGAGTAACATCTAACTTTATCGTATGTTGATTATATGTATCACTGATAAATGGGCTATCTAACACTAAAAGAATTTTACAAATCGGACCAGTAGTTCCTGAGATTAGCGCGTTCAAGCAAACAAACAAACAAACTCTTTAGCATCATAATAATAGTATTGATATAGTTATAACTAGCTTCTGCCCGCGGCTTTGCTCGCGTGGTACATCGATAAAACATAGCCTATTTTTGGGTGAGCTTTATTATTGTAAAGACTCATACAACAGTTTTTGCGTGACGGAGTAACAAATATTTATAAACGTACATCCATCTATCCATCCATACAACTTTCGCGTTTATAATATTTCTTTCTTTCTTTTCTTTCAAAGTTAAAATCTACTGTGTACGTTTTATATGTCATATTTAACAACAGTTACTAGTATTAATATGATTTTGTTAATTTCCCAAGAACCGGGACATGGGAATATCCCACTGAAATTACTTTATTGTTTGGTTAGGATAAAATATTGAATGTGTATGTGCCTACAAGCTTCCTTGGAACCAATTTCAACAGTCAATAAAGTTTGTTGTTATATCCCCTTTCCATACAACTATTAAACGTTTATTGTTAGGACAATTTAACCAATTAGGTCAAGTTCTTAGTAACGGTTTATTTGTATTTAATTAAGGCAATATTGGTTATAGATTGAATTTAGTTAAGAAAAAATTAATATTTATTTATTCAGCGTATGTCGATACAGTATAGAAGATTTTTCCATCTCTTCTTATAATAAAGTATTTTCTGATGACAGTATTCTGTATCTTAACGAATGCGCCAGAATATTTAGGTGTATTTTATGAAAATTAAAATGAAACTTAGAGAAAAATTCTGAACATCTTTACATATATTACTTGATTGTCAACGCTAATCAACGAAAAGGCAAGAAAACATATCAAATATTTTAAGTAAAGCAGAAATAGAAAAAAACAGCAACATATTAATTTAGCTACCTGGGCGTGAAACGGGCTTGAAATGAAAAGCTTAGCGTGGTAATGAAACAGTTATTACAACACTCCAACTTTTCATCTCTAGCTCTCCCTGCTTGATACCACGAGGAGTTAAATTTTACGACTCCATTTTAACGGAAAGCCAGGACTCAAATTTCTAATGCATTTTCTTGATGAAATTAACACATAACATAATATCACGCCCATAATTTCCGAACGGATAGGCAGAGTCAAAGGGACACAACCACATACCCACAACCCGATATACAATAAGTCGCCTTTTACAACATGCTGGGCTAGATGGAAAATTGTGAAAGTTGTGATAAAATTAAATTTCTTAATATTTACAATCTTTCTGGCATTATGTCCGTGCTTAATCAGGGTCCGCTTAGACCATGGTACAGGATTTTGCGGAGCTGGTAATTATATTGAAGCGACTACCCAAATATCTGACATTCGTAACTCGTAATAGGGGAACCAGTCAATTTGGATCATGTTCACACATCTATAATTATTTTTCGATAGGCAGGATTCATCACGATGCTTTCCCTCACTGTTGAACAAGTGGTATAATCCGTACTTAGATTCGAAAAATCTGCTGATTCAAACTTTTGACTGGCCCGTTGGTTGAGTGGTCAGAGACCCTGGCCACGAAATCAAAGGCTCGCGGGTTCGAATTCTGCTAGGGGTAAATGTTTCGTGTGATGTCATGGATGTCCATAAACGTACCTATTTAAGTATGTCTATCCGTTCACCTAGTATCCATAGCTCAAGCACAAGCTTAGTTTGGGAATAAGGAATTGGTGTGTCAGTCTAAAGAATTTAACTTAATTTATTTAAACCTAGGCACATACGTTCATCTATACCCGGGTTTGTTTGCTTTTTGCATATAATATGCGTCCTTACCATTGAGCTTTCATCGTTCTCCGTATATCCGCATACTAGCCTGTGCCCGCGATTTTACCTGCGTTTATGATTAATCTTATATAGCCTTCCTCGATAAATGGGCTAGCTAACACTGAAATAATTTTTCAAATCGGACCCGTAGTTCCTGAGATTAGCGCGTTCAAGCAAACAAACAAACTCTTTAGCTTTATAATATTAGTATAGTATAGATTGGTTCATTTTTTTAAATAATAACCAAACAAATAATTGTGAAAAAATAAGAACGATGCATTTAGAGATAAAACACCAGGTAAATATCGAATCGAATTAAGAAATAGAGAATGCATTTAGTACCGACTTCGTAGACGGTAATAGTAATCGTGGGCCCTTTTGTAATTCACATTAACCTCTATAGACTTCTTAAATATAATTAGGCAATTTTGCTTCCCTTTTCTTTTTCAAATATGTTGTTTGCGTACCACTTACCGCCCTCACCTCTAGACGGGAATACGCAGGGCCGTCTTTAACTAGGAGACATCAGGAACTTAGTTGTTCTATTGGTAAATATTACAATTAATATCGCAATGTATCCAGGTGCAACGTTACACTAGAAGGCTCTTTCAATCGCGAGGCCCTGGGCACGTGCCCTGAGGGCCCAGTGGGAAAGAAAAGCCTGGACACGTATCTAAGACAAGTATATACAAAATACATGTATGTTTAGTTAAAATATAGTCATGTATTGTGAAAAAAAAACACTATCATTTACGAGTATATGGAAATTCTCCTATATGATATTGATACCGAATATATGTTTTACTTAATATTTTTTTTTAGTTATTAAATTTGAAGTGCCTATGAAGAAGCTGATGCAGTTATGTTTATGGAAGTATGGGTTGGTGGGTTTATATTGTACGTGTAAAGGTTATTAAACTGATAAGGTACTAAAATTGTACAAGTATGTACTGATAACCTAGGTACTATATGCACTACTTATAAATGATAGAAACTGCCAAGGTGTGAACAGACGTATATTTGCAAAGACTGCTAGAAAAACAATAGGTAATTTATATCAAAATAAAATTTGCATTCTAAACTTGAATACAGAAATAATAAAAGGTGTAAAATTATATAGCAGCGTCGTGGCAGCCAGTGTCACGGCACATGCTGAGTGGGGTGCCATTTGGTACTTTATTGTTTGATTTTGTTGTTTGTGTATTATTGTAAAGTAATTGTATTTAAGTGTCAAATAAACGTTTATTCATTCATTCATTCATTCATAAAAAGTATTAATATAAAAGAAATGAGGCCAGCGTCGGCAACACTACTATACTTCATTATAATTCTCCAGACTGAGACACGAATTCCCTTGTTGCAAAAAAAGCATTTATACTTGTAATATGGACACTAGGTAACGGATAGATATACTTAAAATGTTTAGAATAAACATCCAAGAATCGAGTACAAATTCCCATTTTCATCGTACGAAACAATTGCCCCTGTAGGATTCAAACCCGCGTCCCGTGGATTCGTGGCCTTGCCAACGGGCCTGTCAAATTAGAATGCAGTGGATAACATCTTCTACACAAATAAGTGTAGAAGAATATATAGTGTAGATCCATATTAAGCTTTAGGCGCTTATAATTGCATGTATACGTAAACCATGGTGTGGTTCTATCTATCCATATAATTTTCCCATTGAACGTTAAAACGAAACGGAGTGGAACATTTAATTCGGATATAATCCGTACACCACATTTATCTAAAACCAGTAACTTCCTGGCTTAACTAATAATTCTATTATGGATACTGTTGATTATTACAGCCCTATCAAATCGCAAGTTTATGGTTTGGTTCACCGATTTATTTACATTTACAGGCGTATTCGTGAAATGAGCGTTTCTGGATTGATTTATGATAGACTATATATACATTAAAGCGTAGATATCTTTTCATTTGAGTTCCGTCTTTTTTGTTATGATTTAAGTACTGCACAGATATAAAGGATTTCATTTTTAGCTTTTGAACAAAATAGAGAGCGAAAGGAGCAATTCTTTGCTTATGTTTAAAAAATACGTCACATTCAGCCCTTTCTTGCATTAACACATTCGACTTGTCCTAAAAATCCTTTAAAGTGTGGCCTAGGACTGAACTCGATAATAAAAAGTCAAAATTCTCTTTATTTATATAGGTTTGAAACAAACACTTCTGAATCGTCAATTCAACAAGAAAATCAACTAATAAAATGAATCTACCACTAATACTGTTAAAGATGTCACACAAATTCATAGTTTATTAAGTCCAAGTTTTAAAAACGTGCAGGTCTCGGTATTTTCCGTCTTTCTAGGTAGTATTAAAAATCTGTACTTGGATTTCAAAAATCTGGAAGTACGTGCTTTGAAAGCGTGTAGGTATCCCCCGTGTGTTAAGCGATCGTGTCTACTAAGCTACCAGTAACTTACTCAAGATTTTAAATCTGTTTGTTGTTGTGGTAAAATATTATTTTGTTCTGTTTGATATAATATGGATTTGTTTGCGATTTTAGATTTATTTAATATGAAATTAGAGCTTAATTTCTAAGCGATATATAAGTTAATTTATTCATCAATTCATAAAGCCATCTTGTTATACTTAGGGTGTCTTTTCTCTTGGTTATGACCTGTCGGATTCAATCTGTTACAGAAACTTTATTGTACGTCTCTTGGTATCTATTAATTTTGATGGAATAAAAATACAACAATCTAACTCATTATAGCGAGAGAATAACAAAAACGGTACAATATCGTTAAAATTATATAAAAATACAAATCTTCTATCTTTGTAATAATAGTGTAGATTTACTGTTATGACTTCAAGTTGAACAGAAACTTTCGAACAGGCGACGTTATTAGACTTTATTAATTCTCTTGAAAGACGCTCGTAATATAGCAACAACAACTTTGAAGATTACGTCATTACAATGAAGTTCTTCGTTTATTGGAACAGTAAGCAAACTTTACCATCTAATCGATCGATCAATCAATCGTCTTCCTGGCGGTGTGTCTCGTGTACAGTCCGTGTCCGCTCTGACCATAATTCAAAATTAAGCAAATCTAATTATTACTTTGAAGACACTTTCACTTGATTAGCTTGCATAGCCTGTAGACATATAAATTGGTAACTTAGCCTTGCATAGTTATCTGAGTATGTAGGTTAGTGATATTTTATCTTGCCATCAAGTTGTTAGTAGATATAGTTATATCCTTATTTCTTCACGTCTTCATATATAACACATAAATATGTCATGTCTTCATGTGTTATATAATATGAAGACGTAATTGTTCGCATTTCATCGCTTAAGTTCTAACACCGCGTAACTCAAAATGGTAAACTTTTTAGTAGACCAATAAAACTGTATTAAGTTGTATTATTTAGTTTATAAGGAAATAAATCTCAACAATTAATTATATTTTTAAGAATGAGGTAAAATTAATAAGAGATACTCTTAATAATACACAATAAAGCGGTGTCTTTTGCTTGCCTAAATAGATCCATCAAAACTAAATGATTTTTTAGCTATGCGGTGTTGAAACTTAAGCGACAATTTGACTCTTTACGTACATCGTTATCATCTGAGCCATGAGTGCTATTGTACATAATAGGCTCCAAATACGTGATCGATTTTTTTTAATCTGACTGACGGACTTAATTCAATCAACAGTTTTATCCAGAAACTATTACTATTTAAATTAAACTATTTTCAAGTGTATAATTGTACTTAATGTTGAGATAGCTGCCAAACTATCCATCATTTCGGACGACATCATTTCAACGTTCCGTCTTCGTCCATCTAGACAGTGGCCAACTTCATTCAAGTTCACGATACAAAGTGCACATCGTCTAGCAAGATTGTAAGTGCAGTTCGGGTTAGTAGGTGGTAGTAATTTCAGTGCAGCCGACTGCGACATCGGTAATTGCTCGGCGGGACAGTGACGTCGTCCTGATGAATGGAGCCAGTGGAAAATGCGCCACGCGGAAAAAACCCTGGACATCTCTGTAAATTAAAACTGCGCCTGATCTTGTTACCGCGGATGCTCGCTTGTTTCTCGGTCTTCATTTTCATTTGCAGTTTGCGTCTTTCGCGCGACGTGTTCTTAAATTCGATAGTGTGGCTGCAACTGACAATCTTTTTTATAGTCTGTCCTGTTTAAAGTTGGGGTATGCTTTGACTATGATCCTTGATATTGTGGGGAAAGTTCTTGTTATAACGGCTTCGTACGAGTTAAGAAAAAAAAACTGGTTATGACTAGTTATTTAAATGTGATGACACTATAAAAAGACACAGTCAAGTCGTTTGCTTTTTTATTAACGAAAGAGGTGGTGTCTTCTGTCCTATTATTAATCGTATAAAAAAATAAAAAGTATGAGACTTTTTTGTATCTTATTGCATTCGATAAATTTGTATTTTAGTAGTAGTAAAATAAGATTCGACATGGAACTAAGAATTGAAATTTTGTATTAGCTTATAGCAAAATACTTCTGTCTATTATTGACCTTACTATTTTATACACTCTAGTCAGACCTGACTTAACATTTTAGACAGACCTTCCTATACATTCTCGACAAACCTAACTCTAGAAACCCACGCTTTATCATGCATAATAAGTAAAGATTTAATAATATTATTATACTACATTAATCCAGTACGCTGGATAAATAAACAGTGTAGCCCTTAATTTCAAGTCAGATCTAGAATTTCTAGTCACAGTTGTAAAAACAATTACATTGACAATGATTCTCAGGCTTCAATTAGCAATCAAAGCAACTTATAGTGATCTCTGAAGAGTATTTAGTTTCAGCTAGAATTGTGCAAACATTACTAGCTTTAATTTTATCGTTATTTCTAGTAAAATATTGCGGTTTAGTTATACTGTCGGGTCGGCGGTAGATTCTGCGAAATTATGGGGTTAGATATTCGTTAGGGCCGGATATTCGAGGCTATTAATTTACCCTTATAGGTACGATGAGATTTTGTAATTATTATTATTTATTTAGTACTTAATAAATACATGTCCGTTTTCCCATTATTTGCATATTTAATACCGGTAAATGTTAATATGTTCTCTTTTGATTTTTGTTACAAATATTATAAATTAAGCCGTTAATTTATCAAAGTGGTAATAAACACAGCTTCAGCAATGTTTAAACGAAACGTCAACATAAGTTAGGGTACTTAACGAATATGGAATATTTTTTGGTGATAATTTTGTTACGAGATCTTCCAACTAAAAATGGAATAATTTATTTCTAGTCTCCATCTCTTTTCTTAATAGCGTTTTTTAAGTAATGGTGAGGCTGATGGGGCTGATGGTCACCTGTTATTATGTCACATATGTGCAAAATAATGTGTAGATTCAAGAGAACAGGTGCGAGAGAATTACCGGTCCCAGTAAAATAGATTTCTATTCTGGATTAGTGATGCCGATCGATAGTCGACTATCGATAGTCTATCGATATCGACTATCGACTATCCGTAGTCTATCGATAGTCTATCGATAGTTGACGTCAAATCAAAAGTATCGATAGCGGTAATGCTGTATAATTTCAAACTAAATTATACAGCATTACCGCTAACTAACTAAAACTCTAAAACTCTAAGTAATACTATCGAAAATTAAGGAACTATCGATAGCTTAAAACTGTCGATACTATCGATAGTATCGATAGTCCTATCGATATTCTAACTGATTTTCGAGGTCAACTATCAATAGTGAAACTATTGATAGTTCGGCATCGCTATTCTGGATAATCAATCCTCATAGCGTTATGTCCTTTGCTTAGACAGGGTTAGCTTAGATTTAGCAAGCTTGTAAATAACGTTGAAACGACTGCCGATCTGACTTTTGTAACCTTTATAATATAGGGGAACCAGACAACTTTTGGGTCATAGTTAGTGCATGTTTCATCACCATGTGAGACCTATGTATGTATACATAGTTTTTAAAAATCACGTAAGAGGCGCGTGATTGATTCTAAAATCTGAATGATTCTAAAAATAAATCTAGTTATGTTAATATCTTTAATGATAATGCTATTTTCAAATATATAAATAGAGATTGTATAATGTCTTTAAGCTATCTAATTTTCGTATCAACATCGAACAAAAAGCAATGTAAATTTTTTAAAGCAAACGAAAACTTACGCTCCCTACAAGACAGGGTCTTATAACGAATGTTTCCCTAAAATCTTCACGGAGGCCGTGAGAAGATTCCAACGTGTTCCTTTCAGTTTCGTTAAGCAGCAAAAGAGCCGGCTATATCGGTATTTCCATAACGGTCGTTCGCGTTTGGTTTCCACGTGAGCGAAGATGCGGGCGTGAGCTAGTTACGAGTATTGTTCAATATTCATCGCATTGATATGGCCCAATGGCTCGAAATGTATTCAAAGACAGCGGTGGCTCAGTTATAAAGCCAAATATACGGCCGTATTGAAGGATTCATTAAAATAGGCCGCCCGATTATAATGGGAATAATGTTGGACTATCATCTATCATCGGTTTGGTCGGATCAAGGACAGTTCAATGGATATTAATGGGGAACGTTATAGGCAGATTTTGAACACATATCCTGACTCATTTCTCGACCTTGTAAAACTATATGTAGGTATAGTAAAGGTGCAATTGTAAATTTAGCCTTTACTATTATATCTATTAATGAACGGTGGATCACGAGCCTCAAGGTTTATAAAAATCTTTTTAGAAAATTGATTAAATAAAAATACAAAATCAATAAGTATTTTTTTAGCGAAATCTTAAAATATTTAGAATAGCCGCTAAAAATTAAATAATTTTACAAAATAATCGAAGAATTACTTATATGCAGATGATAATTTGGAATCCTAACCAAAAAATAACATTTTAGTTTAGCAAGTAGGTAAAACTTAAACACTTGACGTACAAGAACTCATTAATAAAATTAATATCTTTAATGTAAGTGTTTTTTTAAAAATTGATGTCTTATGTGTGTATGGTGCTAACAATTAATTTTACAGTTTCTGTATTTGTATAAGAATCTTTAAAACAACCCTTTATTTTGCACGTAGCTTCATAGATAGGTATCTTTAACAATTAAATAATAACTGCTGTGATACTATCGATAGACAACAAAAGCTTGCCGGGAAGTTTCAAACTGTTTCATGTTATTTAGTCTTCTGTAAGATCCATTCTCCGACCAAAAACTAATTTAAAACTTTTAATTAACAAGATTGTTAGGCTAACTTATTAAGTATGTTATAGGTATACCTAGTCTAAAGATACAGTTACATTTTTCTAGTTTATCATGGTTGTTCTGTTAAATATTTTGTGACGAATCTTTATTTCATAAAGGCTTGCAAATTTTTACTGGTTATAATACCACAATTTCTTTGCTGTTTTTAGACGATGAATTATGTGACGTATGTCTATTTTGATGTCGATTATTATATTGTAGCTAGTTTGATTAGGTTTCTGGATTAGGTTGATTCATGCGCAATTTTTTTTTAAGTATCTTAAGATATCTATAAACTACGGCAGTACGGATGCTATATCATCAACTCTCTATTGTTAATCTAAATCCAGACCTCTATTTGTTAGGTAAGTGCTCAGATTTAAACTAGCACCGCACGTAAGTACTCTTATGTCTCTCAACATCTCTATTTACCGAGTTACCACGCCCTTAATAAATACCTCCTAATGATACCACGTCATATTTCGATAAAATTCACAAAATGCGTTAACCGTATACAAAACACTCTTTCGCCTATCTTTAAACACGCATAATATATCCAACAACACACTTATGAATATAATCCAAGCTTTCTGCCCCTATGCTCTGTAATATGTAAAGTGTTATCGTCGAGCAAGATAAAGAGCGACACTCCAGGGATCTGTTCGTGTTGAGGCGCCGACTTGAGGACATTTTTAATAAAAATCCGACACATTTTTTAATTTATAAACTTTAAATGGATTCAGATTTGGAGGTTGGGAAATTTACGGTTCTATGTTAAAAATAAAATGAGAACAATTATAAGTTATGTTATTAATTCGATTATTATTATTCGAAATCATTCAACTAATGTTATTAATTCGATTATTATTATTAGAAATCATTATTACGTGTTTTTGTTAAAGAAAAAAGTCAGCGTATTTCGCCGACTCATCTGTCTACTTCGATAGCTAACTAACCAACTTTAACTTTAAACTAAGGTTTCCATTTTTAAATAAGCCATGTCAGAGAAACTTGGATGAAGCCTTAAAACACGTTAGCGGTAACTTAAGTCAGAACGTATTGTAAGAAAATAAATTAAAACTTTTCGCTTTTTCAAAAGTCTCGTAAGTTCTATTCAATTGAAAAGTACAAATCGTATTTTGCGACAGATATAATCACATTCCTCTAGCTTCACTTACCTTCAATCAGTTTACTTTTAGAAGAGAACCGAAAAGTTAATTCAAATATATTGCATATTGTACCGTTGATGTTAATTTATTTCTGTATTGTATTCATGTCGAGTTCAACTGGAACAATCCAATATATAGTCTCATGAATATAAGACTAGATATCGGGATCATGTGGCTTGTGCGAGAATTGAGTTTACCATTTATGGTAACTCACCGAGCCGAGCTATAAATACTGTGTTCGAAACCCACGGCACACTGAAATAAGTAACGGTGAGATAATTCCAATAGTATGTTACAAATGTCTCATTTCAATATATTATATATAGTTTTAGTAGGAAATTATGTAAGTACCTAAAATATTCCTTTTTAACCGACTTCATTTTAGAGGTACCGTTAAATGGTGCATTCACCTTAGTTACAATATTTTTTTATACATAATAACATTGTGAAACTTGATGATATATGGTATCAGTATATAATATTGCCCAAGTCATTTCGTATTCTGCGGATACCTTGAAACAAAAAGCGTTCGGTGTTGGACTAAAAGTAACGATTTAAAAAACTGCGATTACTTGCTTTGTCGGTGATAAAAAAATATTTAAATAGGTTTCAAACAAATATATATTTATCAAGCTTAGAATTTAGAAACTACAAAGTAAAACTTACTGGACCTGAGTTGACCAGGCCTCAAATGTTTCCAAGTATGCGTTATTCATACATTTTATATTAAAGTTGAAATAAATATACATATTCAATATCAAAATATTTTATAACATGGCTCTTTCTGAGAAAAAGTTACTGCTTGCTGATTTAATTATAATCTATTATGTACTCGTCCGTAAATAAAAAAAAAATAGCATATTTAATTATGAATGTTTCTTGTCATTGTAATAGGGATAAGCAACGAACTGATGTTGTTCAGTTACTGCTTATTATTGTTTTATTGTGTCCAAGTACCCGCCGAGGAGCGCATTATAAATTATTACACGTGGACCCTTTGCGTGGTTAAGCTAGGAGGTATTGGACGTTAATGTATCGGCTGAGGGGGGCATTATTCTGTTTTACACAAGCAAACTATCCTACACTGACCTCTGGCGCCCTCCCGCCCCGATGAACTATCCGTACAGATACGACGAAATGTATCGCACCCCTGGGATCTCACTAAATTGGACACTACGTACTAAATCTCTCTGAACAACCAATCTTTACTTTTGTTAATTTCACGCGAAAAATTTCATCGAGATTGAAACGCGATAGCTTACAGTGAAAAGCTGTTTTATTATGTAAGTAATTGGTGGAGATTTTCTATTAAAATTTTCAAGCGAAGTGCGGGATTAAGTTTGTTTTATGTATTTTATAGTAATTATTAAAGTTTTCTTGTAATGTAACTTAGTTTTATAATGTTTCCCGAAGAATCCCAAATTAAAAATCCAAAGGTAGGTATGGGTGCCAGGGTTAAATCAGGTCTACAGATAAATCTGTTTATGAAATCGGTACAGGTCAAGGACTCAATCTTCACCATCGCTTACCACTGCATTTGTTAGGCTAACTCTTTTCACGTTAGATAGTAAATACATTAAATAAATAATAAAAATAATTGTACAAGTTTAATGGCCGTCAACTGGTCTTTCCTCAATTGTTATGTTCTCCTTATATATTCGTCAAGAAAAGTTTTAAGTTAATAACTTAGATATATTCCATCACGTCCGCGATTCCCAAAGGGATAGGCAAAGTCCAAGAAGCAGCAAGTTCATTAAATTTCATTTAAACAAAATATTAATACATTCTTGTATTTTTATTTTTGGTAATAATTTATACTTATAGTCCGTATAAATATATGTGTATCAAGAGCCTGATTGTATTTCTACATGAAAGGGATTCTGAAATCCATTTTCCATGATACCGGGAATAATTTTCGTGTTTTGTCAATTACTAGGTTTCGTAGTATAGAGCTCAGATCTATTATGTTGTTACGGTGTATTAATAAACAGTTCGTTGAAATATCATCCCAACTCTATTATCATAATAAGGGGTCATAAATATAACTCATGGCGTTCGGTTCTCTCTATCTACTCCTCTAGGGAAGTGGCGTGAAGTTTAGTTAGTTTAAATTTTTTTTTTTCAAGAATAAGTAAGGTAGGCATAATATGAATTTAATTATGTCTAACAATAATAAGGTAATGTTTATATAGGATAGCTATCTAATTTGTAAACCTGAATTGAGTGAGCAGTTTTATTAAACTTCCCGTTTCTGTAAGAATACGCGGATAAAATGCGCATGTTACTCGCTGATAAAGTAGCTTTTCATTGGTGAAAGAATTTTCCAAATCGGTCCAGTAGTTTCGCAGCCTACTTAATTCAAGCAAAGAATATTTTTCTCCTATTTATAATATTACTACAGATTTAATTCTATGTTCTGGTCTAAACTAATATTATAAATAAGTTAATCCGTTATAGGTTTGTATGTATGGTGGTAGGTAATAGATAAACTCAGAACTCAGAACGTTTTAGGGAAATAGAGTTGCCATATTACTTGTCAATCTTGTAAAACAAATGCATGCAACCTCATCGACAGTATTAATTTAAACGTGTACACGGGTGACGGATACTGTTTTAGTGAGAAACATAATTTATCTGGTCATTTTATCAGTAACACCCGTAAGTGATTAGACATAACCTCTGTTAGCGAGATGGATCGCGCCCGAGCGAACGTGTACGCAGCTCTGTTCTTTATCATTTCCGGCCTCGCTGCGGTAAGAATTTAATCACTTTTCTCTTGCATTCCCTTCTTCGCGTAATGCACACGCAGTGCATTTGTCGTATTAAATAACATTGCGTTCGTAGGAAAAAAAAGCAGGAGAGAAATCTCCGGGGATTTCTTCGTTGTTTTTTTTTGATAATTATAATTTGTGGTCGTGTCAGACGTTAGTATGGAAAGGAATAGGGAATGTGCATGACATTTTATTTATTTATTAAATATAGAAATGGTCTACAAATATAATAGAAAATTCTGGTAATGTGGGAAGTGGGGGTATCGTTTATAAAATATCTCATTTGCTAATCAAGTTATATAGTGTATAGTTTCCAGATCCAGAATGGTAGATTGTCATAGTATAGAGCGTATACTACTTGCATAGAAAAATGTGTTTCCGTGAGATGCGAATAAGTATATTATTTAGCTATGTACAGCTGCAGCTATAGACAGCAAACTTTTATAGGAACATGAAGTAGCTACTTCATATTCCTAAATAGTTTGCTCACTAAGTTTTCCCAATTAGGAAAAATTAAATTTTTTTTTTTTGGTTCATTAATCATAGTTTAACATACATGTATGATTATATCACTAAAATAAATAATAAATAAGTACTTACTGGACCAGACTTAGGTGTATGTCAAAACATAACATACTGGAAGTATTTATTTAAATACGCAATATATTACTGCGAAACATTTCCTACATAAATACATAACATTACGCCCATAATCCCCGAAGGGGTAGGTATAGACAAAGGGGCAGCATGCCCCTTCAACCACATTCAGCCAAAAATAAAGCCGGGTTGGGTTAGATGAAAAATTGTGAAAAATCAGTGACAAGTGGCTAACCCGTCGCCTACACAATCACACACCCAAAACCCGATATACCATTAGTCGCCTTTTACGACATGCTAGGCAAGAACCACAGTTGACATATTGTTTTAAAGTCCCAAACCAACATAGGACAGTGAGCTGGGTTGGATGGAAAGCTGTGAAAAAGGAGTGACAAGTGGCTAGCTCGTCGCCTACTCAGTCACATACCCAAAAGCCCGTAAACCATTAGTCGCCTTTTACGACATGCTAGGCAAGAACCACAGTTGTCACATTCTTTTTTTTTCACAGATCAACATGGGCCAAGTCCCAGACCAACAAGGGAAACATTTCCTGATTCGTTAAAAACCAGTCCGAATATTTGTAAATAAAACCTGCTTGAAAAAAAACGTGCGATTATATTTTTTTTTTTTGTTTTTGTAAATTGAAAATGGTTCTGTATAAATTTGTGGCAATTTCATAGAGTTTATTTATTTTTTAACTTGGGAAATAGGTAGGGTTGCCATCCGTCCGGGTTTCCCCGGATTTGTCCTAGTTTAGAGGGCAGGAGCGTCCGGGCGGGTCTTCATTTGTAGTCCAGGTTTAAAAATGTAAAGTCTTGGGCCACCCCAACACAATCACTGTGCCCGCACGCCGCGATCAACCGATTAACCGACCCGCTAAATTCATCATCATTTTCAACTGTATTTTATTACACTGAATATGTTTAAAAAAAATTCTGTTGATATGTCCGGGTTATGGGCTCTTAAATCCGGGGTTTTCACGCGTCTTGTCCTGGTTGTCAAATTTTGGAGATGGCAACCCAAGATATAGGATCTGTTTATACATCAACCTACACTGATAGGTATACTACGACACTAGATATACTACTTGTTCGCGTAGTTTTTGTGCCCTGCAGTAGAATTTATTGGTATTTAAGCCGTACGTGCTGGAAGAAAAAAAATCAAATAAAATTTAAATTCAGTGTCGGACACAGCGTTCAAAGGATTTTCATACCGCAAAAACAAACAGTATTTGAAAATTGAAACTTTTTTTAAATAAATCGTGTGGGCAACATTTTGTTGTGACATAGAAAACCTTGTGACCGACGGTATAATTGGAATTTGTATTAACATTTATACATGACGTTACACTGCGAATTTGTGGTAAAAGTAATCGTCTTGAGTAGGCAGAAGTTTAGTGGAAAAAGGTACTAGGTTGAAAGGAGGTTATTATACTCGGCATTATAGCCAACTTTTCTTATTAAGCCAGCCCTGAAACGACAAAAAAGCAGTTGTTCCATACATTTGTCGACGGTCATTGACCTTTCGCGTACCGTGAATATTTTACCCGCGTCACAAATGGTCACCTTTGCGTTGCTATCCGAGATAGATAAAAATACATAGGGTTTTGGTTTGAATGGGACAGAATATGAGGTGAATCCTGTCTGCGGATATGATTACTGGCCGCCAGCTGTCTTTTTGCCGTCGTTCACATTTTGCATACCCGTAAAACGTGTTGAACTGGAACTTCTTAGATCAGATATTTGTTCATTCGGACAGTTACCATTTCGGTAGTCATGACAGAAAGAAATAAAACATACAACATTAACATCAAATAATAATTTACAGATTATATGTTAGATGATATGTACCTACCTACTTGAAAGCTATGTACGTCTGTAGGTACTCTGCAAATGTCTAAAGACCAAGTTTTAATATAAAGACTATCTTACATTACTGCAGCGACAAGATTGGTGAACAACCAAACCTGCAAAGATAAATAATAAATAAATAAATAAATCTTTCAGACTGACACACCAATTCCCTAGTTCCAAACTAAGCTGATGCTTGTACTATGGATACAAGGTGAACGGATAGACATACTTAAATACGTTTATAAACATCCATGACTCGAGTACAAATGTCCGTGTTCATCACACGAAACATTTACCCCTAGCGGGATTCGAACCCGCGACCCTTGGTTTCGTGGCCAGGGTCTCTGACCACTCGACCAACGGGCCAGTCTATATACTAACTATTGTGAGGAACACTATACATTCACCATAATAACATCCAGTTCATGACTAATAACAAGCTTGGTCCCACCTTGCCAGCTGACCCTAATAACTACAGCGCATTAAGCACCTGCTAATCTTAAATTCACTACAATCTACTGGCTCAATCAAACTATTTATAGGTATACGTTAATTTTACCTGTAAAGTTTTCGGGTCTCCCTTGAGAACCTGTGTAAAATCAAGTTAGCTGGATACATAGTAGGTTGAACTATCCGAATCTAATTCTGTTTACACAGCTCATATAAAGCGTATTAAGCGTAGGATGATTTGATTGAGTAACTTTATTTAATATAAAATATATATTGCTCCATTTTATATATGCCCCTTTTACAAATTAAGATATTTGTTCCATGTTGGTCTGGGATCTAAAAATATTGTATAATCCCTGTTCCTTGTCCTGCATGTCGTAAAAGGCGAGTGATGGTGTACAGTGTGTTGGTTGTGTGATTATGTAGGCGACGAGCTAGCATCTTGTCACTATTTTTCCCATCTACACTTTTCACTAAAATTTTCCATCTAACCCAACTTTATTTCTTTATGTCCACTTCCTCATAAGCGGACTAAAAGTTGTCGCATAGTAACACAAGTTTATAGTACTTCAGATGTCCAACACTTTGTTTTATTGCAGGCTAGCACACAGCATACATATAAACTGATCGATGGAAACGACATACCAGCCGTCGCTCTGGGCACGAGCCTGGGACACCTGCCTGATGTGAGTACCCCTATTCTCCGGGGCTACCACCACTCTCGCTATCGAAACTCAAAGTAACCAAGTTTTATATGACGTGAAATATGCGACCGAAACAAATAAACAACACTAACGATAAAATATTGCCGCGTCTAGCATTTGAAAAATCGCTCTACAAACAGAATTGATGCTAACAGTAATGCTGGGGGATTTATTAACATTAACGTACCGTGTTACGGGTATTATAATGTTATCGTGTGAAAGTCGCCGGGTTATTGTGAAAGTCGTGGGATTATGTTTTCACCGGCAATTATAATTTACTAATATTTTACGACCTAAAGAACTTTGGTGAAGTTCAATCAAACCAAATTCAAAAATAGGTGTTGCTTGTATAGTTTGAATATGTATTTTATTTCTAAAGTACTTATTCTATGTCCATCAATCACAATGTGTGTACTGATTTATCTTAGCTTATTATGACTTTAATGGAAATAAAACAGCAATTGACACGAAGGACCGTTTTTTATCAAATAAAATCTACACTTATTACCATTAGGTAGGTACTGCAATGCAGATATGGAAGGACGCCATTAACCAATTGTAAAACAAAAGCGAATCAATCGTGACAGTTTCTAAACCCAACTGCAGTGCTTGTTGGTCCTTACAAGCTACAACAATTATATTAGGTGTAGTTCTAGTGACCTAGTCAACAAATTGAGTGTTATAAGTTAAGAACTATCGTATATAAAAAGTCCAGTGTCCAAATTAGACAAAGCAGATTGTTGTGATTTATGCGAAGATTCTTAGCTTTACTAACAAATTCGGACGTATATAAATAAATAAAAAATAAATAAATATCCGACGACATCACATACATTGATCCGACTCCGAGGTAAGTAGCTAAGCACTTGTGTTACGGATATCAGAAACAACAGTGGTATTGCAAATATGTACTTAAATATTGCATATTAACACCTAGACACAAAACAAACACAAGTATTTGTCACACGAATGTTTGCCCTGGGCAGGGATCGAACCCACAACTCTAGGCGCATAGGGCAGGGTCACTACCAAATGCGCCATCGAGCCAGTCATTATAGTACTTACATATGTGTAGGTCACGTGATACAGCTGACTAGATAAATAATAAGAGTAGGTAGATATAGGAACAAGTTGTGAACAATTATGTATACATAACCAAACATTACCTCTAGTCCGTTGTCGATGATAAAAATATACGCGTTTGACCTTTTCATCATAAACTGTTTCGATAGTGAGCGAGTGATTAAAAACGTAAATTTTGAACATAGAATTTACTTTAACTATATTTTTTAGAATTCGAATATAACACACGACTCTTGTCGTGAAACCGCATGTAGCAGGTTCGAATCCCGCGTTAGCGGAAATGCTCAAGTCATTAATGTTTTTGGATGTCTATTCGATTCCTATAATCCATAGCACAGAGCTGGAGTTGCTGTATTGTAAGGCTGAAAATAAAAAAATAAACAATGTGTATTGAGATATAATTATATCCAGCGGTATTCTTATGAAGCATTTTTAAAAAGCTCGAGTATTAAATTAATCTTAATAGGTATATAGGTATACCTATTTGCTCTTTGATCTAAAATTAATATAATGCGGCAAAATTTTACTGTTCAACATCAAATAAAATTATTAGAAAACGCTGTTAAACCATGTTGGGAAACTTACTTAATTATTACTTTGACATACAAGTAATATTTTGAGTAACTTTTACTTACCTAGCTTTAATAGGAACCAAATTAAACTTGCGTGTGGCCAAATTAAGGAAACTTTGACTGTGTGCTACAACTAATAACGTATTTCGTTTTCATAAATATATTAACAGCCTTAAAAAATCGCAGCATTCAAGAGAGCATAGAAAGCGTAATTTTAATACAAATAATGTTATTATATTATTACCATTACACGAACATTTTTCTTAGGTATGTATTAAATATGATAAGAATCCCATCTCAGCACTGATAATTATAAATGTGAGATCTAAAAACAAAACAAAAGACGTAGAATTGTTGATTTGTACTTACTCGTCGACATATAATATAATGACACTTCAGAAATTGAATTTACCTAAAAATAAAATAAACGCGATTCCTTTTGACTTTGGATCTTTAATTTTTGTATAAAAGCGCAAGTGAATTTATGTGTTTACTATATTTACGCGCCTAGCCCATGTACTTACTTAAACGATCATCATAAACTGTTGCATACAGGTAACGGGTACAAAAAATAATAACGAATTTCTTTCGTTGTTGTAGTCTTCATCGTCCAAAAAAGGGGAATGTTTCTGAAGAATACAACAATAAATTAATATCCCACAACATCACATTCATTGATCTGACTCCGAGCTAAGTAGCTTAAGCACTTGTGTTACGGATATCAGATTCAACAGTGGTATTATAAATATATACTAAAATATTAGATATTAACGCCCAGACACAGAACAAACACAAGTATTCATCACACGAATGTTTGTCCTGTGTGGGGATCGAACCCACAACTCTTGGCGCATAGGGCAGAGTCTAACTACTACCAAATCGAGCCATTCATCACAATCTTTACTTAGTAGAAAACTAAGTCGCTGTGTCTGTTTATTCGCTAAGATAATTCAAACTACGCAAGGGTAGTTAATGCAGTTTTCGCCAATGCATAGAGCGATTCAAGAGGAAGGTTTATATGTAGGTATAGCTTCATATAGTTTTGTGTTCACCTTGCGAAGCCGGGGCGGGTCCTTAGTAAAGAATAATTTGATCTTTACTGCTACTACTCGGATAATCTAAAATTAAGCTATAAAGAGGCACAAAAGGCCGTATAAAAATATATATAAGACAAATATGATATAAACATAATTATAATAATATATAAAACAAATTATATTTTTGTAAAGTGAAAGCATGAAGGAATTTCAGTGTTCCAGATTTTAGTTAATGCCTATTGTAAAATATCATAGCACTCCTATTTCACTGCTATTCTTCTTACATTGTCATTCCGTCTCGGCTTCTAATTGCCCCTGATATAAATTAGATGAAACAAGTTTGCGCCTTTCAAAACTCGAGTTGCGCGTCAACAATATTGTAAACAAGTATCGTGTTGCACGAACACGGGTGTTGCCTGCAAACCATTCGCTTCACAATGGGCGCTGACAATTCTGTCTACGGTCAATCGCTCATAGTTTTTTAATACTATTTAGTATTTACATTCTTGAGGTTAGGTCACACAGCACGTATGATGACTGTTACTCAGATCTACCAAAGCATTTTTAACTCTTGGCATTATTATTTTATTTATTTTCAATGAAACCGCTTAAGTTGTATTTTTTTCGTTTCTTTTAGAGAAAAATTAGCCATTTTGAATCAATGACAATGCTTGATCTGGAATTCATAGTGTCTTCTAATAATTAAAGCCTTATCATTTCATATCCATATTGAGCGAATAAAAAAAAATATCCGTCATTTCGGCGATGTTCATCTTTGATTTACAATTGAATTAATCGAATATCAGAACTATAACTGTGTACCAAATATCAAATCACTCTCTTAACGGGAAAAGGGTAAATTAATTCAAAAATTTGACCCGAAAGGCAACAACAACAACAAACTAAATAAACCGTCTGATAACTTGTCGTGTCGCAGGGAACACGGGTGCTGTCTGTGAACCATTCCCTGGCTCATGCCGTACAATGGGCGCTGGAGGCCGGCTACAAACACATAGACACCGCCACCTTGTACCGCGTGGAGGACGAAGTAGGCCTCGGCGTGCGGGACTTTGTAAGGGACAATGGCGCCAACCGCCGGGATGTGTACATCACTACGAAAGTAAGTCTCGATATGTCTTTATTGTGTCACTTTGGTCCAGGGCCGGGTTTAGCGGTATTGATGCTTTGGGCGATGTTTTGGCGTCCAATTCCACTCCCCATGAAATTTCAAAAGCTTGCCACTTTAAAATTTAGTTTAGGCCCTGTTCTTGTGCTTACTCAAAAATAGCTTAAGCATATAAGCAGTTCCAGCGAGATTTATATGACAATGAATCAGAGAAAAGGGTCGGCATGGGTACTTCTTTTTTTTTAAGTCTAGCGCCCCTTAGGCACTGGTACTTAGGTTACTACTTAGGTCGCCCACTCCTAGAGCCGGCACTGCTTGTACTTAGATACCGTTGGAGCCTATACCGTTAGAACGAGGACCAGGTATGGGTTCGTGTTGCGAAGCCATTTTGAGCTGCATACATGAATCTATCGCAGTGCACCCTGAGCGGTCTTAACGCGATGTGTCTGAACATAAAGCTTAGATTTCAACACCCTTTTAATACCTGTTGAGTAATATTCAGTATTTTCTCGTTTTTTAGATGTTCAGTTTTCATTAATATTGAGTGAAAATAAGTTTTACCAACAAAAGGACTTTATTCTGTAGTGGAAAATGTATTTCCAATTAAATTCTATTTAAAAAAAAACACAAATGGGTTCTAATAAGATTTTTTTTTTCAAGTGATTGGGACAATATTTTTAAAGATATTAGTTACAAAATATATCGCTTCTTTGCTTAATTAAGGCTTCAAAAACATAATTTTACTTTTTATTGAATTTTCAGGAGGTTTAATAAGTTACATCATTAGAAAACTTTTTTATCAATGCTCATTATTGTTTTACCTTTATTCTAGTTTTCTTGATATACATTTTTAGATTACATATCACAGAGAGGAATACCCATTCATACAGGAACCTGTGTCTCCAGTATCTCGGCCAATCAGTCTCAGAAAAATAGTTAACGTTAATTAATAGTTACTAATAATAGTTACGTTAATTTTTAAATAACGTAAGTTATTTAAAAAAGTTCCATTAAAAAAAGAGTAACGTCTAATTCATTCTTCACAAGCTCATTTATTCAACTCAGATATTCGTATTCGTACGTCGTGTACGTACGTTTACGTATATTATCTACTTACAACGGCGGCTGGAAACTTCCCACCCTGACATAAGCCAGCTTCGATCCAGCTAATCTTCGTGATTCTGTCTAAGGGGATCAGAAAGGAAACTAAAAGCATTGACTAAATCTACCAGCGTTCGTTTTTTAAAAAATAGAATCTTCGGATAGAAAGAACAAAAGAAAAGGTTTTTCCATTTGAACCTTTTTGCCAGTTTCATTGCAGGATTAGCTACTTTGAAAATATAAAAAGTTTATTCATTTGTGTTTGTAGTTACTTGTTAAAACTCAATAATATATGAATGAAGTTATATGTTCTCTAATAACACATGTTAATCTGAATAGAAGCTTTTAGCTAATGTGCTAATTATTGTAGAGCAACTTTTTAAATGTTGTAGTCAACAATCCGACTCAAAAAGTTATTGTTCTGTTACGTCAGTTGCCGTCGTAAGTAAAACCCTATTTCAGCGTTATGGAAAAACTTTATTTTATTCCATATATTAGACTAATATAAGATACTATAGCTACTAATATGTTTTAAGAGATGAGCGGTGCCTTTATTGCTGGTACCATACCTGTCTTAGCCTGACCATTCTCCGGTCTTGTCGTATTGCCTTCTCATTGAACTATGATAGTCAAGGAATAAAGGGGGCATATGTGTTTGCGCAGACTTTTGTGCACTATAATATCTCCTCCGTGGCTAATCCTCGTTGAGATTAGCCGTCATGACATTAAGAGTATGTTACACCTTTCCCAGGTATCAGATTTTGCCATGTGTTAACCTGTCCATAACTTATGGCACCTTAAACTATACTGCTTATATTTCAGCTGTGGAACGACGCACACGATAGAGACGAAGTGATCCCGGCGTTGACGCAGTCGTTGGTGCAGCTGCAGATGGATTACGTCGACTTGTACTTAATGCACTACCCGATGGCGTATAAGGTGGGTCCTTGTTTGCTCAAGTGATTGCACCTCCTGAGACATTCGCAGTGCCAGTAACCTTACTATGGATATTGAGGTACGAAGATTCGAATGGCGCTGTCGGCTCGTCTGCTCGGCTATAATTGTAGGATGGATGCTTAGTTACGTACATATATTGGTTGAAAACAGTTTTAAATTCAAAATATACTTTATTGTAGAGGTTTATCGGTGAGATGTTAGTTAGGTGTTGCTCCTAAAATTATTGGTTAACAGTACGGATACCAATATCGTATTTATAATAGTGATTACTTATATTATATTTCATGACTAATTTCTTATGGTAAGGTCAAATAAATATGTGTGAGTCAACCCAACATCAGTCGAAAATATTTTCGTATCAATACAACGTGCGATTCGCCATCTGAAGCTTCGTAGGTATTTCATAGTTCACCAAAGATTATTCAAGTTACTCTCATGACTTAAAAGGCATATGAACCTAATGTTATATGTATTACCACGTCACTTTATTTAAACATAACGGGTTTTGTTACGAAATTCATAATAACTATTTAATACAATCCTATATTTGTTTAATTTTCGTCGAATTGGATTGCCGTATTAGATTACACTACCGCTTCATATTACGATTACTTGTATTGTAATAAACAAATCAAAACAGTATAGGGAATGTATTGACATTTATTAATTATATTATTTATCAAAAACCTCTTTAAGTAGGTATATAATAATTCAAAGATCATGTATCCATGAGAAGGTGGACTGGTTTTTATACGTAAAGCTAAGTTTCTTGACTAAAAATAATATTGATCTGTGGGTAATATTTATGTCTATCTATAATATATTAAGGCAAGAAATAAAGCGTGTTTTGAGACTTCGGAAATCCTTTTTTCTATGACATAGCCACGCTGTGATAAAATAATTTTCTGTGCTTATCTTGTTTATTATTATACATACAAGTATAGTTGCGTTCATTTCCAGAAACATAGAATGAACTTTGTATCAAATAATTATGAGTTCCACTGTTGTTTTCGCCACGGAAATCAGAGTCTTCCAGTCGAGTCAGACAGTGCTCCTAAAAAATCTCCGAGCGAATCAGTTTAGTTCTTAACACTTCACTACACACGCCTCTGGAACTTATGTCGTAACTTGTGCGGTGCTTGGAGCTCCAAATAAAACATGATTCATTTTCAAGTTAGGTTGTGGAGGTCAATATGTATGTTCTCCACTCTTCTATAATTTCTTTTGCATTAATAATAATAGGTGTACTTTTTGTCTTCTTTTTCATTCTCCTTAATAATTTTGGCATGAGGTTCATTTGTGTACACATGATATTTTTTAGTTGTCTAAAGCGATTATTAAACATTTTATCTTTACAATAGAATAAAAAGCGAGTCATTAAAGTAAACAGTTACAGGAGTTAAATTCTACTGTTTATATATTTACATTAATAAAGGTATGCAATTATAAATATTTTAATAAAAAGCGTCAATAGTTCTACTAAAAATATTGCAATAAATAAATTCTTTTTCGTGGCATTCGTAAACTAGCGAGCAGACACATACATAGGAATATTAAAGAAAAAATCAAAAGTCAGTCAAGAAAAAAAGTGTTAAAGTGAACCTTAAATAAAAAGAGTACCTATATATTATTAAACTACACAATAATATATTCCGAGGAGTACTCTTCATAAATGCGTGCGGTCTCAAGCCACACCGTACCGATCTTTGTCTGCCCAACTCCGCCCTCAGCAATAAATTTCCCATCGTCCGGACACTCGAGTCCCGCTCCAAACTCTATTAATCTTTACCGTTCAATCAAAGGCCGATTTTGGTGTTTTACTGCTGTGTGATGCGACTTGGACAAGTTGGGTCGATGGCACAGTGGAAATATGAACAATGTGCCATGTCATGCCATGTTTAAAAAACTATTGGTCTTCATAGATATATATATTTTTTTTTAATACATCAGTGTATTAAAAAGACTTACAAAGATTTGAATTTGAATTATTCGAGCAATGTTAATTTAGGAATATGCAAGAGTTGTGAATCAGATACTTCTGGAGATATGTATAACTATTACGCATTTGCGTCTTCTAGACTTGCATAGTGTTTGAAAAATCAATAATGAACACTTGATCCCATACTTAGCTTAGATAAGTCTAAGTACGGGACATTATCCTAAAACAAAAATTTATAAAAATAATATCCAAAAGACTGATTATTTTATTAATGAATATAAATTCAGTAAAATAAGGACGTTATACAATAGTGTCGGTGAAACATAATACTATTGAGGTGAAGTCACACTGCTATTTTTTACTCTATAACAATGGATCTGTCTTTATCGTGTTCTGCTAATAGCACTGATTCGATAACTGAACTCGGGTTGCGACGATTTGGGATGAGTTTTGCGAAAACACACGTTTCCCAAATTTAACAGTAACAATTAAAAAATTATGGTCGTAATTTTTTTTACAGTACTTACCTACTTTATTTTTTTACAGGTATCAGATTTTTTAGACTTCCTCTGATATGCTTAACATTAAAAATTAAATGAGAATAATTCTTAACGTTAAAATATCTACTTATTTCGTATGTTTATACCTTCTGTATAATATATTGAAATATAAAACTTATTTTTAATACATATTCATTTTATAGTCTCTAACCTCAAGCAATTGCCACCAAACACAAGCACAATTCGTCAAATACTAGGTACATTATAGTAAATGCTAAAGGCGTTTATTTTTGAGTGGAAACAAATTATTATTTCACAACGCAATGTTGTTGGGCAAACCAGGACGAGGCAATTGAAACTCGAAAGAATTCCAGCCAAGTTTTCATTTTAAACTTGCGAACTACTAAAATATTTTACGAGCAGTTTTGAAGGCCGCAACTCGTCGGCCTTTAAATAAGGCGCTATTTTTTAATTTTATGCTTTTTAAAATTCGCCATGCACGATGGTAGTTATTAAGATAGTATATTACGTACATGCACGAGTAAATAAGTAAGTTCGGTTCTCTTGGCCCACCCCGCTAGGGAAATAGCGTGATCTCTTTTGTTTTTGGAGGATGTTTTAACCTTAGTTCATAGAAACTACGACTTTATCTACAGATTATGCTCAGGTTTGTAAAATCTTCGATACTGTAGAACTTTGTTAATTCGATATCAATGTAATTTAATTAGTAGCTTTGATATTATGAAATTCTATTTTCTAGTATCTACATAAGAGGTGCCTGTGAAAAACCTATCCTAATATGCCTTAAATTAGAACATTCTCCAGATAGTCATCATCTATGCAAGGAAAACATTTTTACCCAATAGAACACTATTAGGAGTGGTATGCAGAATAATTGGTTTAGTTACCCCAAAGAGATCGCCTTGACCTAGAATTCTAGATAAAAATAAGCACAACATGTGCTTATTTTATGTAAAATAAGCATAACAGAGTAACAAACCTACTTGAAGAACTCATAAAAACGTAATATTATGTTTGTAATCTTACACAAGCGAAGCCGAGAGTGCAAGCTAGTTGTAACAGTTCTAGTTTGTTTCCAGAAAGACGGCACCATTAGTCTGACGGATTACCTGGAAACGTGGCGAGGAATGGAAGAAGCCAAAGAGCTTAACCTGACTAGATCTATCGGTGTATCTAATTTCAATCTGACTCAGATGCAGAGACTCTGGGATAATAGCAGGATCAAACCAGCGGTATTACAAATTGAGGTATTTATGAATGAAATGTTTTGCCTGTATTTTCTATTTTTATAATACTTGGAACGTATAAACTTTTTAAAAGCTCAGTTTTCACATAAAAAATAATTAAAGAACAAATTTCGATTTTTAAATGATTTTAAAATGCTATCCCCTGTTTTGTTTGATAAATATTTACAAAACATAATTAGAATAGTAATACAAAAGCTACTTTATCATTTTGTTGATTTTTTTTGACCAAAATATTTGCTTCCAATGGTTTGAAAGTACTTTTAAAGCTAACCGTCGTATTAATATATTAAGTAATTATTTTGCAAAAGTAAAAAGCTTACATACTGAAATATATCTGAATTTTTTGTAAATTTTTTAATTGTTAGCTCATTGTAAGCTCAATAAAAAAATTTGTCATTTTTTTTATTGAGCTTACAATGAGCTAACAATTTACCTACTTTTAATGTTTTAGTACAAACATTAAAAGTAGGTAAATTGTTTCCATGTCATTATTTATCATTGCTTCGCTTGCGTTATATATGTAACAACCATCACAGGATTCCGCTACACTTATGTATTTCGATATGAATATACTCTATGATGCAAATACAATATAAATACAAAAATGCATTAAAACTACTTCAATTCGTATAGAAAATGATGCCAAGGTTCAAAGTGATAAAAAGATGTAAGTCTTAAAATCCGAATGATGATTGTTACCAACTACTTACTTTATTATTAAAATGAATTAAAGATTATGTACCTACGCAACCTTCGTAAGTAAATATTGAAAATACGAATGTAATGGAAAATCTATTCTTTTTCATGGAACAAAGGACATTTTAAATCTATCTTCCAGTATTTGCATTGCGTTCTTAGGACAGTTTTAAGATTGGTTGAAACTGCATTCTGATATTAAAATGAATAGAATAGTTTCCATTATTTAAAAAAAACTATTAACCTACATTTTTAACATAATTATTTGTCGGATGCATTGCAAATTTACTTAGTTTCCCAGCATATTTTTTGCATGGAATATTCTTTTGTGTCACATGTTGTGTAGTGTTATTAAAAATAATATGTTTGCGATTTAAGTTGTGATCCCTCATAGTTAGGGAGCTGGTGGCAAATTTATGTATATGATTTTATAATCGTTAATACTAAGACGCGGGCACAACTAGTCAATTACTTATATTTTAGTAAATGCATCTTATAGATAGTGAAATTAAACCTGGCAGAAGTCCGGATTATGGGAGTTTACATAAAAATAATTACTAAACTGTAAAAAAAATACTAGTACTATATCTTTCCATCGTTTTTTTGTCAAATAATTTTTCACATTTTAGTTGTTATATAATGTTGTATGTTGAACAAACCTTTGTTTATCAAAGTATTCTTTCCATTACTCTAACTATTCTAGTTCATTTTTCGCGACAATATTGTAAACGAATGAAGATAAATCGACAAACACAAAAACAGATTTAAACCGTTCCGTTTCGCACCCACCTTTTATGTGGATTAAAATATATTCACTTTGTTTCTGTTTTCTCTCAGGTAAACCCATCTATAACTCAGGACGAGTTAGTGGACTGGTGTCGCGGGCACGGAGTTATTGTAACGGCGTACACTCCGTTCGGAGCTATATTAGGGAGGAAACAAGACGCTCCTCCACCGAGGGCTGATCATCCGGTCTTGCAGAGACTTGCGGCCAAGTATAATAAAACGGTGGCGCAAATACTACTGAGATATCTTGTAAGTATAAAAAAATGTGTAAGTATATTTAAATAAATAAAAAAATAACATCACGCACATAATCCCCGAAGGGGTAGGCAGAGTCAAAGGGCGCGCAGGTCCTTTTAACCAAATCTAAGATAGAAAATTATGAAAAAGTAGTGACAAGTGGCTAACTCGTCGCCTACACAATCACATACCCGAAACCCCATATAACATTAGTTGCCTTTTACGACATGCTAGGCAAGAAACCAATATAAAATTATAAATAAAGAAATAAATAAAGATCATTTCATTTCATTTCATTTTAAACACAGTTGGCACATTCTTTTTAAGTCCCCGACCAACATGGGACCATCAAGTACATTTATTTTTTGACATTACAGTGATTTTGTTACTTGACTTATTAAACCACGAACAACACAGGGCTTGCTTGATTCTATGTTGTTACCTATAAAGACAGTAGGAATATCATATTTACACGTTACCGGCCTCTAAAAACTTATTAACTCCTTTCTTAATTTCTATATCGTATTTTAAAATAACGAAAAAAAAACAAGCTGATATTTTAAATCTCTCTTTCCTGTAATCGGGGAAAACTTATAAGAAAAAAAAAAATCAGTCGAATTGAGAACCTCCTCTTTTTTTGAAGTCGGTTAATAAAAGAGATGAATACTGGGTCAAAAAAACTATCATTCTATTTAATCCGTCAGATAATTATACAAAAATACATGACGCATATTTTTTGCTTTATCAAGTTAACAAAAAAATTCAAAGATTGTGACGTCATTTTCAACTGAAAATTGTACCCTAATCTGTGCCCACTGTAAGAATTTATTTTTGACAGCTCAGTGACAGATGAGTTAGTGATATCCGAATGATGCTTGAATGTGTTACGATAACTGCCTCGTTGGTCTAATGGTAGCATGCGCTGCCTAAGGACCAAGAGGTCACGGGTTCAATTCTCGGGTCAGGACAAAAATTATGGCTGAGTATTTCAATATTGAAGTTACTCAGTAGCGTAGTAGCGTAGTAGTAGTCCGGAGTTAGGAAGTTGGCGGTTTAATCACCCCCGTGCCTCGGAAAGCAAGTTAAGCCGTTGGTCCTGCGCCTGACCTCTCCGGTCATACTGAATTGCCGTCTGTGCACCTGTTTTGCGCACACTCTTGTGCACTATAATATCTACTGCGCAGTTGGCTGATTCTCGTTGAGATTGGCCGCCGTAACCGATATCGGTTAGGAGGACAATATGTTACGATTCCGATTCTACTATTATCATCAAGCAAATAAGATACTTAGGTCGTACATATATATATCTACATATGTCGATACTGCTATATTTAATTGATATTGAAAAATTAACTATTATGTGGGATAAATACAAATGTGCGTTTGTGCATCTTTATGGTTTAAAATGAAAACCAACTGCCTAGATAGGAATTATAATAGGAATCGGTATAAGAAAACCTTTAAGTAATGTTAAAACTTCAATTTATTGGTTTCAACTTCTCTCTTGGTACTTGGTATTCTCTTCTAAGGTTTTCTAAGTTCTTCTAAGTTAATATGGTTTTATAGGGGATACATATATTTGTATGTATATCATTGCTTCTTTTCCAATGTAATATGATGATGCGACTAACATGGGACCAGGTCATATAGCGATGTCATTACCTCCTTAGCCGAAGAACTGACTCTGAGACATCAAAGGTACATCCGATCCCATCGGCGCCATAAATAAGAGCCCAGACGGAGATCCCTAGTGGCCGTAGTCGGTGCGAGCGATGTATATGATCTAGAGACTATGAACATATAACATGGTGTAATGTGTGCGTCACCTCACTCCCACATTAGTAAGTAAGTTAGTATATAAGCTTAGGTTATTGTCATTAAAGGGTTCTTAATAAATCTATAGTGCGCGCTACACACATCTTTTACTCGCCTCCCGTCGTCACACATTACATGGGGTTGAGTGAAGCGATGGCTGACACACACGTCATGCTTGTTTTGAATTTTTGCTTACTTTTTTTTTTAATAAATCATTTTAAAACACCAAATTATTATTTCACTCCACGATGCGCAGCACTGCCCAAAGGCAGCACTGGCAGGGTCGCCATGTAATGTGGGACGACGGGAGGCGAGTTAAAGATGTGTGTAGCGCGCACTATAGATTTATTAAGAACCCTTTAATGACAATAACCTAAGCTTATATACTAACTTACTTACTAATGTGGGAGTGAGGTGACGCACACATTACATGGCGGATCCCACTAAAGTTTTGCCATTGGAAAAAGTATTACTAGTGCTACGACATATTCATCCCAAATCATCGAAAATGATACCTGCAATAGGGATGATGCATTAAAAAACTATAATTCTATTTAGCCTGTCAGTTAGATAATACAAAAATACTAAGACACATATTTTTCGCACAACAACAAAAAATCACAAAGATCTAAGTTTTGGAGTGGGGGCTTGCGACGTCACTATTTTGTAAAAAAAATACGAAAGTGTGACGTCACACTTACACAACTTGAATGCATTTTTCTTCGTCAATGTTTGTTTGACAAATAAATAAAAAAAATACATCTACAATATTGTTTTATAATCTAACTGACGGACTAAACAGAATTTTGAAGTTATCTAGCCTATTATTTATGCGAGGTTTTTAAAATATTTTTATATTTTTCTAGAAGTAATTTGCAGTAGTAATTTAAGATGATTTACTGCTTCGTAGAAAGATATTGCATAAGTTTTTGAACTTGTTGATTAAACTACCTATATTTAACGTGTAATATCTCAGACTAGACTTCATTACACTTCGTTTAATATTGATATCATCTTTTCCTAAGGGCGGTAACAAAGTAATTATCTAAAATTGATCAGGATCAAAGTTATTTTAATCAGGATACTTAATAGCGGCATCAAAGACAACGCATGTAATAGACCTTCTCTGCGGGGTATTTTGAGACAAAAACATTTGACCATGAGGTCTTGTATATGTTGCCAAAAGGACAAATATTAGTAGATAGTTTAATTAATAAACATTATAACGCTAACTTTAGTGTGGTTATCACATATTATCATCTCCAAACAATTTTTTGTTACTTGTTAATATAAATTATAAGACGTATTACGAAAACATTTAGTCGATGTTATATTACGACTAGCTCTTTATGAGCAAATGACTGTGTGCATATGTTTGTAAGTAGGTAAGGAATCTATATATCTTCTATCTATAATACAAACTATCTATATGCTTCGTTTGCAGCTGGGTAATTGGGGTAACATATGAACAGTAAATTAAATTTGTATATACTAAAACACGGAATATCTGGTTAACATTATAACGACGGCGGCAAAAAGGTTAATTCGGTTAGTTCCAACAGCAGTTGAGCTGAGCAAACTGCTAATTCCACGTATCCATCCCGCGAGACCAAGGGCTTTGTCACACTTGTGTACTAACAAGGTCAAGGATTTTTATTCCATCAGTGTTATATTAAAAAAATTGAATAATGGTTGGAATAAATAGCTTTTGATCTGCAATTTATTAAAAAAAAAAATCATGTACGCGCACAACTTTTGAAGATTCCACCAATAAAAAAAAAATAATTATTCAAATTCTTTTTTTTATTGAGTTTGTCAATTGTCAGGGCCAGGTTTGTACGGGATCAAGAGGATCGACAAGTTTGTATGAAAAAAATGTATTACCTAACTTCTGTATGCACGCAGGTTGTTTATAGGAGAGAACGGGTTTAAAACTGAGAAAAAATTACCATGCACCCGTACAAAGTGAGTGGCCGGGGTGGACGATAGTTATGAAATTAAAATCCGTGTTAGATGTTTTTTGTATTTGTCAGTTTTAGACTCAACGATTTTGAGTTTTGCAAAGATTTCGTAACGTTATTTTTCCGTCTAAAATACCGTGTCATTTTTAAGCTTCAAATATCTGCGGATGACTGAAAAAGTCGAGTGTGCTAGTAGAGTGAGTTCGGCCGATCGTGTCCACATCACAATTCGCGTCCAATCTAAAAACCACCCTCGAAAACTGTGGAAAATAACTTTATGTACGCTTGGATGATATAATGGATTAATCCAGGCATTCGCAAAAATGTCATGGTCATTCGGAATAGCTTTCTTCTGGTTTTGGGAAAGATATTTATAGATTAAAAGTAAAATAATATTTATGATGTTTTCTTTAAGTTCAAGAAATACTACAATTAAAGAAGAAGATGAAATAGAGAATAGAAGATACAGGTGTTAGGACGTATAATTAAATAAAAGTTTCAAAAGCATAATAAGTAATTGATCTGTAAAATTTGATTTACGTAAAAAATGCTACGATTTCCAATTGTTAGTTGTGTAAATTAATCCTTATTAAATATTAATAAATCCAAAAATTTGTATGCTTGTATGTGTGTTTCGTTTTCGTGTCAAACCTGCTGAACAGATTTTATGAATTTTTGCGTAGGAATCAAATAAAGACTTTGAAGATGAATTTATATTTTTTATTTTATTTAGAAGAAATCATTTTTTGTTGCTTGACATCTAGTCGGAAATAAAATTGTATAGGTAGGTACGTTCAATTGTAAATAAACAAGGTATCCCACTGGAACAGGGTCCTAACTGTGGCGACACGAACTGGCTTTATAACTAGAGTCTAAATATTTTTCGGAATATTCGCGACGATCCGTGCCTGCGATACGAACAGGCTTATTCAGAGCGCTTTAACAATTCTATTAAAGTGCAAACGCTAAGCAAACATATAATTTTTTTATGCAATCGTTTTCTAGTGTGGGATTATTGTCCAAAGTGGCATCGTCCCATAAATCTATTATTAACTATTTTTGGTGATGGTAAATGTACGTTTTAACGAGCAAGGATATACATTACAAAGGGTATAACAGCGGTAAAAGGTAAATTAGTTTGTCTTAAACAGCTTAATCTCATGTTACTAAGCCGTTTTCAAATACATGCATACATACAAACAGTGGCGGATTTACCATAAGGCCCAGTAGGCCCGGGCCTAGGGCGGCCAGATATTAGAGGCGGTCAATCGTAATAAAAAATTTACTGATGATGCTTTAGTACTGAGAAGAGGCGGCTGGTATTTACTATATGGCCTGGGGCCTAGGGCGGCCAAGACCATAAATCCGCCACTGCATACAAAGTCAAAGAGTCAAAGGGACAGTGAGCTTCTTTAACCACATAAAGCCAAAAATAAAACTGGGTTGGGTTAGATGAAAAATCGTAGAAAGTAGTGACAAGTGGCTAGCTCGTCGCCTACACAATCGCATACCCAAAACCCGATATACCATTAGTCACCTTTTACAATATGGTAGGCAAGGAACACAGTTGTCGCATTCTATTTAAGTCCCAGACAAACGTATTTTATAATACGCTGAAGTTCAACGAATTATATTCCAGACAATGACGAATTTATTTATTTATTTATTAGGTTTACCAACGTTTATGTACAAACATACTTAAAAATAAAATAAAAATAGACATACATATCTTTTTAGCCTATTTCCATAAACTATTTCCTAAGTGGTTTATTGTTTCTACTATTAGTAATGGTTAAATTAAGCCTAGAGGATGAAATTAGAAAGATTAATATATAAATAAGGTATTCGAAATAATATTAATGAGCCTAAACATAAAATGTATTAATACTTAATAACATTGGTACTTGACCAATGATCACAGCAGTCTTGGACACAAAATCCCGAACGTTAAGCTGTTAGTAATCGTTAGACATTGTTATAAGCCTCTTTAAAGGTTAGCCTTTACTGTTAGCGAAACATCTGCCGATCAATTAACGAATTTCAAATTGATCGTAAGGATAAAAAATAACGAGAAACCCGTTGAACATAATTGGATGTCATTAACTTGAGGGTAATGAGGTAACAAGATAAAGCTGGACGAAGATTACGGAGCTAAAAAGTAAAGTAAGAATTCATACTAATGAATTATTTTGACCAAATGCGGGAAGACATGGAATTGATTTTAATATATATATATAAATTACGCGTCACGTTGTTAGTCCGCGATGGACTCCGAAACTACTTAACCGATTTTAATCAAATTTGCACACCGTATGCAGTTTGATCCAACTTGAAAGATACAAGTTACATCTCAATTTATTTAACCCGATTATGTGCCATTGACTGTTAGGCGGAACGAAGTTCGCCGGGTCAGCTAGTTTACTATAGTTATTTATTACGAGGCATTAGTACAGGAATCGCTCTGTTCAGAACGTAAATTCTACAAAGTTTAGTATACTAGAACGATATTTTTTTATCCGATCTGGTTTTTCATATAAGTATTTGTTTGTTATGTATCTCGAAATGGAGGAATACAAGTATTTAATTATAAATAAATTTCTGAATATGCCCTATATACAAAACATGGCTATCGTATCTACTATTTAATGAGAGGCTGATGTTTAATTTAAGCTCTTTACCTAAATTAATCCAAAATCTGATTTTACACAATATTAAGGTTTTTCAAAACACTTCTCTATGATTCTAATTAGCGATATAAAATTTGTATTGAATCGATTTAGCGAATTTGATTATTTACCTAAACTAACTAATTTCACGCCACTTCCCTAGCGGGGTAGGCAGAGAGAATCGTATTATTTATCTAATTGAATGTATAGTCACGGGGCCATAAATTCTCGCAGTTATCTTAATGTGCAAGCTGCCTTACAATGTTTCACCTAACATATAGCTAAGTTAAAATCTGTACTTAGAATTAAGAATAGATATCTAGCGATACATCCTCAGATTTGAATCAGCACCCTACACACGCGAGACGCCACAATTATTCTCTAAACAACCATCACTCAATACTGAAAATCAAGTAATTTTCGTACAGTATAAATCCAGGAGACTGTAAACTAAAGCATACGATATTTAAGATAGAAAATGTTGCGCGCATTTTTAAAAAACGCCTTTCAATTTCGGGTCACCCGTAATCCGTGTTGCGCGTCGTGGCTAAATAGAAATGTTGCGGTTGTGGAGTTAAAAACGTTTTCGCTGGAGCCCGTCGTGCACACGCCGCAATGGGATCGCCGAAAGCCAGTTGTCTCCTAATCCCATCGGGGCTTAGCCTAGTTCCCAGCCGGTATAATCCGGTCTAAGTCGCGTCACTCACTAGCTGTATTTAAACATCTTGCGTTTGCGAATGCGTTTTCTGTTTACGCACGGTGTTTGTAATTCCATTGGTTGATTGTCGTTTTTCTAATTTTGATAACAGGTTGACGCCATTAGGGCTTAATCACACAAACAGAAACGGAAATGAAACTATACATTTCTGGAAAAAGCATAAATGCTTTTTCGATCAACTACGAGTAGTTGATCGAATCTATTTCATAATTTAATATCTTTGACATGAGATTAAACAGCAACTCGTATTATAATTGTAATAGCTGTGTCCGCGGTTTCACTCGCGTTTATGGTTAATATTGCATAGCCTAAGCCTTCCTCGATAAATGGGCTCTCTAACACTGAAATAATTTTCAAATCGGACCAGTAGTGCCTGAGATTAGTGCGGTCAAGCAAACAAACAAACAAACAAACTCTTCAGTTTTATATTATTAGTATAAGTATATAGGTACCTATAATAGATAGCTAGATAGTGTACCTACCTATTAGTGATTAGGGTTTATATAGTAATGATAAGATAAAATATATAATCTTTTTCAACCGATTTTAAATCCATCATCATCACCACAGTGAAATATTACCTCGACGCTATTTGCATATCAAACGCAAACTTATAATATTTGCGGGTGATATATATTATCCCAGCCTGTTAGTTGTGGTTTACTGACTATTTATACCTATGTATTTTTGTCAGATCCTTCACATATGAACATTTTCAGCATGCAACGGAATCGCCAAAGTTTCATCGCAGTCCGATGAATGATATAGACAGGAACAAACAAAGAAACATGCGCCGTCATAAAGAGAAGAGAAAGTCAATAAAAACTCAATTTATACAAACGTTTATTCCGACGACACAGTTTCATTCATAGAATTTTTATTTCGTTTCAGCTGGAGAGACAAATAGTGGCAATACCAAGATCGACGAACAAAGACCGTATAAAGCAAAACATTGACGTTTTCGACTTTTCGCTTACCCCGGACGAGGTCACAGAACTGTCAGGTTTCAATAGTAATTATAGACTCAGAACGCCAGTTAAATGGTACCCACATCCCCACTTCCCGTTCGAGAAAAAGAACCTTACTTCAGCAGAAATACAGCACATTATCGAGCACACCAAGGAAGACTAAGTACTGTTTCGCAAGTGCCGGATAAAACGCCCGCACGAGGATAAAATGGAATGGAATAGGAACATTTCATAATATGGAATTGGTTGGGAGATAATTTTACCAGAACCGGGACTTTATAACGCAGCTGTAAAAAGCTTTATTTACATCCTGTTCAGAGCGCTTTAAAATTATTGCAACACTTTGCTTTTATTTTCAACTAGCACGTCGGGGATGCTAGCTACGAGGTTTGTTAAGATACTTTATTAAAAATGTCGTACCTAATTAGACTGCTTCCTAAACGTTTTATGAGTTTAGTATTTTGCGACGTTCATAAAATAATATAAACATATTTTATTTGCTTATTCATACTAGTTCAAATTAATTGTCTTCGGCCTAATTTTTCAGCTTTCAATTGATCACATGTAAACCTTAACATCAATAATTTTGAATTTCGTTAAAATAAATATATTTTGGATTGTACATTACTTTTTCCATATTAATAAATAAAATAAACTGTATTTATGTGTTCATACTTTACTTGTTATTTTTGGTACATGTAAGATGATTTCTTGATGCTGTTACAATTGAGCTCCTAATAGAAGATAGGAAATATGTATAGATACTTATTTTACGACACTTTTTATATTGAACCCCTAGTTTTTCGGATATACAAAAGATTAAAATTTTAATATGTATTCAGTCTCATTTACTAGGTGTTTGTGTAGGCTTATTTTATTTATTGTATGCACTGAATCATTAATGTCAAACATAATTAAGTACATTTTAATGAGCTGCCTACATCAATCATATAAAATATTATTCACTGACAAAATGTCAGTACGCGTGTTATGAAAATGTATTGGCATTAAATCATTGGCATGATTCAGTAACAAAATAGCAATTTTGAACAATTGCAGTATTTATTGCAATTGAAACCTTATTTGCTGGGTGTAGGATGGTAATCAACTTTTCTCCCTAATCTGACAACGACAAAGGGTTCGGTCTAACTAAGAGATGTTTTAAATGCGAGTATAATATGGCTTTCTGGTGAAGAATAAGAGTACTATCTCTCACGATGTGCCAATTTTTAGCTGGTTTAAGGAAAAATTTGTGTGTGCATCTGCATTTGATAATATTAAATGATATACAGTAATAGATATGCAGTAGGTAGGTTTGCCGTATACTTTGTAATGTAATAAGGTAATAGAATTATCAGATCAGCTACGTTTAAGCAAAAGACAACCAAAATACAAATAAACTGGATCCTATTTCTATCCCAAACAATAAAATAAAATCTCCCCAGTGCTGACTCGGCTTACAATTTGTAAGTCTTTGATGAAAACGAATCTACAATGGTTACCGCTCTTTGATCCGTAAATAAATGAAATCATTCCTAATGATATTGGAGTTCAGAAGTCCGATCGAGGGCGCCTACGTCTTTGTATTACTTGATTCCCGAAAAATCTCGCCGGGATAAAAGCAGATGATCCCGATATTTCATTAAAACATTATCCAGGTCGCAAAGGCTAGCACATCTTTCGAAATGGTCAGTGAAAATATGCCTCTTATCTTAAAATCTTCGTTGAGACAAAAGATTCGCGGAGGATGAGATTAGCCCCTCCGCGTTTATATTAAAATGTTTTCACAGCGCGCCGTCTCGACTCGGGGAAGTGCCTTCCAACTCGAACATCTATTATTATCTCTAGTGCGTCTGCCTGTTGTCAAAAACATCAGCTATATTAACAACTCAATAATGATTTCCTGATCAAAGATTTTCTTAACTGGAAATTAATTTCGCGCTATCGATTCGTGAAAACTTCAAACTTGAAATTAGACGAATATTGCGATGGACGGAACGTTTCCAATAATTAAATAGCTACCTTATCTCAAAGGAGTTGTGTTAGCCTTTTTAATCTTCTTAGTATTATGTAATTGAATTCTTTTAACCGCGGGTATAAAGGAAAATGCCGTGGCTTTTATCTGAGCCCTGAGGCTTTCGGATCACCTAATTGATTCGAACGCAATCTTTGTTGCTATTTCATGTAATAAAGGCTACAGTAATATGGGAAGCGGAGCTATCCGCATGAGCACACGAATTGATTAATTTAATGGAAGGTAAATACATTTTTTCTTTATAATTGATTTTAATATTTGCAGTTCACCAAATATGTTAGAATTAATCAAATAACGAAGTATTCCCGCGCACATATTGTCTACTTTGTAAGCGTTAAATTAATATTTAATTACCCGTCAGGTAATGTTTAATTATAACTGTAATTGATCAAATTGCAATTAATTAGTGCCAAAATTAATTTTGTTAGCACGTGATTGTACATTAAAACATATGGTTTACATGTAAGAAATAATATATTACGAAACATGCTTTTGCTATCTATAATCTATACTTATAATAAATCTGTAGAGAGGTCAATTCTGTACATGAAATATATTTTCAAAATAACTGTCAGGGGGTGATTAGTGATCGATACTGATGCCATAAATGCAATCAGTAAATTTTTTGTCTGTCTGTCTGTCTGTCTCTCTGTCTGTCTGTCTGTCTGTATGTTCCTTATAGAAACAAAAACTACTCGACGGATTTTAACAAAACTTGGTACAATTATTCTTCATACTCCTGGGCAGGTTATAGTATACTTTTCATCACGCTACAATCAATAGGAGCAGAGTAGTGAAGGGAAATGTTGGGAAAACGGGAGAAGTTACTCCATTTTTTAAGCTTCCGTCGCGTGTGCCTTAATCGTTAAAGTTACATAGAAATCATGTATGACGGAAATAGTCTTTATAATATTAACCATAAACGCGGGTGACACCGCTGGCACAGCTAGTAAGTAATATTATGAAGACATACTTATCTAAGCTATCATACAAGTAGAGAAGAAATAATATAAGAACTACATATAGTTTAAAAGTATAATACATATTCGAAATAATAAACACGTGTTATTGCAACAAAATCTTATGAAATATCATTTACTAGCGATCCGCCCCGGCTTTGCACGGCGAGCACAAAACAATATAAAACTATAAATTCAAATTCAAATTCAAAATATCTTTATTTATATAGGCTTCAAGAAAGCACTTATAAATAGTCAATATACAAAAAAAAGAACACTACCACCACCAATACTACCACCGGTTCGGAAGGTAGAATCTATCGAGAAGAAACCGGCAAGAAACTCGATAGTTACTCTTTTAAATGCCAATTATACAATTTTGTAAACTTAATTAATCCACACTTAAGACTAGATATCACTGCAGATGAACAATTCATTATGAAGTTAACCATAAATCTTTGTCATTGAGGAATTCTTCGATCTTGTAATAGCCCTTACTCATTAAAAATGATTTAATGCATAATTTGAATCTATGTAAGGGTAATGTTAAAATACTTTGTGGTAGTTTATTAAACATTTCAATACTTAGACCAATAAATGAATTACCACTTTTTTGGAGTATACATATAAACCCTCCTCTTGAATCACTATAATATCTATTGATGCAAACCGCATCAATATCCCTTGCGTAGTTTGTGAGATCAAAGCGAACAGACAGAAGCGGCGACTTTGTTTTGTACTATGTAAAGATAAAGATGAGATACATCCTAATTGAGCAATTTGAAATAAGTCCGCCACACCGTAAAAATCAGTGTCTTACAAAATGCTCCCGACCCTACAAATGTGATTGCAAGTCGTTATCGCAGAAATTAATTGTTGTTGCTTAGATTTTTTCAAGCGGTTTATTTATGAGCCAAGTTAAGGGAGGTTTGGTTGGCCCCCACATAAATTAAGTGAGAGACACGAACTAATTGGCGTCATTATGAACGAGGATGGACGCCGGCGACGGAGTCGCTGCGATTTTTAAACCAACACTCCTTGTAGGACGGTAGTTTATTTCGTTAAATCACGATGCTTGTTGGGGCTTCAAGGAGAATATTCACGTCAGAAGTGTATTTTTAAATAGTTATTTAAAGTCATTATGGACAGGTATCTAACATCCTGCCACAGCAGGATGTTAGATAATTAAACTTATATAATGCTTATTTAGTCGCATATTAATGTTGCTAAGATAACATTCAAATTGTGAGAAAATTAAATCATTACGACAGACAATGCACTAACATGCAGTATGCACTCAACACGCCATGCAGAAATAGGTGAGAAAGGTGCTTTATTTTATGTTTCTAAATTATTATTATTATGCAGCCTTTGTAAAACAACATTATTTAAAAATTCAAAGGAAACAGTAATTAGACCTAAGCACCTAAATGATTAGAATCAATTTGAAAATTTAGGTAAATTTCAGATTATTTGTATGACTTATTTAATTGGCGTCACGGTATATCGCGTGCATGCACTTGTGATTATTTTAATAACAAAAGCTTGCTTAGATTAACGCTTTAATAAACAAAAAATGGTACTAAAAAATTGTGTTCCTTACGATTATACGAAAGTTACAAAATAAACTCGTAAATTTTCCTACGTACCTACAACCTTTGCGATGATTTGATAATATAATTTTTAATTATGTAAATTATGTCAAAACATGCGGCTCGAGCGAATGAACGTACCGTTGTTTTGCAAAACAACACGAGATGTTTTCCGAAAGCGAGCGATTCAACAGTTTTATTTCTCGACTGTGCCGCACCGTGTAAACTCAATTTTATGTTAGCGATTAAAACCTCTATAGTGTTTTTAAAATTTCAAACGCATTCCAGCCAAAGCCACGTTTAACTTGGTTAATTACGAAGACTGTATGTCTCGGTGTATTTTCCAGGTTGCGCAAAGAACTACCCACTCGTACCTAGCAGTCCTTTTTGTTATAATAGTCTTTGTTTATGGACAGGAGCATCCTAATACTCATGTATGCATATTCATGAGCATTAAGGTACCTACATACAGTATTTTAGCACTGATTCAATCCCCACCTAGGAAAAACATTTGTATGATGAATACTTGTGTTTGGGTGTTAATATTTAAGACAATATTTAAGTATATATTTGTAATACCACTGTTGATTCTGATTTCCGTAACACAAGTGCTTAGGCTACAAACCTCGGAGTCGAAGCAATGTAATGTTATATAGTCGGAAAATATTATATATTATTTACTGTTGTATGTATCAGCAAAGGATTATTGGGTTTAATTTTTTGATGAAAGGCGAAATAAAAAAAAATACCATTTAGACATTTACAATGTATCAGTTGACGTCATACTGATCTTCTAAACGCGTCGTGATATCCTAAATCTCAACGTTTCAGAAATACGAGTAGATATGTTTTTTCTATAATTTAAAACTCGTGTGTTTAAACCCTATTTACAAATCATTTCGGCAGTTGACAAATAGTGCGTCAACAACTGGTATGCATAGAACAGGACAGTTGACACACTGTCCTGTTCTATGCATTTTTCCTATGTTATGTACTAATGCGGGCGGCGCTGAGCCGTACTAATGGCCACCGGCGGGTATAAATGCGCAGCTCCGGCGCTTCCAACAGATATGTGGCTCGCGACCTGACTGATTATACCGAAAGTCTGATGGCCTAATGAGGCATTGCTCGAGCACGGCTGCTTAACCTTTCCGATCGATTTGTATTGTTATTATTAATAAGTCACATATTGGTCTGGGACTTAAAAATAATGTGCCAAGTCTGTTCCTTGCCTAGCATGTCGTAAAAGGCGACTAAGGCTGCAAACTGGACGCCCGCGGGTGCGGGCGCGGCGGCGACCTCAGGGCTTACGGCTAATACAAACTTAAGCATTTCTATCAAGTCGCGCGAGCCGCGTGCAGTACCGGGCGTCCAGTTTGCAGCCTAATGGTAGATATATCAGGTTTTAGGTGTGTGATTGAGTAGGCGACGAGCTAGCTACTTGTCACTACTTTTACACAGTTTTCCATCTAACCCAGCGCAGTTATATTTTTTGGCCTAATGTGGTTAAGTAGGTTAGTTGCCCGTTTGACTTTGTCAAACCTACCCCTTCGGGGATTACGGGCGTAATGATGATAGATATTAATACTAAATTAATGAGTTTAAAGTTAGTGCGACAGAAATGTTATCCTGAGATGCTGCAATGTTACCGCGAGACAAGCGGTCATACCGCATATCACAAGGTATCTTCTTCTAGAGGCTGTTTTATTACACCAACTACGTGCGTTTTCTGCATGCATGTATCCAATTTACTATATTGAATATAGAATCAAATAAAAAAAATATAGTATGACATATTTGGCAAGGAACACAGGTGGCACATTCTTTTTATAGAACAGACCGCCATTTTGATTTTATAAATAAGCTAATTCGAAACTATTTGAAAATACTCGTACCTATATATAATATGTACATATAGTAATTTCTAAAATTATAATAAAATAACCAATTTTCATCACAAATTGCAGAAAGCGAATCTGCTAATACATCACGTAGTCTGTTCCTACCGCGTTTTAGTTAATATTAATAGTAACAATGACGTCGCTAATAGCAACACTCGAGACTGAGCCGAAACTAGGATTTATATCCTCAGCGGCTTCTGCAATCGATCTCGGCTTGTAGTCAAGTCATGTTTCTATAATGTATATTCACTACTGTACAGTTGGTGTCAAGTGGGTGCAATAACAATTGATTACACCCATATGACACCCTCGTAGATAATTAAGGAATAGCTGTAGTAAAAACCTGAGTGCTATAAACACTCCTTAAATATAGATTGAAATTATTATGACTGAGACACAATATTCCGAGTAGTAAACGTGTGTATTTAACTCATTTTTTTTTACTAAATGTAGTATTTAAGTAGCTTATGTAAGTATTTAAGTACTAAGTTACTTAAATACTATATATACCAAAGAGTGATAAGTCACTCTTTGGACTATACCTTCCTCTTTGAGGATTGCACGCGTGATGCTTTATAGGTATGTGTATAATGCCTCGAATGGTCAGAAAAGAGATGAACTAAAAGGAAAAATATCGTTTTCCTTTTATTTGTAGACGATATCATGCCATTTGACAGTTAGCGCAAAAACACGAAGTCAACCCTGACCTTCGTCAAAGTTTTTCATAGATATTTAAATTATTATTTATTTTTGCCCCGTGTTCGTCTGGGACTTAAAAAGAATGTGCCGATTCTGTTCCTAGCCTCGCATGTCGTAAAAGGGGACTAATGGTATTTCGGTTTTTGGGTATGTGATTGTAGGCGACGAGCTGGCCACTTTTCTATTTTTCAGTTCTATTTTTGGCTGAATATGGTTAACGGGGCCTGTTGTCTCTTTGACCCTGCCTCCCCTTCGGGGATTGCGAGCGTGAAGTAATGTATTTATTTTTAGAACTCTTACCTACTTACTTTAATTTGGGCAACCTTTTTTGTTTAGTATTAATAAATTGGAGGGCTTATTTATCCAAAGTTATCTTAAAAGTGAATTCATTAGTGAAAAAGGTTTTATCTTAGTAGTTTCGGGCCATGCGAGTTATCTTACTTAAACTAATATTATAAAGCTGAAGAGTTTGTGTGTTTGCTTGAACGCGCTTATCTCAAAACCCATGGCCCATTTATCGAGGTAGACTATATAGGCTATATAACATAACCATAAACGCGGGCACAGCTAGTAATTAATGTAATTATTATTTAAAGTTGTTTCATATTGGTTTAGTAAACAAATTATAATGTAAACTTCATAACTACATAGTACATATTTTAACATAATCTATAAAGAATAAAAGTTTCCAGTTTTATTTTTTGGCTTGAAGGTATTGATTGCTCCTCGAACCGTGCTTACTTGAATCTTGATTTTCACTTTTTAAATCTTAATTTAAATGTATATGTCGCAGGCAATTTGTATGATTCCGCATATTTCAAAACAGCGAGCGTTTTTAAACGGACGACGCCGTTTGTAAAATGCATAATCATACAAATTGCCTGCGACATATATACGGCAAATGAAACATCAGATTCAGTGCAATTTTTTTTTGTAATGAGATTAATCGTTAACTACCCCTGAATAACGTATAAACAGCTAATAAAGTTTCATATAAGTTAATAATTGGATACCATATCCCAGTCCAGGACATATATAATCCTTAACATCAAATGTGAATTCATTTGTTTAATGTCGTTATAAATTATAATTCTTACAGTACGTAGTTATTCATGACGTTTCGAATTGGCTTTTACATAAACTTGTTGACCTTAAGAGTTCAAGTTGTGTATTAGTGTCTGTATAATTGTTTATTATTATCCTTGCATTCAGAATTTACTTTACAGTAAGTAATATGCTTAATTAATGGTTGTTGTTTACTGCTATTTTTGTTATAAGAACATGACTCGATTAATAATATTGCCGAAACCCTGAGACTATTTAATTATATACATAAGATTTCTGCTTAATGAAGTCAGATATCTTTTATATCTTTACTTACTTAATTAGAACTTAATGAGACTGAAATTAATATTCTTATAACAATGTCTTTAAATTAATAGTAAAGTTGTGAACCGTTTATTATTTTCAAAATTTGGCAGGATGAAAACGTGTGTTTTTCTTTAATTAATTAAAATAAAACTAGCTTGTTGGCAATTTCATCATATACTATAAAAGTATGACCACGCGAATAAAAGTAGCGAAGTTAAGTATTTAATGATACAATCACAATTCTTTAAGAATATTAAGATTAATTTGGGAAGGTTTTCATCTTATTTTTTTGTACTCAAACATTGACAACAGTATTGGTACAATACGGAAAACTTATGCACAATAGAGTGATGCTTTTGACAATACAGATTATAACACATTCAGCAGCAGTCTTGCAAGAGCAATAAGTGACAGTATTGACGTCACAGGCCCGACGAAGGTAAGGAGCGTGACAGTCCCGCTATCGAGACATCATCGGCAGACAGCGCCCGCGTCACCGTCCAGCGGCGCGCACGCCCGGGAGCCGGCCGGCGGCCCTTGTTACTGGCACGACAGGCAACGCGGGATCTGTCTTGAAGCTTGAATAGTGCTGAGACAACAAAAGGCTTCCTGAATTTTAAGCAGACGACGTGAGATAGAGAAACAGTGAGAAAATAAAGGTTGTTATGTATGCGATTAAAAACGATTCAGCTCGTTTAATAGTCAAAAATAAACGACATTGGTTGTTGACTACAGCAACCAATGTCGTTTATTTTTGAGTTCGAGAAACAATGCCTAATAAAAGTTATAAGTTCAGATTTTCACGCACGTAGGGACATTAAACTACTAAATTCGTCAAAGAATTAAGGAATTGTTTCCTATATTATAGGAAACAGACCCTTAATCTATACTTATAATAAATCTGTAGAGGTCAATTCTGTACATGAAATATATTTTCAAAATAACTATCAGGAGGTGATTAGTGATCGATACTGATGCCAAAAATGCAATCAGTAAAATTTTTGTCTGTCTGTCTGTCTGTCTGTCTGTCTGTCTGTCTGTCTGTCTGTCTGTCTGTCTGTCTGTCTGTCTGTCTGTTTGTATGTTCCTTATAGAAACAAAAACTACTCGACGGATTTTAACGAAACCTGGTACAATTATTCTTCATACTCCTGGGCAGGTTATAGTATACTTTTCATCACGCTACAATTAAAAGGAGCAGAGTGGTGAAGGGAAACGCTGGGAAAACGGGAGAAGTTACTCCATTTTTTAAGCTTCCGTCGCGTGTGCAGTCTTAATGGTTAAAGTTATATAGAAATCATGTATGACGGAAATAGTCTTTATAATATTAACCATAAACGCGGGTGACACCGCTGGCACAGCTAGTGCTTAATATATGTATATTATACATTATATTTCTATCCACAAAACACTCCCTTTACGTAATTAAATAAATACCTTAATATTTGATATTAACAGCCAGACTCAGAACAAACACAAGAACTCATCATACGAATATATTTTGTTCTGGGTGGGAATAGATCCCACAACTCTTGATGCATGGGGTAGAGTCACTACCGAATGCGCCTTCGAGCTTGTCATTTAAAAAGTACTTAAAAGACAATTCTTAGTTCGTTGAGATCTAAGCTATATAACTAAGCTCTTATCTTTTCACAGTGTCTGTTGTTCGTTTATATCTTGTAACTATAATTTACCTAGACATAAGTACACGATGGTGCAGGATATATAATTGCCTAAATCTTAATCCAGGCCATTGCATTACAATCTGATATTATTTTGTTCACTATTTGTTCTACAGTTTACATACATACATACATAACATCACGCCCATAATCCCCGAAGGGGTAGGCAGAGTCTAAGGGGCAGCATGCCTCTTCAACCACATTCAGCCAAAAATAAAGTCGGGTGGGTTAGATGGAAAACTGTGAAAAAGCACTGACAAGCGGCTCACCTGTCGCCTACACAATCACACACCCAAAATCCGATATACCATTAGTCGTCTTTTACGACATGCTAGGCAAGAACCACAGTTGGCATATTCTTTTTAAGTCCCAAACCAACATGGGACAGTGGGCTGGGTTGGATGGAAAGCTGTGAGAAAGGACTGACAAGTGGCTAGCTCGTCGCCTACTCAGTCACATACCCAAAAGCCCGTAAACCATTAGTCGCCTTTTACGACATGCTAGGCAAGAACCACAGTTGGCACATTCTTTTTTTTTGTCCCAGATCAACATGGGCCAAGTCCCAGACCAACATGGGACCATTCTACAGTTTACAGAACTAAAAAAGAACTATATTTATTTATCAATCAATTAATTCAGTTCGAAAACTTTTTCTTGCGAAATTAGTTTCGCGAAAACGTGCCTTCGATATCACCCTGTAAATGTTGTTTTCTATTGGTTTATTTATACAGAGGTTTTACGGCTTACTGCCCTGGGGGCCGCAATTTCTTAACCTGTATAAAGGTCTCTTCGTTCTTGGACCAATCTGCTCGGACCATGCCATTCTCATCTATTGTTTTCTCGGCACCTTCATATAACACTGTATAAATATGTATATAGGTGTTTTCAGACTGTTCTTAAAGGTCTAACTGCGATGTTCTATATATAAATACGAGTTGTCAAAAGGTTTTTTCTTTTCTAAACGTTGAATATTGAAATAAATGTTTCGAGACGCTATATAACTTTTGTTATCTTAAAAATACAGCTCAAACACATGATTAACTGAAGTTAGTCATATTATCATTTTATAGAAGCTACTATAAAATTATAATATGTATTATTTTCAAACCATTCTTAAAACAGGCGGTAGGTATTTCCTTGATTACTTTATGAACTCACGAATGGAGCCGTAACAACATCCATCTTGCCGGTCCTAAAAGACACATACTCGTAAATCGGTTCGGTTCACTTGGGTCCCAAATTTACTAGAGTAACATAAATCCATCCTTTTAAGTTGGATCACGTTCAACAAATGTTTGCCAGTCGAACACACACCGAGACATCCAACTTAATAGAAAGACAAACGTATTGAAACTTTGACTTTCCCATTAACTTCATAAGACTTTCATTTCAAAGGTCCCCCATTTTTTCTTGTCTCACGTTCAAGACGCAGTTGGGACTTGGGACAATTTCAGATTTTCCTGGATGGAATGCATACCTAATTATAAAAGTATTTGAACTATTTCTTATTCCGCGTTAAAATGAGGCGGCACGTCGTTTCATTATAAATGTTACGACCGTGGGAACATTATTTTACTTTATAAAGTGCTTGAATGGCAAATAACATTTATACACGGATAAAAAGAGGCCGGGGGTTTATAAATCCATTACTATAAGAAGGTTTTGAATGCTCTGTAAGACTCCGAATTGAAATTCTTACGACTTTCATTAATATTTATTTCCCTCAACTGGGATTGGGGAAAATTTACATTGTGATGTAGATAACTTCAGGAGGGAGGCAGATGGGCACATAATTTTGTAAAAAGTTTACTTCCATGTTCATCACACCTATTCGTTTTCTGTAAAAGAAAAATAAGACAATTTAAGTCATTGCTCATCATGATCTCTCTTCAGAAGTAGCTTGATTTGGGTTGCGTAAATAAAATGTTTTAAACGTATTCTTCAGAGGATATATAAATAAATTTTTGAGTTTGGTTGGAATGTTTTTTTTTTACTTTTCTTTGATTTTGTATGTTTTTGGCGACTATGGTAGTAATATAATGGATTTATTTTTGAGATTTAAAAAATAAACCGGCCAAGTGCGATTTTGAGTCACGAACGGTACACGAAGGGTTCCGTATCATTATGTATACATCATTAGACACTATATTACAACGTTTATTTTTTAGTTTTAACTGTCCCGGTAACGAGCGAAAACCGGCAAAAAACCACGTCTGTTGTTTGCAGGCCCTTTCAAATATTTATTTTATTTTAATTGAATGATTTTTTTTATAAGTGAATATAAAACTGAATATTCCGTAAACATTTCAAGCGTCTATCTGTTGCTGTTCTTAATGTCGAGAAAAACGGCAAAAAAAATCACGGTTGTTGTATGGGACCCCACTTAAATATTTATTGTACTATGTTTTTAGTAAGTATTTGTTGTTATAGCGGCAACAGAAATACATCAAGAATGAAATTTTACTGTCTAGCAATCACGGTTCGTGAGATACAGCCTGGTGACAGACAGACAGACAGTCAGGCAGACGGACAGTGGAGTCTTAGTAATAAGTTCCCGTTTTTATACTTTGGCTATGAAACCCTAAAACATGATTTTTAATGAACGCACAGGACACTGTGCTCATCTTAATTTTATCGAGGAGACATTATTGATAAATGGAAAATAATTGTTAATACATAACATGTGTTTTGTATGAGATTGTATACTATGCTAGTAACTATTATTTTTAACATTTGTGTATTATTCAGTAAACGCATTGGACCAGAAAGGCGATAAAAACAAAATTGAATATTCGATAATAAATATTGGAAGCTTACGATTTCTGAGTGTTCGACAAGTTCAGAGTCTATTTCAGGTTGTTTACATAAAAATGGGATCAGACAGTTCTGGGAATTGTGGGGCAGTCGGAAATCTTGTTTTGTGTGAATACAGGCTCGGATGTGCGCTGTGATGCAATGGCAGCGATTTGCTCCAAATGGTTTACGGCTAGGCAAGCCAGTGCGATGGATTTGAGGACAAAGACGGAGAGCTCCGAGCAGGTAACTGACGCTTGCGAGTGTTGCAAAAGTTATATGTGTATGATAGAGGAGGAATCTGCAGTATTGTAAAAGTTTTTTAAAGCACCATTACGGTATTATCGTATTTGGACGTCTGGGTTAATAAAATGGTCGACTGTGGATTGTTTGCTCATATGTTGATGATTTCAAATAATCACAGAATTTATAGGTATTTAAGGTATATCTTAGCAGCCTATAGATAATAAGAAAGACATAAGATATTAGGCTAATGTTACATTATGAAAAATATTTAAATCCATCTTAGGACAAGCAGAGCATTGTATATTTTCGCAATTAAATGGTTTTTGACCTTACCCCAATAAACGATCTACCTACTTAAACGCAATAAGCTTTTCTCCCCGGATACATAAAAACGGAAACTATCGGTTTCTGTGTTTTGCAAATTAAAAATTTGCCAGTGCAGTTAAAATTTTAGCGATGGATCACACTACCGGTTGCGCGACCATAAAGTTTCACTGCGCTGCAAAATTGATGCGGCCGATTGGCGCTAGTATTCCTCTTGTGTACGTTGCCGCACTACTATTTCAGGGCGAAGCGCTGGTGAGTCTGTGACGTTGGGCTTTTTTTACCTAGAGCTTTTGAGCATACCCTTTGCATGATACATTTATCCTTCTCTCTATATTACGCTTTATAAAGGACTCTAATAAGACTACTTTCATATTACTATTTTTTTCGATCAGCTAACGTGTTTACCTTTGCGTAAGATCTTTTAAGCCTAGATTTAGCCCTTAAATATTGTATGTTGGTTTATTTTAGCAATTGCTATTATCCAAAAATACACAAAACCAAAAGTAGTCTAACTAACACGTTAAAGTCTAAAATTATTCCGAGTGGTTGTTTAATTTTAGCAAACTTTAATCGATTGGCTATTCTTCACCATTGCGCAACAGAAAGGCAAATTGAAATTAGGACGGACAGTTAAGGTATTTAGCAAACTAAAAAATAGCGAGGGCAGTTTAAAATTCTAGCCGTACATCACACTGCGACCGGCGCACGGCCGTAAACAGTTTCACTGCGCTGCAAAATTGATGCGGCCGATTGGCGCTGGCGCCTGTTCCTCCAGCACACGGCTCGCCGCTTCCACGCCGATATTTCGGAGCGCAGTGAGTGAGTGACACTCGAATATTTATATGCACATCAATAGAGACATGAGATTTTGCTTTAATTTTTGCGTAACGTCCGTGTGTAGAAACATTTTGAATTGACGAAGGCGTGTGTTTTTTTGCAAGTGTCATACTTAATCCAAGAATTGTTGTTTGATAAAGCTTTTTAGCTCGGGATAAAATACGCTTCTATGGAATTCATAATTTATCACAAAATTTTGGTTAACTGTATGTTGATTGAAATTAATGATTTTTTTATAACTTCTAAAAAATATATTTTGCACGCCAGGATTATGAGCTATTAAAGTATTTATTATTAATCGTAATTCCGTGTCAGAATTTATAAATTATGTTTTCCCATGTTGGTGTGGGACTTTAAAAAAATGTGCCAACTGTATTCTTTGCCTAGCATGTCGTAAAAGGCGATTAATGGTTTATCGGATTTTGGGTATGTAACTGTTTAAGCGACGAGCTAGCCACTTAAATTGTCACTACTTTTCACAATTGCCATCTAACCCAGCCCCGTTTTATTTTTGGCTAAATGTGGTTGATGGGGCTTGCTGTCCCTTTGAGTCTCCCTACTTCTTCGGGGATTGCGGACGTGATGTCATGTATATATGTAGGATGTATGTATGTTACTATTTTTTATCAACTATCGAACAATTAATGTTTTTTCTGATGACACATGGACATGAAATCAAAAATTTGTTATCTTGTCTGTGTTTTAGTCTTTATTACTTTTGACAGGACCGTTGGTCAAGTGGTCAGAGACCCAGACCACGAATCCAAGGGCCGCGGGTTCGAATCCCGCTTGGGTCGAATGTTTGGTGACATGATCAATTTGAACTCAAGTCATGGATGTTTATAAACGTATATAAGTATGTCTCTCCGTTTACCTAGTAGATATCCATAGGGCAACCTTTAAGCTTAGTTTAACTAGGGAATTGTGTGCCAGCCTGGAGAATTAATAAAAAATAGTTCATTATGTACATAATATTTTTAAAATCACCAGCTCAAAAGCAACGTGATTCTCTAAAAAAAAATTACAGTAGCAAATATCTTAATGTATTCGATTTCTAAATAAACGACAAAATAAAGATATGCTTTCAGTGGAATAAACCGCTTTCCAATTTCAAATGGACAAAGAACAGTTAAATAGACTTTAGAATGACCAACGCGACAACACCACGTTGTTTAACAGTATACGTGTTTGTCAATCTCAGCTCACGAGTATCGCCCCTGTCTAAACGTACGAGTAGCTCTCTCCTTTGGGACCGAACCCTTCGTAGCTTGAACGAACATGGACATGCTACAAGCGGCTACCGTAGCTACATAATGTGCCTCTGTTTCGGCGTGTTAGGTTATATGCTTAAATCTTTTACGATGATGGTAAAAGAGGTAAACATTCAAAAAAATCCGTCTGTAATACTTTAGCTACGATATTGTAATTAATTGGAGTGTTGATATAATAGTTTAGTTTTTTCAAAAGTATTTCCTTTGTAAATTACCACGATATTAAAAACTGTGTCCATTCATAAAACATATGTATTTTTTTGTAAAATCTTTGAAAGACTGAATTATTTAGGTAGGTATTTGAGTATGCTGAAACGTTATATTGCAGAATGCTGCCGTATGATTTTTTGAGAAAGGATTATGTGTTGATTTTCACATGAAAGTGTGGATCGCTGTTAGTATTTTTCTCAATGATTTATGTAGGGCATAAATATAGGTACCAAGTGTTGTTGTCTGTTTGTATTGCAAATTTAAACTTACCTCTGCAAATTCTTAAGTTAAGTAGCTATTTTACTCCTCTATCGGAGATTTAAGCATGAGTCGATAGTTTAATGTGAATAAAGATCCCAATATCTTCAGAAAGGCAATAGAAAAAGGACGTTTTATAATGAACTAGCAGCGCCCCGCGGTTTCACCCGCATAGTTCATGTTAATTTGGATGATGTAACTTTTCAATGGTGAAAGAATTTTTGTAATCGGCACAGTAGTTTTTGAGTTTATTCATTACAAACATACACACACACCAAAATACAAAAATGCAAATCTTTCCTCTTCATAATATTAGTATAGATGATTTAAACGAATGAATGAATAAATGGTTTATTTTATAACATTACAAAAATAAAAAAACAAGTAGGCAATTACAGTCTTAAGCTAGTTAGAATAAGACCTTGTTTACTAGGCAAGTACAAACTACAACCTGAACTGGGATCTAGCCCGTATCTCAAGCAGCAGCTCTTCCTCCCCGTAAATAGTTAATTGTAAAAAAAATATTCGTAGTTCATAACGTAAAATTTTGATCATATTTCGTTATTTTTTAGCACAGTGATCATCCAATTTCGTAACTCTTTATTTAACAACTAAAAGAAATCATACGTTATGGAAACAACAAATAGAATCGTCCAAATGCATCCATTTCCAAGGACGACACCGTTCCCGGAATGACTAACGCAATATGCGTATCGGACCCCGACACACCTCTGCCTAAGTGAAGCGAAAAGCATAGTACCTGCCCTCCGCAGGGACCGCAGACCCTCCGACAGTAACTCAGCGTGCACTCTCGATGCAAAGGGCTGCCTCGACCTGTAATGGCTCATTCCGTCACATGACAAATGGGTATTGCTTTTGAACAGACCGTGGGCTTTGGAATTTTATCGAGAGCAGAACTAAGCCTTAAATAACATTTTTAGAGAATTTTAAAGTGAAACAAGGAGTCAAGTCAACAATGTATTTATTGATTTTACATAAGTTGTATGTATTTTATTTCAATAAATTAGAATTGTAACAGAATCTGCGTGATTTGAATGTGTTAAGTGTTTCTTTTTAAAATATTAAATTTGATTGGTAAATAGGTTAAATTTGAATTTATAATAGGTTTCTTTTCTTCGAAAGAAACAAATTACTTACCTTAATCTGAATAATTCATATTTATTAAACAATAATTCTTGTTTTTCTGTTCGTGTAAAAGTTGTTTAATTATTGGAAAATTGTGAGTTATAAAACTGCACGCTCAGTAAGTAGGTAAATAATTTTAAATTCCGATTAAGTATAGCATATATTTAGTCAGTGTGCTTTATTTTTGACTTGTTAGATACTGGATAAAACCGGATTTCTAGTTAAGCTGAGTGTCAGTCTATAACACCTGACCAGACCATACATAATGCATTTTCTCTAACTAAGCTGCCAGCAGGAATTTCATCCCCGCAAAGCTTTGAAACATCGAATATGAAAACACACGCTATTAGAAGCAGTTGTGTTCGCATTTTCAGCTTCATCGAACTTAAAAGTATTCGCCAACGAAATTACCTCAGATAGCATGCACTTCGGAACGTTCTCGAGTTGAATTCGCAATAGTCGCAATGCGCTCTATTTATTCGTGCTTAAAATGCATGTAAACATCTACGTAGGTAGGTTCGGAAGTATCGGCCCTGGCAATACCATTTTATTGAGCCCCGTTCCGAAACAGTTTGCGACGCGGCGCGACAGCGGTCCTAGAATTCAGCATTGTTGGATTCCGAACGGCATGCATTCCTTACGGTCGAGTACACCCAGGCCTCCTGGCGCAATGTCAATTTTTGTTGGATACCGTATATCTCGTCAGCGGCGCAGCGGTGCGCGAACGGAATTGTTCTATCTGCTACGGTAAATTGAAGTTATTATGTTCCATACTTTACTCACTATTTACTGTATATTGCTATTCTCATATCTATCAAAACTAGTTCAAAGCTATTACTTTGATCTAATTCATTGACACTTTAAACACATTCATTTCTTTTTTCAATTAGAGTTACTATATGACGGGTTTCCCTACTCACTGTACGTACCTAAGTCTATACGGAAAATGAATAAGAAAGAAGCTGATATACTTATTATAAAGAATATCCGCGCAAAAGTTATTTAAGTTTAGATACTTTTGCTGTTGCAGTACGGTATATTCTTTTTTTTAATTGATATTATATCCTATTTGTCCAAATGTTGTTAAAGTGTTCTGGTTCTCGACTGTCAAATTAATACATTTTTGGTTGACTGATAACGAAAAGCTGCACCATATTCTTTTTTTGAAAATAAATTATACATTGTTTATAATAAAAAACAGGATTTAAGCTCCGAAAATGTATAAAATAGACTGAGACACCTTTGCTTTAAAACATATAAGCTTGTTCATAAATATTTAACATCTTATGTGAATCACGGCAGTTTGATCGACAAATTATATTGCGTCTGTCTGTTATTTCTCATTCGAAATTATTAACAGGAATGCTCGTGGTCTTCTCCCTAGGCGTGCGGAGTAGGTGCTCAAAAATTCTATTTTGTACTCTGGTTTACAGGTCTATTTACTTTTATTAGCTACGTACACTATCCAGACAACTGTCTAGTCTAAAATTAAAACATTAAGTTGCCTGTCTACCACAAAATGGCTGCTCTGGGACCGTCTACCAAAAACTAATAACACCGAGTGAAAGAAGTTTGCTTCAAAGTCACATTTGGTTCGGGGAATATTTAACTTATTCAATTCGAAATTAAAATACGGTCACACTGCTACGGTATCCACGATATAACGTTTCATTAATGTTTTAGGAGCGTGTGCCTATCCAAATATTGATATTCAACTTTGTCTGATAGTTTCGGGGGAATTCATTTTGGTACTTTCAGATTCAATGAAGTTATGCCGCGTGTGTTTACACTTTGAAGCGTTGGGAGGTACGGGTATACAAACTTAAGTTTGTAAGCTCACCGCAGCGATAAAGTGGAACAATATTTCTGCTTTTGTTTCTTTGGTATCACACTAATAATAATTACTGCCTTGTATTTTGCGTGTCCTAAATTTTAAAATGCCTATCCAAAATTGTTTCTTTGATATTTTTTGGAATGTTTTTAAAAATATAATTTCTGATGTCTGTCCCATGTTGGTCTGGGACTTTAAAATAATGTGCCAACTGTGTTTCTTGCCTAGCATGTCGTAAAAGGGGACTAATGGTATATCGGGTTTTTCTTGTCATTACTTTTTCATCTAACCCAGCCCAATTTTATTTTTGGCTGAATGTGGTTAAAGGGGCGTGCCCGATTTGACTCTGCCTACTCCTTCGGTTATAGGCGTGATGTTATGTAAGTACCTATGTAATTTCTGAGTGTCAGTTAAAACAATTCAATGTAACAAGTTAAGCCCACAATTCTCTAAATACAACGAAGATAAGAAATATGTATTAAAAACACGAAGTATTTATCGTAAAATAAAATATGTACTCCTTCCTACAAAAACTCGACCATTATTTTCAAAGCTTTACAAACAATCCCAAGTTAGCATGACGCATTCCATCTTTTATTTAGAGACCAGGAAGCGTCCCGGCTAATAAACTGTATGACACAAATAAAAAGTCCGCGGCAGCCACGTTCGGTGATTCAGTTAGTTCGTATTTCTTTTCGCCGTGTCAAAGAGGAGGAAGGTAATTGTTGTTGGGCCGAGGCGCGACGGAGCCCACAACTGTAATTGCCGCAACGCCGTTGTATACCTTCACACTAATTGCTTCGGAGAACGAAAATGTCGATCGGGGTCGTTTATTATGCCCGTTTTGGTAAGTTACCGATCACCTAATTTGTTTTGCTGCATATCCAAATTGGGGGAGATTTAAACTGTTTCATGTGATTTAAGCCTAGGATACGGTACCTAGTAGATATTGTAAATATTTAGGTGATATAACGACGAGGTTCCCTTATTTTGAAAAAGCTCAATCTCCAGCACCCAGGATGAAGAAATCTTCACCACCACCAACTTTTGTGGTGGCATACCACAGAAGTTGGTGGTGGTGAAGAATTGATCAAGTTTTTGTCTATGTTGAAAATTTATATATTATAGATATTGTGATAAAGTATATAGCCTTATTTTAATAATATATTTTAAATTTTATGTTAAGATTTAGGTAATTTATTATCCTTTAGTTTATTCTTTTTATTATATATTATATAAATTCAAATGCTTGTTTGAATTTATGTAATGTATAGATGGATAGCGCAGGATATTTTTTTATGTAATACCAACGTTTATTGCTGCCATAGGAGTTTTGCAATCTAGTCTGTTCTACATTCGTGTGCAGTTTTGTTTGTAGTCCGTAAGTAAATAAAGCCGCTTAACCAAATCAAATTTGCAATAACTCCAATCTTCGATGTCAATATTAATAATCGATAAATTTCCAGGAAGGCAGCCCTCCTCAATTTTAAGTTCGCAGACTGTTTAAGCAATATTTTGATAAAGCGCAAAGAGCTCTCGCTGAGTGATTGAAAATTCATTGTTGTCGAAACAAGCGTTATTGGTTGCAATCACGAGGAGTGCTTAAGGCCTCCCAGGCTTCTTCACTACTCCTCCTCTCTCAGCTCCTTAACTATCGCTTTGGCGCGAAACTTCGCTTGCCACGATGCTCGACAATTTGTTTTAAAGTTCTTCAAACAAGAAAAAAGTTTTTAAGAATAACGAATGGCGAGGCAAAGATGTTGGCGCTTTGCGAGTGCTTCGTCTTTGTGGGGAAGGCGTTGATTTTGGTGCGCTGCATTAGACCGATGGGTCATGTTACTAGCGCTGTATGGCATAATAGTGCTGGTATGGAGCGAGGGCGTTGTCTAGAATGTTGATTTTAATTTTTTTATTCAGTAATTGAGTATGAATGTGCTATGGCAGTATATTTTTAGTAAAATCAATCAACAATTGGTAAATAACAGTTTAAATTCATTTATAATTTGCAGCCAAAAATTTAGCCCGTTTTCTGGTGTTTGGCATTTTCACAAATAATACACTTTTATGATACTGTGGTCTGCTGCTGTTCCAAAAATGCAAGCTAAAACGGTATTATATTACAAGACTTTTAATTGATATGAAATATATAATGTAAATATTTAAAAACAGGTTCACACATTATCTTATTTAAACTGCATTTGTAGATAGTTAAACCAAGAATAAGCAACTGATTTAGAATGACCGACCTAGTCTCTCTATTTCGATTAGCAATTCTGTATTGGATACACGAGTATTAACAGAAGATCAAATATTTACAGCAGGCCTAAACATCCGGTTGTATTAAAATGCATATTTACCGCTAGCTGGTATCAACAAGATTAGGTGAAGTATAATTCTGTCAGATAGATTCCTGCGGTCGGCGGCCGCGGCACCGCAACGCTCTTCACTTAATTAATGTTTGCTCCAATTATAATGGCAACGGACATATAAAATTTTCCGCATTTTTCCCAACTTCCCCCGTAAAGCTATTTGCACTTAATCATACCTGAAGATTTCTCGGGAGGCTCGGTTGGGCCTGCCCCGTATTTCGCTAATGTCCATCATCCATATAGATTTAAATGCACCATTATAAAGTTGAGTTTACAGTTCGTTAGAATGAACATCGTCGGCGGGAAACAGACAGATTTATGCCCTTTACATACCGCGATATTTTGTTTTAGTGTGTGATAACTATTAACTTGCCCCTTTTTGCATAACCGAGTATCTACTGTTATTTTTTGTTACACATATGTATCTAAAATGAATATTTTATGCTTTGTCAAGGCTAACTGAAATATTCCTAACCAGATAGACAACATTTTACTGTGTAACGTGATTTTAATCCAATCGCTTAAGTAACATAAAGTATGTTAAATAGGCGATAGTTCTCGAAATTCATGATTGATTTTGGACAGAAAAATATCTACTGATTTTTTATTTTTAAATCAAACCGCCACTGATCCATGTAAACCTACTTATGAGTCACGCAACGAACTCCATATCTACTGTGCTTTATGTTTAAGATATTTCTCAAATATTTCTATCCGTCATCGTACATCATAATACCTACTAAAATACTTTTATCAAATTATTTTATTATTCCTTATAAAAGGCCGTAAGTTACAACTTAAGGGTATAATTTAGAGAATCTTTTGGCGGGGTGAAGATGAAAGTGTCAGTTGCAACCTTCGTAGCGTAAATTTTCAATAGACAAGGCCCCTTTGAGAGTTAGGGATAATGGTGCGATGGGCTTATGTGGGCGCCTGAACGACACGCGAAAGGGCAAAAGTTTAGTAGTTGGGGGATAGTCGATTGATTACCAAGTTAACAACTTTGTACAAGAACAATGCATTAATGTCAAATCTACACTTTCACTTGGGAGATTCGAAGCTCGTTTTAGATGACTTGTATTTTTTTTTTATATTAAAAGTATTTATTAATAGGCCAGTCTTATATAAGGTATCATTAATATTATACCAAATTATAAGCGTATATTTTGTCAAGACAGGCTTTGCCAAGTCCAGGTATTTCATGGTTGGCAATGTGGTTCGCTAATAAATTTACTTCTTTTTTAATTTTATTATTTAGTTACTATTAGAGACATTAATGTTATTCACTGATTATTAATACAGTGTCAACACAGTGAACCAAAAACGTTCCGTAATCTGTTAAAAACATTTTTATAAACACGATTGCTTTACGTTAGGTACGTAAAACTACATAGAGCCATTTTTAATGTGTATTTTTTACATAGTTGTAATTAATTGTAGTAACTAAAACGGGGTCAAAATACACATACAAGAAAAACTAGTTTTACAATATTGTAAACTGAGTATTGTAGAGTATATATGTAGACATTATGTAGATAAACAGGCGTTCACAAAAATAGGGCAGCTTCCAGGGGGATGACACTGGTATTTACTATAAGCACAGTGAACAGAAAACTAAGGCTTTGCTCGTAAAAAGTAACATTAGAGAGAATGACATACTCGGCGCTCGCGCACTTATCGTTAAAAATTACTGCGATATATTTTAATGAAGCGCTCCGTCGCTACGCCGTTTGTGAGCGGAGGGATTATGGTAACCTAGGAGAATTAATTTTCAACTTGAATCAACATTAGCTGGAGTTAAATCACCTGTGGCTTGGTAACGGCTGTCGGCGGGCTATTATCAGGCAATCGCAGTTGCGGAGAGGTACTAAGTACGTAAGAACTGTTATTGTGGCGGTTGCACAGCGTGCTGGGGCCACTACTATAGGTTTTTTATTTAAAAATACTAGCTTTTAGTAGTGTGGGTAATCCCAGTTTGTTCGGTCGTTTGATGTCTCTCAGGAACAATCCTTTTTATCAGAATTGTATCTTTCTCTGTACTTGTGGAAATTTGTATGTAATGTTTTATAACGATGCAATAGTTATACAATGGAAGCTACAGACTCAATTTTTAATTTTCAAACTTAATAACTTATAACATACCTTTAAGTCAGGATGTACCTAACATTATAATTGACAAAGCTGATTGTAATCTCTTCTCTTTCTATTGTAATTTGAAATAATCCCGTTACAAAGGATATTACATTCTTAAGGATGGCACACGGCTACTTATATACTAATGCACTAGATAAGTCACTTAGTATGTTTGGTATGGACGCTCATTTAATCGGTACGGTATAACCTTTAATGAGCTTTAATGTACTAAGGTATGTACTCTTGAGCATTACCACGAAGTGTAATATATCGAGTTATTCGGTTTGGCGAGTGATACATTACACCGGTTATACATGACTACAATAGTCGTTTAAAATGAGTATTTAACTGAGAACCGGTGGTAAGAGCGTGGTAGTGCTTAACGGCCACCTCGTTTTACCGTCATGAATATTGAACAGTCGCAGGGTCTCACTCGAAAGCTGGATATAGTTAATCTTCTTTTGGGCGGTTTAACAGGCGTTTTTAATTATAAAAGCCGTATTATCATCAGTCGAATTCAACAATTCAGAGAAGCGGTAACATAACAATTCACTTTTTTGTACATTTTATTTTTCGTATCTGGTAGTAATGAAATAAACAACGTTCTTCCGTAAAAATCGGAACTTTATTTTCAAACCTTAAATAATGTAATTGAAACCAGACATCACGCTTTATTATGTTTCTCCGAAACGATATTAATTAATTCTACGACTCTTAAAATTGTTCACGTTTCGTATTTAAGTATCAATTTACGTTTTAATAAGTTTACCAACAGATGAAAAAAAAATTTATTAAATAAGGCACATTTTAATTCTTTCACTCGGATTTCTAAATTGCGAAAAACGATATCGTTAAGAATGACGAAGTTAAACTCTAAAGTTAATTTCAAAGTACTTTTATTGCAGAAATAGTTTTCAACTATGATAACCTCACAATGGAAAATATCTAGACTCGTTAAAATTGCAAAGATGGAGCAGAATTAAAAGTTTTATTTATGATATTAGATCCGAATTATGATTACCTACCCTGTCTAGATTCTAAATAAAGGATCTTATTACACAATTCAATTTATTACTAAAACAACTTAACAAAACATGCAAGGGTTGCCACTATCTGTCATTAAACAGATCTCTTTTTAGTTGATGATAAACTATTAAGAGCGGTGGTAGATCAATGGTAAAGACATGCGCCTCTTAACCGAGGGGTGCGGGTTCAAAAATGTATGTATATATACCACCAGCTCAACAGTGACAGAAAACGTCTTGATAAAACCTGCACATTCTATCAACTATGGATGAGTAACCATGATCCAAAATTGTCTGGTTCCCCTATCTAAGGGTTACGAACTGGGTTACTGCCGTTCAGATCGGCAGTCGCTTCAATGTAGTTACCAGGCTCGCTAATCCTGGATCATGGTCTAAGCAGACCCTCACAAAGCACGGGACATAACGCTAGGACGATGACGATGAACTGTAAAATATCTAAATCGATTCAAACTACCAGATTTCTTTAAGATGTTTTTGGTTAACGCTTTAATGAATGGATATATGGATAAGCATTAAAAAGTTTTGGTTTTAGTTGTTTCTTCTGTCTAAGGGTTTAGGCTCAGTAACCTTTTTTTTTATATGCAGTATAAGTAACAGCAGGTACCTACATTATTTTAATCTCACGCCAACAAAGGGGCATTTTGATGAATATTATATTCATTGGATACGCTTGAAAGGTTATCTACACTGGCCGTACGGCGTATGTACACAGTAATATACACAAGCGTGCAAAAGTTTAGACTATTCGCAATTGATTGTATGCGACAAGAAGGCAAGATTGCAATGCCCGCCCGTGCCCCGGGGCGCGGGCGGCCCGCGCGTTGCGGCCCGGCCCGCAACAAAGTTACCGTAACTTATATTCGATTCCGTAATGGAATAAAGCGGCGATACAAACGTTCCAATGTTTTGAACTCTAGTGTACTACTGTTTGAATCTGCCGTAATTTGTTTTACTAAGTAAAATGCATATACAATGGAATGCACACATTTAATAATAATAATAATAATGTTAAAATTTTATTTTTATTAAAATTTTAATGTGCTACAAATGGACTATGTTGTCTGAAATAAAAGATTTTTGTTTTTATTTTTATTAATATTTATTTTAATTGTCCTTGATTGGAGTTAGTATTTATGAGGTTATAATTATTATGATTTTATTGCTAAGTATAGTGCATTCTCTTTGGTAGGTACCTACCAAACATTAATTGTAAGTAGTAGAAATATTGTGTTACTCTTAGTTGTATTTTGACTTTAACGTAACCAATGTGTGCTCCCTTATAATTGGCATTACATTAGAACAATGTGTACGCAGTGAACTACTTTAAATGCTTTATGTAGTGTTGTTAGTGTGACTTAATAAATAAACAAATTCTGTCCAAAGGAAAACTCGATAAGGTGTTTGGTTAACTCTCCGAATACATGGTTCTTAGCTAAGTGCCTATAGTCAAGAACCGAGCATAACCACTGACGCTTTCTAATAGCTAGATAACATTATATATTATTGCACATACACATGTGCAATTATGATCCAATTTGTCTCATTCCAATCTCTGAGGGTTAAGAAGGCAGATTGCAGTTTCAACGTTATAACCAGTTTTGCCTAATGTATGACCATAGTCCAAATGGAGGAATGTTAGTTTAGGTAGGACCGAGACAAAATGAATGAATGGGATGAATTTATCCCATTAGAATTCGTGTTTGCACAGTTGATCTTCTCTACCAATGTAGTCTCGTTAGTCCTAGTCAGAAAGCATAATGGCGGTTAGCTAAAATTTGTTAGGTTGGTGTTGCATAGGTACTCTCCAACAATCCGCAATGAGATCGGTTAGTGTGGAACAGTCCACATTCGTATGCAGTAAATCTTACTTCAGCAGTAATGTTTATGATAGGTAGACCCCGTATCATTAATAAGATAAGAACAAAATATGTCTCAACGACATATTAAAATCCGTTTTGTTCGAAATTCAATTTGAAAAAAAATTGTGTAAAACATCAGTTGATATTAATTTTATAAAATGTCAAAAATAAAGAGTTATGAAGATTTAATAAAGCATATACATATTAAATTATTACACTGAACTTAATACATAATAATACAACTTGTAAAATCTTGCTTTAAAGATATTATGTCTTAGTAGGTATTATTTATAAATGGTGTCTAAATCCCTCAAATTTGCTTCAATTCTGTTATACTTTTAAAAATAACACGCCGCATCTAAAATATTAGGGCATTAATATTAACAAAACTGACAATGGGTAAACAAGTGGGGTTGATGACTTGAAGTGTAATATTTATTATTTGGGGCACATTGATTATATACAATACTACAACACTTTACTTTAAAAGAAGCTTTGATATCAAACGGATGTATCTGAAAAAATACCAAAATTCATATTGGAGTTTTTCCATTAAAACCCATGGAAGAGTTTGCGTTGCAATTTGTAGCAAATATTTTCGGTACAAAATTAACGAAATATGCTGGCAGTTTTTTCCCTATGGAAGAATTTCAACTATTCATTTGTTATGTTAAAATAGTAGCCTGGCAATCGCCTGGCAAGGGTTAGTGTACAAATCTATCTCTCTCTCTGTCTCTTGTATTTTTTTCTACGAAAGTGGAAAATAAACATAAGCTGTCGACCTGATGAAAAGCGTAGCCTACGCGCTTGCAATTTATAGATTGTCATTTGTACATTACCAACCCTTTCTTAAGGTATAACCAAGCTGGCGGCCAAAGAAGGCGACAAGAGCAATAAATGTGAATCCTTCGAGTTCGGGTCTATACCCGTGGGTTCGCCTGCACTGCCAAATTTACGTTGACTAAGGAAATTGTAACTAATAGTTATTAAGACTTCGCATTTTAAAAAGAGTTACTACCGTGGTTAGCTTGTCGCCCACACAATTACACACCCAAAACCCGATATACAATTAGTCGCCTTTTAGACAATATAATTTAAGACATGCCAGGATTGCCAGACAACAACCACAGTTGGCACATTCTTTTCGAGTTCCAGACCAACATGGGACACATACATACATTAATTCATGGACACTTAATCTTACAAAAGAAAAAACCATACATGACATATCTTTGAGTTTTGTATACCTGTCCTTTCTGAATAAAAAAAGGTTACAACAGGTTCAACAGACGGACAGACACCGAACCGAGTATCAAGTAAGTGTAATTTCTAAAGTTCAAAACTACTATTAATCAATTTCAACTGTTGTTTTCTTGCTAAACAACGTAAACAAGCATCGCTTCCCGGCTCCTCGGGCTCCTTATATTTTATTTGTTAACATCAACAACTTAAATCGACGGAGCGTTAATTTGGATCCGTCAGCCGAGGGCCACTAACCTAATTATCGTCAAACCGACGCTCGGATACATTTATTTGTTTATCTTGCAAATAACACAGACATTAAACTTTGATAAATCAAGCGTGCCACGGCCCACTTACTTTGGCTTAAGCTTACATTCAGTTGGAAATTCAGTGTAGTTCATTGTTAAATCGCGTGGTTGTTCTATGTAATTGACGGCGGCAGTAATTACTCAGAGAACAGGAACAGCCCTTTTATTCAGAATAGCACGTCTCGAACACTTTATTTGTAAGTCTATTGTTAGTTCTTCCGCGATAGGGATGGAAGAAATAGAGTGAATTCTGTTGGATATGAAATTTTACTGAAAATTATTCATAATGACGAGTTTATTTTCTGTTGAAAGTTTAAAACATAACTTTTTTTATTTCATACTAGCTGTGCCAGCGGTGTCACCCGCGTTTATGGTTAATATTATAAAGACTATTTCCGTCATACATGATTTCTATGTAACTTTAACCATTAAGGCTGCACACGCGACGGAAGCTTAAAAAATGAAGTAACTTCTTCCGTTTTATCAACATTTCCCTTCACTACTCTGCTCCTATTGATTGAAGCGTGATGAAAAGTATACTATAACCTGCCCAGAAGTATGAAGAATAATTGTACCAAGTTTCGTTAAAATCTGTTGAGTAGTTTTTGTTTCTATAAGGGACATACAGACAGATAGATAGACAGACAAAAATTTTACTGATTGCATTTTTGGCATCAGTATCGATCACTAATCACCCCCTGATAGTTATTTTGAAAATATATTTCATGTACAGAATTGACCTCTCTACAGATTTATTATAAGTAGGTATAGATAAGTAAAACACACAAACGTATTCTATTTAATATTGTGTTGATGGAAATAAGAGCAAAAGAAATTGTAAAATTATGAACGGTAAATAGATAATATTTTTTAAACAATTTTATGATCTTAAAATGTATATTATTATAAAACGTAAACACTGGATAAATCAGATTTTAGTTTACTCATATCTACAGAAATTAACTTAAAATTTACATACTACTCGAAACCTTTCCGGGAGAAAAGGGTTTATGTTAATTTTAGGCTTTACAATTTATGTAGGTAGGATAAAATTACTGAATATAACTACATAGTATTTAACATTTTTGTAGATACTTATCCACGATATACTATGAAGTAATTTGCTAATGTAGTCATGAAATAGTATAAATCGTCACATGCATTTATGCTTATGCTAATTCAACCCATGCTATTGTATTAGGAACTATTCAAACCTCCAACAGAGATCTCCGAAACAGTAAAGCGACACGAGAGATCAAGGCAGACATTCCGAGAGAGCCTTTGTGAGCTTCTATCTGGTGAATGCCTGTATTACAAAGCAATAATTACTTCGTCTCAAACAAGTGAGCGGAAGACCTCACCATGGAAATTCTAGGGTTAGATAATACGAATTAATTCCAAATGAGCGTAGCAGAAATATTTCGTAACTCGACGAAAACGGATGTTAATTACGCCGAAGCGAACGTACAGAATTACAAATTGGATATTGTTGTACATGGTAAATTGCGGTCTTGAAGCCGGAAGCTCGGTGTTATGATTTTGGAATAGCTGCCTTCGATAACTTTGTTATGTACGCTAAACATTCCGATTCAATATTGATATCTTGAAATGTAATGAAATGAATGAATTTAAGTGAATTGTGAATGCGTTTGGCAATCGCACACGTTTTTGAAGCAATGGTGGAGCATTTGTACAGAATATGAAGACTTATTTTTAGCTGAATGTGGTAAAGGGATCTGCTGTCCTTTTGACTCTGCCTAAACCTTCAGGGATTATGGGCGTGATGTTATGTTATTTTATGTAGACTTCATATTAGTACGACATAATAAAACTCATTCCTTTAATCATTCCCTCGTACGTTGACAGGACGGTTGGTTAGAATTGTTGAACCTCCGACCACGGGACCAAATGTCGGGAGTTCGTAAGAGCATGTTCGTGTGATGAACACGGCCATTTTTACTATTACCTAATATTCATAGTACGAGATTCAAATGCTTATTTTTCGATCTGAGGAATTCTGTGTGACTTGGAAGAAACAAGATATTTTTTTAAAATGCTGTCCAAGTTATTTTTATATCATTAAATCATATTTGACATAATTATCTCATCGTAGCCTATGTAGGTACATGAAGACTATGGATCTTGTGGATTTTGTGTTTTTTTACAAATGCCTACACTCCATAGGTGCAATATAGACAAAAAATATCTTTAATAAACATTACACAAAAAAAGGTTATAACTAAAACCACTAAGGTTTTTTTAACCGGCATATCAAATTTGAAAGTTTTACAAAAATTGTCATATCTCAAAAACTATGAACAATCGTAGAATGAGGTTCATGGATGGGTATTGGTGTCCCCAAACTACTGGTCTTCGCTGATATAGGTTGCGTAGTACACGCATAAAATATTTTCGGTGGTACATTCATATTATTAGTTGATTTTCCTGTTGAATTGACGATTTATAAGTGTTTGTTTCAAACCTATATAAATAAAGAGTATTTTGACTTTGACTTTGACTTTGACTTTGTTGTACAAGAGCGGACAATTTTTTTTTTACTTTTCTTATTTGAGTTCTTAACTATGCAGTCCAACAGTTTTTATGAAGATTCATTGACTGACCCTGCATTCCGAGTTATAACTCTTACGGCGCTCCACTGTAGATATAAATATATAGTCATGCCAAACGCTGCATTTAAATACTTGATTTGTTCACTGAATATTCAAATTCAAATATAATAATTGCATATTATAATTGCATAGTCACAATTATCTTGTATTCATTCAATAAAATTAAATGAACACAGATAAACGCGCACACAAAATCTTTCATAGTCGTAAAATAAATTTACATTATTTTGCGAACCAGAAATGCGGAAAATCCTATTAGCTTTGTTACAATTAAGTCCGACATATGTGTGCGAATGTGTTTAAGCAAACGTACAACAAAATGCCATTATAATAATGGTCGTTTTAAATGCCTAGAACTATCCACGAAAACGGTACTCAGAATGTGGCTCCGAAAAAGGCTTCTGACCAACGATTAAAGGTTAACCTGGGGAAAATATATCTCTTTTTTATATTCTACTGGCGAACCCAGTGAACAGATGTTTGTGTTATCTTGCCACAGATATCGCAAGGCTGAAAATTTGGGTTCACAAATAAATTTTATCTCTGTATCTTTTTTCCATGTTTGTCTGAGACTTAAAGCAAATGTGCCAACTCTTGTTTAGCATGTCGCAAAGGCGACTAATAACGTAAGGGATGTTGGGGTTGTGATTGTGTAGCTCGTCACTTATCACTTTTTTCCCAATTTTTTATCATAACTTACAAAATTTTATTTTGAATAAAAATGAAGGAAGTTGCGGCTTCTGGCCCTTTATTGTAGGAATGTATTATTTTTAAAGTATTTTGTCCCGTTTCTAACCGAGGTCTCCAGGACTTTGGTGCATAATTTTTCGAGTCTGTTTATTACACTGAAGCGGCTGCAAATGGATCTTTGTAGCCCAGTACTCGTATGTCTCTCAGTTTATAATCACGAAAAATAAGGTACGCCTAGACAAATATCGACAAGAACCTTTTTGCCAGACAAACCAAAATTTGTTTTAGGATTTAATATTGGTATGTATGTAGAATAGCAATTTAAACATACCTACATCATAATCATACTTTGTTTATTCATAAATTACGTAAAATATATTATTCACAGGAGAGTTATTGTAAATTCCCATTCGCAGAAATTGAAATAATATAGGTACAGATATTGGCACGCTATTTCGGAAGTGACAAAATTAACTTGCCTCAAGTTCGTGTCTCATTTCAGTTAACAGTATTCTGTATTAGGCAACTTACGCTGACCTCCTTTGGCAGTGTTTCTGCGAGCTGATTTAGTGATTCGAAGGAACGCCCTAATTTTTCGAACAAAACAAGAATTCCAACGCTCTAGTCATCTGTTAAGGTCAGGAGTGGTGTTCAAACGCCAATCTCGAGGCTCTATCTACAAAGTTGGCTCATGAATATTGAACGAGGCGCAGTCGCCGCCTCCGCCAGCCGCGCCGTTACACCCTCACACTGCATTAACACCACTATTTTCACAATGGCTCGATTTTCGAAGTGAAATCAATGGTACATTCACAGCAGAGTTGACTTATCCCCGGAGATCCAGTCCGATTGTAATTTATTTCTGCCCCGGATGAAGTGGGCTGTATAAAGAGACGGCGAAATAGGCATGACTTAATAATGAGCGCTGTGACATTCGGTGCACTGGTTATATAAACATTTTTTGGTAGCTTTCAACCAGAGTGCGGAAGAAAAATGTGTAATAATATTTTTTAAAGCTCCATTCTACTTTTGACGTACCATAGATTAAATATAGGTAGTATTTACTCTTATTAACGATTCTCTCTCAATGTTCAATAGTGTGTTAAACAATGCTCGCTGATTTTCACATAATGCCAGAACAATAAGACAAAATTAAAATGAATCATCCGCCCTCACATTGCTTAAATGTAGTATTTCGTTGAAATAAAGATAAAAATCTATAATGAAATTGTAAATCACAATCTCTTTGTCATTCATGTGGCTCAAAAATTATAAAAAAAATGAATCGCGCTAAGGATCTTTTTCTCTCTACTCGTATTGCAGGTTTTGTAACAGTTTTTAAATTGGCTTTATTCACACTAAGATTTAAATCGCATTTCAGTTATGCTTTTAAACGGAATTAAAAAAAAAGAGTGATGTAAAATTGTGAAAAAGTAGTGACGAGTGGCTAGCTAGTCGCCTACATAATCACAAACCCATAACCCAATATACCTACCATTAGTCGCTTTTTAGGATATTCTAGGCATAGAGCACATTCTTTCGAGTTCGTGACGAAGATGGGACAAAATATTAGAGCATTCTGTGAATTGTAAAGGGATACCTATATAAGTACATAACTTAATGTTAAAAAAAACATATTATCTTACGTTTAAATCTCTTGGATTTAGAATCTCGATATAGCAATCAACTGTTTAAAATCTACCGAGGAAGCTTTGTAGTATTCCCCGTTAACGGTGTGTAAACGGATTCTTGAAAATGGCTCAAACGGTTTTACTAGTCATCACGCATCAGGGATTTCGTGGGTCACGAAATCGATTTAACCGGGTTTCAACTTCCGATAACTCGTTTCCCAAAAAAATCTAGTCAATCCATCACAACGTTAAGGTTATAAGACGTTTAGGTACGGGAATAGAAAGTAATCCATGCGTAAATAATTTATAAGGCATATTATAAATACGATATGCCTTATAAATTCTAAAAAATATTAGCATCTTAATTAAAACGAAAGAGGAACAACGAAGTATCATGGAAAAAAACCATACTAATTAAAAAAAACAAGGATTGGGAATGGTATTTATAAGAAATGCTGGGTGGGAAACGAAGTTCATGTGTTCTAATTCCGCTAGAGGCTTATGTTTTTGTTATCAATGTCTTCAAGACATGAATATTTTTGTAAATATATTGAAGTGTGTATCTGTACCTACTCAGTTTATAGGCAGAAAGTATGCTAGACTGAATTAATTATTATGCCAATAGCTTTTACCCGAGCTCCGTCCGGACGCGACTATGAAAGTTTGATATATTTATAACAAGGTTATTATATTTTACATCACAATTTTTATTGGCGTGAAAATGTCGTAACTATATTTCATATAGTCTATCTATACGCCTTTCATAAAGCTCTATCGACCCATTCCATTTTTATATCGCGTATAGGCGTGTGTTTTCGACATCATAAAATTGCCATCCAGTAATTCATTAGTCAGTTTTATAGTTGGCGTCGTTGCATGAGTAAAAGGCAATTGAGTAAATGCATCAATCCCAGGGATTGGCCGTGTCCGGCATTAAAAAGAAGCTGAGTGGATACCGGCATAATCTACGGTGCGGGTTACTGCTGGGTTGACCACACGTCTTTTTTTGAACGGGACGGTTCTATTGTTTCGATTTTATTATAAATAATGAGTACAGAGACGCTAAAATATCCCATATTGATAAAAAAAATAAGATTTATAAATTAGATCTCTCCATTGTAAATTATATAGGTACTATGTAATTATATACTTTCTAAATCTTAATACCAAATTTTGAGCTGTTGATTCAATCATGCGTCCAGGAATAGTAGCTTTACACGTTTAAATATTTTCGAAAATTTTCACATTTTATTGCAATAAGAGTTCATAATATCATCTTTGCATTTCTTGTTGCTATAGTAATGATGGATGCGGTATTTGGCACTTGAGTCATAGATTTACAAACGAATTGAATTACGTCCATCCCTTTTCTAGAATCCATAGCAGTTTGAGATATATTCTACGAAAGGTTTTCAATTCAGTAACTGACTAATACTGAGCTTTAACACATTCAAATTATTATCATAAATTCTACAAAAGGGGGATGGTGTTAGTCTTACAGCCATATTACATGCTGCCATAATAGTGATGTCCCGTTTTGGACAAAAAATCAAATGGTCACGTTAGTTATAGCCATCTTTATTGTGAGCCTTAACTGGATTATGAGGTAAGTAGACTTAATGTCCTATAAGTAAGTGGCTTTTGCTTTACGCTTACAAAAATGAAACCTTTATCGCCTTATTGATGAAGTTGAGGGCTAATACTTCAATCATGCAATATATTTACTTCAATTAGGCCTAATAAAAATTTGATACGAAAATGTCTAGATTGATATCGTAATTGATTGCTATCAATTAAAATAGCGTTCATTATATTATAAATACTTGACGTCTTCGCTTTTCATGTTTGAAAAAATCTTATTTAACTTTCTTGTAAACTCAACTTTGATTGACAAAATCTGCATTATGAAGGTAATTGTTTGAGTATACTAATTATTATTTAGTATAATCGTCAAATAATTTTTAAGTTTAATTGCCTATTAGTGCACTATGTGAGTTACATGATCTGTTTCATTGTTATAGTAGAACTAAAGAACATATAGCTATACATGTCTGGATAAACTATTTTTAATTATTCTATATATTTCAAATTTAAATGTGTATCTGGATGGTTAAGTTCATTTAAAATAGTAATTAAAAGCCATTTTCCATCTTTTTTAAGATACATTTATTTTTAATAACTAACTTAATAACACAATAAGCCTTTCAAATTAGGTATAGAAAAAGGTTGGTTATTTGCCTCATTTTTAGTGCGGTAATTTTCAGGGTTTATTTCCTTCCCAAGGGCTAGCTTGGCAGTAAAAAAGAGCTGAGTGATCGCCGGTGTAAGCCACGGTGTGGGCTGTAACATCATTAATGCGAGCCTTAACGGGATTATTATGTAAGTACATTTAATACACTTTAAGGAGATGCCATCTATTGTCAATTCAAATACTATTTATAGTAAGAGTAAACTCAATGGCGACACTGATACACGTCATTATTTTAATTTATGAAAGTAAATTTAACACGTTTCGTGAAACCATGTGTATTGTAATTTAAAATGCTCTCTATTCCATATTATAGAATTTATTTAAGTTTAATAAAATGTATAGGGACTCTTGATATTTTTATAATAGTAGACACTGTCTTATGTCATAACGAAATTGAATGGAAATTTTATTACCTAACGGTTTCAAAATATTTTTACAGCAACACATTATTTAAAAAATGGGAGACTATAACCAACTTGTACCAACAACATTTTATTTCTATATTTTAAGTAGCAAACGACCACTCATCTTCAAGATATTGCTTTATCAACATTGATTAAAAAAAAATCGCACTTGCCCTTAACAATGCGCCCTATTTTTCAACACCAAGGCGCACTTTGAACTATTAAAAAAAAAGCGTACCTAATGAGTTACACCTGAGCTACTGTGAGCGAAAAAACCGCTGAGTTACCAATGTGTATTACATCCGCAGCCGTATTTAAACTATAAGCAATCTCGGTTGTCCCGGAGCAACACGGGCGATAATGAAAACGTAATCATTCCGCAATTTGTAGCCCGCCCGGGGCGCTCGTCGATGACGGGAGCTGTTCTATTAGAGACATTTCTTTTCTCACCCGGATAAGAGATTGATCGTGGAGGTGCCATTCCTGTTATTATCGCTTTCAATATCGCTAGGTGCTACAGTTTAATGACGCATTTGCGAAAATAAGTATATAGCGAATCACAAACAGCTACTTTAGAGTCGGTTTGATTTTAAAATATGAAACATTATAAAATAATGTTTTATTATCAAGATACGCAAATGAAAGTATGTGATCTCTGCCTACCCTTATGGGTAAAAGGCGTGACATTATGTATGTAAGTATGTATGTATGTGTATGCTTGACTTCTCAACAAGTAGGTAGCTCGTATTGTTTAGCATTGTATTTGTTTATAAACTTTAGTGGTAAATACATAGAATTTAGATAGATTACTATAAATAATAATAAAAATGTTCAGATTTTTGTCGAATTCTCTAAATAGTCGTATCTGAGCCCAGTATAATATTATGTATTAAAATAACATCTTCCCAAAAAAACTAACATTGTTATAAAATATCTTTCGTACACATTTTGGTCCGTATAATTTCAACACGAATGAATTGTTAATAATTCATTCTGCTTATAATATTTAATCAATATCCCCTGTTAAGAATTAATAACGCCAAATCCTTTAAAAGCGTACGTTTTTTTCGAGCACGAAAGACCTCTGTCTTTCAAGATTAAGGACACTGTTTATTTTGCCTTGACAATTTCCTCTTACAATTTAAACAAAAATACTACGATTTTGTCTTTATTACATTGGAATAGAGATAAAAATTGCTCAAAGGCAAAGGAACTTAGAACAAAGCTGCTGTTATTTAGGTACAAAAATCATTGCGTGTTTCTAGTAAGAACGAAATCACACTTTGATTCATAGTCATCATTATTATATATTAGTAATGACGAGCGTGGAAATTTTTAACAAAAAATGTCTACTTAAGGTCAATTCGTCGTCTGTGAATTGACTTGGAAGAAATTCGCTTTCAATTTATATTCCTCTGTAGGCACAATTTGCAATCAGTAAAGCCTGTTTCTGTACCCCGAGGATTTATTTGGCAAACCATTAAGTTTATTGTTATACATTGGTTATGTTTTATTCATGTCTTAGTCATAACTTTGAAGTAAACACAAAATTTATATAGGAAGGAAATATGGTCCCGTCGATGTATAATGTTAGAGAAGGTGTTGTTTATTATTTATCATAACAAATTAATATGTACGTTCCGAATACATAATCACATACAGAATTAGAACTTGTTTATTTTTAATGGACTTCAATATTTTTTTATTGTAAATAAAAAATTGTAAATCAAATAGGTATCTCAGATTAATTTTTAATGAAGTTTAAAAGAGATGTTCCTTTGTTTGGTCTCTGTAATTTCATTGTTACAAATGCAAGTTTAGATATTTCATACACACGTTGCTCGGTTTTATAGTAGTCATTTATTTCACTAAAGTTTCATTTGAGATATGCAATTCCAGTAGTACAGCACAGAGTGCCTATTTGACATTATTTGTACACATTTCACCAAAACATGTTTTCGTAGGTACAAGTAGACAAGTCATTTTTCCTAAAGTTGTTCGTGCAAATATAAATAAACTACCTCTGTGTTTCAATCAAACGTCTGCGATCCACATAGTTGGCGCTTCACATATTTTGCATTATTATGTTCGATCTAAGTAAACACACCATCAAAGGGATAATATGCACAGGCAGGCTGGAGGCCACGCTCTCATGAATAAATACTGCATATTTGTAGACTATGACTGAATATTATTATCTCAAATATTTACGTGGATAATGTAACGTTGATCGATGTTCGTCCATCCATCTCGTCCATTATACGGAGTAAAGGCCTACGATGTTTTTAGGGATTTTACGTCTGTAATAATGGAACTAGTTTGCCTTTAGGTAACTTTTTTTATATCAAGCTTGAATTTTTTTTACATAGTGGTTTAGGATTTTTTTTACCATCATATAATCTTAAGCAACATAGAATGGTGATTTACACAGCTTTCAGACAGAGATATTAACCCCTTTACAAATCATATAATATTTGGAGCTTATCTACTCATCTTTTTCTAGCAATACCGTGCTAGTATACTTTTGAAATTTTTTTGGAAACTAATGTAATTAGTCAAGTACATTCATTATTTATTATAACTTGCAGGCGTTTATTGTACCCATAGGTATATGACCATTAATTAATGATTGTTACTGTTGATGTAGCCAATTAACATAGTGCACCATTATGGGCAATTAATGGCTGAAGGATCTGATTTGATCTATAAGTTAGGTGAGTTGATAGCAGAGGTTCAGTTACGTTAATGTTGCTAAATTATTGACGAAAATAATATAAACTCAAAAACATACCTACCATAAGATATCCTTTTAAGTATTTTTGGTAACTCGTATAATACATACATAACATCACGCCCATAATCCCCGAAGGGGTAGACAATGTCAAAGGGGCTGCAGGCATCTTTAACCACATTCAGCCAAATATAAAACTGGCTGGGTTAGATGGAAAATTGTAAAAATGTAGTGATATACTATGATCGATACGAGTTGTATACTCGTATAATAAAGCCGAAATTTCAATTTTAACTAGTGATTTGGCCACCATTAGATTATTTTAAAAAGCTACAATATCTAATGATAAAATAAATATTTTCACGTACACAACAACAGACTTAGAGCAAATTTTTACATATTTTATGAAAATATTTGCTACAGACAGAATTATTGTAAATGAAATGGTTGTCGGCGACATAATTTATTTAAATCATTTCAAGTTTCATACTATCGTATTATTTGTTTTACTAATGAAATATTGTGCGTGGTATAATCTCGCCAAAAATAAACACTACCTATTTGTATTTGTTGAACTATAGAGATGCCTTGATAATTGACAATATCATTCCACCATTCAATCCATAAGTTGAAAATCGTTCCTGGCGTTCAGAAACTAGTCAAGCGACCAGACATTCTATTATTTCCAGTAGCCATTGAAAACAATCCACGATATATTATCTGTGTGTAACTATTTTAGTCAAACAACAAATCTGTGCGGAACTTAATAATTGATACACACTAGATCAATTATCCAAATACTGAACGTTAAATATTTACGTGTGTAATGTAATGTTGACTGATGTTCGGTCATCTGTCCCGCAGCCTATAACGCGCAGCTTTTAACGAACCCGTAATTAGCTAAACCACCTTTGTAAGTGATTAATAGTTGTTTTCCCTCATGTGTCACGCGGCTTCCAGCGACCGCTATTTGCGCCATTTATGAAAGCAATCGCAACAGGACAGGATTATTGCAACGCAACGTGTCAGCGTCGTGACGTCACCGTACGTGATTCGCTTTGAATTCGATTTTTAATTCGATTATATTTTAGTCAGATTTATTTGATAAATCAAATGAGTCATTTCATGATATTATGAATTAAGAAAAAGTGGACACTATGTGATCGCCGTTAAATAAGTTTATTTCTAAATACGACTTTGATTGATGTTAATAAATTAACTTTTTACTATTTGGTTGTATAGGCACTAAAAATCGTTAGGTAAGTAAATCGCTATATTTTCTGAGCCTAACAAAATCAACCATTCAATGTTTCCGCATGTGTAAACAATTTTACGACTGACAAATTTCAACTTCGCCAATATCCTTATGTACCCGATTACCTACCCGAAAACCTAACCGTCAAAGGGAATTATTAAATATAATATCCGCACTCTATATGTTTTAGGTCTTAGTCGGCTATAATTATTTATCTTCTTGCCTATTTAGAACTCATGTTTCCTGGAGTAGGCCAAGGTGATTATGATGACCAAAATCAATAATATATAGCCATTCAGTTCTGAGAACATTTATTCTGAATTATGGTGAATCTGAATTCATAAGAAAGCGGGAGAAAAATCTTCATTACAAAGAAAATGGGATGCTGATTTCTTTTTAAAACACGCGCTAATTTATTTATAGTTGATCTATAAAATACAAAGTTTATTAATATTTGCGCCTGCAAAATTCTCAGTCTTGCACAGGAAAGCAGGCTATTTGTAAGCCCGACTCGATGTTCCTATATTCCTTATCATGTACTTCAGATTTTATCGGGAACAAAATCGTTGCCAACGTTTAGCATTCAGTCTGGTCAATTTCGTTTAAAATATGTACGTAGTAACTAAAATACGACGTATCTATTTGTTAGTAGCATTACACGACTTCAATAAATTAATTTGTTTTCGCATCCAATAAATCAATCACGCAACAAAAATATGAACTGTGATAAATAATTCAACCGTTCCAATTGAAAGCTCGAACACAACACCAAACCAACAATCCAATAATGCAATTTAACATGTCAAACACTGTCATTTGTCCGACGATAAAATAGTATTATTGGTGGGAATGCACCTATTATTGTCATCATTTGATATTCCCGTATTGTCGGAGCTCCTTTGTGGCTAAATACATTTCAGTAAACCGAATGCTCGTGGTCTCTGCCGATCGGTTCGGACGAATTTTTCTTTCATGTTCTACACATATTCCTTTTAGCGTGATTTTTAGAGCATATTAATCTCAAAGATGGTATTGGCAGGCTTTGATTAAAACAGTCTTTGATTGGTGATTGGGAAATGTACTTTCTTTGTGCCACTTTTTGGAAAACCGCCTATTATGGATGAAGTTGTGTTTTTGATATCTTTAGCGGTACATAAAAGAGACCTTTTAATAGTTATGTCGAAGAAACCTTTTAATAATTATAAAAGTACATCTTTTGTACACATAATTGGGTACTTATAAGTTGTATAGTTATTTAATGGACCATTTTTAAAAGTCAAAGTAGTAGTAAAGTAATAAAATAATTAAACTTTAAACCCTGTGAAATTTAAAAAGTCATTTATGTGACGACGAACGAATGTTAGAATCAATTTAAAGTTATCCGTATTGTGATTCATCGGTATGCAATTTTTTACCTGAATACTAAAAAATAGCCCACAATTTTCTTTATATATATAGTACTAACGATTTCAAAGTAAATAGCGATTTCATAACAATTTTATCGTTACATAATCTTAACGGTCTGTATTTTTTTTCTAACAAAACTGATTACGAATATTATCTGCCCATATCTGAACAATATAATAAATGCTTAGTATTTAAACTCGCGATAATTTCCCAAAAAATTAAAAAGTATGTATTTACTTTTGTATCTTAATGGAAAGGAAGCGAACCGAATAATTTTCGCGTCTTGCATGTTGCGTACTAGACTAATCCATTACGTTTAAAAATATTTCCAAGTCCATATTTCCATCCCCATCGTCGACGTGAAACCGCAGCGGGTCTCCGCCGTGGCTGCGGTCCGCGATTGCAGCAGCGGCTGTGCTTGTAGTGCCGCAATTCGCATCAATGAGCCGCATGTGAATGGACGAGGCCAAATATTCGGTTAATTTGCATTAGAATAGTTTGGATCGCATTTGGATAAAAAATATAAGTAAGTATGCGATGTCCCATGTTGGTCTGGGACCTAAAAAATGTACAATTGCCTATCATATCTCTCTTTGTCTCTCTGTCTCTTGCCTAGCATATCGTAAAAGGCGACTAATTATTTATAGGGTTTTGGGTGTGTGATTGTTTAGGCGACGATGCCAGTAAATACACTGTACCTGTATAGATACTAATAAAGCAAAATTCCTAAAACTTGTAAACTTGTGAATGACTTTAGTAAGAGGTTTTAGCGATATTTAAATTACTTAATTATCTATACTTATAATAAATCTGTAGAGAGGTCAATTCTGTACATGAAATATATTTTCAAAATAACTATCAGGAGGTGATTAGTGGTCGATACTGATGCCAAAAATGCAATCAGTAAAATTTTTGTCTGTCTGTCTGTCTGTCTGTATGTTCCTTATAGAAACAAAAACTACTCGACGGATTTTAACGAAACTTGGTACAATTATTCTTCATACTCCTGGGCAGGTTATAGTATACTTTTCATCACGCTAGAATCAATAGGAGCAGAGTAGTGAAGGGAAATGTTGGGAAAACGGGAGAAGTTACTCCATTTTTCAAGCTTCCGTCGCGTGTGCAGCCTTCATGGTTAAAGTTACATAGAAATCATGTATGACGGAAATAGTCTTTATAATATTAACCATAAACGCGAGTGACACCGCTGGCACAGCTAGTCACTAAATAAAGTTGCCATAGGTAATAAAACCAGGTCAAAAGATAAGTACGTATATAAAATAAAAATACCAAAATATGAACCGATACTAAAAGTTACTTTCAAAAGTGTATGACATTTTCTTCAAAATAATGATCATAGATTAGTCACTCTACCACAACTGGGTTGGTGAGTACTTGCACAGCGACACAATCCTTTTAGAACCACAAGTAACTAGCAATCCGAAATGCAGTTAAAATTTTCATGAGCCGTCCTGAGATATTTTGCCAAAAGTTACTGTCATATATTTGTGATCTAAGCTGTCAACTTAGTTGATAGCTATCTATACTGAATCGATGTCCTTACAGCAGTTACCACATGCGACATTCAATGCAGCGATAACTGGCCGCGCAGCGCCGCAATCGGCATAAATGAGCCACAAGTGAATGGACTAGCAACCCGATTGCATTTTTTTAAATATCAAATATCAGACTACACCACATACATCGATCTGACTCCGAAGTAAGTAGCTTAAACAATTGTGTTACGGATATCAGATTCAACAGTGGTATTACAAATATACACCTAAATGTAAGGTATTAACACCCAAACACAGAACAACCACAAGTATTCATCTATCATCAAGTAGGTATTCGAATGTTTGTCCTGGGTTCAAACCCATAACTCTTAGCGCACAGGCAGGGTCACTACCGAATGCGCCATCGAGCCAGTCGTAGTCGTTAGGTATAGGTATTGTAAAGTGAGAGCTTCAGTATTTTCGTGGACTTAGCTGCAGTCATTTTGGTCTACTACCGCCTATATCCAATTGATGTCTACCATAGCCGCTTCCACATGTGACTATCACAGTATATAGCCGCTGACTGAGCTGGCTGCAATCTGCATTAATGAGAAACATAGACAAGCATAAAATGCCAAGCAAGGAGCAAGTTGGGCAGATTTTTAAAATCCCAGACCAACATCGGCTAAGATAATAAAGCTTATTACATACATAACATAACATAATATAGCAAAATATACAGCCAAAAATAAATAATAGCTACCGTTAAGGCGCAGATTTATGTAATGCAATACTATACGTTTTATGGAATGTATTTGCCCTTGGAAGCCGCAGACGCCGTACGTGCATGTATGATAAAGCCGCTGAGTATACTTGACCTGCAACTAAAGCCTCAGGTTAAGAGACACTACATCTTTTTCTGGTTCATCATTAGAAAGTATCTTTTGAAGGACATTATAAAATAATATTATAATTCAATTCGTAGTCATAGGCATATTCAGTTCCAAGAAAAACAAATTACTGAATTTTCTAGACTCTTTAGGACCTAAGCGTTTTGAGAAAACGTCATCAGAGTTTTAATAAACAACGTTTATGTCAACGAATAGGCAAGATGACAAAAAAAATCTGTTTAGTCCGTCAGTTAAATTATAAAAAAAAAATTGAACACGTATTATTTTTATTTATTTGTCATACAAACATTGGCGAAGATTCAATGCATTCAAGTTGCGCGTGACGTCACACATTCGTAAATGCGACGTCACTATTTTGTAAAAATTTTACAAAATAGTGACGTCGCAATCTCCCACTCCAAAATTATGATGGTCTTTATCTTTGTAATTTTTTGTTAATATGATAAAGCGAAAAATATGTGTAGTATTTTTGTACAAGTAATCTAACTGACTAAATAGAATTATAGTTTTTTTAATGCAGTCATCATCCCTATTATTTTATTCGGGTAACTTATTAACGATTATTTGTAAGCATTTGGTGCAGTTGCGAAATAAATAAGAAATGCTCCATTATTCACCGTTGTAAAAGTTTTTAGTAACCACTTGTAAATTGCAGCAACTTTTACTATCGCATACTTGCTCTTGCGATCGCATGCAGATTAACTTATCACCGCGCCACTAAAATCTTAACAGTGCTAACCCTTAATAGTGTATATTACACTGCATACAGACTTATAAACACTCAGATGAAACGAACCGATATGAAAAGTTAATTTGAAAATGCATGTGAAATAAACACATTTGTTGACCACGGCTTAGTCAATCTGATAACCATATAAACCACAATGGCGCGTGGTCACTGGCGTTGCGGCCAACGCAGCAATCACAACGGCGTCGAGTGCTCCACTCGGAGCTCCACAATTTGCGCCGGTGAGCCCATACGAATGGAATAGCGGTCAGAACATGCTGTTAATTTGTGTTAGATTAGGCACGACTGTTTTTGCGCCGCAAATGATACAGATCTTCTATGTTAACGAGACAGGTGTGTCGCGGAGAAGTAAATCAAATGCGCTTGACGCGTTGTGGTTATAATAAAACTATATATATACATATACATATTGTGGCGACCGCGCCACAAGATAGTCAAGATTATAGCTCTAGTAATACGTAAACAAATGACGTCGATCGAACATAGAGAAACGCCATACAATCCTGCATCGCGCTGACGAAGTTATTCTCGCCACTTAGTATATATACAATACACCCCGAGTAAGCAACACCTAGCTCGGCGGAAGTACTTCAACTTTTAGTGCGAGCGCGTAGTTCGCACCATACCATCACGGTATATCCGAAGGGGTAGGCAGAGTCCAAGGAGCATCGAGCTCTCCTACCACATTTAGACGAAAATCGAGTTGGGTTGGATGCAAAATGTGAATAAACATATTATAAAGTTATAAAGTTACTAAGTTACTTTGTACTTAGTATTGATGTATGAGGACTTACTTTCGTAATTGACGAAAAGCGTAATTTCACTGATTCGAATACTCCTTAACCATCATTTTAATTATTATTTAATTTTTTTCTTGTTTGTTGTTTAAGTTTGAAAAGCATCTTTATATTAATTTCCGAGCAATTGATCATTTGCAAAGGTGTTCTTGAACAATTTGCTAATAAAGGAGTTTTAATATAAAATAAAAAAGGTAGTATTAATTTTCACTTCCTCGGAGGAACAAGATGGGACCTTGTAAACGTCGGTTATTTTTAAACATTTCAATGGAGAATGAATGTTAAACTGCCAAAATAAAAATGACGGGTTGCTATTTTTTTATCGCATATGACACGGAATGGCTTCACTCTATTCGGAAGTCTCTGAAATGAAAAAGGGGTATCCGCCCACTTCTGCCAAGATAGAGTGACCGGTTGGCCAACATGTCAGACTACCGATGGCGACGAAGGTGAACTGCGTTTCCCCTTATCACCAGAGTGGGCCAGCAGGGATCCAGTTTGAATCATAAACTACTACAAAATTCCACCAAAGCAAGTACTAGAAACTGTTTAATCGGAAGCATGGAGCCTTTTCGCTTACCCGCAATAAGGCTCTGATCCGCCGCAGGCCATCGTGTTGGAGCCTATTGCGTTTGCGGCTGCACTTGACGTTCCACAGCTCGCATGGAGCTCAATCTAGCGTGCGGTTTGGATGATCGGTTAATTTTTGATACCTAGTCCGTACTGCATTTGAATGATGCAATTGTCTTCTATTGCGCTAATTAAGTACACATTTTTTAGTAAAACTTGTCACCTTTGGTCGAACGAAGGGATTAAACGCACCCCATTTGTAGTGCAATTATGCCTTAGTTTTAAGTTCTCAATCTATATTTAAATGATACATTTATAGAAGTTTTAATAGGATATTTAATATTTTTAATTTAACTTATCTTTCACAGGTGTATTTTCTCTATAAAGATAAGTAAAAAATTTATTGTTTTGATTAAATATAAGTACTTTTGCGCATTTAATTTACTGAGGTAAGTAAATCTCTGTGCTAGTAATCTAGGGTAGAAAAAAGAAAGCTTTTTGTAATTTAAAGACTACTCCGTTGCAGCTAGCCAACATACTACCTACACATAGATTCAATACTCCAAAACACAATAGTGCAAAGACATTATCTTGGTGATTTTCTGGGAGTTGCCTCCTGTAGCATCACTTAGATGAATATAGAATCACTTAGATTAATACTATAGTAAACAAGTATGTTTGACCATTTATATCATAAAACTAAGCTTTTACAATTGCTCAGTGTTTGTATGTATTACATTTAATTACTGTAATCAGGCAGTCAGCTCCCGTTGCACTTTATTGGTACCGTTATCGTCATGGAAATAATCTGACCTCGTCAATGACCATTCCTCTGAACACAATTATTTTTTACTACATCCTAGACTTGATCCAATGAATTTTATACATACAATTTTGATGATCAGGTACATCCACGATGATTGCAGATGTGGATCGCAATAGCTTGACGCAATCTGCGTGCATGATGCTTACTCGTATCCATACATTTTTGACGATCAGGTGCATCCGCGATGATTACAGACGTGGACCGCAATAGCTTGACGCAATGTGCGTGCATGATGCGTACTCGTATCCATACATTTTTGACGATCAGGTACATCCGCGATGATTACAGACGTGGACCGCAATCGGTTGACGCAATGAGCGTGCATAATGCGTACTCGTATCCATACATTTTTGACGATCAGGTACATCCGCGACGATATAGACATGGACCGCAATAGCTTGACGCAATGTGCGTGCATGATGCGTACTCGTATCCATATATTTTTGACGATCAGGTACATCCGCGACGATTGCAGACGTCGACCGCAATAGCTTGACGCAATGTGCGTGCATGATGCGTACTCATATCCATACATTTTTGACGATCAGGTACATCCGCGATGATTACAGACGTGGACCGCAATCGGTTGACGCAATGAGCGTGCCGCAAGCCGCATCACTCCGGATTCCGCGTATAGTAAGAGACCGCAAGCTGAAGTTAGTTCGTGGTCTGTACCTTTATTAAGTCCACTTATCATGAGCCATATGGATGTTATTATACTACAGAGATTGGAATTGTGCTACTCTTTTAGGATTCCGTAATCTTAATTTCGATCGCGTGAACCTTACTTTCATGGTAATAAGATGTTTTTTCGGAGAAAAATTCTACAGTCAATGTAAATTTCAAATGATGGTGAAATTAGTTTATGACATTTATACCAACTTTAGAAGTGATGCATGATCCCAGTGCAAATACACCGGAGTCCCAGTCTCGAAACTCGATGAGATCGGAGGGCAAAAAAATAACTAACTAACTAAACTTCACGCCACTTCCCTAGCGGGGTAGGCAGAGAGAATCGGAGGGCAAACATTAGCTAATTAGTCTCTATATTCAATTAAAAAATTATAAAAGCCAGTAAAGTGTGTGTCAAAACATTAAATGCATGTCGACGGTGAAGTGACAATACCTCCTAACTAATATTTTTTTAGGAATCGACTTTTTTAATGCAGTAGCCTTAAAATTCAATTTCGCGTGGAATATTATTTTTTCTTGTTTGTTATCAAATAATAATGTAATCCTGTAAACATTACATTAAAATTTTTAGGTTTTGATCATAAGACTTTCATATAAAGTCTTATGATCAAAACCTAAAAATTGGATCGTTTTTTCATTCTCCTGTAAAATAAGCATATCTACAGTTAGGAGGTATTGTCACTTCATCGTCGATGTATGCTATTTGGATTTTATCAATTATTGTTTAATTTCCGATAAAAAAAAATTACTTAAACCGCATCAAATTAGAGAATGAACAATAAAATTTAATATTTTAATTTTTTTTTATATAATATAAAATATATTTAATAGAAAAATACATTCCTTTTAGCAACCGGGCTTCTAATCTGATGGTTAAATTAAAATCTTATCTGTTGAAGACACCTTTTAATATGAGACTAGGAATGATAAAACAGAGCCTCAAATTTCCGCTCCAATCCTTAAAATATATCGAAATAGTATTCGGAACAGCTGAATTACACGCCTAATTTACGATACACGCAAGGTACAAATTAAGATACATCACAACTTGGTGTAGGTAATAGACAAACCGCTTTATTTTCAATTATCGACGTACATCGCTCGCTGCGTAACTAATTAGGATGGTCGTAGACGTTACAAGACAATGCCGACACGGGCATGTATTTAAACGTTATTGTACCTCTAACAGGTTTCGCAAATTAATCGGATTTCGTACGATATATCACGCCCTTCCGCCCGTCGGAAGGATCCTCGCTGCAACGTTACACACCAACAACCACCCGAGTAATACGATGTGTGATATTCGTCTTTGTGACAACCCATTTAGGTTGGAAATTGGCAAAAAGTAGTGACATATGGTTGTGCAGTCACGTAGCTTTTTGCGGTTCGAGACCTGTTTTGACTATTTCAGTTTCAATCAAATTTTTTGGTTGACATTTTCAACTGTACTTGTAGGTCGATCGGCATAAAGTCTAATTGTATTATTGGATCCATGTGCTAATCAAGCAAGTTACGTTGTAGTATAAAAGTGGAAAAGCCATATCCCACGCCAGGAAAGAGGTACATGAAACTATTCTTTATTAGATACATACATCCACACATATCATCACGCCCGCAATCTCCCAATCTCCGAAAGGGTAGGCAGAGTCAAAGCTCTCTTAACCAAGGGCCAAAATAAAAACTGGGTTGGATTATATACAAAATTGTGAAAAAACTGTAACATGTGGCTAGAGCTCGTTGCCTACACAATTACATACCCAACACCTCCACCATAAGTTCCCTTTTACGACATGCTAGGCAAGGAACACTGTTGAAGCACTATTTTTAAGTCTTGGACCAATATGGAACTTTAATAAATATATATAATTAATTCTGCCGAAGGGTCACTCCCTGGCGATGGTCAGTATGTGACTCAAAGAAGAGGACACAAACCTTAATCAATTCACTCGGGAGGGGCCATTAGCGCTCGACACTCTCCCAATTTGTGTTGGTGAGTGTTTTACTAAGTGGCCTAGCCGTCTAATTGTCAGTTAATCTAATGGTACAAGCTGGAAATAGATCGCTGATTGGAATAGTACTTTATGACGTAGAGAAATTTCGACAAAAGTTATATATGTGTATATGGATAAATCTAAAAATGTAAGAAAAAGCTAAATTTTTTTTTTATTTATAGAACTATTTAACTTTGGAATTTAAAAGATTGCCTACATAAAAAACATAAATACCGATGCCTCCAAGCGTTCAACGCTCAAACAGGCACTGAGCAGCGACCCAGCTAGTTCGACATTGCTTTTAGCTTATTAAGTAGGCAAAGTGATTGTCACGGGGTGCTGGTCTGGTAAATAGAACGCATGTTCTAGTCTTCGATGGAAGTGAAGCCGAATGGAAAATCACTAACGATGATTTAATGGGAAATAATACAAATATTTACACCTCCCATTTTATGATGAATCCATATTTGGTTATGTATTCATCTTTTTGTAGAAGGTAAACAAAAAAAATTGCAGTATTTTACTAAGAAATTAAATGTTATATCTCTTATTTTACGCTTATTAAATGATACACAAAAAGTAACCCGAGAATAAAAACATTATCAAAACACTTACCTTGTATTTTATCAAATTTCAGGAAAAATTTGTTTCATGTATTCGGAAAAACAACCACGTCATTTCCCGTACCCAGTTCATATGAAGCTCTGTGCTAAAGAGTTGCACACTAAACATCTTTGTTAGCGCACAATTTTCGGCCCAATATGTACCCGAAGACGGGCCCCGGATCTATAACAATACAATAAATTGCTTGTATTGGGCACGGTGCCGGGTGCGGGTAATGTGCGTGAGACCACGCCAACTTTATATCAACGCAACCGGGGCTAGGTGAAAAACGTCCCTCTCGTAACTCGGGGGGCAATAAGCAACGCCTCATAAAAGCCGTTGTCTCGTGCGAGCACCAGGATATGGTGTCCGGCTTTTTATGCGATTATGAGAACTGAACGTCGAACACTCCTTTTTACTTTCGGTGACAATGAAACCGAGAGTTGAGTTCAACAAAGTTGTCGAACTTTTTACTTTCATCGTTAAGATTTTAAAGATTAGATTTTTTGGCTAATGGTTTTTTTGTCGTTGATTTTTTTAACGCTTTGGTCTTCGAACACTCCGTTACCCACTGTTATTATACGGAAAATCTCTATGTTTATTATTTAAATAAAATAGTGAAGGAAAACCAATTTCCAATATCAAAGAGGGAATCGAGTTCTGAATAGGGCTGAAAAATACTGATCTATAGTTATTATTGTTCATTCGCCAGTCCACTGAAAATCGTACAATTTTGAATTTTATCTCCAAAGGTCTTGTCACGTTCCCATAATTGAGTTTCACCAGTCGTAGGTATACTGAATGTTATAATTCGTATTGCGTGTGGAATACAAAAGAACCATCCTATCGCTATATTCGTATAAAATATCTGATATCTCAAATGTGCAAATTAACACATCATTATCATCAACCCAACCTATTGAACAACTGATTGGAAAATCCCAATCAGATATTTCACTGCGTTAATATTCCAATAATTTTATTCTTCAAAATTAAAACTCGTAACCCAAATTGTTGCCAAAACAAATCCTCGTAATAACTAGGTCATCGAGTTAATTTCTGTAGTAAAATCCGAAAAATAATGCACTATAAAATTACTGAAACTTAAGTACAGACATGATAATGTATTCTGTTGACCAAGAACTCGTAAACGTAGTACAAACAGCAACAATTTTACTAATGTTATAAACGTGAAGGTTTGTGAGGTTATATAATACATACACGTAATATGTTTGTTGTGCTTCGTCTACACGTAAAACAACACATAGCTTTTATCCCATATTTACGTTTCCGTGGTATAATATCAAAGCTAACAATTATCTTTCACTTGATTCCAAGGCTTAAGCAAAGTCACAAAATATATAAATTAATAAATTATACTTTTTCTAATGATAACATTTCTAATGTCGGTAATGTACCTAAATGAAATATTTACTATAATTTCACTTATAATAAAACGCAATAAAAGTTTGACATTCTCTCCTATTTTCTTCGTAACAAAGACACTACAATCGTCGTAGTGAAAAACGATGCCCCATTTACGACACTGGGGCTACGTGTAGTTGCTATCTAAACGTCTAGCGGAGTTATGCCGCGACCACAAAAACGATACGATTTGCCAATATATCACTCGAACACACCTGAACTGTAATAACAAAGAATAATAGCAATGTTTTGCACCAGTTTTTATGGGCTCTTCATTGAATCGCTTTGTGGACGCACAGTAATACCGGGCGGTGGGTGCAAGGGCGATATGATTAATTGGCCACTGCTGGTATATAGCTGCGGTGTGGCCTAGCAAACAATGAGATTAGTCCATATATTGAACCATTACGGATGTCAACATAGTTTGTTTGTAGGCTTTAGTTTGCGAGTGAATCTACGACTAGATTCCTGAAACGATTCTTAGCGTAGATATGCCTTAGTGTTTTAATTTCATCACTTAAACATGACATGAGATATTAGCGCCTAAGTATATTTAAATACAGACTTTGAATGTACGCCAGTGCATTCCAACAAATTTAAAATACCAATTTATCTTACAAGTTCTTTATTTGGCGAATAAAAAAGATAACTAAGTCACGTCTAGTTCGGTATCTGCTTGGGAGTACAGTTTAGTGACGTAATCTCTTTCGGAAAGATTTAAAAGCCTGAAATGGAAATTTTCCAACCATGGTAAATAAGAAGAAAAAATCTTGAGACAAGTATTTTTACCCCAAGCACTGGCGTATTCTCAACTAACACAAGATAATGTTTTCTTCTTTTATCAATGCGGAGAAGAGCACAGTGGTCTCTGATTAGTTAAGTAGTTTAAAGCTTTAGAAAAAGGAACCTTGTTGCCATGCAATGGTAACGTTATTTATTATTCGATAGCCAATGTTCGTACAGTGTACGTGGTCTATCGTACTCGAGGCATAGATATTGGTAATCGTATTTAAAAGTAATCCATACCAGGGCCGGACCGTGAGTTTAGGACTAATACTACTTAAAATATAAGACGTAAACTTGAATTAGGTATATGAATCAAATAGGTTTGATTAATCGCAGGATTCGCAGATTCGCATGGATTTTTTCAGATCATCGTATAGACGATCCAGCTAAGTCAAGTCAATGTCAAGAAATAGTTCTTGACATTGACTTGACTTAGCTGGGGGCCCCTTGAATCCACGGGGCCCTGGGCCTAAGCCCAAAAAGCCATATGGTAGATCCGGCCCTGATCCTTATCCATATCCTATACAATCCATATCATTAATGGTGATTGTACTAAAAAGCCTTCTTCATGGTCGTTATGTATACCATTTTCCTAGCATATATGTCAGATAAAATTTCACCGCGCATGGCCGCTTAATCCGGACACGAGAAAGGTTTTATTGTTCGGTACGCGCGCCCGACACAATTCACGGTTTTTGTGTGAAACCTAGAATTAAGCGTGACGTTTCATAACCTAGTTCATTGAGAGGAAAGCTATTTGAGTTCCCGTTTTATTTGTGTGAAAGATAAATAATATTTTTCGCGATCATTTTTATATTTTCCTTTATTAACGTGTTATTGAATACGAAAATATAAAGTGCTATCACGCTCATATCCTCCAGGCACATGGCTGTTTGACATTTACTTGTAACTTAGATACGGACTAGAAGCAAATGGGGCAGAACAGAGAAAAAAGTATTTTTAACGGGCAATGTTTGATCTTTTAAGACTGAGACTTGCCCTGAATAGGTTTTGTTTCAGATTTACGTATGCCTTCGTTATGGCTTTAATATAATTGCGGTTTTACAGGACATCAGATATTCTTGATATTCTTGCCTAGCATGTCGTAAAAGGCGACTAATGGTATATCGGGTTTTGGGTGTGTGATTGTGTAGGCGACAGGTTAGCCGCTTGTCACTGCTTTTTCACAATTTTCCATCTAACCCAGCCCAGTTTTGTTTTTGGCTGAAAGTGGTTAAAGGGGCCTGCTGCCCCTTTGACTCTGCCTACCCCTTCGGGGATTATGGGCGTGATGCTATGTTCAGATATTATAAGATTCTGAAAGAAATCAAATATAACTTTTAATGTCATTCCACTCGATATGTGATTAAATCTTCAACTAAAAGTAAAAAAAATCATTATAATATTTACTGAGACGTAAAACTAACGTAGAATACGATAAAAGCATAAAATTTCAACAAACAAAAATTTTCACACGTATACCTGCGGGAAGTGGCGGGCGGTTCCATTAAAGAATGCCGACAAATATAAAAAATCTTTTCTTTTCTATATCCATTTTCCTTTAAAAAATCGAATTGCGTTTTTCCATTCGGCTTCACTTCCATCAGAGACTTAGAAGATGTGTTCTATTTACCAGAGCAGCACCCCGTGAAAATCGACCCTTTGCGTACTTAACAAGCTAAAAGCAATGACTTAAGGACCAGCTGGATCGTTTGAGTCGCCGCCGTTTGATCTCCAACACTCCGAAGTGTTGCCTATTATTTATTGGAACCGTAAAATTTTCACTGATAATTTTTTTAATTAAATTTTATTGTTATTGCTCATGTCCGGATTAGGTTAAGGTAGATTAATAAAGTTCTTTGACAGTTGATCTCATTTCTTTAAAAAGAATTTTAAATTGGTAGTATGGCGAAAAGTTACACAGTTTTTTTTTTATATGAAAGCACATTAATTCCATTCGAAAACTAACTGGCATTTCCTAAGCCTGTAATAGACGGCTGTTGAATAAAAATTTTTAGTTAAACATTTTGGCGTCGTTATCATCCTAGCTAAATCCCATTCCTTGTCGGATTTCGTTTCCTACTCGGTTTTTTAAATTTTAGTTCAGTTCGTTATCACATTAAGGGTCGAGTGTTTTAGTGAAATATGTACTACAAAATAATGGAAAATACACATTGCTTCGATCCCAAACGACCTGAATATAAGGTGGTAGAATTATAAGGGCCGTATAGGGAGTGCTTGAAGTTTACCAAACGAGCAGCAAAATGAGCAAAACATAGCATGATATAGTGATTGCGTAATATATCGGTTATGTACTAGCTAGAAGCGAGTGACAAGTATTAAGACCGTACGTACAGCAAAGCGTTCGGTTCTCTCTACCTACTCCAGGAAATGGTGTGAAGCTAGTTAGTTAGTTTTAGGTATATTGCGTTAAAGTTGTTGATATCGTAAACAACATACATACTATCATAAGCGCAATTTCCAAAGGAGGAAGGCAAAACCAAGAAAAAAAATCGCCTTTTTTACTCAAAAATATTGTCGCCTACATATCAGAACAATAAAACCGGTACCTACCCGTATACCGTATATAATTACCATTTACGACATGCTAGACAAGAAACAGAATTGGTATCGTTTGCACGTAAGTGCTAGTCATCGCCTGAGGTATTTATTTGGCCTCTATAGCATCAGAATTGAATAATCGACGGTTAAAACCAATAAAATGTTGTATTTTCACATTACGTAATCTTTGTTTCATTAGTTTCAACCTTATATCCTTAAATTATGATGCTACAGAGGCTCAAAGAATTATCTCAGGTGGTGACTAGCATTTACGTGCAGACATACAGTACATTTTTTTAAGTCACAAACCAGCATGCGAAAAATAAAAATAAAATATAATTTATCCTTTTCTTTCCACATCTTTGTGTGAAAACCTCACTAATTCATAGTGAAATCCATTTATCGGACGTTCTGAACATTGCACACTATGTGATTCCGATTAAAAGAACCTACCCCTATTTTCATTAATAGCAGTGATATTTGAATATGGCTTCCGATAGCTGAAGGGTTGATTAGCTTGCTTTGAAAGTTAGCGATATACAGGTTCGATAATAAAAATAGAAGTTCTAATCTAACTATCAATCGTTTTTAGCCCAGTAATTCATATTTCATGTCGTGTTTTATAGTCGGTAGAAACATGTGTCGGGCCCATATTACTTTGGACATAATAACCGACATGACAAATTACATTTTGTATGCCAGACTTTATAGGGCAACCTAGACTTCATGAAATATTGCCTAAAGAGAATTTGTTTTTGTCTGACCACTGTGAATGCGGCGGGACTGTTAATCAAGTTTTTTGGAGAACTTTTTTATATCGCAAGAAAACCTAGGCCGTAGCTAAAGCTGAATACCTAATGAAAAGTAAATAACTATGTTACCATGTTCTTTATCGTAATACCTATAAATTTAACCTGGATATTGGACCGACTCAGTCTGTAATTTGCCCCCACAGTGGGTTTTTAGTCGAATTCATTCTACATCAAATATTTATGGTAAGCTTAACTCAAAGATGATATATCTTTAAGTTAAGTTAATTCTATATCCTTTCCTAGGGAGAGATATACCTCCTTAGGGTAGCGATAATAATGAAGATTGGATTATAAAATGTATGGCAATTTTAGCGTTATACTTATGCCATTTCAAAATCAAATTGTATATTCCAATTTAAGTCAAAAAACTTTATCTTTCAGTATTAAAAAACATTATATAAGACCTATTTTATTACAAGTTGCTTTTTAAAATATCCTAGCTGTTTATTTATTTTATCTCAACAAAGTGATTTTTTTGCACATTTCCTTATTCCAGGTTTTATAATTAGCGCTTGTAGACGTTCACTTGTCTTCTAATTAAATTCAAAGAGGAACAATTTACTCGTCGTCCCGGAACCAGGTGTCTTATTAAGAAAAACCTTAAAGGGGAGAACAGAAAAGTACAAATTTAAAATTGGCTCTTAGTTCGTATTAGTAAGGAAATTCACAGTAAAATTTGCATAAAGTGTCGCGCTATCTTTAAAAATAAATGAAACAAACAACTCTTAATTCCCAAACATTGAAATCCGCGGGGATCCCAGCGGCCTGCAATGCCTTTGATAACTAGGGTTGTCGCCTTTTGAAAGATGAATGACTGGGCTGGGCGCGGTGGGCACGGACATTCGAGTCGTGTAAATTTGTTTTTCATTCTGGTATTCAGAATTACGTACTTTACTGATGAACGGAGTTTTAACTGATATTTTTTATTTTTCTTGTTTAAATTTAAGCACAGAATTTGTGTAATGTAGCTATTCGAAGCTATACGATACCTCGCCTGCTGTATCCATACCTGCTGTACTGTATCTTCTCATAAGTATAAAATCATATACCTACCTATTTTAATTTTTCCAACATGTTATATTCTCATGGAATCGAAAGATTTTTTGTTTTTTTTGTATTGTGTTTTTTTTTTATATCTAGAGTAAGTATAGACTTACACATATTATAAAGTTGAAGACTTTGATTGTTTGCTTGAACGCGCTAATCTCAGGAACTACTGGTTCGATTGGAAAAAATCTTGAGAAAGGCCTTTCTCGATAAATGGGCACACGTATATCATCACGCTAACCCCATTGGGAGCGGAGCACCAATGAAGAATGTTTCCAAGTCGGGGTAACCGGTTAAAGTTTCCCTTTAAAAGTTCTAAAAAACGTTCGCGACAGAACAAGTTTATCTTTTAAGGTTGACTCACTATAAACTTTTGTATACTAACCAAATTTGTCCTAAATTAATGCATTATTTGCGAAGGTGTTTTCATAAACATGATATTAATCCTTATCCAAATAAATATGTTATACATCATAAGTATTTAATTTAAAACAATATTTCCCTTTACATTATTTGATATTAATTAATATCTTAGTTAGGAGATATCGCAGTTTCAAAATAACATCGCAGCAAAATAATGATCAAATACTGCGCGCGCATTTATGATGAGCAAGGCCGGCGGGCGGTTATGAGGGACTTTTTAAATTCTCTAGATCTGTCTGGCCTTACCCCACATTCACTCAAATTAAAACTGGCACAACAATTGTGTTGCTAAGAAACTTAAAACCACCTTTTTAATTTGAATTTAAGCACATAGGAATAGATTTACGCTAAGAGTGTTTTTTGCACGGGCATGTTGCCCTATGTTGCTCTATAGAGATCTGGTTCTGGTGAAAATAGATATTGATTTTCTTTGCCTTCTGCCGGACGAAAACAAAGCAAAAAATATAGTGTACGTAGAAGTAGGTACTTTAATATAACATTAAATTACTAGTTGAGTTTATTTGAGAATAACTTACATGATATAATCTAAATTATAAAAGATTAAAAGACCCAGTACTTTTACCTAACTTTTTAAAGTTCTACTTTTACTGATACTCTCTGTATTTTTTTATCTTGGTGATTGGAAATATTTTACAAACGTCATACAAATATATATTGAAAATCTAAATAAAGGAAAAAGAATAGATAAAATGAAGGGGCAAATTTTAATGTAAGTGAAAACCTTTAGATAATATATTAAACTAACATTTCAACAGTCTAAAATCTGGGTTCTCATATAGCGGCAACCATGATGATACCGGTCTCGCCAGCCATGAGCATATTCGGCCAACTGAAACGCAAAATACTCATTTAAAATTAAAAATCTTATTATGCTCCCTAACAACCACCCACGTCCGTATACCGAATCAAAATGTTTTTCTTTCACGTTTTCCATACCAATTACGGCAAACGAATCGGGCAATATTTGATCGAAACGTATAAAAGGAGCAGTAAAAAGGAATTTTCCATTACGTACTCCGGCGTCTATTTGCAAAAGTAAACGTTTGGGCATAAGAAGATACTTATGCATGTACATTATGGCGAAATAAATGTAATTGTTGCAGACCTGCGGTCCGAATTAAGTATTTGAGGATGGGGCCGACGATTTCGTATATTATAAAAACTTTTTGGCTTAAATTACACGGATTTCTTATTCGCCAGAGCGATGCATAGTTGGGTAAAGTGTTTATTAGCCTGTATGTGTACAAACGTGTTTAGAGAAGAAACGCGCAAGCCGATTTTGATGTATCTTGAATTAATCAGTTCGTCTTATTCATGAAAGTGAAATTATTAAAGTTTATTATGGCAACAAAGTACTCGTATCTAACTTTAATGCAGCGTAATATTTGAAAAAAAGTCAACGAAATATATAATGAAGGGTTTTATTGAATTGGATCAAAAATAATATTGAGTCTTTTCTCATCCACATTAGGAGGCATATAACTTTCGACTCTTACGGTATTACTAAGTTCTCAAAGTGTCTACCTACAATGCGCTGCGCACTAAGGTTTTCCATCAACGATACACATCCTACTTTGGGCCTCGTAAAAGCTTGAGTGAAGAGACTGTATGATTAAACGTATCACACTCAAGCTCCACATTTTTTTTTTCATTAAAACAATATCCGTACCAATATCCCTCATAAACATACTTAGGTAGGTATTATGTATTATGAATACTTAGTACTAGTGTTCAATGATTTATATTAAATAGTTTCTAGAAATATAATATGAAGTCCCTTGTTGGTCTGAGACTTAAAAAGAACGTACCAACTGTGTTTCTTGCCTAGCATGTCGAAAAAGGGGGCTAATGGTATATCGGGTTCGGGTATGTGATTGTGTAGGCGACAAGCTAGCCACTTGTCACTACTTTTTCACAAGTTTCCATTTAAACCAGCCCAGTTTTATTTTTGCTGCCCGTTTGACTCTGCCTACCCCTTCGGGGATTATGAGCGTCATGTTATGTTATGTGTGTTATAATAGGATTTTATATACGAGAGAGTTGGTTGGCTGTTTTCAAAACTGTTATTTTCTAAAACCGATCGTCATCAATTTTGAATCAAGACTTATAGATAATATCCGTAAGCCCCGAAGGGGTAAGCAGAGTCAAGGGGGCACAAAGCCCCTTCAACCACATTCAGCCAAATATGTAACTGCCTGCACAATCACATACCCAAAACCCAATATACCATTCATCGCATGCTAAGTAACACAGTTAGCACAATTTCTTAAAGTCCCAGACCAACATAGGACTAGTGGGATGGATTTACTACAATATTTCTTTTAAATTGTAGCTTATTATATTTGTGCCGTAATCGCGTCGCAGACCAAGCAAAGTCTGATAAAACTTTCAGATTTTCAGAAAAAGGAAAAATATTCCTTACTCAAAAGGGATTTCTTGAAAACATTCCTAAACGAAAGGACTTCAAAGCTTGAGTGAGTAGAATCTATTTACGAGCAAGTGTACTGGTACAAGAAATATTTTAAAAGCTTGTTGTTACATGTTATTAGTGTTTTTTAAATTGCACTGATTTAAAAAACACTAATTGCTTATTCCTTAAAATATGTGTTAATTACACCGGTAGGTGTAGAGTTCTTAAATATTTCAACCGAATATTTACTTACTTTTTACAAAATCATGATGATTTTTTGTCATAAAAATTATTTCGAATCAATTTTTATAGTTTTTTTTTATCTTTTAGTAATAATGATGTCCTCCTAACCGATATTGGTCACGGCGGCCAATCTCAACAGGATTAGCCAACTGCGCAGGAGATATTATAGTGCACAAGTGTATGCGCAAACATAAGTGCACTCTCTATTCCTTCACTCTCATAGTCCGGTGAGACGGCAATTCGACTTGACCGGAGAGAGGTCAGGCGCAGGACCAACGGCTTAACGTGCTTTCCGAGGCACGGGAGTGATTAAACCGCCAACTTCCTGACTCCGAGCTGTTACTGAGTAATTTCAATATTGAAATACCCAGCCACAAATTTTTGGCCAGACCCGGGATTTGAACCCAGGACCTCTTGGTCGTTGTCTAGTGGTAGCATAATCTTTTAGTATTGAGTAGGTAAGTATACTATGTTCTATGATAGTGCTATGGCGGGTTAGAAGATAATGTACGGTCAAATCCAGATTCTAAGACTTAGAAATGTAATGTATCTAAGTATGTTTCTTATGGCTAATACTGGGAAGAAATTTTTAAGAAGATTCGTAAATAATAAGAAAGAAATATTAGGATACAATTGTAATTCAATCACTTGTAATTATTTATAAGAAAATATTTATAAGTATATAATTTTTGCTGTCTCCACGGGAAGACGTTTGATCACCTTATACCTGTGTAAGAGTGTATAGATAGGTTATGCATCAGGGATGGTCGTCACATGAACATATAATTAACCTAAGAGGTTCAGGTTCGACGCCCGATCAATACACTTCTAATAATTGATAGGGGCGCTTTTTAAGGGCCAATCCAGTGGGTATTAGTGACTTATTATATTGCAAATATTGGTGTAATGTATGCTACCTGAATGCCTATTTTAAGACGTAGTGGGTTATTTTAAAATTCGTTCATGGAAAATTCAAAGGATTTGTATTACCATTGTTGTATAAATGATGATTTTGCTTTTTGGCTGAAGTTAATTATTTGAATTTATAAGTCCTAAGTAAAGCATTTTCCAATAATTCATAATAATCTAGGTCACGTAATGCAAAGCACATTAAGTACCTACAGCATACTAATGAATACAAGTGTCGCAATGGAATTGAATTTAGTACCCCAGTGCTTCGCGAGATAATGGCATTACCCATTCTATGTTTTATTGTAAAACGCACATTTTAGTATTCGTACAAAGACCCTTTGATTTACAAATTATGTTTTACAGTTCTCAACTAATCTGAAATGTAACACACATATAAATGTTGAGACAGATAATTTAAATCAATTAGCTAAAATAGAATGCTTATTTAACGTATACCATAAGCTGGGTTTTAAATTATTACTTTTAAATTATAGAATACGACAATCAAAATTATTGTCCTAAAATTGGATCAGTCTGACAAAAGTTAAGTAGCTAGTAATTATGGACGAAAGGAAAACCAGTTTTTCAAAATACAAAGCTCAACAATCCTCTTTCCGTCTGATCGTCTGTATCCATAGAAATATAATTTGTCACACCAAGCAATTATTAAATAAAAAATCTGCTTTAGAAATACAAATATTACAATTAACTTTACCAAACATTTACCCATCTACGTATACCAAAGTTATCCATTTCAAATTCTTCAAACACATCACAAAATTACATTTAAATATTTAATCCGCTTGCCAATTAGTGGAGCTAAATGGTAGGAAGCTACGTATATAATAATTATAATGGTTTGTAACCGGCTTACTTCCGTACGTTAATTCGCCGAATAGAATGTACGACGTCGGTTTGAATGTCTAATGAATAACTCGTTTGAAAGCTTTCCTGACGTTATCCGAGAATAAACAGCGATGTTAATTAATCATCGATTGTATTATCAATTATGTGCTGCGCCAAATAACGGCGTTTGGCGAAAATAAACTCTTATAAATTTGAGTGGCGGTAGCTCATCTATTTTGTTACCTATAAATTTTGGAGTAAAGATATTTTTTATAAACATTATCAACAGTTTTTATAGAATAGTAATTTGTGATAATATTTTAAATTTGCCCTCGCCTAATGTCAATTTTGAAATAAATTATTACATATGTCGGAGAACATCCAACATTACGTTTAAGAAGACTGTTTTGAAACCTAAATGTCAAAGTGACAGTTCGAATTTTGTTTCTTTTTAATTTTAGTCCCTACTTGATTGTAAAGATGGCGTGATTGTCGTTACTTTTAATTTAAAAAATGACAACATTGGATTGTCTCTGGCCGTCACTTTTGACAGTTCGTTAGTATAAAAACGGAGTTGCTGCCATTTTTGGGGCATTCTGTAACCGATCACCGAGAAGTAAAGACGTACGAAGATATCACGCTCATCTCGTTATATTTCTATGTGATTGGGTATACAACGGAATAAAATCCACATTGGTCTACACGCCTGCCTTATTATTTGAAGAAATTCCTCGTAATGGACGAGCAATCGAGCTACGTTCCCGCCTCTTCTGTTGCCCCTCCGTCATCAGAATTGGGATGTAACCGACCATGTGGACGAAGTGACGACATGGAAGAAAGGTGGCGATTGTTGCTGGAGCAACAAAATCAAAATTTTCTCGCCCTCATCCACGCTATGAAAGGATCGTCGTCAAGCCATGTTGTGCACCTGCCGGAATTCGATCCTGACAAAGTGAATATGGACGCGCGTGCTTGGTTATCCACTGCAACTATGTGTATGGCTGATAACCCGCTTAATGGAGCACCGCTGATGATTGCACTGAGTAAGTCTTTAAAGGGCCAGGCTTCGATTTGGCTGTCACAAATATCCTATCCTGGCATGGAATGGAAGGATTTTCAAGAAGCCTTTACTGCGCGTTACGACACATCTGAGACGGCCGCCGCTACCCTGCTGCACCTGTGGAACAGTAAGCCAAAAGAAAACGAGTGCCTTGCCTCTTATGCCGCTTCCCAGATTAATGTGCTACTGTCACGCTGGAAGAACATGGATGTTGAGCAAATTGCTGTTTCTAGTGTGGTTGCGCACCTTACTTAAATAGAACCACGTGCAAACCGCCTTGCTTTTACGACCGAAATCACCACGCGTGCCAAGCTTCAGCAAGAGTTGAAGGCGTTGTCGTACCTCAAGAGGAAAGCAACCCCTGTTATGGATCGTGGGAATGAACCTCCTGATGCCAAGCGCAAACTCACACCATCACCTACATATGTGGAGTGCGCTCATTGCGGAAGACATGGGCATCACATTTCTGTCTGCCGGTTTAAGAAGGACAACCAGAAGAAGGGGTACCATCACTCGAAGCCGACGCCAGGACAATCAAGCGCTCCTACTGTGAAGTCCAATAATGTAAATGCTGCTGTGACCTGTTTCAACTGTGGGGATAAGGGCCACTACTCCTCAAGATGCCCGCTGCCGAAGAAGATCAACGGTGGCAAGCCAGGTTCCCTGCCTGCTAGCAACACTGGCGAGCGACGTGTGGACGTCTGCACTGTTGCAGCCCCTGTTGGTGTTATGCAGCATTATGGTGAGCTCTTTTCATTTTGTTATGGCTCTGGATCATAAGATTGAGCAATCTGCACAAGGCGTTGATATTGTTACCGTAAATGACCAACAAAATGTTGTTGTTGTTGCACAAGTTGAGCCAAATAATGAAAATGTTTCTAAAGAGCCAAGATTTTGAAAACAAACATGATTAATCATGATACCTGAAGTAAAATTTTATTGTTTATTTTACTGTAAGTAGTTGATTTAATTATTTTTTATTTTAAATTTTGTCAAAACTGGTTTCACAACTTCAAGCTGCATATGTTGGCATGTAGTCGTAGCTCCGGTCTAACCGAAGAGTGCGCGATGCGCATCTGACTATGCATCCTATCACTGGTTAAGTGAAATCACCGGTAAAGTGAAATCGCTGGTCAAGCGAAATCGCTGGTTAAGCGAAAAAAAAAAAAAAAAAAAAAACATGGTCGCTGGTCAAGTGACTACTCAAATCGTTGCTGGTCAAGTGACGACGAAAATTCACTGGTCAAGTGATACAACATTATCGAGGTTCTAAAACCAGTTTGTTGTTTTTTTTTTGTTTGTACATGATTGTTATTACATAAAGCAGTCTCATATTATTGAAGTACCAGGTTTGCATTCAAAACCTTGCTCTATTGTAGTCAGGAGTGACCGAGAATAGTATCTACTGCGATGAATGTTTTCACTTTCAGATTGAACACCCACGCGAGGACGCGTGACGCTGTCAGAATGGCCGTGTCGGAGAACATCCAACATTACGTTTAAGAAGACTGTTTTGAAACCTAAATGTCAAAGTGACAGTTCGAATTTTGTTTCTTTTTAATTTTAGTCCCTACTCGATTGTAAAGATGGCGTGATTGTCGTTACTTTTAATTTAAAAAATGACAACACTGGATTGTCTCTGGCCGTCACTTTTGACAGTTCGTTAGTATAAAAACGGAGTTGCTGCCATTTTTGGGGCATTCTGTAACCGATCACCGAGAAGTAAAGACGTACGAAGATATCACGCTCATCTCGTTATATTTCTATGTGATTGGGTATACAACGGAATAAAATCCACATTGGTCTACACGCCTGCCTTATTATTTGAAGAAATTCCTCGTAATGGACGAGCAATCGAGCTTCGTTAACGCCCCTTCTGTTGCCCCTCCGTCACATACATTAAATTATTATTTTCATTGTCATGCAAAGTTGTAAGCAATTAACTTTACAGTGAAGATTCAAACGAACCCAAAAATGTTTATGCTCGATAATTTGCAATTTCAAGTACTTAGGCTTTTTTGTGTCAAATATACAGCCCCAACGAAATAATAAAAGCCTGATAGACCGATCAATTTCTAAAGGTGAAATTCGTCGGGTTGGCCAAAATCTTAAATCAAATAAAAAACCGTCGTCGTTGTGCCAACGCCGATGATAAATAAATAATCGCTCATCCCTATGCAGTGTTGCGGTCAGGAAATTGAAAGGGCGCCCGGAAAACTTGATTTACAGCAAAGTGCCTGAGAAAAGGGACGTTTTATTATGAAAATTATCTTGGTATAGCGCTCGGTCGGCCGTGGCCGCTTGTATGTTGTCACAATAACTTGTGTTAACAAGAGTACCTAATAGTGTAAATTTCACGTATCTAGTTCTATTAAGATTATATTTAATAACGATGTTCACTCTATAGGCGTATTTGCCATAAAATATGATTTGTTATTGGTCTCCATAACCTTCTGTCGATATCAAAATGAATATAATATTAAAATCAATAAGTAGGTACATTAAATCGTTTTCTAAGTTCTAAAGTGAATTTTGAATATTGCCAATCGTCCTAAATAATAAGTAGATTTAAGAAATATGGGACGGTTATAAATAACCTTCAGGGTTACGTAATTCTAGCCATTGATTTAATTTCAAACTTAAAAAGACACACATAGAATGTCTATTTTTATATGAATATACTTAAACGGTTTATTTAACTAACTAACTAAACTTCACGCCATTAAATCATCGTTAAATACATATTTGCAAAATAGTAAAAAAAGTCACCCTTCATGCAATCGACATTCGATGGTAAAGTCAATTAAGATTACAGATGTTAAAGTAAACCTTCCCAATAGTTTCAATGTTGTCTCAAAGACGCAAAAACCAAATAACTAACTAACTAACTAAACTTCACGCCACTTCCCTAGCGGGGTAGGCAGAAATAAGCTAAAGTCAATCGCATAACACTTCTGTTGAACTGCACAAAAATACTTAATACCCGTCTACAACACTAAACTGCGATCGATTCGTATTTCCTATTTTTATTACGGCTATAAAACTACCCAAACCCTCAAATGCGATGTGTAAAATGTTCGCCCGGAGTTATTTTTGAAACCTCTTCATTCATGGCGGTTCTAATTTAGATCCAAGCACTTGCCCCAGTTTTTTTATATCAGTGTGCACTAATTGGAAACTCTGCTAGTCGCTACACCTGTAATTGGAAACTGGCATTTGGTGCCAGTAGTGTCCCCTAAACGGCTGCCTGCCCTAATTCTTCGCTAAGGCTATTAGTGGCTTGCATTTGGCTTTGATCTTTGATTACTAGATTTGCGGCGCGCCGTTTATTTTTATCCAACTTCTCCTTTATATTCTAATAGGGTTTGGTTTAGTAGGTACATTCTTGATGAAAATAGGCTATAAAGAAGGAATTACAATAACTGTTAAATACTCAAGTCAATTTTGTGCCTTTTCCATTTGGACATACCTCTAGTTAACACAATAATAAGATAAAGTTATTTTCAACTTTATTGAATTAGTTTATTTCAAAACCATCAAGGATTTTTGTTTTTATTTTCACTAATACATAAATGATGAAGATTTCTTCCACCATCAAACAAGCAGCATATTTTTCCTCATATGTATGTACCTAGCTAAATTTATGAACGTAAAATCTCCGGATTAAAGCTTATTAATAAATTTTACTCGTAATTGGTACACAATCCCACAAAGGGAAATGAATTAAAATCGCATTTAAGTAATCAAATATGGATGCGTATAAGAAGCTTACCTGCGGTTAAAATTCATCGTGTAATGTGATACATATGTACCAGTATCAATATATAGAAATACATGTATTTTCTGTCTAGGCATAATACGTAAATAAAATTATTATCTGATATGTAAAGCAGATATTTAGTTTTGTAATAAATACTTTATTACTTTCGTCATTACTAATTTATGTTACTTACATAATTTGTTCTCGGCCTATTTACCCATTCCTCTTTATTAATGGAGGCTGCAAAGGTCTGCCCCGTGATTACTTTTCGTCAACTTACCATTAAGCTAACTAATGTAAGGTCAGTTTAGGTAGAGACAATTTCGGATGTAATTTACGAGATCAAATACAATATTTAAGGACTAAATTGTTAATATTATTCCTGTACCTGACCAAAATATTAATAAGTATTATTCAAATCGAAACCACAATTGAATTTTCGAAAAAACATTTACCGAAATCATGATCACCAATTTCGTCTGAGCCGAGAATTTGAGGGACAAAAATTTAATCTTCTCTTAAGAACCTACATACTTTCCTAAGCATTCAGTAATAATTTATTTATTTTATTTTATTCATTTGTATATATTATATGAAGTTACCTTCCTTGTTGTATAAATTAGGCAGTTGATTATTAATTCCTGATCAAGGCAATGCCAACATTGAGCCGTTAGATGAATTGCAGCGTGTTTCAGTAGCTAATCATTCAGTGTCAGGGTTACATGAATGTTGAATGTGCACTTCCGAGCTGGCGCATGCCTCCGGCGCACCTTGTGACTGCATTATGCTTGCCGATTGTTGTTTTATGCAATACTAGGCATTTTAAGAAATCTCGGTTTTGCTTAGTAATACCTAATGGATGGACTTACATTTGTTGGTGAAGCTTTATAAATCTATATATAATATATATATACACATCCCTTTTTGGCGTCATGTATATATAGATTTTATTGATTTATTCACCTCACCTGCTCACCTCACTTGCTTTTTCAACATTCATGATAAGAAGTAATAAATTGATTTTGACTCATTAATCCGGATGTTTTATGTTTTTGAGCTATTATTTTGTAAAAAAGTATTAAAAATGTAAAGCTTATCATATAACATTTAAGGTTTATCCTTGTGGTTGTGTAGGCGACAAGCTAGCCACTTGTCATTACTTTTTCACAATTTTCCATCTAACCCAATCCAGCCTAGTTTTGTTTTTGACTGAATGTGGTTAAAGGGGCCTGCTGCCCCTTTGACTCTGCCTACCCCTTCGCGGATTGTGGGCGTGATGTTATGTATGTATCCTTGAATTGAAACTAAAATAAAATTCGTAGGTATACCAAAAAAAATCTCATGTTATTTAAACGTGAAAAATTCGAAAATCTCAAAGAGACACCTCTTAATATTGATGTTATGAATTGCTCTTTTATCTGGCTAATGTTTTTGGTAAGTACTCTGAACAATATAAAAATATATTTATATTTTTTATTAAAAAAATGAGAAAAAAAAAATACTTTTTTTTTGGTAGGTAGGTTCACCCTGTATATTAAAAGTAAGCCTATTTTACCTTGTGAAAACACCAATTATCTTATACATTATCGCCTAATGTTGATAAATCTCATTATCCTCAACTTTATAGTCCTCCAAGCCTGTGTTATAATCTATTTACTAAGCAGACAATGTATTGGGTAGTGGTGACGTTTTTATTAGGAAACATAAAAGGGCCTATGCCGGCCGGCGACGACCCATTATGTCCCATTCGGCCCACTGAGTGCTTAATGCAGGATAATGGACTCTCTCACTATTAATTTTGCTGTTTTTGTTTCGGAAAAACAGGAACAAGTGTTCGTTTATCGCGTGTCTAGAATGACTACGAATAATTTATTTATGCGAGTGGGGAATTAAGGTGAATTACATGCTTTGAAAGCGTTCAGCGGAAATTCTCTTTTATTGGTTTTTGATATTTTATTTCTTAGTGAATCGCTATTAGGTGTTTCTAGATCCACGTAGAAACCCTATGGTTTTTAATGGAAAGTTAGTACCGGTAAAATAAAGTCCTCATTTTTTCTTACTCTTATGTTGTAGGTACAATGCAAACATTTTATTAACATTCTCGTCCTCATTAGCTTGAGTTACAGTTTATAACTATTTTTGTAGATACACTTAAATATAATAATTACAAAAAGTATCCTAAACTTTATAAAAAAAAATTGTTCTTGGGTTACAATAAACATAAACATCTTATTTTGTTTGTGACACTTATCTACACATTCAATCATATATTATTTTAAAAATATCTTCATTTGATAGTGGCGCCAATTTGATTTCGTCGTAGCAATATTCCCTTTGTCTTTCTTGTTATTGTAATAGTACACGCCACAGATTCCAGACAATGGCACGAAATAACAATAACATTATACTTCTTACATATAAACGGTACAGAAGTAACAAAATCAACAAACAATGTATGAATTTCCAGCTATGACAATATAATAAACGATACTTCCACGCAGACTGAGCCATCGGATATGGCAGTAGTCGTAAACCAAATAGCTTTACGAACACGAGCGAGCTCAAATATTGGAGGAACGTGGTCTTGGAGACACCAGCCAAGATTTACTTCGCGCTGCATTACAAGTGTGGATCATAAAGTTATACCTACGCAGCCCGCAAGCTAATGATCGTAGCGTGAAGATGAAGACTTTCTGCTGGTTTTAGGTATGTGATATTTTTGATATAGAACATTATAGATTGACTAATTGACACTTGACATAATAAATTTATGCAGTACAGCGCAGCTTTTGAACGATTATTGACACTTTCTAGTAGGTAGATATTTAAAATATAAATATAAATTGTAAAAAATCGAAATTTATTTTAAAAATAAAAATGTCACTATAAGTAGTCCATTTCACATAGGATGAGTGGCATAACACTTTGAATTTGATGTTAAAATATATGTTATGCATCCGTATAACAGCCATTAGATTTTTTTCCAATTTGATAAAAAGTTCTAGGCCAATTAAATCCACTTTCTTTTGTCAATGGGTTCGGAACATTTTTTCGGTTGAAATGTACGCATATAAATATAAATATCTTTAGTAAAATATCCAAACTCGATGACAAGATGCCCGCCTTAGCGATTAATGATATGTGGTGTGAATAGTAGTGTCAATTTCTATGAGTAAACTTTCCGATTCCCGTAGTATTCAATCCACACGTTATTTTTACTAAATTAAAAATTAGTAAGTAATAAATTTAAGAAGAAAATTCATAAATCGTGTTTACATAATTAAATGGAGATTATTAATTATTTTTTATAATAATTAGCGTATAAAGTTATGTATGTTTGAAACTGAATATTTTGATTAGTAGAATGTACGATGCATAAAAAGGAGTATTGACACCTATCACTTTAATCATCTTACGTAAAACGGACTTTATTCGCTTTGCATTTCTCAATCTTTTAATTTTAGTTATCGGATGTTACCCACCATTATTTAGAGATAGCTCCAAAAACAGTACCGAAGGAAGGAGTATTCCCAGATTTGCCTATACATCTATTTGTGTTAGCTTAGCCCACCCTCCCTTGTCAGTCGAGAGTGCAGGTTGTCGACCACTGACGATAAATTGGTAGTCTTCGAATCGCATTTGGCAAGGTCTCTGTGTGTCTATTAATATTAACAACATACATTTGAAATGATGGTACGGCATAATACGTAAAGTGGTCTAATACTTAAAATGCTTCACCTCAATTTTATGACATTAGTCATACCATCATAGATTCTTAAATATCTGACTTGAATAAATGTTAGAGAGATGGCTTATATTAAGTAGATTCATCAAAGCAATAAAAATTAAAATCGCAATCGAAAATACATGTACCATGTCATGAGTCAGTCTTGATGAGTCAATTTCGATTTCGCTATCAAAGCGCAATTCCTGTAATATTTATTACGTTTTTACACAGGCTTCGTTAAAGCGTGTCCGACGCATCAGGTTGGATCGTTCTTCACCGAAGAGCGCAGATATATTTCTGGTAGCTCGGCCCTCGTTCTCAGGACGACAATAATTTGTTGGTTCGTCGCGCGCGTGTATCGCCGACGATATATCTCGTCCAGTCGTTCTCTAATCGCGCTCAACCCGGCCGAGCATCAATAACTGGGTTAGGAAAATCGGTTTTAAATAAAATATATTCGTATTGGCCGTTATTTAGCAGGTACAGATAATTAAATGCTCGAATATATATACGTATAATATGCATAAAAAGCAATAAGCTAATGTTTAGCTTCATATTTTTTTTAAGCTACGAAGCATTTGATAAATAATATTAAGTAAAGCACAACCCTCTACTTATCGCCGAATGTTCAAAAGAAAGAAACGATTTAATTATAGAATATCTTATTTTCCAAAATTCAGCAGAAAGTTTGATATTATAGATTAAACATAAAGTAATTTTAAGCAAAAAAAATCTCAGGGCACTTGTTAGACATTTCTTACAATAATGCTGTGTTGTGACGTCTGATATTCTTTTGTGTGGCTATTCGTCTCATTTCGCCAATAATTTTAACTCTCTGAAATGCTCTGCCTGATGCCCTTTATTGATAACTTTTCTTGTACTTTCTTACGGGTGAGTCATGATTTATGCACGGCACAAGACGTTCAGGAAATATTCCAGTGCCTTGCTTCACGGGAGCGCGAACAGTTTGCCGTAACTTTTTACTCGAATAGCGAAATCGGTTAAAGTTCCAAATAGGCATTTTGAAACAATGAGATTTAATAGTTTTAACCTCGTGTAGGAATTATTAGTTTACTGGTACCTATTTATTGCGTATTAGTCGCTTCCTATTATTAGATCAACATAGTCAGCTTAATTTAGAATCACTTTGAGCTGCCCCTAATACCTAAAGCTAATAAATAGATACTGAGACGTAAAGAAAGCAAATGTTTATTTTCACGTATTTACGTGTGTACTGTAAGTGTACAAGTATTAACAAGGATGTGGAACGATAAGATATAAAAACTATTTATTTGCTATCCGCGCTACTTATTTGCTATTTCTTGGTGAATGTGATATTTTATTCTTATCTACAAAAAGGAAAAAGTCTAAATACTAATTATAGTTCTTACTATGATATGCGCTATACCAGTAGTAAATGAATTTAATATGTACTGAATTAAGAATATCCGGTTTTTTTACATAATAAATATGTATATTTTGATATTCAGAATCAGGTAGGTAATAACGATTCCAAAAATTGTACAAGTCGCTCAAGTTTAAATGAGAAATTTATATTTTCATTTAAAATTGAAAACACTACTAACCGGTTTTTTAATGGTAACGTCTGTCATGTATGTACTTATAATATATATGTGCTTATATTATGTCAGCGCTTCCTTTGCAGAATATAAGATATCTGATTTGGTAGAATCTCATTAACGAATAACACGTTAATTAATTTGATTGCCTTCTTCTCAGAACTAATATCAAGTACTTAATAAGGTATCTTTCATCTCGTTCTCGTTAAATAAGTTAGTATGAACTCACTCACATCTGATATAGTTATCTATATTTTTAAACAGTCATACAAATATAAAAGTAGTAGGTAGGTACATATATTTAATTTGATTAGTTCAAAATTGTGGTCATCTAGCAGATATAATCATAGCAGATAAAAGTTTGTATAAATGTTTTTCTAGCATATTATTTTTGTTTTAGTAAAAGCTTTTTATTTATTCAATGTTGAATTCAGATTAGGAAAGATTTAAAAGTAACATTAAAAAGACTGAAAGTAAAAAAAGGGACAGAAATGCCCAATAAAATATATACATACATATTTTATTTTCGATTGTATACATATTATGATATGTGTATACATATTATTTAATATACAATTGAAAATGTCACTAAAATCTAATCGTTATACCTTTTTCTTTGATAAAAATATTTATTGTGAATTTTTAAGCTGATAAAAATATATGTTACCAAACTTACAAGTTTTATAACACGAAATGGTATTAAACGAAACTAGCACCCAAAAGTCTGGCATAAACCCGCAAGGTGTTGGTCTCGAAATTAATCCGCCATCCGCCGGCCGACACAATGCACGCAATTCACAAAGAATATTTTTATGAAATTTTTAATACTCGCCATACATGGGCCCGCTCCCGTAAATCAAGTACTTCCGAGCGCCCTTTGAATTTCCGCGCCGTGATATACCGCCAGTGACAATGCCAGCCTCCGTCATTTATACACCAATATTCCTTTTGACGAAAAACGACACTAATTGAACAGGGAAAGTGGATCCTATTGAGTCTTTTATTTGGCCCGAATCCATTATTATGAGTTCCTATCGCAAGCAATATTGACTATACAGTTCACACTTAATAAAATCAATTGATTTATTTTCTGTTTGTCGCCGTTGGCTCTTCACGGTAATTAAATTTGTCGTCAGATCGGACCTAATTAATGAACTTTGCCTAACAGCTACTGTCTCTTTTATTGAAAATGAAGTTTGTTAATAAATATTGGGAAGCAATAATAATAATCTCAAGGATTGTCACATTCAGTAATTTTGAATTAATATTAAACAAGCTTTTGCCTGCGGCCGAATTCGATATTTTGCACGAGATTATAATTTTTTTCGGAACAAAAGTAGCTTGTCTTATGGAATAATGTTGTGACAGACAGACAAAGTATCTTACGTATTTATAATATTCGTAAGGGCTAACAATGAATACTATATATAGGTACATATTATATAGGCTATAGATAACAACGAAACTGTAAAGGTGTTAACTACATAAGTATATGTGTTCTCAAATTTATAGGTAAAATAAACCAAATACATTTATATTATTCTTTATGTATGTCAGTGAATATACTTCCGGCACTTAAGCGCAAGCGTAGTGTTGTTACTATGCTATGCTACGTTACGCTATGTTACGTCATATTGCTGAATGTAATACCAAGTAGTGCCTGCCCACTGGAGATATTCTCATCTCGGCGAGGATAACCACTATTACGATGTAACGGCTCCGCAAATTGCAACCATATCATGAAAATGTTTGATCTACGACCTAAGCCAACGTATTACTTGCTCCGTACGACCTGAGTAACCTCAGGATTTTCGCTCAGTGGAGATTGGGATCTGCACTGTATTTAGCAATTTGTTACTACTGTATTTATTCATCTACTACCTAGGTACTACCTGCAATTCCGTCCGGTAAAATTTTACAGAAAACGCATTTTTTTTTATCTAAAACTAAACTTATGTTACTATTGGTACCATGTGAGAGGCAAAATCTTAAAAAAAATATAAGTACTACGACAGCTATACATACATACTTCCGAAAACACATTTACCTGATGATATAATGTTTACTAATAGATTAAATTATTTTTTATTTATATTCTGATATTCATAGATGACCTTGAATGTTAATGCTAGGACAATTTTCTGGTGGACAATGGTAATTCTGTAGCATCACTTTTGATAAACATAAATGAAGGTTTGCACATTGTGTTTTGTAATGCAAAGTAAAGCACACGACATCCGTGATACAAAGGAAAATCAAATTCACGCTGACATACTTCGTTTTAAAAATAATATTAAAGTAGGTACGCAATGTATGTTCATCCAGATATACTTAGTTGTAATACGAACACACACACATTGAAAATAAAAAAAAACTCGCAAAATCTATACGAGAAATTTCCATAACATTTTGTAGACTTTTCATTATACTAAACAATCTTCGAAGTACTTATCGAATTCAACCAGCAGGTACTTATAGTTGCATATTACTCAGCGCACGCGTGAAACCTAGCGCTCGAAGTTTCTTAATGAATTTTAGTTCAGTACCGAAGTCCGTCATCTCTAAAGAAGTTAGCCAAACTGTAAGTAATGGAGTGGAAGCTCTATTTAGATGACATTTTCTAATCATATGATAGATGGTTGCACGGAAACTTCGTTTAATATCAGTCCAGTTATTGAACTTTATGAATTGCGAAATAAAAAAAAACTCTATAAATATAAAATGAGTGGGTGAAGAGACGTTTGTACCTAGAGGCTAAAAAGAAAGATTTCCGAAAAATGTATAACCCTCTCAGGTTTTTCAATAAATTTTCTATTAAAAACTTGATTCATCTTAAGGGTATCTAAAGCTCTTGGTCGCGTCTGAAATTATTCACAATAAATTAGCGGTTATTGTACTCTCAATGGCATAGTATAACAAAGAGTTAAAAAAACTTTTAGTGTTTCAACGTCAAGCTTCGCCGAGCATTGAAAATATAGAGGCGTTAGGCATGAGAATTCAATTCTGGACGACACAAAGGACAATGCACTGTATCGTATATATACCCGAACTAGGGATTCCAAACGGTCACATGCAAGCGATATCGATTATTTTCAAAATCACAAAAATCTTAAATATATTTTTGAAACATAAAAACATACATACATACATAACATCACGCCCATAAACCCAAAGGGGTAGGCAGAGTCAAAGGGGCAGCATGCCCCTTCAACCACATTCAGCCAAAAATAAAGCCGGGCTGGGTTAGTTGGAAAGCGGTGAAAAAGGAGTGACAAGTGGCTAGCTCGTCGCCTACTCAGACACATACCCAAGAGCCCGTAAACCATTAGTCACCTTTTACGACATGCTAGACAAGAACCACAGTTGGCACATTCTTTTTTTTGTCCCAGATCAACATGGGCCAAGTCCCAGACCAACATGGGACTAAAACATAAAAACATTACTTTAAAAAAAAATCATAAACTCTAAAATGTTGTAATCATGGCATAAATATAATCACAAGGATATTATTTTTTCTACAGCAGAAACAATGTTTCCATAATAAAAAGTCATATACCTATATGTAAAACAAAAATCATATTGAAGAGCTGTGATATTTCACAACTGGTATCTATGTGATCTATAACAATTCTTATGTCATCAATAGTACAAAACGCATTACGATACCTGCATTTCTGGTAGGTATCTGGTATACTTAAAAGATGATCTCTCAATCCGTTTAAACAACTGACATCGATAAATATTTATCGAATAGCTAGCCACATCCATTCATTGTTAGAAAGGTTTCTATGGCCCGACACATCAAAATTTGTTTTATTGCAGAAAAAAAATCACTTAACCGGTGCAATTTATTTCCATTGAAGCTAATGCTAACGGTAAGTTATAGCTTCGGCTCGGATGCATGAAGCACAACCTTGTTTAAATCGCCGCGTCCATAAGTCAGTTGAGTGTCTCCTAAACTGAATATTTATGGAGCGGTGGTGCGATGTGCCCATCTTAAACGCGCCACCGAGACTCGCGTCAAAACGATTTTGCATAATTTATGTACTAAAATATACTGCAATTTATGCAAATGTCCCGCTCGCCTGACACAAGGTGTCTCCGAATCCGCCCTTTGCGGTGTTTAAGGTAAACGTCGGTCAGTGGCGATGGAAGAGCGGTAGTAGCTCAATGGTAAGGATACGCGTCTCATAACTGCGGAGTCAAAACCGAGCACGTACCTCCGGATTTTTCAAATCTATGCACGAATTTATACCACCAGCTCAGCGGTGAGGGATTTGCGACCATGATCCAAAAATTGTCTGGTTTCCCTATCTTAGCGTTACGAAGGTCAGATCGGCAGTCGCTTCAATGTAATTACCAGACTCGCTAAACACTCGGATCATGGTCTAAGCGGTACTCCGTCTAAGCACGGAATATGCTCCGTGCCTAGACACTAGGAATATGATGATGATGATGATCAACGTAGTTGTTTATACGTTTATAGTGGAAAGGTCTGTTTACTACTTCAACACCATATTGTTTAGAAACGCAAAACAAATATGCCAAAATGTTCAAGTCATTTAATTAATGAATACTATTAACTACTATTGGATTTCGCTGAGGCAAAGAAGATTTGTTTGTTTTTTGCGCAAAACGGTAAACTTTTATTCTAAGTTATTTAAAAATACATTGAAAACAGAAATATGTTTTTCCAACATATTATTTTTAGTTTGGTGATGTTTTAAAAAACAATTAGTACCAAAGTTTATTAATCAAAGTCCATATGCATTTTATTTTTACACATAAGCCCAACAATGAAAATAGTTCCGCATACAGAAAAAACAAAAAGAGCAATCTTCCGAATACCCTTTGTTCCACGGCGAGAATAGTCCATCCGAAACAGGTTCCACCTATTACGGGAAGCCAAACAAACGCGGCGTCCACAATCTTAACGAAAGCGCAGTGAATTAATTCCGACCTTTCACCTGTGTCGCGGGTCGTTCAGAACTTGCCGAAACTATAATAAATAGTTCGGAGCGCCCACGAAATTTCGCCATCAAAATTTTCATAAATTTCGTTCGGCCACCGCTGGTTCCCGTGTCTGCTCACTTAAATAGTACCTAATTAACATTTTGGTTTCTTATTTGACATTTGCTTGAATTGTCGCTGAAAAATATAATACTTAAGTCAGAATTGATTTTCTCTAGATAGGTACTATTTGCAATCGGAATTGGTAATATAATATAGATAAACTCGGCACACGTAAAGCGTTTTCGTGGAATCCCTGAGAAGCATGGAAATTTCAATGCATACACAAATTATATATATGTAAACAATTTGTGTATGCATTGAGATTCTGATGCTTAAATATAATTGTATATATACATATGTATTCACCTAGTGCATGTGTAATTTGTGGTCAAGATTTAAGAAGATAATATTATATTTATAAGAATTTGGTGAAAGTTATGTAACATCTCATTCTTCTTTCTACTAGAATAGTTTCAAACTTCAAGTAATTTCTGTGTTATTTTAATTAATGTGTAATCGTGTCACCTCACAAATATAAGAGCCACCATACAAAAATAGAGTAAATAAAATAAGTTTATCCTATCTTTTAGTATGTTTTCTGTGATTTGGACCAGAGACAAAACAGGCAAATCACCGAAAACAAAAATCAGTTTAATTGTACTCGACTTGTAAATAATGTAACTAACAAGATATTTTCTACAAATACAATATATCTTTGAGTTTTTCAAGTACTGTTTTGCGAATACGGCTTTAAATGTATGTTAGATACAACATTACATTTTGTTTGTTTGAACATAAGATTGTAACATTAGAGTAGGTAGTTACCCTCTGTAGTCGAAATTACTTACCGCAAACCGTGCGCCCGACCTTTCCCATCTTGCCTGGCCAACCGACAACTTTAGGTTCCAGGAACCACTCTGCTTTACCGATTCGCAGTCTGCACTTAGAACTTATCTACTCCACTGGGGACATTGAGTCTCCAACAAAGTGGCCATATTGCCACTCCAACATGCTAATTCTTGGACGCTTACTATGATTACGGATTTACCAAATCATTGTGGAATTGAAACTTTGTTTTAGAAGGCTACGATCAATACTAAAATAGTTGTAAAGTACGTATATTTATTCTGATGAATCAGTGTACAGTGCATTCTGAAAATTGTCTCATTGTACAGTTTATTGTTTAAGTACCTAAATATGACTAAGTAATATTTTTAGTCGCTTGTTCCTTTAAACGAACAACTAGCGCATATAACAATACATTTCTTTATTGTGCAACACTTCATCTCCATTTTAATGGTTATTTACATTCAACAAGGACTACTTCTTAAGCAGCAACCAGTTTAAATTTTTATGTTTTTTTTTTGTTTTTTCATATTTACTTTGACACTTGAGCTATTAGAAACAAAAATGTTAAACTAGAAATATAAAGCATTATATCAAACTGAGACCTGATAATAATTTGTATATTTGTTAATTACATACGTTTGGATCACTGGAACCTTCACGGCCAAAGTTTAAGAACCACTTAGCAATGCAATTATCCAGTGCAATAACATGAAACTGTATCTTGCGAATAACATAAACACATGTGGTGATATAACCCCGATTTGTACCGTGATTTGCATAGCTTAAGGGCCTCAGATTACATAGAGGTAGCGTGGAAACTTGCCTCATAACTCTCATAGCCGATGTCGGAGCAAATAAGTAACTCCAAGTTTGAGGCAACGCTATTAACTGTTTAGTAGTTTAAGAAACGGTCTCAATCCTCCTCACCATAATCTAGTTTACGCTTAATCAAAATTCCGGGTCAGGCTCAATATGGAAACGGGTGGCCTGTACTATAATGGTTTATACAGGTTCCGACACACCTACGCATAAATTATTATTCTCGTATATATACCTAAACTCCACTGTAGCTTCGTATAGTCGCGTCGCGTTATGATTGGGAACTCGTCCTTTTAATAAAATGCCGAGAAATTAAAGATGCTATGTAGCCCCATAAGCGCGATATTATAAACAATTGTATTTCGGCCTCTTTCTTTCTATATGAGAAATTCTCTGAACGGGCAAATGTCAGGACTATCTCTCTTTTTTTTTGTTGTTTTTTTTTAGATACATTCAGAAAGACCTAGTGTTAGGAGACATGAGATACGACAAAGAACTCGGCCAGTTTCTCGATGAACTGGTTTGCTATGTAAAAATTTACCATCCGATATTGATTAAACCATAAGTCAACGGTTACTCTAACGATTTCAAATTTAGCAAAAAAGTATTATAAATCTTATTAAGTAAGCCAGAATCTATTTTACGCCTTCCCTAATTGAACAGTATTTTATCGGCACTTTAGACCTAAATCGTGATAGGGTTTAGTGGTTCTTTAGGGAACAATGAAATTTCGTACAATGGAGCGATATAAAAGATTCCGATAGTAATGCCTAATACGGAACGTAGGTATGGATGTAATTTTATTACTTTTGCATAGAACTGACCTTTTCATATAAGTAAACATAATAAAACCAAAATGATGAATTCATTAGTAGTATAAAAAACCCTATTATATTTTAATGAACAAAATTACTAATGTTTTGTGGCCTATAATAATATAGCTTTGTATCAATTGTGAAGTGACTCAAAATAAGACAATCGACTAACAGCGTAAGTATCTAATATTATAGGAAATAGGCCCTTAAAATTTCAATAAATGAAGTATAAAATTCGATATAAATTCGTAATAACCCTCATTATAAAACCTAAAAAGTAAATAAATAAATAAATACCAGCAAATAACAAACACATAAACACAATATTTTTTTCTCGCTCATGTCAGCACTAATTCCAGTGAACATAAAGTTTGCAGTCCCCGTTCGTGTATCAACCACCTATCAATCAAGACTAAGCTAGTAGGGTCCGCACTTTATAAATTAATAAATAAATAAATATCAGACTACATCACATACATTGATCTGACTCCGAGGTAAGTAGCTTAAGCACTTGTGTTACGGATATCAGAATCAACAGTGGTATTACAAATATATACTTAAATATTCAATATTAACACCCAGACACAGAACAAACACAAGTATTCATCATACAAATATTTGTCCTGGGTGGAGATCGAACCCACAACTCTTGGCGCATGGGGCAGGGTCACTACCAAATGCGCCATCGAGCTTGTCAACTTTATGATCCACTTGAGCATTTCGCGAAATAGCCGATTGCACGATGCCGCTACGACACAACTCCGGTCTACATACACATAAACCGAGGTCGTCCGCGCGAACCGCTCAAACATAAAACCTTGCTAAATGTTCGTGCTTATTAACATTCTTTCTTTTGCATATGAATTAGATTGTTTAGGACCAGCATCACGGAGATAGACAAATAAACTATCTCACGAGCTACTTTTTAAACATAAAATAAGCTTTATTGTATTCTCGGGAATGATCATGAAGTATTATGCCAATCAAAAGCAAAAAAAAAATTCTTGTATTTATTCCTTAACAATAAGAGGAGGTGGAGAAATTTTAATGTTATATTTGCAAGAGAGTCTCTAAGTCATAGTGTACTACATATATACTAAATTAATCTTACCTTTGTTGGCTTCTAAGAAAATTTATATAAACACTAGGTATTTATAACATTAGTAATATATTTAACACATTTGTCTTTAATCCTAAAAAAAGAACAGATCTAGTTATTACTTTTAACAGAGGCAAAATTATATTCAAGAACAAAGAATTTCAAAAAACAATTTTAAACGTGTTGCCTAGATTTGTTACATACATCTCCAAACACAAATTAACCCACAAGCTGAGCGAGCAAAGCGAGCGTGTTGGAGAAGCAGCCACTATAATCAAATCGCTTTTGTTGAACTAGCTTAGCTCATTACCTACCTAAATAGAAAGCACTAATAAAATCCTACCATATGAAATAATTCTTTTTTTTTGTTATTATGTAATACAGCTGTAAAAGTTCATAGTTTAAATAGTTCATAGTTGCAGATATGGATTACACAGAGAGTGATCTTAATTAGATAATAGGTGACTTGAATGGTTTATTATTTCTGTTTATATCTATATTATTTCATTCAACAGGACTAATAATTTTTGAATTTGAAATTATATCTTTCCAATTATATGACAAAATTTGTCAAATGACAATACTAATAAAGCCACAAATCAGCGACATATTTGAATTGAATTCCTACTACAATGTGATATGGCTTATTAAACTCCAATAATATACATTTTGTACTAATCGGGTTATTAGTTTCACAATCTCATGTGAAATTAATTATAAGGCATTATTTATCCGTCCGTTTGTCTAAATTATTAAATATTGATATTATTCATTCCAGCTACATTTAGTTATCTAACGAGATTGTTAAGTGCATTGATGAGCAGAGCTATATTGGTGAAAATATCATTGTCAATATCAAAAAGTCTACAAAATTATGCTCGTTGTTATTAACTAATAAATACAAGAAATATAATAATATGTAGGTAACGACATTATTATATGTATATCTTAGTTATCGTATACGAAAACGAAATAACATCTAGAATTTCGAAGGAAGTATGCAAGAGTCATGTTCGAAATGGAGAACCTTCTTTTGCCTAATGTTACATCATTCTTTCATCCTATTTTATCCTCGTAATTCCTCTTTGCTATAATTAGGTTCTGTGTATGTAAATTCAAGATTCCTGAGCGGAGACACGCGACGCTCATGCAAATGTCGCTTACGTTTTGACATATTCATGTCTAAAAAGCATTGATTCGCCCAAAAGTCAAGATGTGTAACGCCGCGTAAAAAATTCACCACCTGCACGGTAGCGGGCGGCGTTTAAAATTTCAAGAGCGGGGCGCGGGCACCTCACTGAAGTATCACGAGTTCATAAATTAGTTACTTTACGAGGGAAAGGTCGCGCCCCCATAGCGCGGGTCCCGTGTATAATTTTCATTTAAACACGAGCAGCCACAGGTCCTCGCAGTAAATCAGCGACGTCGGTCGCCCTTTGAGTCTCTGCAGTGACGTGTGGGCCGGTGTTGCTAACAACGCACGCGGAATTGTGTTGCGTTTGCTAAAACGTTACATTTTGCGCGAACGTTCGGCTACTGTTAGCTATATGTTGTCAAACAATCTACTGTATAAAAGTCATTAGTAGGCTATCAGGTAATTGTTTTCATCTATCATATACCAGATTTTAAGCTAGATTTTCAGTACATAATAAATATACTTCATATATACCTCAGTAAAGCACACTCAGTGACATGTTAAATGCAACTTTCAATAAGTATATCATCTTCTCGCTTCAAATAGTGGGTTAAAGAGTCGGCTTATACGAGTATTACCCGCTACACGAAGCTGTAGGTTGTGAAGTCTAGCCAGAAACCTACGGCGCTTCAGTAAATAAATAAATAAATATCAGACTACACCATCACGTGGTTGGTTAAGCTCCGTATCACCTCTCAATGAATGCCCGTCCTCAACAATGCAATTTATGGGATAAATTGCTTTTTATACAGTTGAGACGATATCTAAATCATCTGTCCCTACACTAATTACTTAGTTACAAAACAATCAAATCTGAAGTTCCATTAAGTAAGCTCACAGATGACACTGATTGAATTGACAACGCCACGCTATACATTCCTCAACGCGGTGATGAAGATATTCTCGCCGGTAAGTATATCCATAATTAACTTGTGATAGTTGGACATTGGTTTCTGAGCACACTACATCTAACTTGTACGAAGCTCCAAATTATAATATATAGTACATAAATATATACCATCACGCTCGTAATCCCCGAAGGGGTAGGCAGAGTCAAAGGGGCAGCCTGGCTGACCCTTTGACTCTGCTGGCTGGGTTAGATTAGATTAATATACGGTAGCATCCGAATATTATAATACTTGAAGAAAAACTTTTGTACCCCATTTTTATGAGAATAACGCGGACGGAGGAGTATGAGATTTGGCACAGTTAAAGTTCATATGGAGAAGGAGTGCAGAAAACGAATATTCCAATAATTAATAAAAAAAAAACTAATAATGGTAGAATTTCGACCAGTGGGCGATCACCAGTAAAAGTAATATATTGATCTATTGAAGCATGTAACTACTTAATCCGGAGGAAGTGCTTTCAAATATAATATACATTATCCGAATACAAAAGTAATCTTTCGAAGCATACGAAATACAATGAAGTGGAACGAAAGCTTCAGATAAAAATGCTAACGTCTGGCAACACACCGGTGACGTGTGAGCCCGCCCGGCGCCTCTGCCCGCCGCGCCGCAACAATGTAAAGACATTTCCATTGTACCGTAATAGGGCATTGTTTGTGACGTAAATTTTACTGCTGAATATGCAAATTCCGTTTCGCGTCGACCCCCGAGAGAAATATTGCAAAAGTTTAGCGAAAAATTAAAATCACGAATCGTGAACAAGTTTTTAATAACGATCGTAATTGCTTCGGTAAAATTGTCGCGTCGCAGACAGAAAGTCAAGGCGCATGCCTGAAGAATGTTTTTTTAATACAATAGTAAAAGTTGTAATCTAATAGTATTTGTTCCGAACAATATGATTACGTTTTTAATAATAGATGTTAACTATTAGATAATTAATATTCGAATCGATATTCGAATTTCCATTCTTGCATATGTCCTTCCAATGAAATGGATAATCATGCACTAATTAGTTACATTTATTGAAATATGAACGTACAGACATAATTCGATTTTCTAGAAAACAAATTTACAAAGGTTTGTATAGATATATGTATTCGCTGAACTAAAACAATTTCTTCTACTGTATACAGTATATACATTAAATTATCATTTGGTTATATTGAATACATAAATCAATTCTCCAGACTGACACACCAATTCCCTAGTTCCAAACTAAGCTTAAAACTTGCCCTATGGATATACCCTAGGTGAACCGATAAACATACTTAAATACGTTTAAAAACATCCATGACTCGAGTACAAATGCCTATGTTTATCACACGAAACATTTGCCCCTAGCAGGATTCGAACCCGCGACCCTTGTTTTCATGGCCAGGGTCTCTAACCACTACACCAACGGGCCAGTCCAGATATACACAATACATACTAACCGCATACAAATTAACTAACTATACATTCTCGGAAAACGCCAAAATCCTGTAATAGAAATACGTGGGTAAGCTACGATTGGGTAAGACTCATATTTGCCTTCATTTCTCAAAGCTGGGTAGTACGGGCGTGTACACACAGATAATCCCTGAAATGGTTCAGACATCTCGACTAAACTACTCGACTCGACAGTAGTTTTAATTGGCATGTTAAATTGGGTTCCGTCCTAACGTTTCTCGATTTCCTTTGAATCTGGTGGCTCTGAAAACTGTCACTGTATGAAGATTAGCTTCATGAAACTAGATAACAGAAAACAGGTTGCCTACCCCGCTAAGTGGCATGGCGTTTAGTTAGTTAGGTTGCCAGATTTTTTCATTACTATATGTTTACTCTCTTATTTTTTTATCATTTACAAAGAAAAGAATTCATCATTGTTGAAACATTCCAATTCTATGTAGGTACCTACCTATATTAATGAAGCATAGAAAACTAAATTGACCGACCAAATATTTTCATTTGATGTTTTGAAAGCAATGTAGTTTAAAATTCTGGTTATCAGACAGCTTACTGCTCCTAAAACTTTGCTTAAACCTTCGGATTTTGCGGGCGTGATGATTTATCGTTGATTCCAAATCTTCTTAGATAGTCCAAAGCCACAAAACACTCACTCGACCGAGCAATACCTACAATAAATTCTGCGTCAACCACGCATCAGAACAAACGCTTTAATGAGTGACGTTTACATATTGAATCATAAATATTCATGCCTAAGGTTCGCACATCTGTCGGGGTGGGGGCGGTCGAAACAGCCGCATAACTCCACTTGAATTTTGTTTGTCGCTTAATTACGCATTACTCCGGAAACAACCTGCCACGTGTCGATGACAATTTAGGAAAACACTCCAACACCACAATTTGCGTTTGTACAACCCTAACATACAGTGTTGCCTTTACATTATATAAGTGTTTGTGTGTATAAATATTATGCAGTGTTGTTACATTTGTCTCAATCAGATGACACAAAATAAAAGTCTTTTTAACAGCTAAATGTAAGGAAACATTACGGTTCCAATCTCACATATTTTCAACCGGCTTCAAAAAGGAGGAGTACCTGAATTCGAGCGTACCTATCTATATATTTTTAGTTTTTATTTATAAATACTATTAAACTATTTCCTTAAATTTTTTTTTTAATAACATTACCTTTAACAAAAACTTTATTTCGTGACTCGATACGATACGGAACGCTAAGAAAAATTGTTTTTTCTTTGTCGAATTAAATTCCCTTCAGAATATTTTACAAGACAGGTCACGATTCTTGGCAAAACTAGAGGAGAATTAAGAACTATCTGTCTAGAACACTATTTTAAATCTTTATCAGTTTAACATACACACAATCTGATTCGAATTTATATAAGCTTATCGAGATAATAAAATGGACTGACATTTAAAATTCACCCGTTGCTAACTTCATTCTTTTGCAGGCGTAGGTACTATTTACTAACCCGTTCAAAGATATTATGAATAATTTATCGCATAAAATGAATCTGGGCACAGAATACTCCTTTATAATTAAGCGCAACCTTAACGGTGCGTCGTAAACGTAAATTCGTATAAACCCAACACCGGGATAGCTGGCCGAGTTACGGCCACTAAATACTTTAATAAATAACTATATGAACTCATTACTAGGAAATAAGAAACCTCATTATAAAGTAGCAGTGGAGCGATCTCGTTATCCACAAATAAAAAGCCTTTTGGAGGGTGGTCTGGAGTGGTGGGCTGCGTTAATATTTAAAGCCGCGCCTCTGAGATGGCTGCTCTAATGTGCTATTAGCCCGCAACCGCGTGTTTGACTCCAGCCTGCCTGCTCGTGCCTGCAGTCACCATACACACAGCTCCCGCTTGGGACAAGTCGCTTTTCTGACACGAGAAATATTTTAGTCCCATTTGAGTCTGGGAATCAAAAACAATGTACCTACCTACTGTGTTCCTTACCTATGTCGTAAAACGTGACTAATGGAGGCGATGAGCTAGGTATTTGTAACTATTTTTTCATCCAACCTTTCAATCAATTTTATTTTTGGCTACATTTATTTTAAAGTACTTATTGCTTCTTAGACTTTGCACACTTTTTGCGGATAACGGGCGTGATGTTAATATGCAAATTATTTTTGCATAGGCACGCCCTCCGAAAGGAAGCACTGTGGTGTGTGGAACTTCCAGGAGGCTTCAAGTCTGAGTTTATCCCACTTCGCAGTGCTCCTACCCCGCCAGAGTGATGGTTGGAGATATTTAGCAAAGCCTCAGACCTTAGTGCAAAGTATCGGTTAGGACAACTCGCTTGCATTACAGTTTCAAAGTGTTAGCTTGTATGCGAGAAATTTCCCGTCAGGTAGAAACGAACAGCTGCTGTCACGCTCGATATCTGCATTTGAGAGTATAATTGGCTAGCAGGTATATCTATACGAAACTCAATTATGATAGATAATATTTTAAATGCGTATACATAATTTAGGTTTGTACTATGTTTTATTGGTGCTAAGCATTTTACAAAGAATCATAAATTCTTCGCAAAATGCTTAGCAACAATTCTAACCGATCCTTACTATATTGCCGTTCTCAGTTCGTTATCGGTTCGATTCGATCTCGGTTTGTAAAAGTCTAATCATGGTGGATCGGGCCTAATTCGTCAAACAAATGTTAAATTCATCTTCCAACTCATAATTTTAGTATAATTGAAATTATGATTCGATTGTAAAATGAAATAGCATGTACTGATAACATTCCCGAAGTATTCCCAAAGTTTCGAACGGCTGGACCCTCTTCCCCGACTCACCGCACCACAACGCGAGTTTTACATCCGATGCACTGAGCCACTTGAGTGCCTTCGTGCATTTTTTCTAAAGACTGTAACCAAAATACTGGCTGTAAACAAAAATACTTTATTTTGGACCAAGCTTACCTCAACATTTTTCCCGTTAAAAATTCATAATGACAAAGCTAAATGGAAAAAAAGTTTTGTTAGATTTTTAAGAGAGAGCTTGGACAACTCTAATGAATAAACAAGGTAATTAGTCTGTAGTCTAAAATTGGCTGTGATCGTGTTGCTTCTTTTTGCATTTTTCTGTAATATAAAAATTGAGCTTGTCCAACTAAAGCTGTAATTAGTAACATTTCACAGTTATTATTTTTATGTTCCTTTGTTGGTACGGGCAGCTTGATAAAGTTAGTGGTAAGGAGAGTGACGAGGAGGAGTGCAATTTTATACGGAGACAAAAATGTAAATAATCATTTTATTCATTAGTTTTATACATTGTCATCGCTGATTTTTGCAATGCGAGGATTTAATTTAAGAGTTTAAGACATTGCCTGTTGCCTTGTATAATATCTCGAGCATGTCCTAATGCCCTACGTAATAGAATATTTTTTATTTGACAAGCCCGTTTGTCGAGTCGTCAGAGACCCTGGCCACGAAACCAAGGGTCACGGGATCGAATCCAGCTAGGGGCAAATGTTTCGTGTGATGAACATGGACATTTGTACTCGAGACATGGATGTTTATAAACGTATTTAAGTATGTATATTCACCAAGTATCCATAGCACAACCATACATGCTTAGTTTGAAACTAGACAATTGGTTTGTCTGTCAAGGTAATTTAATTTATTTACATACATACATAACATCACGCCCATAATGCCGGGTAGGCAGGTCCAAAAGGACAGCAGGCCTAGGTTAGGCAGGCTAGGTTTAACCACATTAACCATTTAATTTATTTAATTTACCTAAACCTCACAATCTACCCTACGCTACGATTTACTTATTAACGTCAACTTTACTTATTTATTAACGTTATTTCGTTTAAGTTCTAAACAAGATAAACACGTTCACCTGCAAGTCGCTAATGGAGCCGTTTGAGCATTCACAAAGAGGTGCGAGGATCACGTTAGCACTTCCTACATATGGTATGTAAGTACGTGGATTTAGTACAGTTTAACCTTTTTTGCGCCCTGACCTCCAACCACCCTCGTTCTTTATGTACGCCCTACGGTTTATGAATTCAGCTTTGTTTGATACATGAGACCTGTTCGTTTTGAAGTAATAATACATGTTTTACCTTAATATATTTGTTAAAGCAGAATATTTTAGTGCATTATAGTTTAAGGTCTTTCATAAACTAAATTAGAAATAGTTCGTTCGAATTCCCATTTTTGAGGTTTCACACAGATTGATGTACCTACATATACTCTATTGATATGAGAATATAAAGAACAATGCATCATTTTGCTTTTATCGTGCATTTGATCGGTATTGTTTACGCAGTTTGATTCTCTATAAATAATATTTACTAGAATTATGTGCCCTTTTGTGAGATAAAAATGTCCAGACAAATGACATAAGCATTTTTAGTTTTGAAAATTAAAATATTATACAAGCTAAATAAATATAAACAAAATTATTTTAAACGTGCAATAATATATATGCCCAGCAAAGGGATAAGATAATAAGGTTAGATAAGAAAAAATATACAACACAAATAAAACAAACTTAATGTCGATGTATGATTAGTTAAATATAAGGTTAACTAATCGATAACGTTATTCGATATTCACTTAACGAAAGAGGTTAACATTTTTATACCATCCATCATGGATTACGGGCGTGATGATATGTATATTCTAACTTAGTAGACTGCTAATTTCATATGTCTGTATAAAAATCAGCCCTGTAGCAATACATTTTTGGGAATAAGTACTGCTATGCGACACCGGCTAGTTGACACAGCGGGCGGCCAATGTTAGCCTTTAATAGCCATTTTCGACATTAAGGTCACGTTCAACTAATATTTGAGTGTCCGCTATACCAAAATATTGGTACAGCACCTATAATCGGACTTTGTGTGGAGTATAACGTTTCATGTTTTTTGGGTTATGTTCGCCAAAATTTAGAGAAATAACTTTTATACGAGTACACTGTGGAACAAATATTGGACTAGTGGTGCTCACTTGAAGATTTTTTTAAACAATTTACATACATATATTGTATTACCTTTGCTTGTAAACAAATAAAAAATTATGATATCTAATGAATATAATGAGAATTAATGATAAAACAGTAAAAGCAACTCTGCTACAGTATAACATACGTTGGTTAATATTTTCTAGCAACCCTGTTTTCAATCGGTATTTTTTTCTTATTACTATTTTAAGTTATGAATAAGTAAATTCTGCGTATTTAAGTATTTTCAGTGAGATTTTAAATGAATTGATATTTCGTTCTGTCCAACGCGGGGCACGTTGGGAGCCCATTGGCAATGCAGATGACATTTTAATGTAAGTAATGGAAATACACAAAATATTTAACTCCCTTGAGAGAAAAGCCGCAGACATCTATATTTAACTGGAATTATCGAATATTCAAACGATTCTGGAAAACATGGACGATTGCAGGAATAAGTGAAATTTGTAATAATTCAGTTAAAAGTAATTTTTGTCAGGTAACAATTTGTTAAGTATTTTTTTTTTGTATTGTATCTATTCTATAGCTAAACAGCAACTCAACAGAGGTGCGCATGCAGCAAACTATTTTATCCTTTTGAGTCAATTCTAAATTGCGATACGGCGCAGCAAAATGACTGTCTCCGAGTGATCCGTGAGGAGCAACAAAAGGAGTTAATTAGAAAAACAGATCTGTTTATATAGAGTCTAGGTTTTTACATTATCTAGGCGGTTGAATATCTGCTGGTTAGTAAACGTAAGTTTTTCTTAAAGCATAACGAAATGTGGTCCTAATTGTTATCCTATTTAGCTAAAAACGCTTTGGTATTCGAGTCAAAATCGAGGCTGAAAAAAGCTCAATGGTGAGAGGGACAGATCGATTGTGTAGCAGGTCAGCAGCAAACATGCCACAAATAAAAAGGGTTTCTACATTTATATTAGTGAAATACATGTTGGTAAATAAATCATTTACTTAAAAAAATAATAAATATATGAATTATTTTATGCTATGGAATTCGAATGTATTTTTTGTTATAAATTATAAAAATGCCATCCACATTTTATTCCATTATTAAAAACGACTCTCACTATTGGGGAATGCAAGGAGAGGAAATACACGAAAATTACACAAATTCCAACAGAATTCACGTCATAGCGCTTAAGCTAGCATCATACTCGTAGTACATTATATAGCATAGTGCGGTTATTAACCTAGTAAGTTTGGGAAACACGACTTAAACTAAGCCTTTGCTTAATTGTTGGATTATAGCTAAGTTGGCTCACTTATCGTATTTACCGCGACCCGACCCGCCGGCCCTCCTATGTTATCACTTAATTACACTTACATATTTTGTTGTTTAAAATAAGCTTTTTATTGCTTTCGAAAATTAAAGTGGGTTAATGCGATTATACAACATTTCCGTTACTTGGTTTTTGTTGATATTGTGCGTTTATTTTTTTTTAAGAATGGTAGTGCTACTTCTTTTATTGAACCAACATAATATATGCGAATTTTAGAAGCTATTTTTAGAATTAGAATATTATTATTTAGAAAGTACTCCTTCTACGGTATAGACAAAGAATATCATTATTCGCAAAGGTAAAGTTCGGAAAGCCTATTATTTTCCCTTCTCCAGACATTTTACTACTCATTATTTGTACTGAAAGAGTTTGCTAATAACGTACAATAAATATAAGTATTTACCATTCTCACACACTGCACTCTTCTCTATATATATATATATATATATATATATATATATATATACATCCAATTAATTTCAATAGTACTCGACGTAACAAAACACAGAAATAATGAGCAATTGATGAGTTAGACTCTCTACACCCTAACAAGTGCCGTCCCGTCCGTATTACTGAAAAAAAAAGGAATACTTGGAGCAAATTGAAATTCTAATGTCTCATGCATAATTGAAGGTTCCTCGCGAAACCAACAACATTTTCCGCGTTGTGAAAATACGTCTAATCTGGAGTAACATTTTTTACATTTCGTCGCTCGCACAGAAACTCGTTCTGCAATTTCGCAAAAACTAATTTAGCTTAAAAGTGCGGTAAAGGTCCTTGAGTGGGGCACTTTCATGTTGTTCTTTCCAAATATTCTTTCATGTCGCCTCTCAAATGGTATTCAATGGGATTCTTAGGGGCTGCCCGTTTCTGTCTCGCTGTTCCGGAGTTAATTCAACCCGTTGAGTACCGGCCTGGATGCGACAAGGGACGAAATTGAGTGTTGCACTTTCTGCTTTTTACAAGCTTCAATGTAAGTTACTTCGTTTGCGTTTTACTTATATTATAAACTAGCTGTGTTTTTGTATATAGAATAACTTAGAGCTAAGATAAAAATAAAATAACCATTTATTACGCACAAATGTGATTTTGCTTCTATCTAAATAATTCTGGTTAACCATCACCAATAACCAGAAATGCCCAAAATAGGGTACTTCACAAAGGGAATACTTGACGTTGCTCGTTTTTACACCCACTATCGTAGAGTTAATCCAACCCACTGAATGTCAGTGTATTCCAAGGCTTTATTCAGATGTAAGATGGCTTAAGGGCAAGGGTAGAGCAGGCAAGGTTATTGCCTTGTCATCTAGTGTAATAGTTTTAATTTTAATATTTATTCATTTAGTCAACTTAGGTCTAATTGGTTTAGAAACACTATCTTATCCTATGTTAGTCATTTATAACTTTTTAGGAAGAACACAATAATAAAAAAACTCAACTAGTGTACTATTTTTGCGCTATGAAACAAAATTGGGTCATATGAAAATATTTTACTAGAAATATATTTGGATCCAATTCACAGTATTTACTTTAAAAAAATATTTCAACATTTTTTTTATAAATAATGGAAACTTGTTATTTTTATACATATGATGAATTTATTATGAATATATCTGCATTATATGTATAAAATCTATAAGAATTTTTCCTAAGTAATGTTGAATTAGCAGCTATTATACAAACAATTAATTCAAATGCCCCATGGACTACAACTTTCCCGACTACGACAGAGTACGGCTACACCGCTACGTGACTACGAGTCTTACAACCGTGCTACGACGGTTGTAACTACTATTCCGTATGTATATGATCTATAGCTACGCCACTTCGCTACGACCCTATTCGAATGTCAGCAGCCCGTGTCAGTCAGTATGTCAAAAGTGGTTATTCCCTTCTCTGCGACCTGAATGCGTACTATGCCAACCAACTACATGATAATTCCCTGTAAATACCCAAGTTATCTAGGCAGCAATTGATGGACTTGTGTACTTACTTACTATATAAAGAAATATACGTCTTAAGGGAAATATTTCAAGCATTTTTTTAAAGCCATCATTTTCATCGTAAAGGTTGATGGTTGCTACATTGGTATTGTATAAAATAACAACAGACACAATCACCTTCTGCGATTGAGTTAGATTATATAAACAATATGTAAATAGTAAATATAAACAATTGTATTCCGAATGAAGCAACGACATTCATAACAATAAATCCCATTATTGAGACTGGCCACTTATATGTTTTAACCAAAACAGCTTAATAAAAAATTACAAAAATATTGACCACGGAAAATATAAAAACAAAAAAAACCGACAAAACATTGCTGACTCTTCTCGATATGCAGTTAGTCCTATCAGACTTGCAGTACAATTTCTGATGGAGTCCATGAGCCACGGAAATAAAACATTGCTTTTCGAAAATAGCTTATTTACATTTAATCAATAAAATGGTAAAATAAATAGAATAGGAATTAATTAAAGAGAAGTAGTTGAAAGGAATTACAGGACTTTCAGCAAAATGTCAATAAAAATACTATAAAGTCAAACAAGTTGCTTGCCCTTCCTAACCCGCAGTCATAACATCATCCGATGCAGTCCGTCTGGTAAGGCCATAAGTCGGCGCCAACGGGTAATGTTTCATCGTCACACCGCACGTGACAGCTCCATGAGTCTCAGTATCTCCTGCGGAGAGTGGGCTAGGTGAGTAATGCTCCTCCACATACACGGAATATGCAAAAATTAACTACAACCTTGTTAACAATAAGCAATGTGAAATACTGGAGTTAGATATATTATGACAGTTGTGATCCTTTGTTTTAATATACCGATGTGTTTCGTTACTGACTTAATATAGAAAGAAGTGATTAAGCAAGCACATTCCAATTCAAGGAATTTTAAATATCGGATAATTCCTGGGTAAGTAAATAAATAGTCCGAGTGGGAAGGTAATACCAATGAATTTAACGCAATTTACAATATTTGCAATAATTTATTGATCCAATATTTGGTATATGTAAAACAAATAAAGAAAAATTATCAAAAACGTAGTTTATTTATTATAGATAAACTTAAACCATGGCTTCAAAATATGTTTGTAGCTAGTTGAAAAATCACCCCTAACGTAAGGATAAATACCCACGTCAGGAACTTAAAATAGTTTGCCTTTTGACATCAAAGCACATGACATATTTTGCTTACGTGATCAAAATACGCCTTTCTTTCTTCTTCTAAAGATGTCAACCTGTCAGTCCGTTCACGATTCGGTCGCACACTTTTGATCCCGGGTTCTATAAATACGCAAATATTCAAGACGCATCAAAAGGTTGCTCGCAAAAGTAGGAAATTCATCCGATACACCTATGAAACTCACCGCTACAGCCAATAAAATATCGGATATTTTTTTATGATAATTGGCGTGCGATTATCCTCTTTGTGGTTTAAGCGTGAATTGGCGCGTATAATAACTGGTTAACGAAGCGCGCAAATAAATGCGGGCTTCAAGCAAACTGACCTTAGTAACATTAAAATATAATTAGGGCAAATCTACTCGCTCCTAAATAAATGAAAAACGTTTCGTAACAACGTTTGCGCGGATTGTTTAATGTTGAAATGATTTGTGGAACTTAAATTTAGATTTAATAATAGTCCTGCGAAAATATGAGTATAGTAGTAAAACTCAGAACATATCGCAGTGCCCATTAATAAAATAATAAAAGTGTGTAACAAAAATTTGGTAAATGTTGTTTTAAGTAACCTTTTTTAAGTGTTATATATTTTATGAAAATACCTATTTTATTCATCTTTATTTAGAACTACTCTACAATTTATAGCACGGTGACTTACTACATGGACAATCTATAGGATAGTTGTATAGAATAGCAATCAGTAGCAACAATTAAAAGAAAAAATATAGTCATCCAGGTTTTACAGTTCAAAATACCATCAATCTTTCCCAAGGCTATGATTGTCTATTGAAAGTAAAGAAGATAATCTTTTGGTCTATAGTTGGGAAGGTATGAAAACTTTTTTCGAAATTTTAGTTTATTATATTAATAACTTAAACGATAGCAGTTTCATACTTAGGAAAGGTAAAGGTAATTTCATGTCGCGTCAAATACAAAACTGAATAGAAGACCAAAGTCTTATTCACTTAATCATAACTTTAAAATGCAATACTTTATAGCTAACCCATTTGTTTATTATATTGACAACATTACTAACACTCAAAGTTTACACGTTTGCACGAAGCAATCAAACCTTAATAAGGTTAGGAAAATCCATACCACTTGACCACTAAGCTCTACAAACCGTGAATTAAACTTGAAAGTCACTTAATACTTTATCGGCCTAAATGTTGTCGTCGCCACATGATTCACTTAAAGGTGTTTACGGCGGTGCGTGTGTTAAGCGCCCGATTTTATATTGCGTTTTTGTCTAATTTACAAAGCGAGGATTTATGAGGGCTGGTTGAGGGGAAATAAGGTCACGCAACGTCTGGTAAGGTTCTATCGGGAAGGTGCGCGGATACGACGGCAGCACGTAGGGCGCCCATTTATCTTTAGAAGAGTGTGGTGGATTTTGAGAGGTCGTGCTTGAAAGGTGACGTTATACTTCTGTCACACTTAAATATCCTATTTTCTATTCTAACAGCTTATAGTAGTATAGTTATAGCCTAATAGACACCATTTAATGTAGTAGAAGAGATTTTAGTAGGAAAAATTGGTGGTGACCATAGACACAACTATGAAGATCACACGGGAGGCTGTACAAAAATAAAAGGATTATTGCATGACTTTTCGTCGTATGCACAGCGAGTATGACCATCTCTTATATATGTCCATGTTATATGAAAATAACCCTAACAGCAATATCATAACCTACCAAATATCATAAATACAAAATCTGCATAAAAGAGTTTGTGCCTTCAGCTAATAGTCATTATGATACACTTTCCTATGTAGGTATATGATGCTGTAAAACGTCTAATATAGTCAATAATTAATAAAATAATTTATTTTTTTATACAAAGCTCACATAGGTACGTCAAATTCCCTTTAGGTATTACTATCCTGCAGATAATCGAATATTCATATTGACAGATACATATCTATCACGTAATCAGGCAGAAACAAAGGAGCATCAGGCACTTGTAACCACATTAAGCCAAAAATAAAACTGGGCTGGGTTAGATGGAAAGTTTTGAAAAAATAGTGACAAGTGTCACTATACCATTAGTCGCCTTTTACGACATGCTAGACAAAAAACACAATTGGCACATTATTTGACAATCTCGACGGCTTATTCGGTAGTAACTCTGCTCCATGCGCCAAGAGTTGTGGGTTCGATCCGCACCCAGGACCAACATTCATGTGATGAATACTTGTGTTTTTTCTGTGTCTGAGTGTTAATATCCAATATTTAAGTTATAGTAATTGTAATACCACTGTTGATTCTGATATCAGTAACACAAGTGCTTAAAAAGCTATTTACCTCGGAGTCAGATCAATGTATGTGATGTAGCCTGAGCTTTATTATATTTATTTATTATTTTTACGTCCAAGACCAACATTGGACAAATTATTAATATGATGACTTTTGCCATAAAATAAAACTTTGAGAGGTTGTTCTATGGTATAAGTTCACGTATACGTTATACAATAATGCTCTCGCAAATATATTCGTCTAATGAGTACCGCTTCATAAAGGGCTGATGAAAGGGAATAAGATCACGCAATGTGTCCGTTGCGATTTTATTGGGTACGTGTCTCTGATTCGGGATATAATTAGCGGATTCTCTTTTGCACGTCTTTTTGGGATTGATGTTGTGTACCCAATTCGTATTTATGTATGTAAAGGCGAAAACACATGTTCGTATGGTTTATGTAAAACGTATGAGTGTACGTATGTGTTTTCAAATGAAAACACATGCGATGAAATAAATTAAAATTACTTGAACATTCCAGTTCAGACAGAGATAATGAGCAAATAAAAAGCAACCGTACTTTGGGTAAATTTACGCATTATTAATTAAATTTGAATGCCAATATATATGGACTCATGATAGTCAAAATTTTTATCATTTTTCTGTAGTTATTGCTATGAAATAAATTCCTTGTAGATAAAGGTATGCCCTTTGTTAGGCAATGTATGAGTAAAATTTCTTAATGACAGCTTACTTAGCACTCTATTAAGGCGTAGCAACCAAAATCTTTTTCATTATTTTCCATCTAATCCAACCATGTTTTATTTTTGGCTGCATGTGGTTAAAGGGGACTGCTGTCTCTTTGCCTACCCCTGGCTACTCTTCCTACAGGTGTTACGTATGAAACAAGAAAAAACTCCATACTTTTTCATTTCTAGTTTTCAGACCTAAAATAGTGTTCGATATTGTTCATGCATAGATATAGCAAAACTAAGCAGTGTGTTTGAGTGCAGCTTCCAGCGAAACCCACGGTGTAGTGTTACCCGGGGCAATGGAGGTCTCACTTGTTTACACGAAATAAACTAAATAAAAATCCCGCTATCACTGTAAATACGAGCATGCTTAGCGCGAGCCTTTTATCTTTTGCAACCGTTATAGTGTTTGCAAATAAATTCAATAGGTGTTTCTGCGAGTTCTTAACAACGCCGGAATTGTAATGTGTTTCCGTCCACCGGAAAGGACAAATGTTTTTACGCTGTTCGATAATTTTGCATTATCCTTTGAAGAATTTTGATGGTGATATCATCAAATTAAAAAAAAAATGTGATCGCAAATATCGCCTACTTACGTAAGTTTTTTTTTATTGTTGAGGGGCAAAAACAATAACAGGCTATTTTTAGTGTAAAATATAACAATGAAACTCCGAACAGTAACATATCAAGTTTGACCTTATAACCCTTGTAATAATACTCGTACCCATTTTGTAATGGGTACGAGTACTTATTCCATATAGTCTCAAAAAACACATACATCATATCAAATCTAAGACTCCGCCTGTACAGTACAAGATCGTCTTAATTTCCCACAGATTACCTCCAATAGATACCGTACGTTCACCATTTTGTTCTAGGTTCAAGTCACAATTTTAGGAGGTAGGAACGGGGTGCGGGGGACGTAACACTCGTTCATCTAGTGATGTCCAATTGTATTGTGCAATGTCTATAGTTTTATCGATAAATAAATTTGATTTTTTAGGGTTCCGTACCTCAAAAACGTACCAGACCCTACAAAAAAAAAAACAAACGTTATTGTTTGGTGGTTGGCGTTAATGATATTTTATTATATAGAATACTAGAATAGAATAAAGGAAACTATAGAATATTGTATGGATTGCCTGGATTATATACATTGCCGGTAACACATACATTGGTAAATATAAAGAAGGCACGGCTGTTTCCATTACTCGTCTTCTATTCTTCATATAGTGAAAACTAGCTTCTGTAAAATGTCTCGAACAAATGACGGTGTTTTTGCTCGGGAACGATCCATCACCGCGATATGTGGCATTGATCCATTTAGACTTTCTTTCAGACCCTTTGGAAATCTAAAGCAAATTGAGTTAGGACAATCTCTATTTTTTATCGACAATATCGATTCGACATACTGAAACGTACACAGTTACAACCCTCTTGTTATGCATGTCTATGCCAGAACGGGATAAAAATAGTGAAATGGGTAATGAAAGAAAGGGGTAGTGACAAAAGACATCAACGCGAGCTGACACTTGTCAAAAAATTTTTGCCAACTTTCAAAATTCGACCGTCGTAACTTGAGCTCCGTCTAGAATAAAATAGGTATTTATTTTACTTACCGATGAAAAGTTATGCCATCTTTTTTTTAAATTTTGATGTCCTGGAATTCTTCCCACCCCATTTTACGGAACAGAAGGCCATTTTAACGTTTATTTATGCACAAATACTTAATAAATATAAATAAAAGTGTCTCCGTAAAGGCTGACGCGCAGATCTGTCTCTTGGTCGGTACTGAAGATGCGCGTGTATGGCAACTACTTATTTATGTAATAGCATAGATGCATGGGCGTACGTCAATCCTCTTAATGTGGTATCTATTTGGAGGTTATCTGTGTAATTTCCCCATTTACCCAAAAGATTTCCGGACTTTCCGATTTGAAATTAAATCATTACATTAATAAATCTTAAGAAACAACTTTTCGGGAATCCGAGAGTCGAGAGGAAAAATATTAATTGACACAAATTTAAAGCTGAAGTCGCCCAGAGGAGCTGGCGTACTCAGGCCAAATGAAATGTTGATTTTGCGTCGTATTTTACGGGCTACACTGACGGCAGACGAAACAAAATACACGTTCATTAGCGCACACCGGAAATTATATTACCTACGCTCACAATATATGGAGCAGCGATGAGGAATGTCAATACTTTTCTAAACATTCATGCTATAGGTACTTCTATTTTAACGTATTTAATTCGATGTGCAAAACGGCTGGAGTGAATTGTGGGGTCATTCGAAATTTTTAAATACATGTAACGGTGTATTTTTAATTCTGAAACGATCAATTTTGAAGTGAATATGTTTTAAAAGTTTATACCTGCAACAAAAATTTAAATATATTTCAGAGCAAAAAACACGTATGATGCGTTCATGTTGGTATGGTGCTTCAAAATAATGTCTCAACTATGTTCCTTGCCTAGCATGTTTGTGATTGTACTAGCGATGATCATTCTGGCCACTTGTTTTTCGTCAAATTTCTACCTATTTGTTTATATTTACATGTGCACTGATATCAGTTATACCTAATAATATTATATATTAGAGATTAAAGAATCCCTAAACCGGCTATAGCGACCGCGTCTTCTGCGCGCATTCGCTTCTTCACTGTTGTTGCTAGCATTGTGGCACGGTCGACACTTGATTATGAAATCACCGTGCCCATATTGCGAGTTTAAGTACTTACAGCGAATGCTTGCTTTGGCGACTGCACTAATGCCGCCCTCAACGTAAACTGTATCAGTCATGCCGAGGCCTCTAGCTTTGCTCTGAAAGTGCCTCTATTTGAACGAGGTCAGCGTGTAAACGAGAAAAACAGATGAAGGCATGTTACTGCTAGAAGGACTACTATTAGGAAGGTAATTTACTACATGTGGTACTTTAATTTCAAAAAGCGCTTGTTAAATCTTTATAAAAGCATATATGTTCAACCAAAATTCAGGTACATCTTGAAAAGAATTTAAATTTTGTGTTCATAAGGATTAATTTTAAAGTTAACTTTGGATTTTTTACAAAACACAAAAAATGTCTTATCTGAATATGTTTAAATCTAAAAGTTTAAACTTGATACATGAATAATATTCCGACCGATCCTAAATCGTTTTGATTCCTGTATTTTTTTTTTTATCTCTGTTATGAGTTGCTAAGTTCTGTGTATTTATTAATACATATAAGTATACGTACGATTTCATAAAACTCATGGTAATCTTCCTACAAAGATTCGAAATTTACTGCCTGCTTTTATCTTTAGAGTAAAAGCGAGTAATCTGGGTTAAACAGAGAAATACCAAGTGGAACAAAGGAAGCTAGATAATATATCTACGAAAGACCTCGACTAAGTAACGGCGTGTGTTCGCCCTGATGATGACGTATACGCCTGCAGGCTAAAAAACAGTTTAACAATATAAATATCCCCCACTTGCGGCCGTAATACATCCTTGTAAGCAACCAAAACAAGGATTTGTGTTTTCTTAAGTCGCCTAAAAGCTAAAGATAACAGGTCACGCGCGCACGTCTGTCGTTACCCCGCGCCTCTTACATTTTATTACGTCCCATTACCTGGGATTAAGTCGGCATGCATCGTGTGGATTCTGCTTCGTGTCGCCAGCCTCTTGCTAATGTCGCCCGCCGGTTATAACTGCCATGCGCGTAATTTTAAAATGTGAGCCGTCATGCGTACGCGGCCTCGCGAAATTAAGGAGGCTGCCAGATTCATTATCATTATCATCTCATTATTTTATTACATGAGACCCGCTGCTAATACAACCCGCCGTAAAGAGTTGGGATTTAAATAAAACGCGGTCGAAGGTAATTTGGAGTTCAAAAGGTAGAAATTAATAGTCCAAATGTTTTCCGTAACGTTAACGAATTTTTCAGCCCATGCATCTTATTGTGCAGTTTGACTTCAAAAGCTATCATAGAAACAGCTCGAAGGGAAATGGTTTTGGAATACCTTGTATTAGTATTCGGGTCATGGAAATCTCAACGATCGACCGGCAAACCCAGTGTACATACCTGTCCGGCGCATACAAAGGGACGTGACACTTGAAGTTAAATTAAAAACAAAAACAAAACTATTCTATAAGTAGTACAAATACTTCTGATATTGATCATGACTATAGTTTGCGGTTCCAAAATTATTTTGGTTATCTGGCTCCGGCGATAGTCAAAAAGCAAATGTTTTTGAATCTAAAGTTCTGTTCATTTCCCAAGACTCAATTCCTTCACCTGTTTATGCGTGATTAACCCACCTTCAATGTTATATACGTAATAAAACAAATCTTTTACACCAATGCACATACCCACAGTATATTTATTTCACCTACAAAATAAAAGCCACCCGAGCATACGAGACAAATCGGCAGGATATCCATTATCATTGACTTTTAGCTAAACAAATCCATTACATTAAATCATTACGTAAAAGCGATCTGCCCACATCTGCATATACTACGGTGTAAACGGCGATAACTTCCAGCGGATTCAATCAAATCAGTTAAATGTAGCTGTAAATTGGGCAGTTCCACTTGAGTGATATTGAGTAATGGTCACCGGCGCGATATTGATGGGCAGCTCGGCGACGCGGGCCGTATCACCCGATGACGTGCTAATTTGTCAAAACCCGACGTCATAAAGAAAAAGTTAGGAGATTCGCACGTGCGCCCGCGATCGCTTTGTCCAATCGGCGGTCCGTCGGTGGGCGATTGATGATTATAGTTTTTGATATTTGAGGAGCTCACGACGCGACTATGCTCGTTAGCGATATGAGAATTACGCAACGTTCCGGCGGATGCTACATAAAATATTGGATGAGACGGACGATGGTACTCAGCATCTAAATGTGTACATATTACATTACCTGCAGCGTACTTAGGTATCATTAAAATGATATTAATGACGTTTACAATTTTTAAGACTGCATTATACAACCAAACTCTCATATCAAGATCTACTAAGAGTCGCTGTGCCATGTACTCATTCTAGTCTTACTTATAGATAAGTAAGTCCTATCTAATTTGAAAAACCTATTTTTGCATTTCAATGATATAATAATAATAATAAAGGCGTTGGGATGTGACGACCCCATCGCCCGATTGCAAGAGCTGGTGAGAGGCGTAGGAATGTGACGACCCCATCGCCCGCTGGTGAGAGTTGGTGAGCTTTGCACCATGAAGAGCAACAACTCCCATCAAGCAATCACTCTCCGCAGAGCGGCTTGTGGCGAGCCATTGTTGAGTGGCGACATCACGTAACTTACTTCCAAGGGTTCAAAATCTCATCGTAAAAAGCAATTAACAGATAAATCATTTCTAATTAGAACTGATTTATAAAACTACATCGAAATGTATAAATTCCCTTATACCCTTAAATAAACAGACAGTCGCATAAAAATAACATCTAGCTTTTTCGTTAAATCTCTTAGATCAAAGTCGTTAGAGGTTTTTGGAACATAAAACCACATCTAAACAAAATATATTACGTAACTACTCACTTATTATTGTAATTGGATGTTTGCTTGGTTTCTATTTCGATAGGAGATATCTTCATATATTGCGTATTATAATTCCATATCTCAAAAGCAGTTTCTTTAAGTTACTGCGAATAATCCGGCCGAAATTGAGCTTTGAAGTAAATATATGTAAAGTTATATAAATTTTGTAGATAGATTAATATTCATTGCTAGTTAATATTTATTTTTCATATCAAAGCAAGTTTCTCTCTTTACACATAGGAAATTTGATTCCAATCTAATGGAAGCTTTTTAAATTGTGGTCTATAATAATTAATAAGCATTATTACATTAATATTTTATCGGGATTATATCTTATGTATATAAGCATATTAAGACGCATTATTTGATCTAATACACAGGTCACAATCATAATGGAATAAAATATAAATATCACATAAGTCTATATGGCATATTTTTCTTTCTAGGGTTTAAGTAAAAAGTAAGTTCCAATATATATTTTTAAATACAGAACGACACTTAAAATAAATAAAATTAGTTTCATTATTTGTACAAATACCCCCCTCAAGGGTTAAACGACAGCATGTACTTAGATGCCACGTGGGTGAATCCGTGCGTGGGAAATAGTGTTATTATAAGAGCGGCCTACGAGATAAATCCAAGTCAATGCTTTGATTAATAACAGTCAAAATGTATGTTTATGTGTAATGTATATATAAAACTACATTTTATTAACATTTTATCATGTATTATGTTTTTGGGTCACAATATTTAGAAATAGTCATCCTTCTAACCTCAGTCAGCACCGCTCTGATAAAACAAAGGTTTAGTTCATACTACTGACAAATATAACGCACAATAATAATGTCCTCCTAACCGACATCACGGTGGTCAATCTCAACGAGGATTAGCCAACTGCGCAGGAGATATTATAGTGCACAAGTATGTTCGCAACCACAGGTGCACTCACTATTCCTTCACTCTCATAGTCCGGTAAGACGGCAATTTGACATGACCGGTGAGAGGTCAGGTGCAGGACCAACGGCTTAACGTGCTTTCCAAGGCTTCCGGGGGCGATTTAACCGCCAACCTTCTGACTCCGAACTGTTACTGAGTAATTTCAATATTGAAATGACCAGCCACAAATTCTTGGTCCGATCTGGGATTTGAACCCGGGACTTCTTGGTTCTTAGGCAACGCATGGTACCACTAGGCAGGCATTGACTGCCTCGTTGGTCTAGTAGTAGCATTGCAACGCACAATATAGTAGTTAATGAAACAGAAATCTGAACTTCTTGAACCTATGTTGTTGTGATACAGTCAGCCCCAACAGTAACTGAATACCAGAAGCTATGATGGAATCTCCCCAAAATCTATGCGTATTTATCTCAATGTTAAATAAGCTGGGCATATATCTATCGTAAACAAGTGGCGTTCAATTCCACGAACAGGATTACTTTGTGCTCTTGTTATTGAGTAATTGAAGCTAATTATCTTCCAGTCTGACGTAAATAGGTGGCGTAAGTGTTAACATTTAATGAATTTAATCTGACTTTAAATCATAATGATTTCAAGTTATATTTAATTTATATTGTTCAGTTGCCAAGCTAAAATAAATTTTACAGGAAATTTTTTAATTTATCTGTAACATCCAAATGTCCACTTGGGAAGGAGTCATGTAATATCGTATGTGAATTTTCGGATAGTTACTTAAAGAAAAATTTGACTTGAGACTTTTATAATCGAAAGTTCTAGGTAAGTAATTACATTATACAACACCATTCAACAGTGAAACATATCTCGTAAAAGGCGAATAAAAAAGACCTTTTTAATTCACTGTTTCTGGGAATTTCAATCAACTATTTTTCAAACTGTTCGGTTCTCAGAAAATCGAAGTGCCCACACACAAACTCTCTGACCTACACCAAACGTAGGCGTAATGAAAATGCAAAGATAACATCACCAGCCCAATGAAATACCGAACGCGAGGGTTTCACTAGTCCGTTTTGTATCACAACAACCGAAATAGTCTGTTTTTAGTCTAAGCAAAGCGTTCCACGCTAGATTTATATTTTAATAACATTCCAGAGAATGATGTCGCCGAGCTTACGTAATTTCCGGCTCAACGTGGTTCTGTTTAAATTTAATTTCTAGTGGCGTGGCAGGGTTAAGCATGGCGAAATATCCGGCAGTCGTGCGACACATAAGGATGCACGGGTGAGTATGAGACTCGAGGCGACTTTGATGTATCGCGACGCGTCGTGGACCCTGAATATTTACGAGGTGGAAGGATCACGGGCTCACCTCGCGCGGTCACCGCTCACATTATTCATGAATAACTACGTTTACAATACAAATGTTGCAATGTATGTACAGGGGAACGTGATTTAACCCTTTAACGAGTCTGAGTTTTCCACTTAAATTCCTAGGAGTGCTTAGTTAAAACTTGTTAACGTAGTCCTTTTATATGTAAGCGTTAAGCTTTTGAATGTAATGTAAGCAGTGACGTTACAGAATGCAATACAATGTCACTGCTTTATCCCGTTTAAGCGCTTACTGCATTTCAGTGGATGGAGCGGCCTGCGACGAGCGAAATCAAATTTTATTCGTAGGTACATGCTGGCCGAGAGGTTGTAGTTTTGTCCTTTATATAGTGTGTAATGCTGCAGTAAAATATTCCTAGTAGGTATACAGTACTTATCTCCACAAACAAAATTTAAAATAGAAAAAGAAAGAATGAAAAAAACTTTTTTTTTGTTCACCTAAAACGCATACATTAAGATTGGTCTCTTAATAATTATGTATTATAATTTATACCAATAATAAATCAGAAAGTTTAGTATAGAAAAAAAAATGCCTTATCAAATATACGTACGTACTTTTTTTTTAACCAGGGGAATGCGTTACCCACCTTCCCGCTGAGACTGAGGGGAATCAGCGAGGTGTGTCGGACTTGCGGGGTCCTCTCCCCCCTCGCGGGGTATACCGACTAAGCTCCTGGAATGTACCTCTACGCCACGCAACGCTAAACCACCGTGAACACCCCAGCGTCGGCCCTGCCAGAGCTGGGCCTCCCGCGCCTAGGGGGAGACGGTCCGGCACATGGAAAGCGTCTCCCAGACCTGCAATGCGGGTGGGAGCCCCCCGGCCCTCACCCGCGTGGTCCTCTAGTTGTACCTAAGCATATTCTGTTTCAATAACTATGATAAGTTTCAGTGCACTCTAAATACTACTCTAAGAGACTTAATAGTTATATAGAAATATAGAATCGTAGTAGCAGTCTTGAAGTCGAGACGACTCTGATAATACGAATAGCCAGTTATAGCGTTTTGTTCTCAACAGGGACATGAGTGCCCTTAGCGTAGTATTACTGTGGAACAGTGAATGAGACTGTTTTTGTTATTCTGGCTCTAACTCTAATGAAAATAGCCAAGTTACTCTTGGCTCCGCTAATATTTACACACGAAGCATAACAATAATTATCTAAATGTAACGAGAAATTTGAAATACACAACTTAAGTCTGAACCAAAGAACTGTTTTACTCTGAAGAATTGGATTATTACTGGTAGTTATAACACATTACAAAGTTTATGAAGAGTCCCAAATACTTAAATAGAACGTAATTACGTGATTAAAGATAAAGTTACAAAAGCAGTCTTTAATATATAAACTATTGCAATCGATTCTATTAACGATTCTGTACAATAATTTCCAAATTTCGCATATGGTAGTAAAAATAAGGTTGTATATTATGTATAGATAGCCAAAAAGGTTAAATATATCAGAAACCTATATAATAAAAAAAAATTGATTATGAAATGCCTTGAAAATACTTTTTATTAGGCATGTGTAAGCGACAGGAAATCAAGCGGGCCTTCCAAGCCAGGCTAGGAATTGAATCCTTCTAATATTAACATACATAAAGGTAGACAAATGTTAGTGCTGATGCGACGCCTATATTATACACCTATGTTATGTTCTTAATTATTAACTACAACTAACTCAAAAACAAAACGCAAACTTTATCAAACTACATTAACTAACTACCAAATTGTAAAGCAAATAAGTATTTTATTTGTGTAAAGAAACAAATTTTCAATTCTCATTAAATTGAATGAAGCCGTCAGCCGACCAAGTTTCCCAAGAATTATTTACAAAGTTTGGAAACCGCTACATTTTTCTACGATCAATGCTTTGAATTAGTGGGGTTGGGATTTATTTTGAATTTAGAACGGAACGCAATAAATTTGGTTTTTACGATTTAAACTCCATGAGATGGTGGAAATATGTTTTATTCTTACGTACCTTGATATTCTTTTCATTAAGCCTATCTTACATTTACACCTGTGTGAATATCAATTTAAAATGTTATCTTATTAATGTCATAATCTAGTTTTAGGCAAGAGCCAACGCGGACCTGGATACCCTCAACCAAAGTTAATTCTTTTAATAAATATCACATTTACTTTGTATCTCATAAAAACCTATATTTATTAAATCCTATATTTCTCAATTCCATAGTCCAACTAATCGTTTTTTATTCTGAACAATGTAATTAATATTTTTGTGCAATAGTAGCTAGTTGTTGTTAAACAGTCGAAGAACCTTAATTGTGGAGCGGGACGGTCAGTGAAATGGACAGCTAAGAGTTAGCGATAGCGAGTAAACCGAACGTACAATGTTATGCTAATGTTCTTCTTTTCGACTTCTACAGCAACCAACTTCTGGAACCATCTACTTCTAAAACCACCAACTTCCGGAACTAGCTATCTACTACTGGATGAATCAACTTCCGCAAAGACCAATTTCTGCAACGATCGGTTAGTCGTGTGCATCAAAAAATATTTTTTCGGAACAACTGAACGTACAAATGCTTCATATTAGTCAGACAGCCACAAAGTCGAAATAGGTACCTACGCTTCTCCTGAAAGCTACTATCTGCAACTTTTAACTGACATTAACTTTTTTAATGGCTTGCTATACGAGCAACCCCCTGATGAAGCTTTTAGCCTGGTACTACTGCCCGCCTACCTCGTCTATAGAACATAGCTTAACAAATAACAATTTAATTAAGTAGTACGTTTTAAAATAAATTCAGATTTATAATATCTAATTATTATACCACGAACATGTATTCGTCTGCAATCCAAAACTGTTTACATTTTAGAATTTCTCCAGTTAGGAGTTTGTATCACCTATCAGTCTATAAACGAAAATATTAGTACAGCAACGTTTTTGAGACTATATTTAAACTCAAGATGTTGTGTGCAGCAATTTGCTCGTAAACAAGATGCTGTATAACAATCCAACGACTAACGATATTCATAACAAGATAACCATCAAAAGTTGAGAGAGCTCTCTTAAAGTTTGTTTTATATCACAAATTCTGATAGCCTATATAGCCTGATATTTGAAAAGTAGAAAATTCAAAATTCATATGTAACATTTGCAATATCAGAGTCCTCAAAAATTTCATGCCTTATGTGTTTCTTAAGATAAGGCAATAGCTATTAGGTTTAATTTCGACTTAGAGATATTAAGTCATCGATCAAATGTAATGCTAATATTTTAACGCTATAACTGTGTAACTTTAACTTGCAAATCTTTCGGCCAACTTCTCCAACATTATCATAGACAAAAAAAAATATGGTATTTTTTTTAAAACATCACCCTTGTAATCTCCGAAGGCGTAGGCAGAGTTAAATCAGAGTCATGCTAATGATACCACCCCCAGTAAAATAAAGTTACAGATCTTTTCAACACCAAGATCTTTCATGAACTGATAACTGCATATCACAAATGTACAAAACATATAGACGTTCGCCACCATTTTTCTAGAAATTGTGTTGATAAAAAATTGTTAAGCTTGAATGCTTAGGAACTTCTTAAATGCCTGGAGATTTGTTAACTAAAGATTGAAATAGTATGAAACATTATCAGTTCATGAAAGTTCTTGGTGTTGAAAAGATCTGTTGATTAACGTCTAATTACTTTATTTTATTATGTAAATATCTAAATTTGCTGCCCCCATGCATATAATAAAACAGTGTCTGTTATAATTCAAATAAATCAAACTCGTGTATCATTGTATATACGTTACTGATTATTACTGATGTGCTAGAAATTTCCATCTCTGATTTTTTAATTTCTATATTATAGTTGAGCAGAAATTTGAAGCAATGGTCTTTTGTATGAAATATCTCATCTTAAATTGGTAAGAGCGCGGAAAATTCGTTCGCGATGCACGTACATTGGAAGTAAATTATCTTGATATATTATTGAGACGAGTCAATTGCGTATAATAATAGAAGGTACTGTAACAATCTCGAATACCGAATAACGCGAGTGAGTTTGAGGAAAGTAGCGAGAAAGTATTTTAATAATGACTACCGAAGTTGTTGGATCTCTCGCACAAATTGTCTTAATAAATGACAAGAAACATTGACGTGTCCACAGTGTCTCAAACTACAAGGCTTTGATGATTTTTTATCAATATTTTGTTTAGTCATAAATAAATTTATAGATTTAGATTAATATACAGATTCTACACTTTATATGTGCCTAAGTGGCTAAGAACATACGGGTTTTAATAAAAAAAACGTTTCTTGACTTTCTGAAATGACTACCTATATGAATTTTAGGTAAATAATAATAAAGTAACACTCATACTACTATTCGTAGTTACAGAGTATTGTCAGATTTCACCGTGTTCCGAATCCAAAGCCGCATGTTTAAAAGGCCAGAAAGACCATTTTGCAAAATCGAATTAGAACGTTCTAAAATGGGAGTCATTAAATATCGGCGAACAACAAACATGTTGAGGTACCTACCTGTCGCTAATGGAAGCAGGCATTAGGATGGTGCTGGCTACAGATAATACCCATTTTTCAACCATGTTTCTGCACATACTTTTTATACTGCCAAAATAATGAAAAAAAACTTATGGTGATTTTTTTATTTGAATGTACGTAACATTTTTTTTTGCTAGAACACACAAACATATATATGTATAACGCATAGCTGATTATAATAAATTCTTGAAAATCGGGTATGAAGAATTATAATATAATTTGGCAGGTGAAACATATATTTACTACAATTTCTCGTTATGGGCTAGGCAAATTCTATAGGAACTCTCTTTAAAGACCTCTCTTTAAAGACATATAACAGACTTTTTATCAAAATAGTCATTACATTACACTACATCACATTATTTAGGTATGTCACGCTTTTTTCCCATGGGCCCTCATCGACAGAGATCACACCCATCCATTTGATACAACTCTGGCTTACACCGTTCGCTGTTACATTTTATTAAACCCTTTAAAGGAACAAAAGCTCAAAAATGTAAATGTGCAGGTTCAAAAAATATACACAAAGGAATATTCAACAATTCACCGTTTGTAAACCATTTTATCTATACTTATAATAAATCTGTAGAGAGGTAAATTCTGTACATGAAATATATTTTAAAAATAACTATCAGGGGGTGATTAGTGATCGATACTGATGCCAAAAATGCAATCAGTAAAATTTTTGTCTGTCTGTCTGTCTGTCTATCTGTCTGTCTGTCTGTCTGTCTGTCTGTCTGTCTGTCTGTCTGTCTGTCTGTCTGTCTGTCTGTCTGTCTGTCTGTCTGTATGTTCCTTATAGAAACAAAAACTACTTGACGGATTTTAACGAAACTTGGTACAATTATTCTTCATACTCCTGGGCAGGTTATGGTATATTTTTCATCACGCTACAATTAATAGGAGCAGAGTAGTAAAGGGAAATGTTGGGATAACGGGAGATGTTACTCCATTTTTTAAGCTTTCGTCGCATGTGCAGACTTAATGGTTAAAGTTACATAGAAATCATGTATGACGGAAATAGTCTTTATAATATTAACCATAAACGCGGGTGACACCGCTGGCACAGCTAGTAAATAAATAAAATCTCCAGACTGACACACCAATTACCTAGTTCCGAACTAAGCTTATGCTTGTGCTATGGATACTAGGTGAACGGATAAACATACTTAAATACGTTTATATTTTGCACACCTTCGATAAATTATAATCAACTGTCAAACGAAATTCATTGTTTATCCCAAACCGATGCTAAAATTTGTAATATGACTCATCTACCACAGTCCCTCGAAGTCGCCTAAAATAATTGTAAACAAAACAACATCACTAACGATATTAAACAACGACGCGGTTATATAACGTCCCGTCAAGAAATTTGAGTGTTAAGTAAAAAATTGCTGGCAACAGCCACGGTGCGGCCCGGAGTAATGGTGTCGACCCTCAACCAGAGTTTAGGGATCGAGTATATTTTATTACTCTATTATTCACTCGGCTTTTCCGGGATCAAATCCACTTTATAGCTGTTATCCAGACTGCAAGTAAAATTATACGTTATATTATTCATGCGCCTAATGTGTTCCGACCAAAACTATTTACATATCTAATGGCTCAAGTGACGCCTCTGGCTTTGTTTTTCGTGATTATCAGATACTAAAATGATGTATAGCTTGTGTCGATGTTATGAACGTTTAATATTTAATCATGTTGTCCATTAAGAAACGTATGTTTGATCAAGATTTTGTTTGAGGCTAGCTGTATCATTAGAACAGATGTAAAAGTACCTACTTGTTTACTGAGTTCTTTATATAGGTTTACAAAATTATAAATGCATTTTTTTTTTGTTTCTAAATCAAAAAAGAATCAAGTTTCAACGAGTATTTTAAGTGTTTGTATATTTCGAGATAATAAGTAACTCTTACTGGATTTTAAAAGCATTTTACAGAAAAATAAACTGATGAGAATTAATAGATGTGTTGGGTCATTTCATTGTTAAAATGTATGTATGGTCAGGCATCGATCCATTTCCTCCAACAACGAAACCAACGTGATACCGGTCGTCCTAAATATTCGTATAGCTATAAGTACTTGTATGGTGACGTAAGCGCCCAACGTTTAACTAAATTCACACGGTAGGGTGTTATTTGCTTAGTGAAAGTTTGAATGAAATTCAACTTAACCTTTGGCGCCCACGCAAGTGTTACAAGTTTACTCTAGCTAGTAAAACACCAATTTGGAATTTGCGCTCAGATCTCGAGTCAGTGAAGTAGGGGTCGTGGGAGCGGACCATGTCGCACTGCGTTTTGGGGCAGAAATCTTTGATAATTAAATTTTTAGGCTTTTTGAATCTGATACACGGTTATTATAATAATAAATTGCTTTGCCTAAATGGGCAATATAATGGACTTAAAATCAACTTAAGACTTCACCAGTAGGTAGATACCCCATCATGGTGTGCAATAATTGATTTGAATTTCATCGTAATCAAGGTTCGAGGGAAATTTATTTGCAGAACTATTTACTTACCTTTCCACCATACCATCTTTATTACGAATTGTTAACTCAGTGGTAAAATAATATTTTTATGCGTTTTTTTTTCGGAACTTACTGATTCAATATTGTTACGCAACTAACTGATTAAATATTATTTATATTACCAATAACAAATATTTTTTTGTAAAAATCAAAAGTTCTAAAATCTTACAACAAAATAATTCTAAAAATCGAAGAGAACTCCATAGTTTGACGGGATAAAAACCATTTCTCGGAGATACTCAACGGACTAAAATGGTTTCAAAAGTTTTAAAAATCAAGTTTTACTGATTAATTGGAGACCAATAATATAATTAATACATATTTAGTTATGGTAAGATGATATGGACAATAAGAATGAATACAAAAACAAAACATACTTTAAATGTATGCATGCCGTTAAATTAAATTTACAATTAACGAACCCTCTTTTTCTATTCGAGAGTGTGTATGCATTATTTATTTCTGAATTGGAACATAAATATTCCTGCAGTGGAATACTTATTGTTTCGAGAATTTGAATAACGATCATTTAAACGACATAAAATTGCGAATAATTTAGACAGAGGAAAGAAGAGGTGAGTTACGGAAACCATAATAATTCCTCCCGTGGACATTTTGTTTTCCTTTATTGGTCATATTTATCAATGTGGGCGCCCGCGGCGGTGTATAAATCGTTTGCTTGTTTCGTCCGAATCTCTTATTTTTCGCGACGGTCTCCCTATTAGGGATGTCTAAACATATTGACATCGATAAAAATACCGATATAAGTACGACGATAAAGTAGTAAGTGTTTTATATCACCTGACTATAGATTTGACTTATATTATGGACAATAAAATTAACAAAGGCATCACAGCACATATATGACTCATGGAGCGAATCCACGAAAGACACGACTTTATAAAGCACTATTTACAACGACTTAAGTTATAATTCTGAGTAAATACATAGGTAGCGAAAAAAAATACAATATATACGAACTTGACACCGCAACCCTTACATAGGATCGAACAGAATAAAAAAGTACATTCACCGATTAAATAATATTTTATCATCCATGGTAATGACATTTAAGTAAAAATGTTAATATCACTTGCAGAATCGTAAACATAATGAAAAAATTCTAGGTATTTTATTTTGGTATGTTTATTTAACAATTTGGTAAATTACCGATACCAGTCAATGTGGTTACATCGATAAAATGTATTTATTGACGTACCGTAACAACACTAATTCCTATAAATAAATGTAAAAATTATAGTATTTACACCGGATTTACGGCGGTTTCATTTAAAATTTTCCGGTACGATCAAAACTGGACTTTATTCGGAGGCAACACAGACAATTGTATTTTACTATTTATTGATGTAGAATGTATTTTATTTCCTTCTCGAGTGTTCTATACAGGTTTTGCAGCCAATCTTTATCCTGTGATTTATTTATGGTACATTCCGTTACTGCTTGTAGTTACAGTTATTAATTTATGAATAAAATCTAAAAGTTAAACTAAAAATGTTACATTATTTATTTTTGAGACAACTCTCTTCTATTTTCTCATATCGATTTAACAGTATTTTCCAGTTTTAGAGCTATAAATAAAGCTACACGAAAGTATCCTCACAGTACGTTTCCAAGTAAACGTACCTACTTGTCTAAATTTATAATTATTTTGTATTTCTTTCTTTGTATTTTGTACTTTAAGCCGATAGGTAACTTACGGTCAGAAATATTATCTCGACAACAATATAACATCACATCACAATTATGTAATAAAGTTTGATATCAAATTAAATAAAGGTCTGTGAAGTAGGCCAAGTGACTACAACATCTAGAAAATGACGAAGTGCCTCCGTAAATGAATCCTCAAGGGTACTCCTAGCAATTGTTGAGACAAATGAATCTTCTTCTTGTGTCCTCGAAAAGTTATAATATATCTAAGAATTATTACTTTTACGATCCAAATTATATAGGTGGAGAGTAAATTAGCCGGTTATTATGATAAAGTAACTGTTGTAAGTAGGTGGTTTTCTACATAGTACACGGCACGGGAATCATGCTTGTCACTGCTTTTTCACAATTTTCCATCTAACCCAGCCCGGCTTTATTTTTGGCTAAATGTGGTTGAGGGGGCATGCTGCCTCTTTAACTCTGCCGTTGACTCTCATGATGTTATGTATGTATGTACGGCAATCATTGTCGTTTCAATCAACGTAGTAGGATAGTTCATATTTCATAAGTATAGACTACCTGATATCATTTTTTATTCAAATCAATTTAAAGTAAACTTTAATAAAGTACAATCGATCTAACACTTATTCAATAATGCCGGTAGTAGGTATTTTTATTTGACACTCATCCTTAAGATCAGAAACCCTAGTTTAAGAAACTGCTAATTTGCTACAATTGTTTCAATTTCTTTACCCAGATATCAGGTCATTTAGAAACAGTATTGTGAGTTTTGACACAATTTTCGTTTTGTAGAAGACCGAATTTTATCATCTTCCTAATGTCATATCTGGTTCTCATTCCACTTGAACCATGATCTTATTTAGACTAACACTTCAAGAATTTTAATATCTGATATTGATAGGGATGCCGGACCGATTTGACCATGGTTATACATTCATAATCATTTTAAATTGTGCAGATATCCCCGCAATATTTTCCCCAATGATCGAGTTAGCGGTATAATCAGATATGTTTATTCCTAGATTTGAAAACTCCAGAAGCACATACGTCGCGAGGTTTGAACTATCACCTCTTGCATCTGAAGCGTGTCTCTTACCATTAAGAATTTCGTTTATGAACGTCAGCATACAAATCCATCTTAACATATTAAACTGACCTTCGCTACCATGGCAATCGTGTCACCTCCTATCCTATAATATTCCTCTCAAATGCGTTTCATCATCAACGGGGAAGAATTTATTTTAAGGGGAATTCATATTCCTTATTTGCCGGCTGAACTGACAATGAGGGTTCGACGTCAACTCGATTTAACTCATAATTCGATCGGGATCCGTTCCGTGGGGTTGATGTCTGGAAACGTGTGAGGAAGAGAGTGTATTTATTGTTTAGCCAATTTTTTTTAAAATGTTATTGTTAATCATGTGAGATTCTGCCGTTGAAGGGGTAAGATAAATCTGGCCGCCGAAAAATAGGAGCTTGCAACACTGCGTTTTTGCCACCTCCCTTTTAGGACGGTTAACCCTGATAACCTTGATTAATTGAAAATTATTTAAATATGCTATAAATTGAGAACTTGCCGTTTATTCCTGCCAAATATCTGAGCGATTTGCTCCTACCGACCCTATCCACTAAGATACTACAGCATTCGATTGGACTTTCAACATTATCATCCTGCGTATTCTAGTTATTATGTTCAGACAGACGCAGACATGACTACTCTTTATCTTATCTGGGGTTTGCAAATACTAATAGTTTTAATACGAGAAATAAACACAAACTTGCTGTTCCAAATTATAGACTCCAAAAAAATGGTAATTCATTTACTGGTCTAAGTATTGAAATTTTTAATAAACTACCACAGAGTATTTTAACATTCCCTACCCTTACATAAATTCAAATTTTACATTAAATATTTTTAATGATTAAGGGCTATTATAAGATCGAAGAATTCCGTAATGACAAGGATTTGTGGTTAACTTCATAATGAAGTGTTCATCTGCAGTGATATCTAGTCTAAATGTTGATTAATTAAGTTTACAAAATTGTATAATTGGCATTTAAAAGAGTAACTATCGAGTTTCTTGCCGGTTTCTTCTCGATAGAATCTACCTTCCGAACCGGTGGTAGTATTATTTGTTCTTTTTTGCTTTTGTATATTTACTATTTATAAGTGCTTTCTTGAAGCCTATATAAATAAAGATTTTTTGATAAAGTTATAATAAAAAAATTCAATTAGAATGTTGAAAACTGAAAAGACACGAAGTAGGTTATAAAAACGAATGACAAAAATATTATTTCTCCACAAGTTATCAACGAAACCTCTCACAATGACAATTTCAAATGAGACCATAAAATACTCATTTCTCATTTTTCGCTACATTTCATACAGGCAGGTGGAAGGTTCATAAACCCAGTCAGGTATACACCTACTTATTGTGTTTGATTTCCCAGGCGAGTGTCGCGATACCAACATTTTCACTGATGCAAGAGTCCTTACAAAGTTTTAAAAATGCACTACGGATAATCTTACTAATGTATATAAGATTTAAAACGTAGTTTTATTTCACGACTTTTATGTCTCACTCATTACAAAAATGTTTCCGTTTAAAAGGGAAAATATTACTTATATAGATACTGTAAGTGCCGAAAACTACACGCACGAAGATTACTGTATATATGTACTACATTACAATGTTAAATATACAAAAATGGTAATAAAGGGTAAATAAAATCATTATGTTTTAATTAATCTTACCCTAACACAATACATAAAATCGTCAAAAAAATCATTTGAGTAGGTACCGTTAAACTCAGGCTAGGTACCTATAGCACTTAACTTGTGTTGTACAGAAACACTTTTGAATTTGAATATATTTATAATAGGTACATACCTGCAATAATGGGCACAAGAATTAATCTCTATATTTGCTGGTGATTTTTTACATTTAACAAACTTTACTTTTAAATATAAATCTTACTAACATCCAGGATCACACAAAAGCACCAATTAACTGGGCCTAGTAAGTATTTAAACGCGGAACAAATATTAAGTGGAAGTGCCAAGTGGGCGTGGCATGAAGCCACAATACTGCGTAGTATTCCAAGACTACGCGTAGACTGCTTGTGTCTAAATGTACACTTTATTCCTGCTGATGTAAGGGTTATAATTGCTCCAATACGACACCATCAATTGACAACAAGAAAAAAATTCTCTTTTGAACTTGGAATACGAAAGGTCTCAACTACTTTTTTATATGTAGTACATTAAAAACCGTTATTCAAAATAATGAAGGCATGTTTACTGATATAGGACTAATGAGATAAGCTGTTTTTGACTAAAATAAGAATGACCAATCCCGCTCATTGCTTATCTGTAGTATGTGATTAGTGGCGTATTCGTATGAGGTTGGCCTCATCGTTTCACGTACTATGTACTAATTTTGTGACTTGCCCTTCTTCTAGTATCTTCTATTCTGTGGATCTAAATCTCTTTTTTTCTTAAACGGCAACCGCCAGTAACTGCCAACAAATATTGCTTGCTTTAAGCTGGGCATAACTTTCTAGGTATACAATTTTTCTTAGCTGTTTCACGACTACTAAAAGCATTCCCCTGTGAAGTTTTATCATAAAACCCTGCAAAATGTACTGAGCCACATATGAACTTTTGCCTTATAATATAATGGCCGGATTTAAACGAGACAAACATTCGCATTTACCACAACAACCTGACTTAATATTCTGTTTGGGATATTCAAAATCTTGATACAACTCTTTTTATTTCATAAAGCTAATATTGAACAGTAAAGCAACTAACAGTATACAGTCAAGGTAGACAAGCTGATACATTTATGGTATAAAGGTAATTTTTGTAACATTCATTCAATATCAATTAGGTACATAATCGCTCTAACTAAACAATATGGTACTGAAGCAGTAGGTAACGTGTCAGAATACAAGTCAACTTTAAAAAGTCTATTTTCACTATAACTTACGACCACATATTTAGGGTAATTGATAAAAATTGCCCCAATGCATAAAGAACTATGTTTATGTGGATAATATGATAAATAAAACGACATTAAAAATGCGCAAATTTCTAAAAAAGCGTGAATTTCTTTCTCTGTTATTTTAAGTCCACCAGGATAATACAATTCTATAGAGAAAGCCTTATCGTGGTCGACTTGAAAACTATAGGGTTCATATCCGACTATCGAGATAAAGTTGTCCTACTGATATTTATCACATTATGTCTGCGCCTGGTGCAAAATATAAATGTGTCCCCCAAGAGATTAGAAAAAAATAACACCTTATATCAGTATTTTTTTTTTCTTTTACGTGAATTTTATTCAAACCTTGTGGAATAGTTAATCAAAGCTATCAGCGAATATTACATAAAATAGAACTGGATATTTCTGTAGGTTACACTTTTATGAAATCACATCAGTGCTTAGAGGTCTGGGGATCTATGTTAGCCACACGATGAAAAAATATGACTTTCTTATACCTACTGTAAATGCGAATATGGGTTATATTAATCAACTATCTATTGTCATTATGCCGTAAGCAAGGACAAAATATATTGTTATCTGGAGAAAAAAAAATGAGATACTGCGCAACGATGACACGATGATGTCTCTATATCGGACCGAATTTCGCGCAAGCAGAGCCGCAGGTAAAAGCTAGAATAATATATGATCGGTCATCTTATCAATGTAATACCCATACATACACAAAATATAACGCTCACCATAAAAATATGTAAATTAATTATCAATACATAAACAATTTTCGGACAGACTTTGTTATCTACAAATTTAAAAGAAACAAATTCATTTTAAATTTGTAGATAACAAAGATATTAATGTGTAAAATAAAAAATAGTGGACACACGTGTCCAACCCTAAAAAATTCGGAAGTTCCCAATCAGTTCAGTAGTTGCGATGTCGGCAATTAGCAACTCGAATTAAAGACTGAACTAGTAAGAGTTCCAAGACGTAGTAAAAACGCTATTAGGCGCCGAGCACGGAGCGTCGAGAACCGAGCACCGAGTAGAGAATACCGAGCAGCGAGCTGCGAGGACCGAGCAGCGAGTGGGTTACTGCCGCCGCTAATGAGTCGCCGGTCGCGTTCCAAAGGACCCGGCGACCACCTAACACGACTTCACAAGTAGCCGCGTCAAATTTCGAAACACGAAAAAGTTTGTGTAACAACAGTGCGCCGCCAGTCTTCCCCGAGGACGCGGCCACAACAAATTACTGGCAAACAACTTCGAAATAAATTAACTCTCAACTTTCAAGCGTTTTACTTTCTTTTTGTCCGACGAAAAACAATTTCCTTTGTGTTTTGTTTACGTTGTAGCGTGCTTCGGCGTGGAAATCGTTCGTAAGAAAAATAAACAAATTTTGAGTAACTTTTGAGGCCATTAGCATATTGCTGAAGGTGTGATGGTACTTAATGTACGCGTATAATGTATGGAGTAATTCGAATCATAAAATATTTGAGCCAGAAATTTACTCCATTAGTAGCACTCTAAGCTGCGTACGACTTTAGCATGCACGAAATTTAAATAAAATTCTGAAGAAATTGTAATATAAAAATAATTTATTTTATAAAAATATGTGGAAATTAAATAGTCTGCCTATAGCTCAGCGTATTAATCGATCTTTTTAATCAGTATCAACCTTCAAATACAAGCAAACGTAGAATAGAAATGTTCGTTTTCAAATTAATCTGGGCGCCCTCCCACCTTTACTTCGTAGTAACTTCAGGCAAATCTATCAGATTCTATTAAGGCTTGTTTTCATGAAATCAATGCGAATGCTTCACACTGCTTCGAATCGAAACAAAAGGGTTGATATACAGCTGCCTAAACAAAGCTCCTCTCGACGGGATCGTCTTGGCGTAAACTGATTTGTCAAAGACATTTTATCACTACTGTACAATCGCGTCAGTTGAATGTAAACGGAGTGACTGCAAAGGCGGAGTACCTATATACGTACATATATAAGTATGCTGTATCAGGATCTTATCATTACAACTTAAAGAAAAATAAGTGGTTTATATTGACCCGACAGACTTATAGCAAACGTTAAAACTTCTTCAAAACTAATCTAAATAATTATAACTATTACATTTAACTCGGCACTATGTGGAGTGAGAGTCTCATTTTACCGCCTACCCGGTAATGATGACAAAAATATCCGCTCGAAAACATACTGTAGGCCATATAAACTAGTATGATATTACTTGTCTTTACTAAAACACGATATATTTGACAAGCTCGATGGCGCATTCGGTAGTGACCCTGCCCCATGCGCCAGAGTTGTGGGTTCGACCCCCACCCAGGACAAATATTTGTATGATGAATACTTGTGTTTGTTCTGTGTCTGGGTGTTAACATTGAATATTTAAGTATTTATTTGTAATACCACTGTTAATTCTGATATCCGTAACACAAGTGCTTAAGCTACTTACCTCGGAGTCAGATCAACGTATGTGATGTAGTCTGATCTCTGATGTCTGTCTGTGAAATATTAAATAGTCTACACTTACCTTTTTTATCACTATTGATACTAAAATTAAAGACGTTTAATACACATATCACAGAATACATACATCACACGCGGAAGAGTAGGTATGTAGTACACACAAACAAACTATGGTGAAGTATTATTATGTTGTTCGGAGCGGAGCTCAGCGGGCCCCGCAAGGTGAGTTGACTCGAGCACTTTGCACTTCCCTCACAAAAGAATCTAGTTAAAGGGCTGGGAGCTCTCTGCACCCTTTTGAAAATTACACTTGGTATTATAAACTCAGGTGAATAGTACGGAAGAATACGTGTTACCTTTTTGGTGAGATGTATTGGGCTGTTTGAAGTAGGTATTTTAACACAATTAGAAGGGTTTACTAGTACTCTGATAAAAATAGTGGAATAGCCTGACCCTCTTATTGACAAATAACTGCTGTTTAACGAAAACAAGGTTTATCGACTTTAATATTCATGTTATGCACAGGCAGGCATTTAGGCCGGTCCATTAAATAAGGGATAAGCCTAAATTCAAAACCTTACTCACAGCCCTAGTAAGGTCGTAAATAAATTTTAGGAGTTGGTAGAGGTAGAATATAAATACATACATACATACATACGGAAGCACTGGAGATAATGCGTAATACTTTAAAATAGTCCCATGTTGGTCTGGGGCTTAAAAATAATGTGCCAATTGTGTTCCTTGCCTATCATGTCGTAAAGGCGACTAATGGTATGTTGGACTTTGGGTGTATAATTATGTAGGCGACGAGCTAGCCACTTGTCACTACTTTTTCACAATTTTCCATCTAACCCAGCCCAATTTTATATTTGACTTAATATGTACGTATGCATGTTATTTATAATAGTATCAACAGACACACCTTGTGGCTACCTGTGAACCGTATCATCACGACTGAAATGTCAACCTGTAAGTACTTAATTCATTATACATATAGATTTTAGTCCCGTCAATGTTATTTATTACTAATTGTAATGCAACGCGAACGCTAATATCGTCGAGTTCAAAATCTGTCACCATCATGACAGCATAATGATGACAGATTTTGAGCTCGATTTTGGTATTTGATTATCCTGATTTCAGGGTGTGTCTATAGACAAAGGGGGTAGCTGCTTTGTCTATCCGCTGTATATTGTTTCACAGTCGGCAGAGCAGGAAGTCACCTTAACTCGCTGGTGTAACGTCTATGCTAACCTTGAGTAACAAGCCGCCCCAGGCAACCCGCTTTGTACTGAGCTCCAGCTGGCTTCAGTCCCCAAATCTTGATCGGCGTAACGAGATGACACACGCCACATATAAGTATGTAATAGACACTGTTATAAGCCTTTTTAGTTGGAACGTTCTCGCTCATGTATGACATTGGTTTTATTTATTTATTTCATTACACTATATACTGTTTAGAACTTTATATTTTCACACAAAATGGCTCTGACTGTACTGAATTAAGCGTTTTTTTAATTATCTATAGGTAATAAATCTAGGCAACTAAAATAAACGATTTTTAACTATAATAGTCATTATTATTATCAATCATAGTGAACAGAGAAAAATACCTCATATTTTTTAAATAAAACAGGTTTTATTCTTTGATATCTATGAATAACGACGTTTATTGACGTTTATTTTCATTTACGCAATAAGTTTTTTATGCTAGGTTTTGGCGCACCTATTGTTTAAATATCGGTTTACTTTTTTAATTGTTTATCAATATTTTCAAATCTTTTACTGGGTTCTGAACATTTTTGTTAGTTAAATGTAGGTGTTAGATAAATTTATATTATTGATCGGACTAAAGATGAAAAACAACGAGCGAAACCCCAAAAAGTAAATAGCTAAATTCTATCAGCACAATCTTCCAGCGAAATCGCATTGCCGCTTATAAATATGTGAATACAGAAATTCGCAGGGACCTTATGCTATTATTAGGTAGTTGGCGGCGATGTGCTTGCGCGGCGAGGCAGTACGGCAACGCGGCCGAGCAGCCGCCCCGGCGTTAACGCTCCATTCCAACTTCCTCCGGGAACAACCGGGTACCGGCCCGGGCCTCTGTACTTAAGAGTCTAATTAGCCGTAAATAGCATCCAGAATTGGGCCCTCGCCCGAGAATTGAGTTTTGAATGTCCAATTTTCTAGAATAAAGGCGAATTGTACCTCAATTTATGTGTCAATCTGTATTGTCGTGAGGCGAGATAGTCGTTATAACCGACTGTCGATTGCCTCACGGCTGACTACGCGGCTGAAAGTATTAATTACGATTGTAATTGCTTTTGCAGAAGTTCAAAGATGAAATTGGCACTGCCTTTTATTGTCTCGACACATTAATAATTCGGGTACACTTCTGAGAACTTTCTCCGCTTCTTATAATGAGTTTATAAATAGATATACAGGTAGGTAGATACCTTGAGACTTGTGATTTTGAACAAGGTCTAAGACATGGTTGAATATCAAATGACTTTAGAGCTTAATTATCTATTTATTTTATAGTAGGTATTTTTAATATTTATTAAAGCAAACCTTATAAACATTCACCCTGTAACGATTTTAGAAACTTTCATTAAAGCTTAATAATATGACCTTAATAAGCAAATTTAATTTTATGACAGTCTAAACAAATCAGAGGAAAATCAAATTTGTTTCTAATTTGTCCTTTTCGTGATTAGTAAGTAATGAATTCGTTAATTAGGGTATGACAAAGCCGTGTTTCCAGCAACTCTGAAGGCAGCAGGCTAGCATCTTCTAGCCCAATTTTTGAAGTTGATTAAGATTTCTCCGAGTAATATTTTTCCCTTTTCCTAGCGCTTTGATTCGTCTTTAGTCGCAGTAAACTAAGTTTACTGCGCGAAGACGCCACGAAACATGAATCGCAACCAAAAGAATGTTGTAAGGATTTCTTAAGTCTGATTATTTTATCCAAGTAACTCATATCGAGTCCAATCAAAACATTGTTAAACCAACCAATCATCACATTAGTAAACCTTGAAATTGAATCAACGAGTTGTTTATACATTTAGAAACGTGTATGTATTTTCGTAAACATACAACTTACACAATTTTAATATACACCACTAAATGCAATCAAACATGCAGCCGGTATAAGTAAGTAAACGGTCACATGCAACACCAGAGTTCGTGATGGAGGAGGTAACAAATGCGTTTTCAGAACCTAATAAATAATTTATAGTAAAGAAAATACAGATAGGGATGTTAACTAGCGCCTGTAACTAAATCTATTTATAATATAAATAAGACCATTAACTACCCCCAACAAATAGTAGATAAATCGATGTAATCAATTTTAAACAGGAACGGTGCTAGTGGGCGCTAGATCACCGGCCTAATAAATAATTTACGGATTCAAATTTCTTAGGGTTGAGCAAGAGCCGGCCCACTCTAGTAGTGGCGAGGCGTAAATAAATAAAGAAGTACCTGTTGTTGAGCAACGCAAAGTGGAATGATTAGCCGTGCTCGAGCCCGGACCGTGAATATTAACGCGCCTTCGAGTCAGGGCTCCTTACAGCGGCATGCAATATAAACCGCGTTCAAAATTAAAAGTCGCACAGTCTACACGAAGATTTAACGAATAAAGCCCGTTAATATATCTACATACTTTAGACAGTATTTAAATATAAAAATATCCGACTACATCACATACATTGATCTGACTCCGAGGTAAGTAGCTTAAGCACTTGTGTTACGGATATCAGAAACAACAGTGGTGTTACAAATATATCCTTAAATATTGGATATTAACACCCAGACACAGAACAAATACAAGTATTCATCATACGAATGTTTGTCCTGGGTGGGAATCGAACCCACGCATGGGGCAGGGTCACTACCGAATGCGCCATCGAGCCAGTCAATTGGACTAAATCTTCTTGTACAAAATTGCAAATGGACTTATTGACTGCCCCCTACTATTAAATCAATTACTTTTTAATGTTCCAATAAAATTACCCCGCAAAAGTAGATTCAATCTATTATCTCCTACTCTCTCTCTCTCGCACTAATCTTGGTCTTGACTCCCCTATAGCAAGACTTCAAAAATCATATAATAATTTACATAAACAATCTGATTATGACATATTTAGGTATAAGTTAGGAAAACACAAATTACAAACAGCATCAGTTTTAATGTAATTATAATTAAATTTATTTCGTATATTAGTTGCACTGATTGAATTTACACAGCCATACACAGCACACATTTATCCACGCTCGCATACGTAGCCATACATAACATATACACACACAAACACAATACACACACAAATTTAAAGAATACACAACAATTTTTTTCTTGATAACGTTAAATTATAAAAAATTATATCAGCCTATGCTAGTGATCACAAACTTTTTAGATTTGTGTCACTAAATATCATCAATGAAATTTCTGATTAACTAATGTTTTCCGTCATCGCGTTCTTTAAGATGCTGACTTCTTTTATTATTATTAGCCGTCCGTCTTTTTGTGCTAGAAATAAGCTTCCCCTAATAAACACAAAACTGAATTGTTTTGTGCAATTTGTGCAATAGAAGCAATAAGGCATTATTAACTTAATTTTGGTTACGTAATGACCAACAAACGATTTTGGCTGTCGCACATGTGTTGTTAATTCGAATTTATCCTACTAGCATTAATGTTAATATGAGACGTGATTTCATAAAAACATTTTTCATATTTACATACATACATAACATCACGCACATACTCGTCGAAGGGGTAGGCAGATTCAAAGTGGCAGCAAGCATCTTTAACCACATTCAACCAAACCAAAAAAATATATACGGGGATGGGTTAGATGGAAATTTGTGAAAAAAAGTGACAAGTGGCTAACCTGTCGCCTACACAATGACATACTAAAAGCCGATCTACCATGCTAGGCCAGGAACACAGTTGGCACATTCTTCATTTGTGTGATATAATTATCAGTTTCGCTCATCTATACTACTGGCCAGAAACATAAATGTAAAAACAAACAGCTAACATCAGTTAACGGTGTAAGTAATTGACATCCAAAAATCTCTATTTCAATGGCTCATGAGATTATAACTAAATTATTGTTTGTACAACGTAAATAAAACCGCCTGTCTCCGTGAATTAGAGGACACAATCAAGAGCCCGTTAATTGTTTTAACAATTCACAGCTACTCTCGTTACTTATTCAAATATCCTCAATAACCAAAACTGAAATCATATTTTCCCCAAAATATTCTACGAAATTATTTCTTCTTTTCCAAATTTCCCGTAGCTACATTGACGCTAAAAGCATTCCGGGCTACTTAATCAACGGTACGAATATTAATTTAATTAGTTAAAAGTTTTTATAACTTTTAAGTAAAAAGGTGGAACGAAAAAAGCCAGCGTGGGCAGAGCCATAAAGAAAGTTCCGACTTGGAATCGGGCAAGCCGCATTATTTATATTGGCTTATTTGCAAATCAATTAGGCGAATGAGTTCCGAACGAATGAAGCGTTTACTAAGTGTGGTAAAGTGTATCGGCGCGTCGTAATTTCAAACACGTTATTTGGCTTCTGCGAAAATATGAGTGTAAATTGCGTAATGACTAATGTATATTCATGGCCGGTGAGAGAGGGGTGAGTGAGGGGTGGAAGCGTCTCAAGCGGTGTTAGCAGCCTAACAAAAAAGCACAGTCACACAGACAATGGACTTTTTAAAGAAAAAGGTTTAAGGGTGTTAGGCGTCTTTTATATGCATGAATGTCATAATGATCCATCTTTTACTATATGCGATGACTAAATTATAACCATATAAATCGTGAAAACATTTTGATGTTTCTAACATTCTCAGTGATATTATCAATTTTGTCGCGTGATTTTGAATTTTCTTGATCATATTATACAAATTGATGAGACGTGTAATCTAAAAAAAATACGGTATTGATTATAACCAATTGGTTTATTTTAGCCAAATACCAACCATATGGTTAAAAACAAAAACATTATAGTAGAGCAATAAAATTTACTAACATGGATAACATTTTATTATTCTTTACACAAGTGTACATACGTTAACATACTGGAACGTTTGAATATAAAATACTGCTATATTAATTACAAACATACTTACATTTGCAACCGTAACGCCCTCCACCAGCAATAAACCATCCATACCATTAGCCAGCGGTACAAATAAAAACAAAAACGTGTACCTCAAAATGCACGAGTCCCGACAAAGTCTAAAAATTCTAGTGAAAACGTACAAAACACACTCGTCATGGAAACCCTGCCCAGAAGCAAGATGTATTACCGCCTGCAGCATCACAGGAACACAGTGGCGGCCTCAGGGGTGGCAAGAAGGGCAACCGCGAGGGGCCTCAATGTTGCAAGGGCCTCACAATGACATGTTTTCATTACAACATCGAGGAGAGACGTCATTAGATACTAGTCTGCATTAAAATAATGCATTTCGGGATTCCGTGTCAATTCGTTTAGCCCGTCAGCTTGAAACGTTAATTGATCTAACACTCTTTAGTTCACCAAATTGGACTCCACTTTTGATACTATAAATTGCTGTGAAGTAACTTAGTTATAATTTTTTTACCCACAATGCTTTGACCACTATAGACGTAACTCGATGTGTCATTCTTGTTAACTTTTGTCAATTTGAAAAATACCATTTCAAAACTACATATTTATTTATTCGTACATATCATGCATTTTGGTTAGGCGACATCATTGTACACACAAATTCTATCCAATTGCACCAATAACAATTGCCTGTCAAAGATCTGTTACCCGAGGCCTCGCAACATCCGAGCCGGGGGCCCAAAGGCTGAGGCCGCCCCTGCAGTCACGCCGCCGCAACAAATATGTATATATCCGCTCCACTGCTATCCTCATAGCCTTAATAGTCTTGAAACATGACGCGCTGTTTGTTGTCACCGAAAATTGAAGTTCAAAGCGGAAAGTAATTTATGTAAATAAATTAGCACACGTTTAATATTGAAAATGTAATCAGCCGTTCATACGTTATATGTATTGGAAACGTATTATTATCACACACAGATGAGTTTCATGGTATACATATATTATTTTTGTATATACATATACAAAAACGCTCGTTTCTGTGTAATTACAATATGTACAAACATATAATAATAATCTTTCTATTGAATGTTATATTCTTGGAATACTTTTAATTTTTAATTACTCGCTCTATAAATTAAGGTCTTTATTTCAACCCAATTTTTACACAAGGTAACTTTATATATTTAGACCCGTGTTGGTCTGGGACTTAAAAAGAATTTGCCAACTGTGTTTCTTGCCTAGCATGACGTAAAAGGCGACTAATGGTATATGGGGTTTTGGGTATATGTGATTGTGTACGCGACAAGCTAGCCACTTATCACTACTTTTTCACAATTTTCTATCTAACCCAGTCTATTGTCCCGTTTCGTCTAGGACTTAAAAATAATGTGCCAACTGTGTTTCTTGTCTAGCATGTCGTAAAAGGCGACTAATGGTATATGGGAATTTGGGTATGTGATTGTGTAGGCGACAATCTAGCCACTTGTCACTACTTTTCCATCTAACCCAGCCCAGTTTTATTTTTGGCTGAAGTGGTTAAAGGGGCCTGCTGTCGATTTGACTCTGCCTACCCCTTCGGGGATTATGGGCGTGATGTATGTTGTCTGTTATGTTAATTTTATATGATTATTAAATTTAAAACATTATTAGAAACAATAAAGTTTATATTCAATATCTTCATAAGATATTTATTTCAATTCCACCCTGTCTAGATTATGTCCTGATAAGATCTGATTCGATGTAAAATGTTAAATCATTTGTAGTTAGTCAGTTTAGTCACCACTAAACCACTACCTTCTTTCTCTCTTCCCAAATATAATTTTCACCAGAAAAATATCTGGACATCACCCTATTCTATATTAGGTTTATAAAAAGCGAAGTCCTTGCGATCATCAAGAAACTTAGTAAATTAATATTCAGTTTGAAGCCAGCTCACAGCTATGATTGGGCTCGGCTTTGAGCTAAACGCGATGAGAACTTTAGGTACATTTGAATCTAAAATTTACGTAACCTAAGGCCTTCATAACCTTTCATGAATTGTTTAGTGTCAGACAATATTAATTAATATTTAAAATTCTGGGCCTTGATGTTTTTTAATTTTAGGTTTTCGTAAATGTTTCGGTAACCTTTAGCATTTGGTTGCAAAAATATATAAGAATAACATTTTTATTACGAATACTTAACAATTTACATTAAAAAAACAATGGTTAAACTGATTTTCGTTTGAATAAATTTTTATTTCTAAAAGTTATAAAGATTGTACGCATTTTAAACATTTCCCAATTTACGATACAAGCGTCTGTCAGATTGGTCAGTGTTTATATATATTCGAGAAAATTGTAGGTATTTAATAGAAATAAGTAAAAATACTTACCTAAATGTTATAATATATCTTCATGTGTTATTTTATAAAGCAAATATTTTTCGATTTTGCAGATCTCGTTTAATAGAGTAAATTTTTAAATTCGGAAGATTATTCACACATTAATATTACAAGGACACAGTCTGCATCAAATAACTAAAAAATATTAAATCGCTAGTGCCTAGATAATGAACATTCAGAGACTTGAACCAACACACCTGAATCATTAGACAACGTCTTAACCTACTAAGCTACCATAGCCGCGAAACCCTATTTATTCGCACTACGCAAAATGAAGATAAAAAATTTCACACCAACATTTTGGCGTTAATTTATAGCTTTTCTTACAAATCAGGAATTTTGAGGACTTAGCCAGCTCGCTGCGGGCACTTAGATAAAGTGTTTAAAAGCTGAAGGGAAATTAAATAGTGAGTCGGGAGTGTCGCGAATAACCGTAATCCCGCTTTTAAGTAAATAAAGCGTGGGGGGCCATACTTTAAGGCAGTTGGACGGCCTGCTCGGCTCTTTGAATACCTAATGAGGGATTTTATAATTAAAATGATTATTTACTTACATTATTAATCTATGTTTAGCGCTTCCTTGGAGGTGATTATTAAACAGTGCCTTAAAGGACTTGTCGTTCTGCAATAAAAACGTTTGTTGTTAAGCTAGCGATAGGCTTACAAATTAGCAAACTAAGTAGCAATAAGGTTAGACAGAAATTCGATCAAGGAGTGCCCGTAAATCCCCAATGTATAAAATTAAAATTGCATAAATATTCTTACTGCAATATCTGATATTGATTAGTCTGAGCAAAAAAGATTGCCATTTAATTTCTAATACGTATATGTCTGTGCATGTATATCTATCCTTTTAAAAAATATGGCTACCTAACGTACTCTATTTATACATGACTGTTAAAGAAATTTTATAAGCTCTTATAAACGCTTATACCAAACATTCATTATGATGACTAAAAATTTTACTTTTTTAGCTTATATAATGATTGAGCCAGATAATATAGAATTAAATTGGTTACTAACCAAATTATTTATACGAAACCCAGAAGTACCATACTATATCTTACCAAATATATCCCATACTCATGTAAAAGTAAAATATTTTTCAATTATTTCAACACACCCTGCAGCCGTTCGGCGGACCGGAAGCGTTGATATATTTTATGGGAGAGGACTACATTTAACTATGAATACCCACTACTGACGATATTTTCCGTAAATCACTCCCATTTCTCACTCGCCCAGACCGGCAACAGTTTTCAACTACGACGCCCGTTTAAAGTCCAACCAAAAGTGCAAGCTACAGAGCAACCGAACGTGCCAACGCAATCACATGCATAGTTGGAAACTACTTTTTGCTGCTTCGCATGAAAAAGGACCTTCTATTTTTATCACAGCTACAATGCTACGACACATAAAGCGTATTGCCGTAGGCCGTCTACGACACTGCCGTAGCTATTTCGCTAGCTAGCTACGGCAAAAGCGTTATCTTGTTTAGGATCCAGAATCAGTGACAATCCAACAAGTAAAGTGCTCTAACCCTTTTTTAGTTCAATAAAGCAAATATCTTAAATTAAGGGAACCAAGATACCACCTTCCATACTAAAATATATTGTACCAAGCGTAGAATGAGTGAATGTTTCCGATAATAAACTCATTCATTCGTAAAAATAATTCTGGTCAGAGTTTAAAATGTGTACATAGTCTTGTTTCAACGCTAATTAAATTATGTACTTATTTAATAAATTGTGTGTATTTAGGTTCATGTTCCTTAAATTTTTTTAATGCACAGACACGTCCTAATTTTACTTCGGCCTCCGTACTCATATTTCTCATTGCTTAGGGTTGTGATCATTATATATGTAACATAACATAATAAATCAGAACAGAATGGTTTCCATAACCAGCTTTCGGTTTGCCATTGTCTTTAAGTCTTCACACTGCTAAGATGGGCTGCTTGGTGCCTTTAACACGCAATCAAAGACGCGGCTTCGAATCCCGCTAGGAGCAAATATTCATCAGATGAACAAACAACAATAAAAAAAACTTGTCTCGAGGAAAAATGTCCGTGTTATTTAAGTATCTATTACTATACATTATCATAGTACCTATCCATTGAACACCAGCTTAGTTTGGGTCTAAAGAAATGATGCGAGAGAGTTTGCTTTGTATAAAATAAATAACAAATACCTTGTGTTTCCCAGTAAGTTTTCTTTACTATTAAACAAGAGTTGTCTTTGAAAAGCCTATTCTGTACTCGAGTTACAAATTCAGCACTACAAGCCCAATATTTTACAAGACATGTGTAATTCATTGAGTTGGGTGTTCTCATTGAGCCGAGGCCCATGTACCACAAACGTACAGGACTCGGCCGTTTCGTAACTACGCCCGCCCACTAATATGTAATGCATAGAAGCGTCGTAATTTGACAATTACTGTGAGCCGTGGTCGCATGTGCCGTACAATTATACCGAAAGTTGTTATTTGTGGCCGTCACGCAAATGACTAATTATTATTTAAACAGCCAGTAAACAAATTTTAGACATATTTGTGGTGAGGATTCCCATTTAGCATTATAGATCAATTTTAAACCTTTCTTGTATCTGTGGCTGGAATGTAGGTTTAACTAGAATGAAATGATTTGGGAAATCAATATCTTCGCTAGTATTTGCATCTATAATTCATTCACAATAAACCGATTCAAGCAGTTTCTTACCATTTAAAAGTTAAATAAAAAATAGTATTTATATTAAAATTCAAGAAGGTAATTTATTTTCCTTCCTGAAAATGAAATAATACCCGTTAAAAGTTTCCGCGAAATATAATAAAATTGAAAAATGTAAAAAGGTTTCATTTCCGTTCGACTTCGACGAAATAAATAAATCGAATATCCTTATACGACATCATATCTCTATAAAATAATAAATAATTAAATTGTACCATGGAACCGAAAAATGTCAGCGAAATATTTCAGCCCAAACTAAGCTAAAATCATAAATCAAAATATCTACCTAATGACACTTGTTCAATGATAAATCCGATTTCATCTCCATTTATAAATTATTTATTAGCTTCAATTTTCATGCGAAATACGAGTAAAATATTCCACCGCACTGCATTGTTTATTTCAGTTCATCAAAATGTCTTTTGTAATTTTCCGTAATTCCAATTTCCATTTGAATTTATTCCATTGAAAAAACACTCTTTCTTTGAGGTATGTTTTAACAAGACCCTCTTATAAAACCGTCTGGGTCTTGTGTGCTTTGCCAAAAATTCTTTGATAATTTAGTCTGTTATCTTAAGGTCTCAGCGAACATAGGCGCTGAGTAGGTTTGCAACGGAAATGCAGGCTGTACAGAGACGAGCTCAACTTATAAATTATTCAAGTAGTGAGACACTTCAAATATAGCACACCCGCTGGCTGTTATTTTGAGAACAACGAATGCTCCGTCGACATCGAGCGGGCGTGCCGCGAGCCGCTCCGCTTGACCCCATTCCGCCGTTAAACCGACAATCCACCACATGGTGCATGATAGCTTTTAATAATTTTGCTACAATTATTAATTTTAACGATCACATTCGTTACGTATCGTTCAGGTTGACGACCCCGTTTGTCAAGTATTGTGCAATCATAGTCCATACATACATCACAATATACAATATAACCACACCACACAGGTCCAAACTAAGCGAACATAATTAGTGGTATACGCGTGCCAAGGAAGACTGAGTTTTGTGCATTTGTGTAGAAAAAAGCTGTGTACTTTTAACCTTGAAGAATGCGTTGCTTATAATCTTGAGATCGGTGGATGTATTGACGAACCCCACTGCGTTCTCCTACATAAACCTAATTTAATACTACTTCGTTTTTATATATTCACATATTGATAACTAACCGTATTACATATCGCCGGTTCCCGAGAAGAAAAATAATGCACCTGAGATAGAACCAACTCACAACGAGTGACATTACTATAGTTTGAAGCTTTATGTGTACAACAGACTTTCTTCAAAACTACTAGCTGCTCAACTTTTAAAAATTACAAATTGCCTTTTATATTAATTAGGTGTGAACGGGCATTTTCATATTTTATACCAGTATTTTTTTATTAAAACTCAGCACTCAGTACTGGTTAATGAATTAAGATAAAATCTTATTCTTAGTGTTTCCATATAAATAGGAAAATGAATAGTTTTCTAAAATCAAACAGGGAATTATAGAGACTACATTTTAAAGTATTATAAATCTCGCCAGGTATTTTACTTGATTAAAGTGTTCCGTACACTTCAATGAGTGAATTCATCTTAAGTATTTTTGATGGTATTGGAAATTTTCCAAATATCGTTATCATGCTTCATACTAATATTATAAAGGGGATAGTTTTGATTGTTTGTTTGCATTGAATAGTCTTCGAAACTACTAGACCGATTTGAAAAATTATTTCACCAATAGAAAGGTACTTTATCAGCGAGTAACATATGCTGTGTTTTATCTAAGTATTAAAATGTTCAATAAACTACCACAAAGTATTTTAACATAACCCTTACATAGATTCAAATTATGCATTAAATCATTTTTAATGAGTAAGGGCTATTACAAGATCGAAGAATTCCTCAATGACAAAGATTTATGGTTAACTTCATAATGAATTGTTCATCTGCAGTGATATCTAGTCTTAAGTGTGGATTAATTAAGTTTACAAAATTGTATAATTGGCATTTAAAAGAGTAACTATCGAGTTTCTTGCCGGTTTCTTCTCGATAGATTCTACCTTCCGAACCGGTGGTAGTATTATGTGTTCTTTTTTTTGTATATTGACTATTTATAAGTGCTTTCTTGAAGCCTATATAAATAAAGATATTTTGAATTTGAATTTGAATCTCCGTATTCCCACGGAAATGGGAGCTACGCGGGGAAAACCGCGGGGCACTGCTATTCCAACTTAATCTAAATATATGTATATTTTGCTCTCATTAACTTAACAATTACTAAACAAAAATAGCATTAAAAATTTAAACCGTTTAAGTTAGTTTTTTACATACCCGCACAAAAGTATCGCTGACTCGAACTATTTGAACAATTTTGTTTCTATTTACCAGTAATGAATAAGTAAACGATCCGATCGGTTATGTTTTCACATTTCTGCTATTACAATGGTATTGTATAAACAATTCATGTGGCATAAACTGGCGGCTAACTTCGATCCAGCTTAAAAATAGAGAGCCTATTCGCAGATGCATTAAATGTTATGAGGGACGTGACCAGTCAGTGGAGCCGTGGCCAAGCTCAATATGCCAATATTCGCAATAAACCGATACATTGTATTTTCAGAAAACACGGTAAACTAATAATGTGATGCCATTCGGGAATGACTTATGACCTACTACTACCTACTTATGTATTATTTAAACCCTTTATAATTAACGTGGGATCCGGGCAGAGCTTAATTGAAGATTTTCTAATTTAATATTGAAAGTATCTAGATGTAGGTATTGGTGTGTTTAGTTCGTTTGTGGTTCAATCACGTGGAAACGGCTAAAGGCAGATTAATATCAATACTCGGACTATATTGTAGTAATGAACAGCTCCTGGATGCTGCCTAAAAAGGTAAAAATAAATAAATATCAGACTACATACATCACATCATACATTGATCTGATTCCGAGGTAAGCAACTTAAGCACTTGTGTTACGGATATCCGAAACAACAGTGGTATTACAAATATATACTTAAATATTGGATATTAACACTCAGACACAAAACAAACACAAGTATTCATTACACGAATGTTTGTACTGGGTGGGGATCGAACTTACAACTCTTGGCGCATAATGTAGGGTCACTACCAAATGCGCCATCGAGCCGCTTAGGCTAGGCTGCTGCTTCAAACACGTGCTTCTGGATTTTTTAAATCTAAACGAACTTAATACTAGTGCGCCAATGGTATAATCCGTAGATTATTACTGATTATGCTGCATGGAAAACAGCCATGATCCAATTTGTCTGAGGGTTACGAAGGTCAAATAGGCCGGTGCTCCTTTTTAATTACCACACTCGCAAAATGTTGGATCTATCTAATTAGGTAACGCTCTGGTAGGATGATACTTGCTAATAAATAACTAGAAAAAAAGTGTTGTTGCAATTTCTCCATATAAAAACAGAAGATCTTGTTGGTCTTCTATTTTTCAACAACTTATGCTAGACCAGAATTGTAAAAAAGTACATATAGAACACACTTTCAACAATTGTTATGAAATATAATTACTACAACACTGCAAACGTCTAAACAAGCAATTCAATCTGTCTTTAATGAAATTAAATTGAAGTTAACGCCAAAGTACAAACTTGAAAACTTTGAAGAGAAATTGGTTTGGCAAAGATTTGCCTACCCTTATAAATGTGTAGACACATACATACATATATTGAGTACCGCGTCCTTGCGCATAAAACATTAATTAAATTTACGAGTATTATACTTAGCTTAGGGGCTCACTAATGTTATAAATCTCAATGTATATACTTTGTGTGTTTGCGTAGTTGGCGACTACGCTAATAAATTGAACATATTGTTTACTGGGGTATTCTAGTGAAACACATTCTTACACAAGCATTTATCTTGTACCTTCCTGATAAATCCACTTCAACAGACTGGAACAGCAAAATCTCGTTTCGTAGATCTCATACAAAGCGACTAAGAAACCGATCGGATATTATTTAAGTGAATGCTCTCCAAACATCTGAGATTTGTGTGATAATTCATCGATGAGACACCATTAGAACATTCCTCTAGAGATATGCATCTTACTACTGATTTTGGGGTGAGAAAACACGTGTCTCCATCATAATATCTCAAACTAACCTACCTTTAATCAATAAGCATTGTCGTCGTGGTTGAAAAAGCTACAAACAATATTAAGTCAAATATTTGCATCGAAGATATCACTTGGTGGTAGCTTCGGTGTAAATGTACAGGAACTGTATAAACAAGAAAATTTGTAAATATGATCAGATTTTCTGAAATTGGATAATCTTAAAAAAATCTGAACACATTTACCAATTTTGTTCTCTCAATATTACTGCTGCATTAAATTCATTAAGTATTAATTCTAAATCATACTCTTAGAAGAAAAGTTGTAAACTAATCTCTCTCCGTGAAAATTCAAGTACTATTTTTACTATACGTAGTAGAAAACCTTCAAATGTTTTCCTTTCCCTCCTCAACCGTCTTCAAAAGCATCCTCCAGAGCCGACAACCCGAGAGAAACAGAGACATCAATAATACAGGCCAAAACTGGAAACAAACATCTATTCCGGAGCCACCACAATACATCGTGTAACGAAACATCCATTAGGGCACTACGTGTTTCAAAGTACATCTACTTGTGTCTGATTTACAACTAAAATGGCACTAGCGAACTTACACAGTTTACTCAAAATATCTAGAACTCCAACTGTCATTTAACTTAAAAAATTTAAAAGATTTTGTGTTATTTCTTATTCTGTAGTTTGTTTCATATTATTTGAATAAGTTGTGTTGATGTTAATATAAAAAAAACTCTCAGGAGGTCGGAAACCCCCTTAAAAGCGAGGCCAAATATCAAATTGCGGTTGTATACAAAATTTACAGTTATATAGGTAGAACCTATTAACATTTATTGCAGAAATACATAAAATTAATATTGGGAGTCACGAAAAGATTTATTTTTCTGATATGTATGATAACTAACTCTTTAATCTCTTTGATTTTTACTTATACACATGTATTGCTAAGGCATTTAATAAGAGATATCTCATAGCTCACACCTAATGCTGGTAAATCTAGATACATTACATTTTACATAGAGGTCTCTAATGTAACATTAGGTAGGTGATATTTAGCATGTATTTCTGAAAATTTTTCGCCTGAAGGAGATAAATAGGGTATGACATTAGTCTTTGATCCTGACGTATCTCGTCCCTAAGGTTTAAAGACTTTAGTAACAAAACAACAATGATATTATAATCTCTAGCTTGATGCTAAATTTCTGTTTATGTTTTAACTAAAAATTATTTATCTAACTAAAAAAAAATGTTTATTTCTGCTAACACTTAACATTCTGTTTTTGTACGATGTCTAACCACAAGTTTAGAACTAAATAAGTACCTACTCATTAACGATAATTGTTTTATTCCCATAAAATTAGAAAAATTCATTGATTACTATTGTGATACTGCAGCAGAATTATCGATTCATCTTTATAAGCTGCAAAATATACAATCAAGGGTAATGCCATTCAAAAAATGTCCAAATAAATTCTAGGGGTGATTTAATTATACATGAAAGCCAAAATTCAATGTGTGAAAAACAAAGATATTAGTGTCACTTAATATAAAATATGTTATGCCTTGTAAAATGAGGAGGGGACTCAAAATTAAAATTGTGTAGAAATCATCATCCTCTTAGCGTTATGTTCCGTGCTTAGACGGGGTCCGCTTAGACCATGATCCAGGATTTAGCGTGTCTGCTAATTACATTGAAGCGACTGCCGATCTGACCTTCGCAACCCTAAGATAGGGGAACCAGACAATTTTTGGATCATGGTTACAAATTCAAAGTTGTTTGAATTTGCAGGTTTCATCACGATGTTTTCCCTCACCGTCGAGCTAGTGGTATAAATAAATACGTACATAGATTTGAAAAATCCAGAGGTACATGCCCGGGTTTGAACCCGCACTCCTCGGTTAAGAGGCGCGTGTCCTTACCATTGAGCTACCACCGCTCCTGAAATTGTGTAGAAAAGAAGTAATTAATTTTATCGAATCAAGAAAAGTTGTTATAAAAATACATTACTATTACTAGCGTAATTATTACTAGCCCCACATAGCAAAAAAAATATATTTACCCTGTTCGTTACCCAGTTAAGTCAATACCAAACAAGAATTTCACACAAACTGTTTTGTTATCGACTCCGGCGGGAACTAATTAATTTCTTTATTGACAGGTTCATTGTCGTAATAAAGGCTTACTCATTCGCGCCAATTAATTTCGAAACTTTGCAATAAGGTATTATTTTTTCATAGTTCTAAGTGGAATTACAATACTATTAAGTATCTGACATTACTAAACCATATCTACAAAATAATTAAATAGAGAAAATTTCAAGTAAATAATGTACTACATCGATTGGCAAATAGAGGTCATTCGAAGGTTCAAAACAAAATTTAAAACATTATGAAACCTGATGAGAATCTGATGAGAGATGACCTAACCATATAAATCATAATTATAGTGCATATACTTCAGTATGTATTCTTTAAATAAATAACATATATTCTGACCACTTTGTCCCTAAGATAAAACTAGTGAGACGCCATTGATATTTAAAAGTACTCGCCATCAAATTGAACGTAAATCGTGCATTCTAATATTAACCGCACACGCTGTGATTTAACAAAGATTGACCATAAAGTTGTTACAAACTCATAAAATAGTATCCCACAGGGAAATGCTGGAACACACCTCACATTTAATATTTAATCTCATGCCATTAACCCGTTGCAATTAAACTGACTACGTGTTGCGGAATATTCAAACTACTGAAACTATATTACTTTAAACGCCTACAACATGTAAATATGTTCGTACGGGTATCGCTCGCGTGACGGTAGCGGCATATCCGGAAACTCATGTATTAATTAGAGAGGCTTATCATCACTGCAATGCAATATACACTCTGTTGCACTGCCTGAATGTCGCAACTCGCATGAGAGTTCCTCTTGCAGCATTTAATATTCGTAGGTATTCACAACAAACTACGTGTTTCCCTAAAATCTTACTTAAAAGCGAACTGAAAGAACACAATTTCAAGAGGAAAATTTCAGAGAATCTGTCACTAGAATTTAAAGTACGGCTTCGAATTTAATTGAATAAAAATGGAAACCGCTCAGAGGAAGACGTATAAAATAATAAATAAAGGAGCAATATCAAACGACAAAAACGGGAAACAGCAGTGACCATAGCTAGGATAGAAGAACAAAGAAATGATTTTTTGTTCTACAATGTAAAAAAGAAATCAATAAAAATTTATTCTTACTAAATAAAACAATCTTCTAACCACATCACACAGAGACGTGATTTAACTAACGTTACGTTATTAAATACGTAATAAATAAAGTACATATATTCCATTTATAGAGAGGTGTAGGTATCTCGATTATTATTATTTGTCCGAGACTTTGACAGCGTAAACTTCGAAATGCAATCAAACTGAAATATAAATAATCTATTTGGAACATACATTTGGTAAAAGTAAAAAATAAATATCGAATGCTATATTAAAAGAAAGCAATCTCGTCTCAATAAAGATGTCACAAAGGTAAAATCTATGTTAACACAAGCGGTTTCGCTTGTGTTAACATAGATTTTTTTTGATTTTTTTTTTTATTTTGTCATTCCGAGTAGTCATACTTTTCTATCGTCTTGGATTTATTTTTTATCCTTCGGATTCTTTTTATTTTTCAAATATCTATAGACCGCTTAAGGATCTTTAATATTTGGTGTAAATATTAAACGGTACTTTTTCTCTAGAGTCTATTGCCTATACATAAATGCGCCTCATGCACCTGGCAAATTGTATATTCAGTTTTAAGTTTTCAATAAGTCACATGGCGAGCACGTAAAGCAATTGGTTCCGGCATTCAGAGGCGGCTGTCGTTTCGCAAAATGACGGCATAAACAATTGTGACAACTATGTTGGCCACTGGCCAGGTAATTTGGAGAACTCGCTTCACGAATTTGGAGAAAACTTGTCCCCGACGGCGGAATATAGATGTGCAGAAAATGTGTCGTCTTGCACTCGTAGTATGAAGTTTACTATCCGACTATTTGTTTTAGAAAACATTTAACTATAGAGTAGCAGGCATAGTTGCTTGAACAATTTATATTTTCTTCAGAATTAAAACAATATTACTATGTTTAGCGAAATAACAATAATATTGTGATGTGCTTCAAACGCACTTTAAAGATTAGTTGGCTCCTTTCGTAGGATTGCTTGGACCAGCAGCCTAGCGCACCAATTACCTACTATCTAAAAATAAACAATTATTGTTACGTAGCTTGGGGAAGTTGTCCATTATTTTGAGGTAAGAATGTGTAAGGCGACATTTAATTTATATTCACGAAATCTAACAATAATGAAGAAAATGAAATGATACGTCGGATGTAACTAACAAATACCCACGTGGAATGGATTACTTGTATGAGCGAAATCTGATTTGAAATATCATTATTATTAAGTCTCTTATTTTATGAGACCATATTAGCGGCACCAATTTTATTTTATCTACTAGGGAAGTGGCGTAAAGTTTAGTTAGTTAGTTATTTAATGGAATATTGAAAAGCTGCCTGGGTTAGCTTTAAGCCCAATACTAAATTAATCTGAAGCGGATTACTATACTTATTTTACGTCTAAAAGATATTATGGAAATACCAATTAATATTGGAATTAAGAAGCTGTCTAAGACAAAGGGATTTATCTTAAAAATCTTATAGGTTTATAAATTATCTTACACATTATCAGATACTTAATGAAGTGGCCACCAAAATAGTGTCTATCTAGCGCCACAAAGGAGCTTAAAGACTTCATAAGTACCTACCTATTCTGCCTCATTAATCTCTCAGTCCTTATAAGTTTCATTACACGCTCCAAGTTAAAGTACTTAACGTTATATGTCAGACACCAAGACAACACCATTATAACATTTGGGATTTGACATTTATGCCGTGAATAATTGCGTCAATTATAAATCTGCTTGTTGTGACACGATGACTAATTGTTTGGTGGCAAAATTTCAAACACCTATTGGTTGGCCTAAAGCTTAGATGTGATTAAGTAACCGTTTCGTATATAGTTTTGATAAGTAATAATTTTTACTTTCTACGGTTGGTTAAGCAATAACATTATTTCTTAGGTATCTAACGATTAACAGCTAGCACATAGTACCATTGGGGTTTTGGGTATGTGATTGTCTAGGCGACGAACTAGCCACTTGTCACTACTTTGTCACAATTTTCCATCTAACCCAGCCCATTGTCACATGTTGGTCTGGTACTTAAAAAGAATGCGCCAACTGTGTTTCTTGCCTTACATGTCGTAAGACTAATGGTATTTGGGGTTGTGCGGATGTGATTGTGTAGGCGACAGGCTAGCCACTTGTCACTACTTTTTTACAATTTTCCATCTTACCCAGCCCAGTTTTGTTTTTGGCTGAATGTGGTTAAAGGGGCCAGCTGCCCCTTTGACTCTGCCTACCCCTTCGGGGATTATGGGCGTGATGCTATGTATGTATGCATTTGTGTACATAGTACCTATAAATTTTCCTTAAGAATGTGATAGGTAATGGTAAAATGTTGACGCAATGTGCCAGTTACTTACTCACTCAATTTCAAACTGATCACGTAAAATAATGTACAGCAAGTCTTGATAACAGCTTCAGCTTTCAGTTTGTGTAATGGACACCGGATTATCTTGATTCAGCTTCAGCTACGTAGTATTATGCATAAACTGGCACCGCGATATATAGGCTATAATGTTGACACGCTGATTCAGCAGGCCTCTGTCCAACAGAGGTCAGCCGAAACGTTCAGCAAACATTGAACCACGCTCGCCAACACCGACCGCGTCACAGAATAATGACACAAAGGCTTTATTTAAGAACCGCCATTATCTTTCCACTGCACAGCTTTTACGCCCAGAGGCGAAATTAAAATATCTTGCTACCAAAACGGACTTTAAATAAAGAAGCCCCTGCAGTTACCATTAATGGCAGCTTAGAATATGAAATTTGCACCACATTGTTTTGTGTATCATAATGGGCAGACTGACATTGTGAAGTTCTGAAGCTACGACCATTATATAAATGCATTCATAGAAACGCGTTTACTTACGTACAGGTGTTTCATCTACATATAACGACAATAACCCACGATAAAATTAAACAGACTTTTATAACGTTGCTTTATAATATTATTATTCTATAAATACTTACGATGTCGGATTTTTGTCATTGGTTAGAAAATACAAAAAATTATGAGCGGGACAACAATGACTTTTAAATCTTTTTAATTCATCGTCCGAAACTTTCGGGCTTCGAGACAAGGGTCTATTACATAAAACTGTACGACATAATTACAATTCGAACAAAAAGTCCTTCGGCGCGTTCCTTTTGTATAGTTGAACTCCAATTGACTAAGTAAAACATCGCTTCATTAGGCTTCGTTTTCAAACTCAGTTTCTTATTTCCAACGAAAATTTGTTCGCAATTTCTATCTCCTTACAAATTCAACTTCAAAACTTACAAGTCTTTAACTTAATGAAGTTGGATGTTATTTGTTTATTTAAATATTATGTAAAATAATTGGATTGTAAAATTTTATAACATCGAAACATGTTTACTTGGTTAAACACGTAACCGACAATAGAATCGTTAGTGGACCGTGCAAAATAATGAGTTTGCTTTCGATTTGAAAGAGCGCTTGATTTTACAGCGCGAAAATCCATGTTTAACCAGGATATGAAAATACTTTGCTATCACAATCAATGTAAGCCCTTTTTACCTGTACACGTAAAATCTGCACAATGGCTTAGTAGTCTATTTTTGCTGAGATTTCGAATTCGATTGAAACCGAATATCGTTTAAATTATAGTGATCAATATTTGAATAATAATAATAACCTTCGGTAGTTGCTGCAATGTGCGTTGGTAAAAAACGGAACAAAACAAAAAAGTTGAGAATTGGATATACATGCGACATTAAATCGAATTAATCGGATCATATCGATGGATTCGCTTCGCATCGAGTTAATCAAGCTCTAGCTGGTGGTAAGGAATATTAAGATAACGTCCGTCTGTATTCATGTTCAAACAAGGATCTCGTTTGATTTGGGAAGCTTATTTCTGTTTAAACGATGCAGTCTGTTTGAAATATAGTATGAAATTATTTGCCTTTAAACAACACGCAAATAGAACCTTTTAGCGCACGTTATATTATTTTAGACACATTTGAATATTTACACTTGATCTAAAGTTGAAATGTGTACGAGCAACAGCAATTTTTAATTGTTATTAATTAGTTAGAAAAAGCATTTGATGACGTGTGATAAAGAATGTAAGTAGGTATAAGACAAAAGCACTTATTGCGGCACAATTACGCTTTCTAAGTTTATTTCTTATTACATTTATTACAAATTTCCTTTAATCCATGCAAGCAATTGATATAAATACCTTTAACAAGTTTTTACTAAACTTTTTTCTTTGTATTGAAAATAAAATGTCATCATCTTCCTAATGCAAATTCAAACAACTTTGGATTTGTAACCATGATCCAAAAATTGTCTGGTTCCCCTATCTTAGGGTTACGAAGGTCAGATCAGCAGTCGCTTCAATGTGGAATTTGACTTCAATTACCAGACTCGCTAAATCCTGGATCATGGTTTAAGCGGACCCCGTCTAAGCACGGGACATAACGCTAGGAAGATGATACTAAAAATACTTTTATTGAATTATATGAGTTGTATAAGTTACCGCTTGTTAAACACACCGAAAGCAATATTTAGTCTCAATTTTATTTTTTTATAAAAAACAAAACAAACTAGGAGTTAACACAGAAAAATTACCGGCGTTTATAAACATTTTGATTCACATTCCGACCTCAGCCAGATAGTCAAACACGGCTTTAGAAGCGGCACACACACGGCCTATGAATAGGCACTCGAGAGTGACGCGGTCTCGGCGCGGGCGCCGCTCGCTCGACTCGAGGCCCCTCCACGCCCTATGTCTCGACGTAAATAATTGCAGCGCACCGCACCGCACTCACCTTGACAATTATGCGCACTTTATTCGAAGGCGCTCTGCGGCGTTCCTTGACGGTGCACTTTTTCGTTAATTACTAGCGGTGGTGTCAATTAACATTATACTGCAAGTTGCACTTTACCTATTTAGGTTTTCCTTTTTATTTTTTTAAAATACTATTTTTCTATATTACTTACCTTTTATATTATCGACAGTCATCTAGTATTTAACGACAGGTGCTCGAGCGGTTTGGACCCGATCAGTTGCCGTGAGATTTTTCAAAAAATATGTACAGATTAATTATTTTGGTTCAGCGGCCTAAGAGATATCGATTAATTCTGCTTCAACACAATAACTAGGCTCGCTTATTCTAGGATCATGGGTGGTGGAACCCGAATAAATATTAGTTAAAGCGTTTAGAAGGAAGAAGAGCGTTGTAAACTACACTTGTTTGAAATGACAATACGACAGAATTGTAAAACTTGACGACGACAGACTACAATAGTACCAATACTCACCCTGAATCAATTTAGAAAAGCTACAGCAAGATTTACGTTCATTACCAGTGATACAAGTATGAAAACACATACCTAATATTTAATATTTTAATTCTTATAAACAACTTTATTAGTCAGTTGAGTAACTTAATCTACAAGCTAATCTGGTTTAGACGATTATTGAAATTAATCTGACTGAATTGACAGAAATTCCCCATTTGTGAAACCTGCATACCGGAAGTAGCAATTTGATATCTTCCTCTAACTTTTGTATGAATTTGTATGGCATCTGTTTCTTTGTTGAATCAGGATATTCTTAAACGTTGTTGAAAACAATGCACTCTTCTTCAATGGGTACTACGTGATATTCCACAGAAGAATAACGGTCCGGAGCAAGTCTGCAAGTTAAGCAAAAAGTCCCAAGTAGAAAACGTACAATTTACAAGGAAGACTAACAACTTAATTTCGCAGACACTGCAGTACTCCCGTTTAATGCCACGGCTGAACAACAAAGTTCTTTTTTAAGTAAAAGGTTCGATACGCTGCCGAAGATTGTGTACTAAGTTTGCATTTTCCAAGTAAAGAGCCAAGTTTGCATTTACGGATTGCGCTAACTACTTTTTTACAAGATTTTTTGTACATCGAACAAGTTGGAAGAATAACGGCTAAGTAGCCACGAATAGCTTCTCTTTATTTCTATCAGCACAAGATAAAATACAGATTCACTGTAAAACATAAAAATTGTGTAGAAAATTCCGAACAATTCCTGTTAAAACAAAATCGCTTTGTGTATGGTAGCCACTGCAGTTTGTAGGTAATTCTTTCATTTTTTAAATCAACTTTTGAATATTTTCTTATTATGCCATTTTTATACCTAAAACCGTACAGCATTACTGTAAATCGACGAATATGTAAAGAAATCTGCAAAATTTGTCCCTTGGAAATGTAGGAAGCTTTTGAGTTTTTCTATTTAGGGATAGAGTAAAACAGTGATTTGATACACAAAATAGCAGTTTCTGTGACCATTACAAATAAAAAAATATGATTTCAAATGTGCACAATCTCATTGTAAAACAGTGAATTTTTTTAAATGCTCCAAATACAATACAAACAATATATAATTTCAAAACAGTTTTTTTACCGTAAAGTGAGCTTCCTTGTAAGACATGGGTTTATACGATTAATTGTTTCACCAATAGTGACAATCAATAGCACTTCAGAGGCCACAATTGCCACCCGTTTGTCACGCTAATGATTAACAGAATGATAACTTAGCGACATGTGGGAAATGTAACAGATGTATGGGAACAACTAACCACCACAGTATTGCTGTAAAGTAGTAAGCACGTTTTTTTTTTTATATTTCGGTATTTTTTATAACGTCACATTTTATTCCACACATTTTTCCGTCTAACCCAGTTTTTTTTATATTTCGGTATTTTTTATAACGTCACATTTTATTCCACACATTTTTCCGTCTAACCCAGCCCTGTTTTATTTGGTGACTAAATTTGGTTAAAGGGGCTAGATATTCCTTTGATACCGCCTCTCTTTGAGGGATTATATAGAATGACGGGCGAGATAATATAGAATGAATTTTATTTTCAATTCACCATAAAACAGCAGTAAATACGGTGACTATTCCAAACATAAGTTATTCTTGCCCTTTGCATACGTCCATGACTTCATACGGATGATTCGCATGTATGGGTCTCATGGAAATGGTGTATTTTGTAATTTTGACATGAGATGTTTTTGAAATAATCCATAACTTATGTTAATAATTGTTAATCGCATTGCCTATGTTAATCTTAAGTGTATTCATGCGCTGGGCCTAGGTCCCTGAGCAAGCAAAAACCAGCTCAGCGGAAGTAGGTACTTTCACGTTTAGTGCGAACACGTGGTTCGCACAGATTCAAATGAGGAGGTAAAGAGTAAAAAATATATGTAAGTGTATTCATGCGCTGAAATTGTAATCGCTTAGTTCTATTAATTATACCCGATAATATACCCATACATATTTTTTAAACCATAAACATATATATATATATAAATTAATTTTGCTATTGTATATAACATCAAATAAACTGTCAAATAAACAAAAAATGTTAAACGTTTTTTTTTCGGGTTGAAATAATATATTTTTATAAAGAAGGTATTTAAATTTTTGTCATACAAAACATTGTAACTATATTTGCGTTCTAGAGACTTCTAAGTACATTTTTGTTAACGAAGCCACTGTTATTGTAAAAATAATTCAAAGATTTTTAAATTTTTCACCCTGAACAATATCTCTTACAGATCAAATATCCGGTATCAATTTCGAGTATTTTTAGCTCTCAAACGTGAAAAATTAAACGGATATTTTCAAACTGTAGACACGCTCTAGACATATTGATTTCTGCTGGACCATAGAAGAAGACAAAAACTGTGTTTTTTTATTTTTATTTTAGCTTTAAATAAATAGAAGCCGATATAAATTTGGCACTAGAGCCTTTTAACTTTATTAGGAATTAAATATATAATAACGAACTAGCTACTAAATAATACCCCATGTTATTAACAGTCACACGGAAAACGTCCAGTATAGGACTAACTTTATTAATAAACAACATTTTCCATTTGACCGACGCGCACGATTAATAACTAAACGCATCAATGTAAGCTATTAGCATTCGCAGACACAGGTTGTCTTTGTTCCAATTTGCTTGTCGCGTCGACACTCGCGCACAATACGGCAAATCACAACACACAAGCAAGCCAAGTCAGCGCTCTGTCGGCCATTGTGGGTGCATTCGCAGCGATCGGGCTGAGCACACAGCTTACCTTAACAACCTCTTTTGTTAAACTGTGGCAAAACTTTGTCCATGCAAACACAGTGTAATCCGAAGAGAATAACACTCGTACGTGTAATCGAGGTTAGATTATTTCGGTTGTAGACATAATGAATAATAAGACTTAGGTACATCCAATAGAATACATAGGTACGTTTAAAGTATAATAGAAAAAAACAGATACTCGAAATATACAGACGAAAATACCAAGTTTATGATAAAAAAAAATTCTGAGCATGACAAAAAGCTTTACTTAATAAGTCTAGGACCTTAATAAGTCTACCTTAAAAGTTAGGTACTTCAACTTAGTCTAAGACAAACTTTTTCATTAATAATATTAACCGATACACTTGTAAATGTTGGAATGAACAGCATTTATAAACAACAGCATAAAATTTTCCTTCTTACAAAGAAATCTTTAAATAAAAAATTAACCCAGCGCTAGTATTTTCCACTAACAAATTTCTCTTTCACTTCAGGACTTAGTGGTTCGTTCTTTTGTGCTTTGAAAACTTAAATCACCCTTACCTCTCACAGATTTTATCCGAACCGACAATAGATATAAAATTGCACAAATCGGTTTATTTTATAAGAATCTCGGACTTTATAGAAATATTTCTAGCGCGTTTTTATTTGAGAACTTTATCACATTGTAAGTCATTTAAAATGCTCCCTAGTGGAATTTTATGGAATAAATATAATGTATTTACTATACTGTTATAGTCTATCCACTACACAGCTACTATTTGTAAATCAACATTATGTAAGATACCGATGTATTTGTACAGATACCTATTAAGAATTTTAATATTTCAGTTTCCTCGTGTTATTTCTTATCCGCTGAATTAGTAAGATATATCTGTTCTTAAATTTAAATACCCACAGACACGTGCTTAAATTAGATTCAACAACATTGAGGCACATTTCTCTAGGTCCCAATTATTTAATCAGGACACGAATCCTAATTTGCGTCACTGAGCGCAAAACCGTTGGCGCGAAGCTACAACGATCTATTTCAGCGTACAAATGTAAATACGAGACCAAAGAAATGAGCATAAAAACTAGTGTGACGAAGTAAGTAAATAATTCTAAGCTGGAGCGTACGTGTGTAGGTGCTTTCCGTAACGTTGTTGCTATTTATAGCAGACAGCTCTGTTCTCTACACCGGTGCGGCGGAATGCATATAACAGAAGGTCCAAACCATTGTTACGAGCAAGGAAACTATGACAGTGCATGCAAATTGCACTCAACAATGGTATATGGTAATATATTACGCAAAATTATCCAGGCATGTTAACATATATATATTCTTTGTTTTTTTCTCTCATTATTAATTATTTGGAAAAAAACAAAACAGAACGTAATATTTTTTTTATTAAAACTAGGTAATAAGTGATGGTAAACTACCACGTTCTTTGACTGAAATTATGAACTTGAAATTTTTATGAGATTATTTTCAGTTTGTGATAAAAAAAACATCATGCAATATATTTTATAAATTATTAAAAAAGAAGAGAGCAATATCATTCCTTCAATTTACCGCAGAACTAACGAGACTGTTGATATTTCTCTGCTTTGCTCGCAGCTGCCAAAACCATATTAAACCAATAGAAAGCTACTTTATCAGGGAGTTACATAGGCTATATTTATCCCCGTATTCTTACGAGAACGGGAACTACGCGAATGAAACCGCGGGGCGCTGCTAGTCAAAAATAACAAAAGGACGAGGGTCAAATTAAATTCATTCTTTACATTGAACGATAAAAAGCGAATATTATAAAGTGGCGGCAGTAGTTCAATTATAAAAATACCCGCTTACATGAGAATGGAGTCTGTTAAAATTCGGGCACACCATTAGCATGGCGGTGAGATAAAACATTGTAAACAGACATGCACATTCAAATAGCGATCCGATGAACCATGATTCTATTTTGCCTTATTCCACTATCTAAGGGGTACGAAGGTAAGATGACAATCACTTCAAAGTAATTAGTAGACAAGGATCTTGGTCAAGTGGACCCCGACAAGGGCACAACGCTGGGAAGATGAATTGTCTTACATTCAAACCTCCATACAAGAAAATTATATAGGATTTTCTAACAATGTGTTATTTGAAATATTTTTTTAAAAATACCATCCGTGCTCTAATGCATCAAATAGTAGTAAGTAGTATGATTAATGAGACCCTTCTGTATATCTTTATTTTGTGGAAGAGCAGCGTTCAACCCGACTTAACGATTGTAGATTAACTGACCTACAGGGATTTAAAACGGAAACGAATGGAACTTGAAAAATATTATCTAGTCACGTAAGATTTAGGATTACTATTTCGAATAAGCTCTGCACGGAGTTTCTTGTGGGATCTTCTCGGTGGGAAATACGGTCGGTACTGCACCATGGCTTACTTATAATTAAGCACTTTACAAAAGAGATTAATTGTTTAACACTTATTTTAAAGTTATTTAAAAAAAAATCTTATAAATAACACCTTCCTTAAATCCTTATGCATATAAGAAATGTTTTAGGATCTGCAGTGCCTTCATTACTATGTAATAGAAAATATAAAAAATAATATTTCAAACAAGACAAGCTCGATGGCGCATTCGGTAGTGACCCTGCCCCATGCGCCAAGAGTTGTGGGTTCGATCCCCACCCAGGACAAATATTCGTATGATGAATACTTGTGTTTGTTCTGTGTCTGGGTGTTAATATCCAATATTTAAGTATATATTTGTAATACCACTGTTGATTCTGATATCCGTAACACAAGTGCTTAAGCTACTTACCTCGGAGTCAGATCAATATATGTGATGTCGTCGGATATTTATTTATTATTATTATTATTAAAAACGTTGATCTGAATACAAATAACTAAGTGATGGTATAACGGGAGATCAAAATCAACAAAAAAAAAAACATTAATAAACAGTCAAGTCTAATACGAATATCTATACAGTACCCACCCGACAGTTCACTACTATATACCTAACCTACTTGCTTATGAGGAGCTTTTGTTAATATTACATTACTTCCTTTTACATACATAACAACACGCCCATAATCCCCGAAGGGGTAAGCAGTCAAAGAGACAGCAGGCTCTTTTAACAACATTCAGCCAAAAACAAAACTGGGCTGAGTTAGATGGAAAACTGTAAAAAAGTAGTGACAAGTGGCTAGCCTGTCGCCCACACAATCACATCCTTTTCAATGTTAATTAACGGTACAATACTAACAGAGCTTCTTTTAATTCCTTTCCTCAAACCAGCTCCTAAACTTTGATGCACAACATTTAAAAGCGATTATTTTCATGTTTACAGAAACGTATATTCTTTTAGAATTGGAATTCAACTAATAGAAAACTTATACAACAATGAACCTTGTGCCACAACTTCTACCTAGTATTACGGAAGACGACACACAAGGAAGTCCGATTTCGACTTCAAAACGTTCCAAAGTTGTCTCGAAATCTTCACAACAGCTGTACAAATGGAAATGTGAAAGAGTTGTAAAATAAATAGTTTATGCAGCGGAACGAAGTATAGAAAATCGACTGGATTCTATACTAATGAGATCGAGAATATCCCACGAGGTAGCCCAGGAACTTATTTGTTTTGCAGAACAATGAATAATAGATATGGACGATAGGCCCAGCCCCGGGTTCGCGCCGAAACCCTATGTCTATGTATTTATTGCATTTATAAAATACAACGTTTGTAAGCCTTTCCGTTTAAATCTCTTTTTAGTCGGATTTGATTTGATAAAGGAGTGGAAAGTAGAGCAATTATTTAAAGTGCATGCTATTTGCGAATTAATGCGGAAAATAATAAATTGAGCTAATAAGTATTTATAATTAGCTCATTGAAGTGAACATAATCAGATTCAGACACGAAAATAGTTGAATTATTTTGCAGTAATTTAAAAATTACTGAATATATTAACAAAATGCTCACGTGTGTATAACATATTCGTGTGTATAAAGTATTCGTGCGTATAGGCTCTCGAATTTATCGCAACAACAACAAAAAGATTTTGTACGGTGTTCTAATTTCTTGTATAAAATATCTTGAGATCATACCCGTGACCTTCAAATTGTACATTTCTATGGTCTTAATAATTGATAAAATTGGGATCGGTCGCATTCCCTATACACGTTATGTGAAGTCGACATATACATATAAACTATTAAAGCATATTAGTAAAGGTTTTGTATTTTTGTTAAAATACAGAAGGTGCAACAATGCCTACCCCACTAGAGAAGTGGCGTGAAGTTTAGTTAATTAGTTAGGTGCAAAAAATAAATGTTCAATAGAATTTATTTTGAATACCTTAATAATTTGAATGTATCTACCAATAAAAATCAGTGTAACCCTTACTTTTCAAATTTCAAAACCACATCCCTCTAAAAGTAAACCATTGACTAAGTAATAGGGTCCAATTTTGTACTTAAATCCCTAAAACTTTATCACAGGGATTTCAACTCGCTGCGAAAAGGAGAATTACGCACCAAACATGGAGTCTCCTCAACATCACTTTAGCTCAAACGCCAAGCAAGCCTCATTAGTAAGCGGTGCAATCGACTTAGCGCACGAGCCCACTGCGTCACAAGTGCAGCACAATGACGTCTAGACGCATTCAGCCCGCACGCACTGGGAAATGCAGATGCGTGCGTTGTTCTAAGGATCTCACTTGTGTTCAATTTACCTTGCAGTACTGTTTATGTATTCATACATGCTATGGGAATGTAGATCTAACCATTCATGTATGTGTAAACATTCAGCAACTGTCAGGAGTAGCGAGTAGGTATCTAAGGAAGAGGAGGATAAATTGACGTGAAATTTGGCTCGTTGTATTACATGATGTATATATATATTTAAATACTTTACCAATTGAAGTTCCGGAGGGAACGGTATCTCTAATAAATTATTATAATTATCCAAATCAGACTAAGCTACAGCAAAGCGAAACAGAATAGGGATGACTCGATTCAAAAACTATAATTCTTTTTAGTCCGTCAGTTAGATTATACAAAACACTGGACACATATTTTGCGATTTATCAAATTAACAAAAAGTCACAAAGATAAAGAGCATCAAGGTTTTGGAGTGGGAGCTAGCGACGTCACTATTTAGTAAAAAAAAGTTTATGTACGAAAGCGTGACGTCACACGGAACTTGAATGCATTGTATATTCGTAAATGTTTGTTTAGCAAATAAATAAAATATACGTGTTCTTTATTTTTTATAATCTAACTGACGGACTAAAGAGAATTTTTTGTCATCTTGCCTATAATGCTAGTGTATTCGAAATTCTTATTATTTTATTCTTCTCCTTTTTTTTTATTTTTCGTCATGTGTCAGGCTATTAACGTATAGCTCAAACTACCAAGTCTACTAGAAAGCTATTATTTGATTTAAATACATTTTATATCATATAATGTAACCATACTTTCAGAAATAGTTCGGTATTTCAATATTAACTACCTACCTATTTCCCGAGTAAAACTGAGAAGGCTAAAAAAATCCCATATTAAAATAAAAAAATCATTACACTGAGCGTATTGAATTATATGGTAATGATACGATGAATCGTGGGAATGTATTACTGCTTCGGTCTTGGCAGAGCACAATGTCTACAATAAGTAATTTGCATGGAACGCAATTATTTATGAAATAAGACACCAGAGACGAGGCCCTAGATACATTATCTGCAGCTAATGACTCCTTAATAATGTACGCAGACATTATCCCCAATTATACTTAATGGCGGACTTTCGTCACATTATATAAAATAACAGCAGGATAGTCCGCAAGTAACTGAACGTGTTGGGAAATTTGAGAATTCTATCTTTAAGCCACGACTAACACTGAAATCGATATATCTAGTTCTAAATTAGTCGTGAATTAACTATAGCTATGTAGGACTAAGAAATCAAAATAATTCGTTAGAACTGTAATCTGGCCACATTTTTAGCGAAATTCAATTTTAACCTTAAATACCTTAGCTTACCATCGTCCTATTTCAGTTGTTCCGTGCCAATTAACACCCTTCTCGATGTTTCTTATTATTTACATTTAAAAAAATACCTAATCATTTCGCAAGAGGTTTATCTTATTATAGGTTAAGAAACATTAGTAGCATTTTACTTCTGACTTCACTTATGGCTTCAGTATTTTTTCACAAAACACACTCGTACTTTTTCTCCAACAGAGATTCAATATCGAATTTGATCTAATAAGATTTTACAAACTTAGCTGGCAGGAGAAAAATATATTTCCAAAGCTTTAGCTTTCATCCGTAAAGCTGAGGTTTCGAGAGATTTACGATATTCGTATGTACGTATAAATTGCATAAGTACATGGATAACTAAATGGAGTTCATTTATACATATAGTCTGTATTACCTGAATTTAAGTTTTGTGGTTGCCGATGAATATTATTAACTAGGTATTAATTACTTTTTCTGTCATCTATAAGGAAATATGGTAAAACTGAAAGGACTGAAAGACTGTTGATACGTTGAAGATGAGAAAGTGAAATAAAAATATTGAAAACTCTTAGAACACGTTTCAGTACTTTTTGAAATGTTCTATTTATTTGTTCACGCATCACGTTAAAAAAGCTGAATGGATTTGAATACACGCTTTACTAATGGATTAAGGAAATTTCCGGCTAAGGATTTAGGCAATCATTCAATTTATGATTATACATATAAAATGTTCATGGGTAATGTCGCAGGAAGTATCTAATTCTAAATACCTAACTTTAGAATAACTTTGGAAGATTTTAAAGAATTATATTGGACTTTTCATAATAAATGTTCTAACTTGTATCTTCTAACTCCATATTTTATGAATATAGCTTTAGTATATGTTTCGCACCTCAACAAAATATAAAAATGCAGAATAGATAAGAAAACATAAACGCAGAAAAACCGATGAGCGCAAATGGAGAAAAATTGTGGGTGAACTAGTAGCAAGCTAATAAGGAAATATTGCACGGAGGAGTAACTACGTGGAAGTAATATTCCACACACCACTATACATCAACATACGAATTATAAACTCTTAAGATTTAGTTACAATATAAGGAGCAACTTACCTAATTCTGTTATGTGAAACGAGTCCCTCGCTTTGTAGCTTTTATGTGAGTTCGCTAAGTAATAAAATTACATGGTTTGTTAATCTTCTTGTACAAAGTAAAGAATAACATTTCCTTACTTTTTATTAGGAGGACGAATGTTTTAAAAATGAAGGACCTCAACGTACCCGGGTACCTGAAAGGTAAGCCTGAGTGTCGATCGCGCCGCCCGCCCACCGCCGAACCCGGGGGCCGCGTTAGTCCGACGTCGCCCACCGTACGCTACGGTCGCGCCATCTCCGGACCCGCTAAGCGAACAGTGCGCCAACTTTAAAAAAATAAAATGCTTCTCTCGGAAAACCGGTTCTCAGTGAATTATGAAATAGCAAGTGACTAATGAAGTTTCGAAAATCCACCACCTAATAGTTTTAAGCGAACTTTGGATTTGTTACGTGTTATGGTGATTATGCGATGTGATTAATAGTTCGTAAGTATTTTATATGATTTAATAAATTTTAAGGCAATTTTAACGTAAGTTTATAACAATAGAATTTCGCCAAAAATTTAATATTTTTAAAATGATGATATTTCAAATACAGACATCAACCAATTGGTTTTTTAAGATTAAATAATACTTTATTATATACATTGTTTTGTCCACAAAATTATTTCTTATAGAATAAATAGGTAAGACCCTGTATGAATGGAATAAATCCACTCATGAAAGTAAATACTGTCACAAACCAAGCATCCCAATTAAAAAACGTCGGCAATTTGAAAGAAAATTTAATCAGCACCGAATGGCTCGTGAAATACCTTTTTATATTTTTTTAATTCGGTGAATTCACGCGTTTCAAATCTTTTCCAATATATTGGGAATGAATTGGGATTTCAACGACTGGGAATAAAAAATTGGGTGGCCTACAAATTGCTGCGGAATAAATTATAGGTTCGAACTGACAATACTTTTTGCCACAATACTGTGATCTACCTATTTATTGTGCGCGAAACTCACAACAAGTATTTGGGAAGTTATTTTAATCTTTTAACTAAAAATACACTGCATGTAACATTTGTAATATTTTTTTATTTCTCGTAGATTTCAGTATGTCATCGAAAGCCTGCACCGCGCATCTTTTAGCAATGTTTCATCATAAAGCAATGTAGGAGGGTAAACTACGTCTTTATTTGAGCATATAAATTCACGGTAACTGTAAAACAGTAAATAGTGATGATTTTTTTATTCAAAAATCTAATATGTTGGTAGATACTTTATTCTCAGTGGCTTCCACCGTATCATTACTTAAACGCAATTAATGTCGCCAATATAGCTCGATTATAATTAAATATTAATATAAGTACACCTACATATGTATACATCTCTCTCATAACAGAACTTTAAACGCCTTTACAAATAAAGATATATAGAATACCGTAATATAATATTAATAACTAGCTGTGCCAGTGGTGTCACCCGCGTTTATGGTTAATATTATAAAGACTATTTCCGTCATACATGATTTCTATGTAACTTTAACCATTAAGGCTGCACACGCGACGGAAGCTTAAAAAATGAAGTAACTTCTCCCGTTTTCTCAACATTTCCCTTCACTACTCTGCTCCTATTGATTGTAGCGTGATGAAAAGTAAACTATAACCTGCCCAGGAGTATGAAGAATAATTGTACTAAGTTTCGTTAAAATCCGTCGAGTAGTTTTTGTTTCTATAAGGAACATACAGACAGACAGACAAAAATTTTACTGATTGCATTTTTGGCATCAGTATCGATCACTAATCACCCCCTGATAGTTATTTTGAAAATATATTTCATGTACAGAATTGACCTCTACAGATTTATTATAAGTAAGTATAGATTAAGTATTTTTAATGATAGTTCAAATAATAAACCCCTTTACAGCGAAGCGGACGATAAATTAATAGAAGGTAAAGTTATATTGCTGAATCCTATATTACAGGACGTATACTAGGTACCTGAATTAAATGATATATGTTAGTTACGCCGTCCAATATTAATCATCTTTCCGTTGACATTAAGTCTTTGTTCTTAGTTTCTACACCTACCTACATTTATTTTAAAGGTTTCTGAGCGCATGTATTATCAACCGAATATAAACTATCAACCTATTTTAGATTTTAATAGACCTCAGAATATAGTATACTCAGAATTAAGTAGAGCTCTATTAAAATCCATTTTTACAATTTAAAGCTTAATTTCAAATAAACCTTCTTTTTCTTTATACACTTTCCATAAAAGTTAAAATTTTCCTGCAAGTAGCTTACGAGACTTTGGCATTGAGCAGGAAAGTTGGTTTTCATATCATCTTCATCTTCCTAACGTTATATTCCGTTCTTAGACGGGGTCCGCTTAGACCATGATCCAGGATTTAGCGAGTCTGGTAATTACATTGAAGCGACTGCCGATGTAACCTTCGTAACCCTGGGAACCAGACAATTATTGGATCATGATTACATCACGATGTTTTCCTTCACCGTCGAGCTAGTGGTATAAATACGTACATAGATTTAAAAATTCCAGAGGTACGTGTCCGGGTTTGAAACCGCACTCCTCGGTTAAGAGGCGCGAGTCCTTACAATTGATCTACCACCGCTCTTGGTTTTCATATGTGAACTACTATTTGTTCTAGCAATAAACGATCCTAAGATCAAGCAAAAGCCTGTCACTGGGCAGAAATATTGTAAAAGAGAATGAACGTTCTAAGGTACACTCGTGAGCAAAAGTATGGAATCGCTTACTTGAAATTGGTTTCGCGCGATCTTGAGTAGGTACTAAATAATTTGTTAATAATAATAAAAATGGCACTATTTTACAAGTTCAACTGCTAACTTTAAATTGATACCAAATTCATTCAAATGACGCCTGTATTTCAGAAGCTCTCCTGAATTACGTGAAGAAGTAAAATAAAGAAGAGCTTAAAGTATAAAAAATTGCTTACTATTTTCAGAGATGTGTCAAAATCATGGTCAATTAATCATAGCGATTGTCCCAAAAACTTAATGGTTTTAAAGGGATGCATCATATAAAATTAACAACATCCATTGTCCAGAGACAAATCTGCAAAGAGTGTAATCAGTCAGTTAGTTACAGATATATATTGGTTTTTGAACATATCTCATTTAAATTAAATTATTTATATAGGTACATTGTCATCTTATTCGCGTTTAACCTATATAAATCCCGCTTCTAAATGAATGTGTCATTATAACTTTACCTATAAATTTACTATACCGATTTAAAAATAACCAGAAAATTTTAAATATGTCAATCAATTTGGGTTGGGGAGCGACATGTTAATATTCCAATCAAGTCAGCCTATCAACCTCTGAACACCTCTCCCGAAATTGTCGCAACATCCAATTATATGCACCGATGACTTGGCTGAGAACAGTTTGGTTTTTCACTTTTTTTTTACACAATATCTTCTGTCTATAGTAACGTATATTTAACACACCGAAGGTTTGGGGAATCTTAAAACTGTACAACTATTTCTACTTTTTAATGCTACTGATCAGATGTTTCTTTTTTTATTTGGTAAAACTAGATAGTGGGAGGGGGGCAAGCGGAGGGCGGGCCGGTCGCCGCAGGTGTTTGCGGCAGCAAAGGCTGTGCCGAGATCCCCGTAAACACCTTCCTCAGGCGATGAGGGGTACCGCGGAGTTTTAGTGGGTATACCCCGGCCACATACCACCATAGGTGCCAGTGCCATTAAGCCGCTAAAGATTTCTCTAATCTAGCTTGCAAACGCATTAGAATTTAACTAATTAACAAGCTTTCAAAGGGAAGAAAAAGAAAAAATTAACATTCTAATGTTGGTCAATCTTAAGTCACTTGCATATAGGTCTTGATTTTAGAAGCAAGACGTTTTATGTAGCCCAATAGATAAGGTTTAGGATAGCATTTCAAATTCAAATTTGAAAAGCAGACTGCAAGCTGTGTCTAAAAAGCTTTAAAGCGAACATGATAAATTATAAATTATTTTATTGGCACGGCACGAATTATGCCTGGTTAATTGATTTTTGCGCCAAACCAGATTATACTTATCCGCTAATAAAAACTAGTTTACTGTTTTCATCAATGACACTATGAAAATGAATATCGATAATTATTGCGCAGCTATAGTCGACTATCGTAAAAGTGAATCGTAAATCTTCAGTCTCCATTTTATTATTGCATGTTGAGATGTGTATTCAAAGCAGTAAATACTGTACTACATGACTTGCGTAAACAGACTTTATCTATCTATATATCTATATCTATATATCTTCTTATATATAAAAATGAATTGCTGTTCATTAGTCTCGCAAAAACTCGAGAACGGCTGGATCGATTTGGCTGATTTTGGTTTTAAATTATTTGTCAGCTTCCAGGGAAGGTTTGTACGGTAAGAAAATATGGAAATATTGCGAGGAAAATAATAAAAGAAAATCCGAAAACGGGGTGTTACGAACAGCCGGGTCAGCTAGTAACAAATATAGATCATGATGATAACAAGTCGTTGATCGTGGTGTCTTATCTATAGAAGACAAAAATGAACTAAGACAATTTACAGCAGCCATTGTTAAATATATTAGAACAGTTATTAAATTTTTAACTGTTCGAATTAACGGTACTCCGAGAGGTACCAGTGATTGTCTGTTCTCATTGTTATGTTCCTGGTTGGAGTCTGCTTTGATCTAACTTAGATTTAGGTAGTTTGATTATTACATTGACCAAACTTGCATATCAGCTTTGAAATTATTGTTAACCACTAATGTATAAACACGTTTTCAATTATCCATATTTCATTTAAAATCAATATTTTTTATATAAAAAAAAACGATTTAAGAAAGCTTATGCAGAACTTCTACTAAATAAAAGATAGTGAGTTTACCACAACTTCAACCTACAAAATCTAGTGAGCTACGGCGTCGCATCAGATGAAACTTGCAGTTTAAAGCTAGGTACGACGATATCTTGTCGGGAACAATTTGGACCTGTTTTACCGCACGCGATAGTAATTCAAATTTCCTGAGGGAAAAACTAGTTTTGTTAAACCCCTAACTATTCTGGAACTTTGTCCTAGTTGTATGACGGCCTCTATTCAGAATATAGGCTGCTGAAACAGGCTAAATGTAATACGACGAAAAATAAAATGGGCACGAAAAAGTTTGAAGAAACGCCTCAATCAAAAGACGAACTCGTCATTCCGTAGAGTTGTAGAAAAAAGTTGAAGTTGATGAACAAAATTAATTTCTTATAGAGTCCTCAGTTAAGTTTCTTATAAAGACTTCCTTTGTGTTAGTCTTGCGTTGCTATTTTATCAAACATTAATTATTCAATCAAACAACCGGTTCCTCTTTAATTTCGAATTTCAATCGGACGTTTTTTGGGGTGGAGTTAATTGTTACTAACTATTAAAAAGAAATTGTAGTTTTACGAAATTATATTTTATTTACAGACAAGAATTGTGTACGACTTCGTTCGCCTGAAATCTAACAAAGAGAATCAAATTTACAGAGTCCTAATTATTTTTTCGAATAAAGTTTGTTTCGGAATTTAGCTCAAACAGAAATCTCAAAGGCTAGTCGGTAAATCTAAGGCATTCATTTCACAAAACATGAATTTGTAACCTTTATTTGTCAAATTCCCATGTCTAATGGAAAATATAGAAAGCGTTTCCTTTAATGCAATAACTAGACTTTCTAAATGCCGGTCAAAGCGGAACCGACAAAAAGAGACTTAATTTAGTAGGAATTTCATCCCTATTTATGACATCAAATAGAATAAGGATTTGCTACGATAGTGTAGTTTACATTGTATTTGCTAATGATATGTAATGGTAAACATATTTTTACATATAGCCTACAATACCAATTATCACTAGCTATTAAAAGGGTCATTGCCTACTAAAAACAAAGAGAAGTTGAACTACTTCTAATAAAGTAAGACACAATAAAACTATCTTAAGTGTTGACTTATGCTTCAGCGCGAAACTTTAAGTAGATATTTTAGTGAAACAGAAACAGGAAGCATTGCAGCATGAATTTTGCATTAACTGCAGTCAGGTGGAGTGAAGATATTCTCGAGCGCCGTAAACACACAATGTAATTCATGTATCTATACGTGGCCTCTACAAACCTGCCATAAAAAGAGTAGCTAATGTAAATATTTAAAAACATAAAACATTGTTTAAGATACCTAAGGAACAGTCCTCTAGTCGCAAACTTACAGAAATTTGCGACTACATTCAGACGTTTATAGCACAGTGACAATAGACTTAGGTAGCAAAGCAAAAAATGTCGCGTCAATACAGTCAGTTGCGTCGGCTCGTTGTGTTAATTAAATATTACGCCATGCCACTACAAGATGGGGGGCGTCATAAAAGTCTAGAAGAGCGTAGACTTACATATTTTGCGCAGCTCTCTTGTATTATCTCGGTCCAGGCTTTGCTTTGGCTTGTGCATTCAACTGACAGTTGCGTGCAGTAGTGTCCAGCGACGTAGCTACCGAGAGGCTAGGCGGGGGCCCTTGAAACTAATCAGTTTCAAGGGCCCCCGCCTAGCTAGCTAATCAGCTAACCTCTGTTTCATTTGTTTTTTTTTACATCTATCTCCTCTATCTCCTCTATCTATATTCCCCTATGGGGTATAGAGAGAATTGCTGAGACCCATGGGGTTTCCGTTTTGCCCCACGGCTCTTTATCACCTAGCTGCGCCACTGATAGTATCGCACGTGTCTAAACTCAACGTACGTAAATAGATTCCAAATATAAAATATTGCATGCTTTTTATCCGCTTTTGGGTTCATTTTTGTCATATCATATACTGAGAAATACCAGCGCCATAATAACGCACGACACAAGCTTCAAAACACGTTTAATCATATCAATTATTAAATATTTCCACTGATCTATCCGTTATTTCTCAATCAAAACTTCCACTGAGCTCCCGATATTACGTGCTAATCTTTCAGTGCATTACCATAGTTAAAAGTTCCTATCCCATACCATAAATTGGTTTCATTTAACTTACAGACCGACGTACACTTGTAAAAGTATTTTCCTTCACCGTAGTCACGTAAAAAATGGTCCACCAATTAAAAGCAGACATTCTAATTGTGCAAGTTCACAAGTAGCTTTGTTAAAAACTTTAACAAGATCGTCCTTGGTGTCGTATCGATCTGTACGAATAAGCAAGCACCCATTATATTGTTGATTTTTTGGAATGTGAACTCTATGGAATGTTCCGTCTTTGGAATGTGATATCTATTATACTAAAAGTAAAAATAATATACCTCATAATTCCTCAACAAGCTCGATAGCGCATTCGGTAGTGACCCTGCCCCATGCGCCAAGAGATGTGGGTTCGATCCCCACCCAGGACCGTAGGACGTATGATGGCTACTTGTGTTTGTTCTGTGTCTGGATGTTAATATCCAATATTTAAGTATATAATTTGTAATACCACTGTTGTTTCTGATATCCGTTACACAAGTGCTTAAGCTACTTACCTCGGAGTCAGATCAATGTATGTTGTGATGTAGTGTGATATTTATTTATTTATTTATAATGGATATTTAACGTGTTAAGCATCATGAGGTATACTAATGAGTAATTACAGCTTGACTATGCAGCTTGACGTTTCGCCCCTAGGACAGGACACAAGGCTCACATACAAGGGGCGTTAGTTCAAGCCAGGGCACATAACCCTGGATTTTACAAATTTTCATAGTGGTGTTGAACATCATTTAACGTGAGGAAACCTGTACATTTAAAAAACTTTTGAAATTTATCGGTGATCCAATTTATCTGCTTGTCTCAGGGATCTTAATTAAGATCGGGAAAATAGCTAAAATATAATGAAAAGTCTACGTTTAATATTATGATATTTTTTTAGTGAAACGCGGTGGTAGGTCAATGGACACATCTTATAACTAAGGATGCGGGTTTAAACCCGAGCACATACCTATGGATTTTTAAAATCTATGTACGTATTTATACCACTAGCTCGACTGTGAGGGAAAACATCGTGATGAAACCTGCAAATTCAAACAACTTTGGATTTGTAACCATGATCCAACAATTGTCTGGTTCCCCTATCTTAGGATTACGAACGTCAAATCGGCAGTCGCTTCAATGTAATTATCAGACTCGCTAAAACCTGGATCATGGTCTAAGCGGACCCCGTCTAAGCACGGGACAACGATTTACAATGATGTTGTGACCTGAAAACCAGTGAATAATCAACTAGATCGAAACCTTTGTAAAATGTTTATATTTAAACAGAAGTTTCAGCCTTTAGAGGCGTCTGGGAGTTTACAGAATATTAACTAGTTATTTTAGGTATTGTCTAGGCCCAAAATCTGAGATATTATTTTTACTAAATTTGAAAAGTTAACCGATTAATAAGCGATTGATATATACTTATTAACTTTGACAAAATGTTAAACTTTTATTCTAAAATTATTATCTGGTGATTTGATGATTAAAAATTAACTAACTAACTAACTAAACTTCACGCCACTTCCCTAGCTGGGTAGGCAGAGAGAACCGAACGCCATATGGCACGATCCTTACACATCTCACTCGCCTCTTCAACATTCATAATCCTTTTCATACAAGCTCTACGGTTTTTATGACTCCTAACATCACCTTCTGTTAATACACGACCAATCTGGTCGTGGTAGGTGAGCCTGGGCCTTCCGCGGCTCCTACATCCTTCCACTTTCGCATTGTATATCTGTTTAATCAATCTTTCGTCATCCATTCTTTCCACATGGCCGAACCACCGGAGCATGCCTCTTCTTACCTTGACTCCGACGCTGTCCTTCAGTCCGACTCTCTTTCTTACATCATCATTCCGAACGCAGTCTGTGAGCGATACACCGCAGATTTTCCGCAGCGAACGCATCTCGACCGCGTTTATTCTACTTTCATGCTCTTTCTGCCATACCCAACTCTCGCTTCCATATGTTAGCGTAGGAATCAGCACCGCATTGTGTAGAGTGTGTATATTAAAAATTGTTTTTTAGAAAAGCTATTGATATCAAGTAGGTATATATGATTTTAACGAGATGTTATTTTCAAATTACTGTCTCTGACTTAAAACCATTACATGAAAATCTAATAAATGCATACATAGTCACATACCATCACACCTCAAGTCAGGTACCAAAGGGGTAGGCAGAATCCAAAGAGTAGTAAGCTCCTCAAACGACAAATACTATCATCCGATAGTCCTGCTACTATCGTCAACTACATGCATACATATACTATGCATACGTTGTACCTCCAAATATTATTTCTGTATAATCATTGTAGTCAATTAATCGTTATTAGCAGGCGGCTAGAATTATATTCAACTTAAGCGTATGGCGGCGGTGAGAATGTGTTCTTACAATTTTAATAATGTACCTACACGACGTTTGTTTACGTCAAATTAACGTTCCGTAATGAAATTGCTTTGAAAGTGTCATAAAAATCCTATTACGTTGTTTTTGTTATGGTGACTAGCTATTTTGCCAGTCAGCGCGCGAGGAATTCGTTCTATTGCACAATTATTCCACAATAAAAGTACGTTACTATGTCATCATCTTCCTAGCGTTATGTCCCGTGCGTAGACGGGGTCCGCTAAGACCATGATCTAGGATTTAGCGAGTCTGGTAATTACATTGAAGCGACTGCCGGTCTGACCTTCGTAACCATAAGATAGGGGAACCAGACAATTTTTGGATCATGGTTACAAATCCAAAGTTGTTTGAATTTGCAGGTTTCATCACGATGTTTTCCCTCATTGCCGAGCTAATGGTATAAATACGTACATAGATTTGAAAAATCCAGAGGTACGTGCTCTTGTTTGAACCCGCGCCCCTCGTTAATGAGGCGCGTGTCCTTACACATTGAGCTACCATCGCTCCTTAAGTACGTTACTATGTACGTTCCTAGAATTCAAATATTTAGTAAACTGAAATTCATAAAAATCGGTAGATTTTTTTAGCCGTTAAGACGTAACAGAGGAAGAGTTCGTGTTGTCATTGATTATATTAGAACATTGATAAATAAGACATTAAATTATGTTGTTCCTACCCTATATCTGACTTGTCTGCCTTTACAACTATTCAGAGAAAAAATTACATAATTCATAGGTATTCGAAATAATTTGAACCGGCAAAGCTTATTCGTATCCAAGCCTCCATTATCATTATGACAATATAGCCCAATTCCGTGTTTGTGTTGTTTGGAACCATTTACAAAGCAAATCACGTTTTGTTCATAATCGCATAGTAAGCCTTATGGCGCCATTCCTCGGCAATTAGCAAGTAAATATTTATTAAGAGAGGGAAGCATTTTAATTACCACCTCGTTAAAGCAGTGAGAGAAACTTATCAAGTTTATTATAACGGCCAATACAGGGCGCGTATCCCGTTTGTTTAAGAGAAAGAGCCTTCTGCTGGATACCTCAAACAGACGAGTGATGTTTATGATGTAAACATTAACTACTGCTTGATAAAAGTTTATATATTATTATTTACTAGCTTCTGCCCGCGGCTTTGCTCGCATGGTACGTCGATAAAACACAGCTTTTATGTTATACGGCTGTATAAACTACACTATTCTAAAGTTTCATTAAAATCCATTCAGTAGTTTTTACGTGAAAGAGTAACAAACATCCATCCATATTTACAAACTTTTGCGTTTATAATATTAGTAGGGATATATTTTATTTAATGGTTTTTGGGAAACTCACAATTACATTTCACTTATAAATATACAAATATAAGTTATACATACATAAATCAGCAAAGTTTCCACAGTAAAACAAAGTTTCCACAGTGAAAATTATGCTAAGAGATTTTGGAGGATTCTAAAGCTAACTAACTAACTTTACGCCACTTTCCTAGAGAGGAAGGCAAAGAGAACTGAAGGAGTCCATGTCATAAAAAACCCAAATATAGTTTTTTGCTCGTAATTCCCTAGTATAACACAATTATAATTGTTCCTTATGTGTAATATAAGGTTCTGCATTAAAACTCAGAATATTTAATCGTAAACGCATAATTATATACATTTTATTAAACTTATTTGGGCATTTATAGTAAAATTACGTAGCGATTTCCTACATATAAAACTAATTTTGATTATAATTATGCATTTGTCAATTCAACTGACTGTGAGCTAACCACTTTTGGTTCTTATGAACCTCTGCAGCTCCAACCGTCTACTTTTTTACATCTTAATCTCGAAGATAATTTAATCCGCCATAACGATCATAATAATGATGAGATAAAATTTTCATTGTGATTAATCCGAAGATTCCCCAAATACATTTTAAGGTGACGGCTAATCCGATTGTGGCACTTGGAAATTTCCCAGATTACCATTTAACGTGAAAATCTCTGCAAAAACTTTTGAGCCACTTATTACTGCTTCAAATGTCTTAAAATAATTTCTTACTTTTTCGTCGTAGCACTTCGTTACGGTCTCTTTCATCTTTTAATTTCTTTCTTTACTTCGTTTATTTTTTCCATCCTTTTCACATCCCGGTCCCCAGTGCCTAATGCTTCAATTACTGGGCAAAAGAAATGCAGTAGACAAAAATTTAAATAGGAAATGGTGTTACGACATGAATAACGTTCGAGGAGTACCTAAAGCTGTCCACCTAACTAAATTGAATATATTTTGGGCGTTTACTTATTCAAATTTCAATTCCATGCGGAGAAATCCAATATCTACCTACTCATTACGAACCCAGAGGATTTATTTATACGCGAACGGAGCGACAAGATGGTTAATGAATTATTAAAAACGTGCATCCATATTTTGTTTGACCATGAAACGTATTTAAGAGAAGCTTAGGTGGATGTCGGATTTGATATACTTTATTTACTTTGGTTACTCTGTAAGCCTATTTATTTATCTAAATAGGTACACCAACAGCATATATATTATATAACATTCGTAACAAATTGAATATGATCATAACATTTTTATACATATGCCTATTTACAGGTGTACACAACATTGAAGGTAACAACATACGCATACTTAGAATTTAGAAGTAGAATTTTAAATAGTAATTAAATAATAATAGAATAGATAATTAAAATAATAATGTGAAAATAAAATAAATTTGGGATTCATTCATAATTTTGCTGATTTCCTGGTTTATGCCAAGAAGCCAGCCAAATTATGTCTAAACTTGGCTAGGGACTAGTGAAAGATATCAGCAGCTTTATAATTCTCGTTATTCGCTACAACATCTCAGCATGGAAGCATTGCGTCCCAGATTGGTCATAGACGCAGGTGAAGAAAAGGTTTTCTTGATGGGGTGACAAGGCAAGTGAGCTGAAACCGATAACTTAACTTGTGCTAGGAGTTCGCATCTTTTCATTTTTCCATTTAGTAGCCCGATGCGAGATACCTGGGGACAAAAAGGCAGGATGCCTAGTAAACGAACGCTGGATGCTCTCCAGGCGCTGTGAGTGGACGGTATAAACTGGATTTCAGGCCACGCAGGCGTACTCCAGATGACTTCTGACCAGCGCATTGACCAACCCCAGCAAGCTGAAAGCTTTCTTTACAATGCTATATTGTGTGATGTAAACTTCAGCAGCTCCTTATCTACCAAAATACCCAGATCTCTTATCACCTCTAGTTCGTTAATAGTTCTATTAATTAATTTGTAGGTAGACAAGTAAGGATTTTTCTTTTTTGTAAGTTTAATATGAAAGCATTTGTCTTCGTTGAGATACATTGCATTTGAGTTGCACAAAGAGTAAACACTGTAGAGATCCTTCTGAATGAGATTAATTTCCCCCGAGAAGTTCACCTGCCTGTAAATTTTCAAAAAAGCTAAACTTACAATGCTTAATATTCAAAGTGATGTCGTCGATAAAAACCAGAAAAAGCCTTATTATTAAACCTTTATTTATTAAATACCACTGCTGAAACCCCGTCATTGTATTCAGCTCTATTGATGTTATTTAACGTCCGTGGTAATCGGACAATATTTAATATTATTATGATGTTACTCACCTGTCACGATATTATCGATATCATAACCGGCATAATTGACTCTTTTTGCCCGTCTGTCGTTTTGTGCAAAACTCAACAATGGTAAAACCTGAATAAGTATCTCACTATATTCATTTGATGTTCATAGATAAACACTATCATAGGTAATACATATTTAACGGTTTTTATTAATTAATATATACTCATATACTATGATAACACATAATTTAAAGAGTGTAAAAGGAGGCGTGCCATATCTTGAAATAGATAATTTCTTAAATTATTCGGCTAGTAATCTAACTTAAGTCCACACTTACCCCATCTACTAAGCTATCAAGGTCACAAGATGGCTCGTAAAAATAATAGACATGGCAAGTCTTAAATATAAATCAAGGAATATCTGGCCAATATATCAGGAACGAAAGACATATATTACAAAGATAAAGGATAAAAGTTATCGATACAGCTTGCATGGGCGCCACGGGGAACTAGTTCGCCAATCTTGATTTAACTTCCATTAATGGCTTTATGAGACTCAGGATTGCTGTCCGTATCGAATCGTGTTTGTTGGAAATTTAAATGGGCTTCTAGATATGTGGTTACTACGCTCGATTTCATTTTAACAGATACTAGCGTCTATCCGTGTCTTTGTCTTCACTCTGTGACACAACAGCATGCATACTGTTCTGTACGTAGGTACTGTAAACGTGCGTCTTGCGGTTCTTTCCTTTTTCATTGTTAATAACATACTGCGTCTGCTTTAAATGAGCCCGAATCTATGACTCATTTATATTACTATCACATATTTTAAATCTTTACCATTTTGGTCACTCGATTTTAAATCTTTACCATTTTGGTCACTCCCTCGTGATTTGAAAATATCTATAGGCTTACTTAGCTTTGCATAATTTCAAGTAGGTATTTGATCATTCACCATATACCGAATTAGTTTGCATTCAAGAAAATCCCAAAATTCTCCATTTATTAAAGGTAACAACCACATCCCTTTAAAATTTTATTTATAAAAATAGGCCATTTGCAAATAGGTACCTCCCAAAAATATCTACAAGCTTACCTGCTGTTAGTTAATATCTCTGATATTTTCAGAGAACTCGTCTAGCGTTGCTTAATTTTTGGAATCGAACTTACTTGCCATTAAACTCATATAACATACAGACAGCTTAGAAAAACTCCTACAATTCCAAGCAATTCAATATATTTTTTCCGTCTGTGCCTGGAGCGTGAGCAGCACATTATTTTCCACTTACCGTTATTCTGTATGCACGTCGTGCATTGCGCGCTAACGCAATGCTGTAACTCACGAACTCAGATGCAGCCAGTATTTAGCGTCGGCGGTTGGCGCCACTCCAACCTTTACTTTTTAGCTCGCCATAAAACACCTTCACAGGGCATAAATAACCCAACAACTTTTGCTATCAAATAAATTCCCTTTGAGAGTTCGTGTGTAAAAAATCAAATTTCTTTCTCTCTCATTTTCAATGAACGACGAAGTTCAAAGAAATTTGACTCAGCTAAAGGACATTTGAGAACTGCTCTTGCAGGGAGAAAAGGTTCTCTTAATTTGGGGCCTCTTTCCGAGACCGGTGTAAAAATATTTTTAAACTTTATATTACATGATTTTTGCCATTTATGTGCCACTTGACAAACGACAGAGTTTAACTGACCTAAACACAAACCGTCTCACCAAAAAAAATTTAAACATCGTATGACAGTTGTACAACAATTTTTCTTAAATATCTGTTAAACAACTGCTAGACAGATGTTTAAGTATTTTGTGGTATCGCGACATGGTTTTTTAACAAAATAAATTTGTAAATAAAATGACTGCTTCCAAAAAAAACATGAATGCATAGTTTTACTAAAATAGGTGTAGGATTTACATTAAGACTTCTATTTTCTTTCTTATAGTTAAACGAAAATTTTATTAGGATGGACAGATTTTGTTACAGTCGAAAAAAAAAAATTAATAATAATTTTATCTATCTCAAAGGTTTTCCGTTTGACATTTAACCTACTTAAACCCGGTATGTTTCCTTGTGACTATATAATATTATTGATCTTTGGTGAAATAAAGCTTTTTTATTTGAGTGATTGGGTTATTTAAATGTTGAATGTTCTTGCTCCTAGTTATAACTATTTCAGTTGAAACTACTTCTAGCAACAAAGTGGCATAAGTGTACACACAACAATATTCTTCCACTTAGAATGATGCCCCTAGAATTGTCCCATGTTGGTCTGGGACTTGAAAAGAATGTGCCGACAAATTTCGATGCAACCAAGCTCAGTTTTATTTTTAGCTAAATGTGGTTAGAGGGTCCTGCTGCCCCTTTGGCTCTGCCTACCCCTTCGGGGTATAATGGGCGTGATGTTATGTATGTATGTATGTTGTTCTGACAAAATGTATAGTTGCTTAAAAGTAGCCAAAACAAGGTTGCTAAAGGTGCTAATATGAAGTCACTTCTTCGAATTTATTAACGTGTGTTATGCTCTACCGGAAACTCCCAGGAAATAAAAAATGTTTTTATCTTGTTTCAACGATGCTGGAATATGTATTTATGCATATCTATACTTATAATAAATCTAATCGTAGCATATGGAAGTACGTGATCTCTGCCTACCCCCATGGGAAAAAGGCGTGACATTATGTATGTATGTATGTATAATAAATCTGTAGAGAGGTCAATTCTGTACATGAAATATATTTTCAAAATAACTATCAGGGGGTGATTAGTGATCGATACTGATGCCAAAAATGCAATCAGTAAAATTTTTGTCTGTCTGTCTGTCTGTCTGTCTGTCTGTATGTTCCTTATAGAAACAAAAACTACTCGACGGATTTTAACGAAACTTGGCACAATTATTCTTCATACTCCTGGGCAGGTTATAGTATACTTTTCATCACGCTACAATCAATAGGAGCAGAGTAGTGAAGGGTAATGTTGGGAAAACGGGAGAAGTTACTCCATTTTTTAAGCTTCCGTCGCGTGTGCAGCCTTAATGGTTAAAGTTACATAGAAATCATGTATGACAGAAATAGTCTTTATAATATTAACCATAAACGCGGGTGACACCGCTGGCACAGCTAGTTTTTAATACGTCAAGTATTTTCCCAATACAATTTATAATTATACACTTATACAAACGCTTTAAGCACGTTGCAAAATATCTAGTAACTTCATTATGTTCGTTACACACATCGCCGAATGAAGTAAATACATATACATATAAATAAATAAATATTAATATATCCGACGACATCACATACATTGATATGACTCCGATCTAAGTAGATTAAGCACTTGTCTTACGGATATCAGAATCAACAGTACTATTACAAATATATATCAAAGCCATCATATTTATCGACCGTATTCAATCAATGGAATGTTATGAAAAAGATAATATTCACTTTTTCGATCAAATATTGGACACTCCTGCAACCACAACCTGAATGAAATAGAAAAGTAGGACATAAAAAAGTACAACCGAATTGAGAACTGTTTCGAGAATCCGTTTTTCGAGGTCTATTAAATAAAACTTGTCTGTGAAACGTCCAAATGCAACGTTATTAAATGTTGAATTCTAAATATATTATACCAATATTTTTATTGAATAATTTTTATTTTCTACATAATGTTGGCTGAATGTGGTTAAAGGGGCCTGCTGCCCCTTTGACTCTGCCTACCCCTTCAGGGACTATGGGCGTGATATAATAATGTAGTGGATTACCTTCCTGCACATACATTTTTTTTTTTACTTGGGGAACTCCTACGAGCCGTCACCCTTTGAACGGAGATCCAGAGGGCGGTGTGTCGGACTTGAACCGACTAAACCCCAAGGTGGCCTCCCGCGGCGCAGTTCCGGAGGAGCCGGTACCCACACTGCCGGGACTATACGGCAGCTCCTCCATTGTGCGCATGCCGCGCTGCGCGGCTCATCTCGCGCGGCGGTGGTCGATGCTGTGCACCCCACGGTCGTAAGGCGCCGAATGCACAGCTCCGAGCACACGCGCACGTCGAGACATGCTAGGCCACCCAGCATGTCTCAACTACTCCGCCCAGGAATCAGACGCCGGTCGTCCCCGCGACCGGCGTCGTGAGTCAACTCTCGCGCTGTGCCCTCTGCTAAGCCAGAGAAACACGCGGAGAGTGTCTCGTCGGAGGGGGCCGCCTTCCACCCACAATTTTTTAATTATCTCCAAACAATAAAAGCTATGCAGTATTTTGAGATTTTGGTCAATAAGAATATTTTCTGACTAAATAGCTCTAATTCGTTCTCCGTAGGCACTACTAATTCTCACAACATAATTTTAAGTTAAAAGTCTTTTCGTGTGTAATACAGCGTACTCGTATATGGCTAAAATGTGCTGTTAAAATACTCATACCGTCACAATACAAGCAATAGTTTTTCCATTCATGGCTATTTTGTATCATGATGGACAACCGTTTGATTGTACATCCAAAATAATAATACCACAACAATTAAATTCTATTGAAAAACCTCATGTGTTATGCGACATTCGTCGAGTGGGATTAAAAATGTAATCTCCCTGGGTATGATTGCGAAATTGCATATCGACTGCAGTCAATCACAGTTCACCATAGCGCCACGCTCGCGGGTAGAGCCCGCCGTAAAATTGCATCGCATATTCTGTTTGCGACCACATCTATTCATTGAAATTCCTCCCTAAAACGGTCTGCTTTGCATTATACACTCGACTGTAATTGCAAACTAATATTTACACGCTTTAAATTACCAATTTGTCAGAATTATAATAAATAATGGAGTTATATTATTGCATGAATAATGACTGAAATTTCCTCTTAAAACGGCCTATTTTGCATTTTCTACTCAACTGTAATTACGAACGTAATATAACGTAAAATATTTACATGCTTTACATGACAAATGTGTTAGAATTATCTATAATAAAGTAATGTAGTAACATGATTGCATGAATAGAATGGCTGAAATTTCCCCTATAACAATATGATTTGCATTCTAATATGCGAATGCTGTAATTACAAAGTAATATTTACGCATTTTATAATCAATCAACCTATTAGAATTATAATAAAACAATGGAGTAATAATATTGCTCTACAAACTAACTTGATAATATTTAAATTGCAGTTTGTTGACACAGCTGTATAAGTTATTACTTAGAAAGCAGAAGAGTATCTTCACAAATGCAGTGGAAATATTTTTTTTCAGTAATACCTGCATTATTTTAATAAATATTCAGTATGGAAAAGACAAAAACATTTTCATGTTTTTAAAATGTAGGTACCTATGTGCTACATAGTTGTAACAAATTTTTGCTTTTAAATCGAGCTTAAAACAGTTAATATTTATAAAGTACTTATATTTTAGTAATATATACACAATAAATACATCATCACCATATACAATAATTCTAGTAGTCGTAACAGTTATTTCTAGCAATATTGTCGAAAATCTTTTGTCATCATGAAATGTTCAGGCACTCCTTGGCTTATTTAGCCCCTTGGTCCAATATTAATCAGGCCTTTGGGACATAATGCTTACAACTTTAATAAATTGGCATTAAACAGCTCCTAAGTATTTATTCAACCTTAAAGTTGTTGATGATCAAAGAACTTCTAAGGCATTCTGTAAGTTGGCGCGAAGCAAACTTTGTCTAATTTCTTAAGTCTTTAGTATTATCGCGTAATGTTTTAAACGGGACTACATTTCTTATATGCCACGAAGGTGACAAGCAATTGTACCGTAGCCTTTTGAACACGGGGGTGTCACTCGCACATTACCAACCCTTTTTTTAATGATTCACCGCGTCGACGGAATAAAGAATACAAGCGGTACAAGTCTTATGTACCCATCGTCGGCGCTGCGAATCCTCAGTTATCAAATCATTCTATGGTCTAATACATACAAATCAACACGCCCGCAATCCTTGCTTATGAATGCAAAATCAAAAGGAGAAAAAACAAATTTAGCCAAAAATAAATTTAGGTTGGGTTAGATGGAAAATTATGGCAACTGGAACCTTAAAGTCCACACAGTTCGTACAATCTTTTTAAGCTGGGTAGGCAGCATCCCCGAAGGGGTAGACAGAAATAAAGGGGCAGCAAAAAACTTTAACCACATTCAGCCAAAAAAAAATAGAGCTGAGTTAGTGGAAAATTGTCAAAAAGTAGTGATAAGTATCTAGCTCGCCTACACAATCACATACCATAACCCAATATACCATTAGTCGCTCTTTAAGACATGCTAGGCAAGAAACAAAGGTCACAAATCATATTTAAGTCCCAGACCAACATGGGGTAACTATTACGTTGTTACATAATATTATTTCTATTATCAGTGATGGTGTTGGGCGATGTTTGCGCGCGGGCGCTGCAGACGGCGGCGCTGGTGGCGTGCCTGCTCGTGGGCGCGCTGGCGCCGCAGCGGCTCGAGCCCTGCGCCAGCAGCCCACTGTGCTCCTGCCGTGCGGCGCACATGTCATGCATCGCTGTACCGCTGCATAGGTTCCCAGGTAACTTGACCTGTAGCTCATGCATCGCGGTACTACTACATAGAGACGTACGTCAATATTATGTGTGTATGTTTTACTAACACAAAAAACGGTATGACTATATTTTTATAGGTATTCAAGTAACTAAAGATTAATTTAAGTAGTGGTGGAAATATATTAATAATAATTTAAGCGCTGATGCATTGGCGCGTAAATTTTGTATTTCACATCTCTTAATCATCACACTCGTAGGTAACAACAAGATGTATAAGAATCAAATCTACTTCATCGTACCTTACTAGTCTTGCACCGCAAATGCATTTTAGATAGTCACACTACAAAAGCCAGCAATAAGATTAATGTTCTCGTTATTCATGCTACACACTCCACAATAACTTTTCATGGTACACTTTGAAATACATTTCAAGAAATATTTACAGCTGACACGCGAAAATATCTCAGTGCCTCTCGCTGAATACTAAATTTCCTAGTAATCTGGGGGAGAACACGTATTTTGTTCATAAGACTTGCGCTTGACGCCGCGCCGATTTTACGAGGCGCATCTGACGAGATTTTGTCGGAATGTTAGCTCCCTCACAAACAAGCGTTTTGGATTCCTGCAACATATTCAGAATATGGTCAAAGTGAATGAAACACAGCTGGGAAAAAGGATGCAAGTTCCTTAATGTAACTAAGCTTTTTAGATTCGCAGAATGTTCTGCGGTTAGAGGTTTCTGTGAATTTAAAGAGCTGAGTATATTCATTTATAACAAAAAGGCTTTTTTTAAGTACCTGTTTTGGAAGTACAACTTTAAATATATACCTTTTATCAACTTAATTATAAATTTTAACGAAAGTTTTGAAATCTTACGGTTACACTCTGGGATACTAAACATCCCTAGCTTGCACTTGAATATTTTTAAATACTGTCTTATCGATAAAGATAATTTACTTATTTATACAAAGATAGACAAGGTATATATGATTGTATTACTTGTTTACCCTTTAATCTTATCACCTGTTTATAGATAAGTTAAAACATGTTTAATTTCCAGAATGGCCTCGAATAGAACTTCAACACCTGGACATAAGTATGTCGAATTTGGAAGTGTTACCAGAGAGCGCGCTGGACGGATTACGACTGCAGACATTAGTTTTAGTAGCCAATAAATTACACCACATCGAATTACATGCATTTAGGTACGTGTCATGTTACATTCGTGTTAAACTAATATCTCAGTGTCAAATAATGTGCAATGTCTTAAAAATTTATAATTTCTTTGCAGCTCCATGGCTGGCACTCTAGCCTCGCTAGACCTCAGTTACAACGAATTTACCGAAATACCGCAGCAAGGCTTGAAAGATTTAAAAGTTTTAAATTGGTTAAATCTACAGAAGTAAGCACGAGTTTCGAATCTAAATTCCATCAAAGTTTTGCTCGGTGCATTTACGTAATCTAATTAATAAAACAATTTTGTTTTAGCAATAACCTAGCGCACGTTGGAATGGAAGTGAGATGGCATCATATGGAGGAGACGCTATCTAGTTTATCTTTAAGTAATAACCAAATTACGCATCTAAAGCCTCAAGCGCTATCATCACTGTACCACCTGTTGCAGCTAGACCTGGATGGAAATCATCTACGAACCATCAGTCCTGATTCCCTTCCCCCTTCCTTAACGATGCTAAAGCTTTCCAACAACTTCTTACATGAAGTCTCTTGTGATTTACTTTTTAATCTTCCGAGATTACAGTCCGTGCATTTGCGGCACAACTTTATTACTTTCAGCATTAATTCCACTTGTTCGAGCAACAGAAACAAAAAGATTGAAAAGTTAGACTTAAGTAATAATAAAATTAATGACTCTTCAGAGATTCCAGTGCTAAGAGAAATTCAGATAAGGCAAATTATTTTGGATCTTAACGAACTAACTGTCGTTCCTAAATTAGTTTACGCCAATAATAGAATTGAAAAATTGTCAATTTCGTACAACAAATTGAGTTCTATTTATCGAGACGTGTTTTTGTCGCTGAGAAACTCGCTGGAGCATCTGGAAGTGGAGCACAACAAATTGTCTCACTTGCCGGACAGTCTGGCTCAGGTCGCTCGGCTGCGCCATTTATCTTTAGCTTACAACCAGCTAGAGGAATCACCCCCCCTCCCGAGCCGGATTCAAACGCTCTCACTCGCCGGTAACTTTTTAACTTCAATACCTACTACACTTCAAACGTTGGAAGCCGGCTCCATTCGTTATCTCGACTTAAGCTACAACAGGATATCTAATTTGTTACCCAACGAATTCCTAGACTGGTCCACTTCGCTCGGAACCATCAATTTGAGAGGTAACAGGATTGCGCAGATTTATAAGAATGTTTTTCCGGCAACAATGCCAGTCAAAGAGATTAATCTGAGCTTTAACGACTTGTACTATGTGCATCCACAATCTTTCTCGAACGTTACAAGCTCCTTACAAGTATTAGAATCGTCTTCGACTCTTTTCAGTGGTTACTTTCCATTCGAAGTGGACGAGGGTCTCGAAAATCTTAACGTTTTATCGTTCGACAATAACGATTTTCATATTCTGAGGTTATCGGATATCTCAACCTTTCCTTATCTAAAATATTTGAACTTAGATTATAATAGAGTCGTAGACATCGTCGTAGATGGCGATTATCAAAATATCTCGCTACCTCTCAGCAATGTGAGATTAGCTTATAATTTTTTGAGTTCTATACATAGTCGAACGTTCTCATATATGCCCGACTTAAGAAACTTAGATTTATCTTACAACCGAATCAATAACTTAACTAAGCACAGTTTCACAAACTTACCAAACTTGAGATATTTATCTCTTGCGGGTAACATAATCGATTCGATGGAAACTGAAACCTTTGCTAATTTACCGAAACTCGAAATATTGGAACTCCAAGGAAACAACTTTACGTATTTATCACTAAATTCGTTCCATAATCTCTCCCACCCAGATATTACATTTACTTTGAACGTAAGCCGGAATCATTTAAAATATATCGACGGAGATGCCATGGTATCAATAAATATATTTGACGGTTCATATAACGAGTTTCACGACGTGCCAAATAATTTTTTTATCAATGTAGAATCTTCCATACGTCAAATTATTTTATCTCATAACAAAATTGTACATATTTCCAGTGAAGCTTTTGGAGAGTCTGTATATTTAGAGATTCTAGATTTGCACAAAAATAGCATAAACACAATTAAAAGGAAATCGTTTTCAGATCTTTTATCGTTGCAAATACTAGATCTCTCATTTAATACAATTTCTCAAATGTCCGTAGAACAATTTTATAATCTAAACAAATTAAGGTACTTAAAAATAGACCATAATAATTTAAGGTTACTTCCAAGAGACGTATTCAAGAACACTATCATAGAACATTTAGACCTAAGTCATAACGACATTTCTTTGTTCCCCGTGACTGCCTTATCCCAGATAGGCTTTACCCTAAGGTTTCTCGACCTCTCTCACAATCATATTGAATATTTAGATAGTAACATATTCCGGAACACGCAATTCCTACTAAATTTAAATTTAGGTCACAATTTGCTAACCGTGTTATCAGATAACACGTTTTCGAGTCTCGGAGGTCTGCGAGGGCTGGACCTCGGCTTCAACTCCATAAAGGCAAACTTTAAAGAGCTGTTCCACAACCTTCCCAACTTGAGGCATTTGAATCTTGCAAATGTAAGTTTAAAGTCAGTGCCTTATCTACCTTTGACAAACTTGACTAGTCTCAATTTGACTGGAAATTATATTAACAGTTTTAAAGAGACTGACGTTAAACGACTAGTAAACCTTCGCAATTTAGATCTTAGCCATAATCGTCTCACCTCTCTAGTGCCAAAGATGTGGTTGCATTTAACTAACTTGAACATACTCGATGTTTCCTACAATCCTATAGTACGAATCACGCCAAATAGTTTCAAATGGTTAAATAATTTATCTCATTTAAATTTAAATGGACTCAAATACTTAGACATAGTTGACCAAGATTCCTTCCGTCCCTTAATATCTCTGAGATCCCTACATCTACAGTCGTGGTCCTCCATAAACCATTCCACTTTCCGCATTTGTAACATAACATCCTCTTTGCCATCGTTATATAAATTAGTGATACATTGGACAGATAATATTATGGACGCCCAGCTCCATGGGATCGACGCCAGAAACATCCGCTATTTAGAAATAAGAGGCGAGAACCTGAAGAGAATAAGTGATGAGGCATTTGAATCATTTGCCACCAGCCAAGAAATATTCATAAGGATAACGGCAACATCTCTCACAAAACTACCAACGGAGTTTATGAAACATCTGGGACAGATTCCGCAATTGGGCGTCGACTTAAGTTATAATCAACTTACGATACTTAATCCTGCCATCTTCTATCCAAATTTCACGAGCTGGAGTCACGTAGCAACAAAATTACTATCGGGTATGTATGAACTTTAGCAAAGGTGTAATAATTTCTACTTACTCGTATTAAGATAATGAGAAAAGTTGCCAATAGCTGAGTATGAAACTACGCGATAAACGGTTTATATTTTCTATAGGCAATAGGTATTTGGGACTGATAGTATGCGCAAACAGGTAGCCAATCGCATAGTAATAAATTATGATAGATGGGGTTTCGTGTTGTGGTTTAATCACGGTTTAATCAATCAAAATAGTTCAGTGAATAGGTAAATAAGGTCGAATTGCTGCTGTTCGAACCACTGCCGAAGTTCATCAATATTGTCGACGTTACAGTTACCGACAACAGGTTTACCTCAAAAAAAGTTATTCAAATTTATTAAAGATAGGAACACATAGTACAACATATTTGTAAATAATGTCACCCTACGATAGAGCAGTCCATCTTGTTTGAACAATTTTAATATTGAAGAGTTTGTAGAGCCTTTATAAAACTTTATGGAGTCTTTCGTAATGGGTTTTAATATTTAATAAGAACTTATCTTGTTTATGTAACACTTCCACTGTTGGCAACTTATTTCTCGTAATTTCACCTAAGAGTGTAAGGCTATTCGCAGTAAAATGAAAGTTGAACGTTACAGCTATATTTATTCTTACATCGTCATGAACTACTTGGAAGGTGTGGCCATAAAAATATAACTCGCAAGTGAACACTTAGTATTCTGGGCATCTATTTCCTGGCGTAAGATTTGTGGTCTGAAAATGGTAATAGGCTGCAGGCCCACCTTTGTACGTCAAGCACGTATGAAAAACATGTAATATTTTCCCAGGAATGCAAGTTTAATCTTTTTAGCATTTTTCTTTTAAACATGTTTAATAGCCATGATTACGGAAATAGTCAAACAGGCGCTCTTCAGTGAAACCTACCTTCAGAATAGTTTAAAGTAGCTAGTGTTTACCAAACTGTGATGCCCAGTAGTCCTCAAATGAATTTGGTCCTAGAACAAAACCGAGCGTAACTTCTTTCTATGGGGATCTATCATGTATATATATTTAATAATAATAATAAAATTTATTGAGTCGCCATGATACAGTTAACAGTTTTCGTTGTAGAATTCAATATTACATATGAAATAATAACAAGGCTGTTATAGTTTGCGGCAAAATGAAGTTCCCCTGACTTTCAAGCTAGGATACCCTGTGTTATGAAAGTCAGTGATCTCGCGGAGTTCACACTCATTAACAACCATCTAGTAATTGACTGTGGTTACTTGTATTACAGATAATTCACAGGCTATACAGTTTTCATTACATCATATGATAAAGATTATATAATGGAACAAAAAAACCGAAAAAAAAAATTAATATAATATATAGATCTTATGTTAAAATAAAAAAATATTGGAGTAAAATCCAATTGGTCCGTTATCGTTATTCATCTATTAGTCATCCGCTTTAGAAGAAGATTGAGAAAGATTAAGAAGAAGGTTTAAAGAATAAAAGCATTGCTATGACTTACTTTGACGTAAATACCCTAAGCAATTGTTTAATATTAGTATTCCTCTTATAACAATATCTAAGAAAGCAACACATACTTACTCCGATATTCGAAATTGTATAAATAAGAAAGTGGACTTGCATATAAACGCATAGTTTTTAACCATGATTTTGTCGCGGTCTGTCGATACGAGTTTCATGGAATACCAGAAACTTGAGAAAAACAGATTATCTCGGTAACAGCGGGTGTGGAACGCGATAGAATCCCGCGTTTGAGTTCTGCCGCTCACATTGCGTTTGCTGTTGTGCAGGGCTTCTGTACCCGTGAAAGTGCGCCAACGATGCGTGAAAATACAAGCATGCAGAGATTCCCTCTTTGAAACTCCCCTTCACCAAAATATATGTGTAAATAGGAGTTCGAAACCACCTGTACTGCAAGGGAAGGGATAGGTTGTTGTAATATCGTATCGGTAATTTTATTGCTAGATTTTTTTCACTTTTTATACATTTGGATGAGATACCTAAACTCACTCAGAGGAAGATGGTCCATAGCTATGACATTTCGTTCTCATTTATTGTAAGAGGCTTCTTTACATCAAGGGTCTACAGCTGCATAGAGAGTCTGATATATTATTAGCAGCACATATTTAGTCCTAATGTAAATTATTATGAAAACAGGTGGTCTCATCTTGACGGGCAACCCGCTCCATTGTGAGTGCGAGCTGGCTTGGCTCGGCGCGTGGCTGCGGCGGTGGCTGCAGGAGAACGAGGCAGGGGCTGAGCTGCGGCGCGCCGTGCGCAGCGCCACCTGCAAGGACCAGCATGGCCGCCATGTTCCGCTCCTGCAACTCAGAGCCGACGAGGCCGATTGCCACGCCAGCGCTCTCTCCAGCGACGCCCAGCCCAACTACACAGACGTAGTCTACACACTAGTCGTCGCCGTGTGGACGCTCCTCTTCAGATGATACTTTCATCACTATACCTTTAATAGATTGTAAATAACGTTTCAACTAAGGTCTACTTGTTAGTTAATTCGACGATTTCGACAGACTGTAGATGAAAACAATTTTATACACGGTACAATTTGATAAATTAATTAGGTACGTCGGCGTCTATAGGTAGTGTAATTAATTGGGTAAGAACTAATTCATGGAATTCTCTAAGCGTGTATTTTCGAATAAGGCGTGTATAAACTTACATTAATCAATTAATAGCTCATGTTTCATTTTATTAATGTCAATTAATAGTTTTTGTAATTCAATTATCTATTTTATTACTTTCATTGAACATAGTACCTATACAAACTACCTATATTAAGCGTACCTATTAGGTGAATGAATACGAACACTATTATTGTTTTGTAAATTATATTGTGTAGTGAATTTTATTGACAATGTGTTACCAACCTTTGTAAATATGTATAAAAGTAAATATTTTTCCAAAATATTAATATCTTGTTTCTTTTTCGTTTCGCACATAAAGACGGTATATTATAAAAGCGTCACAATACATTTTAGATTGTATTATGTATGTTTACAAGAACATTCAGATATTTCCAAAAAAATCAGATACTCATTCTTTTAATACTAGAAATAGACACAGACTTGCTGTTCCAAAGCACAGACTTAATAAGAGTGGTAATTCTTTCATTGGGTTAAGTATAAAAATATTCAATATGTTACCTCAAAATCTCATTGATTTACCTGTACATAAGTTTAAATTATATGTTAAAAATTGTTTGATTAAAAAGGGCTACTACAAGATAGAAGACTATTTAAATGATAAGAATATATGGTTAGACCCAGAATAGGCTGTTCGCCTGCACTGCTAAATTTACATTCACGTATAAATTGTAACGAATAGTTATTAAGACTTGGCATTTTAAAAGAGTACCTATCGAGTTTCTTGTCGGTTTCTTCTCGGTAGAATCTACTTTTTGAACCGGTAGATATTGATCTTATTCTGACGATTTATAAGTGCTTTTTTTAAGCCTACGTAAATAAAGACAATTTCATTTCATTTCATTTCATTTCATTTTGTTCCGTAAAATCAGCGCTATACATCAAATATTTTTATGTTTCATTATTAGTTTCATAATGTAGTCCTAGACTAGGATTTGATCCATAACTTATAGGCACTTTGACTGGTTCGTTGGTCGAGTGTTCAGAAATCCTGGCCACGAAACCGACGGTCGTGAGTTCGAACTTCGAATCCCGATAGGGGCTAATGTTTCGTGTGATGAACATGGACAGTATGTATATCCATTTACCTAGTATCCATAGCACAAGCACAAGCTTAGTTTGGGACTAGAGGAAATTGGTGTGTCAGTCTGGAGAATTTTATTATTTACTTAACATCAGATTCCATCATGCCTCTTAATTCAGTCTACATACATATACGTATACCATATTAGATTTTCATAAATTTATCAAAAATATTACTAACTCACATTTATGCGAATATAAAAAAAATATAAAGCTTTTGCAGCAACATAAACACATTTACTGTTCATTTCAATTTAACATAGCTTCCAATATTTTTTAAGAAAATTGCGGCTATAAAAATTCAAAGAGATTTCTCATCACGCCCTTAATATTTTTTTAAGTCTGCGTTTAACTGGAGTGGGCTTTGTGAGTTGACTGTAGCTGCCTACGTCATAATTCGCATTGTGATTTCAGTGGCAGACATTCGCAAGGCATCGTGCTTAATCCCCATGCGGAGCTCAAAGCAAATTGCTCCACTTTGTTCTGTTATGTCAATCTCGCCAAAATTTATAGCGATGGCAATCCAATGTCCAAAGCCAACGGCTTTATTAAAACACCGGTTTAATTAATCATACAATGGTAATTATCTCCATCTGATTAATCTTAATGTTGCAGGCAGATACTTGAGTATATTTTTTTTATATTTTTTTTGTAATTTCTTAATCTTGCAATAGCTAATTTATATCCCAATATTAATTTGATGGTCAGATCGCAACTTAACTAATAAGTGTAACATTTTACATTTTATATCATTTTATAGGAGATACTATGTAGGTAGTATAGTTTTCGCAACTTTTTTAGCACAAATGTACGTAGATAGACTTCACACTAATCCACGATCGTACAAAAGAACAAAGCTAGGTGGATAATAAAATACAGGTATTAATGAAACCATTTGCTATAAATCAACGGTTAGCGATGAATAGAATACATTTAATTTCCGAACTAGCTTTGATGGCTTATCGATTCCTGGCTATTTTGGTGTTGCTAATGCGCGGGAATTAATTTTACCAGTCTGGCTCGCTTGGCACAGGTCACACGTATGAGGGTACAAAATATACACTTTGCATATGTCCCAATGAACGTTCAATAATAACAGTGCGATTAATTCAATACGAACATACACTCCCGCTTTAATACTCCTGATGTTCTCATTCGAGAAGAGGTTATTTAATTTCAATACAGATCAGCGTTCGTAACTTAAGTTAGTATTTTCAGATTAATAACGAAAGACTCTGGTTTAATTGTGCCAACAAATTATAAATGACACCGGCCGATCTCCGAAGAGGTAAACAGAGTCTAAGGAACAACACGTTGCTTTAACCACCTTTAGCCAAATACAACATTTTTCTGAGCTACATGTAACTTGTGAAAAAGCAGTAACAAGTGGCCAGTTCGACACCTACACAATCACAAAACTGATATCTAAGCCACCATTAGACGCCTTTTAAGACATGCTAGACAAACAACATGATTGTTGTTTAAGCCCCAGACCAACATACGATAAAATTACCGCCGACAAGAATCTACGTTTATGTATACCTTGCAATTAAAAATAGAATCACGTACTTAGATCCAAATTGGTCCGGCTAGATTGTGTGGGTGACTGTGAGGCAATGTTTTTATCCTCTCTCAAGTTGTAGTTTCCTGAAAACGTAATTTACATTGCAAAGAGTTACTCCGGGGCGACGTTAAATGGGAGCTCTCAGCCTCCAGTGAATAGATCCACCCTCTAAGCAACACGTGACAGGTTAGATCAACATAAATCATTGTTGCTATGGTTGCAATTAAGTTAAGGCGTACCGTCATCTCTTCGCATCCGGGCGGGTACGCCCTACGTACACAGACGCATAAGTAACTAGGGCTGGCGAACTTTAACTTTCCTTTTATAACCTTGTGTATAATTTGCTGTGTAATTTGTACTTATAATGTTTGATGTATCTTACTAACGTCAGATAGTAATTAAAAAGTAAACTGCCTAATATTATCGTGTAGTAAAAAGTAATGAATTACCTTTTTATGTCAGAAGTAGAAAGAAAATTAGTATCCTTTATTTAATTGGCAGCATTAAGGGCTTATTACCTTTCACAAAAAAAATGCAGTTTTGTATCACCTAGTACTGAATTAACATATATCACCTTGCACGATGTTGGAAACTTAATAAATACATATTTCATTAATTATCTTCATTTATTACATAAAATTACGGCCATAGTATTTACTGTTCTATTAGTCATTCCTTAACATGCAATTTTACTCGTATACATACGTCCGTAAGAGTCAAATGGTTTATTTGGTTTCACCGTTGTTACATTTATACATTATCGTAGAACGTTTTAATTAAAGTTTTTGAATCATGTTAGAAGTAATTTGTCACTTTATGCTATAAGATTTACTTTTGCAGACTGTTTTTAGAGAATAAATTAATCTTAGCAAACTCACGTAGTATGACATATACCTGGCAGCCCTACTTTAAAGAGAACAAATACACGAGTAGGTACCTACTGTACGTTTCTATTACTCTTGTCACTTACTTAATTAAAACAACCAAGTATCTACGCATTTTCGGTAGCAGTATAACTTTAAAAGCCATACCGTAACGTACATTGGGGCTTTCGCCACAATCACTCTATGGGGACACATTGCTTATTAAACGTAGCTATAAAAATAAATAGACATGAAAGTATAATCATGTTAAAAGGTCATTTAATTACATTTGACCTTTTAAGCCCTTTCTGTTTATTCAAAGCTCGCTAAAACGTTCGCCAAAATAATAACGGTGAACTAGCATGCTCGCTTAACCTGTCAGCGTAAATCAACCTTAAAGTTTAAACATTTTATTAACAGACATAGTGAAATAGTTTTATTAATTTATTATGTTAGGTGTTTACAATATACACGCGTATTCAAAAAAAATCCTTTTCTATGCCTAATTAATGATGATTGAAGCATATTTTTTTCATACACCCAGTTCAAACAGCAGCTAATATTTCACTTTTGTTAACTTTTAGAAATCAATATTTATACTCAAATGTAATAAAACATTGACTTCTAAAAGTTAACGAGTATTTTGGCTGAGGTGTTGTCCAGTTAATAATCAACACTCGATCAACTACAAAGTTTTACTTCTACATTTTAAAGGTATATTCGGTAGTCGTTAGCACACATACTACCATTTCGTAGCTAGTCTAGTAGCAAGCTAAACCGGCAAATGTTACGGGCCACATACGCTGGAAGATCTCACACCCCTGGGCATGTTACTAAAGCCTTTACAAAGAGGGGAAGATCCTTCAGTCAAAGGACAGAAATTTGCCCACTTTGCTATTCATCCCACGGTTTACGGTATATGTTATGCCGCCAGCTAGCGCTTTCCAACAGTCGCTACGAGCCCCACGGCGCTACAATCGAAATAACATGCCATGATGATAATAATTTATTACCAACAAACCATGATCAAAGCTAACACGGAAGGGCGAGTAAAATCGCTTCAAAATTACGCCTGTAGTTTATTACACGCACTTATACAAAAGACTAAGACATATTTACGTTAAACGGGCAATCAGCCTTCGCAGATGGCGTTCATTTACCTAAACATCTGTAATATTCGCAATTAGACGGCGTGATATATCTCGTCGGTGACAGGCGCCGGGGAGCGCTCCTAATACGCAAGGATTAAATCAGAGTCCACGTTCCTACGGAGATTCGAGGAGCGATCCCGCATCGCGCCTTCGACGCCAGACTCGCCTGTGCGATTTATAGCCCCGCTCTCGGATCATTCCCGAATTGAGGAGTGGCATGCGGACAAAGATAGTCATTTAAGGAACTTTCCAGCTCATTATTCTTAGGCGGCCCTTGTGATTTTTCATTATATATTTTTTTTCCTTATATTGAGTAAGATTGAAACAAAAGAATATCGAAAATACGCATTCTACGCGAGTAGCGATAGTACTAAAAACACTTTAACTAGTAGTGAATATTTAAATAATAAAAAAAATATAAAAAAACTACTTTTAAATTATCTTACAATAATATATTTTTTCAACAGAACAATTTCTGAACTTTCTATATTTTTAGTGTACTCTGGGGCATGAACCGATACACAATGATATCACCACTTCACAAATAAGCCCGAAGGGGAGGAGAAAAATAATAGTTAATTTACGTCATATTAAAGTATTCTCGGTTGATATATTCACGCAATTCGCAACGTCATTTTATGCTATCGACTCGCATTTTCAGGGGTTTTAAAAACGTTACGCTTTAAGAATCATAAATTCGTCATTATCTTTTATCAAATGGAGGATTTTTTTAATATTTTTATATAACCTTTCAAAACTTCAATTATAGTACAGCTGATCGACGAGAAACATTTTACCCTGATATCGACAGTTATTACCTAAGTATCGAAATAGTATTGCAGCTTCATGCATTTACAAAAATATAAGTATTTGCATTTATGCATCTCATATATCCGTGTAATGGTAGCAAAACTAATGTCGTTTCTTAATTGGCTTAACCCTGGGGATACAAATATGTTGCGGAATAGCTGTAAGTGTGTTACAATCAATGCGAAAATTCTGGTTCGAACATTTAAAAAAAATACTCGAGTTACCATACTCGTAAATATTAGATATTACTAAGCATATCTAACGCATTGTGTAGTATGTCGTAACTTTTATAGTACCATTTTTACCACTAGTAGATATAATTACTGCCATTTAGCACGCCCCGCGTTTTATTGCATTGTAGAACCTCTATTATACTAAGTGATGTAACATAAATACATTAATTTCAGTTTAAATGCCAATAGCAAAACGTAATACAGACAGCAGGAGAAACCTCATGACTATGTTTAAAGGTATAGAGGCTATAAAGATCCCACCAAGGTTGCACAGTTTATTGGACGAGTCGACACTAGCGATGCCGAACTATCGATAGTTTCACTATCGATAGTTGACCTCGAAAATCAATTAGAATCGATACTATCGATAGTATCGATAGCCCAAATTGGGGTAATACTATTTATGACTTTATTATGTCTAGATATCACCAAACTATTGATAGTATCGATACTATCGATACTATCGATAGTTTTAAGCTATCGATAGTTCCTTAATTTTCGATAGTATTACTTTTAAGAGTTTTAGTTTTATCGGTAATGCTGTATAATTTAGTTTAAAATTATACAGCATTACCGCTAGAGAAGTAATGAAGTCTTAGTAATTAATTTCCGTAAAAAAACCTGTACGCACTAGTGACCATTATAACAATAATTTCTAAACAATAGTATCGAAAATAAAACGACTATCGATAGTATCGATACTAACGATAGTATCGATACTATCGATAGTTTTTTTATTTACGAGAAACAATACTATCGATAGTATCGATACTATCGATAGTTTATTCTTCGTGACCAACAATACTATCGATACTATCGATACTATCGATACTATCGATAGGCTATCGATACTATTGATATGATGTCAACTATCGATAGACTATCGATAGACTATGGATAGTCGACTATCGATCGGCATCACTAGTCGACACCACCCGTCAGTGCTATTCTCCTCTGTCACATTTTGACGCAGGTGTTTTCGTTTCATCTATACTTCTCGGAGGTCCGCACGGCTTTTGAGTGTTTTCATAGAGCTTGATAGTTTTAAGGCAAACTATGTATAATCACATAGATTTAAACGGAAAAAGCGATATCATTCCTATTGTGATAGGTGTTAATTACCTAAATATACTTCTCCGTATATTTAGGTAATTAATACTTTTATATAAATTAAATCATTACACAGAAATTTCAGATTACCCTTTATGTGGGTATATTATAAATAATTAAATAAATAATAAATAATAATAAATTCTTCAGACAGACACACCAATTCCCTAGTCCCAAACCAAGCTTATGCTTGTGCTATGGATACTAGGTGAACGGATAGACATACTTAAATACGTTTATTAACATCCATGACTTGAGTACAAATGCTCATGTTCATCACACGAAACATTTGCCCCTAGCGGGATTCGAACCCGCGACCCTTTGGTTTCGTGGACAGGGTCTCTGACCACTCGACCAACGGGCCAGCTAAAGTATAATAAGTTAAATATTAATTTAACTTATTATACTTTGGCTGTATCCTGAATTAAATGTAATATCTACCTTCATTAAATATATTATATAAATATAAATATGTTCATATATAAATATAAATATGTTCATAGCAGGAGCGGTGGTAGCTCAATGGTAAGGACACGCGCCTCTTAACCGAGGAGTGCGGGTTCAAACCCGGGCATGTACCTCTAGATTTTTAAAAAATCTATGTACATATTTATACCACTAGCTCGACGGTGAGGGAAAAACATCGTGATGAAACCTGCAAATTCAAACAACTTTGAATTTGTAACCATGATCCAAAAATTGTCTGGTTCCCCTATCTTAGGGTTACGAAGGTCAGATCGGCAGTCGCTTCAATGTAATTACCAGACTCGCTAAATCCTGGATCATGGTCTAAGCGGACCCCGTCTAAGCACGGGACATAACGCTAGGAAGATGAAATATGTTCATAGCAAATCGCTTCGCATTAATTTAAAAACAAAACAATCAATTCAATAGCTTCATCATCATAGGAATAGATCTAGATAGGCTATTGTTTAAAACACACAATATAAGACTTCTCGTACCCCGCATAACGAACATATAGTATTTAATTTATACAAAAAGCTACCACTCGCTCTGTATCAACTGACATCACCACTTCACATCAGATGAGATTGACACGCATGCAGAGAATTTATAAATAAAATTCCGCTGTATGAGTAACTTGAGTATGCCTACTTAATTTTGTATCGATACAATTTACCAGTTAAATGTTCTCGGAAATCAGATAGCACATTCCTGCGGAGACGCGGAATCGCATCGCGCGCGTACGCCTCGCTCGTAATTTACGAGCCCCGGCGGCGGCTCACGGCCGACTTTCGAACAAAAATTACTTACAATCAGTGATACTATAAATCAAACCATTTCTCAATCATTAAGTATGACTGGTCTTGCAGAATTCACGTTTTGAAATTTATATATGTCGCTTTACGTGACAATTTGGGTTTGTAGTTCCCGCAAATTTCATTTATGGTTTAATTATTTTTTGGAGAAGTTTTGCTATACAAGCTACATCACAATCCACACTAAACCCATTTTGTAATACCATATATGTTATCGGTTTATTTATTCGGTTCTCTCTGCCTACCCCTCTAGGGAAGTGGCGTGAAGTTTAGTTAGTTAGTTAGGTATGTTCTATTTTTGATTGAGGAAACGCGATATAAACATTTAGTAATAAAAATTTTAAAAAAATAAATAAAAAAGGCTTTTCAGAAGTGGAAATAAAATTTCTAATTCAGTTGAACAGGAGCGGCAGCACGAGATCGCACAAAAGCTTTTAATTGCTTTAAACTAAAAAGCAAAAAGCCGTCGATCTATTTTCAGAAATAAGTCATTCCATCTCACCTATAAAAAACTTTAACCTGAGTACGAAGCCTGCACTAAGCTAAATTCTAAAAAAATCAATGCGCCTTCTACGGTTCGCAGAGCGATCTCACATATAACATCGACGTGGCACGCTTGTGCTTCACAATTTATAGCTCCAGCTGCCGCTAACTCTCGCCTGACTTCCAAACAAAAATAACTTACATCCTGCAAGCCTGTTAGTCAGTTCTATTCTCATTATAGCGCTGTCACACTTTGATACAGGTGTTCACGTTTCTTGACGCTACTTTGGGGCGTATCTTTCGTACCCTCCGAAACTTTTCATGTTATACGGCATTGTGAATATAAACATTTATCTTGCAGAAACGAGTAACGTTCCGTTGATACTTTTAATGATTTTAGATTCCAGTTACCGCGTTTGTTTTGACGCAAATGCTACTAACTTTTATGGTATTTTAATCAAATCTGAGTCTAAATCTAGGCATGCTTTATTTAAATCGCTACTAATACCTGGAGGGCAACTAATTTCAACTTGAGTAATTTATCAAATGTTACGTCATGTTTTCGTTAGGTAAAAAATCCGTGGAGTTTAAATATTCATACTACCTAAAACGAAATTCTTATCCTAGTTACCTACATTAGGTACTCTTTTTACAAAGATAAATAAGCAAAGAAAGAGTAGGTAGCATCATAGAAACTGACATCCAAGATTTGAGTAGGATCGTCTTATGCTTACATTATTCAATATAAATAAATATGACCTTCAACTATTATATAAAACGAAGAACCGATGTAGGGTTTGTTGGAAAATATATGGCTATACAAAGTTCGCTGTTCCTGCGGTCAAGACTCATCCTTGCTTAGATCAGTATATTGAACTGCTTGTTTCCGAAAATTACAATCATTCAATATCCTATATTGGTCTGACGCTCAAAAATAATGTACCTACCAATTGTGTTACTAGCATGTCGTAAACAGCAGGCAACGAGGTAGCCCCTTGTCCCTACTTTTTCATAATTTTCAATCTAACCCAACTCAATATCATTTCTGGCGCAATGTGGTTAAATGTGAGTCTAAGGAATAGCAAGCTCATTTAACTATTAGGCAGAAGCCAAGGGGCCTCTGCCTGTCTATGTCTGCTTAAAAACTAATTCGCCACTTTGGTATATTTGTTATAACGCAATAATTCTTTATTACTTTATCATATGCGATAAGGTAAATAATTATGCATTCACCTCTCTGTATCATTTCTCCGTGTGGAATGTATTCGGAACATAATAATAGCACTTAAAACTTGGTCACGATTAAGTTAGACTTTGAAACGTCTTTACGAGATGAATCCCGACAGTGGGGATCCCGTTGGTTTTGCGTTAGTGCCCGAAGAACGACAGCCTTGAGGTTTAGTCGGTAGGGTCTCCGGAGTTTGCTACCAGTTTCGAGCCCGACTCACCCTTATAGGTCCACCCAGGACTCTGTTTGGATGGTGTGTAAATGCATTCCTCAAGTAAAAAAAAAAAAAAAAACTTTGAAACGTCCGCGTTGTACTGACTGCAGTCAAATTGTATTGCCAGACTGGGTGGATTCGGCATATGTAACTAAGTTGTATTAAATTGTAAATCGTTGTAATATTAGTCGATGAATAATGTAATAATAACATGCATTATGTATTTTGTATATATTTATTTAATTATGTATTGTTTAACATGTATTTATTTTTTTCCAGCTCCTGAGCAATCAGACTTGTTTTATGGATACTTAGATACAATTTTAAGTACCAATGGCTTGAGTATAAATGAATATATTTATTAGAAGAACATTTACCATTAGCGTCTTTAACCACTTGACTAAGCGACCTGTCTAATATCTTTTTAACTATTTAGGTAGATCTCACTCCCGAGAAAAATATTTTTGCCTGTGTAATAAATACTTTTAATTTTTAACATTGGAATTCAAATTAGATACATAATGATAAATGCGTCTTTGTTGTCTAGACTGCGTCGAGACAGGCAATTACTTTATTTAGCATGTTAGTAAACACCCATCAAATTAATTTTCGCTATTAATCTTCATGTTCGATGCGAACACATTAAATGCAAAATGTTCGTCTAAATTAATTCTAAGAATCTACTTGTAACTAAATTATTAGGGATCCTACACTTGGTCCTCCGTCATCAATATAAAATCTTGTTGAATAATTATATTATTAAAGTTAAATATTTTTTTCCACTATCACACAATTATCTGGCTCCAAGCTAATCTAAGCTTTTGCTATAGACCTTAGATAACGAATATATTATAAACTTCTTGCCCATCTTTACCACAAGAAACTTCGCGATTCAAACCCGCGCGTTTATGCTTTATGTAGGTACTTGTAATGTTGGTAATATTTTTATTACGTGAGTGGCATCAATTCTGATACTACAACTATGAGCCTACAATACATAGGTAAATTTTTACTGTTTGGGACTGGACATAAAAACCATCCCGTTTAGGTTTATTTTCCGATAAATTCTTTAACCCCAGATATGGATCAACCAAAAAAATATACGTGTCCACTTGAGAACCTCCTTGGTTTTTTTTTCATCAGTTAAAAATAATAAGAGCTTTTGGTGCTTATATTCCAATTTTAAAAATAACAACAAATGTTTCACGTGTCATCCAAAATGTACACAACATTTTTAGAAACAATATTCTAAAGAGCAAAAACGTTTCGACCTTGTAAATTTGTATAGATTATGTATTAGTATTCTATCCCAACGGATAAAGGTATAAATCAATCAGGCCTTTTATTCTTAAAAGCTTTCATACTACATGAAGGCGTAAGCAGTGACCCGAAATTTGCTTATACTTCAAATAAATACGCTGCATCTCAATATTTGCAATGTTTGCTTTACGCACTTCAAAATCGCTAATATGTTCCTGTTTTTATATGAATATTATCAGCTTGCAAATTATAGATATAATATTAATAAATAGAATACTGTGCACACAACTTAATGACAGGAAAACAGCCGTTGATTTTAAATAAAGAAATAACAGCTGATTGTCAAGGGAAAATACAGAATGAGAAATGTTTTTCCACGGACGTTTATTTTGTAGTACAGAGAAACAATAACACTACAGGGAAAAATCAACCAGGCATGGCCAATCTTTTCACGCCTCCCATCTGCAATTAACATATTTCCTCGTGAAATAATTAGGTTCTTCGTCTCCAGAATTTAATTTGTAACATAAAACTTTAACAATTTGAACGCCGTAATCAATTCCCTATGTAATTGAGCGTATAGACAGACGTACGATCCGCTACCCTACTCAAACACACAATTACACCTCTATTATCAAATTGAGACAGCTATTTAACTGGTTGTACCTACTCATAACGAATTCCCAGCGTGTATACAATGAACATAGTCAGTATTTTACTCGAATATTGATGATTACATCATAGCTACCTCCGTCATCCACGTATATGTGTAAAGGCTTGTTTGCACTACGAAATGGGGGCCATAGTCGACACGTTACAAATATTCAATTGTATTAAAAACAATGCCCTTTAGTGAGCCAAATTCTAATAAATAGGAACAAGCATTCCACCCATTGAAAACCGTTCTTATTTACTGAGCTACCTCTCACTAATGTTTTAATAGGTACACTACGTACGTAGTATTGAATTAAATTAAACGCTCTATTATGTCTATGGACAAAGATTTTTATTTTAATAGAGAAAGACTTCTATGGACAAGACAAGGAAAGAATTCTATAGACAAGACACAGTAAGATTTTTATGTCCAAAGTGTTTATTTCAATGGACGTTGTCGCATTGTCATCGGCAACGTTGTATGTGAACGCGTCACGCGTTTCCGCGCGTGCGTGTTCACATGTTCACCGGTGAAGTCCCAGCGGAGTGGAGCTCGACTGGCACGCCTCAATTACATTCCACATACGCTCCCTGAATCGGCAACAAAGGTAAGCTCTTACACTACCACTGTCATTCAATTCAACGCTTATATCACACAAATTCTAACCGCAACGGTTCGCCTAAATCTACTTCATTTATTTTGATGACTCGTCCATTTTTACTTCGTCCACTGTAACAATGAGCATGATATTACGCCGTTGGGTACATCGGGTCGGAATATAGAATTTATAAAACAATATCTGGTAAGGACACTAATGGGAAAACTTTATTTATTTAACAAAAAGTCTGAACCACTCTTATTTTAAGTAGTTTTTAGACCCGCAACTCAAGAAAATCTTTAAATTATGAAGCTGAAGTTGACATTTTGTCGTTTTTGTGTTGATAGAAATGACATTTTAAGTAGGTACAAATACGAATAAACGCGCACAGCCCACACTCGTAAGGCTGTTATATTACAGCTTTGTAATTTTATTTTTTTTCAAAATCAGTGGTATAGTATGCATATATGAAAAAGACTAGCATCAGTATCGTAGCAACATCAAGAATCTGTTGCGAAGTAATAATAATTTGGAAAAACCAATTAAAATAAAAACATTTGTTTTATAATCATAAAACAATCGTTTTGTTTGTAACAGATAATATTAGCTAACAATAATGAACTATACGACTCTGCTCAGTTAATTTTAATGTTATTCCTAATTTTAAATGCTGATTTATCATTATAAATCTCAAAATCTACTCTATTACTCATAAAAACGAAAATTAGGTTTAAGTATATAGTGTTTCATCACTATGAGTACTTAGATATAGTATATAAATTATCTGTCACCCCTCTGTTACTTGTTACCTACCCGATACATCTAATATCACAGAGATTTGTGATACAGTACACTGAATAGAACGTCTGATTGTATTGTCTGCTAAGTAAGCTCATAGATCAAATCTCTCACACGGATTAATAAAACAATCCGATTCATTGCAATATATACCTACACTTTACATTCAAGCAGCTCTCGTGTCAAATAATAGAGAATCAACGGATGTATCTAATTTCCCTTCAAATCAGAAAATATGTTATTGGGTAAAATGTCAAAACTGAGATGATTTCGCTGATGCATTAGCTAGTGCTGCAAAAGTCAACATTCACTAGGATTTAGCAAAAGGAATCTTCCAAACTTATTATGTGAATCTTTAACTGCGAATGCTCTCGAAAAGATGTGTCCTTAATATACGACTGTCATAATAAGATGGTGGTAAATAACACTTGAAATCTAGGGTTAATTAGTCTCTGATAATACTGTCCTGCCTATGTCTGTGGACGAGTATAGATTAATGTTGATGATGATGATTACTGCCCTCTATGACAGTCGTGCTTGAACACAATCATATTACTATTTTTGGAAATATTATTACAAATATAAACAAACATACTTAATGCTTATTTATAAATTCAACTCAATAATTCTTGGCTAGTTTAAAAATACACAGCAAAGGTTAAGTACCTACATTGTTCAAAAGTATAAAAGCCAGCAGTCACAGCAAACGATTTCTATTGCTTATTGCCTCCGAGGGTTTGGTACAATTATCTTAATGATTTTCTCGGACAACTGAATTTTACGACTCCGCTTTGTGGCATACGAAGATAACCATAAGGAAAAAGGAACTTTATGAAAATGACGTCAACATTTTTATTATTTGCTTTTATCTTGTTACTGTATACCAGATATTCTCAATGGATTTTAAGGTAATACTTGGTATTCTTGGTGGCTGAGCCAAAATTACCGCTTATGTGCTATATTATAAACATTTACTATAGCTATTATACATATATGTAAATTAAATATAAAAGTTTTAGAGATTAAGTGCATTTTTAACAAAGAGACAAAATCAATTAAAATCAGATAATCATTAATAGGCATTTACCATTTATAACATTAGAACCAAGTCACGACGAAAACTCGAAGTTTGTATCAACTCACACCAAGTAAATCTAAGAAATTCCTGAATTACTCAAGGGCCACCTATCTTTAGGTTAAGCACCGTCATACTATTACGTTCCTTTCCAAAAAACAAAAAATACCTAATCGTAGGCAAATACTGTAGCCTATAGGCGCTTGCAACAAGGGGTATCTGATGCTCGCTGTTGACCCTTTGAAGATTTTATGTAGGTTTCACCGCGCCAGCGATATTAATGACAAGAGCACGATACCTTACTTCCCACATCTTTAGTTGCGAATCCCCAAAGAATCGCTTAAGAGCTGCTACTTTACTTAGGCTTCCTCAAAAGAGAGGATAGTCTAACCCTGTCGAGACTGTCCAGTGATGCTGAAACTTCTATGGGTCTGGCCTATGCCAGACCCATAGAAGTTTCAGTTTTTCAGGACTGCTGCGTTTTTAAGTAATATTTAAGGAGCAATTAAAATATGATTCTTATCTTGATATCGCTATAAACATTTTGCATATCTATAGGCACGAGATCAAATCCACCGAAAAATTTGGAACACGTTACTATGCAAGAGATATCGATATTCCTCAGTGACGTAAATCCCCAAATTGGAACGCCGCTATAAAATTAACGCTGGCCATTTATTGTATTCACGATACTGCTGACTTTTAAACTAGTCGGATACCGTGAAGCATAAATTATTGCAATTAATTAAAAACGTTTTCCTTATTGGCGTTTAAAATGCCGAGCTCGTGAACAACTCCGTGTCGACTCAGATATCGGAGAGTGCACAAACAAACTTAATTATTACAAGAGCTCATTTGGTAGGTAAGCCTAAATTAATGGTCCAAGTTAGATAACTCGGTAAGTAGGAGTCGGCGCGGCACAGTTTGTATCAGAGTTCACAATTAGGAACTTCATTATTCAGGTGAATTCCTATTTGGTCAGTTAAGACTAATAGATTTAGAATAGCTCTTTGGAACGCAGCAGAAGTTTGTTTTGAGAGCGAAATGGTTTTCAATGGCTTCTATTAGTTCTATTAAAGTTACCCAAGCTTTATTTTTAGTATAGAAATAGGTATTTATTGCGTCTTAAGGTATTTTTATACCCGATACCCCTGAGGAGTCTTGAAGTTGTACAACTGAATGTGAAACTTGGAAAAACTTCGTACTATGATTTAATTTCTTATACAGATATATCAATGCAAGCAAAATGTATTTCTTCTTGCAATATTATGACTACATTTTGCTCTTGTATATATTTTTTCTCTTAAATACAATTAACAATGAATATCAAGCTTGAGTTGTTACTAGTGTACTAATTTAATCTTCAAATAACCCATCGTAATGCCTATTCTTGTCCAGGACCTGGAAAGGAAAAAGAGGTAAGTATATAATGAAATATGTGTGGTAGAAAACAGTTAAGTATAGGACAACTCTGATTAAGTCCTTCAATATTCACTGCTTGTACTGATAATAATCGGTATTTGAACTTTTTTAGCGGAGTCACCGTTCTCGTTTTGGCAGTCTGTTATCTCTGCCCACCTACTCGTATCTTTTGTCATGTGGCGCGGGCTATTAAATCATATAAATTAGATAAACATTATTTTACAACAGCAGTTGTAGCAAATTCGAACCGTAAGCTTTCATTCTAGTAGCGTAATTAAATATGTTTTAAAAGCAAAAAACTTAAGCCTTTTGCGAGATTATGGCGAAGAAAAATTTAAGAACAATACTTCGCAAACGGTAGTTACTTTGCGTTTCTTTTCTTGCTACATTTATACTATCACGCTCGTTATCCCCGAAGGAATAGGTGTACAACGTTCGCGCCCTGCCCTGGGAGGGAACGAATACTCCTGAGGTATCCCTGCCTGTCGTAGGAGGCGACTAAAAGGGCCTTTGGGGTCGTGGGAGCCAGCGGGGGAGCCTTCTAGCTTTCAATCGGCCCCAGAGAAGGTGACAGCTCGAGTGTAACACCCAGTCCGTCAGGGATAGGGTACACAGCTGTCTGTGTTGTCGCACACACCATAGGTGTCTGGGTTGGGAATTCCACACTCCCGAGATGGGCCGCAAGGCGGCAGCGCGCGCTGCGTTGACTTTTTGTGAGAATCCCGACAGTGGGGATCCCGATAGTTTTGCGTACAGCGCCCGAAGAATGACAGCCGTGAGGTTAAGTTGGTAGGGGAACTGGTGTTGCCAGCAGAGTTCCGAGTCCGACACTCCCTTGTAGACCCTTACTTAGGTCTACCTGGATGGTGCGCAAATGCATTCCTCACGTACAAAAAAAAAAAAAGGTGTACAACGTCTACGGTGCAACGAGCACATTTAAAATGGAGTTGGGCTACACAAAAAAAATTGTCAAAGTAGTGGTTCGTCGCCTATACAGGAACATGCAATGTACAATTCGTCACTTTTTACGACATGCTAAGAATAAATAAATACAGTTTGCACATTTTTAGAGTACTATCCCAGCATAGGAAAATTAAAAATAGGTACTAATATTTCTAATATACACACACAAATTAACGAACAAATAAAACTACAGGAAATATTAATAACTCTGCCAAACAAAGATAAAGTTTCCGACATACTAACCCAATGTATCTAATATACTATCGGGCCATTTTAGAGATTATTCTTTAATCGCTTCACTGCTCCTTGTCCTAGCAAAATTGAAAATATATGGGCCCAACTTTCTCTTCCACTCGCACAATAATGAAAACTTCTTCTTGGCCCGACTTCCTTAATTTATAGGTTATGGTACAATAGAAACGAGTTTTATAATTAACTAATCCAGATAAAAGACTACCAATTTATACATATTTATTAAAACATTATATTCTTTGTATTACATACCTACATGTAAATATACATATGTTATTTTATATCTGTTATTTAAACTAGCATATGTAGACTTGAAAAGGTTTGCGAAGTAAGTATAATATCATGATAAAATTTTATAAGATAACGATGGAATCTGTCTATCAGTCTGTCTTATAATAATATATATAATAATAATAATAACATCACGCTCATACTCCCCGAAGGGGAAGGCAGAGTCAAAAAGGCAGCAGGCCCCTTAAACCATATTAAGCCAGAAACAAAACTGGCCTGGGTTAGATGGAAAATTGCGAAAAAGTGATGACAAGTGGCTAGCCTGTCGCCCACACGATCACATACCCAAAACTCGATACACCATTATTTGTCTATTGTCTTTATTCCTAAATATACAAAATGACCACCAAGGACCATCATTACTCAATTTCAATAAATCCCAAAAAGTCTAGTGTAGACTTTTTTAAAGCTAAAACATATATTTTTCTATTTTAGAAACTAGTCTATACTGATACTCTAGATTTTGTCTAGAATAAGAAAAATCTAATAAATAAATGTATACATAGTAGGTTTACAAACATACTTCCATAAAGCCTTGAGTATGAGCTAGTGTATAATGTACTGTAGGAGTACACACCCCCGCCGTCAGTCACCTGATGTATTGCATACCCAGTATCGAATACCGGTAATCAATCAATACGGAAGCTCAAACGCAATAGACACAAACAATTAGGCAGTTCGCCGAACTATCAGCTACATAATACCGACTTCTTTCGCCTCCAGTAAAAACTGATGGCGCGGAAACTGAACGAAATGAACGACCGATGACTTTCGTTTTCTCTAATTCTTTGTATTGTTCAGGAGGAAAATACCGAGCCACTTGACTCGCTACCTGATCTAACGACAACTTTTCTTTTATTGTTTCTCTGTAATACACAAAGACACAGCTATGAGAAACGTAAGAGGCAGCTACAAAAACAGATAGTAAGTAAAAGGAACGCAATAAAAAAACTCAAAACGACGTTTGTGACTTCAATGGGTACCCATGTCTAAAGATTTATATTAGAATAAAGAAGGAAAGATATAAGTAAGGAAGTTGGATGTAATAAATCATACAAATCGGGACGGAACGAGAGCGGCCTAGTTTGCTTAATAGACTGTGTATAGGAAATACTCATCCCTTTTTATTAGGATAACGGGTGAGTGGACGCTTCATTTCCGCAGACCAAGATGGAATTAAATAAGGACATTCGGAATGAGGATCAAGGTGCGTCCGTGAGTGGTGGACGTCATTACTTTGTTGGTTTAGGGTGAACCGTTCCGGGAAGAGCTACACAAACAACGCCGACCGATAGATATCTAATAATAACCAATTAGATGCGCTGACATAGTGACTTCCATCAAGGCGGGAAAGAGTAATCGGTTAAATTGGATGTTTTGATCAAATTAATTGCAAACAATGGCTGTATATCGAGCTACAATCAAGGGAGTGGCTTGTAACAGGATATGCGAAGTTGCGCCTTTCTTTTATCTTGAGTCTCGTTTGTCACACCAATCTGATCATTGGTTACGCTGACTAATCCAATTAGCTGAAAGAAAAACAATAGCAACATTTTAATCTGCCTACCCATCTTCATTTGACATGAGATATGCGTCAAATTAATATAGGTATTATACATGTATACATTACTACAATTTAGGCACATGGTAATGTTTCGTACACGTAGCAAAAATATAAGTTAGTCACGTCCTCAGAAATTTATTGTGAATAGTATTAAAATATGTACTAGAAGCGGTAGCATCAAAAATATCAGTTATTTTCGTACTGACGTTAATGATAGAAGATTCATTGTCGTAGTTTAGTTATAAGTTTGCTAGGTATTCATATTATGTTTGTAGCTATTTCTTTTTTTCTTTCATTGTGTTCAACTCTGCAAGTCTAAGGACAAAATTCCCTTTAACTGGGACCTTACAATCGGACAACTTTTTTTAAACAATGCTGACTTTTACATGTTGCATTCAATGTGAGAGAAAAGAGAGTTTCGGGATCTGCTGATCATACTTACCTACACCCAAGACAAGCATTGTGTGAAATATGTGATAATTATAAAATTCGTCCAAAATATTATATATTTATTAACAAGTTCTTGCATTCGATTAGTTTTTCTTCAACACTTGGTTGTCAATTCGATAATCCACACCTGGAGAGTTCTCACGCGACTCCTTTGAAGAATTTTTTTTTTACTTAGGTGGATATTCGTTTCACCACAATTAAGTTACTGCTTGATATGGATCAAAGTGGACTCCAATATTTTTCATGGGGAAAATACGGCGCACGTCAGTATCAATAATAACAGTACTATACTACTGTTAATGAATATTATAAAAGTCATAATCAACATTTATTTATGTTACATTTAAAATTAATACGTCTTTGTCCGAATGGGAATGTTCGGAATGGGTGCCTTAATTATGAAAGGACATGCCTACTAAACTTCTTCATTTCCATAAATATATCCGGTATAGCCGGGTTAACCTTGTATCTTATAAAACGCCCTCATGCTTCTAACTCGTACCATTGTCAAATTTTACGAAACTATCGGAAAATATATATATACATATAAAACAATGGTGATCATTTTTCATTTTGGAATGTACCTATGTCAAAACGTGCATCTAAAACACGAATATGTCAGCTAGTTTTTATCGGTTTTTCTCTCCGTATCGAGACAGTGCGTTTATAAGTGAAAAAAAGGTTGGCTTAATTTCTTCAATCGCAAGTTTTCGTTGTTGGTGCCATTAAACCAAACACTCAGCTGCGACAGGTCCTGCCGACTGTCTGTCTCCACCGATTGATGGATAAAGGAACACACACTTGCACTTACGCCATATCAACACGTGAACAAATAATGGTCATACGTCTCTGCCAAGATAACGCGCTCCCCAGGAACGATCATCGCCAGTTTTTGTTTGGCGCGTGACAAAGAGAAAATTGATAATTCATCAGAAAGCCTATTGTTGCCGAGTGGTGTTTGATGGGGTAATTCAAAAGGAGCAATTTGTTTTATTGTCCTTTGTTTCGCCGCTCTTCGTAAAAAACGTGCCGCATAAATAAGGTATAGGGGTTTGCAACCACAGCCGGCCTATGTCCGAGTAGGGGTCACATAAACACCAGTACGGTACTACGTACGCACGTTAACACATATCCTACGCCAGGTTAACAATGCCGTATATGTATCTGGTTACGTTTCGCCGCAGTCGAAAGTTGGAATGTAAATAGGTTTTAATTATGAAAAATGAGGGTTATCCCAACGCAGCGGCAGTAAAAGAATGACCGTCCGTCTCATTTGCATGATGGTATTAATGTGATCTTTGTTTGTGTACTTTTTCTGGAATTATGAAGGTAAGATGATAAAATGAATATACTGTCCGAAATTATGGTGTAAATGTAAACACAAAAACAAATATTATACAAATTTAATAACTCACCGCTAAAGTGTGTTGGTCAGATAAATCAAACAAACAGACTTCATAGCATTTTATAAACATAAATATGTCTAAGAGAAGCAAAAATATATATATATTAAAGTCACAAAAATGAAGTTATCATAATTATCGTACCAATAGAGCGTCAAGAGTTTATAATCTTATAGGCCAATAAAAATGCAATAAAAATAGTGTCAAGTTATTAGAACGAAAAGACATTACATATTTTTCACACCACAAAGTTACTTTACAGCTCGGCAGTAAAGTTCCCACTGAAAATCTGCCATATCATCCAACTTTCGTATCACATGACGACTCAGCGCACCTCTTCTGATAATCCCCACAAAGAATTTCATATTTCACCGGCGAATAAGTAGCGTATTATCTCGTGTCAGACAGGTGTCGCTTGCGTCGGCTGCCTAAATTCATCTCGGCGGGGCAGGTGCACGCAAACGAGTCCCTAATCCGACCCTGACACGACTACTGGGGCGCTGCTCTGATACACGTTGTTAATATCGCGAGGATCCGAGGGCGCAAGCTGATCGGCGGATGAAGACGGGGGTTCACATGCGTGCGGTATACGATTGAAATAAAACACGTACCTACATAATCATGGACTTTGTAAAAATATTTAAAAATTATGTCCCATGTTGGTCTGGGACTTGGCCCATCTGGGACAAAAAAAAAAGAATGTGCTAACTGTGGTTCTTGCCTAGTATGTCGGTATGGTTTACGGGCTTTTGGGTATGTGACTGAATAGCCGACGAGCTAGCCCCTTGTCACTACATTTTCACAGCTTTTCATCCAACCCAGCCCACTGTCCCATGTTGGTCTGTGACTTAAAAAGAATATGCCAACTGTGGTTCTTGCCTAGCATGTCGTAAAAGGCGACTAATGGTATATCGGGTTTCGGGTGTGTGATTGTGTGGGCGACAGGTTAGCCGCTTGTCACTGCTTTTTCACAATTTTCCATCTAACCCTTTATTTTTGGCTAAATGTGTTTCAAGGGGCATGCTGCCCCTTTGACTCTGCCTACCCTTTCAGGGATTATGGGCGTGATGGTATGTTATGTATGTATGTATTTAAAAAATAATTTATTACTAAAGCCACACAATTTTTATACTAATTTCCAAGATAGTCAGATTTATCCATTTGTATTACCTAGTAAAATTATAGTTCAGCTATACTCCACCGCACATTATGTAGCCAATCCCTGTCTTTCGTAATATAAGTACATATGGATATCTAGATATCCATATCTTTTCTCCTTCTCATCTCTTTAATAACTATACGTTTAATTATCGAAAAAGGCAATCCCATTACTTGGCGATGGCTTCCCATCGCAAAGCACGATAGTTTTACTTGCGAATTTAATTTTAATAAAAGCGTACGTTTTATCATTTTACGACTCACAAAAGTTTACGAGTCACGCAGTAGGTCATAGTAAATATGAAAGCGAGTTTTGGCGATTGAATTCTACTAGACATGCTTATTGCTTATGGCCACAATTTTAGGTGAAAACCATATCTATATACTGATCAATTCAATCGATGTAGATATACAATATCATACAAATATTTTTAGTGGCTTAATAAAGTTTCGCTCCCTTAGATTTTATTCTAAATGACAGATTGTAGCACAAATATAGCGACACCGTAAGACCGAATTTAGTATACCATCTCAGACTTAAGTGATATATTATTTTAGGAATATAATGTTTTTACTTCAAATTTTGTTTTCTAGTTCAGGATATACTTATCATGAAGTTACCCCTACCTACTACAGATATGCCACGCGTTTACTTATCGTATCTAATATATATAAATACTAGCTGACCCGGCGCACTTCGTAACGCCCCTTTCTCAGATTTTCAATAACCATTTTTTTTTATTTACCGCGCAACTATTTTATTTTTTTCCTTCATAAGAACCTTCACATGACAATAACAAACACAGCTAAAAAAGAATTAGCGAAATCGGTAAAGCCGTTCTCAAGTTATAGCTTTGGGGTGGATCACCCTTAACATTTAGGGGTATGAAAAATAGATGTTGGCCGATTCTCAGACCTACCCGATAAGCACACAAAATTTTATCAAAATCGGTTCAGCCGCTTTGGAGGAGTACGGTAACTAACATTGTGACATGGAAATTTTATATTTAGATTTACACCGTTATTGTCAAGGAAATAGAAAATTAACTCTAACGTAAGCCCTATGGGATAAACAAAATTATGAGGAGGTGAGGGTGAATTTTGAACTTCTATTAAGCTGCTAAACCACACAGTACGGTATGGAGCGAAGCAGACCGCGACTACGCGACTACATATTTGTGGGGAATGTTCCACGGTGTCTAGTCGAAGATCAACTCAACACTACTATAATATTACTGATAACACTACAAATGTGAAATACTTTATATTTGAAATTTTTTTACGGAAAGTAGGTGTAATTTGATAAACATTTGATGACATATTGGACATCATCTTGTTTCATTAATAAGGTAATTAAGGCTATTAAGGAATACCGGCTATTATCGCAAAGCGTAATGTATTTTTTTTTCTACTAGCCTTCTCTTGCCTATGTAAGTGAGGTTATTTTCTTCATCAGGAGTATCAGTCATCATGCTGATGTTATTGCCACTACCTAACAAACCGGTGGACTGTACCCGAGTAAAATATCAATAAAATGTTCAATACAAACCCCCAATCAGTTGTCAATAAAGGAGTATGGGCCGTAAACTGCCGTGAACGCAAGCACAAACTGCCGGGTATTGAATAACAAAATTATGGCAAAATATTTTTGGCTTGGTATAAAATTTTACGTCGCTATTAACTAAAGTTAAATTCCGTCGAAAATTACTTTTGTACCGCTATTGAACACGCAGCAAATCTGGGAATTAGAAAATTACAATTAACCGTCATGATTAAAAAATAGAAATACTATTTAGAAAATGTAAATAAATTCAACTTTTAAGTATCTGTAATGGAACCATTAATTGATTAATTATTATATAATATTGATCTTATATGGTAGGTACATTTTGTCTCTTGGTCTTATCCTGCACAAATAATATGCAAACAACAACAAATTTTAAAACTTATCGGATAGGCAGAGTCAAGGGAGCAACTAGCCCCTTTAACCACATTCAGCAAAAAAATAAAACTGTGAATATAGAAAACTGTGAAAAAGTAGTGTTAGTGTTAATTATATTTATTCATTATTTATTTAAACCCCTAAGTTATGTCAATATTCGCGGAAAGGCTATAATGACAGATTAATGTTGTGGTGTCACCATGAATGCACATAATGCGGTGTCCATTACTCTAACGAATGTTGCTCACTGCAGCCGATTCATTAGAAAACCCTTCATATCGTGAGTACTTGCTAAAGCACCGTACGACCCCACACAAACCAAAGACTAAATATGTAAACGGTGCTAAATTTACGTGACAAAGTTCACCGTTTAAGCACTTACGTCTTAAGATGTCAATCTTTAAATATAATAATACTTTAACTCAAGCAAATGCAATATACCTACGTACATACCATCAGGCTCCCTATCTGTGATGTGGTAGGCACAATCTGAGGAGCAATATGTTCCATATGCTACATTTAGCGAAAAATAAGTTAGAGTTAGGTTAGGTTATAGCTATTATTATTAAAACAATACTCAATGCATCATTGGTCGCCTTTTCGGACCTGTTAGATGAGGGAGATACTGCTAGGTCATAATTTTTGACTCCCAGATCAACATGGACGAATTAAATAGTTTTGTACATTTACCTTATAAAAATATATTTATAAATACTTCACAACTTGAATCTGCTAGCCTAAGCGATACCATTCACAAAATACGGAGAGACATCAAAAGACTCGAAATAAAGTCTCTCCCTCAAAACCTAAAGGGAAACGTAAATACGCGTAGGCAGGCCGTAATGGAAGATAAAAATGGTGGTGTCACCACGAGCACATAATGCGGCGTGGTCCGCGTTGTCCATTACGCTAACAAATGTTCGCCGGCCGATTCATTAGAAAGGCATTCATCTCGTGAGTACTCACGACGCAGCCCGCCGCAGGTACGCCACACGTAATTGAGACTACACGCTCCGGCAAGCAAGGGCAAATATTCAAGTCAGTTTTTCAGTTTAGCTAAAGTCCATATGTCTGCATTAGAAGTAAGGCGGTTGTTATTTATGTTATCTCGGTATAAGGTATGTCTCTTTATTTTTTGGAAATTATATATACTTCTATACTAATATATAAAGCTGAAGAGACTTTGTTTACGTATTTGTTTGTTTTGAACGCGCTGATATACCTAAACGCGGGTGAAACCGTGGGCGCAGCTAGTTTATTATAGTTTGAGTTTACGGAAGTGATATTCAGTTATAAAAACCCTCGCTTGTAAAGGTACAATCTCATTTCTATATCTCCATTCGATAAACTCAGTTACCCGTTTTGGATTTGCATCTACGTTCCTGTAAACTACCTACACCTCTGTGTCATAAAAGTCAACAACAACATACATTTAAGTCACTTACATGCTCCAACGAATACCCTAAACATATATACTTATAACAATATTGGAGAGATTTATAAATCAATAACGCCACTATACTATACATCAATTACTCTACTTAATATAATAAATATCTAATAAAATATTCAGTTACCTTAGAACTGTGACATGTTTGTAAATCCTTTAAAATATTATAGCCACAACCTATGAACTATCATAAAAATTCTTAGTACACGGAACAAATAATGTGAAGCAAAAACATGTCAGATTCAAAAGGAAATTTACAACACTACAGGTAGTTAGTGTGGTGGAAAGTTTCTAACTTGACAAATGTAAAGCCCGGCAGAGCGCACAAACGGGCCGTACCTATGCATTTAGTTGAACGCAAACTTTTCGCTTTGTAAGGAAAGTGTGCAGTTTAAACCGTGCGCCTGCTGCCGCCTACCCAACCCAATATCCGTCAGGGAGCGAGCATCGCATGTGTATTCAGGCGAGGGAGTCCGTCGCGACGCGATTGTGAGCGCCGCCCGCGCCGCGCCGCGCGCCCGATAACAAAACTCCACCAACACCATTGTACTTACTCAAAGTTTTCTCTCTCTCTCTTGTTACGCCATACATAAGTGTATCAAAGATAAATGTTATTCAATTTTCGCGCTCTCAAAAGTTTTATTGACACAATTTTAACATCGCTTCCGTGCAAAAACACGAAATTCCCCGATGAGCCCGAGTTGGCTCGTTAAGTTGTAGTGTATACGCGCGACGGTGTTTGCGCGCCGCCCTCAAAACCAGCAAACAGTCTCAAGTTACACCCTCGCAATCTCTGAAATAAACATGCGTCGAGGCCACTACTGCTAACAACCTTAGCAACTTGGGCCGCGAGAGCTTTACTAACTCTAGAGGATTAATCTTACGCGAGATTCCCTTCAGTGTATGTAACTAACTTTAATTACGATCAAATATTAAGCAGCTGCAAACTTTGCGTGCGCACACACAGCACCTATCAATATTAAATGACCGTCAGCGTCCTTTACAAAGCCAGGACTTTTTGCTAGGAAAATTACTTTGAAGTTGTAATTACTTGCCGGGTGACACATAAACTTGGTCACTAGATCTTGTGAATACCGAATGATAACGAATCTTCTTTAAGGATAAATCTGATTTGCCCGAATAAAAATGAGACAATATTCATTCAACATTAAATCCTCCTTCGAACTTGATCGTAATCTTCACCATAAAATTAGATCTTTATAGTTAATATTAATTAAATCTATGAAACACATAAAAGACCTTTTATGTATTATGTGAAACATAAAGACATATAGGCAGCTACAAGTACAATAATATTTAAATGTACTATTTAGTTATTCACTCGTTTTTCCTTAATTGAAGTGAATTTTCCGTTAATTTCCCATGCAAAATATTGCATTCGCCAATTAACTATATCACGCCAAAAAGTCTGATTAAAACACGTTATAGTAGGGCATGACTTGCATAAGAATTAACCATTATTGTTATTAATTCCGTAAGCGATCCTTCATTAACCGAAGAGTTTTAATTTTAGTAAGTGAAAACGCTGAGGCGAGATAAAGAATTTGTTACAAGTTGGGGCTGAAACTCCTGGGGGCTAATTACATTGTTACATGACAAAACTTTTGGGTCGGCGAAGTTTCTTTACGTTCCTTACACAGGCTTACGCTCTGTTGAGACCAATAAAATCACCTCTGCATCAGAGCACATACAAGGTTATCTAACGACCAATTTAACACGACTGCTTTAATTCGTTCTGGATGAGTTTTTACTTTGATTCTTCTTTTTATTTTGTTGTACGTGATGAGTTTTACTTTAATTAGTTGTGTATTAATAATATTTTTTTTATAATTTATAAAAAACGTATTGTGTATTTGGTGCCAAACGTTAGTTTGAAGAATTTAGCCTGAAAATCTTAAGGTAATTGATAAGAGTAACAAAATATAACAAAAATGAAAAAATGCCATAACACTGAAAAAAGTAAGGCCTAGTTAACCCATTCAAGGAGATATAGTAGCTAGATTAAACGTTCACCATTCGATCCGTAAATCAACTCACACGTAAATGAGATAATAAACGCATTAAAATATTAGGCATTACCCACCTTTGTAATACTAACAGGGAGACCTTCGTCATGTTAAGCCAACGACAGAAACCTGAAATGATAATTCCGTTTAGGGCAGGCAAGGAATTATTATAAAAACATTTATGTCCATTAATTTGCAACTGTTAGCGAGGAGAACTCGTTAATGCAGACCTCGTCGAAGTCGACAGGGCGAAACCATCGCGAAATGAGCGTTCAGTGACTAGTCATGTTTGCCTTGTATTTGCCTTGGAAATTAAATTAAAAACAGCCCTATTTCGCCGTATGAAAAATTGTGAGATTTTTATCAAGCTTCTTAAGTGTACCTTTATTAATTCCTTAACATTTTGTTCAGGTACTCATTAAATTCTTACGCTGATATTAACCGAATTCCATCATGAAAAATATTTTTGACTGTTAACACTCCCTATTTTTCTTACAAAGCTGAAGGACACACGAGAATTCCAAAAATACGTCTCCTCGGGGAGGCCCGTTAACAAAGAACAGTGAATTGTTTTCATTCCCTTACTTCCCCTTGTTGCCTCGCGCCTTCTTCGTAAATATCGATTGAAACCCAATATTCTTTGGGCTAAGTATGACGTTCCCAAAAAGTCCTTTGAATAAAATTAATAACAAACGGCGTTGTACCGCAGTCGTGAGCCGGCGGAACCTTAATTTGCATTCCTGAATCAAAATGTTTTCGTAATTATGTAGGGTCAGATGATCGTGGACGGGGTGTATAGTATGCCCGCCGGGACTGTACAGCCACTCGCGGCGCGGATAGCGTCCTGACTCCCCCGGGTTGTTAGTTTACCGGGAACTAGATTGTGGCTTTTGTATTTCCACGCCAAATTTCATTTCGAATGTTATTTCAATATTTTATATGCGCGCAGCGTAACGGTATTACTTACTATCGATTCGGATATAAGTTTTCAATACCGCGCGTTGTCACGCCGCAAGAAGACTTAAGCAATTTAGTATCTCCGCGAACGTGAATGTTAACATATATTCAAAGTAAATATTTTAGGGCAGCCCTCCTTTCTCCCCCAAGACATTTTCTGTAAGTTACTATTATATCCTACTAAGGACAAATCCCGGAAGATCATTATATTCGGGGATTTGAGACAAACTCGAACCTACCTTTGCAGCAAAACGTCTTTTGAATGTAAATATATAGGTGCTTCACATTTCATTAGACTGAGTAAATGGTGAATTTAATCAACTGACTTTCGTTTCAGGTCCAGAATTATTACGGAACCTCGGCGGCTCGCATTTCTTTTTAATTTTCAATATTGAAAATGAATTCAGAGACTGCATAATGAATCTGCGCTAACTTATGAATCGCAACTTCTAAAATAAACGCGGATTTAATATTCCAGTTCATCCGGTAAACACTTTATCAACTAAAACATTTCAAGAAAGTTATTACAGCGTTACTCATCTTGAGCGGGCTTTGTTGCCTTAAGCGATGACATTACAAAGGCCTCGCCGTACAAACAGACGGCTGACCGCGGGTTAATATTATGATTCCTGTATTTATACACTTGTCTGATTGATATTTTGGCTCGCTTCATTTTGATCCTCAGTTTTGTTATCAGTAACATGTCATATTTTAATAAGGATTGATAGTTTAGATTATATAATATATGAATGAGGTACATATGTTCAAATGATATGGGTGTGCTGTTGATGTTTGTATAGACATTAGGATCGGTTCCAATAATTCCAAATCCATTAGTAGAACAAACATAAATAATGAATAATAAATGGCTTTTTATCTAGTATCATAAGAACACATGTGTACCTGGACACTTGTTCCAGAAAATGTAGTTTAATTGTAAATTAATTTTAATGAAACTTCGCAATAGAATAGCTTATATGTTAGAATTACACATAAGCTATGTTTCATCGATGTATCACGCGAGCAAAGCCGCGGGCAGAAGCTAGTTATTCATATTACACTACCCAAAACATCAAATATAGAATAGATAGGCTAAACAGATCGAGTTTAGTGATAATAGATCTGAAAGATCTATTATCACTAAACTCGATCTGCCCCGGTTCAAACCGTTGAGTCGTGCTTCAGCTAAACTAAACTAGTTTATTGAAACTACAACTTCAGCATATTGATGCTTAGGTACCTTCGTAAACACTATTCACTGTCGTTGAAAAGTTACAAACAATTGTAGCGAACATAACGTCGACACGTGAGGAACAAATGACCTCGTTCTACACAGCGACCACCCTATGCTGTTCCCTTTCAAACTCGTCTCCGGTCAATCGAGTCCTTAAGGGAAGGCAGTTAAGCTAAATGTAGTTCAGATGTCACCAAAATGTCAGCCTCACCTGCTACCTCGTTTAACCCAAATAACTGACGAGGCATTGACGACGGTATAATTCGACTACTTAAACGAATTAAACGGGGCCTGACACGGAGAAAAACATCCGGTTTTCTGTGTAGTCTGATTGGGTTTTACAGACATTCCTAGAATTATATTACGTAATGTTATTGTTGTTTTTATGATTCCTTAGATAGATGATAATTTTATTACAAATGGCTGATAAGAAAATATTTGACTCGTTTTTTTTAGATTTTACTACATTCAAACTAAAGGATAATAACAATAGATTGATACCTACTTATGTTAATAGAATAATAATGTTAAGAAAATCTATCAAGGTAAAATGATTTAATGGTATGTAGATAGGCATTATAATATTATAATTGTCATTTTACATCTTATTTGTAGACTGGGCACAAAATTATACGAAATATTCAGATGACTCGTCTGATGAAGTTTGAATATTACGTATTCACTTTCATACCTACTAGAGGTATAATTAGCCCAAATGAGAACCAATTCCCGCACCTCGACTTTTTTTCCTCGCCGCTTCATATGAAATGCCCCTTTTTTTAAATGCCGTATTTTATGGAAGAATATTTTTTTTTTTGAAACTGAGGCATTTTAATTTAACAAAGCTTTTTGTAAAAGCTCAATTAAATAACATGGGAAATAACTTTAAATTAATGTTTCACGTTCCCGATATTGTCAATCATCCAAGCGGTATACCAAATGCCGAATGTAATAAGTCTAAGATTGTTATTAATTTCTATCACAAAAAAGAAAATAAGGCTATCGTTACGTCTAAAACAAAGTGGTGACCTCTACACGCTAGTATTGCGTTGCTTGTGGCATATCGGGACAGAGATGAGGTTGCTTTATGTCAGATACACTATCACCTGGCAAGCGGCTGAATCGCTTGGGAAATTTATCTACAACATTCGCTCACGTCATTACCACCGTATAAAGGTGGAATCCTTGATATTTCACATGAGAAATTACTCATGTATAATATATGCCTACCTTTACCTCTCAACTTGCATGCCTAATATACTTGGCTTCAAAGATGAATAGTTTCGGCATCCGGTTGTTTGCATACGATCCTTTTGCAAATACATTATTTCTTTACTTATATTTTCTTTAGGACGAGATCCAATCTTCTATTTGCTCTGCTCTGAATATCTTCCCCAGTTAACTAACGGCTTTACGTGCATATATTTTATAACAAATGGATATCTTGACTGAAAGCTGCCAAGTTAATATTCTTTATATGAGTTAAATATAAAAATACTACTTTACTACTACTAAAAAAACTTACTATTTTTTTTACCAGGAGTTTTGATATCCTATTTTTTGTAAAGATTTAATTAATGTGATCTTCAGACAATCGCTTTTTATCCGCTTAAGAAAAAACTAAAAGGACAGGCTATGACTTTAGTAATGTATGTATCGTATTTATTTATGTTCCACCGTAGCACCTAAACTAGCTTAAAAAAAGAATATTCTGTTACTTTACAGTAAGTATAAGAACATTTGGCTTGCCCGTTGGCCGAGTGGTCAGAGACCCTGGCAACGTAACCGAGGGTCGCGGGTTCGCATCCCGCTTGGGGCAAATGTTTCGTGTGATGAACATGGACATTTGTACTCGAGTCATGGATGTTTATAAGTCGGATAAGTTTATAATGGAGTCGATCTGGTAGCAAAAAATATTTACCTACCTATTTTGCCCTAATTAGCACTGGTAGCTCGTTACTGGTATAAATGAAAAATAAATATTCATACTACAGTTCAGAAATATCGGAAACGGTCGGCGTAATTTTTATTGAACTGAGCACGTCAGTCGAGTCTCGATCTGAGCACGAATTTTATTCCGTTTCGCGTTTCATTATAGCACCGTTACAAATTACAATTCGGCCGGAAGAGCTGGAAAAATCTGGCCGAACGAGGTCGCAAAGTTGAAATCAAAAATTTAATAGTCGGCTAATTTATCGCGGCCGCAAGATCAGGAAGGCCTTATCCATTACCCGGGGCTGATTTGTCACGGTAGCTGATTCATTAGAGGCGCATTAATCTTCGAGGTGCGAAGGGGCGCGGACGGGGAAGCGGGACGCAAGATACAAACCAACTAGCGCGGTGATAAGACTTTACTTTGTTCAAGAAACCGTGACTAGCTCCGACATTGGGCTCAGAAAGCCCGACACTGGAATTTAATTAACCCAAATTTGTCCTTTTGTCTCAACTGTATCGAGGGGCGACCTTCTCTAAAATATTTGTCAATATGTGGTCGCCACTGTAACGAGTTTAAGTGCGGTCCGTCCAGTTCAGCTATTCTATTTCTACCGCGTTGATATAATGCAATGTGTCCTTGCTGGCTCAGGAAAGGAATATTGTACACACGTAATCTAGGGGCTATTAAATTCACAAGGTGTGTTTGATTAAATCACAGGTGCATACGCGCGGAAAGCGGCGTTTGAATGCAGCAATGGCATTTCTTTTGTAGCTTGGCCCATTTCCCAACTGTCGAAACTATACAAAACATCAAATTACACTATAACTTTTATGCTGTACTCATTAAAACCTACTTTGATCGGCTTCTGATGTATAAGCAACGTGTAATTTCAACCGAGCTCCAGTGGTAGAGAGTGAAAATAGACTCGCTCAAAAAGAATGCGTGCGTGCTGTAGCGTACTCGTTGTCTCACGCCATACAGCCACGGACACAATGCAATGGGCAAAAGCGAACTTTATAATCCAAATCTTAACTAATATTATAAAACATACATATGTTTATACATATATAATAAAAGCTCCTTCGTGTTAATAGTTATACTCAAATACCACTTACATATATACCGGGCATCCCCTAATCGAAAAACAGGCAGAGTCTAAAAAACAGTAAACCCTTTTAATTGCTTTAAACAACTAAACTAGGGACAAGCAGGGAACTCACCGCCTACAAAATTTTAATAACTAGTTCATCATTAGTCGGCTTTTTTGACAAGCTAGGAAAGGAACACAGCTGATACATTAATTTTTGTATCCCAGAAAATGCATAGCCGATGTCTTTAATTATTTCACTATGGAAACGTTGAACTACTCAGAAACAACAAAGGCTATTTTTATCCCCATAGGATGGAATCTACGTGGGAATTCATTCATTCTTTCTTCACGAGACCTTAAAGGGTGCAAACTATGTGCGCTGGTTTTAAAGTCACCGTGAAAATCTTTCGGATAATTTATATCCAATAAGGAAAACAGTCGAAGGTTTATTATGTTTGGTTATCTCATCAATACTTTGAACTCGGTAATAGCAACTTGACTTTTGCATAAGAAATTCAAATGCGTAAACCATTTTGACTGGCTCGATGGCGCATTCTGCCCCATGCGCCAAGAGTTGTCGGTTCGATCCCTACCCAGGGCAAACATTCGTATGATGAATCCTTTTGTTTGTTCTGTGTCTGGATGTTTATATCCAATATTTAAGTATAAATTTGTATTACCACTATTGATTCTGATATCCGTAACGCAAGTGCTTAAGCTACTTACCTCGGAGTCAAATCAATGTATGTGATGTAGTCTGATACTTATAATATTTATTTATTTATTTATTAAGACAACAAACACCTCATTATTAGATTCTCTTCCAAAATACACAAAACGGCAAATATTTATTTTCTAACATCAGGATATATTACGTAAGTATATTACTCCCCACGGCATGCAAATACATCCAATATAACTGAATTTCGGTAATTTCAACGCGAAGCTACAAAATTATCGATACGCCGAATGCAATTATGATGTCACAGCAACCAAAACGCCAGAGAGAACGGACTCCGGAAATACAATTACGTACCTGTAGATGTGAAAAACCGACTATCAAACTGCGGTCGGATAAATATTACGCGGCTCGTTCCGGAAACTGATTGGAGGATATTCACTATACATGTGTTTCCAATTTCCTGATGATACTCGAATGTCAAATGCGGCTAAAAGCTTTCGGTTTCCTGCGGTTACGGTTACCTTTGTCGCAGCTTATCTCATATTTATTGTAAAGAATATTTACTTACATACATAACATCACGCCCACAAACCCCGAAGGGGTAGGCAGAGTCAAAGGGGTAGCATGTCCCTTCAACCACATTCAGCCAAAAATAAAGCCGGGCTGGGTTAGATGGAAAAATGTGAAAAAGCAGTGACAAGCGGCTAACCTGTCGCCTACACAATCACACACCCAAAACCCGATGTACCATTAGTCGCCTTTTACGACATGCTAGGCAAGAACCACAGTTGGCATATTCTTTTTAAGTCCCAGACCAACATGGGACAGTGGGCTGGGTTGGGTGGAAAATTGTGGGAAAGTAGTGACAAGTGGCTGGCTTGTCGCCTACACAATCGCATACCCAAAACCCCATATACCATTAGTCGCCTTTGACGACATGCTAGGCAAGAAACACAGTTGGATCATTCATTTTGTAAGTCCCAGACCAACATCGGACAATATACTTAATATATTCTATATCTATTTCTGTTTATTATATACAATTAGTACCTATGTTATTATTAATTTGGTGTTAATATCCAATATTTAAGTATATATTTGTAATACCACTGTTGATTCTGATATCCGTAACACAAGTGCTTAAGCTACCTCGAAGTCAGATCAATGTATGTGATGTAAGTAGTCTGATATTTATTTATGAATTCCATCTCAGGCCGTTAGTAACAGTAATTTGCACCCACAATTATGCATCTACGTTCTACGTATAAATGAACGAGACGAGACCACTGATAAAATAATATAGTAATAAGATAAAATGAATAGAATTGGAATGTACGAACAGAAGGAACATCTAATTCCGGAAAGGCATTTACAGCTTTATTACATTCATCTCCTCGGTGTAAAACAGCCGCAAATGTTAAAACTCTGTAATAAGATCGTAACCCTCACCAGGACTCAGTCTCTCTTTAGAAAATATTCAATCCGTGCGAAGTAGTATTTGCACGTTTGCAAACAGAAGTATGGCAAAGAGAGATACACGTCAGTCACTTCATAATAGGTATACTTAAAACTAAAAAAAAAACTATTATCTATATTCACGGTATCAACAATTTAACCTTTCCTAAAGACACAGGGAATTACTTCAAATCAAATAAACATTTATTTAATTAATTAAAACACAACCCTAAAATAGATGCTGAAATTATTTGAGCTTATTTAAGTGACTAACACGATGAATGAATTGATAGTATTCTATTTGTATTAAGAAATTACTCCGTATAATCTCCGTATAAACGTTGGCTATTCGTAGTTTTCCACAAACACAGCCATTGAAACTACATATTAATAGAAACAGTGCAAGCAATTGCTTTTCAAATAACAGCACTATATACTCAAGATGCAAAGTAGAAGATCAATCAATCCAACTTTGCCAAACCCCCTACCTAAAAATTTATGGTATGATTGAAAACGTTTGCATTGAACAACTGCGTGTATCCTTGAATGCAAACATGTGAAACTGTTACATAATAACTACTTAGACACATGTTTACTTAGATTAGCAATGGGCTTCATAAATTGTCATCCATTAGACTTCAATAAACATATTTTCTTCTACACATTGTTTTTTAACTTTTTTATTTCTAACAAATTAAATAAAGTTAACTTCATATTAACAACGCTAGTATGATGATTTGTTTTAAATTTCCAAGTACTTTCTTTTAACTAGTTTCATCGGACTAGGTAAAAGATAGAAATGAGTTCATTTATTTTGTTCCAAGGATTTATAGATTTAGAAGTAAGTATAATTTACGTGCGTTAATAATAAGAGCTTTTAATAATAGTTTGAATATACATTTTATACTTGAATCTATTCTACTATTACGTAGATTATCACATCGCAAAAATACTGGTGAAAATGCCGATTTATGAAATATCATTCTCAAGACAAAAAAAATGTCGGTATCGAGGGGAAGTTGTAACTAGCAGCTCCATCGGAGCGACGCACTCGGAATATAATGCAATTACGTGAGATGGATTGCTCCAGTTCGAATCGCGAGCTCGGGTAACTTCCTTATCTTTCAAGGTACCCAATTTTATGACGTCTTTATAAAAAGGGAATAAAAGATATGAGGTACACCGCCTTCCGAAACCTATCTGGATGTCGTACGCGTGCCGGGGGCGAGGTAAACCGTCACACGGTGTTCGTTAGCCCACGTGCTCAAAGTACTGAATATGTCTCAAATCTCTATCGTTTAGTAAAGGCAAGTCTGTCGCTTTTTCGTTGGATACAAAAATAGCGTTTGTCAGCCCCCTCATAGAGGATGACGGCCGAGTGAAACCTGCCGAAACGAATCACGCGAAATGCTTGTTTTGCTTGCTCGACTTTCAACTTCACTTCACTCAGCATTAAAAATACCACAAGCCCAAAAATAAAAATCGTATATACTCTCATTGGCTTGACATAAACATATGCAATCCCCTTTTCGCCTGAATTTTTTTTTTTTATCCTCGAACAATTATTTTTTACAACTTTTTAAAAATTTTAAAACAGAAGGTAAATCCATCTGGATAAAACTGGTCAATCCACTGATCAAGCGTTTTCTTTACTTTTTTTTTTTTTTTTAGTTGGGGAAACTCCCACGAGCCGTCACCCTCTACTCGGGGAAGCAGAGGGCGGTGTGTCGGACTCGAACCGACTAAAACCCCAACGTGGCCTCCAGCGGCGCAGTCCCGGAGGAGCCTGTATCCCCACTGTCGGGACTATACGACAGCTCCTCCGGTGATGCGCGTGCCGCGCTACGCGGCCCACCTCGCGCGGCGGTGGTCGATGCTGTGCAGCCCACGACAACAGTCGTCGGATGCATAGCACCGAGCACGCGCGCGCGTCGAGACATGCCAGGCCACCCAGCATGTCTCATCCACTCCGCCCAGGGTTCAGACGCCGATCATCCCCGCGACCGGCGTCGTGGGCCCACTCTCACGCTGTGCCTTCTGCTGAGCCAGAGGGGCACGCGGAGAGCGTTTCGCCAAAGGGGCCGCCTTCCGCCCGGCGACCCAAATTAAGGGGAAGAGCCCTGTCGTCGCAAAGGCAGAGCGTCGAGACGCTCAATCCCTCTGCGACCCACCACGACGCGACCCAGCGCGCCCCTGTCGGGTTGCCGAGGATAGGGAGGCGAGCAACGACAACACTCAGCTCCTCCTCTTCCTCGGCAACCCTGGTCCGGCCGCAGTGGGCTACAGCCGGACCGCCGCAACTGCCCGGTAGCAAATCGTGCAGTTGCGGCTCACCTCGGGGTCCTTCTTCGCTTCAGCCCTGTCACGTCAGGGCCTACTAAGCCCCCCCGGTACGACAAACCGAGGACCCCGGCGGGGGGGAAGCGTTTTCTTTACTGCCCTAATCCCACCAACCGTCTAATGTCGATTCTCGGTGAATCAGAAAAATTTTGAGATTTACTGTCAGCCTCCCCACTATCACTTTCGTTCTGCCACAAAATTATTTAGTAGCCTGCCAAGATTATCTAGCTGTATATAAATGTTAAGGTTTATTTTCAACATTCGTTAGGAAACGAATGTAATATTATTATTATCCTCGATCGGTTGATATCATGATCTCATCAGAAAATACCTAGCCAACGCCTCACTATAGCCCTCTTGGGAGGCGCGAATGTTGAATTACTTATTTTTCCCACAAAGGCTGATATGGAAGTGTGTGATACAAATATAAAAAAATAGGCAAGTGCGAGTGGTGTTTGAGCACTTAGCGCACTCTTCCGAAATCAAGGTAATTATATATTTAGTGGCATGACATCATGTTCTTGAATTCCTATTATAAACCTTTGCGCGTTTTAAAAAAAAAAGTCAAGCGTCACATAGATAATATACTACAAATAGAACATAACGTCTTCTTTATTTTTAAACCAGTTCGATGCCATAAAATTGCATTAACGTTGAACTTGCGCTTGCACTTGCCGTGAGACTCTATCGCACCTCAGTAAGTGGTTTAAAACAGATTGCAAATTGAAACGAACAACTTACATACGAAAATTACAGTAGATAAATCCGTTTTTGTGTTCAAATCTTTATATATTTTAATGAAAAAAAGTCATTATTTTCAAGTATTTTAATTGTCTGCACTCGTCGCTTTTATAAGCATAATTTTAAATGGCAATAACGTATTGTTTGCAATAAAAATGTGAAATTTAATTGCAAGATAATTAAAAACGACAGAATCCATGTTACACCACCACAATGACATGATTGCAAAATTTTATTCAAAAAACAATTCTAAGCATTAATAAAAAAATTATAAAAAAACAACTTTTGTAATAATGGAAACGCTATTGGTATTTCTTTTATGACATCAACTGAAAGGTCCAATGCAATAATAAGAAATTATAATAAGTCGGCCGGAAGGAAGGAAGTAACCTAAGTTATTCCATTGATAATCACACGAGAGCAAAAAAATGTAGAGAGCTGAAAAGTTTTACCACATCTCGCTTATGCCCGATTACCGATATAACAACAGTCTATGTCAGCTACTCATATAACATCATACGCAACCTAATTCTTAAACACGTGTATGCGAAGCCAACACCGTCTAAATCGTCAAATTGAATGAAGCAAATAAACCTATTCTTACGGTAACACAAAAGCGTAATGCCACCACAAATAAAGCGGGAATAATTTAACGCAGTTCACGTAGCAATCCAACGCCAAACACAAATGAAATCTAATTGCTGTTGTAACAATTTGCAAGAGATAAGGCAAACATAGGGTCGGCGGGACGTTTTATTTCCGTGCGGTAGTTACCGGGGCCGTGACTCTCCTCGGTACCTACGTTACTGCTTGGGGTGCAGGTTCCTCCTATTAATTTTCCTCATTCGCATCTTAGTTATGGATAAATGGAGCTTCTCTGATAAGAGTTCTCGGTTATTCGTTAAAGGAAAAACAAATTTGTAGCGACTCTTGTAATTACTTATTCACTAATTGGTTATTTATATTATAGAATATTGAGTATGTGACTTATTTATGTAGCTTTATTGCATTCTACAATAATCATAACAGTTCAATTGGCCACAACGCTACTTCACTGAGATCAAAATTATATTTTAAATGTAGATAATTATATGAGTAGTTGGCTGGCGTGTATGAAATTATTTTTATCTTTAAGCTTATGACAGTTTCATTAAGTAAACATCTTCATTGCGTTGCATTTATTAATGTATTATATTCAGCAACTATTTAGACCGACCCACCTTGGCATCTAGATCATATATAGATTCGGAGTTACTTTTCAATCATGCTTAATTCAGAAACAAACGTTCCGAAATAATTCGATCATTTTATTTTCAGTCAAATATTACGTGCAGAGTCCTGGGACTTTTTCATAATATAAACCAGATTGTTGCTGGGCTTTGTTTGAACCATTTATTTATTCGAGCTCAACAAGTTTACATTTGCCATGTAGTTATATTATCCCTCAGTACTCCAACGCCATTTAGTCATTTATAAATATTTCCTGCCGAAACAGATTTTTCCCAAAATTCGCGGGAAAAAGCTGCAATATAGTAACCGGCTCCACGTGGGATCTCGTTACACATTCCCGATTGAAATATTTCCGTGCCAGCAGACACGTATCTCTATTTGTATACTTATGTCAATAAAGGAGTCACGCTTTTCGGCAGATAAGGTTCTATTCTCCGGAGATCGGCGCACTACATTCCTCCATCATATTATTTGATCCGGCCCAAATCGATTGTTCAAAGTGGTTTATTTTTGCAAATGGGTCCGAGGGGCGCTATTATGAGACAATATTTGTATTTTAGTAATGTTAAAATGCTTCATACATACTATGAGTATAGAAATTCAGAATCGAAAAATCTTATTTACCGATTACTGATTACATACGAGTAACTTGAGTAAATCTCAGTTTATAATTATATAATCGATATCTAATAAGTAGATGTTGTTTATTATATCTTACTATATAAAAAAAAATACACGTGTGATAGTTAAGGTATGAAGACGTTACATGTTCGTAAATATCTAAAACAAAAAACATTTCCATCACACCTTCCGATTACAAGTAAATCCAAGGCAGACCTACGTTCTCACTGCCTTTCTTAAAACGATTACTCAGAATTTCTACATACAGGTATTCGAGGGCTACTTTTACCACTCAACATAATATTCACTAGATACGATGTCCCCCTAGTTACATTTGCATTTATCCCTACTTAGATGAAGATTACGACTTCTTAATACCTGTAACAGACATGCAAAATTTCGCCATTCAATAAGATAATATTTCTATCAATTTATCGGTGTTCCCCAGAAATGTTCCCTACATTCCTTTGTGATATCATTCGGTCCGCCCAGCGTTTGTTCAACTGTAAATGCAAGCGTTTTAATTACATCCGCGCAAACTGCAATTGATCGCTGTTTAATATGATAGTGTTTAGTTTGTACTACAATTCTCTATTGCCGCAGTAAACGCTTCAAAATTGCTACCGTAATTAGTTTCTACACTATACAAACATTTCTCTATGTAGTTCCAGCGGACGCTTCGCTGAATACTCGCTACAAATTATGAACGATTTTATCGGGAATATTAACTCTATTGCCCGTAATGTTCGCTTTTATCGAATTTCAGCCAATTTAGTACAAACAAATGTTTAGGCACAGAGGTTCTCTTAAATAAAAACAAATGTTTTTAGTACCTCATTAATCAATGTGTCTATTTTTGTGAGACAAACATTTCCTATGTAAGACTTCGCCTAATTCAAGGTACGTAAATTCTTCAATTGGTTTTAATTCAATTAAGAAAGTAGATTTTTATGTTTGTAGGGCGATGATAAACATGTATATAATGTAGGTCGATAACAAAGTTATATATAAATTTGGAAAGATAAATAATACTTACATCGTCACAAAATCCTATTTTTCGTGGCAGAAAATATAAGCTCAATATATGTCAAGTCCCCAACGTAGAGCTACGCAATGTTCTGATTGTGGTAAACCAACCAAATTCTACACAAGGAAAATTGGTTGGAGCTAAAATTCACACAACTTCATAGTTGTGTTAGTGTAATCCTATGAATCATATTTAGTATCTAATATTTATTATTTTTGACTCACATGTAGATTGAAAACGCTTGCATTTATATCTGCAAGTCAACATTAAATAAGCATAGTCCAATGTATCACTTTTAATCTATAAATTAAGTTGGATTAGATGGAAAATTGTGAAAATGTAGACAGAAGTATATAATATATATATGTAATATCAAATACAGGATTAGTTACCATTTACGAAATGTTAGACAAGGAACACATTATACAAGTCTAGTCTAGTCACTAGTCTGTACTAACAATTTTTTTATTGCAATAATATTTCCCGAACACATCGCGATCGGTTTCCGCGCACACTCGCGCCATTAGGCACTCTCTGTGTGGCGTGTGTGGCCCTCACATAACATTTACACATCATCGAGCTGCATGTCAATGAGCACGGAACTAAGCCATTGGGAAATTACACACTGTTCACCACGAGTACATACACATCGCTTTGTAGGTGAGAAATTGTACATATATATTATTTTTAAGTTTACAGTATGTATCCACACGTACTTGATTTTGCGATACGAGTGACGAGACTAGGCCTTATAGGGTAATAATATATTTAACTTGTCTTTAATACATACAACTAATAAGAAAACCTTACCGTCGATCTGTCTATTACGTTTAGAAACCCACACCACTTGAAAGATAATGATCAAATTAGGTACACCAGAAGTTTGAACTCTAAAGCACATATGATACTGTTTATCTTTGAAAATTAGCAGAACGCACTATAACATAACTTTTATAGAACTAATTTCCCGCCACTTTAGACATGAGCTAGTTAAAAAGACCGTTAAATTTGCTATATATTAAAATCTTGGGCATATGTTTGAGGCCATATAAAAAATTAAGCCGAGTCAGTAAGATCCAGCTCGCCTCTAGACCTAGTACCATCTATGCATATTACTAATTGCGGCCCCAGCCACCTGTCGCCTGCGGTCTGCTTAGCTGTCTGTCTATTTGGGTTTCTCAGAGAAACTATAACATGCAGATTCCATTAATATGTACTAATAAGTTTCTATTAGAGTCCATTTCAGTTCCATGACACTTTGAATTTGTTTGTATTTTATTTTGAATCCTGATTGAAATGAAAATTTGTTAAAACTATGATAATGAATACTGGTATATTCATGTAAATAATATGGCAGATGCCTTAAGCGCGCGCGATTTGAAGACTTGGAATCAACCCAATAAGGACGTTTTGTTTTTGTGTGAATCATAAGGGACACTTGTTTTCATTATAGCATGATGTGATAACCGCTTACTGTATTCTTTACATACAGTTGAAATCACTGTAGGCAAATATATGTGAAAAAAGTGTTTGTGTCGTCACTGCGAACTGCGTTCGGAACATTTTTTCGGGTGAAATGTACGCGTATGAAATATCATTATCAAAATATCCTAACTCGATGACAAGATGCCCGCCATATCGATTAATGATGTAATGTAAATATTGGTGTCAATCCCTGTAAGTAAACGTTCCGATTCCTGTAGTATGCAATTCTTAAGATATATGGTATAAAAAGAGTATGACAGTGACAGATGTCACAGAAATTATTGGGAAAAAGTGTAAAACAGACTTTAGTATGAAAGTGCCATATTTGATTAAAATTTCTTTGATCACACCACTGCTTTGATAAGTAAAAAATGCCAAAAGTAGAAAATCAATTATTATCCGAAAAAAACGGAGGTTTTCAAGTCTACGCGTATCTTTTTTTTTATCGATCATGGATAACTTTTTACAGAGTTGTCCGATTTTGGTAATGTTTATTTTATTGGGAAAAGAATATTAAAATTGGTCCCTTATAAATAAAAAAAAAAATCTTACCCTAAGGGTGGGAAAATAAGAAAATGTTTATCACTGGAGATTTCGCTTAAGTTTAGTGATCTTTGTTCATTCATTGTTTGGCGCCCACTCAAAATTACTTAGGTATACTTTTATTAGTTTTAGAACTTAGTTTTAAGGTTTTATAAAAAAGGTTTAGTATTTTTTGCTTTTCAGTTTTTTCGGGACTTAATTTTTTTCTTAAAAAGTTTTTGAGATGTGTATTGGTTAGATCGCCGTCCAAATTTAGCTCGTTTAGAGGGGACATGTACGTGGGCTCAGCACATTCACTCTCACTCACGAACCATAAACTCTTTCAAATATCAAAAAAAGTTTTGTATAATTCATTTCCATCTAAATGGAACACATATTTCTGTTTGACGGTTGTTTGGTGAATGTTTAAAGCATTTGTTCCAAAGTTCGCTGTAAATATTTGCGAGGCGGGACGGCTGCTGCGCGCCCGTACGCACCACAAACAATCCGGCTCACATTAAGCGGCAACACATAACCTGATCAGAGCGGATCAACTAATAAGTTTAATGCTCTAACAGTTTAACGATATAAGTGCTCATAACAACATCAGCGACGCGCACGATTCGCGATACACAAGTTCAGCATACACCTGAGATTTCGATGGATTTTCTCTAATTGGAGCCGCTTTGCTACCGCGTTCTGAGAATTTAGTGAAGTCAGCATATTGTGTACTGTATGAATGAGCATTTGAGTATCAAACTAGAGCAATATTCCCGTAAAGTGATGTTTTTTATTTATTATTGATACCGCTTACCTATCCAACCGTTTTGGAATATTAGCACAGCCAATTTAGACACGAAAGTAGGTATTTAGTTAAACGCTGAGCTTGGAATTAATAAGTGAATAATTTTAACCACTGTTTTAATGAAAGAGCGCATGTCGTTACAAACCTGCAATTAGGGTGACTGAACACATTTAGAGAACATAAAAATTCCCTCTCATATACATTTATAATTTGAAGCAAGTCTAGGTTCAAAGAACGGCCGTCCCTTGCGTCCGTTCGTCCTTATACGGACGTACAGACTTAAACATACAAGTTTAAAATTGCCCAAATCCAAATGTAATCCGACGCTTATTTGCAGGCTAACATTTAACGCGCGCTAATAGAGGGTGGGTAAGCGAACACGGTTCCAGATCGCAACGTTCCGCGGAACACCTATTACGTTCTCATTAACGCGGCCATAGTGTGCCGCTTTACCCGCTCGTTAACAATGCCCTACCGGCAAATTGTGCTTCAAAATGGATGTATACGATACACCCACCTCGAATTTTCATTACTTAAAATAGTGTTAAAGGTGCGAGAAATGTTTGCCGTCTCGGAGACGTACGACGGAAAACACTCAAATATTTTCTTTGCCATTTCGCTGCGAGAGCGTGGCTTTCATCTACTCGGGCTCTCGAGTAAATTAAATGTAAATTATATAATTCTTCTGTGCGTATGTATACGCTGAGTAAAGTCTTGGAAACTGAGTCAGGTCCTTGTCGAAAGAATTTCGCCATGACTGTATTCCATACTTATGGACTTTTAACAATAACATTGGCTGATAATACTTTTTCGTTTTTCTTTTTGTATATTATACTATATTATAAAGGGGAAAGATTTTATTGCTTGTTTGTTTGTTTGTTTGCTTCGAATAGGCTTCGAATCTACTAGACCGATTAAAATAATTACTTCACCAATGAAAAGCTTCTTTATTAGCGAGTTACATAGGCTATATTTTATCTCCGTATTTCCACGGGAACTGGAACTACGTGGGTAAAACCGCGTGGAGCTGCTAGTTTTAAACATTCAGAGACGGATTGACATTCTCGTGACAGCTTCGAGATATAAATCCATCATGTTTACTTACAAAACTTCATGTGAAATAAGTTTTTATGGCAGGCGGGCTCTCACTGGCAGCCTCGGTACACGTTATGCCGTTCCACGTTTCCAATTTTGCTTTTTCCTCTATTGATATTTGAATGTGATTGTGAATTCAAATTATTGTTTTATAATATATGAGGTCACTTGGCTTTATACATATTTGGCTAAAGCATGTCCACTTATCTAAAAGTATAAGACGCAGGAAGTTTTCATTAAGTCCGTTTATTATTTTAAACGGTGATTACATTTCAAAGCAAAAAGTTTTGTCGTCAAGAGTTTCCAACAAATTGTTTGATCGCGACAGGCTTTTATCGTGATAGATGTCAAGTTCAACGAAATTCAGACTTTAATACGTATTTTCGAAAAGAAACGACTTACACAGTTAAACTTAATTATAGTTAGCAAACGTTTTTACAGAAATTTTATCTCCAACTTCTGCAGCTGACACGTGAAAATAATATTAGTGTTCCACTTTTCCAAATGTAAGTTTTGCTAATGTAACTACTGCTCTTATTACAAATCCAATAACTTATATGATATGCCAAATCCTTAACATATTTCTAATGTATATGTAATCACCAGAAAATTCGTTTCGAAGTATTGAACACATAATTAATCTGTGGTACCTCTTAATATTAACTTTTATTGCGTTTGATATTATTAAAATTGCCATTAAAAATATAATTTAGTTATATATAGGTTCCTTTAGAAGTATGAGTGGAATAAGTACGACGCTTTTAAGCTCAACAAAAATATTTAATACAAACAGGAAAATCGTACGCCTATTCGTTCAAACGTTGAATTTAATTTTCGTATCGTTCCACTTATTTATAAAAGCAAAATTATTAATAGGTAATTCGTGACATATCTTCGGAAAAAAATAATAAGAGAAATATAATTTTGCACGGATCTTGGACTCGCCGTAATTATGTGTACAATTGTTTAATATAACTTGATTGAGCAATGGCACTTAGGTAGGTAGAGAAACAATACGCAAGTCATTGCTCACTTTTCAGATTTTACACAAATGTTTATTGTGCTTATTGTTAATTCTATGTCATGCATAAATAATATTTTGTAACTTCATATTTGTTTTAGATCACATATACACTGTATACACTACAAGCAACAATAATATTGCTTCATAATGAAACTTACACATTCCTTTACTTTGTAAAACAGAAAGTAATCTCTTGAAAAATACCGACTGTACGCCATCACGAGCTCTAACAGAATTTAATCATACAAAAACTATTTTAAACCGCCACAGCACGTTTCTTTGTGGTGTACAAGCGAGAAAAAAAGGAAGATTCTGGAACAAAACTTACGTTATAGTTCCGTAAGCGTTCCGTTTAGTGGGCGGTTATTTTAAATCTTTATGCAACGGGCGGCTGCGGTGTGCCCAGGTGCGAACCCGTCGATGCCGCTTTTTGTATCAAACCATTTTATAATATTTTCACAGCCAACTTAGAGGAGGCAATGTGGAATAACCGTTTTGTACGCGTATAAGGTTTTTGTGCGGCAACGCTTTCAGTAGCAGCTAGAAAATTCACTAGACAACGTCATTTTGTTGTTTATTGTAGTATATTTCAGATTTTCCCGTTTAGATTAAAGAACGACTGCACGTGTATAATATCTTTGGGGCAATAAAAATATGGTAATTTTATAACGTTCATGGTTTTAATACACAGCTATTCAAAATATGCATTAAATATAATTCTAATGTTTAATATGCGCAAAGCTTAAGAATATTGATGTTCTCAGTACCATAAAATAAATTAACAGCAAAATGTTTTTGACGGCATTCAAGTTTAATAACAAAAACACATTATCATTGTATGAGGCAGAAGTTTATTAAATCGTCCAAAATTAAAAGCTGTCGTATCCTAAACAATACGGCAAAGTGCTTTTCAAGTCTATAGATTATAAGAATGAAATATCTCAGCAAATACGAAAATATTTATTGATACTATTTCATTTAGCTATAACCTCATAATCGAATTTCATTTTGAATAAGGGAAATAATATTTTACACGTGTAGGTAAAAATATTACATTTTACCATGTCACTGACATATTATCGAGTCACTTAAAATTATGATATCCAGCGATACGGGGAAATCGTTAACTCCAATATTAGCCCTCAATTTTATTGAAAGCGACATCAATTTGTCAAGCGGGGGTTATTGTACTATTTTCCATACTTTTTAAAAGATGTTAACCGTTGAATGATAAATGTGCGTGGGGCGAGTTGCTATTATCCGTAGCGAGCGCCGTAGCCACATTTCGGAGCAAGCACACTTCGTACAGAGTTCGTAGCAGGTCGTTGCGGCCATAGTTCGTAGCGGTTAGTAGCTGTTCGTAACAATGAGCCGTAGAATTAAAGTTGAATTAACTATTTTTGGATTCAGTTCGGTTATTATGTTCATTTTCGTCAATGATATACGTATGTCCGATACAATGTGATACACATTAGCAGTGCCTATGAAATTATAGTACGGTATATTTGATTGCTTTTTTAAAACCTAAGCACTAATTATTGTTTTCATTAGGTACCTACAACAAAAAATATAAAAAATCTTATGACCTTAAACCTTATATTTGAATTACGCAAAATCAAGAAAAAGGGCAATGTGATGAGGAGACCTAATTCTGTTTTTAATTTATAGTTCTGTCCGTTTTTATTCAAGGTCTGCCATGACCTAGATTTAGCGTCTAGTTGTAGCACTGACACGCCTCCTATCTGACCTCGTCAACCTAAGATAAGGGCAGCGCACAATTTCATGATCACGATTTCAAATTCGTAGTTATTTGAAAGAACTAGTTCGGGCCATTTTTCTTCGTTCCCAGGGAAAATGTATTATTAAAACGGTTTTTTGAGAATTCGATGCTCGAATTTACATTAGCGTCCCTTCAAAATGAAACCAACTTGGCTACTATAGCACAATTTTCAAAATAATCAGATAATATAAGGAAAACAATAAGCAGTATGTTCACACGTATGTTCGCTAAGCAAACTAACTTCATTCACCTGCTGTGCTAACATCACATAATACAGCAATGACAAAATGTGTACAGAGCGAAATTGATGATTGTTAAGCCCGTTATACCAGTCTGCGTCAAAAATAGAACAAAACAAGGCGAAATGAACAAGCGGCACGCTACCGCTCGCGTCGGTAGGAATTACCTGCTATTGAATCAGGCTAACGGCATTTGTACCCAAATGCGGATACAATACTCGCTTTTACTATACCACGGTCCCGATTTGTCAGCGTTCATTATGATTTAATAGATTGATTTCTTTTCACTGTCATATATCACGCACAGCACATGTAGAGTTTGTTCTATTCCGAAAAACATTCAAGAAAAATGCCGGAAGTAAACGTGATAATTTTAAAGCTTGTTTTATTCCTGCCATAGGCTTAGGCTTTGCCAAAGGCTAGTAATATACTACGTGCTCTTGTTTTTGTTATTTTTGAGATTGATCAATAACACCGAATTTATAATAAACGCTTTCAAAAATATATAAGTAATAGTTTTAAATCATAAGCCAAAAGAGAATTTCATAAATACTAAATTTTGCTTAAAAAATAAAACGAAAAAATTGCAGATAACGACTTCCTTCCATATTTGTCATTCCAAGCAATTAAAATATTGCAACCTTTAAGTTAAATTTTTGAAAATAGTATTAAAATATTTTTTTGTAAAAAGTATGTTTAATTTTTACAAAAAATAATTAAAAAATATGTAATTTATAACTTATTTATATCTACTGAGCCGTCCCAAAAAATATCGTGTAAGAAGTTATTTACATATTCAAGTAAATACGTATTGTCATACATTATATATTTCATTTTATTCCTTTCAGAAGGCTTCTAAGAAGCTACGCTAAAGCCTCATTCACATTTATGTACAAAAAGGTGCTCTTTACCCGATAATATATCAATCTTGAATAAAACGAAGTCCTATGTTTGCTACCCGTGCGTCTAAAGGCAAAGAGAGATAAACATTTTTAACGCCAATATTCCGCTATAAAGAGTCAAATAGTACCTTTGTGTCCCCTCAATAAATCACTTCGAACGAAAATAGAGCCATTACATTTAGGCCCAAACTTTGAGATAATACTTAACGGCGACGATGCCGCAATAATATAGGTATTTTACTAATTGAGGAAGCGGACTTTTCAATTAATTGCGACTGAGCGAAACCGGGAGAATTCATTATTAGTACCTAATCTGTTCATAGTATAAAACAATGTAGCTTCTATCTGTTCGCTTAGATTTTTTTAACTTACGCTCTGGCGTACACATAGGTTTTTTTTTCACCATGAGAAATGTGTTAGATGCAATGACGATAAATGGAAATAGTTCACATACCAAGTCAAAATATGCATTGATTATACCTATGTACTAAAGACGGAATTGCTGCTCGTATATAAACAATACATTGAAAATTAACTATGAAACTCTGATAGGGGTTTAACGTATGCCTGCTCGTCATGTATATTGTATAGTGCCGCCGCGTGGTACATAACCACTTGTTAATGAGCGCGTCCCATTAGGTAGCTCCCGTGGGCACCCGGAACGCCAGGGACACGTCACAATTTGGTAACGAGCGGGAATATTGATTGAATCCGGCGGCCTCTTGCGAATAGTCCTTATTAGTAGTGGCAAATGGCTACGCTAAATCCATACTAAAATAGGTAGGGACAACGTAATTTACAATTCGCTGATAGGCACAGCCGTACATATTTTACACGGTTCGGTGCCAATAACCCACTTATGAAATCATTTTGGGAAATTTCGTTCCATCATAGTCAAGTTTGAATGTTTTATAGCAGCAATTATGCCGCGAATAATGTATTTCAATACCGATGAAACAGGTCACTGTTAATAAGCTTGAATATAAATATTTAAAATTCATACTGAATATAGGTTTTTTCATTTATTTATTATTAAAAAATCAACATAGTATGTACAAGATACACCCCCTTACAATAATTGGTTTATATTTATTTATTTGGACAACAAAACAGATAACACTCAATTAAATATTAAACATGTTGTAACTTAAGTTTAAATATATTGTGCCCAATATCATGCAGTTATCCTACAAATACCTTAAAACGATTGAAGAAGTGCCTATTTCAAGTCAGTTTAAATATTCGGGCTTGATTCTTATAACCTTGATATAAGTTGCTTGATTAAATGTAGTTTCAGACTTGGTCACGCTAATTCCGGTTTTCAGTGGATACAACTTCCATGATTTCTCAGGATTCCCATTAAGACACGTCACAATTTCATAACGGCCTGGAACTTTGATTCAATTTGCCAATCACAAGTCTTGCGAACTGACTTATTAGCAGTGGCAAATACCTACAAGTCGAGGACACTAAAGTGGCTCTACAATGTTGTTTGGAGTTGAACCAACAAATAAATTAATTACTAGGTAACGTAATTTCCGCGGTCCTGTAGCTTATTGCTTGGAAACAAATATGTGAGAGGTCAAAAGTTTCAAATAGCTGAAACATACGCCGAACATTGCTGTCCAATACTTTAGTTCATTAGGTATTAATGAACAACCGAAATATAGGTACTATGGTGTACGATTTATTTATAATTTATTCATAATTATACATACATACATATTTGTTTTTTAAACCTCGTTGTGTTTAAAATGTTTTTCTAACGTCCGAGGGAAAAAATCGATTCCTAAGCTGGCCCGAAGATTTTTCCCGTTAAAATCCTCTAATATATTCCCTGCTACTAGGTCTACGCAACCGTCACCTCATGTAATTTTCGTTATAATTTCCCATTCACCTCAACAAACCATACAGACTCAGACTATTTGAACAACAATATTGATGGCTCCATTTAAGCTCTGATAGCCTGTCAAGACCAGGACTTCAATCTGTCGAGATATTGCCGCTATCTTGCTCAATATGTAATTACAACTCGCTTTTGAAGTCGGATAGAGTTACGTGGCCCGGCCGGCGCGCAGCGCAGCGTGAGACGAAGGAAATGGACACATTTCACGGAGAAAGATTATAAAGGATCTATGGTGGAATGGAATTGTAAGGTCAAATCCTATCGTTTAAATAACGACTCACGCAATCTACGTATGAATTCAATTCTCTAAACGTCGAAATCCAATTCACCCTTCTTGAAAATAAAGTCAAGAGATTTTTTTACTTTTTTCGGTAGTATAGTAACAACAGAAATCTTACAAAATGTGTCATGTAATTCATTCAGCCAGGTAACATTTTATTTATAAATTATGGTTAATCAAAAAGTAATGAAAACTGCACGACATACGTACATCCCGATTACATTTACATTCGATTTCAAATTGGAATAGATTGCTTCTAATATTCATTAGACATACGCCTCTTTACCAGAATATGACTAATAAAAAATCTGTGACCAAACGATTTAACTTGACATTTATTAATTGTGCGTTGCCAACAAAACCAGCGAAGTGAATGGCATGATATTTTTTAAATTAATCGCATCGTGATATTCATCAATCAACTTAGCTCGTTGATCGCGACGTTCCAACCTCGTGAGCAAAATCTATGGTATTAAAAGGAGATAATTCTGACCATAGAGTGAGGGTATTGGAAAGACAGCTATTGGGCCGGGACCGGGAACAAAGACTATCCATTATGGCGCACTGATTTGTCACGAGCCTGATTCATTAGGCGAGCATTAATCTGAGCATGCGGTTACGTAGTTACATGATAAAGATTTACTTTATTAAGGCACCCGCACCACTTTTCATTAGGATTTGTCTAAATATATACGGTGCTTTAATGAGAGCTACGGCAAAGACGCGTGCCTCACTTGTAAAGGGTCTGGATTTATAGGAAGTCGAAACCGGATCCATGCATTTGGATTATTCAAAACTTAATACGGTTTTATAGTACTTACACTACCACCAGGGAAGCATTGCAAGAAAACCTTGCATTCAAATAACTGTGTGTAAACATAATAATCCAACTGTTCTTGCTTGAAGGATTACCAAATAGCAGGACCATCAATTGGCAGTCGTTTCAATAAATCAGACTTGTCAAATCTAAAATAGACATCACATGACATGATACTAACAATAAAATTGAACCGAAATTAGATTGATATCTTAACTTCACTTGATATACAATAAGCATATATACATAAATAAATTCAGCATTCATATGGCTTAAACAGAGACAGGAATTATCTTCTTATTTTTGAAGAATTTTATTTTTTGCCAATTATATCAACAGACAATGACGGATGTGAAATAGCTATTTTACCGTACAGAACGAATATAGGTACCTATAAGTTGCTAATATTCTACTATCCCAACCTATAGTCTTCAACGTGTTTTATCCTACCTATACCGAATAACATAGCTCTCATTTAAAACAAACTCTACAAAACCCGCTATAAATTTTAGCAAATTTCTTCCGATACCATTGGATTTTGTACAAGTGGACCTTTTTAAAAGCCAGCTTAGGCGGTCCCCGGAAACTAGGAACTTTCTTGTCTGTTCTCTTTCCCCGGAGATTCGCTTGCCTATTATATAGCACATTCTTGTTGTTTTATATATACAGGGTCATTTGTTAAACATCAATAACCTCGCAGGAGTAGATTACTGACATTATAAACAAAAACATAGGTTCTACGACTTTCGATTGACTACGAAATCGATAAAAAAACACCGGCTTTCCATACTAAATGACCGAACAGCAGATTTGTATAAAAATTCGATGCTATTTTCTCCATTTAAGAAAAGTCATAAATCAAATTTTTGTGTATGTCAGTTATCTGCTCCTGCGAGGTTGTTGATGTTTCACAAATAACCCTGTATACGTGGCAGTATGTATCTAGTTTAAAATAAATAACATACAAGATTAAAACAAAAAGTGTAGAAGTACTTACCTAAAGAAATCATAAAACCTATAGAGCGCAAATAACGCATTCAAATATATATATATATATATATATATATATATATATATATATATATATATTTGAATCTAACTATCTATCTCTACTTTACGCACTTGCATAAATACACAGTTAACAATAGACGTATATATACATATTAGTACCACAATATACACAAGGCTTTATTGACAAAATAAATGGTTACAAACACAAGCTAGCTAAGGAGGAAATGATGTAACAAAAGGCACAAGATAATTATCTCTCTGTAGCAATTTCCCGATCACAAAGGAATCTAGATCTACTACAGCAATACATTGTCTTCACATAAGAATACGTATAGTGGGCACGAAGCACACGTTCAACAGAATTCTTCAAAAAGGGTCATGCGATGCCATCATTAGTAGTCTTGCCGAACAATTTCTGAGCGATGAAGACAAAACAATATTGATATTAGATAATGGAAAAATGGCGTGCTAGAAACGAATTACGGAGGAGAAAAATGCTATTTCCTCGTGTTTTCTATCTTCTTACTTAATACCTAAAATATTACACATTGTACCATTGAGAAGCTTGTGAGACAGTTTAAACGCAGATGTTTTAGATTTCATTCTATATAGTAAGAAGCATATTTAATTAATCTTTGAAGTTATGTTCGCAGCCTGTCGTGTTGATGAAATGTTTTAATTAAAAAAATAGTCAACCATTAATAATGTGTATCCAATCCTCCTTAACGTCTTGGCCTATAATATATGACCTTAAAGAGGTATAAAATGCAGAGCTAAGACGATTTTTATAGTCCATTTTTGATATATTCCACTATCAACCAAACCAATAAATTTCATACGAGAATATGCGTACTCACCATTAAGTATGATTTAAGAGCTCGTAATTCAGGTATGACACATAATCGATGTTCGGAAGCTACAAGGAAAGGACTTCCACCCTTTCGGTCGACAATTAAGTTTTCAAGGAATTTCAACTTGTCGGATAATAAAAGTTGAGATTTTATTGCGTCATAAAATAGCAGACGATATGTAAGGATTTACGTATCCCACGTAGCGCGTTCATGGCTTCATCGACATATTTTTCGATGCGAACGCCGACGTTATTTTAAAACAAAAGTCAAAGGGTCTTGCATTGTAAAAACTTTAGGTAACAGTAAAAATAAGAGGGTCTAAAAGGTTCACGTATATATGAGAATAATAGATATCTAACCTACTAGACAACAAAGCTTGACACAAACGTTTCTATTATACAATAATTAGATTCACTTATTATTATTGAAAAATTCCGCGCAGTGTTTGCTATGTCACTCCAAAAGAAATAAATTTTATAATTCCATGAACGTAAGGAATGGCACTAATTCGATTTATCTTCCCGGTAAAGCTAATGAAAAAGAATTCAATATCATCTCTATAGTAGGCACCAAGAACTTAGGTAAGACAAAGAAAATTAGAAAAGTGTCCGGAGGCGACGCGGGCCCTCGGGTAAGTGGGCGTAATACATTATGTACGAAATGTATTAGAGCTGTCTTTAATCCGGAAATTCATCACACCTGCGCCTTGATTAAGGGCGTTCTGTCATCGCTTCTGCGATTTCTTTGCCCCCCTTCCCTCAAATACTTACTAAACATCTATTTATAGGTACTTTCATAAATAATCCACAGAATAATGTTATATTGGATTTGCTTCAATTTTAATAACAAATGCATTCGCTCTCTCGAAAAGCATGTACGGGGAACCGCATAAGTGCGCCTGTGAAAGGTAGACACCGGCTCATGTCATTATTCATATTTCCCTTTGACGCACTGTTCTACGGAGTTCGCAACACCGTGTGAGGGGGATTAAGTGCCACCCGTCTACAGCTGCGTCTTGTCGGATAAACATAATTTACTAACGACATCTGCCAACACTAACTTAATAATGCTACAAATTACGCCTACCACCATAATTGTATCACGGTGGCTTCGCTGACGTAAACAAGCAATCTCGGGGGACTCGGCGGAAAGGATTGTTTTCTTCGATTGTTATAAAGGTACCGTCGCGCTCGGTCCCGTAGACTGACCATGTCTAAAAAGAACGAGGTAAGCACTAGTCCTTTCATCCAGGAGAGATTTATATCCGTACAATGGTCTAATCCGCTGACGATGGGATTGTGAAGGACACCTGCTGCTCACCAAATGGAAACTGTTTTTCGGACTAGAGATTTTTTGTGACTTGAGAGTAAGCCCGTGTTCACAATACACGCCGAGACTGCGGATTATTGGATACGTTTAAAAACATATTATGGCTGTACAGAAAAATTGTTCTCGTTGTATTTCCCGCTCCCATCGTATTTTAAGCGCTTATAACGTCTACGAAATATTTCTTTCTTATAGATCCCGCTAACTTTATTATTTATCGCTTTGCATTGTTTGATTTTTTAGACGACGTTTAATAAATACAGTGGCGCTACCCATTTAATGCCTTTTGACGGATGTATTTCATAATAAGTTCGCTGTCCTCTCATTTACGCTTCATACTTAGTTTAACGATCATAGTTTAGTATATTTATTTTTAATACACACAATAATACTCAACTAAATAATCGTTGTTTGTTGCTGTTTATTTGTTTAACGTTAAAATTATCTTCTTTAATCTAATGATTACCGACTTTAAAATCATTCGTATGTAAACAAAATCAACGAAAAATGTTAAAGATATCCCTTTTTAAGTGACATACCTATGGATGCGACATTGTATCAAAAATCTCGTTTCTTGAACCACTCTTCGAAGAATCTACGGATCTTAATCATGAATGAATTATTGTAACTTAAATATTTCAATAGCCAGATCCTAATAAACGCTTTCGAAATGAAATGGTACTGAAATGGAAAAGTTTTAAGTATTTGGAACTTAATGAGAAAATAGTACGAGACGCTTTCATATTTTTACGTTGGATGAACGAGCACTAACATAACGTATTATCTGTTGACATGCTCTTAAAAAGACACTCGTACCTTAATATCACTTGTATTGTAGAATAGATATACTAGTTTCACATACGAGTAGTCAGTATTGACAATTATAGCATATTATGAATCAGATTTATTTTTATATTTCAAATCATTGTAAACAAATCAGTTTGTTAATTATCTTTCATTGTATTGGCATCAATTATTTTGTTATTAATAAGTTCCGAATACAAAATCAACGCCGACATAGCGGGAATCTAACGTATGAAGAGGTATAAAAACCTTTGTAAGAATTGTCACGATTATATAACTATATCTACATTACGTTTTACATACGGTTAATACACGTACGTACATAATATTAAGGACACAAGCAAAATGCAGACATTAATACACGCGTTCGACCTTTACAGAAACAATTGAAGTAGTATGAATCTATACATGGAGCCACGATACACTAACCTACTAACAAAGTAGGTGCAACTATCATAAGCCAAGGTTTCCAGTTGAATGTTGTTTCTCACACACATAACTCGGGCTAAGCTTACGTACATCATCTACTTTAAAGCGGAGAGCGCTCCCGGTTCAAGTTGGAATTAAAAACTGAGCAATTAACCTCACTACGAGTTAGTACCGGTTGTTACAAAAACATTAGCGTATATAGCTTTGAGTAGTCTGAGTTGTTAAATCTTTACTATTTTAACTGCAGCGCCAATTCAAGTACCTGTTTTATCTGTTAATTCATAAAAATTATAACCGGTTTACACTATAATTTAAATATCATTATATATTTTATTCTCAGTCACTTAGTTTCCCATAGTCTAATAAATTACTTGGTTGTCAAGGTCACAAACAATTGCATTGAATCAAATTAAAAACCTGAGATAATAATGATAATATTAAAACAGTAACGCCAAAGCAGTCGCAAACTGGTCAGACCTCTATTCCTGGACTTAAATTCCGTCGAAGCGATTCAGGAAACGAGCTCCTTAAATTGGCTCAGGGTTGAATATTCTGGAAGACGCTTTTAAAAAGTATCATGTGGTGTTCATTTCATAGAATAAAAATATAATAATATTTTTTTTACTTAATATACAAAATTGTTGCCATTAAGGTTTTATATAGCTGGCGCGACAGCGTATTGATCTGTACATACATTTATATTAATGGCAAATAACAAAGATTATTTTCGTTGAAAAATATAAATCGATTTTTTTTGTTAATAATTTTATTCATTCAAACTTTGTTCTGACGATTGCAAATAAGTACAACAAACAAGATTTTTTTGCAATTGATTATTATTTATATATATTTTTAAATACCTGCCAATGTATATCCACTATATAAATAATTTGTTCTAGTTTTCAACTGAAATGTTATTTCGAACCGAAAACAGACAAGTCAGTTCTCAATTTGTTGCTTCAAACATAAAAGAGTCATGAATTATGGATATTATGACACATATTTGGACAAAATGATGATATTATGAGGGTCCCTAAAGGGTATGAAGCCCTAAAAAGTATGAACTATACCGATACACTTAAGTGTTATAATAAAACAGGTATGGAATGGGATTCTCGGGGCAGGGTGCTATTTAGCCCTACAACCAAGCGAGATGATACTGTAATATCCCTAGTCCGTACCCGTTGTGCCGTATAATATAATGACTCTAATACACACTGAACATTAAATCTAAGTACGTTCAGCCATTCCCGGCTATAGAATAGCCATTAATAACGTTCATTATACCAGCTTAAGGTGACGATTTACGACCATGTGTGGAATCAAGTAACTCGCTCTTATTCATGCGCTATTTTGAACTATTTTACCTTTGATTTTACGGTAGTATTTATTGGAAAGCTGGAGTTGATTAATTTATTTGTTTTATACTCGTACCATCGATTAAAGTTTAGCTAATGGTATTGTTTGTTGTACATATTTGGGGCGCTTACGTGGATGTATATGGCAGTAGATGCAATTAAATTCAGATAGCGCAATTTAGCTTCGAATGCTGTGGTATGATATTTGATGGGTGACCACCCTGGCTTTTAGAATTCTCGGATACAATTAAGATGCTCTCGATGCTTGGTTTGGTATATTTAAATGTACTACAGGATATGTAGGTAGGTTGATTACAGCTAACAATAAAGTCGGTCACTTATTTTTGCCCCGGGTTTGGGTCGACCACCTACGAGCTACGACTGATGTAAACATGGGCGTCTGCAGCTTTAGGCGTAGCAGATAGGTTCTTATAGTAAATAGACCTTAGCACATGAACTTGATGGGGCGGGGGGGTGGGGGGGGGGAAGCTGCCTCTCTGGCGTACACCTATGGATGTAACTCATACTTATGGGAAGCTAGTCTAACCAGCATGGTATTACGATATACCCATTACTATTAACTGAATACCTACATAATTATTTTGTAGTTAGGTTAGGTGGTGTTTTATATAACGCACTATAGGAATAAATTTTAATGGCTCGATGGTGCATTCGGTAGTTACCCTGCCCCATGCGCCAAGAGTTGTGGGTTCGATCCCCACCCAGGACACACATTCGTGTGATTAATACTTGTGTTTGTTCTGTGACTGGGTGTTAATTTCCAATATTTAAGTATATATTTGTAATACCACTGTTAATTCTGATATCCGTAACACAAGTGCTTAACCTACTTATCTCGGAGTCAGATCAAGGATGTATGTGATGCAGTCTTATATAAATATATATATAAAATTTAGTAAAATTCTTCTTCACGGATGTCTGAACTATTATATCTTAACAAAGTATTGTGTATAACAAAGTATTGTTGGTAGATATTGACATTTAATGAATAAGCGCACATTTGCATTATAGCGTAAACGAGAATGTAACATGAGTGGTACTAAGCCCTAATCTAGTTCATTACTACTTAGTTATTTAAGCTGAGTCCCACCTCGGAACTTTAATAACGTAGAAAAGCTTAACTACAACTTCACGCAGACCTCAGAGTCTCCCTTATTATTCCACCATGGTCACAAAGAGCGATACCTCTAACATAAATTTCACCAAGCTTAAGTAAACTAGTAAATGTTTTGTAAGTCATAAAAACTTTTGAAACAGGCGTTAGGACGGGCCTAAGTTTGTGTTATTACTTCAGGCTTTGTTTAATGATCATTAGCATCAAATTAATCCAAGTAATAGGTAAGAAAACAGCGCTACGGTCCATTTAAGGGTAGGCACTTCTTGAACTCCCAAGTTAATTAATATTTTAACTTTGAGAGGGCACCGACTTATCGCGTTTACTGAAACACCGCTTATTGATTGTTTTGTTTGTAATTTGTTATACTTTAAAACACTTTCTTATTAAATAATTTGTTAAATTCTACTATAGAAACATTGACATACATATGAAATATAAGGTATGGAGTGCTAAGGCATCTCTTATCTATATCACCGACATCTATTCACAATATGATAATATTTTTCAATTTAAAAGTTGAAAAATCATTGAAACCAATCAACATAAATGTTTTAACGTTCTAGGTTGACAGTGGCTCATGAGATACAGCCTGGTGACAGACAGACAGAGACGGACAGCGGAGTCTTAGTAATAGGGTCCCGTTTTTACCCTTTGGGCACGGAACCCTAAAAAGCACATGATAGATTTTTTAATAGTATAAAACACAAACCGAACTATTTTACCTACTCCTCAACACTTATATGGCCTTCTGTTAATAAAACCCGCCAAATATTACACGCCAATTGAAATGAGAAAGAATGAACCCATAAATAAAAGTGAGGGAAGTTTATCTCTTCACACGGATGGACGCACAAACGAGTTATGCGTCGGATCCGTTCCCGCGAAACGAAAATACCTAAAAATCAAATATTTAACGTAACGACATGTTAGTACACCCCACGGGAAGGATACGATGGTGAAATTAATAAATTTGAGTATTTCCGCTCGCAGTTAGAGCGAACTTTGAGAGTGCTCTGAATATTAATACACGGGTCAGAATGAAATTAATTTATACGAACCTAACAACCTCTGTTTCAGTGGAATTTTCTATTTCAAAATTCCTTCCGCGTTTATTTCCGGAATCACGACCGATGGATATTTCTAATACCGAAAAGGACTTCTTACTCTTAATGTTCTTTACGTTTTATTCGGCTAATGTAATTTGGTACAACCTTAAGAAAGTACTCTTCATTAATTACTTTGGCGAATGGGAATTTTTTTTAACGACACTTCATATCTTTGGTATCTTCATCTGTCCTCAATATATAAGTAAATAAATATATTAAAGTGAGGACATATTTTTCTCATCGGCCTAACTAACGTTAGGAAGTAGTTCACAAAAGTGATCTTATAAAACCATTAACAATGCTTTCTTCTCGCATACAGCCGCTGAGAGCTCTCCATAATATTTAAATAAATATTTACTATCTAATAAGCTAACAAATTCAAACTAAAATAATTCTTAAAATCTAATACGAATACCCACTTAATTTTTTATAAGACTTACGTTCTACCTAAAGAGAAATCACCCAAGCGGTTCGTAAAATATGCCTGTAAAAAATTACCTCCAAAAGGTTGTTAATAACGTACTAAATCCGATGAAATTTTCATTACACGTCGCTTAGGTGGGCCATGCAGGTGACAGGTCATTACGTCAAACATCCGTTGCAATAAACGATACACAATTAAAACTTGATCGCCCGCAAACTTTGTCCAATAATAAATTGATTGACGTTATCTACCGGTACACATTTGCGCAAATAGAATAAGTACCTACACTTATCATAATGCTCTGATTTGAATTGAAACGTTCGATCACAATTTGAATCCTCTATTTATTTTATTGAGATTGGAAACTAAACTGTCGGTTTATTGCCAGTGTTTGAATCGTTTATCACCTTTAATGTATCTGCAATGTTTAGGTTTATATTTATTCATAGAGACTAGATGATTTATGCGCTACAGTTCATTTAGTTTATGTAAGCACAGCTTTAATATTGAACGTAATTATTTTAGCTCAATAGTGGCATAGTAGCTGAAATTTTATTTGTGGAACTTAAATGTATGATTTTTAACATAAGTGCAATTATTAAATATAAAGTCACCAAAGGCTAAAAGAGTATAAAATAAATAATAATAATTCTAAACTTTCGCGTTGCATTATCACAAGATATACTTAATACTGACGGGACTAAACGCGATATTAATTATGTAGTACATGGGTACTTACAGCTTGACGTTGTGACGATTTCTAGTGATAAAGAATATGGTCCATTACCATTATTATGTAGGTATATTAAAATTATATAAAACAATTAAGTAAGGTACTTTGTCTTTGTCCCGGGACTTAAAATTTGCCAACTGTGTTTCTTGCCTAGCATGTCATAAAAGGCGACTAATGGTAAATGGGGTTTTTGGTATGTGATTGTGTAGGCGGCGAGCTAGCCACTTGTCACTATTTTTAACGAATCCATCCAATTTATACATGTAGTAAATTAAGGACAGCTTGGGGCGATTTTTGTACAAATAGCTGACTTGCAATATTAGGGGTACCTATACCAGGATAAAAACGGGAAAAAGAATTTAAAAAATCAACTTTTGTACGATTTTAAAAAATCGTTTAAAACGACCCTCTTGAAACATGTTCTCATCAGGCCCGTACTTACAGGCCCGGTACACGTAATGTAAATACATTACATTATTATATCATCAATCTTGGCATCGGTAAAGCAGGTGGATCGAGTCGAGGCGAGACGAGAGGCATACGAACACGCCGTTATGTCATCTCGCACCCTTTGAGTTGCGGATCAGGCGCAGCTTCCTGACAGCTCGCGGCTAATAGCGGCTGAGACAAGCGAACGAGCCAACTGTGACATTTGCTCATTTGTCAACTTCACTCGCTTGATAATTTGAGCTGAGCCGTTCTGTAAATACAAATCACGTTTCACACGCGAGCGCTGTAGTTGCGCTATTGTAATAAGGTTTTAAACTTTCGCGTTGCATTGTAATTAGAGATAACACTAACGGGACTGATAAACGCCGTCGCTTAGGTAAGTATTAACACCACGTAACTCAAAATCGTCAACTTTTCAGGTAAATAGGACGACTGTTATTTTGTGTCAATGTATTCTCTCATTATTTTAACTCATACCTAGCTACTTAAAACGTCGTCAAGATTTTAAGGTCTTATTTTATGGTAAACATTATTCTGTGTCTTTTAATTTTTTTTGACGAATTTCATTCATCACAATTTTCTTAGTACAGATTTTAAGTTACTAACTTTTGACTTGCGGTATAGAACTTAAGCGACGATATCCATTTTGGTACTCACAGCTTATCATTTTGACCGCATTGCAACGGCCTTGGTTACAAGCGGTGTCAGTCCACTCCGTAATTTGACAAGCTCGATGGCGCATTCGGTAGTGACCCTGCCCCATACGCCAAGAGTTGTGGATTCGATCCCCACCCAGGACGAACATTCGTGTGATGAATACTTGTGTTTGATCTGTGTCTGGGTGTTAATATCCAATATTTAAGTAAATATTTGTAATACCACTGTTGTTTCTGATATCCGTAACACAAGTGCTTAAGCTACTTACTTCGGAGTCAGATCAATGTATGTGATGTTCTTGAATATTTATTTATTATAATGTATTTCGTTAGTCTCGCTAGTATTATCTCCAATAAGCTCATACATTCTTTATTATGTGATTAAAGAATCAACATGTTGCTCAGATTATTTTTACTCCAATTAAATGGCTACATTTTAAGTAACTATAAAACAGTAAGTACCGTTTTTAGATGTTTCCAATAAAGGGAAGCATGTCGCATATAAATATACCATAAGTTTATTCTGTGAGCAGGTGTAAATTTAACGTAGAGCTTACCTAATAAAATCAAACTTATAAATATTTCCGTGATATAAGCGCGGATGTTTCCTGCCATTATCAAAAATATATTATTGGAACTTGATTTGGCTTACGAACCTATTTTATGTAAGGAGTTTTTTCAGGCTTAGGAAATTTTATCAGCAACCTTAGTATGAAATATCTTTTTCTTCTTTGCGTTTTATGTAAGGCCTATTAAAGCACGTGTAAAATTAAAGTTAATACTTAGTAGGTACGTACAATACGACGAAAAGGTAGACGAGATACATACTTAAAGAAACTTTGAATAGATAGATAGTTGAGACACTTTATTATAATGTTTATTATAATGTTTATTTATAAACTTTATAGTAAATTATCTGACTATTTATTCCAAAAATATATTTAGACAGGTGTGGAGTAAATCTTTACTATAAATGCATTACGTTAACCTTACACGTCACTCCTAAATAAATGAGATCTTAAATGACATCCAATAATGAGCCGTGTTTACACAGGTGTGACAAAAACGGGTTCAAAGTGGAAATTACCCGTGACGGCGGCCAGCCGGGCCCGTCCATACTATCAATAGCTGAGCAAGGAACTAGTTTTAAAATGCAAGCAAGTGCGCAGGTAAATCCGAATCGAAGGCTCCCTTGAGTAGAGGGCCGGTAATTGACAGTGGTTCTATCAGCGCTGCAAACTTTTTACGGCGTCATAAACACGAGATGAAATTATATCCTAACGACCCAATAAACGGGAAAAACTCCTCCCAGCTACCCGTTATTACATGAACGGAAAGGTTCAGCATCGTATTTGCCTGCTGTATCCGTGTTTATGTTATTACCTATTAGACATTACTGACTCTTTTTATAAAATCCGCGATAAATAGGAATCACGAACTCATCCAGGCCCCTGAATAATTTATCACCTACTTACGTTATGCTTGAACAACCTTTCGGGATATACTGATAATGTTGTACACGGGTACAACAATGTATTCAACGTACACTTCTGAGTATCAAGTCGAGCTTAAAGTACCTATCAATTTGTAGGCAACTTAACATCTAACACTTAGGTATTAATAGCTAACTATAAAAGAAGAAGAATTGCTGATGGATTTACAATAAAGAAAGGAATTGGTATGAATTAGTTTTATTATTACACAATTCGAATATACGTTTTTTTTTAAACCAGTTTATGTAATAAACTACATATTTAACTATTTCTAAACAATATATTTTAGTACTTTTTGTACAGGCTTGATAAGATTACTTTTTTATTTTGTAGGTCTAAGCATAAAATTATTTATTAAATTGCCTCAACATATTATTGAATTGCATATGCATTAGTTTAAGTTTTAAGTCAAAACATATTTAATAGGTTATTACAAAATAAATAATTAACTAAATGATAAAAATGTTTAGACATGACGCTGCTCGCATGTACAGGAAAATCTCTTTTTTATCTATAATGTTAATGCTATATTAGAGTTAAGTAAAATGAAAATTATTTAAAAAAGGCTATCTGCTAAGTTTCTTGCTGCACCTCTTCTTAGCAGGCCACTCACGTCGAGGTGCTGGTAGGGAAAAAATATCTGATGCGCAAAATATTTTTTTATGCAACCGTTTACAGAAATAAATCATTCAATTTAATTTAAATCATTTAATTTCACTACAACAAAAAGTTTATGGCATTTCTCCCACTGCTAATAAGTAACAACAGTGAACTAACTCCTTCTATAGATGAATGAAAAAGTGTAAATTTTAATGTCATTTGACTTTAAAATTAAAGTTAAAGTTGATTGGCCCGTTGGCACAGATTAATAAATAGTTACTACGTCCGTTGGTCGAGTGGTCAGAGACAGGTTAGGGGCAAATGTTTCGAGTGATGAACATTGACATTTACTGGTACTCGTACTCTATAAACGTATTTAAGAATGTCTATCCGTTCACCTAATATCCATAGGACAAGCTTATAGCTTAGTTTGGAACTAGGGTATTGATGTGTTAGTCTTGAGAATGTATTTATTATTATTTATAAGATCGTCTCGTTGTGTACGTTTAAAATTGAAAGCAATATCAAAATAAGACGACACAAACTTGAGCTGAATAATTCAATTTCATAAACCTTTGTTTTATCTACAACGATGGCTAATTTAAATGTAAAAGGGAATTGATAATACTTTAAATCCAATTTACGTACCTATCGTAAATCTGGTCAATATCCCAGTGTCGCGAACAGTCGGTACTCCTACCTATTCGGATTCGGAACCGTCCCCGCCGCTGAATCTCCAATTAGCATTTAATTTAGTTTTTATCCCTCATTTCATTTCGATGCTGAATAACACCGACCCTCGTCACGGGAGGCTTTCACGGGAAAATAACAAGAGCTTTGTTTATTTTCTTTATCTTTTTCCGCGCGGAATGCAGCTACTAAAGCAACAATTACTCTCGGTAAATTTAAACTCGATCCTGAAAAAAACACTGTGCCTTATCTTCTCTCGGTCGCAGCTCAAAATTCCGCTTCAACCTCATCACCGTTGTATTTTAATGGCCATCAATTAAAAAATACGGTCAAGTGTGACTAAGACGAGTCTAGTATGCACCTGAGGTTTCGTGCCATCATTTCACTTGCCCGAAACAACTATGTAGAGGAGGAACTACGTTTGTGTGTACATTACAAATTATAAATATTACGTGTTGTTATCAATTTTAAACAACCTACCTACATACATAGGTAATGGTCAATAAATGTTTTCTATTCTATTCTATTCTACATACATAACACCACGCCCATAATCCCCGAAGGGGTAGGCAGATTCAAAGGAGCAGCATGCCCCTTCAACCACATTCAGCCAAAAATAAAGCCGTGCTGTATTAGATGAAAAGTTGTGAAAAAGCAGTAACAAGCGGCTAACCTGTCGCCTACACAATCACACACCTAAAACCCGATATACCATTAGTCGCCTTTTACAACATGTTATGCAAGAACCACAGTTGGCATATTCATTTTAAGTTCCAGACCAATATGGGACAGTGGGCTGGGTTGGATGGAAACAACGTAAAACCTATAATAACATACCTAATGAGGTTATATTTCTAGACCACACTTTTTAGGCACCTACATTTTTCGATATTTTTATTAATATTTTCATTGTAGAGGAATTCATCGGGTTCTTCGGTTGCCAGGTATAATAAGTTTACCAGCATTGGCAGCAAAAGATCTTAGTAACTTACAGATGCATGTCAATCCGCAAAATAGGAACAAATTTGCTTCACGAAAACTTTTCACGCTAGCAATTGACTTATTTTGATTATGAACTAGCTTCTGCCCGCGGCTTCTCGCATGGTACATCGATGAAACATAGCCTATATGTTATTCGGGTGTATGAGCTATATTATTCTAAAGTTTCATTAAAATCCATTTAGTAGTTTTTTTGTGAAAGAGTAACAAACATCCATCCATACATACAAACTTTCGCATTTATAATATTAATAGGATATCTACTAGTATTCCTGTACACTGTATCTACATAAAATTTAGCGTCTATACAGCATATAGCATGCAATTTTTATGTATCCATTTGTATATGATTTACTGAATATAAATTAGATTGAGAGTGCTTTTGTCCATGACATCCTCGGTTTCGAGGCAAATATAAAGTTAATAGGAGAACACAAATAATACATTATTTTTTGGCAAGACTCCATAGTCTTGCCAAAAAATAAAGTATTATTTTTGCAAACTGTGCAATGGATTGAAACGATAAAACATATTTTCAAAGCTTACTCCTCAATTTGGCAAGCATGGCGATTACACTAGATAAGGCCGCTATAACAGGAACGCTGAGTGCAAATAGACTAAACTATCCAATAGTTAAAAATTATGTACTCTGAAGAAGCACATTATGGGCCCAGAATCAAAATTAAGATAAAAAAGTTAAATTAATGAAAACGCAATGGCATACTATTAAAAATATAATTTATTAGAGACCGAACCCTGTAGGAATTACAGAAATTTTATACCAATTATTTTGTACAAACTACCTTCAAATGGTTTATGAGAAATGGAATCAGGTTTGTGAAATAAGGGCAAAAAATATTCGACTCATTGCTCGCATATCGCTTAATTGGACTGGTCTTCGACATTATCTGTCACGCCACTTTTTCGCGTAAAATGACGTCGGTTTTATTCTGTATCAGTGTCACAGTCCGCTTACTCGTCAGCTCACTTCAATGTGGTTATAACATACCCTGGATGGTCTCATTGTTCGTCCTTATCATTTATATTTACTTATGTCTGATTTTTAAAGGATGTAACTAGTAATCAATTATAATAACTGCGATTGCAAGAGCACATTTCTTCAGATTAGAATAACATTTACCGTATCACCTACACACACAACATTGTCTGACTGTAGACTTGAACGGTTCGTTCTTCATCGAATAGAACTTATTAACAAAATAGTCTCCAGTCTTCTGTTTTATCTTTACAATGAACTTGAACGCTAGTTTTCAATGAACCCTGTGCATCTTCTATCATGAAAATCAAGAATTCATAACATAAATGCATATTATAATTGCAAATCAATTAAGAACTAGCTAAGAGCAAGTTAGGAGACATTCTGAAGAAAACAAACGGCATCAGCGGTGCACCCAAAGTTAGCGTCGCAGGCTGATGCCGCGCCTGGGATAACTTCGCCGGAGTTAGACAACTCTTTAACCCAGATATTACTGAAACTTTTTTTTGTTTCGGATTGCACTCATTTTTTAATATATTGTACTATAATAATGTAGTATTATTGGAAAAATATAAAAAAAAACATTCGTTGTCTGGAAAAGCCGGAAAATGAGTGGCGTTATAACGCCCGGTAGTAAGATCGGCTACCAAACCAAATCCTTGATTGCAAATATTTTTGGAATTAAATAAAAGACCGAACATGTTGTTTACAATGATTTTACTACGACATAACCGCTGTATAAAAGTATAACCAAAAAACACTTAATTTCTGAAGTAGTTATATTAGCGACGACATTATTATGGCTTACGTACGGATTTTTGTAATGTACCTACCAACAATTATTATCCGTCATAGTATTACCTAGTTAATTATAGTATTATCCATCATACAATGAAAGTAATACAAATTTGACTGTAAGTTTTTAGGGCCTTCATGATTCTGCTACTGTGTAAATTCAATTTGATTGTGCCTGTTGCGCCACGTATACCTACTGTTGAGTTTTGCTTACACAGGAGTTACAGTAGGATACTGCAAAGAATAGCTGTAGGTGGAGTGAAACCAGAAGTAGAATGTATCTGTTGATCCACATCTTCTGACAAGCGTTCATCGGCATTGCGTATTCTTTTTGCTAACACAGACAAATGAAAATCATTTTTGGACTCCTCACTGTCTGAAAATGTATCATCATATACAATCTCTTATGGATCTGGATCTCTTATGGATCGCTGGATCTCTTAGCTGGGAACCCGAAGAGTAATAAAGGTATTGCAATAAATTGTAGTTAGTACAGCGACTGAAATGAATTACGTAATATACTCAAAAGCAATAATCAAACCTAGAAGATTATGTAATGGTACAAATTCTTCATCGCCAGAATTTTTGTCTGTTACTTTCGGTATTTGGATTTTCGGTGGAAAAATGGTAATCTCACTGGGCAGATCGTCATCAGAATCTATATGTTGTAATTCATCAACAATTTTGTTAAGATTCAAAGGTCTTTTCATCAGTGATATGAAATACAATAGTAATAGTAAATAGACGTCAATTTTACTACCGGGCGTTTTAACGCCATCAGTTTTTACATACGATAATTTTCAAGAAAAACTGTGAAATTCGAACTTATTTTATCTCAGATGTATATTACAATAACAACACTTTACGTCATTCTACGTTATAGTATTTTATTACTTAATTTATGTACTTTAAAACTTACCCTTTTGAAGCCATGTCGCAAAGCAAATATACTGTCAAATTTAAACACCTCTGAACTTCAAAATAATACACGCATTGTGATAAATAGTAGTAACACACTGTAGAAGGACCGTTTCTGATGACGGTAATGTAAGACGATCTTGGTTTATACAAAAACAAACATATAAATTTGGCCGGTAGATCTAACACTCGATTAGTGGCGTTATAAAGGACGGTAGTAACAAGTGGGTTAAATGAGCAGCGCCGGCCCCGGTGCACTGCAACACCCGCGACACTTCTCTATTTACTCACCGATGGCTTACACCAGAGTGGGACGCATTCACGAATGTTACATTTTGGCGGAATAAACTTTGTTACTGAAGTGGAAACTTTGCGGGCAAGGACGACGACTCACAAACGAGAGATGCTGGTTGCAATAAGCTACAGCCACAGGTACGAGACTTGTGTATATTAAAATGTAAGACACATATCAATTTCAACGCTGTGAAAAATTGTTATCAAAAATCCTTGAGAAATCAAAGGATTAATAAAGAAATATATGTATTTCCATAACGGAATTCTCGTTTTGATACTTTCAGTTTTAGGCTTACCTTTAGAACCTTTGTTGGATTCTTGGAAACCTTTTGAAGCATATCGTAAAAAATACCTAAAGCGGCCGACTGGTCAAAATCAAAATAGATTTGAGTCTGCGATCTTGTTCCGTCATTTATATGTGGCCCATTAATCATGATCTTTGGTTACCCCTTTGTGTTTGGGATTATAGCATGATTATTTTAGGAATTACAAGCAATGTTTTTAAAATTAAATTTTAAAACTTCAACACATCTACAAAAATCTGCGGCGAACATTCTGTACCATCACCTTTTCCCTCTTTAATAATATAATAAATACAAATATATATCAGACTACATCACATAATTAAAAAAAAAATTGATCTGACTCCGTGTGAAGTAGCTTAAGCACTTGTGTTACGGATATCAGAATCAACAGTGGTATTACAAATATATACTTAAATATTGGAAATTAACACCCAGACACAGAACAAACACAAGTGTTCATCACACGAATTTTTGTCCTGAGTGGGAATCGAACCCACAACTCTGGGCGCATGGGGCAGGGTCACTACCGCACGCGCCATCGAGCCAGTCATAATTAATACAAGTGTTATACTTTCAAGTACTTCCCATTTAAAAGTGATATAGCATAAATTAATTCTTAGCCCTAGGAAGCGAGTCGACATGAATACGGAATCGTAAACGACGTCTTTATTACAATTCACTGAAGCCTTACAATTTAGATTACACAGAAAAACGTCTTTGGTTGGTAAGTTATGGATAGTTGTGTGGAGTACTACGTCGGCGGTATTGAAGTATAACCGTATCCGTTTCCAATAAACGCTATCGCCTGAGACAGGTCTAAAATAGCATATGAGAGCGAGCACTGAACAACATGCTCCGTGTCTTGTTATAGAATCAGAGCGTTATATCGGGTGGGAAAAGTCAACGCAGTAGCCCATAGATTTAGGATAAAAATTCTAAATCTATGCAGTAGCCAGATTAACCAACACATATTTATATGGCAATACGTCTTATTTGATGTAGATTTTGTAAGTGCTTCCTTAATACCGTATAGACCTTTTTTACTTATCTACCTACAAATTATGTAACATTGAAAACTTGATTTTATAATATATGTACAAAAAATATTTTAACAAAAAAATTAAACCGCCGAAATAACTGAAAAGCCGAAAATAATATACGTTGTCTATTTAACCTTAACATCTAAGTTCTTAAACAAATGTAAGTATACCTAAGTAATTTTGAGTCGGCGCCAAACAAGCAAATTAGCTAATTACGTAAAGCGTGATGCGCGGCGACGCAAAATGCCGAACGTTCAAGAAGTTAATGTCAGCGAGACAGCAACCCGAATGCGCACACCTATGAGGGCACACGTCATTGCGAGTGTTCGTGTGCGTGGAGCGCATTTTTGGAATGCTAATATTTATCGCTGGAACTTTCACGTTGCATTGTTAATTTGATTCGGTTATGTCTTTAAGTACGGTAATTAGTGATCTATGTTCATTGATTGTTTAGTGCCGACTCAAAATTACTTAGGTATACTTATATTTCTTTAAGAACTTAGATGTTAAAGTAAAATACACAACGTATATTAATTTTGGCTTTACAGTTTTTGCGGCGGTTAAATTTTTTGTTAAAAAGTTTATATTTCATTATTTTTGTGGCTATAATCTACTAATTACTACATGCTTAGTATTTAATTAATTGTGACCATTAAAATCTGTTAGGGAACAATAAATCACCCTGTTATTTTAACCTTTTTTTCTCAAGGTAAGGTTTTCTTTTTAAAATTTATGTGGGGACTACCTTCGAAGTATATCCCTATCCAAAATAATTATCAGAATCAAACAACTCTGTAAAAAGTTATGCGTGGTCATACATGATAATCAGTGAGTGAATAGTCAACCATCCCCCGTTTTCCTACCCTTAGGGTTGAATTTTTTTTTCCAAATTTATATGGGACTACCTTCAGAGTATGCCCTTTCGAATAAAAAAAATACTTATCAAAATCGGACTACTCTGTAAAAAACCTACCCTAAAGATTTAAGATTAATTTATTTTTTCAAATTTATATGAGACCAATCACGGGGGATTATACTCTTTCCAATAAAAAAAGTCTTATCAAAATCGGACTACTCTGTAAAAAGTAATGCCTGGTCATACATAAAAAAATATACTTATATACGGGTCGAATTGATAACCTCCTCCGTTTTTTTTCCTCGCTTAAAATTATGATGCATGTTTTAACTTATTTGCACACATCCCTCATAATAACAACCTGCGCGTATGAATCATATCGATAAATGCAATTTAACACGATAACCATGACCAACTCGAGACATTCTGTAAGCCAATTTAAAAAATATAGCCACTAGATTTTCGCACAAAATTAAAGCCGCAATTAATTGGTCACAGACCACCAATCAGATTAAAATATTTTATCGTCACGAAAAGCAATTTACAGAGTTTGCCACAGCACAATACACGTCACGAACAGCTTGGATCTGCAATATCTGGTTGAGGTAGGAAACTGCACATTTCGCCTCGAAAATAATTCCAACACTCGCTATTTTTGCAACAGAAATGAATTTGTTTTCTGTCACTAACTTTACGCTTTTTATTTTGTTTCACAACATGTCATAGCCCTAGCGCGGTGTTATTTAAAATTTTGTTAAACTCAAATTGATTTTTTTCATGAATAGCAGCCAAATTTGTGTGAATAAATAGTTTGGAAAACGTGATTGACTGAACCACTTAATTATTTTTCAAGAAAGTGCCTATAATGTAGGAATGTGCGCAAATTCTATGGTAAAAATAGGTAAAATTATAGGGAAAACTTTACGCCACTTACCTAGCAGGGTAGGCAGAGGGAACCGAACGTCATATGGCACGATCCTTACACACCTTACTCGCCTCTTCAAAATTCATGATCCTTTTCATACAAGCTCTACGGTTTTTATAACTCCTAACAAGTTTTTTTAAATAGATTCATAAAAACCGGGAAAGGTAGATAAACTAAATAAAAATATTCCTTGATCCGTCATACCGGTAAACAATATAACTTTCTAATGGATATCCACCCGCAGAAGGAATCTGAACCTCGAAAATGACATATAAAGCCGATCACAAATAAACGAGAGAGGGCATAGATGGGAAGGATTTATCGCCGTTTTTATATCCTAATACAACTTTCTCCAAGTTTTGTTGCAAATTGGTATCTTAAAACGGCTATAAACTAGGGGTTTGTACAATCTTACAGTCTCGATCTGTGCCTTTTTCAAGTCGAGGAGGCTACAAGTAGGAACTGCTAAGCGCACTCCAAAGGTCGTCTGATTTGCATTCATAGCTTATAAATTGATTCGTTTGTAGACGAGATTATACTACTCTATTCTAACCCTATTACGAACCGAGATTTTCAAATAGAGAGCGCTATACCAGGAGTGAATGGCGCGAGAGCGACGCTCCTATTTATCTCGACTTAGATAATTCCCTCCGAACTGACGTGGGATGAGGGTAAACATCTTGACGTGATTAATAGTAATCCTTAGTAGTTTAATAGTGTAGGATTTAGTTGTTTGAATAATATTATCTGAAATAGCGCGGGTGGTAATTTGCAAAGCGTGAAGTCAATCTCGCGCTCGGCTTTTCGGTACACGGCAAACATCGTTTAAATGTGTGGAGTTGAATGTTTTTTCAACAATAGCACAAAACTAACAGTCGGAGTGCAAACAACTGGAGTCTCGTTTTGAAGCGCGGAAAATCCGTGCCATTGGATAGTACCTGGTGGACTGAACTTTATTCGGTGTCTGCCAAATTTGTTCTCCAAAACTTTAATAATCTCATCATTAGTAACAATACCAAAACTTTAACGTAAAAAAGGCTAAAAAACCTAGAATTCGAAAGTGCAATGCTTTTATGTTGCAGAAAATGCGGTATATTAATAAAAACTAGACTATTGGAAAAATGCAATAAAATGTGTGTATGTATGTAACTATTTGTCGTAGCCAAAACGCTTAAACAGCCATTCAACTAAAAAGCTAGCTTTTGTCTAAATTCCATGGAAAAAGATTTTATCTTATTCAACATTGGATAATTGGAAACAACACACTCTGTGTACCCTATATAAATATTTCATTCTGCTAACTACCCGTATATGTAACCACCGGCTACCATTTGTACACTGTTAAAATTCTGAACGTGTTATAGATAAAAAATCCAGTTGCTCGTATAAATCTGATCCACACAAATAATTGAACAGTCACCTCATGGGCCGGGCCAGGGTTCCCATCCGCCCAGATTTGATCGGATCTGGCCGGAGTTATGGCCATCTTTCGAAACTTTATCGGGATTTTTAAATTAATCCATCAAATTGGTAATGAACTGAAAGCCGAATTAATAAAATTATTATATTTATGAGTTTTAATTGGCAATTTTTAAAATTCTATAGACAAATATGTATTATAGCTAAATGAAAAAAAATATGCACTGTGTGTGAGATTTAGGTAATCTCTAAAATTAGCGCTCAATTTACAGCCTTCCTTTAAATGTCCAGCATTCAGAAATGGCTATTAAAATTTTGCAATTGTAACCCCAGTCGCAGTTAAAATAAATTCTAGCCAATTTGGGAGCATCAGCAGACGGCTGACACGCACATCGCGCATTAAACCCTAAAAAGTAATCCGAGGATCATTGGGCGAAGACAAATATTGTTTGCCCTGGCAGCAATAATTCAACACGTCATTAGCGTGTTTACGCACTGATTAATGTGGGAACACGATAAGGATACAGTGCCATCATAATAAAAGTATTTAACTGTATGTGAATGTTGAGGGTCCATCATGCGTTTGCGGACGAACAGGCTTTAATATGACGCGGTATGTTATGGTTATGCTATAGGGTGATTTAGTATGTATATCGATATGGAGCGGTGGTAGCTGAGTGGTAAGAACATGCGCTGGTTCAAACGTACGTACCTCTCAAGTCTAAGTCTGGATTTATACCACTTGCTCGACGGTGAGGGACCATAATGTAATGAAACCGGCATTGAACCACTGCCGCTACCATATCCTTAATTACTTATCTTTTAATAAGTCATCTTTTAATATTTTCAATAAGTCAGATAAAAATAAAGTTCAAATATTAATTACTTTGATCAAATGTTTTTGCGGAACTGAACCACAAATCAAATGTTCGCCACACAAGCGAGAACGTGTTGTCTGTTCTTTTGGCATCCATGAAATTGCATTAGTTACCGTAATCAATCAAGAGGTCATTGAATTAGCTACGTGGCAACCGCTACATTGTGCCGTCTAGCTTGTCGATAATATCGCGTAGTGCCAAACTTAATGCGCCTAAAATTTATTAAACAATACCGTTTTAATTGATAGACGACTATAGCCTTTGGGACGTTAGCAACTTACAGACTAAATAATCAGATAATTTTTTTAATACGTGACGTAAATGAAGGAGAACAATAAATTTCGATCACCCAGCAGGTTTAAATATGTATCTACATTTTACAATATTTATTCTAATAATATGACTTACCTACGCTGACGTTATTCTTTATTTTTAAAAGTATTTTTTTAAGTTTTCTAAATCTGTAAATCTTAATTCAGATTCTTGGGGGAGATATTAAAGAATATTGGCTGCAATAATCATTACCAGTAGGTATATGACTCTGCAAAATTTATGAGTATTTAATAGGTACTTAGGCACGAAAAGTCGTGCTCAAGCAAAAAATATATTTTTTACGTATAACTTCCCCAGTAAACAAAGGGTTGTCTTGGCCAATAATAGCAGGACCCGGAGAACCAACATCCCATTTTGTTTTCATCCGCAAGAAAAACTAGATAAAGCTGATTTAAAATGCGACAAGCGTAATAGAAGTGATAAGGCTAGTGGGAACAAACAACTTTTGTTTTATTCGATTTTAACTTGCCCCGCTAGCTTTGCTTTTTTCTCCTTTTTTGTCTAAATGGGTTTTGTGTTCTAAGACACAAATGGTAACTTGTAAGAACGGATTTTTTCTTGTACTTTTAGAAATAGGTCGTCACTTTAAACTTAAAAAAATGTAACGACTTGCCATTCGATCGTCTAAGATGAAGGATAACTTTTTACAGGGACATTAATCTAATTGTTCCATGTAAATGGAAACGAATTATTAACCGCATTTAGATCATGAATAGTATCTTAAAACATTAATAGTTAACCCAACATGTTGGACATTTGATGAGGAAAAATTACTCTATTCTATACAAACATAACAGTATTGATATTGAATTAATTTTCACGTTTTAATCCCTCGCTTTAGATTCCCTTTGTAGCATTTAAAAGAGGATTACGTTGTGTTTAAAAATGGAATCACAAAAATTCCACACGTTTTGCGGAGTGGGCAGAAGATTATTTGCATACAGAGCTACACCGCATTGACATACTGTACAACAAGTGGTATTTAACGGAATGTTTGGGTAGATATAGATGTATTGGTAGGAGAACTGTATGAGTTACTGCCAAATTAAACCTGGGGCATGATCCTCAATGAGTCGGCGATCTTATGGGCATTTTACATGTTAGAAGTCACACTGTACGGGTATAATAGGCACCTGTGTCTAACAAGGAGAAATAGGCTCCGCTACAACGATTTCATCTGGTATCTCCTCCTTCGTTGCTTTACACTTTCTAGATTTATGTCCCGTATTTCGTCAGGAATTTACCAAGTCAGACTACACACCGTCGTCGACTACATCGAAGCGAATGCCCATTTGACCTTCGTAGCCCTTAGATAGAGAAACTAGACAAATAAGAGGGTATCATATCCATGGTTATTCGAATACGCAGATTTCAACAAGACCTGTTTTCCTCACCGATTTGAAAGATCTAGAGGTACTTGGATTTGTACACTCTATTAATTGTCCCTTGGTTTTGATTCGAGTCCTGGGTCAAAAAAGATCAACCATAGCGATAACTATTCGCTCGTGCACGGCTACCAAATTATATAATGCATACAACACTTATCAACATCATCATATATCATATAGACATACAAAGATAAAATAGTTTTATTTGTAAGGCGATATTATCCGCAAACAGAGCGAACGATTTCCATCGCTCGTATCTTGATCAGGTGACGCAACAAAACATAAAAAGCCAAATTGTACATCTTTTTTTCAGTTAACAAATCCGTCTTGACGAGGGTCCACTGTTTTTTCGGCAAAGTAGAAATAAGGATACAACAGCAAATCCTACTAGATCTCGGTTTGAATTTCATTTTTTTTATGATTTTGTTACTAAAATCCGTTACGCAAGTTTGATGACGAAACTATTATGTATATTTTTATGAGTTCCCGCTCTTTATTTAGATCATTTTAATACGATGTTTTTTTCAAATACGAGTAATCATATAGTTCACAATTCATCCCACCCTATATACACGAGCAATTTGCTATGTACAATATTGCGTATACTTATAGATATACAGCCGCATTCGCAAAAACGCCTTTACAGTTTCTTTTGTCCTGTAATTCTAGAAAAAAATATTATTTATTATTAAAGTGGCCTCTTTGATCCAGCGTACCAAAGGACTAATAAGCTTTGGTTCAAAAGAAATCATAGAGTTTAAAATAGATTATGAAAACAGAACTAAATGTTAACTCTCGCCGACCCACAGGATTTCTTACGGATCAATTTACGATAAGATGCTTATATACATTAGCTACGGACGTTTTGGTCTTAACAAGCGAATGTTCTCTGATTTGCCGTTTTTAAATAGCTCTTCCGTTGCTTCATTACAAATTAACAAGACGAAAATGCCGTTAGAAACAAACCTGAGTGCAGTTTAATTAATTAAAAAACGAGGGTCTTCCTGTTAACACGGCGAAATAGGGCCCTAATTAGCAGGTGGGAAAGGGCGCGCACGACCATCCACGAATTGCCTATTGTGGTCAGGGCCCGGACCTCGCGCCACCTGCGACGGCCTTTCGCTAACACACTTGAAATATGACACGATATTATGACACCAATTAAACTCGAATTAAAAACGAGCGGTGGCATCTCAGTGGTAAGAATACGCGCCACGTATGCGATGCTATATTGTTATAAAAACAACAAAGATTATTTCTTCAATTATCTATAAGTATATAAATATGCAAATATGCGTACCCGTATTTTGCAACGCGAGATTGCGAAAGAATAAAACAAAACATAAACGTGCAACAAAAAGAGATGCATTATAATACATCAATATGTACTGTATATTTTATAATACCCCACCATATTTTTCTTAATTATATAAAGCCTCTTAAAGATTACGTAACCTACTCGTTCTCGTATTTTATTCATATTTTCCTTCTAAATCCATGCATGCGTTCTAATTTTAGCTGAAGGAGAACCCAAAATGTAGATGAAACAGGAGGCTACTAATTATAACAAGCTTTTTGGTCCACAAATCTCGCTTGACGACGGTCGCTTTCCGACAGCCCTGATACCAAATGTACAACCATGTGTTATTCATTTAGTTCATTAAAACCTTTCTATATTTACACCATAACAAAAGTTCAAAGGAAAATTCTGTCTTAGACCTTTGTAGGCTATGTGCCTACAGAATAAATATCTCAACAAAAAAATCTACTGCCAAAAATAAAGTAGGCACGCTTAATTAAATTCTACATCCATTAATCAGCCAACTATCACACCATCGGGAGTAGTCTAGAGTTACCCAAGTTTCTAGCACTTGTTCCCAACTTCTTATTTATCTCAATCGCTTGACTAAATAATTCAATTAATACCAAGGCCGCGTCCTTTATCAACGCTACGCAGTCTCGCTTTCATGTATCCAGTTGATAGTAGGCGGATCATTAATTTATTAAAGGAATTTGTGGTAGTAATTTCATCTCGGGGACAATGTAGTACTTAAGCCTGCTTAGTACATAACAGGCATCGCAAGCAAGGATTACGGTGCGGGGCCGTATGAGGAATACCTCAAGCGTTGTGTAGTCTATATAAGTATAAATATAGGTCTGACTGGCCCGTTGGTCGAGTGGTTAGAGAGCCTGGCCACGAAACCAACAGTCGCGGGTCCGAATCCCACAAGGGGCAAATGTTACGTGCGATGAACATGGACATTTGTACTCGAGTGATGGATGTTATTAACAAATGGATAATAACTAACTAACTAACTAAACTTCACGCCACTTCCCTAGCGGGGTAGGCAGAGAGAACCGAACGCCATATGGCACGATCCTTACACACCTCACTCGCCTCTTCAACATTCATAATCCTTTTCATACAAGCTCTACGGTTTTTATGACTCCTAACATCACCTTCTTTTAATACACGACCAATCTGGTCGTGGTAGGTGAGCCTGGGCCTTCCGCGGCTCCTACATCCTTCCACATTCGCATTGTATATCTGTTTAGTCAATCTTTCGTCATCCATTCTTTCCACATGTCCGAACCACCGGAGCATGCCTCTTCTTACCTTGACTCGGACGCTGTCCTTCAGACCAACTCTCTTTCTTACATCATCATTCCGAACGCAGTCTGTGAGCGATACACCGCAGATTTTCCGCAGCGCACGCATCTCGACCGCGTTTATTCTACTTTCATGCTCTTTCTGCCATACCCAACTCTCGCTTCCATATGTTAGCGTAGGAATCAGCACCGCATTGTGTATGGCGAGCTGGGTCTTCTGGCTTAAGATTTTGCTGCCTAAAAGTTTTCCTAACGCTCCATTCACCCTATTCCCTGCATTCACTCTTCTTTCTATATCAGCGGAGTACCTTCCATCTCTACTAAATGCAGATCCTAGATATACAATTTCACTCACCTGTTCCAGCACTACATCGTCAACCGTTATCCTTGTATCCGTTCTGGTTTCATCTCTTTCAAACACCATAATCTTTGTTTTCTTCGCATTCAAATGTAAGCCTCTCTCCTTGCAATCATCTTTCAATGTTGTGACTAGTTGCTGCAGATCCGATGCTGACTCTGCTAGAAGTACGGCATCGTCCGCGTAAAGCAGGCAGTTCACAACCAAGTCACCCATACGCACTCCAACATTCATAGATCTAATCCTCTGGAGACAATGGTCGAGATATAGGATAAACAGCAGAGCAGACAGCACGCATCCCTGTCTGACACCAATATTGACGTCAAACCAGGGTGACAGGCTGCCCTCCACTTGCACGCATGCCGTACAGCCCACATAGGTGGACTACGCAGCACGAAGCAATGCTCCATCAATCCCATATCTCGGCAATATGTCCCAAAGGTCCTTTTGTACAACCCTGTCAAATGCCTTCTCCATATCCACAAAACCGCAAAAAACCCTCTGACTTTTGGCCAGATGCTTCTCCACGATGTTGCGAAGAGAGAAGACTTGATCCGTGCATCCTCTACCATTCCGGAAACCTCCCTGCGCCTCCCACAACATTCCATCAAATTTCACCCTCATTCTCCTCTCAATAATCTTACCATTATATGGATAATAAATGTATTTAAGTATGTCTATCCGTTCACCTAGTATCCAAGCACAAGCATAAGCTTAATTTAAAACTAGGGAATTGGTGTGTCAGTTTGGAGAATTTATTATTATTATTATTTTATTATTACCTATTAGATATCGTCTCATTGTACCTTAGTATAGAGAAACTACAGGTTCTTGTCTTATCAAGCTAAATATATTTTGTTTATTAAGCAAAAAAAATGTATTTTATCCGTAAAGCCGATACCTAATACAAGTTTTATACAGATTTATTCATTTTTGTCCTCCTATTTTTAGCGGCTTTAAGATGATCATCTACAATAAAAAAAATTATCAGAAGTAAAAAACTAAGAAAATAAACAAATATTTAGAAAGTCCCTAGTTTATACAAAATATATTTTGAGATATTCGGAATAATATTTCACCATAGTGCATCTTGATGCCGTGTGATTGCCAAGTCCAGATGATACAAGTTTTAATAGCCAACTTGGTTCTTATTAGGATCCCAAAACTTTTTACAACAAAAATGTCGCGGGACTTGGCTTAATTTTTCATACCCATGTTTTGACGAGATAAAAATGTAAGTACTTTATATAACTTCAGTGTAACTGAGGGCCCTATAAATATATATATATTAAACAATACCTATTTATAAAAGGTTTACGATACCAATTCTATCATCTAATGAATTAGAAGCGATTTTCCGTTACATTCGGCAGATAGATTCTATCGAAAACTGGCAGTAAATCGATAGTTACTCCTTCAACGCTCTATTTAATCCTTCCTGGTCATAAAAAAAGCATTTATATCTGTGTCATGGCTGCGTCAGACACACTCGCTCACTCAGCGGCTCGCACGCAATGTTTCGCGGCGTCTCCACAAAGACGTCGTAAACTTCGCTCCCTGGTGATAAGAAAGTTGCGAGTGCCCCGCTGCCACCAGCGATAAACTCCGAATATCCATCATACTTAATTACCTTACTCTTTTAACAGTTTAGAAGCTCGTCGAAAGTAAGAATTAACGGGAGCTTGTCACGTCGCGTCGTGCGCTGTTTCAGCGTTTCGCAACGTTCTGATAAATCTTTATTTCTACTCTTTTAACTTTGGTGACTTGGTAAATTTATAATTTTTCCCAATACAAGATGAACAGTCGTTTCTTTCTCAACAAACTTTTATGATTAAGGACTTTGTAAACAATTCGTAACAAAAAATAAAGTACTTCAAGTTGTAATATACCGTCACCATTAGTCAACTTTTGAGGGGTTTACTGTTAGGCGTATACAAATATCCTTGCGGCAGTTATAACTTCTAAATTCGAACTATAATAACTACGAATAACCAATAACTACTGAATTAACTGTAGTTTCCGAATTTTACTATTATACAACAAGCTATAGTATTTTTAGGTTGTTACATCAATATATCATGACATGAGTCACCTCACCTTATCAGTCAAGACAATTAATTTACTTAAAAATTACTTTATTTACAATTAACATTGTATTACTATTATTAAGAGCATTTAAGTACTCTATTCTCATGTCATATCTTTATAAAAAAACACACTCCAAAGGAGTAGGTAGAGTCAAAGGGGAACCACCACATTTAGCCAAAAAATAAAACTGGGCTGGCTTAGAAGGCAAATTGTGAAAAAGTAGTGACAAGTGACTAGTTCGTTGTCTACAGAATTACACACCCAAAACCCTAAGCCCCAGACCAATATGGGACAAAATGAAAACTTTTTAACAAAAAAATTAAACCGCCGAAGAAACTGAAAAGCCAAAAATAATCTGGGGGTACGGCAGTGCCCCCGCCAAGTCGAGCAAAAAAGCGGCACGGCCGTACCATACCATCCTTTTCTCGAAGCAATTCAGGCCATTTTCGACCCCCTGTAACTTCGTTGTGGATAAAACTAGAAGACTGAATTTTCAGTAACCATGCAGGCATTGTAAAGACACGGTATATTTCAAATTTCATTCAATTTGAACTAGTAGTTTAAGAATTATAATGGGTCAAGGTTTCTTAATTTTGTCACTCACTGACTGACTCACCGATCATCAAAATTCTAAGGCACTTCTAGCAAACCTAGAAGCTTCAAATTTGGAATATAAGTAGTGTTTGGTGTATGAACTAAGAAAAAACTAAAATATTTGGGGGCACGGTAGTGCAACCGCTAAGTCTAGCAAAATTTTTCAATTTCGGTCCAGTTTTATAAATATTTAACTACTTACTTAAATAACTTTGTAATACCATATAAATATAAAGGCGCACGGTAGTGCCCCAGCCAAGTCGAGTAAAATTTTTCAATTTCGGTCCAGTTTTCTAGATACATAACTGCTTAAATAACTTTGTAATCCCATATAATCCCAAATATCCCAAATCCCAAAATATAGGCGCACGGTAGTGCCTCTGCCAAATCGAGCAAAAAATGGGTATTCCCGTCATGCGAATTCATTCCACAATTAAAAGTCTTACAGTTACAAGTCTGGGCGGTTTACATCTAATTAATGTCGACTTTGGAAGTGTTAAAGCGCAGGAATCCTCAATTAGTGAATACAACAGACCAAGAAGCATTTATCGTCCAGATTTGTCAAAAATTGTAACATCAAAGCCTCCCAGAAAAACGCATAGAGACAGGCAGTGGGCTCTTAGAAAAACTGTAGCTGAAGCTCAAGAAGTAGTACCGGAAAAGAGAAAACGGAAGGCTACCTACAAAAATAAGAAAAGTTCATATGTCAGAGAGAGGGCTTTAAGAAAATTCGTTGCTGGTAGATATACATATATACAATAAGTAGAAGGTACCGAAAAGGAAAAAAGTAGAACTGTCTACAAAATACAAAAAGAAATGAGATCCCATCAAAAACAATACTCGTCAAAAAAACCAAGTCTCGCAACTCAGTTGTTCTACGGTAAAAAGTTGTGAGATCCATGTAATACCAAGTCGGTTATTAATATATTCAGTCTCTACTTAAGTGACTTTCTGTCTTAATACGTCCAGTCCCTAAAACCACGATCGTGGTCCATAACAATTGAAAATTAATTGTGTATGGAATCTCCGTACTCGAAGCATTAAGTTGTTACATAATAATTAACAGCATCTTATAGTGATGCATATCAATATTAAAAATCTTTAATGTTTTATATAAATATATTGACTTGGCCATCGCACTAAATAATTTAATTTACACGTGTTTTCATGCGATGGCCGAGTCTCAATATATTTATATAATATATACGTTAAAGATTTTTAATATTGATATGCGTCATTATAAGATGCTGTTAATTATTACGTAACAACTTAAAGCTTCGAGTACGGAGATTCCAGACACAATTGATTTTCAATTGTTATGGACCACGATCGTGGTCTTAGGGACTGGACGTATTAAGACAGAAAGTCACTTAAGTAGAGACTGAATATATTAATAACCGATTTGGTATTACATGGATCTCACAACTTTTTACCGTAGAACAACTGAGTTGCGAGACTTGGTTTTTTTGACAAGTATTGTTTTTGATGGGATATACATTGTCTATTTAACCTTAACATCTAAGTTCTTAAACAATTGTAAGTATACCTAAGTAATTTTGAGTCAGAGCCAAACAAGCAAATTAGGTACCTAATTACGTAAAGCGTGATGCGCGGCGACGCAAAATGCCGAACGTTCAAGAAGTTAATGTCAGCGAGACAGCAACCCGAATGGGCACACCTATGAGGGCACACGTCATTGCGAGTGGTCGTGTGCGGAGAGCGCCATTTTTGGAATGCTAATATTTATCGCTGGAACTTTCACGTTGCATTGTTAATTTGATTCGGTTATGTCTTTAAGTACGGTAATTAGTGATCTATGTTCATTGGTCTATGTCCCTTTTCAATAAAAAAAAAAATTATCTAAATTGGACTACTATGTAAAGTTATGCGTGGTTATATATTACATTCAGTGAATAAACATTCAATCATCCCCTGTTTTGCTACCCTTAGGGTTGTAATTTTTTATCCAAATTTATATGTAAAACTTTTTACTCTGTAAAAAGCTATGCGTCATATATAAAAAAATATATATACGGGTCGAATTGATAAACTTCTCGGTTTTTTTTTTCATTGGTTAAAAATAAAAATGCTGTAAAGACTTTTATGTAAATTGTTCATCTGACCATCTCATTCTGAACTTTCGTGGAAAATACTCTATTATATTGTTGACCTGATACAATATTAAAGCAAACCTAGGTATATGTTTGATCATAATTAACATCTATCGCAGGAGTTTACTTATATGTTTAACAGCATTCGCTCACACACAGAAATAATGCACAAGATTTTGGTATAAATATCCTCACGCCCGCAATCCCGGAAGGGGTGAGCAGAGTCCAAAGAACAATAAGCTCTTTAAATCACATCAGCCAAAAATAAAATTGTATTGGGTTAGATGGAAAATTGTAAAAAATTATAAACTGTTATTTATACTACATACACGTTATCAATAGCTGACATTCATTATGTTTCATACATCTTGACATTGCAATAAGCGTATGAAAGCACTATCTATGTTCCATGTTGGACTGGGACTTAAAAAGAATGTGCCAACCGTGTTTCTTGCCTAGCATGTCGTAAAAGGCGACTAATGGTAAATGAGGTTTTGGGTATGTGATTATGTAGGCAACGAGCTAGCACTGTCACTACTTTTTCACAATTTTCCATCTAACCTAGCCCTAATTGGCTAAATGTGGTTAAAGGGGCTTGCTGTCACTTTGTCAGTGCCTACCCCTTCAGGGATTACGAGCATGATATTATAATATATGTATGAATAAAACACCTGAAAATCAAAAGGACCACGATACAGATGAAATAACCTCCTTTGGTAACGTTATTGGCTGAATGTAGTTAAAGGGGCCTGCTGACACCTTTGACTCAGCCTACCCTTCGGCGATTATGGACGTGATGTTATGTTATGTGATATGTAAAAACACTATCTGGTTTCACAATGTTAAAGAAATTAAGTAGCCATATTAAAACTATGAAATAAAAAATGGCTATTGTTGAGTAACATTTTATTATTTCATGCCTCCAGCAGCAAGTTACATGTAGATAATGTATACTTAATCAAGCCTTTACGGCTCAACGGTCCGCGGGAGCTAAGCACGCTTTTTCAACTGATAAAATATGCACGCCGTTAAAACAGGAAATGCACAGCCATTTGCTTTAGGGCGATCGGAAAATACGTCTTAATATCTTAAACGGCCTTTATGCTCTGATCGGAGCGTTTTATGAGGGCATGAGTGGCTCCGTTAATCACATTCGGTTGATTCGACACAGGTAATCCGGCGCGGCCGGCGCAAGATGGATGGCGCGTCAGGCGGCGCCGGCGACCCGACTTATCGACCGGCCCAAACCAATGCCAAATAACGCATTTTAATTCAATCATTTTTCAAATCAATTTATAGCTCTTTTGCACTTTGTCCGACAGCAAAAATGTGGAATGTAAAATGGTTTATAGAATTATTTCAGTTTGGATATTACGACTTAAATTTTTACGTTCTGATACGCAACCTCATAGTCTCGCCTCGATTATTGCCATAGACATGTTCTATCGCGTATACCCCGAGACTACTTAAATGAATTAAAATTACTAATGAATAATCATAATCCATTTCATTACAAATAACTTTAAATAAATTAATTAAGGGCAACATTATAGGTATCTATGTATTGGCAGGACCATTGACATGACTGCGAAATAAGTAGATAACTGAAGTACAAGTATATATTAAGTATAGATAGATACCAGACTCAACGTAACTACCACAATCTTGATTTATTTTATCAAAATAACTAAACTTCACGCTACTTCCCTAGCGGGGTAGGCAGAGAGAAGAAGAATTTATGTCATAATCCCACGTAGAACTTTATGACATTACCCATAACAAGAACAACGTTTGTGTGTGACACAAGCTATCTATTTTTACATAACTTGCCTATTTCTGCTAATAAGTTAACTAATAATAGTATCTGATAATATAGGTACAACACGAATTTATCACCAAAGTCATTATCTAGTATACTTATACGAATCATCATCTTCCTAGCGTTATGTCCCGTGTTTAGACGGGGTCCGCTTAGAACATGATCCAGGATTTAGCGAGTCTGGTAATTACATTGAAGCGACTGCGGGTCTGACCTTCGTAACCCTAAGATAAGGGAACCAGACAATTTTTGGATCATGGTTACAAATCCAAAGTTGTTTGAATTTGCAGGTTTTATCACGATGTTTACCTTCACCGTCGAGCTAGTGGTATAAATACTTACATAGACTTGAAAAATCCAGAGGTACGTGCCCGTACGTTTGAACCCGCACTCCTCGGTTAAGAGGCGCGTGCCCTTACCATTGAGCTACCACCGCTTTACTCTTATAGTATACTTATACGAATATATACTAGATAATGACTTTGGTGATAAATTTCCAATTAAAAGATTCCTTATTAAATTTTAAATACAGTGCACAGTTTTATCGTTATGTACCTAAGTATATAAATAAATATCCTAGCTATTGATAGAAGACTCTTAGGTCTACAACCCTTTGTTTCATTACAAATCTTGAAGGTTTTTTATTGTTACGTAGTCTTTACAAGATAAACCACATTCCTACCTGAAGTAAGGGTCTACATACATATTCTTTTGATCCCGAGCGAAATATGTTTGAATTTTTCCTAACACAACTTATGTTTTTAGGAAGGTATGCCGCTCCCCTTTCTGCTTATTTAGTTATAATACACATATATCCACCAAATATATCAAATAATACATGTTTTTTTATTTGTATATCAATAATAACTCAGTAATTCGATTCTTACCTCCACAATTTCCATTCTAATCGCAAGGCCCCGTCCCGTACCTATACCTACATCGGTTATCTATGTAAATTCCCAAAAACCCTATCCTTGATTTCCCACCGTGTCACGAGCAAACAATAGACTCGTGTACTTTAAACCGTCGTTCATCTATTTCTATTCCGAGCAGTTTATTGTGAATACAAATTATATTGTAAAGCCCGATCTCAAACAATGGCGCTAATCTAGCGTGCTTTGTAGTGGTCAGGGCGGCAAGGGCGGGCCGGCCGGGCTCTCGATAGGCCAGAATGATTATAAATTCACTGCTCCATTATTCACAATTGGCTCCATGGCGGCACTGACAGCTGGCCCGATAATTCGTTAAGTCCTAACAGGGACCGCTGCGTGCGCCCGATAACGCTCAATAGAACTCAACAAATACACCGATTATGCGTAAACCTGCTCGGCTTCTGTTTGTTCTTCCGCAAATGCTTCGCCGATTACCTATAATCAGTCATCAATGGTAAATCCACATACCGCACATAACATAATAAACGTCACTGTTCCAATTACCTACTATGTCTTAAGTCTATACCCATATAATGTAAAATAAGAAAAGGAAATACATGTAATATATCACATATAATATGCATGTAAATACAATGTTCTCAAACATTCTACGCAAAATCCCAACTTAACAGTTTTTTGTACATTGACGTTTTATAAGTGCCTTTTGAAGCTTGTTTTTATCAACTTATTTTGAATTTGAATAAACTCACCTAAAGCATAAATGTACTTAAATTGGTAAATCGCAAACAGTTTGATTAAACCTGTTATAAATAGATAACCATTACCTATTTTTAACCGACTTCAAAAAAGGAGGAGATTCTCAACTAAAAAAAAAAAAATAAAAAAAAAAAATATCTTTATTTCTCAAAATTTAAATTACAAGTTTAGAGACCCCCCAGGAAGTAATAAATACTTGTGTTGGGGATGTCTCGCTCTTTCCAAATTTGTTATTATAATATGAGATTTAAAGTGAACATTTTAAATTTAGACTTAAATTTAACAATCTAACTTATGTGTGTGTGTGTGTGTGTGTGTGTGTCTGTGTGTGTGTGTGTGTCTGTGTGTGTGTCTCTGTGTGTGTGTGTGTGTGTGTGTGTGTGTGTGTGTGTGTGTGTGTGTGTGTGTGTGTGTGTGTGTGTGTGTGTGTGTGTGTGTGTGTGTGTGTGTGTGTGTGTGTGTGTGTGTGTGTGTGTGTGTGTGTATTATATATGATCATTTATAAGAGTTTCCGTTTCATCGTAACTAAGTCCTAGTAGAAAGTTACTTAAAGTTTTTTTAAATTCCAAAAAGTGTTTTGTGTATAAGTTTAGTGTTCGATTTATATTATTGTATATGTAAGTGGACCGGCACGAAATTTGACGACTAGCAAAAACAGTACGGACTCGATGGGCTGGTGCCACTCTATAATTTCTTCTTTTATTTAACTGGGCTGTACCTACTTATGTATATTTTTTTTTTTATGTATGTTCACCGATATTTCCGCCAATTGTCAATAATATGAAACATTACAAATTTAAACATGTAGCTTGCAAATTAACCATGAATATATGTATAAATAGCTTAATTCGTCAGCATTGCAAACAATTGGTATACAGCCTTTTGTATTATTAGTAGTAACTACCTATCAATCTCAATTCCAACTTTATTAGGTATCTAGACCTATCAAGACCAGTAGTTAGCCTATGCCTAATTCCCCAAACGCTTTCATCAATATTACTCAAGTGGTTACTAACGATACTTACAAGCCACTTAGTGAACTGAATACTACAGTAATTGTAAGTAATTCTTACGTGCTTAGTTCAAGTTTAGGAAAACTACACCCAATTGATGGTTACACAACATAAACATTTTACTTCAAGCCTGGTCAACTTAATTATTAGTTCGTATCAAGGCTACACTTGTACATACATAACATAACATTACGCCCATAATCCCCGAAGGTAGGCAGAATCAAAGAGGCAGCAGGCCCCTTTAACCACATTCAGCCAGACACAAAACTGGGCTGGGTTAGATGGAAAGCTATGCTTGTGATATATGTTTATGTACTATTGAACCTTGAACTACAAATGTTTACCGGCTATCACTTCACCACTCCATGCTTAAAATAATTCAGTTAACAGCTTTGACAATGCAGGCAACTGAATGCATTTTAAAGTGAGAGATGTATGGCATTCCACTGCAACTACTCGTACCTACATATTTCAATTGAGTAAATAAGTCGTTGTTTAAGAACATACTTGTAATATAAAATTAATTAAAACTGTTTTATAATTCACTTGATCGTGTTCAGTAATTATACAGGGTGTTACGTAACTACCCGTAAAGCCGAAAGGAGGTTAAATGGGGCCTTATAACGAGCCATTCACATTATTTAAGAATCGTAGTAACGCTGTATAACATACCAATATTATTATTTTCACTGACGTACAAAACCCTATTTCAGTAAAATTTAAGAGTAAACTACGCAGAATGTACCTATATTTCTACCATTGAACTATTATTACTAGCGTAGTAATAATAACGCAATGATTTCTACCTAATTCGCGAAAGGACAAAAATTTTAAAGATTTGAAATTGACAACATATTTTATTTTTCCAACTTGAAATTTTTTTAAGCCAGTACTTGAGTATAATGACATCCTTGTATTGAGGTAGCATACATATATGAATGAAAAATAGAAAAACTATTAAAGTAGACAATAAATGTAGGCCTTTCTGTTAAATAATCTGGTTCCCTGACATGACAGCTTACTAGGGCTGACAAAATTTTTGGCTTTGATAATTAATTATATTTTTTACAGGGTATTTTGTAACACGTTGTATAGTAATAATAAGATGTCACACGATCGTTAAACATTAATTAACACGTTATACGTTACTTCAAATTCCGTGATTAATGTAGTGTACCTATTTTCAGGTACAATTTTTACATTTTGTTTTAAAATGAACCCGCCAGCGGCTTTGGTGTGTAGACACCTTTACTAGTAGTCGCCCACTAGTCGAAATTCGACCATAATCAGTTTATTTTTTAATTCATTTAAAGTATTTCTAATGTAATATTGACTGGCCCGTTGGTCGAGTGGTCAGAGACCCTGGCCACGAAACCAAGGGTCGCGGGTTCGAATCCCGCTAAGAGCAAATATTTCGTGTGATGAACATGGACATTTGTACTTGGGTCATGGATGTTTATAAACGTATTTAGGTATGTCTATCCGTTCACCTAGTATCCATAGCACAAGTATAAGCTTAGTTTGGGACTAGGGAATTGGTGTGCCACTCAGGAGAATTTATTTATTTATTATTTCTAATGCATTATTTATTGAAATATTATCTTTCTCCACTCCTTCTCCGTAATTTTCAATCGTCTGCGTAAGTTTCATAAAAAGGGGTACAAAGTTATTGCTTCACGTATTAATATACTTATAGATAATAAAAGGTTAGTAAGTATCCTGGGATTCTTACTTTATTTGTAATATACTATTATTACTTTAATCTAGAATAACTTTGCCAATGTAAAGAAACGATGATTTATTGTCGCTTACAAATTCTAAAATAACCTACCAAAATCAAAAAGCAACGAATTTTGTAAACAGGCTGCAATCGCTCAGTGTTGACACTTGAACGTAATCGTCATCAAGTCGTCTTTATGCATACAAAACACAGCACCTAAATAGGCTACTGCAGTGAATCTACTCCTTGCCTTTGAATGTCATGTGCTCGATACTCAATACCCTGAAGCCATTAGCGCGAGCGTCCGTTTTACTGAAAATCCATAGAATCAGTATAACACTAGATCGGGCGTCATTTTGCTAAAATTTTATAGCATCGATTTACCATAATTTTAACAGTTCATTGCGACGAAAATCCTAACCTTCGTAAATCCATTACTTGATGTGCTGGGAGTTAAAAGCCATTTAGAAGTCTTGCGTAATAATCTCACGATGGATATTTTCCCGGAATAAAATGATTATTCAAGCCAATCTTAATTATAAAATACTACCTGTATGTAAATTAGTTTTACTCGAATGCATTTCTTCGTTATTGAGGAACAAACATCCAAACATACAAACATTAATTATAAGAGGTTGAGGAGATAAAAGTGACTCCGCTCCAGTGGACAGGCAGCCTAATGACCTAAGAAGGATCCGCTGACTCAGAGAAACCTAGGCCTCATTCCATCATCCTCCCACAGCATGGCCATGCAGAAGAAACTATAATATATGATATTAAACTTTCGCGTTCCAATATCACTGCCATAAATGTAGAACCGATAGGCCCGTTGGTCCAGTGGTCAGAGACCCTGACCATGAATCCACTGGTCGCGAATTCGAATCCCGCTAGGAACTAATGTTTCGTGATGAACATGGACATTTGTACTCGAGTCATGGATGTTTATAAACGTATTTAAGTATGTCTATCCGTTCGCCTAGTATCCATAGGACAAGCTTACGTATAAGCTTAGTTTGGATCTAGGGAATTGGTGTGCTAGTTTAGAGCGTTTAATGTAGAAGAAACTGTAATGCTAAAATATGAATAGAGTAGCATCAACGTCCTATAAAGCAACATCATTGATACTATAAAATTTTGACAAAACTGAAGTTGTTTTTTAAAGCTAATGCCATCGGGATTTCGAACACAACACTTAATATTTGAAAACAAGCAGGCAACTGCTTGTGCGGATATCATATTTTACTGGCACGAGTGCAACGAGAGTGGGGGGGGGGAGTTAGGTACAGTTCTGTAAAGTTGTCAAAAGCGCGGGTCTCGCGCCGCGCCCTTGCTCGCGCGGCAGCGACTCGTTAGTGAATCCGGTTACTGTCGCTCAAAGTTTGTGTGCTTTCCTCCGTCTGACGGATGTCCAATATCCTGATTTTCCGTATGCCAAATTGTGACTTTACTCCGGCTCTCGATATTTGCCTTTCGACTTCTGTCAAAGAATAGACAGACACTCGCGTACATAATCATGAGAGAAGAGAAAAAAAAACCATATTTAAAAATTCAAAAAGTATTATCCATACACAATTTTATATAATGAAGATGTATTTGAAATATTATGGTTTTAGTTATAATATACCAGAATCGAATAATATTCAGCATCGAATACGTAGATATTCTACGAGACCTAGAGGCAGTGGTTGATTAGATAGTCTCATTTAATTAAATATCGTCAAATGCCGACATTCCACTCAACTAATTTAATTGTATACTCGTAATCTCAACTATATGTTACATCAGCTCAGCTTAAGTATGCATAGTAAATATACCATAAATTCATATTTTTAAAGCTTAATATATAAATGTATGGTATATCTACTATAAATGCCTTGTGTCAAACTTTTTTACCGCCCTCACCTAAAATTATAAAGCACCTAAGATCTGTAATATGTGGGTATCCAAAATTAGTATCATATCGTGTTCGTACGAATACACAGGAACCAGCAACATTCAATATTGGCCACCCACCCGAGACTAGGCCGCAACTAGAGTTACTTGACTTTGCAATTGATTGCACCAACCAATTTACCAAGGGGCGATGAACTAAGTACTCGTTTTAATCTGTTTAACCATTTTTTTTAAAGTCAAATGTAGCTAAACCCCTTTTAAACGATTTTCCGTAAAAAGTTGGCTTGATTAATTAACTTGAGAAATCTTATAATAAGGAAAATGAATAAGTAAGTAATAATCAAATAAGAGGAGATGGACAGTCGGAGAACTGCGGCAATTACGGGTGATGGATCGTTGAACTTCTCCCGGACAGAAATGACCCGATGCTTTAATATCGCCTTGTTTCTTTCTTGGGGTCCTCTAGCAATTTGTCACCAAGGAGTTTTCGTACGGATAAAAAACGAAACCTCTTTTATTCTTATCTTAGTCTCAAAAAGACTAGATTTCTCTTTCCATCGTATTGATTTACATCTACAATGAAAGTAGGAAGGTAGGTACCTACGTCAACGCAATAGGCTATTTGATTGACTAGTTTCTGAAAACCATCGCTCATTTTTTAATGATGTAAATGGACTCTAGGAATAACATTTATTTTTATTTAAGTAAGTATGTATTTTAGGTATTTTATATAAAAAAAAATATTTAAAAATACACTGATTAATTGAGCTGTCAAAACGCCTACTTCGTCAATATGGCGTCGAGTGACGTCACACGTTGGCACGAAAACATTTGAAGAAGGTCGAATCGTTGGCACTTTGACACACTTTATTTGAGCATGTACCTGAAATTAACTAGAAGTGTACAAATACAACAATCTCCATATGATTATCTTCCTGCACTGCAAAGGAAATTAATTTTATTTTGGGTTTTTTGGTGAAAATATCCAATATTTTTTATATTTATTAATGCAAAATTGCTTTTAATATTCGTAATTAACGCGGATAACAATAAATAAGTAATTATTTTTCATACTGTAAAATTTAGACTATTAGGTATATCGTGGGCCACAAAACTAGAACTCCTTTTATCTTATACCTTCTGATGCCGATTGGTCAAGTAGTAGATGTAAGACATGTAGAGCAGCAAACGATATGTCGATTTTAACAAACATCGATATTTTGACTGAATACCTATCATACATAATAATATCATATAAGATATACTTACATACAACCATCACGTCCGCAACCCCTGAAGGAGTAGGTAAGGAACAAGGCGCTCGCACCTTATAGGTGCTTATTGCGTATATCCACATTCAACCAAAAATTAAATTACAAGTGGCTAGCCAGTGGCTAGAGTGGGAGATGTGGCTACTAGCCATCATCATTTTATACATGACCTCTAAGTTCTGACTATAAACGTTAAAGTTGATATCTTTACATAAAGGAGGCTAGGATTTACACACGCAATTTAAGGTCCCTATGGTAATATGACGGTAATAACAAGGATCTTATTGCTACAGAGTTCAGTAGTAATAACTAATTACCATCTAATATAATCGATCGCAGCATAGTATGTATCTCAAAAGCTTCACATGGAACCAAAATGGTACGTGACAATGATAAGGCATTTGTTTCACACATCACGAAATTACATTCAATTACACGCAGGTAGCGACGGAGGTTCCGCACCGAAGCGCGTAATATTTTTAAGAGAAACACGAAGGTGAGCTGTAACAAATGGCTTGATAGGGATGGTCACGTGCAGGTCATCCCATTTATGCTTCTTGTGAACTGAAGGAAGTGCTGCAATTACCCGTGATGGATAGTGAGAGTTAGATGCGGCCGTAAGGGTCGCGCCATCCATATAACTTTCTTATCTACCTCCGGAAGGAAACTTTATGACATCTTTACGGGAATCGAAAAATATGGACGACCTTTGACATTAAGCGTGGGTCTCGTACGCGAAGATCCACCCACGTTGCTGCTTGTCGCTAATAAATAAATTGAAGATATTATATTTAATATGATTCCCTTTTACAATTTATACTACACAACTCGACATAAAAAAATATATTTATTACCTATATTTCAATTTATTTAAAATAAACAGTACTTTCATAGAAGCAATCAACAAGTAGTTGATAATGATGGTAGGTTGGAAAGTTATCTATAGGTACCTATAAGATATTACATAGGTACATACCTTACATAGGTACATACTTTCATAGAGGGCTAGTAAAATAAACTTTAAAGACATTATTGGGTTAAATATAATTTTTAAGGATTCTACCTTTTGCAATTCAGATTCATAGATAATTCTGCAAAACAATTATATTTGGTAAAATCTTTAACTTTTGTAACTGAAAGCACTAGTTCTTACTTACTTAATTAACATTCAATATTTCAACTTACCTACCGCCGAAGACAACAGTTCCATTTGTTCGCAATCTGGAGCTGCAAGCAGTTGGAATTTTGTTCGCTAGCGAATATTTGTTCAATGTAACTCAGTAGTTTTAATAAGTAAGTAAGTTACAAATTGTGAGTACCTCTAGAAATAAATCGAATCACTCGACGTCCGCCCCTTCATGGTCTTGGAATTTACTTGCTTTAATTAAAACTTTCTTTAAATAGTTCGCAGCTAACGAAAAGGCTCTATTTACTAAGTCGGAAATTTTCAAATTCTTCGTTACAGTTCGTATCGTGTTAGACAAAAGTAATAAATATCAAATGTATGTAAGTGCGCCCAGACGAATTGGATCTCCAAAGGAATGAACGCCGTGATACACAATTCGCAAAATTACATTTCTTTTAAGTTTCTTCGTTTCAACGTCAAACAAAAATATGTAATAGGATGGCCTATTACTAAAATGGATTTGCTTATGCCAAAGAAAATAATCTCTTTAGAGAACAGAATAAATGTACAGTTACGAGTAATCCCTACGTTTTCTATCTAAAATATTTTTTACTGAGATTGTCTCGTGACCTTTTTCAACTACGAAAAGCAATTTGAATATCTAGGAATATTTAACATTTCACGATTATGTTCAAAGCAATTTCCTTCGGCAGGAAGATATTTAATTATTATATATATCTACTCTGAATTCAGACGTCGAAACATGCAAACACAAATAGGTATTCAGAACGTGACGCCATCAATATAGTGCGATAATGCAATGTCATTTACATCGAGCATAAAGCAATAGAATGATAATATCATTGGAGATGAACATAAAAATAAAAGATATTTCATAACTTATAAAACATTTGTTGGTCTGAGACTTAAAAAGAATTCGCCAAGTGTGATCCAACGACATGCTAGGCAACATATTGTAAAGGCGACTAAAAGTGTATCGGGTTTTGGTTGTGTGATTGTGTGGGCAACGAGCTAGCCACTTGTCACTACATTTCCACAATTTTCTATTTAACCCAGCCCAGTTGGCTGAATGTGGTTAAAGGGGCTTGCTGTCCCTTTGACAGTGCCTACCCCTTCGAGGATTACAAGCGTGATGTTATGTGTATATGTAGATATTAATAAAACACCTGAATATCAAAAGGACCACGATATTGATGAAATAACATAAATCATACGTCTTATAAAAACCACAAGTAACTCCTATTCCATCTTATTAGTTGTCTTTTAATCTATAAGAAACTATAAGGAACCAACAGTAATGGAAAAGTAGTAAAGAAAACAATTTAGCGAGTTCAACAGTCAGTCAATGCTGGCGGAAGCGTACGCAGAGAATGGCGTCTGGCCGGATATTACTCGCCCACATGGGCTGACAGGTTCCTTTCCGTCCTTCCTTGACACGCCATCCTTCGTGAGTAGGTAATACACACAGAATAATAAAAAAGTAAGAATAAATCGGAACCTTGTAAACTAAATATACCTAGACCAGTTACTACTCGTAAGTATGTCTATCTAGGTTAAATATTTATATATTGTACAGAGTACAGGAAGTAATACTTAAATATACTTTTGTGACATCATCCAACGACTCATCGCATAACAACTTCCTTTGGTAACGTTATGAGCGACCTTTATGGGAGAAAAGTCTCCGCGAAATCTATGAGTCATCATCATCTTCCTAGCGTTATGTCCCGTGCTTAGACGGGGTCCGCTTAGACCATGATCCAGGATTTAGCGAGTCTGGTAATTACATTTAAACGACTGCCGATCTGACCTTCGTAACCCTAAGATTGGGGAACCAGACAATTTTGGGATTATGGTTACAAATCCAAATTTGTTTGAATTTGCAGGTTTCATCACGATGTTTTCCTTCACCGTCGAGCTAGTGGTATAAATACGTACATAGACTTGAAAAATACAGAGGTACGTGCCCGGGTTTGAACCCGCACTCCTCGGTTAAGAGGCGCGTGTCCTTACCATTGAGCTACCACCGCTCCGCGAAATATGAGTATAAAATATTATAATAATTATACGAAATACCAAAAAAATCTGAACTTAATCGCGTCAACATCAACGCAAAATCATTTGTTTTAATTGTTTTTAAGATACAAATAAGCTAAACAATATTTGCATAAATATACCTACCTATACTCTTTACCTAATACAAAGTTATCTAATGTTATATTTTAATATTCGCACAACTATTTTTTCCATTTACGTTTATTCAATAGTTTTATGTTATGATAACTTATCCAAAAGCTAGTCACGAAAAGAATATTATTTGAAGGTAAAAAGAAATCCGAATGCCATTTGAATTTATCGTGCAGACATTATTCTTGCTATTCGGGCGATATTTTACAAGACCCTCCATAGCTTCACAATAAGGAGAGCGTGATCTATCGCGTAATTGTACCTACCTGCCTACACTAGTCCAGCTATTACGCGCCAACTAGGTACTGCTACCTTTAACTTCTAACTACCTAAGTATATCCCCATGTTGACATTCATAAATTTAAAGCTACTTATTGTAACTCAACTTATTATTTTTTTTGCTAAATGTGGTTTAAGAATCTTTCCATTGCTCCTTGGACTCGGCCTACCACTTCTTGGATTGCGTCGGTGATGATACGTAGAAGTTTAATGTACTTACTTACTTAATGTGTAAATTAAAATATAGAACCTACTTAAGAAAAGATGCATTGTATTTGGGAAATTTGCACACAGTAGATATATAGCTTTTTCTTAATGTTTATCTGCTTTTGCTTTACACAATAAATACTAAAATAACAACAAAACCTTTTCGTCCTAAGTACCTACATGTTTAGAATATAAATAATACCTTATTCCCTGTACCATACTTAGTCTAAAGAGAAAATACTTCGCTTAATTTATTTATTTGAAATTATATAAACTACTTTTCCAACGTCCACATGAGTCATTTCAAATTGTTGGATGCTACAGTGGCATACCATATAAGTCCACAAGAAAAATGTTATCGTACCTACATATGGAAAATATAGCGGTGGTAGCTCAATGGTAAGGACACGCGCCTCTTAACCGAGGAATGCGGGTTCAATCCCGGGCACGTACCTCTGGATTTTTCAAATCTATGTACGTATTTATACCACTAGCTCGACGGTGAGGGAAAACATCGTGATTCATCACGATGTTTTCCCTCCTGCAAATTCAAACAACTTTGGATTTGTAACCATGATCCAAAAATTGTCTCATTCCCCTATCTTAGGGTTACGAAGGTCAGATCGGCAGTCGCTTTAATGTACTTAATTACCAGACTCGCCAAATCCTGGATCATGGTCTAAGCGGACCCCGTCTAAGCAGGGGACATAACGCTAGGAAGATGACCTACATATGGAAAATCTACACATTTATTCCTATATACATTTTTATTAAATGTATATAGGAATTAATGTGTAACTTTAGACAAATACTTACTACTTAGGTACTTTAAAATTATGAACTGTGCATCGTATAGTAAATTCTTTTCATTTTGCAATAATGAAGTAAAATAATTGAAGAATTTGTCCAAAACGCTTTAAATAGAATAAGTTGTCTCTAATAAAAAATATTATGGCTCCCTAGGATCTTCCCCGGCAACCTCTTTACTTATTAGAACTTAGCAACGTAACGGACATCGAAATAGATGCGCTTCCTTTTGCATCAACCGTAAACAAACGCCTTGCTGAAATAATTTAGACATATAGGTAGGTAGTACCTTATTTTATTCCACATTACTTTATCCTTTTGTTCCAATACCCACGGGCTTATCGGAAACTTACCTTATAAGCCATGGGCGAATGTATGAGATATAAGTCCAGATATTCCAATTCGAAGTCGGACAAAGAAACCTTTGCCATCGTTTCTACCAAATCCGGTCTGTGATGTGTATTCCATAACTTGGAAACTACAAAAAGGTTTTCCCTGTAGGTAAAGAATGAAACAAATATTTAGTGGGTCACAATTCCCCGGTTACCTGCGCGTCTAGTTTGGCTAGGTTTATTTCAAAGAGACATCCTAAGAATGACAAAAAATAGCTACCAACGGGGCTACGGGCTTATCTCAGTACAAAGGAAAATTAAGTGAGGTATGACAACCCACAAACCTGGTAGATGGTACAAAGCACAATATTCTGATTTTATTTAAAATTAAGCAAGCTATGTATATTTATATACTTAGTCTGAAACTCGTTAAGCGTTAAATAAGTAATAGAATAATGAGGGCCTACGTAGATTATTTTAAATGTTAAAAAAGAGACGGTACTTAGGTTTGTACCTATATTTATACAAATTCAGGTTATTTTAAAGACAAGACTACCTTTAATTGCAAAAATAAAACTTGAAAGGATTCAATAAGAGATGCAATTTACTCCGAAATAGCTGAACCGATTTTGACGAGACCCTCACTGTAACTGCAACAAACAGTAACTTAGGCGACTAAGGCGCCGATATTTTAATAGTCAGATAAGAATTAACCGACTGATAAAGTATAAAGTCACCAATTTGCGGATGTCATACGATATTTTACTTAGGAAACAGGCAATGACATTTTACAATCATCCGGGTTGTGATTTATTCGATTGTTGTCTTTTAACTGACTGTTGAAAAATCAGCCCTAAAATAACTAGGGCATCGCGCAAAAAAGTTCTATACCTACATACATACATAACATCACGCCCTTAATCCCCGAAGGGGTAGACAGAATCAAATGGGTGGCAGACCCCTTTAACCACATTTATCCAAAAATAAAACTGGGCCGGGTTAGATGGAAAATTGTGAAAAAGTAGTGGCTATAGCTATAGCTTGTCGCCTACACAACAATCCCATATTACCATTAGTCGCCTTTTACGACATGCTAGGCAAGAAACACAGTTGGCAAATTCTTTTTAAGTCCCAGACCAACATGGGACAATGGGCTAGGTTAGATCTTTAAAAAGTTAATTTATTGTTAATCTTTTTAGAAAACAGCTACACAATAATGAAATCAATGTTTAGGTACATACTCTATAAACGAACAGTTATACGAACGACACTTTGTTTATATAACTATAAGGTTTTTTAATTTAGTAAATTAAAAATGCAAATAAAATAGGCCCAAAAATATGAAAGCGGCTTCCATATTTTTTAACTTTGTAGATGCAATGTAGATTTAATTATAATTTAACCTCGTTACTTAATACATATAATTTAAATTAGTAAATACTAGCTATTGGCTGAGACTTCGTCCGTGTCGACATCGGAATTGGTTTCAGAGAAACGAATATAATAAATATGATAACCAGCCAGCAGCGCCATCTATCGGTTTTATCACGAGACTTCATACAAAATGCGGGAACTACCAGGAATTTTGGGATAATATACATGTTTTTTTATTAAACATCAACATATTCATACATACATACATCTATCCATCCATAAAAACTTTCGCATTAACAATATTAGTAGAATTCTATAGGATTGGCTATTCCCATGGGTCCGCCCGTGTGAAATTAATTATTTAATAAAGACTTTTGGCGAGACTATCGTACTTATGTCCTGTGAGATCTACAAATTGATCTAACCTGAAAAGTAAACAGCCCACTTTTTATATATATAAGCTCCTTAAACTAAATTATTAAGCAAAAAATCAAGTTGATGTAGACAGGAAGATTATAAATAAAAGTATATGAATATATTATTTATAAATAATATTCTTAAAAGTGAAATTTTAAATGTATGCAGACAGTACTAATAAGTAGTTCTATATCTATCTACTTATATCCCTAAAAATTTACTACAGCATACTGACTATTCATACTCATATAAAGAATTACACAGAAAAGGAAATTCAGATAGCTTGGCTTCCACCAAGAATATAACTTTTTACAAAAGGTTTATTTAGTCTTAATAACATAACTCGTTTCTGATTACCTACTACTTTATTTTACATTAATAAATACAATGAAATATTTAACTTATTTAAGGAAACAAATAACATCTTTAGGAGTAATTCATCTTTCTTAATCTTTTAAGAGTAATTTATCTGACGAGCCTTCGGCTAACAATTCCCGTTCTGCTGCTGCCTTAGACGCTTCTATCTGTGGTTTTACATATTTGAAATATTTGTAAAAATGATCACCAAGCAATATTGAGCCATAGAGTGTGAGGCCGATGCAAACTAAAACACCTCCTCTATGTAATTTATCATACAGATGGCTCTGGGCATATTTCTTCATAATTTCTGAAAGTTAAATAAAGTTTAAATTATATTCACAGTTGTGTTTGATATAATTTTGTTAAAAGGAACAGTTAGTATTGCACTAAGCACTTCATTAATTTCAATACAAACTATACCGCTTAACGAAACGATATAAATTCAATATAACATACCAGTTTACGCTGTAAAATATTTTACAGGGATTATTTGCCAAATAAATATTTCACAATAGTTTTAGAGGTTAGACAATATAATGGTTTGTCAGATTTATTTTAACGTTTGTCAGATGTGTTGTGTGAGTAATAAATGTCAGGAAAAATAGAGTATTATAGAACAAATTTTATCGAACAAGATCTTAATCTTATATAAAAAAAAAGTATGTACATAAAATAATAAATATTAACATAATTAGGCATGTCACAGTAATTGTTTTAATGTAAAAATAATGTATTTTACTGCCAAATAAAAGTTAATTCATTCATTCATTCAATGCCATTTTATCAGCAATCGGCAAGTGACGTAACTAAATTCCCCGCAGTGCAACTTTTGCTTATGTTTTACCGACCAAAAATAAAGTTTTGGTGACAAAAATAGTTTAGCGACTTATCTGGCGACTTTTAAAGTACAAATTAAAACAGTTCAAGAACAATAAAGGATACGTTTTTTTGCCACCTCCACTCAGAATTATACAGTGAAAAAAAAATTTACATGGAAAAAGACAAACGCGCTTGCGCACCAAATTCAAACTATACTTAATTAAAGTTCTATTCGTATAGGCTTCAGGTTCAGCTATTTTGATAAATATTAAAATCAAAACATAAAATTTCTTTCAAATCTAAGATTTATTGTATTGTATTTATTAAACTCTAGTTTTTAACTGACTCAGCCTACCCCTTCGGGGATTATGGGCGTGATGATGTGTTTGTTTGTTTTTATTATTTCAAGGTTTTCATGTTATAAAAAATCTATACATACGGTATAAATATTTATACGACTGCGACTTTCTAGCTACTTTTGATTTTGAGTCTAGCCAATCGAATTTCTAGGAGTTGGCAACACTGATTCCCCGGACTTTACTCCAAACTGTCAGTTAAATTTTGACATTTAACCCTTTGTGACATAATTTTTAACCTAACCTATCTGTCTGTAGGTTTAATAGGTAATAGGGTACATATCTACCTTAAATACTCTTTGTATCTACAAGAAAGTTTCTTCCACTGGATACCCAGCCCAGCCAAAAAAATTTGTTACTACAATTTTGTTCTTTTAGGTATAAGTTAAAGTTCCTCGAACCCACAGTATATTCTCAAATATGATAAGATCTACTTACTCTTTGACAAAATTCAGCAACTACAAATTCATTCCGCTGGCTACGATAAACTTTAGCACTAAAGTTCCTGCAAATCCTACTCCAGCCCTTGAGCAACTCCAGGACCAAAAAGTGGTGGTGGATAAAAACACTATAGCTCTCTTAGAAAGACTTTCTTTGGTGAAGTGTGATACAGTTGATGGTATAAAAGTATTAGAGGATTCTATAGCTTTTTCAAATAAGATCTTACACATCAATACAGATAACGTGCAGCCATTATATTCCATATTGGAAAATGAGTAAGAGATTTTATTAGATGAAATTTGTTATAATCCATTGTATTTCATATTTATATCAGCCAATTACTTACTTTTCAGAAATCTTTACCTACGATCTGATACTATAACTCAAGGTAACTGCCAAAAAGATATTCTCAAAAATGCTTCAGTAAAGGATGATGACTATTTTGTTGCACCACCTGGAAATATTCCATTACATGAAGTAGAGAATGAGAATATAAAGGAAAAAGTAATCAACAAAAATGAAAACTGAAATTACAAGAGTATTAAGTTTAAGAAATTTCTTTAAAATAAACAAATCACAAAGTCATTTCTTTATATATAATTTGAAAAGGCCCAGTATTCTATTGCTGAATAATATATACACCAATTGGCTGCTATCTATAAACTCCAAAACTCACAAGCATATGCCAGTTTTTATTGATAAAAAGTTTTTAGGAGACCAACAGACATTACCTTATGGTTTTCTTTCAAACAATTTGATAACATACAATGAAAATACTGTATTAGAACAAGATATTAAAGAATGTTCTCCTAAATCAGTATCACAGCTTCAGGTAAACTTAGCAGTGCCGCAACAAGACATGATGCAATACTTTATTCAATGGCAGAGGTATAGAAAATATTGGTGGAGTTCAGTAAGTAACAGATGGGGTACTAAATATCTTCTATCTTTAATTGTCAAAGAAATATAATTGTATTGTTATTTTTGTTTTATAGGTAACAACCACACCTAGTTTATTTACAATAAAAGAAGTAAAATGTGGAGAAGAAACTACAAAAGCTGATATTGTAGCGCAATTTTCATGGGGACATCACACAGTAGAAACCCTGACAACAACTTTTGAAAAAGTTTGTGTTTATTTACTTCTGTACATCATATGGCTCTTAAAATATATAATATATAAAGTGTGTTATTTTTATGTTCCCAGAATAACAGTTGGTCACATCTAAAAAGCTCTTTGACATTAGAAAATGCCATGTTTATACTGCTACTGGATGGACTTAATAATACAAGAAAAGAATTCCTCAGACTTCATAGAAGCATGGCTCCATATAAAATCTCATTCGCACTGCAAATAAACAGTACAGGTATATTACAATACATATAGGAAACCATTTATATCCTAGCAAAAACCTATAACATGAGCTAATAATAAAATACACAGCTTAAGCGATGGTAGCTCATTGGTAAGGACGCACGCCTCATAACCGAGGGGTGTGGTTTTAAACCTGAGCATGTACCTCTGCATTTTTCAAATTTATGTACGTTTTTATATATATACCACTAGCTCGGTGGCGAGGGAAACCTGCAAATTCAAACAACCTTGAATTTGTAACCATGATCCAAAAATTGTCTGGTACCCCTATCTGAGGATTACGAAGGTCAGATCGGCAGTCGCTTCAATGTAATTACTAGACTCGCAAAATCTAGGAAAGGAAGAAGATTATATTAGGTACGATACTAAACAAATTAATTTTTTTTTAGAAACATCTTATATGGATGATTTAAGTAGATTGGCCAAATTTATGTATTATAGATTAAAATCAAAAGATATTCCGGCTTATATACCAAATTTTACACATTCATCTGAACAACAAGTAAGTGTACTAACTTGTGATAATCAATCTCATCGAGTTGTGTATGTATTTATAATTAAACACTTTTTTTTAGATTAAAGAGAGCCTCGAGTTAGGTGTATCATATACAGCAATATTATGTGAAAATACACTTAATAATGGAGTTTTTCACATGCTTAACAGCAACACTATGTTAAAGGTAATATTTGATCATAGATGCATCTAAAATATTTAATCTTACATATTGTATGAAATTGCTTGTTCTGTAATATTTCAGGAAGAGGTGCATATAGCTGATTTGGACTCTTATGCAGCCTTGATATGTAAAAGTATGTACTTAATTAATAAATAAAAAGGTTAAAATATTCCAAAAAGCATTTTCACTTCCAAATTTTATTTATTCAGGAATTCTTATTGCAAGATATTACAGTAAGTTCTTACAACTAGATGTAAAAAAGTAATGTTTGATCTACTTCCGATTTTTTAATCAACAATTTAAATTTCAACCTGCTAATTAGTCACTTATTTGCCCAATAATATTGCAGGTCTTATTTATCATGAACTAACAGCAAGCTTAACTGATAATTTAAAAAAATTGCAAAAGTACATTCTCCAATATCTATTCACGCTGTAATAATGAATATACACAAAGAACTAAACAAAGTACATACATACATCTTCATGACATAATAACATTGTATTCGGCAGTACAAGCTTAAACTACGATTGGCAAAAGAATTAATATGCCACAAGATAAAATGCAAGTTGAATACTAAAGAGCTGCCGAATATCATGTTTGCAGTTTTTCGTCGACTATGGATATACTAATACATATATGATTAAATGAAATGAGACTTATAAGCTTAATATATATTATGAATTGTGTGACAATGTATGGAAAGAACAAAATGGAATAGCTAACGTCCCATACATTGTATGACAATGCCTCATATTGACATTTCAAACATTCATACACATTCCCATAATACGTAAGTTTGGTTTCAAATGTATGTCTGATGTTATCAATGGTGACTCTAAAATGTCTGGAAATATACAAATCATGTATTTATTTGTTTCAAGAACTGTAATAAGTAAATAATTTTAAAGTATCTATTTGAAATAGAATTAGTAAAACAGAAGATGTTATGTCTAAAAATTCACACCTATTAAAATAAATTGCACAGAAAATATTATGGTGTTAAAATGGTTAAGTAAAATTAATATAGTACATATTTAAGTTTTAATTCATCACACATAATTGCCTTTAGTAATCAACATTTTACAACTGTACATACTATGGTTGTACAACTAGTTCTTAGGTAAATTATTGGCTTATACAAAACATCTTCACAGACATTCATAGTCAAATTTATTTATCATAACCTCAGAGTTACAAATTAGTTAGGCTGGCAACTGCAGCTTCTTCCCCTTCAGAACTGGAAAAAAAAGAAAATATTCGAATTTCCATCCTATTTTCTAGTCTAACATGAATATTCCTGTTAATATATCAAAATCAGCAATAGTTTATTAAAATCAGCTAAAAACTAAATTTATAAATATGACGTCTTAGTAAAACAATGCCATCAAAAAATTGCAGATACTATTTAATATGCATTAACTTTTATGTTTATCAGTTACATACCTTTTGTAATATACAGGTAAAAGAAGTCACAGTAAAGTACTGTCTGTATGATTCCAGCCACTATAGCAATCACTTCATAATGATCCTCAACAACATAGCGATACACCTGAAAAATAATGCAAATTATGTTAATACTTCAACTCTTATGTATTGATCAAAACAATTTATTTATGATAAGATAAATTGCTTTCATAAATACCTATATCAAGCTTGAATACAAGTCCATAAAATACAGTTACAATCTTGATATGATGATTTGAAATAAACATACAACACTTGGACGCCTTGAAAATGCCATGGTAAGAAGTATGATAGGGATCAAAAGAAAGTACAAAATAAGAAATATACGCATCAGAAACTCTTGTTTCTGATGCGGATATTTCTTATTTTAAGACCAAGGTTCAAGATATAACTATAAATTTGAAGACAAAAATGGAAATGGTCAGGCAACATGATCAGGGGAAAAGATAAATGGAGTAAAAAAGTCACACAGTGGAACTACTAAGGAATGGAACAAGAAAGAGAGGTAGACTACAAAGAAGATGGGATGATGATATTAGACAAGTCGCTGGAAGAACATGGGTAGAATGGCCATAGAAAGGTGAGAATGGAAGAGATTGGGGGAGGCCTTTGCCACCTGGCTAACGGACATACAGAGAATGAAGAAAAGAGAAATGTACAAATAAACAAATACTAGATATATACTAAAATTGTCTGACTTAAGGCTTTAATAAAAACTTGAAAACCTACTCTACATTATTTGAGTAGAAAATTATCTCTTATAAAAAAAAAGTTAATGTGCCCACTTATTTTATTTATTATAGCATATATAATATTCACAAAATGAATTGAAACATAATTACTATTAAGAAAAGTATACATAGAGTAGCTAAGTATATAAATTTAAATACTAACCCAATTTAGAAGGTAAAGTGCTCTGTATGAACCAAGAGCAAAAAGGTAGTGTGATGTGATGCTCTCAGCCTCTCCAGTTTTGGAAACCAAAAACAATTGTGGCAGGATTGCAACAGCCTCCAAGTAGATTGAAAAGGTCCATAATACCTAAAATAGATTAATTCGTTTTTAATATCTCTTATTGGACAGTAGGCAATGAATGTATTACTCTTGTCACATTTTCATTCATACATAAAATTTATGCCCAATTTCATAAATTGATGTTGGTTTTTTACATGGGTCATTCCTATTTTTATTAAATTAAAATATTTATTTATTATGTTTCAAAGAACGAGCAATAGTAATTAAATGTAAATTTACAATAAACTTACTATTACTTATGATTCAAAATTTTAAATATTGGATAAAAAATTGGCCACCGTAATCAGATAAGAACCAATTTTGTTCAAATAACCACCCAACATAAAATGTATGTTTTTAGTTTGGGTTTGTGTTAACTATAGCTTTAGATTTAATTAATTTATTTATTACATTTGAAGTCATTATCACCAAATATCTTAGTATCAAATGTGTTGAGTTATCTATATATTAATGTCAAGCAATAACTGTAGATTTTTTTATATGAGAATTATGCAGACGGAGGAGTATGAGATTTGACACAGTTAAAGTTTATATGGAAAAGGAGTGCTGAAAGCTAATATTTCAATAAATAATGTATTAGCAATACTTTAAATAAATAAAGAAATACAAACTAATAATGGTTAAATTTCGAATAAATCTACTATTCATCACTCCATATCCATACTCATACTCCATACTCATGTCAATGTCAAAAGTGATATGAACTTTAGTATTATTTAATTCTAACTGAGCTTTACCCAATTATTATTTATATAAGTATCTCAAAAGCTATTTCCATAGGATAACTGTAAATATACCATAATATCATGTAATTATAATTGCTAGTGTATAGATGAATATACATTGAAACTAGGCAACATGTGAAATTTGATGTGAATTCAGATCACATCTGTACATAACTTCAGACACAACTGTAATTATTCCACAAAAGTAAATGCTGTATCTTGTCATGGGTTTCATACTTGTAGCTGATAACAAAATACATTATTGGAATAGATAAACATACCAACCTCTAGTACTGTAAACTCATGGTTAATAAGCAGTGCCAGCACTATAGCAGGGACCAACAAAAACTCAATCCTGAAAGTGTCGTGATTGTGGTCGTATGTGGCTTTGAATTTCACATACATCAGGTAAACAGTCGCAAACGATGCCACGATAAAGACCAACTTCATCACAGTGTTATAGGCAGAGATATATGTCGTCAATAAGTCCAAGTACCGAGTGGTGTACACTATGGAGAAGAGTATCTGCGACTTTCCAGATATGCCTGAAAACACGTAACACGTATAACAACTGTTAACACTAAGCCTATTGGCATTTAATGATCACGCCGGCAAGGCATCATTGGAATTTAGAGTAGTCAATAAAATCAAACCTGCACATGATCGCGTTTTCCAAATTTTTAGTAACAGTATAATTATAGCTAAAAGATGAGATAAATCACCGAGTAAACGAAATATATTCATGATTTAATAGTTTATAGTTCTACTTTACTCGATACGCCGCGTATACTTTTTCATTCAAAGCAAAAATGACGTGGCTGAATGACACAATTGTCAATTTTTTTTTTTTTATATTCGTGGCTTAGATACACGGCAATATAGTATAAATTATTTTCCCAGCAAAGGTGAGCATAGACATTTTCTTAATAATAGAGTTAAGTGTTGCAAAATTACAATGACATAGATATTCGATCCATTAAATAATATCTAAACGGTTGCCTGCTTACACATGCAAATACACTAAAAGCCATAATGTACCTTAGTCAATTTTAAATAATAATGATGATTCTGCAGTAAACACGGACTAGTAAAAAAAGAAGGACTCCACGCTGTCATACTATAGCGTGAAGCCACGTTTGTGCATGTGTGAGTGAGATACTTAAGGATAACAGATATCTGTCATTTGGTGCACTTATTATGTCAATGTGTGACGTAAGTTGCGTGTCAAGTTGGAGCACCTGAGGAGCTTCAACGTATAGTTAGTGGCGCGGAGTCCTTCTTTTTTTACTAGTCCGTGTTTGTAAAGTATGTTTGTTGTCCCGTGTTGGTCTAGGATTTAAAAATAATGTGATCGAAAAGGGCGACTAAGTAATTAAGTGCAAGATAATAATAAACCACTTAATATACACTTAGTGGCACTAAACATTTGAATTTAAATTCCTTGCTTAATATGTCATAAATCAACAACTAATATTGAAAAGAGGAAAGATTTTGTTGTTTGTTTGTATGTATTAAATAGGCTCTTAAGTACTGGACCGATTTAAAAAATTCTTTCACCAATAGGAAGCTACTTTATCAGAGAGTAACATAGGCTATATTTTATCCCCATATTCCCACGAAAGCGGAAACTACGCGGGTAAAACCGCGGGACACTGCTAGCGAAATATATGACGGGAAGTATGTGGCTACTGAAATCAAAATTTATCTATTAATATTATTAAATGTATGTAAGGAATATTAGAAATAACAAGACATTCTTAATTAAAACTTGTTTAATATTATGTGCCATATTACAAGTAGACAATATTGTACATAGAGGAGTTTTTCTCTATAGCTATAAGTATAGTTAGAATTGCTTAACGCATTTTTTTCTGCTTTATCAAATAGTTTCTAAAAGCAATTTGCTTATCTTTAAATGACCTCTTTATTTTCCCTTTCACTTTATGCTTAACCATCTGATAGCTTTTGGTCTTCCTTTTTTCTCTATTTGTTTTGGAACAATGAATATTTTTCCTGCGGTCCTTATATCCAAATTTATCTCTCTCTTCTCTACCCTTAAGAATAGTTTCCATTCTTGCATTTTTGTCATGTTTTCTTTTCTTGTGAATATTTTCTATATCCGATAATTTCACCAGTTCTCCTGATTCTTCTTCTTCAACTACACTCCTGTTTCTCTTGACACCACTCACTTGTTTTTTAATTTGAGCTGCTTCAATGCGTTTGAAATCCTCATCAGTGAAAATGGTTTCCATAGCAATTTCTCTGGCTGTATTAATTTTTTCCTCTTTATCTTGGTCTTTAGCCTTGCGTTTACCTTTTAAAATTTTTCGATCATTAGTGGTTACATTTTTCTGTGTTGTATTCTCGTCACTGGTTTTGTGTTCATTATCCTCTTCTTCATCTTCATTCTCATCTTGGTCACCATCATCAGATTCTTCTTCATTTTCTTGGTCTTCATCATCATTATCTTCTTCTTCCTCACTATCTGTTGGTATATCAATTTCTGAATCTGATGATGCTACGTCAACCCAAGAATCACTGTCTGAGTCATTTTCTCTTTTCGATTTTTTCTTGCCCTTTGATTTATTATCTTTATCTTTAATAAACTCTTTTTCTAAAAGGACTTCAGAACCTGGAATATAGTTTTTGATTTCCACTTCACCATACTTTTTAGTTTTTAATTCTATTGAAGCTTCAGTAGGTCTTCCCCTATCTTTTTTATGTAAAAGATTTGGCATTGACTGTCTATAAAGTTGGATAAGTGACCTGGCTGCCATCATAACAGATTTCTCTTTGTAAGATTTGTACTGAACAAGATCTCTAAGGAGATCTTCCCCAATAGCAAGAGGGCAGCGTGAGCATATTTCCCTCACCGCATTTAATCCAACTGCCATCACATCAGTCGAGTTTCTTTCAGTAATGAAATTGTTAGCAATAGCTTTCATAACAGGTTCTATTACTTCTGGTGGTACTAATTCATGTGATGCCTGCGCAGCAAATTGCAAAATTCTAGTCACTTCTCTTTGGTGAGGCATAAGTAATCTTGCAATAAATGGATAATAATTGAATAGAAAGAGATTGTGCAAGCCAATAAGCCTTGAAATAACATCCAGTGACATCAATTTAACTTCAAATCTTTCATTAGATGATTCAACTTGTTTGAATAACTTTTCAGCAAAACCTTGTGGATTGTTAATAAGATGTAGAGCTGAGAAATTAAATGATGGTGCTTTTTGCTTCTTCTTCTTCATTTTCTTAGCCACTTTTTTCACCTTTTCAACCATTTTCTCTCTCTTCCTGGTTTTTTTGTTAAACTTGTTAGCCATCATGGTTTCTTTTGGGTCTATCTCATCATCACTGTCGGAGTCTTCTTTTTCTTCCTCATCTTTCCCCAGGAAAAATTTCAGAGATGCGACCATTACTTTAGTTACTTTTGAAAAACAGCCAATATCAGCTATGATGTTAACAGTTTTATGATCATTCCAAATATTCTTTTGGTATAGTTCTATTAATATGTCAATTGATAATTTTGCAGCCCTTGCATCTGTATCACGCAACATTGTAAAAATAAAATTTTGCAGTGTTGAATTGAACTTCATATCTTTATGTTTCATATTGATGTTCTTTATATCAGTTATTATGTGGGTCCTTAGAAATTCTCTCAAATACTTATCTTGACATTTCAACAACTGGAAAAACAGTTCCAGTAAATCAAAGGGAGTTATGAAATTTTTATTTCTGAGTAATATTAAGCATTTGCATAAAGATAGTCTCATATCATTATGCAAAATTGTATTATGAGTTTTCAAAATATCCACTATTTTTTGAGGGAACAATTTCATTTCATTGAGATAACATTTTGCCACTTGGGCTAAAAACATAGCTTGCTCATCAAGCTTTTTATTGTATTGTGTTGGATTAAGATTGAAAATTTCTAAAGTTGTTTCAAAATGAGCAAGTTGCTGGTGAAATTCTTCCTTATATGAAGCTGGGTCCCTTTTGATCAAGTTTTGTAATTGTGTTAGATTATTGGGCAACTGGTTATTATGGCGCCCCATATTTAATCACAATTTATCACTAACTAAAATATATTTTATTGTTCTCTTTATTAAACCTCATGGGTCAGACGCATATTCACTGAACGAACTTTAATTTATAACCTCAATAATTACCTATCACTCACATCACATGTGTAATCAGGTAATCTTTTATTTTGACAGTTTTACTTTTAATGTAATATTGGTTAACCAACCAAGCCATACATTTTCTTAAATTAGTTCTTCGCTAATGGTTTTCTTATCTTGATAATATTTAAAATGTGTACAAATAGCATGAAATGCAAAATGTTTGTGTTGGGACTAATAATAATCTCGTAACTTGAATAGTTTCGAATTTAAAAATATTGTCTAGTGCCTTTAAATAACCCTACTGCTGAAACAAAGGGAAAAAATATGAAGTCTATGACTATGATTTAAAACAAAAAAATTGTGTCTGTCAATGTCAAATGTCAATGCGATACGAAAACATTGTAAATATTTTTCGGTCCCAAAAAATACATTGGACAAATAAATTTAAGCTCTAAGTAGTTCTCGATAACTTTTAGGCATCCTACTATCGTGTCTGTTGTTTACCTTTTCGCTTTAACAATGCTGAAACCTAAAGCTTTGACTGAAGTGCTATGCCAGGCAAACACAGGAGGAGTAGAGAATACGTTGTAAGTATTTATTTCCATAGTTTATTTAATTTACATATTCATTGCCACCTACCCCTTGTAAACTTTGGTCATTAATTAATTACACTTACATTTCATTAAGATAATGTCTCATCCATCAAAATTATATATTTACAGATTATTGAATCATCAAGGTGCATTACTGGCCTATTCTGGATACAATGACAAAGATGCCAGAGTTACAGCTGCAATTGCAAGCAATGTTTGGGCTGCTTATGAAAAACATGGCAGGAATGTTTTTAAAGAAGACCGACTGCACTTAATTTTGGTAGACTGTTTGAATGGAAAAATTGCTATAACCCAAGTTGCAAATTTGTTATTATGCCTTTATGCCAAAGAAACTGTCGGATTTGGAATACTAAAGGAAAAAATTAATGCTATAGCTCAGTATTTGGAGGGGCCTTTAAAACAAGTTGCTAGCTCATAAATGAAATAAAAGATGTTATTTGCAAACTTATTGTATCATAAATAATATTATACACTTATATTGCATTGTATTTTGCAGTTTTTGAATAAATATAAGGTTAAATTCAAATTTTTTATCTATGTGGACCTTAAGACATACTGGGATGGGTTGGGGTAATATTTTGCATGTTGGAGAATAATGGTGATGATATACTAGATAAAAATATGTGGATGTCATCAGAGCTTTATATGTATAAACAACAAAGATTAGACTAAAATATTGTAGATTTTCATACATTTTATAAATCGAGAACAAATTGTATTTAGAGTTTTATCAATTTATTTGTAATATCATTGGCACATTCAATGATTTACAAATTGCAATAAAGACCGCATTGCAATAATACATTTATAATTTAATTGATATGCTCATGGCTAAGAAAGAATACAGCTAGAATATGTAATACGAAATATTCTATATATTTGAATATATAATTATATAAAATTTACACTTATATTTGATAGGAATTTCCAAATTACCGGACTAACAGTTAATTCTAGGATATTATTATTATATATTCTGCTATCTGCCTTCCATTGTTCCAATAAAACTGCTTTAAAAAGTTTTCAACATTTCTATTAATTGGATTTTTTTACATGGCAATTACGGTCTCCAGTTGTCAACTTGCCGCAAAGTTGGTGGATGCAATGGTGAACTAAAAAAATTCTTATTGTTTGTTGTTTTACTTGCAGTCTAATCAATTTGGAATAAATCTACACAATGAACCTATCGGAAGATAATAATTTTGGAAATGGTCTTTTGTATGTCGGTTTTAACCAAGATCAAGGTAAACAAATGATACAAGGTGAAGGCAATTTCTGGTCTAGCTAGAAACCATTTACAGTTATTCACTTTTTGTTTCGCAATTTTTTCAGGTTGTTTCGCTTGTGGCACAGAGAATGGGTTTCGAGTATTCAACAGTGACCCGTTAAAAGAGAAAGAAAGGCAGAATTTCGCAGATGGAGGCTTGTCCTATGTGGAAATGTTGTTTAGATGTAACTATATGGCACTAGTTGGGGGTGGAAAAACCCCTGTATATCCTCCAAACAGAGTTATTATTTGGGATGATTTAAAAAAAGATTCTGCAATATCCCTCGATTTTAACAACCCAGTAAAGGCAGTCAAGCTAAGAAGAGACCGTATAGTTGTTGTTTTGGGTAAATTGCATTATCTTATCTATGAATAGATTATGTATGTTTGTTTATATCAGCCGCATTTGTTGATTATTGGAGGTAATTGAACAAAAATACCTGTATTTTTAAATGTTTTCAGAGAATTTAATCAAGGTGTACACATTCACTGCCCAGCCACAGCTCCTTCATGTTTTTGAGACTTGCCAAAACCCTCGGGGGTTATGTGTAGTGTGCCCAAACAGTAATAATGCTTTACTGGCCTATCCTAGTCGTAAGACTGGACATGTGCAAGTAAGTTTATTTTTTTTATTTGTACAAATTGTTAACATATGATCAGTACACAATACAATCTTTACCAAGGCGAGGATGGAGAGCTAAATTACTTCGTTATATTTTAAGCTGGTAGAATTGACTACCCACGTGGGAGCAAATAATGCAGGATCCAGCACAGCCCCTGAAGGGCACCTCATAGCTGCTCATGAAGCTCCACTCGGCTGCCTGGCACTAAATGTTGGTGGAACCAGACTGGCTACAGCGTCTACTAAAGGGACACTCATCAGAGTGTTTGATACTGCTACGGGCCAGAAGCTTGCTGAATTAAGACGAGGTGCTCATCAGGTAAATAATTGATTAATTAACTGGTACAATATGAAGAGAACTGGTGAAAGTAGATTCAATGTTGAATGTGAGTGAAAGTCATTTCAGGGATTACCCAAAACAAACAGATAGAAAAAGTAATTTATTGTTATAAGTAAAGTATATGCATTCAGTAATAAACTGTTATTTTGACAATATAAACTCCAATTAAATATATACTCGCTCCAATAATTTCTTTTTTATCTGTATAAAAACAAATCCATTTCTTTATGATTTTAATAGTTGTACATACCACCTTTGTGTAAGTGAAGTGGTAAAACTATGTGTGCATTTTCTTTTATTTATTTAATAATGACATATATGCAAAAGCTATATCACTATTTTAATGTTTCAGGCAACAATTTATTGTATTAACTTTAACCACACAAGCACAAATTTGTGTGTGACATCAGACCATGGAACTGTACATGTGTTTAGTTTGGAAGATGAAAAGTTAAATAAGCAATCGAGCCTGGCCACTGTTAACTTCTTACCAAAATACTTCTCCAGCAACTGGAGTTTCTGCAAATTCACCATACCAAATGGTCCACCGTGTATTTGTGCATTTGGTGTAGACAAAAGCTCTATAATAGGTAAGAATTTTATTTTTATTATATCAACCAATTAAATTATTATTTAGGGTAGCAAACCAATATAGTGCTAGTGTATTAAAATTAGGCAAATGGGTTGTACCTTGGATACTAGGTGTGATACAACTAATAAGATTACAATTTTTATTACAAACACCAATGGATACAAACCTATGGTCTTTGATTTTTTGATCAGGGTAAGCACTAAAATCATACCATTTGTCACAACGATATGTTTGTGTGAACCTCTACTTCTTTTGTAAGTAGATACAACTTTTTATATGTGAGTGTTTTTTTAGGTAGTAGACCCTACTTAGCTTGTAAAGAACATATATAAATTTTTTATTAACAAACTCGCTCTTTAGGAACCACAGCTATAAGGAGTTTATTGCTGTACTTAAAAACTGGTTGTAAATAGATCTTCACCAATTGTTTACAACGTTTATTGAGTTCAATGCATTATTTCGTTATTTATTCAGGCTATTGTGTAAACACACACTTGGTGATTAATTTCGATTTTTAAATCTTTCAGTTATTTGTGCAGATGGTTCATATTACAAATATAAATTCAATGAAAAAGGTGAATGTACTAGAGATGTTTATGCTCAGTTCCTGGAAACCTCTGAGGACAGATAAATATGATGACGACACCTCCACAGAGGATGACACGGCAAAGAAATTAGTCAAAACATTGGATCTACTTGCTTGTGACGAATTAGAGAGAAAGAGACTTGTGAAGGGAAGTGCGACTGAGGGCAATCACTTGGCAATGTGACTAATATTTAAATCGCGCGTGACAAATAACTAACATCAACAGCCCAACACCTCCGACTGCGCGCGCGGCACTTGATATTATTACAAAAGTTAAAACAAAGGTAAGACTTTAGAAAAATAAAAAGATAAAATAACAAGTCATTTACAATGCTAATTTCATACTTATATCACCTTTATCAATTTGTTATTGTGTTAAATTGCAAATTCTCGCCCCTACAAGCTTATTAAAATATTTTGAAAATGTAATGAAATTATAAATTTGGAATAGATGTATTAAATAATGTTATTTTTAGGGCGAGAATTCAGTGTCATTCTTTGTATTGGTACACATTTTCCAAATTCCAAGATTTGTATTTCAAACATATTTGTTGGGATTTGTCACCGCTTCATACGGTTGACAGGTACTTCATGGTGCAGATTTTGTATAATTATGGTACAGATATGTGATGAAACAAATTTTATAACTTTATATGTATATTATTAATGTACCAATATTAAACTATAAACTATGAAAAGATACATTGCTGGCTATATTATCATTTTAAGAGTACCCATAAGTTGTTAATGTGTTAATCACAAATTCAATTGTCAGTACAACTGAATCATAAGATTAAATTATAGATATGTATTTATGAAATGTAAATTTATTGACTGTTGTGTTTGACATATTAAAATATCAAAGGTTTTAGAATGAGTTGGCACTACTATTTTTAATTAATTGTGTTATTAATAATTGTCACAAAAATATGATGTTTCACTTCAGTAAAATTTATTGTATACACATCCTGATTACTAACCTGTTTTGTGTTTTGAATGCCGAAATACAGGGCATAATTCATTTGGTGAAACAAAATATCTACCAAGGCTTTAAACATATTGAAGTCTCGATTTTTTCTGTAATCTAAGGTCTCGATATTAAAGATAGGCATCAAATATTGTGAAATATTTTTACTAATGTATATTGCGTTAAAATGCTTCATTGTTTTCTAGCAAGCAAGTGTTTTTTATTGCCAAAGATACCATTGGTGTTTTGTCCTTTATCACTATCATGAAACTGTATAGTTCTAAGTCAAGGTTGATAGTACTTTGCAAAATGAATGGAACATATTGATAGCCTTTAGTTATAAATAGCTACATCATTGGAATCATAGTTGACTAAAATATTAGCTATAACTGTAATTATAATTGCCAAAAATAGACAACTACTATGTCTAACAAAAATATGATTTATTTGTTTTATCACCTATTCATTATATTAGCTTTTGTAATATTGTATGCTAATATCATAAACGTGTCTTGTTCTGTATATGTATGTACCTTAACATTAAGATCCTCAACGTTTGGGTCTATAGTTATAGGGCCTTTGTCCATGTTAGAAATTCACATTTATGGCATCTAAAAGCAGCAGTTCAGGCAGAACTTTACACATGTTAATTTGTTGGTGAATTATTTCCAAAGTTGCTACTGGACCGACAACTGCCTATTAAATTCAAGATACAAATTGACTAAACACACTGTCTACAACATACAATTATTTTAAAATTTTCACTAAATAGTGTGTGCCTGACGACTGGCTAAGTAGGCCAGTGGTTTCTATACTTCCACGAATGTTCTTATTACAAACCCGGCACTAATCCAGGAAACTATTGAAACGCTGGACTAGGCGACCACAAGGCAATTCGTACCTATTAATTAATACTAGTTTATTTTCACATTCAAATTCATATTTTTTATTGTACGTTTTATATTTAGTCGTAGTTATCTGATTTTCTCTCAAATATATTATGAATTAATTATATTACCTAATGTGCATTCCGAGATTACTCTGGTGTAGTAGTTGTTATTTTGTTTAAATATTATTCAAGATTACGTTTGGTACTAAATATACCACATACAATAACTACATTTTATTTCACGCTTGCAGCTTTTATAAATATAAAATTGTAAATTATTTTATTGGTATGCTAGACTTATAAATGTTATTAAAACAGGACCAAGAAATTAAAGAAGTCTTTTAATCAGTTGATTAATTATTAAGATTATATAACGAGTGCTCATGTTCACTATAATGACGACATTAAGTTTTGTATAATTTATGTAGTATAAGTTTGTATGAACACTGGTGTACAAATATTTGTTTTGATATGATTGTAAAGTGATACTCTTGTTTGACACAATACAGCCAAATTATTACCAAGTGTAACCAATGTATATCTAATGTGAACTTGACACATGAATGCCTTTTTTTATTTGTAATCTAATGTGTTGAGCCAGTTCATACAAAGGGTACATGTACCACAAGCTAAATTTACTACCAAACAGGCATAATACATTTTCATTAGAGTCTAAGCTGTTATTAGAAATATGCACGCAAACATGTTTGGTGGCTTGGCTGCAAACAAGTTTTATTTACCTCGTGAGTTAATTAGGATAACATCATCGAACTTGGACGCAATGGCGTAGTTTGATAATAAATTTCACCAAAACGAAGTTGCTGTCGCTATGCTCTGATTCTCTTAACCTGCAAAACGCTGATTAGTCGAGGATTATTCAGTTTGGATTCGATGAAACATTAATTGTTAAAAAAAACATTAATCATTGACATTTTATTTAAATTTTATATACATAATATCACTGTCGTGGTAGGGGATCTTTAGCTCTTATTAATACTCAGGAAATAACCTACGTGCTCGATGGGTAAAAATAACATCTCTAAATCGATTGTCGAATGAAAACTTTCATTTAGTCTACTTTTATTTGTCATACACACATACACCACTAATCATACCTACACTTCTTATCTTATTCAATAACAGCTTATCTTACTAGTCCTATATCATACAACAGACTTTCATTCGTTTGAAAAACGGTTTACTTTACTATACTCCTAAAAAAGTAGTTAAGACCTATCGTAACCCAAGTTCAAACCGAACACTAATGTTGGGATAATTTTTTTTCTCGATCATAGACGGCGTTTTGTATTTTGGAACAGTTATAATTCTTAAACACACACACACACACAACTTCCACTTGTTCCGTAGTTAAAATGAACTAAAACTGCTGTACGAAATCATCAATCCAGTTTTGATCTATTGACAGTTGAGACGCCTTGGTCACGATTTAAATAAAAGCAATTTCATTTGGTAGGAGTATTTCGCTTCATTGTCGCTCGAACTTTCACGGAACAATGTCTTTGTACACCAGTGTTGAGATATTTTTTTGGATTTTTTTTTACCCGTTTGGTTAATGTTTACTACTTTTTGCTTAACACGATTTACATTGTACCAACATATAAGTAAGCTGGAGTGAACTATTCACACGTTCGTTTATTTGTTTCGATTATAAAATTATACATTAAAGTTTGCTTCATTAAAAAGTTATGTAGCCTTTTGTGATATTAAGCATACAGGAACCCTATTATAATCAGCTACTGTGAAATAAACGAAGTATTTTTTTAAATATATAGTTCTTTTGATTTCCCTATTACTCTTTACATTCCCTCGTTTTAATGTTAGTAAATAAACGTCATACATTTGCTTAGAGATCAAGTTAGGGTAAATAAATATATTTTCTTTAATTATCTAAGCGATGTTATCGAAAATAGATTTGAAGCATGGTCACTAATTTTTATAAACCGGAGACAAATACGCGTACTTTTACATTTGCTCGGTGGCTTTGAACCCTGCGCCTTGCGTACGGCAAGGAAACTCTACTTGACCTTTTTTTTAACAATATATCCTTTTAATTGTTGCGTGATTTTATGTGTTTGTGGTGCACTTATTCATTTGTTGGTATACCTCTGCTGAATGCCAAGTCCATCACCTGATGATGATGATGCCTAAGAGTTAGAGATTGTAATCACTCGGTTTCGAATAAAAATAGCGGAACAACGTTTATCCCAAAGAATAAACTGTAAAACCTATTAGGCCCGATGGGTTAATAATTTTGTCTGGTCTAAAGTCTCATGTTAACATTTGTGATCATCTTATCTGCCGGCACGCCCGGCACCATATTCTACAAATGATTTTCTAGTAAGGCAGTGTAAGAAGAACCTTTAACATTGAAACTAATGTTTTATTCAAATAAAGTGTTAAAATCTATTTATTATTATCTCTTCAATACATCTATAAAAGTATTCCTTGGTATTTTTATGTTAGCAACACTTCTCATTTTCTTTTTGCCCTCTGCTTGTTGTTTCAATAATTTTTTTCTTCGCGTAACATCACCACCATACTAAAACATAAAAAAATATTAGCCATCTAGTGAAGAAAATATATGCCAGCAAGTACCTACTGGAATCCACGTGCACGTATATTGTTGATTTTTTTGCCCGTCTGCCTTGTGCCGCTCTCAGAAAAAATCCTGGATCCGCCCTTGCTGACATATATACAAGACTTAACTTAACTTAACGAAAAATAAGACTGTTTATATTACTTTTACTTAATTAATATTCGAGTTGACGAAAATAAAAAATTATCAAACATACCAGTTTAGCTGTAACATCTTTTCGGTACGCTTTGATAGTTTCTCTGGCATAAACTTTGCCTCCGACCATCGCCTGGATTGCGACCTGGTAAAAAATCATTTTTATGAAATACTTAGTTAACGTTTGCAAACATGCTAAAATAAGATGAAGGTAAGTATAAATAAATTTTCTACTCTTTCATTTGCTACGTGATACGTACCTGTACCATTTGACGAGGTATCATTTCCTTTAATTTTTCCGCAAGTCTCCTGGCAGTGTACTCTAAACGGCTGACGTGCACTATGGTAGTCAATTCATCCACCAACATTCCGTTCAGCAGAATATCCATCTGAAAATATTAACATAATTGTTCTTGTTCATATATAACATATTTGTTTCTATGTCTTCTTTACATAGTATAAAACAAAGTTGCAGTTTCTGTGTGTTCGCTTTGATCTCTTGAACTACACTAGGGATGTTGATGCGCTTTTCACCAAAAGATAGTGATTCAAGAGAAAGGTTATAAAACGGACTAGTAAAAAAAAGGACTCCGCGCCACTAACTAGAAGTTGAAGCTCCCAGGTGCTCCAACTTGACACGCAACTTACATAACACATTGATGTAAAAAACGCTCCAATTGACAGATAACCTATATGTGGCATCCATGAGTATCTCACTCACACATGCATAAACATGGCTTCACGTTAGAGTATGACAGCGTGGAGTCCTTCTTTTTTTACTAGTCCGTGGGTTATATGTATAATTCATTTTCTTTTTTGCTCACCGCGCGAAACAGGGGCGGGTCGCTAGTTAACCATAAAGGGACTTCGAAGCTAATAAGTAGACTACTGCAGTTAACTTAAATGGCAAAGAATTTAGTAAGTACATTTAAAATAGATTTGTAAAAATCATGTTATACATATGTGTACAAAAAATACCCTCAAATATAAATGTTGCTACTATTCATTATTTTATTAAGTACGGCAGAAAAATAGATAATTGTACAGTCTAGAGCGAATGAGAATGTAGCATTAGTTAGTCATTTTAAAGAAATAAACAAACACACCCGCACTAAAGCACTTGGATGGAACCCATGATCCTGATAGTCGAAGCTGGCGAATCCTGACGTTATACTTTTGAGCGTGTCGTGAAAGTCAATGACCACCTCCGAAAGAGGTAAGACGAATTGCATCATGGTCATATTATCGTCTACAGCACTCGAGGGGAGCGGAGTGCCCCGTCGGTCTATACACAGCGTTGTGACTGCCCCAATGTACTCTACAGGAGTTATAATAGTGCCTGAAAAAATTTGAGATATAATATTATATAAATTTTAGATTGCAAAGAACGAAAGTTTTGCAGTCGCACATTATACGAATATTGAATCGCTTCAATTATGTTAAAATAATTGTTATCTTTAAAATAGAAATCAAAATGCCTTTTTTTATGTGTGCTTATGAAAACCTTCCCCCACTAGCCCCTTTAATTTGACCACAACACATCTTATGTATGCAAAACAAAGGCAAATGTGTCGTTGTCAAATTATAGCACCGCATAATACGTACCGCCCCTACTAGGGCCAGGTCATAGGAATAACCGGGACTGCCGAGCAATTTCCGTCCGACAAAAAATAGCAACTCAACTCATTTTTAAAATAACATACCAATTACAAATGGCTCGTAATATTCAGCTATATTTTGAGCATCTGGTAATAGCAAAGGGTTTGTTACGATGACTTCTTCGCCTTTGTATTTCTTAATCGCTTTAGTTCCTTGCACTCTACAATTACGTAAATGTTAAAAGCATTGATTATAATTATACACTTTAGTAATTTACATCATATAATTTAAACAATTATTACATTTGGTAATACTTACTTTACTTTATAGGGTACAGATGGTGCAGTTAAAATAGCTTCGGCTTTGTACTCTTGTAGCAAGCGTTGAGTGAATACATCAAGATGTAGTAAGCCTAAGAAGCCAACTCGCCAACCCTGTCCTAAAGCTGGGCTGTAAAAGGTATATGTATATTAGTAGACATAGTATGGATATACCATTATACTATAGTATGTACTTACTTGTCACATTAAAATATGAACAACTAGTTGTGCCCGCGGTTTCACCCGCGTTTATGGTAAATGTTATATAGCCTACCTCGATAAACGGTATATCTAACACTGAAATAATTTTTCAAATCGGACCAGTTGTTCCTGAGATTGACACGTTCAAGCAAACAAAGAAACAAACAAACTCTTCAGCTTTATAATATTAGTATATTAGTATAGATGAGATGATCTCATCATGGCTATCATGTAAGATTATTTGAATAATTTTATGGAATATCAACAATTTATGAAGGATTAATTTTAAACTGTACAGATGTATGTGTAGTTTTATACCTTGCCTATAAGCTGCTCACAGATATACGCATGGAACTTACCGACAACATTAATAAAATTAATGATAATATAAACCTAAACATAAGAACTGAATTACAGAATCTTGCTTCTACTACGCTGCAAATAAGAAATGATATCAACGAAATACGAGCTGAACACTTAAACTTACGTAATAATATAGCAGACTTAAACTCGAAATATAATAATCTCGAAAGTGAATTTGTTTGCCTGAAGGATTCGATAGAATTCTGTTCTAAGGAACACATCGATATCAAAAAATGTGTTGAAACTATTGTTATTGAATCTGCTAATAATTCGTCAGATAAATTGGTGGAATTAGAAACTAAAATCGACTCGATGGAACAACAAGCTCGACATAACAATATCGAGGTATGTAATTTGCCTGAAAAACGGGGTGAAAATTTGTTTAATCTTATTGAATCTATCGGAACCGCAATCAAATATCAGTTGGACCGCACCAGTATTGTCTCAATTCATCGAGTTCCTCACGCCCGCATCGAAGAGAATGGCCGGCCTAAGAATATAATTGTAAAATTTACATCACGCTACACTCGAGACAACGTACTAAGTGCGTTCCGGTTAAAAAAAGAAGTCAAGACTGACCAGCTAGGTTTTACCTGTACGCCTCAATCTATTTATGTTAATGAACACCTTACATTAAAAAATAAAGAATTATTTCGGAACTGTAAGATCGCTGCAAGGAAATATGGATTCAAGTATGTATGGATTAAAAATGCTACCATACTGGCCCGGAAGTCCGATACATCGCCAATACTTGCAATCAGGACCAAACACGACATCAAAAAAATTGGTAAATACACCGCTGATAGTGTTCCAAATCCTGCTGCCACCCGAGTTTGAAATACATACTATAGCATACATACACCGCTATATTACATACCCACGTCAAATCATGTCGTGCGATTTCTTCACCTCTAAATGTGTACTCGTTTTTAATCTTAGTGCCATAATTGCCTGCCTACCCTGTTTACTCCCTAATTTATTTTGCTTATTTATGTACTCATCTGTAAGACCGCTAATATTTATGATTCTGAAGTATATACCCGCAATTTATATGATGATGATATCAACCTTTAATATTGTTAACGTGTTTTCGACAAACAATTGTCACTTTATTGTCATAGTGCTCAGCAACGTACATAGAAACAACAATTCCTTGCTTGTATACGTCTGGTCCTACCACATACTCCTATCGGTTTTTGATTTCACAACACTCCGTTGTACCCACAAATCTATATATCAACACATTTATTGTTTTGTTTATGACGATAATGACACTTAGCAAGGTGTCAATATATTACCAAAATTGTAGGGGAATACGCACTAAGCTGCAAACTTTATATATGAACATCTTATCACAGTCCTATGACGTAATTGTTTTGACGGAAACTTGGCTCAACTCGAACATCTCCGACTCGGAATTCATTGACAATAGGTACTTAGTTTTTAGATGCGATCGCGTAATGACTAACAAACGTGATGGCGGAGGGACTCTGATCGCGGTGCGTCCGTGGCTGCGGCCGGCAAACATAGCAGTGACGACCCCCGCCGCTGGAATCGAACACGTCATGATTGCACTGCCGACCGGTTTTCACGGTAAGCAACACATCATTAGCGCAGCCTATGTTCCTCCAAACACCTCGGATGAATCTTACGCTATTCATTTCAACATGTTACGGAAAATCTTATCGCAAAAACATATAGACTATTTTTATATAATAGGCGATTACAATTTACCACGTACGGAGTGGATATATAGCGATACAGCTAACCGGGGCATGTTAAGTATCGGTACAAACATCACATGTAGCCTGATGTCGGAATTTATGTCCTTAACAAATAGTTTACAATACAATTATATAAAAAACAAATCAAATAATATATTAGATTTATGTATTTCTAACCACGACTGTGAAATTTTACCGAGCGACTGGCTGCTACCACCGGACATTTACCACCCTACTTTTGTCGTCAATATAAACTTACACACGCACGTTTTACCTATGAAACACCAGCCATTAAAGAAGTATAAATACAACTCTGCAGATTATGAATCAATGGGTGAGGAGCTCGATGTGATAGACTGGTCTAGCGTCTTTTTGAATTTGGATGTAGATGAATCAGTACAAAAATTTTATGAAATAATATACAAACTTATTAGGACATATGTACCGATTACGCGCTGTAAGTCCAAAAAATTTCCCGTTTGGTTTTCGCCAGCTCTTATACACATATTTAAAAATAAAGAGAGGGCTTGGCTTAGGTGGAAAACTTACAAAAATGTAAGTAATTACGAAGATTTTAGCAACTACCGCTCAATATTTAAGTCAGAGTGCAATAAGTGCTATTTAAACTACATTAAATTAGTTGAGGACAGCGTCGTCACTAATGTCAAATATTTTTGGATTTTTATATCACATCGCAAAAGCACCTCAACCATACCCGCTGAGATGCAATATAAAACCGACGTTTCTAACGATCCTATTGGAATATGTAATTTGTTTTCATCCTTTTTTAACTCCGTCTATGAGCCATCATCCTTCAACATAGAAACATGGAACCCGCCTGAATCCTTTGTAGATAATTCTGTGGTCACATCTGATGTTTATATAAACATTCATTCCATTAAAAAAACACTTATTCAACTAGACATGACAAAGGGTCCTGGGCCCGATGGATTGCCCGCTATATTCCTGAAAAGGTTAGCAAATTCTTTATCTAAGCCTCTTTATATCCTCTTCAATAAATGCCTAAATAAAGGTGTGTTTCCACTTGTCTGGAAGCATGCATACATTACACCTATACACAAAAGTGGAGACAGGCAGCTTGTTGAAAACTATCGTCCAATATCCATTCTCTCCACATTGTCAAAGGTTTTTGAAAAATTGGTACATACTATCATATATCCCCACCTTCATCAGATCATAATACCAGAACAGCACGGCTTTGTCAGGCGTAGATCCACTACAACGAATCTCATGGTGTTTACCAACTTTCTGTTTGAACACTTGGACCAGCGCTTACAAGTTGACGCAGTCTACACCGATTTTCAGAAATGTTTTGATAAGGTAGATCATATGCTTCTTCTCAACAAAATAGCGTTTAATGGAATTCGCGGCAATTTGTTAAGATGGCTTGCGTCTTACATTACCAGAAGATCGCAAACTGTGGTGATAAATGGATATAAATCTGATGCCGTTTTGAGTGTATCGTCGGGTGTTCCACAGGGTTCCATATTAGGCCCTTTGTTGTTCACCCTTTTTATTAACGACATCAAAGAATGCTTCAAAAACTCTAACTTTCTAATGTACGCAGATGATTTGAAAATTTTTAGAATTATCAAAAATACCACAGACACTGATCTGCTTCAGCAGGACCTGATTAGACTGTCCGTGTACTGCCTTAGGAACAAACTACAACTCAATTTAACTAAATGCTTCAGAATAACGTTCACTAAGAATAAACACATCATCATTGGTAACAAATATGCTCTTCTTGGCGAGGATTTGAAATCTGTGAATCTCATTAAGGACTTAGGTATCTTGTTAGATTCTAAAATGCACTTAGATCAACATATAAATTCCATCAAGGACAAAGCTTTTCGAATGTATGGATTTGTTTTAAGATCCTCTTGCGAATTTAAACACCCCGACACGCTTATGTTTCTATACAAAACACTTATAAGATCCCAGTTGGAATACGCCGTATCAATATGGAACCCCATATTCCAAAAATATATAGATGCGTTGGAAAAAGTACAGCAAAAATTTTTACGCAACGTCAATTACAAGACTGATGGGAGTACCTACCGATCTTACGTCCAGCTACTGGACAAATACAATATGCTTAGTTTGGAGTGTAGACGTACGCTGCTGAGCACAATGACACTGTATAGTATTTGCAACAATACATATGATTGCACTGAACTGTGCAATAAGTTATGTTACGTGGTCCCTCGTGCTGTGTATCGTCGAGGGGTGCGCGCCCCCCGCCTGTTTCACGTACCACCTTGCCGAACCAATGCGGGCGCGCGCGCGCCCCTCCGGCGCGCCGTCGATACTTTTAATAAAACATTTCCTGATGTCGATATTTTTGCCTCTTCTGAAGGAAAATTCAAAAAAAATATAGCGGATATACTAAAACGAACTAATAAATAATTAAATAAATAAGTTGTATGTGGTTAAATATTAGATAAGTATATTACGATTATAGGTATTTTATAGTTCACACGCACATTCTATTAACTCTTAAATAACATTATATTTTCTATGTTTCATTGAACTTAGCATCTCTGTTAAAGTAGATGACTAATATAAATAAATACCTTATTTACCTATATGTGTATATACAACATCGAGTAATACTCCAAAACCTACCCGTGGATAATGTTGTGGGTTTTACAATTACTAATTCTCCCTATTTGTATTTTAGTTATTAAGATTAATTGTATTACTGTTTTTTATCCCTAATATAGAAAATAAAAATAAAATAAAATAAAATACCTTACCTAGAATCAGCAATGACAGACACAGCAGAATCATTTAATGCTAGTTTTTTTATAGCATCACTTAGAAGAGGGTGTTGAGATTGGTCAGCAGGAAATATGCCAGCATACACCATATGTCTCACTGGTGGCAAACTGGTAATGTTTTGATCCTCTGTGCACTCTGTTGAAAGTAATTGATCTCCAACATTGCCACCTCCTCTTGGACCACAGCCTGCAAGAGCAAAGTTTCCATGGAATTTGTCATTTATTTTATAAGAATAAATAAAGAATATTAATGAAATGATCTTTATTTATATAGGCTTAAAGAAAACACTTATAAATCGTCAGAAAAAAATAAATATAACCAAATAATTGTGCAAGTACTATTTTATTTAAAGTTATTACTTATTTAGTTTTACACAATACTTACCTACCATAACTACTTGTCCAGCAATGGCTTCTTCTACTGGCTCTTCTTTTGGCCTCAGAAGTGCTAAATATCTCACAGTATGCTGTTTAGAATCAGACTTCCATCTTACTGACTGGCCAAGTTTGACTTTTCCCGAATGAATATATGCAAGGCACAGTACCCCCCTATATTTGTCATGCCATGTATCTATAATATTTGCTTTAAAATGTCCTTTACAATCAACAACTGGGGGAGGAATTCTTTCTATAACAGCTTTTAATAATTCTTCAACACCCCACCCTTTCTTAGCAGATATACTCATAACAGTGTCGGGTTCAATGTCAAATAAAGACTTGAGTTGTGCTTTCACTTTGTCAGGATCTGCTCGAGGTAAGTCTACTTTGTTTAGTGCCGGAATGATGACTAGGTTATTCCTCCTAGCAAGTGAATGTACCGCAACAGTTTGTGCCTGTACGCCTTCATTAGCATCAACTAATAATATCACTCCTTGACAAGCTGTTACACTTCGGACCACCTGAAAACAGGAACCAAATATTGGCATTTCTAAATATAGAATGTATTACACTCAATATCATAAGTAGTCTCTATTTAAAATTATTGCACAATTTGATATTGTTACCTCATTTGAAAAATCAACATGGCCTGGTGTATCAATTAGATTCAGTAGGTATGGTTCATTATTATATTTGTAATTGAGTGAAGCTGTAACAGCTTTGACAGTTATTCCTCTTTCCCGTTCAACCTAAAAAAGATGGTGCAAATAATTATAATTCCAATAGTTTGTTCAATTCCAATAACACATATATTTCTTTCAGACTTATATGAATAGTTTTTAAATTTTAGTTTATGTGAAATAGAATTTACTTCTTATTCTAATACTTAAACTCATTTTGGCTCAGGTTAGAGGAAAGGTCAGGAAAGTTATGGTTCATTAACAAGTTAATAACTAACATGTTAGTAAGAGTAATTAATTTACACTGTACTGTAAATAAATGTTATGTTAAATAAGGTTACATTAATTGTAATGTTATTATACAATGATAATAGTTAAATTATGTAAGTAAATAATGATATATACCTGTAAATTATCCAGAATTTGGGCTTGTTCAGTGCCCGGTTTGATGACTCCGGTTATTTCTAACAGTCTGTCAGCTAGTGTGCTTTTGCCATGGTCTACGTGCGCCACTATACTGAAGTTCCTGATCTTTTTCCCATCTGCATTTCCGTTAACAGCGTCAGAACTCTTCATACGGCTCACAATTGAACTTTAAAAATATAATTCTTTATTGTAGGTATTATCAGTTACTTACTTGTTTTCAGATTCTTATGAATGATTTACCTTGGAAAATACAACTTATTGTTAAATTTATGGATATTTCTTAAGAATGCAGCATAATATACGATTCTTCCCATTTTCACATAGTTTAAAATGATTCGATAATCTTCATTTTTCTATTTTCTCCCTGAGATTTCTCCTATCTAATTTATAACCTAAAAAGATCAGCTGACATCCGACAAATGACATTATATTTTTTAAAGTAAAACAAATATTATGGTTATAGAAATTAAACTAAAGTTGCAAGGAATAAACATTCTCAAAGAGCCTTTCAGAATTTTAAATATTATTTAAACAACAATTTAAATATTATTCGTGCCTTTCGGCATAAATAGTATTTTAATTGTTGTTTAAATAAAAAGTAAATTTTCCAGACTGACACATGAATTCCCTAGTTCCAAACTAAGCTACGGAACGGATAGACATATATAATTATACATTCGTGCGTTCGAGACATGGAACAACATTTGTCCTGAGCGGCATTCGAACCCGCGATCCATGGTTACGTGGCCAGGGACTCTGGTAACTCGATAAAACGATAAACGAGCATTCAAGTATTATTATATTATTTTTTACTATAGACCTATGCATCTAAGAAGATAACAGGTCAACTGGATTTGACTGGCGACTGAGGGTCGATGTGGGCACTTAACCATGCAAAAATATTATATCAATAAAAAACAGAACGAGGACTTCGCCATTGCAAACAAAAAAAGATTAATATCGTAATAATACATTTATATTTACACGTATAACTACAGACATATCACAACATGGACGGATATTTATTCAATTGCATTAAAATAATAAAAATATGTATAATTATTTTATACCCACAATTGTATGGTTTATATAGACATTGTATCAATTACAATTTAATCGTCGTTATAATTCTAATATTTTTTTTCAATTCTTATTATTAAAGGAATGGACAGTCCTACATATTTAAATGACTTCTTCAATGCTCTGGTCAGGTGAGTCTGTAGACGGGTTTTCCTCCTCTGAAGATTTCTGCAATGCTTTTAACTGTTGCTCGAACTCTGAAAATATTAAACTATTTTTAAGAAGCTCATTAATCAAGAACTTATTATTTAAAGTAAGTATAGAAAGTAGAAGGTTGGTTATGTATGTAGTGGAAGAGTTTGGAGGCCCCCGAGAACCAAAGGGGCGCTGTCCCTTCCAGCCCGTTAGTCCGCTATAGTGAATACGAGTATAATAGGTAGGTACTATAAGTTTCATAATTGCATGTATATAGGAAATAACGTATGTATATATTCTGAAAGGGCGCCTTTGCAAATAGAAGTGAGAATAACTTACTTGCAGCTTCAGGATGGTTGGGAGCATATTGAAGTAGTAATTTCAGAAGTTTCTCTTCTGTGATAAGACCAGCTCGACCACTGACTGCGCGTAACAGTTGTTGACCACTTGTGACTCCTAAAACAAATTACACTTATTGTTATTTTTTTGTAAAGTATACATACTAAGACATTAATCTATATGGATGGATTAATTTAATTTTTGGGCAGTGATATGACTATGCCGTTGGAGCCCGTGGCAATTTCGTAGGATAGAGCTCTCGATGTAATCAGTTGCTAGACATCTCCTAATAGCCACTGGCACCTCCAAAAATGCTTCTTACTAGATACTTGATAACTGACATAGGCTTACGAAGCTTTTTAATGTGGGGTTATGGCATTAAGGGTATATATTACCTCTAAGGAAGCGCTCAGACGGCAAACTCTTTGTCTGCCGCAGCCAAAGGTCGCCCAAACATAGAAAATAAGTCCGCTGAGAATACAAGTAAGTACGTAGTGTGCGATCTTATTAATTCATACAATCTTCACTTACGAACAAAACTTTCTAAGTCCCTTGTCAGAATTTTGAAGTAGTTGTATGAATGATATGAAGTGAAAAAAATAAACCCGCAGACAGAAAGTCCGTCGTCTGCGCGCTCCCTAAGAATTAGTAAATGAATTGATAAGTTTACCTGTGTTAATTTCCCCCGCTTCTAAAGTTTTCTTTACGTCAATAAATCGCTTAACTAAAGTGCTCTGCTCCTGTAATGCCATTGTCTGAGCTCCTGTAAACCAGATGCGTATATATTAGTTAATTTAAAAGTAAAGCTTCAATTAGATTCGTCGTTTATAAATAATTTGTATAAATCAATAGGTACCCGACTCTGGATCTGAGGTTTTTGCAAGGGATTTTGATGCTTCTTTCAGCGCCTCCAAAGCTTTATCATAGTTCTGAAATGCACAAGACAATATTTATAGTAAGCTGTCCAGCAATAATAGGGTCGTTGACCATATACACAAACAATTCAACATTTAAATGCAGGTCGCATCAATATAATTTCTCAATAGTTTTACAAATAATTGTGCACCTACAATCATATTCATCGACTTCAACTTTAGCGTACCTACTGCTCGTAGAAGATTGTCAATGTCCTGTCCTGTAAAAGACTGGAACCCACTTCAGGCTTTTATTCACTAGGTAGATAATATTGAAATTTTAATATCATAACATATTATGTAACCAAAATGTGGAAGAAAATAAATAAGTAGATATATATTTTAGGGCCGATTTTTCAACAGTCAGATAAAAGATAACAATCGAATAAATAACAATCCGGATGATTGTAAAATGTAATTGCCTGTTTGCTAGGTAAAATACCGTATGACGTCCGCAAATTGGTGATATTATTCTTATCAGTCGGTTAATTCTTATCTGACCATTAAAAAATCAGCCCTTAATGTAACATCAATTTTTTTTTAGGTATTAATTAGACTACATCACATACATTGATCGGATATTAGCACCCAGACACAAAACAAACACAAGTATTCATCACATGAATGTGGGCGGGGATTGAACCCATGACTCCTGGCGCATGGGGCAGGGTCCCTACCGAATGCGCCATCAAGCCAGTCAAATTACCTCATAGTCATCAACTTCGACCTTAGCGCACTCGGCGTAGAAGGCTGCGAGCTTCCCGTAGGCCTTGGCGCGCGTGTAGAAGTGCAGGATGTGCCGCGTGAGGTCGGGGCGCGCGCGCCAGTCGGCGCGGCGGCGCAGGTAGTCGGCCGCCATCAGCTGCGCGCCGCGCTCGCGCGTCGCCGCCGCGAACGTCGCGATGCGGTCCGCGTCGCCCGACCGCATCAGCCAGCGCATGGCGCCCGCCTGCGCAGTGCGCAGACCGATCACACTCATAGCAATTGTTCAACAATTTAGTCAAAAAATAATTTTGGATCAATAAATAAATATAAAAAATAAATATCCAAGTCTCTGCATAAAGAATGATGAAAAGAGATATCCGTCTGATATTTTATTAAAACAATTCTCGACGAATCTCTGTTCACCCCGAAAGCTTGCCGCTGCAAACAATTAAGCGAGGCCGGCGACAAAAATGTTTCTTATGACATGTATAGAACATCACAGCGCCAAATGATATACTTAGTTGGTGTAGATAAAGGACTTAGAAATGCTTATAAAAAACGTTTTAAAATGCTAAGCCAGCCAACACCGAACAGTCAAATCAGTCAGTTTACTATTAGCGCAAATGTAAGTGGTAGGTATTTGCTAATAAAATCGCCAAAACTACCATAATTTTCGTTAACTAACTTTTAACCAACTAACCTTGTCTCCAGCGTGCGCAAGCCTCTTGGCAGCTTGGTGGTACAGACCGCGTCCTCCCAGCACGTCAGCGAGTCTGCGGAGGAGTGCGTCCCGGCCGGATGTCCCCGCAGGAGCCGCTAGTCGCTCGCTTAGCTCTTCTGAAAGTGGAGCCGCGGATTGCTCCACTATGTCTAAAGCTTCTTCGTACTGGAAATGGAAATAATTTTACATTTAAGATCGTCCTAGAACATTGTAGATTGTACACAATTAAATTCAGTTAGTTTTTAATTAATAAACTTCTGTATGGTGTGCCAAAAGCTAACTGAGCCTGAGGTATATCTACCTACTTTCACAGCCTAAGTCAGGGCCGGACCGTGACTTTAGGGGGCTCTGGGCTAATACTACTTAGGGGCCCACCTAATTACTTGAAGTATAAGACGTAGACTTGAAATAAATGAATTGACTAAGTTTGATTAGCAGGGCAGCAAATACGATCTGTTTAATTTAGTAAAATTATGGATTTTTTTCGCATTATCGTCCATTTTCGACTTTGACTTGACTTAGCTGGAGGCCCCTTGAATCTGCAGGGCCCTGGGCTGAAGCCCAAAAAGCCGTATGGTAGATCTGGCCCTCGCCTAAGTTTCACTTTTGGTCCCACGTAGGTCCGTAGTATTTCGAGATGCCGTTTAGCGTCATTCGACGATTCACCTAGGTCAACAACTTAAAGTACTTTACTTTTCGAGCACAGAAATGAAGAAGACAGTGTCAACTGTATTTAAAGCAGGACCCGATTATCCATTTGGCAGGCAGAGTAGCCTGCTGCTTAAGGAGTTCGCAATTTTTTTTGGAAACTATTTGTCCAACCTGTGGGGCCTGAGCCCAACCCCCTATCTGACTGGGCTTGGGAAATCAGAACATATCCCAAAATATGTGTAGGAAATATTATTATGTGCCTCATTTTATGATGATTCAAATGGTGATTACTAAGGGTCAATAGACTCAATAGGCTTCGATACGAGCATTGTCCTTGGGGCCGCGATGTATTGAACCCAGCCCTCCCTTATTATTTAGCTCATATTTGGTCGGACGAGGTCACCTTGCCAGCCGTAGCGAGTAAGGCGGCGGCATGCGCGTGGTGGCCGGCCGCGCGCAGCCGCGCGGCGAGCGTGCGCGCCTGCGCCGCGCCCACGCGCGCGCCCAGCGACTCCGCCGCCGCCACCATCGCGCTCGTGTCGCCGCACTGCAGCGCCAGCTTCAGCGCCATGTGGGGCTTGTCTGCAAACATTTGATAGGTGGTTTCCAAAGTGTTCGTAGCCAGTTAATAGATAAACATTTATTAAAGTAATGCTAAACAATGCAAACAGACATGTTCATTCGTACGAATCATAAACGTCCATTCACGTTACTAATATTGAGGTCTATGACTTATGTTGTAGGTGGGCCTTGTAGCTGTTAATGTGAGTGATGATTACAATTACCAGCTTTTTGGTACAGAGCAATAGCCTGCTCGTTCTGCCCAGCATTTTCAAGTATGGCAGCGGCGTGCAAAGCGTGTGTCTGCGAGGCGGAACCGGCACGCCACACCAAGTTCCACGCACTCGCCTCTGCCGCCACTCTGATGGCCGAAGACACCGCCCCGCATTTTATGTACATCTGTAAAAGAAATTAATTAGGTTGTTAATTTATATAGGTACCTACATGATTTATGTATAAAAATCGATGTATTGATTAACCTGTCCTATGCGTTGTGGGAGCGATTCCAATCCAGAACAAATATTCGTATGTGAATACTTGTGTTTCTATTCTCATTTAAGTATATACCTATTTAATATATTACTGTTGATTCTGATATCCTTAGCACAACTACTAGGTACTTAATTCAAAATCAGTAATGTAGTAATGTTGTTTGATATATTTATACTTATTTATTAATGTTATATCGTACCTTCACAGCACTTTCAGTTTTATCAGCTTGCATTTCTAAATATCTTGCCATTTGGTACATAGAAGCAGGATTTTTCTGACATAGTTTCTCAGCCTCTTCTATTCTATCCATGTGACACAATAATCTCGTTTGTTCACCGTGATCGTTAGCGCGAGCATAAGCTTCGAGGGCGCCCTCTAAATCACCGATGCTTTCAAGATAGTGGCCCCACCAAGTAATGAGACTAGCGTCAGTCGAATTAACAACATACTGAGCTAATATTGGAGCTTGGCCTTGCGCAATTAGCATTCTAGGTACATGTGGCACTAAAGTCCCAGCACTTTCAAAGAGCTTCAATGCAGCACCCGTTTCACCATTTGCCCACAACACTTTGGCAAGTTTGTGTTGGGCACTTTTCACAAGTAATACGTTTTCTCCTTCATTAGCTCCATTACTAATTTCGTTAAGGCCGCCCTCTTTGGCCGAAGTCAGCCGGGTGATCAAATCTGGCCTTTGCGCTTCACGAAACAACTTCTCGGCTTCTTCTATCATGCCAATATTTACTGCAAGCACACCAACTTTGCACACGTCATTAATATCATTATCGGACATTATTTTGCGCATCATAAGTGCGCCTTTGATATTCCCCATTTTTCCCAAGCATACGGCTCCTACTTCAGGTCGTTTGCAATATACGCATACTTTCGCCAAACTATCCCATATTATTGAATGTTTGCCCCCTGTTATACTGGTTCCTACGACTACAGCTTTCTCTAAATGTCCAGTATTCATGTAGTACAAAAAGTCCAACACTTGCCTCATAGTATTTGGATCGGGGTCCGTAAAATCTGAAAATTCATTCATTAATATCTTTTTGAGATTCTGCTGTGCCAATATTATTACGTAGGGCGTATTTAAAGAGCACAACATAAAGTCTGTAAGAAAATAATCTTCAGATGAGGGGCACCAATTTTTATATTCATAGAGTTTTCCTTCATGACAAAAGAATAGGTGGATGCTGTCCAATTCTGCTGATCTCATATGTACAGCTACTATTCTGGGATCATTATGGTCCCATATAATTGCAATCGGAACACTTTGATATGGTGGTGTTGCAGTTTCATCAAGGTGCATGTTAGTTATGGTATCATTAGCTACATCCCACAGATATAACCTGGGATCAGGAGCAAGCCCAGCATTTGCAATACTCAAGCAAATGTATCGTCCAGTACAATTAACAGACGCTCTCATGACTTCTCCAAAGTCTTCAATCATGTGATAGCAATTCTTAGGTGGATAGGGCATTCTTAATCCTTTTTTAGTGATTTCAACTAATTTAAGAGATCCATCCATTGTGGCAACCACAATGAACTTGTTTGTATTTGTGATTCCAATTGGTTCTCCTTCACCTTCAGAGCTAGGCAGAATTCCCAAACTGTTGCCTGTAATTGTGTAGCATTCTATATGAGGATTCACAAGGCCTACTAAAACATCATTGTAAATGATCAGGATATCAGTTTTCCATGGAAATGTGCGGATAAGTGAAAACTTTACATTGTTTTCTTTACTGGACATCCAAATCTAAGGAAAGACATAAAGTATGTTAATTATAAAATATTACAACACCAAAATAAACAATCTCTCCAGAAAAAAAATTACATAATTGTTATTACCTTCACTTCTTTTCCATCTCCAAGTGCTATATACTGATCTTTGAAGGCAAAAGCTCTTACTGTAATTGTAGTGTCAATGGTTGATGTCGCATCATTTTTATTTGTAATAATTATTTCAACTGCAGACTTTTGCACCATCCATACATTAGGCGAATAGCCCCAACATACAGGCTGCTCACGGAGTATGAAGGCACTTGTGATGCAGTTGACATGAAGTAAAGGATTCATCAGCCCCTCAGAGCCCCAACTGACTTCTTTCACTGTGCCTTTAACAGCTGTGCTACTTATTAACTTCCACTGATTCCGATGATCCCTACGCCATAGATACAAATTGCCCTGAGATGTTCCGCAACACAGAGTGTCACTTAGACTACAGTAACTTATGCTAGTAAAAATATCCCCTGCTGCAATTTCTTCTTTTTCGTTAGGCAACACGTCATTATCTCCGGTTTCACTATCCCATATTCTGATCAAATTATCTCCTGTTATAACAGCAACATAAAAGTTACCTGCTAAGACTATACTTTGACCATTCCTTGCAGCCATTCTTACATGTGTATCTGTGGTAAGGGAGCCATCATCAGCTGTTAAGAACCTGGTCAAACTAAGAGCACCACCGGATTCCCAAGCTACAAGTAAATAAATATTACTAATAATACCCATGAATATTATATTGCCTGGGGCATTGAGAACTTCCGAACATGCTCCTGTATGATCAATATATAAAATGACTCCATTATCTTGTGCTGCATAGCAGGAGTGATTATCAGGTTGGCTACCTTCCCGCATCCGCGCTGTTGTCCTTGGCCGCCATGCAGCTAAAGCATCTAAGGCATTCTCATCCCCTGCAACAGCTGCTCGAGCTAATCCTCTTATTGAAGATTCACAAGACGGACGTGGAGAGCAATAGGTAACATGAGTTATGACATCTCCCAATTGGTGGTGAAAGGACGTCAGAGGTGCACCAGAGCCAGACTGCCAACCAGATAAGGAACCTGCCGCATCTGATGCAAGTAATCGTCCACCTCCTAGGCTAAATGCGATACTTGTTAGGGCAGCATTATGTGGAGCTTCTAGGCGTGCCCATGAGTACTCCAGCCAGATGTAAAGTTCACCACCATCCCATCCAACAACTAATAATCGTCTTATGGGATGCCAAGCTAGAGCGGTTACTTGATTGGACAGAAGTATTGGCCATTCACAGCCTTCTAGTGCTAATCCCTAAAAAGTTTTAAAAAGTTGGAATTACTGAACTGAAATGTAGTCAAATAAATTGTATATGATCTGCAAACAATTATTATTTCATCTTACATTTTCTTGAAATATTGTAACAAATCCACCTTTTTCTTGATTATATGATCCAACAGCTAAAAGTGGTAATGAAGGGTGCCACGAACCGACAGTAGAAACCATGTTATTATCAGTAAAGCTTAGTTTAGTATCAATGTACAACGTCATGGTGGTAAATAAATTTCAATCCAATTTTCTATTATTCTTTTTCTTAAACTGGTTTGCTTACAGGTTTATCCTTTAGAAACATTTGTCGTACCGGTAAAAGAATCATAAACACTGGGCAAAATGACATTTATGTAGGTAGGTATATTTTTTTGTTGATTACGGGTTACTATAGAAACAGTGACGTCATCAACCTGTTCGCCGTTTCACGAGTCTTTTTGACAGCTAAAACGTAAGCTTTCGCTAAGGTATCGGTGACTGCAAAGGGGTTACTATGAGAGGAGTACAGGTACACCTCCTCGATAGTGACATTCGCATCTAATTAATAGCATGTAATAAAATTATCGTTATTGTATACCTATTCCTTTTTATTTCATACCACATTGTCTAGAGCGGTGGGTAATTATTAAAAAGTAACTATCTGTCACAAACCTCTGAGTACTGAAACTAATGGAGATGGCATAAATACGAAAAAGTGAAGCCCAATTTGAGTGAGAAACAAATATGGCGCCTTTGTGTAGTGTCATTCCACTCTACTTATTTACATACTATAAGTCTCTGAATTTATTTATGACGATGTTTTTGAATGTTAAATGTTAGATTATGTTATAATCACAAATTTTATCAATATTGGCACTGTACACCGCAAATTCCACTGACATTGACAACTTAAAGCAAGAAACTAAAATGGTAAGGCGGCTTCACAAGTATTTCTATGACGACACTTGATGATGTTACCGAAAATATTTAAGTCAAATATATTGTTATACAATATATATAACAATATATTTGACTTAAATATTGTTTATACATTTTGGTTTCTCGCTTTAAGTTGTCAATGTCAGTGGAATTTGTAGTGTATTGTGCCAATATCTCTGAGTACTGAAACACATGGAGACGACGTAATGTTCTATAGGAACAATCTGCTAAACAAATATGATTAATATCGATATTGTATTCATAAACCTCTATCTATCTCTTTTTAACAAGTCTACAATACTCCACGTAAAAAGAGACAACAAATATATTTGACTTAACTATTTTCGGTAACATCATCATGTGAAGTCATAGAAATACCTAAGTGAAGCCGGCTTACCATTTTGGTTTCTTGCTTTAAGTTGTCAATGTCAGTGGAATTTGCAGTGTATTGTGCCAATATTGATAAAATTTGTGATTATAACATAATCTAACTAGTAACATTCAAAAACATGGTCATAAATAAATTGTTCAGAGACTTATAGTATGTAAATAAGTAAAGTGGAATGACACTACACAAAGGCGCCATATTTGTTTCACACTCAAAATTGGGCTTCACCTTTTCGCAGTTACGCCATCTCCATTAGTTTCAGTACTCAGAAGCCAATATTGATAAAATTTGTGAATAGAACATAATCAAACTTGTAACATTCAAAAATATCGTCATAAATAAATTGTTCAGAGACTTAGATTAAATAAATAAGTAAAGTGAAATGACACTACACTACACAAAGGCGCCATATTTGTTCCTCACTCAAATTGGGCTTCACTTTTTCGTAGTTATGCCTAGGGATGGGCAAATGCATAAAATATATCGATATATATCGTATCGATACTTATCAAATATATCGATATATATCGACATAAAAATATCGATATTTCGATATTAATTGCCCAAGAAGCGGTTACCTGTAATAAGAGCGGTTACATATAATATTTTATCTATGTCGCAGACAATTTGTATGATTCCGCCGTTTACATACGGCGTCGTCAGTTTAAAAACGCTCGCAGTTACGTATTATGCCGAAGGCATAACTCGATCAAATGTTATAATTTCGTCGTTGGTTGTTCTTCTTCGGTTCTGGCTGTAGGGTCGCAGTTGTACCTAACACTCCTCCTCGCTTCGCACGTCGTCGTGCCTATTATTTTAACTACTACCTAACCTGACCTAAACTAAATACTTGCGGTATACCATATAATGACCGCAGTATACATTTTGCCTTCGGCATAATACCTGCGAGCGTTTTTAAACTGACGACGCCCTAAGTAAACGGCGAAATCATACTAATTGCCTGCGACATCTATAGAAACAGTCGTCATTTTATTAAGCAAAAAAAAATGTAGACGGGTAAAAATATATCGGTTTTGATATCCGAAAATAAATATCGAATAAAATAAAATCGCCGATATATATCGATTATTTTCTGAAAAAATATCGTTATTTCGATATTTTTTAATCAAGCCTAGTTATGCCATCTCCATTAGTTTCAGTAGGTACTCAGAGAGTTATGCCATCTCCATTGGTTTCAGTACTTAAACTACTAGGTACCCATAAACATATCACCACATCGCATACCTCGAAGAAGTAGGTTTCTACCTACTCGAGCCTCTTTCTTTTTGCCAAAAATTAAACTTGTTTTCTTATTACTAGGTACTTCTATGCGCGGTGCGACGCGACTATTATTTGTTTATTTTTTACTTACGTTACGTATTTACGCCGATATGGTTGGGACTCGATGTATGTCTGAAATATATAAGTACCAAGTCTTAATTAAATTGAGTTATTTTTTTGTAAAATATTGTACGCAGTACAAGTAGGTACGGAACTCTTTATGTGCAAGCTGAACTTGCATTTGACAGGTTTTTTATTATTAAAATTTAAAACGCAACACAATTTCTTATATCGTCGTTGGTAACACTGCACTTGTCCATACTTCTTTAAACTGTCATGGTCATGTTCGTCCGGTCTGTTGGCGAATATTTTTTGTGATTTATCAATTCAATTTATATAATTTTGCATTTATTAACAAAATGTGGTACTTGACTTCAGAAGTTGATAAAAGAGTGATTTATGTCACAGGGAATAACAAAGAAATTCTAATATGTCGAACCCCTGATGGACAGAGTAACTGTTTTTTTATATCGAATGATCCTTCGATTAGTAGAAAGCATGCGACGCTTTCATACATAAACAATGATTTGTTTATTCAAGACCTGGGTTCAAGATACGGGACATTTGTGAATACTGAAGAAAAAGTACAAAGTAACACGAAGATTAGATTGAATGAGAATGATGTAGTAAAATTCGGTAAAATGGGAAGTGTTTGGACTGTGCATTTGAAGTCGTTTATCACTTGTACGTCTACATTAAAAGGAGAAAATTTACAGAGCCTTTTGCAGTGTCTTAATATCTTACAATAAAGGTTGTGTTAGCTTTGGTTCAGGGAGCACATATTGTAACTGTTGATTACTGGAACAAATGCCTTGAAGCTGTAAATAACCAGACCAATTTACCAGATCCCAATATGTATACACCTCAAGTAATAGAGTCCACACTGAACAAAGAAATTGTGTCCTTTGTACCTGATGATTCTAGAAAGAAACTATTTTCCGGCAAAAAGGTTATATTTTTCTCTAAAAATAAATATGACTTGTACAAAGTAGTTTTAGCTAAAGCTTCTGCTACCCCTTTGCTTTTAAGTGAATCAAAGATGACAAAGTCAATGTTATGTGAAGAAGATGTAGTTGTGATTCATTGCAATGTGCCCATAGCATCTCAAGAGACTCAAGCTCAAAGAGATCAAATCCTCGATATTGTTAATTATATGAAATCTAAAGGCAAAAGGTTCATTAATGATGTAGAGATTGGGTTAGCTGTTTTGTATTGTTCTACTGAGAAGTACTGTAACCCAGTATTTAATTTTCCTGCAGAAGTTATTAAACAGACAGGCCAAAACACAAAATCTGCCACAGTTTTAGCACAGGAATCACAAGAACCTACACAGATAATTGGATTAAAGAAAGCAAAAGTGGTGATTGATGAAAGTCTTGTGTCATCCAGTTTATCATCTAAAAGAAAATTAAGTAATGATAGTGATTTTCAAGAGAATTCTCATAAGAAAATGGCAGTTGATAATGCTAAACAAAATGGTGGTATTAAGAGGAAAGTTAATGAAGAAAATAATGATATTGAATCAAATCCCTCAAAAAAACATGCTTTTGGAGATTCAGATAATGAGGATGGTTTTGATTTTGTAAAGAAAGCCACTAGTTCTAGTGATCAAAGTGGATCTACAATTAAAAGACTTAATTTGATCAAACCACAAAAACGTAAATTGGATGGTGATGATGATGATGATTTATTCCAATTTATTCAGGACAAACAGAAAGATTCAGAAGGGACTTCCAAAACTAATATATTTAGTGCCAAGAGTATTAAAAAAGAAACAAGTATTAATGTCAAATCTGTTGAGAATAATGTAGACATTTCCACATTAAGAGGAGCCAAGCTTGAAGAATTAATGAAAAATAATGAGAAATTAATGAACAGTGATAATATGGACATTAAAAAACAAATCAAAGAGGAACTTGATGAGAAAATGAATAATCTTAGTTTGGGCACAACTATTGTAAAAGTCAGAACAAATTTAATTGTAAAGAAAGAGCCAATACAAATTGAAGAACAACCAGTTTCAGTAAAAAATTTCAAAAAATTCAAAAAGGTATGGCCGGTTAAAATGCATGTAACTATAATTCCCAGATCATCTATAAATACTTTTACATTGGAAGCTAGTAGTAAGGAAAAAATAAATACATATACTGACAATATTGAGAAAAATAATGTGACAATTCAAGAGAGCCAAGACAAATCTGATGTTATGATTCAAGACAGTGAAGTATTTTAAATAAATTCAAGAATTTCTAATTTTGTTTATTCTTAAACTTAAGTTATGTTTACATATTTGATTAAATATGATTATTCACATATTTTGTTTCATTCTCCTTTGTCCGTTTCATTGTCATCATCTATTTCATCTTCAGGATCTTCTTCATTTTCTGATACATCTTTTTTACTGAAATTAAAGGAAAAATAGCTTTTTAACATTATAAAACATACATAACATTATGGATATAATCCCCAAAAGGGGTAGGCAGATATAAAGGTGCAGCAAGCCCCTTTAAAAACACATTTAGCCAAAAACTTATTACAAAAAATAAAGTAATTTATTAGCATCTAGTTATCTCATTAAGATATTCAACACATAAAATTATTACATAGGTTATCATCTTCTGAATTAATAGCTGTGTTTAAATAAAAGAAATGAACACTCATATGTATCACTTCTATCATACTTTGTGAGTTATGAACAGTTGGGGAGCTGACTAAAAAATTCTATTTGGTTCGTCAGTTAGATTACAAACAAAATATTAAACACATGTTTTTTGCATTTATTTTGTCAAACAAACGCTGGAGAAGATACAGTGGATTCAAATTGCGCGTGACGTCACAAGTAGGTAAAATTTTTACTTACAAGTGACGACGCAAGCCCCCACTCCAAAACTTTGATGCTCTTTGTAATTTTATCTTATCTTTACAAAGTATGTTAAAAAATATGTGTTCTATTTTTGTATAATCTAACTGACGGACTAAATAGAATGAAAGTTTTTTGACCCAGTATTGTCCCCTATTCAAGTCTTTAAAAGATGTGCGTGTGAACCGAGGGACCAGTCCTGGGATTCGCAAACAATCTTAACCAGTATTTAGTAGTAGTCTTAAAACAATTTTATTGTAGAAATTATACAGGATATTTTCAAAGAAACAATAAAAAAATTCAGCCCTGTCTGGTCCCTCAGTTCCGACAAGCCGTAAGCGAGATCTCGGAGGATCTTGACAATTAACTTGCTTTTATTTCACAGTTTTAGTCAACAATTTGTAAAGCTTATTTACTAAATACTATGTGGTTCTTGCCTAGCATGTTGTAAAAGGCGACTAATGGCTTTTGGGTATGTGACTGAGTAGGCGACGAGCTAGTCACTTGTCACCCCTTTTTTCACAGCTTTCCATCCAACCCAGCCCACTGTCCCATGTTGGTCTGAGACTTAAAAAGAATGTGCCAACTGTGATTCTAGCCTAGCATGTCGTAAAAGGTGACTAGTGGTATATCGGGTTTTGGGTGTGTGATTGTGTAGGCGACAGGTTAGCCGCTTTTCACTGCTTTTTCACAATTTTCCATCTTACCCAGCCCGGCTTTATTTTTGGCCTTCTTCGGGGACTGTGGGCGTGATGTTATGTATGTATGTATATGTAAGAGTCTTATTGATTAAATAGCTATTATACATAATGACTGGTCATTATATATAATACCAAAATTCACTAGACAATGTGATAAATTAATTACTTTATCCGGATATTATTCATAATAGCTGGTCAAAGTTAGCCAAAGTAATAAATACGGTATAACCGACTTATTACCCCTCCCGTTCTTCATCCCGACGTCGCGTGGCATTTTAAATCAACTTTACGCAAGGAATCAGTTCACTGTCTGCAAAGAAACGTTTATTACAACTGATATCGTTCCCCAACATTAAGTTACCATCAGAGAATGTGCAAAAAGAGTCACATCTTGGCAGCCAAGGATTTCAGCATTGCAACTGTACTGGAGAACGCGTTTCTAATTGGTGTAAATGTAAAAAGTCAAATCTTATGTGTAACTCAAAATGTCACAAGAGCCTTACTTGTAAGAATAAATAATAATTATGACCCAGTTATTTAATGTCAGTTAATTTTTAATATTTTATTATTGTAGTCTTTAAAGAGTGATACCAAATACTTGTATTGATCTGTGTTTTTTTTTTTGTTTTATGGCTAAATTTATATTTACTTTATAAATTATAAGTTAAATAACTTTATAACAATGTTAATTAACATAGAATTATTATCTATGGCAATGTTATTTTAATTCTTAAAATAAACTTTATAATTGTTACATTTTAAATAACAGTATCATATTGCTACATGTAGTTAGGTATGCTTAAGGCAAATTGAAAAATAATTTTATAATCTTTACCTACTTGTTTTATTAATTATCCTTACATTAATTATTTATTACATTATCCAAGTCTTTAAAGATATTATATAAAATTGCTAGTTAATGTGATTAATTCTGTGTCAATTATCACTTTATCTAAATTGAGTAGACATTATAAATAATGGCTAGATAATATACATAATATCCAGATTTATTACTTTGGCTGTAACATATATACTAAATACTAGGCCACAAGGTGGATACGATAAACCGCAAGGTTTTTATTGGGGCCCCCTCAGCTCTAACAAAACGAAATTATAATTTTTTCTTTATTAAATCAATTAATCAATATTTTACTCAGTTAATGTTTTAGTAGAACTCTTAAAGGATTTTGTAAAAAGAAATGGAGCAAATCCATCAGTGCCATTTTGAAATAGCGACGTTTAAAGCTGGTCTCAATCCACACGTCAGCTCTAGTGTAAACCTGTGATAACTCTCATAAAGGGATACTAGAAAATTCAATGAATTTAATATTTAGTAGAAAGTTTCTACTAAATAAATATACATATAATAAACGAATACATAAAACATCTATTGATTGCGTAATTAGCGATGTAATCATATTTAATTTATTATGTTATAAATTATTTTACTTTCATACTATAAAAATACAGCACAAAGGGTAACCATACAATCAAACAAAATGTGGACAATGTTAAAAACATGTGTTTAACAAACTAAATAATTAGATTAAAATTTGTTCAAGTATTTACCAATATATGTATTTTAAATTAGGAATTTTTGTAAATTTATAATCGAAGACTCAATATAATTCAGAACGGTAGACGGTAGACGAACAACCAGACGTAAAGGGCTGTATTTTTTTTATTATTTCTTTTACAAATTTCTGGATAGTTTCTATAATTGTTTTAAGGCTACTACTAAATACTAGTAAAGCTTTTTTGCAAATCCCAGGGCTGGTTCCTCAGTCCACCTGCACATTATATAAGGTGGCTAAATTCAACCCTCAGGGCCCTCTACAAAGGAATTCTTTCATTCTCTTTTGGATTATAGTTGTCTGAGAAATAAATGTTATTTATAAATTTTTTTTTATTGATTTTTTTTTTAATTTGCTGTATAACAAACAAAACAATTTTTTCCCACTCGCAACAGTGTTTACGATGCGGTGTAAACGAGTGGGAATGATCTGCCACATACAATTTAGTACATTCTTATTTACTCAGCATGCTCAGTTTAGATAAACATAAAGTAAATGAATATTAGATAATAGGAGCAAAATTTTATACGGTGAAAGTAATGTATCACTACATGTGCTAACACAGCTTTTAAAGTTTTTCAGATTAAACAACTTATTTAGAATAATACCAATTAAAGTTTTAACCATAATTCTAAGTTTTGAAATAGTACTGTCACTGCCACTACGATTTTCATGACGTCTTCTTGGATGCCACATACATTTTAGCCAAAAAGGCAGCTGATTAGGCAAGTCATCGGAGCTGGATTGAGATTCATGATCTCTTCTGGAAAATGAGTGGCACTAAATGTGTTAAATTGTTAATGATACATACCTGGTGTTTTTAGCTTGTTTTATCACACGCACTGTGCCATCAGGAGCCACTCTAACTTTACTGTCCAGAATAGTGGAGAGTTCATCTTCTACCATGGCAAAGTTCTTGGGTTTCTTTTTGACTAGTTTTGGTGGATTTACTGTGCTTGAAGAACCTAGAATATAAAGACATAAAAGTCTAAATAAAATTTCATACTTGTGTTCCATAAATTAAGAGTACCAGACAAACTGGTTGAGCATTCCAATATATCAAAATCAAAGTTAATTTAAAATTAAGTTGCATAGAATATATGTTCAACATTCATAAATTCAACTTGTATTACTACTTAAATCCTATTAAAAAACTAACTTCTACTTAAATATTATAGTTTGGCCACAAAGCCAGGTTACAACAATTTATGAAGTATAAAACTAGGTATTTGTATTTCAAGTAGGTATATATATTTATCTAATAAACAGAATATGTAGTTATTTAAAACCTGAGTTACTTAAAGTAAATATGTATTCATAATAATAAGAGTAATACTTACGTAATGTCAAATATAAAGGCAGTGATAATGACAAAGGTAGTTTTACAGATATGGATCTAATGTTGGCTTGTCCACCTGGATACTTTTCATACAGTTCATTAGCCAGAGCTAGCAAGTTTTCCTTTAACTTTTGCCTTGGCATCCCTGTGTGACCCACTAAGACAACTGATGTTGGACCTTCATTAAGGCGAAGCATTACTGTGCGCAGACCTACATCAATACTCTTCTTAATATCTTTTTCATGTAGCCTTACAGGAATTAACATATTGTGTTTTTTGAAAAACATCTTTCCCAGAATATGAGATACATGGCTCAGAACTCTTGTATCAACCATAATGAAGTCATGTTGTGTTAACAGTCTACGTTTTAACTCAAATTGGTCATATTCCACTCTCAATTGTCTCATAGGCAGGACTGTTTTTATCTGCAACAAAAATTAACAAAAGCATACAATTACACATACATGATAGGTAGATACATACTATTATTGTATTTATTTGCAGGTATCGAAAATGTTGTTTGGTAACATAATATGAGAACTGCCTTTTTTGTACTGTTTTGTTGACTACTGTTTAGGACTACTCTTAAAATTCTATGTAACTGAACTTGCACACTTAATAGAAAAGCTTAATCCTAGAACAAGTTGTGGTGATAAGGTGCCAGATACTAGTATTAAATCTTTATGAGGAGGTTATGTTCTACTGAATTTGAAAAAAAAAGATTAACTTACGGATGTGACATTGGCCTTCTTTAGGACTTCTTCCCAATGATCAACAGTGGGTTCGTGGTCAATTTTGCGACCTTTCTTCAAGTCTGGTGTGATTAAACATATCTCACCTGTAGATGCAGCTGTGCTATGTGGAAGTACACTGTAAATAAAGTGCTTTTTTATATTATAAATTTGTTTTCAACAGTAATAAAGAGCTAAGAAAATATTCTCATTACTTACAGTTTTATGTTACCTTTAGTAGTTTGAATTTTAATGCTATTAATTTCTGCGAATATTTGAGTTTCGTCCTCAAAAATAGCATTTTTATTCTTAGAACATGCGGCTAATTGTTCTAATGCTACTAAACACTGCTCAACTGTACTTTCCGTAATATATTTAGATGGCATTATAAACTTTGCCTTTTTCCTTTTAACCGTATTACTCGAGTCATTGATGATTGTTTTTAAAACTTCCTTTTTTGATTCTTTAGCTTTTACTTTAGGAAGTATTTTCTCTACAAGCACTTTGTTCGTTTTTGGTTTTTTTACTTTATCAAGTTTTAGGTTTTTCTCAATGGCTTTTTTCTTAGGAGCAGTTTTTCCTGGTGACATATTTGAATAGTCGAGTTGAATGTAGTAAGTAATGTAAAGAAGTTCTTTCTACTGCTTAGTAAACTCTTGTAGGTTATTTACACGTGAAAAATACAAACAGCGCGGGCCAGAATTTTAACAATGACAGCTGTCATCAATGCAGTTCACAGCATAGACAAATCTATGGCAGTAGATTTATCACATCTGCCGACTCGTAGAGCCATTATTGCAGTGGCACTGTATACAGGGTCTTTGTTTCGATCTTTAAAGTATTTAAAAAAAAATCTTTGTTGCGGTTGCCAAACGCTGCATCTAGCTGAGAGGTTACTGTCACCTTGATACAGCAGGCCTGCATAATAACTGCGTGGCTTATTCCTATGAAATCCACGTGGATTCAGAACTCTGAGTACTGAAACCAATAGAGATGGCATATCTACGAAAAATTTAAGCCCAATTTCAGTGAGAAACAAATATGGCGCCTTTGCAGTGTATCATTCCACTTTACTTATTTACATACTTTTTGTCTCTTAACAATTTATTTATGACGATGTTTCTGAATGTTACAAGTGAGATTAAGTTATAATCACAAATGTTATCAATATTGGCACAATACACTGCAAATTCCACTGACATTGACAACTTAAAGCGAGAAACCAAAATGGTAAGCCGGCTTCAATTAGGTATTTCTTAGACGTCACTTGATGATGTTACCGAAAATAGTTAAGTCAAATATATTGTTGTCTCTTTTTACGTGCAGTATTGTAGGCACGTTAAAAAGACATAGATAGAGGTTTATGAATACAATATCGATATTAATCATATTTGTATAGCAGGTTGTTTCTATTAAATAATATGTCGTCTCAATTGGTTTTTAGTAGGTACTCTGAGATTCAGAATGAACCTCACCATAGACTACATGCGGAAACTAAAAGTCATTAGGTATGAATCGATCTCTTTCACACGTAAGCTAGGTTTGCTTCTCATTCCTAAATTCATGACGTCACTTTTCTAAATACTTGTCGTTTGTTTTTAGGGTTCCGTATTTTATTTATGGACACCTATCATATATCCTAATTTGAATGTAATTATCATATCTAGTTATTATTATTAACAAGGCAATATTTTATGTAGTTTTTAGCGAAATCGAGTAGAATGTAGAAAATATATCTTTAAAAAAATATTAAATTGAAGTATCTATTTAAAAAAAAGGTTATATGGTCTATAAACATTTTTTAAATCTTCTGTACATAGATACATATTCATCACGCCCGTAATCCCCGAAAGGGTAGGCAGAGGTCAAAGGGGTAGCAAGCCCCTAAATTTTTGGCAGAATGTAGTATTGACAAGTGGCTAGCTTGTCGCCTACACAATCACATACCTACGGAAAACTCGAAATACCATTAGTTGCCTTTTACGACATGCTAGGCAAGGAACACAGTTGGCGCATTCTTTTAAGGTTCCAGACCAACATCTAAATGAAGTATTTACGGAATAGCACGTGCATGCGATAGATTGCCATTGCTAACAAGAAAAATAATTGTTTTCATATATTTCTGGCGACATTCCAAAATTTAACACCTGGCTAAAAGAAAAATGCTTTATAAAAGAAAGGTTCTGTAGTCGGTTTAAGGTAGTTTTCTACTTTAAAATCTTTTTAACCAACCATCATAATACCAAAAGGAATGTTATGAGTTTAGGTGTTTATGTAGATATGTATTTATTTATGTAGGTAAATTGTAATATATGGGTCCCATGTTGGTCTAGGACTTAAAAAGAGTGTGCTAACTGTGTTCCTTGCCTAGCATGTCGTAAATGGTGACTAATAGTATACCTATCGGGTTTTGGGTATGTGATTTTTTGTAGGCGGCGAGCTAGCCACTTGTCACTACTTGTACAGTTTTTCATCTAGCCCAGTTTTACTTTTTGGTTTTATGTGCCCCTTTGACTCTGCCTATCCCTTCGGTGATTACGGGCGTGATGATATGTAGGTAATGTATGTTCAATTGTGGCGCCTAAACTAACATCTACTTAATTCGAATTAGATGAGTAGGATGCCAATCGATTTTTTATTACGATCGCGATATCTTATTTTTATTTTTTTGCACAAGCATTGAGTTGTCATACTTTCCAGTGAGTACGATTTTTCGAAGTAGGAATACAATTTTTTATAACTAATCTAATTAGATTTAGCATTTGTTAAGTATTTGAGTACACTAGCTAAAATATAATGATTTTTGCTGAAAACCCTTTAATACAATAACAAAACAATTCATGGCTGGATAATCCTCTTTTAAAGATCTACAAAGTCAGCGATGGCCTAAACTTACCTATCCATCTATGAAGGATATCTTTGTATACCCATTATATGTTTTAAAAAATTCTTCGTAATTATTTTAAATATGTTAGAGTTATATGAATATCTTGCTAGTAATCGCAAAAAGTATTACGGGCGCGAGAATAAAATTCAAGTGCGTGCTTGCAGCGATGTAAAGTAAAGTTTGTTTGAAATTTTTGTTATTCGAAGGAAACTTAAAAAAAGGTGTATATAATAGAACGTTTCTGTGTCAAACGTCCACGCGGGCAGAGCCGCGAGCAGTGGCGGATTTACAGTCTTGGCCGCCCTAGGCCCCAGGCCATATATGTAGTAAATACCAGCCGCCTCTCCTCAGTACTAAAGCATCATCAGTAAATTTTTATCACGATTGGCCGCCCCTAATATCTGGCCGCCATATGCCCGGGCCTACTGGGCCTTAGGGTAAATCTGCCACTGGCCGCGAGCAAAAGCCAGTACCTACCTATTACTTATATAAATTCAGTTTGATACCTAGGTTTTTTTTAATATTTTTAGAACATTGCAATCGATGTAATCCTTTACATTGTACTTCTAGATGGGTTAGAGGCAGTTTGTAAAAAATATGAAAAGGCGAAACAAAGTAAGCAGCAGCTTTCATCTTTATTCTATATAAACTCGTAGTAACCTGATACCAGTAGGTACCCTATATTGAACATAAAAGCAAAACTGTTTGATGACGAATGATATACTTACGTACAAAAAATGACGATCTAAGTAATATTAACATAATAATAAATAATAAAACAAACGCGAGAGTGTAGGTAGCTGTAGTTCTATGATAATGTAAATAACATGACATCATTAAAGACGTAGTGTTCGGGCTATAAAGGTGCACAGCAGGATTTGCAGAAGTCAGCCTCGTAAAATGTGACCGCCTCTGTAGTCATGTAAATCAGTTTTATTGAGCCTTTTGGGGTATAAATTCTTTGTAGAGAACATTGGGCTTTTTAGTAATGTTAGTAGGTAAGTATTATTAGTAGTACCTACCTACCTAATATTAAGCGCGCATCCATAAATTACGTCACACGTTAATGGAAACGGAGGTTACGGCACATATTAATTTATTTAATTTACGAAAGATGTAATTATTTTATGCAAATTAACATCCATTTTGTTTTAGGCACTATAAAAATCAGTGCGCATAGAGATATTCTGTATTTGTCTCTACAAACAAAATGGTTCTAAAAAAAAATACTTAATTTATTTAATTATTTGGTTACCTACGTCCTTTTTGATATAAAATAAATAGACCAAGTAGGTAGGCCTTTACATACCTACCTACTTGTAAAGAAGGAGGAATCCGACATTACATTAATTACCAAAAATATTGAGTTAAGTATTTTCCATTCCTTAAAAATCGTCTTTTTTTGGTACTTAATTCGGAATCTATTACCTACCCAAGTTGACTTATTGACTGTTTGTGAGATTATGTTCTTACATTTAACTTTATCTATTAACATAAAATTTTATTTATTTCTATAGGTATGTAAATAATAAAATGTTGTAATTATAACAGAATATGAGTTGATTTGTAAACAAAGCCATAATTAAATGTCCGCCAGTTTCTTTGATTTGCTTAAATTTGTTACTTCGGTGAAAAAAGAAAATAAAATCTAGCAACGTCTGAACTTTCTATAATAGACAGAATATTTAAGTTGTTAACAAATCTGCTATTGCTACTTAGCTCAGTGCAATATTTCACTGTCGGTAGAGCCATAACTCCATCTGTGTAAATTAAAAGTCATTAGTAGTTATCGGGCGGTCTATCAGTTATCAGCTCGCGCAGCATGTCGAAGCGCTTAATTAATTTGAAAAGTTTTAATAAGTATAGTTCGCGACTTGGTTTGAGTTGACCTTAATTATCTCTGCTACTTGGTATTGTATCGTGATTCATTGGTCATTCACAATATGTCGGTGATTTAAGAAACAGTTTATTAGTCCGGTATAAGCGCATAAATGGTAATTATTTTTGGTAGGTAATTTATATTTAGATAAACTACTAATTTCGCTTTAATTTTTTCTTTTATCAAGTATTAGATTTTGTGTCATCCTACTAATATTATAAATACGAAAGTTTGTTTGGATGTTTGTTAATCTTTCACGCAAAAACTACTGAATGGATTTTAATGAAACTTTAGGATAATACACCGAAATAATATAAAGACTATGTTTTATCGACGTACCACGCGAGCCTAGCCGCGGACAAAAGTTAGCTAAGCATAAAATACCGACGTTCATTGGTTGGTTCTATAAAATTTTATTCGTAAAACCTGGTAGGTACTTGCCTACATTTATTAAATGTACCTACTTAATTGGTAAATTTCGATAAGTTTCGTGAAAAATTAGTTTAACTGTAGATATATTTTTATATGTATGTACTACTTCATACATGTACCTAGTTAACTAATAAAATTATTTTTCTCCTGTCTTTTATAAGTCTTGGGCACACAGAAGCCGTAGCAGGGAGGAAATTATATCTTACGCGATATGAGTGTTGTATTAAACACAATAGAACTCAGGTTGGAATAAAACATTTAAATTGAATTCACAGGGAGACAACCGGGCGTGACATCAAAGGCCGACCGACATGAACATACAATAATTTTCATTTAGTGACATAAAATAAAATATTGATAAGTCTTAATTGGTTGCCTAATTATTGTTAGAGTAAGATTATTAGTTAGGTGAGTATGCATTATCTACTTATCATACTGTTTTCCTTATAATATGCCATCTTATATTAAAATGTTATGAGAAACCATGTATCTAATGGTATGGAGCTTTGGGTCGTTTACCTAGATGTCAATTAAATAATTCATCTACACTACGCGTCATGCCGCCGTTCGGTTCCGCCACGCCGCCTATGTGCCCGAACTTTGTAGTGTTAATTATAACTTGGCACTGATTTCAAAATTTTCGCTCATTGAGTTTACTTTTGCCAGTCGAGTCTCCCATGGTGCCGATTCACGAGAAAAAGTTTATCCGCAAACGGATTCTTAAATGAAATACCTACCAATGACTTAAATGTATTAAGAGTCACCCTGAGAGCGAACTTTATTAAATGGAATGGGTTAGTCATTTAACCTAATTTGAGTTTAATTTAACAAGTGAAATAGACAGCTAATCGCAATCAAGAGAGTTCCTTGTATCATTAGTCCTAATTCTAACTGAACTTGTGCTGTATAATGTATCGTTCTATGGCGTATCTATAACGTTTCATCAATAAATAGATACGTGGAAGATGTTCGTCTATAAAATTTTATGTTGTAAGCTATTATGCTTGTCACTGCTCGTTAATTATATCGATTATTTGTCTACAATAAGATCGTATTCTAAAAGGAATGAAGTCAAAATCTTCTAAAAACTTTTCTAGTTTATAGGGCTTTCAGATTAACCCAAATCCGCCGTAATTCGAGGTAATCTTTAAGAATCTAAGTTGACACAAAGAGCAAAGTTGACCACTTATTTTATTTTTAATTCATTTTAACTTATTTTGCTCTAATATCTACCTACTCAGAAATAGGAGTAGTGAACTCTATTATCTGCGTTGAATTTAATTAGATAGATTGGCACACAAAATCATGTGACATATTAAAATGTGTACTTGTTTTAAGTATGTATAAGTATGCGCTTATCTGTACGTTCTATCTACTACGTCGTGAGTTAGTTTTTAGTTTAGTTTAGTAATAATGCAATGTAAGTAAGTAGGCGTATCTTAATAATGCATTCCAGAACCAGTAGGTACACTAGTAAGGAGGAAATGCAGTTAACGTACTTACTTGGCTCAAAGCCACACGGACACAGCTTGAATGGACTAATTGACTCCTAGATTTTAGCCATTACTGTTTTAATATTCTATGACGAGAGAGCTTCCGCCTCGCTTGCGTAAAATGTTTCAAACAATTTATTCTGTTAATAAAAATGCGTATAAGTACTTGGTAGTTTCAGGTACCTAGTCGGTAAAGTGTAGAATTTTCTAAACCATTTCTAATATAGGTACGTAGGGTTAAACGTGTTATTTTAAAATATTTTTGCCGAAGACGCGCCGGTAAATAACATAACAACTTAGACTAGTAGGCACTTACATGTCTCTGTATAGTAAATCGTAGACTCATATTTACTTACAGACTTCTGTATGGTAGAAAGCTATACTTAAACCCAGTTTGTGTCTTATACATAATAATAATAGGAAATAACTTTGGTTATTAACAGTATATGGGAGGAGAATCGTAAATATTTTTTTTTATTGTAGAAAATAAAATTATAAATTATAAATTCTTCAGACTAGCACACCAATTGCCTAGTCCCAAACTAAGCTTATAAGCTTGTGCTATGGATACTAGGTGAACGGATAGACATACTTAAATACGTTTATAAACATCCATGACTCGAGTACAAATATCCATGTTCATCACACGAAATATTTGCCTCTAGCGGGATTCGAACCCGCTACCCTTGGTTTCGTGGCCAGGGTCTCTGACCACTCGACCAACGGGCCAGTCTAATAAATATAGTATAGATTTTTGTAGTGGCTGACTATTAGGTATAATATATATGCCACATAAGTATAGCCAAGGACGCACAGATTATAGTATTTTTTTATTAAGTGTTTGATTCACTCTTTGTTTAGCAGCCGCTAAGATGATTATAGTTGGAAATGTTGGAATGTATGGGTCTCCGCACTCATTAAATTCCATTAAACACATACGTGCCATCTTCTCGTTTTCGAGGATTGCAATGCAAAGTTAAGCGTAGATAAAAAAAAATCCACATCTGTCCCGTCTATTTGGCGTGACCTCGAATGATTGGCCGGAACTGAAACTTTGGCTGCAACTAGACTTCTGTGCGAAACGGGCTAAAAATATTTTCTAACGGGCTAAAGATTTTTAGAAAAACTTTCGGTCAGTCACTAATTTTCGTGTATCTATGTATGTGTTAAGATGTAATCCCTACAGTTATTCAGTTTGTTTTTAGTATCAGAAGTAATTTCTTAGTCCAACTGCAAAACAGCTACATTTCGCTATATCGAGTAAATTTCGAGTTTCTTTATTGTACTTGCTTGACTATCTAATAATAATACAAAGTAGATGTCATGGGAGAGCGTGATAATTATTCTCTTTGAATGTCTTTTTACGATAACGGTAGCTAGTTCGTACGACTGTAGGTACCTATATACCTACGTTAATCTTATAATGATAAGCTTAAAGAACAGAGATCTTCAATCTGCGATGGTAATATCTATTAAAGATTAATGTATCTTTATGAATGTAAACCGTTGTCAGAATTATTATTATGGTTAAGTCAAAGGCAAGTAAAAGAAGGACTTCGCGTCAAGAAGGACAACGCGGAGTTTTTTTATAGTAAGTAGGTATATTTATGTATTTACCTAGTTGAATAAAACTATTTAGCCTGCGTAAAAAATAAGAATGGAGCCGGCGTAGTTAAATAAACCCATAGCTATGTATCTACTCTGTAGGTGCCGTTTAGATATTACGGATTCAAAGTTTCATCAGAGAGTAAAAACCTTCGGGGTATCGTAGTAGCTGCAAGCTTCGGACTTCCAAAGTGCTCAAATAGTACCGCACGCTCTATCAATTTTGAATTCTGTGAGAATGTTGTCACCTGCTCTAATTGAATCGTGAATTTACGCGGCTATAATTTGGATTATTGCTTCATAGTTACGTTTGCTGTTTTAAAATTGAATTTACTGGTAGTTTACAGTATATATTACCTACAGTTTTCTATGTAGGTAATATTAATCACAGGCGTATGAATAATTCATTACTTTGTACGATATAAACGAAATATATATATATAAATAGATTAAATTCCTATTTCGCTATAATGCAATGAATATGGAATTAACATAGATATTTTGTTACTGAAGGCGGGGCGATAATTGATAGTTTATGCGACAGAGAAAACACTTTTATTAAGAATAGCTAAGTTCACATATTTGTATATTAACTAGGTAAATAAAAGATAACTTTTTTTTCCTTTTAATACTAGAAGGTGAATACTATTGACTCTTTATATATAGGTACCAATATTTAAATCTAAGTCCGTGTGTTTTCATAAACTTGTAAAACATTGTATTTTAATGCTTAAATTTAGTACGTTTTGATGTCACGGCGTGCCACTTTCAACTGAATAAGTATATGATTTATATACGAATAAGGTGTTATTTTCGCAAAACGTTGCCTATTATTGCGCGATACTATTGTAACATCTCTCTAATTTCTGTTCCTTGCTGGAACTTGAATTTTGAATTTGAATTTGAATCTGATTAATTAATAGATATCTACTCATCAACACTATTCCCTGCTTACTTTGGTCTGCTAGATATTCTAGGTAAGTAGGAGAGCGACAAATTCATCTGCAAAGTTTTAAACACTGGGAAGTTGGGGTGAAGTCAAATCAAAACAACGCCTGATGCAAGCGGACGCGGTAAATATTCAAGGCAAAGTGCACTGAGTACCGCGGTGAACTCCATCTCGGGCTAGCCGAACCCCAATCAGTGAAATAGTCAGAGAGGCAATTGTGTCCTCGTTTAAGGAAATCAATCGACCTTAAGGTAAATTTGGAGACTGCTCTCTTCACTCAAAGTGTCGTTACGAGTAGGTATCTCAAATTACGCGTTTATTATGATACCTTCGGTAATTAATGTTATTAAGACCTACGTGATTGTTATGCTATGTGAATTGAGTGTGGGTTTCCTTCAACTTAATCAATACACCAAATAGTGCTGTTTTGTATATTGATGCCCATTTGTAACTAGGGATCCCGACTTGGGACCGCCGATCCTGACTAGAAACGGGACATAACACTTAGAAGATGAGACTGCATGTCTTTAACTACTACCCTATTCCAAGTCACAAACATTGGTATCAGTCGTCGTGTTTCCTAAAGTATGAAATAATAAAAAACTACTTTAATGAGAAAATAATTGTTTGATATTCGCGCACAAGTGAACGTGTATCGTACATATGGTTTGTAACGCATGTAGGCCGTTATTTACCGTTACACCATCCTCTATATTGTGACTCCGCGCCGTCTAGTTTGCTCAGCCTCGCAAAACGTTCCTTGGTTACGCCTTTGAACAATTCTCCTAGTTGAATTTTAGAACTTAACTGTACCAACCCATTGTGCCTGTTAACGTATAAAGTATTAAATTGAGAAAAGTATTTTTAGCATTGTATTGGAATAGTTAAAAGCCTATTTTATTAAAAGTGCAAAACGGAAATTGACCTAATTTAGATTATTTACATATTAAGTATAGGTATTGTCTAGCAAACGAATCGCCAAATAATTTTCTAGGCTTTATAAAATGTTTCTATATTCATAAATCTTATTCATAAAAGCCCATTTGTCATGGTGCAAAACACTATTGCGAAGGGAATACATATGCTCTATTTTTTTCGTATCTTCCATTATAATAATATTTTGCTCCTTTGGCTTTAAAAATATGTTCTGTTTTCAAAGATTTCTTTTTGGCATGATTACAATACTTAAGGCAGTATTTTTTCGCTGTTCGGAAGCAAAAGATAATAGATAATTTCCTTTGTAGGTTTCCCTCTATAGCAACATCGGCTGTCGTCGATTCTTTCACAGATTTGTTTGTACTATTCGCGTGAGACAAATTCCGTACGTGACCGCTTGTCGTCCTTATTTCTCATGTATGAGTATATGTACTGATGCTTTTATTTAGGTTAAACACGTGCTGCCCCTTAGGTCGTAAAAGTCGAGGTCTTGGACGGGAGGGAGTACATTGATTGTGGGCTTAGACTGTCCGTGCGCTGGTCGCAGCTTATATGGGTAACATGCTTTAGGACACCCGGGAGAGTTATCCTATTTCCTTCACGGGTGTCTTGTGATGAAACATTAACAAGAACTGCGGTATGCGAGATAATTACTTGTAGATATTACTGGAGATATTTTTGCTTAAAGATGTTTTTGTTGATAGATTTTAATTATATAGAGTTATAGGTATATATATAGAACTATTTTATAAGAGCTATCTACTATTTATTTATGTGAAATAGGAACTTTATTGCTCTATTGTATGTTTATTCTTTGTTTATTTCACGAGCGACCAGTAGTGTATTGACGATTATACTAAAAAAACGTAGGTATAGCGTTAGGATAAACTAATATTAGGTTTTCTATTTGTTACTGACTATTCAACCGTTAAATCTATTCAACTTGTGAATGTCGGTCCAATTTATTTATGCTTTAAAACTGACTGATAAAATTAGCAATACGGGAGTAGAATAAGAATAATATTAACTTAATTAGTGCACTATAAAAGAAGGTACTCATAAGTTTGTTATAACTTTCGCAATTAAGTCGTTGTTCTTAAAACAAAGCGACATTCTTGCTTTGTTGCAACGATTCCATTCTAGCACCCACTACACTTACAATTCTTAAGGAATTTAGCTGTATTGAGCCTGGAACATTTCGATTTTAATTAAGATTATGTTAATAATATGATAATTTGGGTATGTGATTGTGTAGGCGACGAGCTAGCCACTTGTCACTTCTTATTCAGAATTTTCCATCTAACTCAGCCTATTGTCTCATGTTGGTCTGCGACTTTAAAAAAATGTGCCAACTGTGTTTCTTGCCTAGCATGTCGTAAGTATTTGGGTTGTGGGTATGTGATTGTGTAGGCGACGAGCTAGCCACTTGTCACTACTTTTTCACAATTTTCCATCAAACCCAGCCCATTGTCCCATGTTGGTCTAGGACTTAAAAATTATGTGCCAACTGTGTTTCTTGTCTAGCATGTCGTAAAGGGCGACTAATGGTATATGAGGTTTTGGGTATGTGATTATGTAGGCGACGGGCTAGCCACTTGTCATTACTTTTCACAATTTTCCATCAAACCCAGCCCAGTTTTGTTTTTGGCTGAATGTGGTTAAAGGGGCCTGCTGCCCCTTTGACTCTGCCTACCCCTTCGGGGATTATGGGCGTGATGTTATGATGATGATATGATAAAGGGTAAAATAAAAGAAATATAATTCGTACTTCTGTAATTAAAGGCTGATCATTTTAGTCTTTATATGGCTTTCTAGTTTTCAGGTGAAATTGGTCCATTAGGGCAATTACGACATTGCTTCCGTTTTGATGGTTGAATTATTTTTTATTTTTTATATGGTTTTCCTTAAAGATAAGAATGAACATTGGACTAGCCAAAGTAAACAGAGCTGTCATCTAATGCGAGGGGCGTATACCTACCGTAGCTGGAATGAACGAAGCGCCTGGGGAGATTCTTTCTTGTATTCTATAATTAGAATTGCGAAGTTGAGCTGTATTAACTTTTACCATTTCTATTAATTATACTCTATGAAACATGTGAATAATTTTGTTTTTGTAAAATGCTTCACTTGAAGCATCGATTTGGTTTTGTGTTTTTATTTCTCCCTCACATCTAAAGAACAAGTAAGTGAAATTTGTGGACGGTTGAGTACTTGACTACGAGTCACTTGAGCACCTAGCGGAATTTATTAGTAGGACTCGGGTGACATTTAAATTCGACCATTATTGCCTGAGACAAGTCGTTTTATTTTTAACTTAAACATATATATTTATGGTGGGTATAAGTACCTGTATTGCGTGGTACGACGCAATAAACATTCGACGACTTAAATTAAATGTTAACATTGACAACAAATTTTATGCTTTCAAATAGGACATTCCAGAAAGTTGACTGTGTATGCATCCTAGAGGCTACATTATTGAAACTCAAGCCAATTCAATGGTTGTAGTCAAATCAATCATGTCAGTGTAGTTTTGTCGTGTAATTTGTTTGTTATTCATATATAATTTAATCAAAAATAAAATCAAATTCAACGTTTAAAGTGGTTTGAGGGTAGCATTTATTCTCTAAACCCAGAATATATCATATAGACACAGTACTAAAGGAGATTTTGAGATGGTGGCTTAGATATTGTAAAATTTTGTATTGATTTTACTAGTTTTTTTTACCCCTTTGGACTTACATAGCAAAATGTAGGGAAGAAACTTAGCTATTTTCTTTTAACATTAAGTGTTTTACCTCTCGAAGAAAGCAGAAGAAAAAGGTGTCTGAAACTGTGGTAGTTTGCGGCACGCAAGACGGATAGCAAATAAAGAGTTATCTCGCAGTGGATGGCGTCGATAGATAGGCTATAAATTAGATTGCGGCCGCCCCGTGCACCCTCAGCCACCCTGCCACATATCACTGCAATCCGGATTGCAGATATGCTCTATCAGAGCTGTGATAACAACGACATTGCATCGGGACATGTAGTCCTAATGTCAAACTGTCAAATCGAAGCGGAAATGGTTGCGGCTTGCAAATATATCAACGTTGTGGTTGGAAACAAATATTTCAATTCAATGTGATGCTCTGATTTTACACCCGACCAACTGATGACTAATTGTAATATAAATGTCAAATCAAAGAGAGAATGGATTACGCAGCGTGCAACATACATCATTTTGATGGCCGGAAATTATTTTACTATTCAATGACCCATTCTAATGCTAGAAATCTCATCCCAATGTTACATTCAACTAATGACTAATAAATTAGATACATACTGAATTCGTATTAATTGTTTTATTATTGACATACATAGAATGCTAGCCATTAGTCAGCAATAAACTGATTTCCTAGTGCAAAAAGCTTCTGAAAACTGAATTCCGGAGTTCGTACTAAAATGTGTATGTTTAAAAAAAATTACGCTCTATATATTACCTATCTATGTAATATGGATTGAACAATTTTCTTATTAAATTTGATGCAAATTTTCCTTGTTGTTTTTGTTAAGTTGGTGTATAAGCATATAGATATAGGTAAATGAGCTTTGCAGAATATATTATGAACTAGCTAGGTATTGTGGCCACACGTTAAAACCTTTTGGGTGCATGAAGATTTTCTGAATCCACTAAAAGTGTAAAGAAAACCTATAGCTATTTGCCCTCAGTTCTAGAGAGACAATGTTTTATTCAGAAGATAAGACTGGCCTTTGTGTTACTTGGTAGAAGCTCAAATAAATTATTAAGGACAAGGTAATCACTCCGTTTGCTGAGAAAATACTACGTACCATGAAAAAATGTCTTTCAGCGGCTACAGGAGAGTGTGGAGTGCATTATTTATGAATTTCCACGGAACTAAAACGTAGGCATGGAAAACAAAATACGGGTAAATTGTGTCGGAGGTAGGTAGGTGCCGTAAATAGGGGGAGCAGTGTGGTGGTTAGCTCAGATGCGGGCCGGGGTTCGCTTAGTGCGGGTGCCGATGCAAATTTAACATTTTCCGGCTTCCTTTCGGTTGCACTCGCAGTGCGGCCGGGTGCAACGCGGGCCGCGCCCGACACATTGTCACTGCCACACTTGTTTGGCGTTTCTTTAGATTTTCACACACAAAATGTACATCTTATATTTTCTTTAAATTAACATATAAAATACATGTTTCTAAAAACAATTGGATCGTTTCATATAGCATATATGCAGTAATCTAATAAAAATAACTTTCAATGAGTTTTTATTAACTTTATCTGTAGCGGTTTCTGGTTTGATTGGATATTCACGTTGAATGTCATTGAGTATCTGAGCGATATTGAAATCATAAGGGTCATTGTATTCGCGAGACTGGTTTTATTGAAATATTACAGTATTCATTTCTAATCTCCTTTACGATCAGCAGAACGAATGAATATTCCATTGTTAATAAGTCTTATTTCAAAGATGAGGTTGAATTAATTATGATAAAGATAGGATATTATCAACACATGTGAATTTTAAAGTGTTGTGATAAAATGTAAGCTCCGTGACATCTGCTGGTATAAAAACTTCAAGCTCATAATAAAATTGTAATGAAATGCAATTTTATACCGACCCTACTGCAAGTCGAGGGTTACTTAAGCTGAACTTAGTAGACATTTTATTATCTTGAACGTGACAGAGCCAGAGGTGCTCGAGTGACCCGGGTTGGAGCTAGACGCCGTGTCGTGAACTTTATTTAATTTCCTGATTGCGCAAACGAAAACTGAGGAAACGAACCGTACCCCGCGGTAATGTTGTTTGAACTGGCCTCAAACTACAATTTGTATAGGGCACCTTTATTTGAATTGCCTCCGGCGTCAACCGACTTTACATAATATATTAGGCGCCAAGACGGTGCATCTGTGAGTACAGACATACGGGCGCGCTTTTAAATACATTATGTAAACAGTTTTAAGTAAATAACATTCGGTGTGTTATGATTTTATGCGGAGTCACGTCATGTTTCATTTCGTTAAGCTCTTGATGGGCGACACAAGAGTTTTGTTCAAGTGTTTGTGAACCGCTTTTGATATGAGGCAAATTGTTACAAAAGCGTACCTACCTACTCAATTTTAAAATTTAAAGAGATTCCGGTATGAAAAGTTATTAGGTTGGTAAATTAAAACTTCTATCTATAATTTATGAGACTCATGTCTACATTTATCAATTAACTAGCTAACGCTTACGCCTAGTCTTCAGTTAAAGGAAAAGAAGATTACCTAAGAGTCAGGAAGAGGGTATCAGTTAAGCTTGTTCAACGTGCATGTATACCAATATGTCAGCTAATTCTGTTAAAAAAGGAAATATCCGAATTATACATACAAAACAAACAATAAACCATAAAAAATATTAACAAACCATATTCTTAAGTAAACCAATGTAGACGATTTGGAAATGCAGGAAAATGTCAGAACATATAGAAGTAGGAAAGTTTTCTCAGTAATTTCCCCGACTCGCTGTGCTAGAGCTGAGAACCTGGTTCGGTTCGCATTGAATTATATAGCTAAGTAATAAGTTGCATTAAACCCAAAAGCAAATCTGTGTAACCTACTTGGAAATAAAAGTGTTTCATTACAGTTATTTGTATTAGTTAGGCGATAAAAACAAGTGTGAAGTGAGCTGTAAAATCTTTGTAAACATTTGTAATAGTCTACAATTCGTTTTCCATGTGCTTACAGGATTACCTACATCCTAACAGAAAATATAAATCATATCGATATAAATACAAAACCAATTGCTAATATACATATATTATAGCTTCACTATAAGGGAAAAACAAAACACTAGAAAATAAATCTTCATACTCCCTATTTAAGTATCTTAATTTAACATTTGTAAGTAAGTAGCAGTTTTAATGCAATACAGACTCTGTAAAGTAAAGTAGTAAAACCGAATCTTAATTAAGAATTTGACATAACGCCACGAAAATGAAGGATGCCGGCTGCTATATCTTGCCTGAAAAAAATGTTTCTGAAATGTAGTGGTCTAGTGTATCTTGTTGAATGTTAATGCGCACAAAAACTCTCCCGGGTAGAAGCAGTGGAAGTGGCGAGCACGGAGCCGACAAACGGAATAATTCATCCGTCACGAGGTGTCCGCACGTATCGGAGCCGCAACTTGTCTGCTGGTACACACACCAATTATATTTATATTAATGTGCAATCTACTGAAAGGCGTGGCGTACTTTCTGACTATTATTAAACAACAAACCCTACTAAGTTTAGTGTCACACACAACGTAATCGCCCAGCGTGATAAGTCACGGGCGTTTTTGCTTCAAAGGCGGCGGTGTTCTACTTGCAGATCCTTAGATCTTTACCAGATAATAAGATAGACACCGACTCATTGCATAACTTATATATATATACGTAAAATCTATGTCGGAGTAAAATAAGCCATACCTTAAGTAGGTATGGCTTATTTTGCTCCGACATAATGCAAACATATTGGCTGTCATTAACTAGAAATGGTTACCTGATACCGCAAACATGCGAAGTTTTTTCTTCGAATGTCGAGTGATTTATTGATACAGTTTATGACATGTTAAACAGGAAAAAGGTTTTTGACGTAAATAGGAAGCTGATAAATAAACGGCGTTCCTATTTAATCAGAAAACATGCGCAGTTATGTCTCGGGTAAAGAGGAGGAAATGGTGCAGTCTTGGATTTGACAAACGGAATAATTGCTCTGTATACCAAGAAATTATCCTTTATGAGAGCAGCTATAAAGTATACATAAAATCTTCGAAAACAAGTACATAAACCTTGTGATACAATAAGACGTATGTCTCGTTGTCGTGCTTATTTGACGTTGGACTTGCCAAATCAATACTGCAGCCTTTACGGCGAGTCCAATAGAATGTAAGGATGTTATTCTTATATTATGTTCTGAGTGAATATTTCTCGTTGGAATTAATAAAATAGCTTTGGTTGCACAAAGTCCGCTTAGCTTTAATTTTAGGTTTTATATGTATGCAGTTAACTTGCTTAACATAGTAAACATTAATTTGTGCATAATGCCGTCGAAAATTAGTCCTAATAACACGCTCCGAAAATCTTTACGTAAGAAAATGTGTATTCGACGAACTGTGCGAATTTCAAAATTTTCATTTTGATGACGAAACGCTTAAATCCTAACAGAACAATTAATTGGACTGGAGTCCTCTACCTGTTCCGAGAAAAATGGTCTTATGATAAACAAGACGAAAATCAAAGTGATAAATTTGCTTTCCCTCCATTAATCCGTTTAGTTTAAATGTTTGCTTTCCAGTAAGTATGCTTCAATATTTATACGTTTTCAAGCTCACGATAAACTATCGCATCTAAATCGGCGTTTTCGCGTAAAGCTGCGGGCAAATTTAGTACTTCAATTTTCATTTATGTCCAGTAGCATCAGGGAATGGCATGTTTTAGCACTCGTAGGGAGAGAAGTGGCGAGCACGCAGCCGACGACGAATAATTAATCTGTCACGAGATGTTTGCATATTGGAGCCGCAGCTTTATGTATATAACATATTTACTGTCCCTACTTCCTCTTGTTACCGAGTGGTTGTAAATATTAGCGTAGAGTTTCTTCTCTTTTCTCGTCTAAAACAAATTGAAATCGAGTGAGATGCGCAGTTATTGGAGCTGATAAATTAATACTAAGTATATATCGGTTGCCATTCGGTATCTGATTCAATCTAATGAATAATTTAGTTTGTACAACATTTAATAATAATTTGTCTAAAATAGGATTCAATTCATTAACAAATGTTTTTGCCAGAGATATTAATGTGCTCAATATATTTCCTGGAACTTTTCAGTAACATAACCATAAGTAACATATTTATTTACTAATGTAAATTACACTACAGCCACTATTAATATAGTGTGCTAGAATTGTTACTATAGGCCAGGCCAGCTATACTGCAAGTGTGTCCCTTTGCAAAGCCTTTCTGGGGGGTCCACGAAAATTGTTACTGACCATAATTAATAATATACTAAAGGGGAACTTTAAGGCTCCTGGGGGCAAATCTGTTAAAAGTTGAATAATACACGCCCCCCGCACTGCTGCCCGCGCCCTGAATTACAAATAAATCGGTGTTTGGTAGTTCTAGGGTTCCGTCAAATACTCCGCTTCCCAAAAGGGTTCCGAGGCCAAAAATGTTTAAGAACCACTGCATAGGCCTAGTAGAGCGACCGTTTTCTTAGAACTCCTATACCTAAGAATAGTCTAGACTTTCGGCACTTTCCTTTGGTTACCTGTAGGTACTTGTAGGTAGTAAGTATTGATCTTCTGGAATAAAGCACATGTGATGATATAAGGTCATACATTCATAATAGTAACTAGTACTTATTACTACTAGTACTATTTGACATGAACGGCATCAATCAATGGGATGCGCTTCTAGGAATCGATTACTACGACTCCGATTCGAGGAAGCGGCTGGCTGTCTGTAAGGATCGCAGCTGTAGCTGTGATTTAATACCGTCTATCTAAGTTGTTAACCGACTTCAAAAAACAGGAGGAGGTTCTAATAGCTTGGAAACAAGTAAGCTATCTAGTTGAAGAAGGTCAACATGGGCGAAAGAGCCGATTTCGGAGCCGACAAACGGAATAATTAATCTGTCACGAGGTGTCTGCGCGTATTGAAGCCCCAACGTGTCTACAATAAACACACCACTAAATTATACAAGGTCGCCCACAGACAAACTGGCGGGGCGCGAATTAGACGAGGTTCACGTGCTCGTGTTTTTTGTTTTAAGTCTGAAATAATTCTAGGTAGTATGGCGGTGTGTTGTATAGCTACATGTGACGTATAGGAGCTAATAAAGACAAAGTGAGCCTTATAGTGCAGAAAGACTAACTCGCAATACTAATCTTATACATACATACATACATACATAACATCACGCCCATAATCCCGAAGGGGTAGGCAGAGTCAAAGAGGCAGCATGCCCCTTCAACCACATTCAGCCAAAAATAAAGCTGGGCTGGATTAGATGAAAAATTGTTGAAAAGCAGTGACAAGCGGTTAACCTGTCGTCAATCACACACCCAAAACCCGATATACCATTAGTCGCCTTTTACGACATGCTAGGCAATAACCACAGTTGCCATATTCTTTTTAAGTCCCAGACCAACATGGGACAGTGGGCTGGGTTGGATGGAAAGCTGTGAAAAAAGGAGTGACAAGTGGCTAGCTCGTCGCCTACTTCAGTCACATACCCAAAAGCCCGTAAACCATTAGTCGGCTTTTACGACATGTTAGGAAAGAACCACAGTAGGCACTTTTTTTTTTTGTCCCAGATCAATATGGGCCAAGGCCCAGACCAACATGGGACAAATCTTACTAATCTTATATACTTACTTATAAAAATTAATTGCTGTTCGTTAGTCTCGCTAAAATTCGAGAACGGCTGGATCGATTTGGCTGATTTTGGTTTTAAAATATTTGTCATCTTGCAGGGTAGCCTTGCATGGTAAGAAAATATAGAAACATTGCGAGGAAAATAATAAACGAAAATCCGAGAACGGGGCGTTACGAAGTGCGCCGTGACAGCTAGTACGAAATAAGATTAGTTGTATATGTGAGCATGTTTCCTAAGTTTACCGATCGGGTGCCAAGCATTGTATCTGAGAGCACTGTATACCTGTTACACAAATTGATGAGTCGCCTTATATTCCATTTCCATTTGATGAAATTTCTTTAATCATCCACCGAAACAGGGAAGCTTCCTTAGTCCATTAAAGTATATCAGGCATAGTGCGTTCATTAATTAACCCAACAGAATGTGGGTACATGCATATGTATGCAAATGCCTTGCTTTGGCTCGCAACGTTTTACATCCTGACTATGGCGGAACTTCCCGTTGCAAATGAATACAGCAACTGTTGTCTCGTGTGTATCTTAACTCGGCTCTGCTGCAAAAGCTGCGGTTTTTTCATTTAATGAAACTATTTTCAAAATGAGACTACAGAACTGGGTAATTAAAAATTAAAAAATGTTTTCCAGTGCCTATACTTTCTATAAATATAAAACGACGACGACGACCACGATCGCCCCGGATTTGCACGGTGAGCACAAAATAATATAAAACTATTACTATATTATAAACCTCTTAAACCAATCTATCCATTGGTGAAAACCGCATTAACACCCCTAGCGTAGATCATGAGATCTAAGCCAACAGACAGAAGCGGCGATTTTGTTTTATACTACGTAAAGATGTACATTAAGCTAGCTTATATGAGTATGGTTTAGATATCGATTCCATCCTGCCTAAATACTACATACTTAAAATAAAGCGGTGAGAAATATAGAATGCTATGTATAATTCAAAGTAGATATAATAATTAGTTTAAGGTATGTACCAGACTGATAGAGGCGTTAATGTTTGCATTCATAATGGAAGCCCCGTTTTTATTGAGTGAGTGTACATAAAACAAACTGCGCGTTGGCTCGCCGGTGTGGTTCCCACTGCGCGGCGGCTTTGCCGGGAACTACTAGTTAGCGGTCAGAGAGAAGTCTTTGTATACCTTTTGATTAGACGGTCTGCCAAGTCGGAATAATATTACCAGCAATTTGGACAAAGAACAAGGAGCGCCGTTTATTTAATTAATAATTGTAAGCGTCTTTATAAATTGGATCCGAACCAACTGTCACAACTTCCTGTTCGGGGGTCAACTGTATGCCCTTTCAGGCGTTCAAACAGACTCCGTTCTAGTTCAACTTGCGACTGCGAGAGTGTGTACTCTACAAATATTTATATATTCCCCTTCTTGTTCAGATGTGGGACTTAAATAATTCAGTTAATTTATGATGAACAGTTTTACTTATTTTACCTCCATATACGAAGCCAGAATGTTGTTTCTTATTTCTGACGTAAGAGTATTATGTTTGTATATCTTAAGTGATTATGGTTTTGGTAATTATCTTGTTGTCATATTAATTACACAGGGTAATATAAACTTACGTGCTCTTAGAATCCTTATGCATAGTACTTACACCTCTGCGCTAGATTTTACAGAAGAAGGATTTGCGAGCTGAATTTTAATTAAATTCAGATGAAAGGGTTCTTTGAAAATACCTACGTGCATTGTTGTTTATAAATTCTCTCACAAATTATATCGTACTATAAAGAAGGCAAAAATGCGTATCCATAGCGACTACTATTGTTTTTACTTCAATACGAACAGTCCTTTTAGGTCAAGACTTAAGCTGATTTGATTAATAACATAAATGCCATTTACAGCAAAAAAGGAAGGTTATAAATGACGCCTGTATACTAATGCTCGTATAATACCAAGTCGGATTTCGTACGTTTCGATCGATCAGGGCAACCGTTTTAGTGGCGAGCACCGTCTCCCTTGAGTCTTGGCGGAAGAGCTTTAAATATCCTTTCGAATGGCAGCCGAGCTGTAATCACATTTTAGATTTTTCAGACGTTTATTTATCTATCGTCTTGAAACTTCGTGTTCCTCTCTGTAGACTTCAAATTTACACATAGGCTTAAACGAGTTTTATTTGGCTTTAACAAGTTTTGTGTAAAACCATTTTGGCTGTTTAGAGTTTCAGCAATGCTCTGTACTGCGCAATCTTACGTTATAAAAGTCTCTGTGTTTCTCTAGGAAGGCGAGTATATGAATAAGTCAGCAGTTTGATACAAGTTACACAATTTTCAAACATCGTCTTGTGTGCCTATTTTTTTTAAACACGTAAGGCGAATTGTGTTTATTGTTAATTAAAACATGATAATTAACTTCTTCGACTACGTGTATTTTTTCAATAACTGCACTCTCCAGTAAAGGACATCGTATACATCCCTTAAATAATTAATCAAACTTATGTATTTATTATCCACTAGGGTGAATAATATACACACGTATATTCTTTATCTTTGTACTTATTTTAGTTCAATGGTATAGCCCATAGTACATATGTACAACCAATAAATATTAACAATGCTATATTAACTTGGTGTTTTTGGATGTAGGTACCTATATCAATGTTTCCTGGATTTCAATTGTAATTAATGTCGTACATTAATCACGAACTAATCTTACGAGAAGTTTGCTTTAGTCTGCTGTAAATTGTGTTGCTAAGAACGGTCATGGCTGGCTAGATGTCATCTATAATCCGAAGAGTGAGGAATAGGTAAGTACCCTACAGTCCCAGGATTACACATGACAGTTATCTAGATAATACACGTCTAGTATACCTACTATTGAATATGTTTTCGGACTACCCATTAATAATAGAAATACTTCTTTAAATGCCAATATGTATCTTTGATTACCTCATGTAGTAAATCTAAAAAGCTTACCTACGAGATACATACATACATACATAACATCACGGCTACCTACGAGATAACTATTATTAATCTATTTACAAATTCATTTTATACATTTACATATTTACATAATTGCTTGGAAATATTAAGATTCGGCGAGGCATTTTTCTATAAATGAAATAGCAAAAAATATTATAACTTGTATGTAATGGTGCAGTTTGTCTATGTATGTATGTATGTGTGTGTACATCGATACACAAATGCACTCATTTGAATTTCAAAGAAATTGTATACAGCCACCTCGTAAAAATTCTACAGGAGAAATAAAAATTAAAAACATAGCGAGTTGTCATCGATATTCGATATCAGATAGCCGTATTTGCATATTAACCCGTTAACACGTGGACGCCGGTCAGTGATTATGCAATTCATATTTTTTGCATTGTCGTGACCAGCCGTGTGCACTAAATGGTATAATAACAAACGTTGTACCTACGAGTTTAATAGTTGTAGCGTAAATGTCACAGAATGTAGTGTGCATAGATATATGACAATTGCATTAATAGCTAACAAGTTGAAATTGGATTATTCTGCGTTATTTGTTTTTGTCATTCACATCAGTTAATAAAATATAAAAAAACGTTACATTAATTAGAGCTTAAACTATGTATTTCAATAACCATGAGATATTGGCAGAATTTGTTGTTTATAATGACATAATAGACACCGCAAAATGATAAGCCAAAGATGTTCATTCCGAAATAGAGACTTTGACAAATGATCTTCTGTTTATACCTATATATTATAGTATTACTTAATTAAATAAATTGAACTGATAAATGCGCTCCAGAATAATACTATTAATTGTTGTGTTCGGGGTAGAAGTAAATGTGCTTAATCCTCAGTTAATTACGGAAGCGGTTGAGCTTGTCGATGAAATGCAAACAATTTTAATTGACGCAAATAGCTTATGTTTTGTGTATTTTATTACCATTTATAGTGAAAACGATGTTGGGTTTGGTTTCTCACCCGTTTCCCAGCGCAGAGCAAAGCGTGTGTTACGGTGAGTGGCTTTTCATTTGGGCTATTTGAGAGCCATTTTACACAGCTGTTTTTTTTAATCTCTCACAGTGATGCAGCGTACATGTTCCACAAAAATGTTGCGGTTACCAAAATAAACGTGCGAAAGCTGTAATAAAAATTGCTACAACTCCTTTTTATAAGTTGTTCGATGTGGGTAACATTAAGAATGTTAAAAAGACACACTTTTTGGAAATAATTTTCTTACACTAAAGGTGTGCGAGTATACTTTTAAACAGATAGACATAATGTCATAAAACATTATTTTTCATATCGTATTGCGCTGAGAAAAGCTTATTAGTGTTCGGTAATAGAACTACTGCGCTGAAACATTTCGTTTAACGGGATATTTTGGAGCTTTATTAAATTCTTGAAATAGGTTTCTTTTGACTATTACTACTAACTATTTGAAATACATATAAATATTGTATTCTGGTCACTACATATTGATTAATAAATTAGAAAGAGATGCTTAGTATAATTTACTTTTTTTGTGCAATATATTTATAAATATATATGTTTAATATCCCACAAAATATACAAGCTCCGAAAGTAATTCGTTAATTCTTTGACATTTTGGTTGCCGTTGTTCTTTGGAGTTAAAGGATAAACATTCTAATTTCCATGATAGGACGGGCGGTTGCCTGACGTAATTTGTCTTTCTTTCCTTTTAAAGAACCATAAAGGACATTATACATGTGTGCTAACAATGATGTACCTGAACCTAATTAGTGAGACTTATACAATCTATACTTATAATAAATCTGTAGAGAGGTCAATTCTGTACATGAAATATATTTTCAAAATAACTATCAGGGGGTGATTTGTGATCGATACTGATGCCAAAAATGCAATTAGTAGAATTTTTGTCTGTCTGTCTGTCTGTCTGTCTGTCTGTATGTTCCTTATAGAAACAAAAACTACTCGACGGATTTTAACGAAACTTGGTACAATTATTCTTCGTACTCCTGGGCAGGTTATAGTATACTTTTCATCACGCTACAATGAATAGGAGCCGAGTAGTGAAGGGAAATGTTGGGAAAACGGGAGAAGTTACTCCATTTTTTAAGCTTCCGTCGCGTGTGCAGCCTTAATGGTTAAAATTACATAGAAATCATGTATGACGGAAATAGTCTTTATAATATTAACCATAAACGCGGGTGACACCGCTGTCACAGCTAGTTTGTAATAAAACAGTATACACCTAATTGGTGCAAGTTATCAATTAAATATACATTACACATTAAATTATAGATACACTTAACGTATAAATACATTTAATGTTAATGTCACTGTTCATAGGAATATTCAAGGTTTGGTAAAAGTATTTCCTTGGACCTTTCGAGAAGGTATAGGTAAGGGCTATTGACCCGTTAGTCTCATTTTTTATATCTACGCATGTAAGTGTTTTTACGGCAGGCCGACCAGAACGGGGACACAAGACACATTCTACTTATGTCTATATATGTGTGTGCGTGTGTCAACTACTGTGTTTCTTTACATCGACATTTATACATTTTCTCACATACAGGTGAAATATGTAGGTACAAGACCAATATAGAACGCGAACTGTCGCATTACTCAGTTACACTACTTACTACGGCCGCTATTAATCGTCTACGATTGTGCTACGACATCTACTCATCGTCTACGAACTACGCTGCGTTCAACAACCTACACGGCAGAACCCAGATTATCCGAATCAATGAAAATTAGATGTAGTTCGGATAATTGAAGATGCAAATAATCGATTACATAGTGAAATGAAAAAATTAACACATAAAATGATATGTAGACGTAAAATAAGAATTTTGCGGCGGTAGCAATTAGCTATGTCGTATGAGTCCGGAAAATCGGATATCCAGATGATCGGAGGCCGTATGAACGGAATTCTAAGATAAATATTATAAAAGGAATTGGGAGAGAATAATATTAATAATAAATATCCAACTAGATCACATACATTGATCTGATTCTGAGGTAAGTAGCTTAGGCACTTGTATAACGGGGGTATCTATCAAAACACATACTTTTTTGATACCGAATTTCATTTCACCGAAAACTATTCTATGAATATTAATATATTTTTTTCTTGATTTATCGAATAGTTAATAATCGCCGTTTCATAACATCGAATAAAATTTCACAAAAAAAATGTTTCGCAATTGTTTTGTTAAGCAGAATAACCATATATCAAACTAATGTTTCATAGAATTATTAAGTTATCGATAAAACCATTTATAAAAACATGTTTCAATGTGTAACGGTTCCTATAGCATTTAGATTATAAACTGTGTTTTATTTTGCTATCATTAATAATTTAAATGCACCTAATATTGCAACATATTAAATAAATATTTAAAATCCAAATTATGAGAGATATAGAAACATGCGCATGCAAGTAAACAGGCATGCATACATATGTAAGTAAGAAGGCATACATGCATGCATTAATGCATGCAAGCAAGCAAGCACGCATGCATTAATGCATGCATGCAGCAAGCAAGCAAGCATGCAGGCATGCATGCAGCAAGCAAGCAGGCATGCAAACAAGCGGCATGCATTAGGATTTCCTCGTCTCCGGCGCTGCGGGAATAGCAGCCTCGTCGCCCTTGCGTAACAAGGCACAGTCACCCAAGCTCGCCTACGCAGCTTCGGCTTGCTGGTCGCCTTGGGCGACCAGCCTCAGCCGCTACGGCTCGCGCGGGTGCCTGCACCTTGTTACAGCGGGCGGAGGCTGCTCTCCCTCCGCGCCTCCGGCTTTTGAATTACACTCTAGTATCGGGCAGACTAGTACCACGGCGAGGAGACCACGGCGAGTCGGGATTAACGCAGTTTATTTATTATATCAATATTTATTACATATTTATATCAGTTATGTTTTAAATTGTCTATGAATAAAGTATGCAATATAATATTAGTAACAAAAATCGTTCGGCAATACGGACTTTAGTGAAGTAAAATTGGATGTTTCAACAATTCTGCATATTAAAACTTACGTGGAAATAAAATTATGGGTAACAAAATAGTAAACTAACATTACTTCGATAAAATACATAATATATGAAAAGAAGTAACGATGAAGTAAGTTTGTAGATAATAAGCATTCGACTAAATGAAATTGTGATGTAACATGATTCTATAATATGTTGAATATCGTTTAGAAACATCTGCGAATGGTTTTATGGGAAATGAAAATCGTTGAAGAAAATTGCGATTAAGTGATGGGTTCCCGTATAATGGATATCAGAATTAAAAGTGGTATTACAAATATATACGTTAATATTAAATATTACCACCTAGACACAGAACAAACACAAGTATTCATCACATCACACGAATGTTTGTCCTGGGTGGGGAATGTGGGCTAACGTTATGTTACGTCGTACATTTTATCCGCACTCCAGAATTGACGCGTACTGTATTTATCTAAAACTTAGAATGAGGTAATTTTTTGACTTACCTACATATTATAAAGTATTTGGACTAGGTGCTACTTTGGATCGACTCTATCGAAATAACTTTTTAAGCATGACCTGAGTGGGCCACCTAAAACCACCTCACACACAAGTTTATATTCTATAAAAAGTTGATCATACTACTAAATTAAATGTATTTCACGCAAATGTTCGAAACATAAACCTTGTTCAAAATATCGCTGGTCCCAAAGCTTGCTGCATATGTTTATTGTCATCTATGCGTCGTTACGTAGGTAGGCGTTTTTTAGAGTCGACCCCTCCCGATACGGGGACGGGAGGCAAATTCTGCTCGTGTTTATTTTATGAGTAAGAAACCTCTCCGCTGTTATGTTTTTGTATTTTACTCTCAGGTATGCGTTTCTTTGTCTAAAATATTTCTCTTTATATAAGGCATTTAAGTAATTAGTTCATCTCAAAGCATTTGTTGGGGTTTAAAAGTTTCGAGAGTTTCGGACAGTTTTGAGAGTTAGGGCACTTATTTGTAAATATCAAAATACGCTTTGCCGTAAAGTACTGCCTGTTTAGTTTACACTGAAGAATTACCTACTCTACAAACTTATTAGACATGAACCCCTATTAGACAAGTAGAAATATTTTTTCCAATACGTGACTATATTTTGTTCTCCCTAAAATAAGACCCAAGGCGCATTTTATAGATACAAACTAATTGTTTTTATAAAAACAATTAAAAGTACTGACTCATTTTTAATGCATTGACATCGGTACATAAATCCGATACCCAGCGGATTTCGTATCTGCGACCTGAAAAGGGTTAACAAACCAAATAACCCTACCCTACACAGTTTGTTCTTATCGATTGCTGAGTATTTGGCCTATACATTTTGTAGCTTCTTTTTAGTCTATTGCATTATAAAATATCCAAGAGCCGGCCCTGATGTCCAGATTCAAATTTAGGATTGGCTTTTCATTGTTTAACACATAGTATGAAGCTTCCTAGCTGTACTATAATACACATTACTAGAAACACAAAGTATTTTCAGTGAAGTATTTAGTATTCATGAGTAAGCACAGTGTTTGGTCAAAAGCAAACACAATACGAGGCAGTCCGCAGTATAAATATATCATGTACATTATGCAAATGAACGATCGATCCGTCATCATTTTCCAATTTGCCGTAGACAATGGCCTCATCAATTTGTTGTTAATAGAATCCTGTGCCGAGCTCGCTGTGGCTGTGTAAGTAAACAAAGGTAATGAGGGTAATCTTTTGAATTTATGGGTTGACAACTAATGGGTTTACGTTCACCAATGGGCTTGACTTTGTTTACTACGAAAGGTGTTAATTGTAAATAGAAGAACAATACGGCTTTTATTGCGCAACTGAAAGCTGTGTGTAAGGAAGATTCCCGATAAAATTATAAAACGTCTAATTTAACATCTAGTTCTCGTTTCTTTTAAAATTTTGATAATTTCAGGAGATTAATGTAATTTGGTATACAACAACATATACGAACATTACATATTACCTTTTGATTTGTATTACATAGACATTTAAGTGATAATTATATGCCACTTTTAGTAATGCCTATATGTGATGTATTTTATTATAGTAATATTGGTGTGTGAAACATAAATGTACGTGTGCATTTTGATAAAATTTGATGGACACTAATTCGCATAGGTATTGCCTAGGATTAACCCATAGAATACATTTAATCCCGAAAAAATTAACACGCCCGCGGAAATTTGGCGTAACAGACAAATTTAACGTGTGCCGGGACTGACAGTTACAAACATGCAGGTCTTAATAATATGCGACTCGCGGAAAAACTATTATACACGCAATAGAATAATTATATTACTATCATTATTTCATAAGGTCAGTATGTAGCCTTAAAACTCAGCTTAGCCTTAAAAGTGTTGTAGATTCTAAACAGCAAATAAATGATTGTATTGTCCATATAACTGACGAACATAACATTATCTAGAGGACTAATGTGATACAATAGAAAGATGTTATGTGTGTGAATATAAAAGTTTCTATGAAAGCTGAGGCCGCTCAAAGTGGTAAAGCCACATCAGTTTGTAGTTAATAGAATTCTGTGTGGGGCTCGTTGTAAATAATTATTAGAGGTAGGTGATGGATGAGGGTCATTGCTGAGTTATAGGTCGATGGTTTAGAGAGCTTAGAGTGGGCCCGTTCTATGAGTTTGAAATTGATGCTGTGTTACATCTTGTAATTATATGTGTGTTGACATGAACTAGAAGAATATTGATAAGCTTACAGACATTTTTCTAATATTAAAGATTAGTCTGCACTATATATGTATACATTTCGAAGCTGTATGTAGGAGACGTCAACCTCAATCTATCATAGCCGGAGATTCATGTAGCTGTGCATATCTTTTTTAACAAAAATGTATTTCCTGTTTGAATAAAGTAGCCACAGCAATATTCCAGTATGCCAGTTGCTCCAAGGCGACTGGTATTTATATTGTGTAGAATGTGAAGTCGCGCTGGGATTCACACACGTCTGCCTCGTATTTCACTAACGTGATGCACGAGCAAAGCGGTTGGTATAGAAAATTACATGCATTTTTGTGTATATCTTAAGCCCGATTTTTCAAAAATTGGGTAAAGGATAGTTGAATAATTACAATACAGATAATTAAAAATTGTCACCTTCTGTTCCTAAATATTGATGACACTAGGTATATCAGTCAGTATTTTTTTATCTTAATAAAAAACAGCGTCTAAATGTTTAAATAATGCGGGAGCAACGGACGCGAAATATCCAGGTTACAAACAGAATTATTTTGTAAGTAAATATTGGTTTACATATTTCGTATTATGTATTTACGTGGCAAAAAAATTCTTTCCCACTACAATATAAAACTAATGTATTTTCAGTTATGTTATATTTATAGATTTTATTAAAGTTTGAGGCGGACACATTTTTGTTAGTGAATATTGATTTACTATTCCGTATTACTTGTTGATATGACTAAATAATTAATTATTTATTCTCTACTCGACTACAAACCAAATATTGTTTTATTTATGCAATGTTTTAAAGTGTTGATCATAATATAGATTTCTTTTTAAAAAAGCCCATGATTTTTTATTTTTAAGTACTCCTAGGAACGATTGTGCCAAAACTAAAGCTGAGTTACGTAAAAATACTATTTGTATACCTGTATGATAAATAACATTAAGCCTCGTATTAGCTTTTATGTGGTATCATATCCTTTAATAAATATATCTCGAGCAAAATATAAAATATTGTATGCAGTGTGCATGGCTTTACAACGCTAACACATTAACTGAACGGCAAAGGGCTTAAACAAAATACAGTGGGCGCGTGAACTGAATGCATTTTAAGCTTGTCTATACTAATATTATAAAGAGGAAAGGTTTGATTATTTGTTTTTTTGTTTGTATCGAATAGGCTTCGAAACTACTAAACCGATTTGAATAATTCTTTCACCAATGGAAAGCTACTTTATCAGCAAGTAACATAGGCTATATTTTATCCCCGTATTACCCCGGGAACGGGAACTACGCGGGTGAAACCTAAGGGCGCTGCTGGTATTAATATAGCTTAAATTTATTTGTTTTGCTGCTATTGAATTAACAATACAACTACTTCTTTGCAATACTAAAACGATATACTATCTATACTTATAATAAATCTGTAGAGAGGTCAATTCTGTACATAAAATATATTTTCAAAATAACTATCAGGGGGTGATTAGTGATCGATACTGATGCCAAAAATGCAATCAGTAAAATTTTTGTCAAAAAACGGGAAGTTTTTGGGAAAACGGGAGAAGTTACTCCATTTTTTAAGCTTCCGTCGCGTGTGCAGCCTTAATGGTTATTAAGTTACATAGAAATCATGTATGACGGAAATAGTCTTTATAATATTAACCATAAACGCGGGTGACACCGCTGGCACAGCTAGTACTTGATATATTTGAATGCTGTCATTACATGCACATTTAGTTTTTTTATCATTTTAGTTATTAAATTGTTTCACTTCCTTTCAATTCGCCCTGTAGGTAACACGATCATTTTACATAACTTTTTATGAGCTGTCAAATGCCTTTTTAATACCTATGTAAACACTTAAGTAACGGTTTAGCATACTTAGAAATACTTTAAAACAGTTTAGCATTTAACAAATACTAACAATAACATTTTTATTAAACCAATTTCAAAACATATTAAGTAATTTGTTATTTAAAGTAAACTGAATGCATTGCAATTATTTGTGTATGGTGTTACCATCTCTTGGTTTTATATCTGAGTAAGATTGCATTTTATACTTTAACATATATTTTCACTTTATGGACGTGTTGTACGTTTTACGCTACAGTTTTATGTTTATCTTATTATCCGAAGCATTTAAGCGTGTCCTAAAAAGATCGTTGAATTCTCGTTAACGCACGAGCGAGGTGGCCCCGGGCGTGACAGCTGTCGACATATAATTACGGAAGTGGATCAACAATCAAGTCGAACGTAGTCTTTATTTTCTTCCTTCAGCATTATTTCTACAGAGAAAAGTTTCGCCTACGAATTGGGTATGTTCGGGCGTCTATTTAGTAAGCGAAACTTCTAGTTTGTTTTGTTTTTAAATAATATTTTCCTTTATTTTCTTGTTTAAAATGATTCTGCATATCGTAGCAATATGCTTTACATTATTGTGGTGATGTCAAATCAAATTGAGTTTAAAACAATTAAAGAATGTAGGCATCATTACGATACTGATTTTCATACAGTTATTATTGTGCTACCTAAATAAATACACACTTGATTTTTTTCAAAAAATACCAAGGATTTTTCCATTTCTCCGTTGAAAAAAAAGTACTATTTCCTAGGGACTGACATACATTAACGCGAGCGAAGCTCTAGGAAACAGCTAGCTGTTGTAATTGTAAACACTACAGTGTAAAAGAAATATAGGTTAATATTCAATATTTATATATATATAAATATCCGACCACATCACATACATTGATCTGACTCCGAGCTAAGTAGCTTAAGCACTGGTGTTACGGGTATCAGAATCAACAGTGGTATTACAAATAAATACTTAAATATCGAAAATTACCACCCAGACACAGAACAAACACAAATATTCATCACACGAATGTTTGTCCTAGGTGGGAATTGAACCCACAACTCTTGGCGCATAGGACAGGGTCCCTACCAAATGCGCCATCGAGCCAGTCAAGTGAAATATGTATGTGATATTGAGATATTACTTAGCGTGTAGGACTGTAGGTACAACAGTCTCACAAAACTTGGATACATTGTGTAACTGATCCATTACTAACGAGTTGTAGGTACTCGTGTGTAAGCTGATCTATTTTTCGAATAGATAAAGATTTGCGCAGTCAACAGTTACGTATTCATTTATTCATGACTCAATCGCATACTGCCTCTGGGTTTTACATCATCACCAAAGCGCGTGTAAGTACCTCGTCGGTAATTAGCAGAATTTGCACGGCGATATTAGGGTTGCTCCTGTTTCCTGTTTGAGTAACTGTGCCTAATTAGAGTGCGTGTACACGGCAGATAGTAACGGAAGTGGTCTATCGGAACTGAAGTTAGAGGGATGGAAATTCGAATGGAACTTCCATCCTACTGGTACTTGTTATTCTGTTCTGCCACTCATCACATAATTAGTTATATCCTGTCATAACCAATTACATAAATTATGGTAGAAGATACTGGTAGGATTCCCAGTTGGCTTCTACTCATTTATAAAACCTATCCTTTCATATAAGCTAATTTGAGCGTAAAGCCAAATAGAAAATTATTCCAAAGATGTAAAATATCGAATACTAAGAATGGAAATCTATAAATCCGGCCACATTTGTTCTACGTCCAACCTAAAAACGTTCTTATAATTTAAGTCCATGAAAGTTGCTCGTCATGACGAGTACAATTTGCGCAAGTTCTCCCTTCAAATGGGTCAGCCACCGGTGAAATGTGTCCCAGCCCTAGAGGCGGTATCGGCCGGTTCGTAAATCCCGCCGGCGGTTGTCGGTGCCGCACATCGTTATTTAGGCATAGTGATCCAAACAATGGTCCTCATGCAAAATGCAAACGGGCGGTGCGCGGCTAGTCGCGCCGGAACCTTGCTCACCTGCAAAAGCATACCTACGCTTTTACTTTTACCTAGTTTAAATTTTAAAAACACCACAGAATTCTTTCCCTCTACATAATATATTTTACTGCCGTAAAGGAATTGTGGCCCTTAAATATTTTATCTTTTCGGGCGAATACGAGGAAACGACGGCCGACCAGCTTTATGCGCGAAAAAATAAGAGTAGCTAATGAGAAGCGCGATGTCCTATTATATTTTGGTGGGAGCACAAAAAGGGAATGTCAATATTGCGTGCGGGCGGATACAATTCGGGCGCATGGAGCCCGCTCCGTGTAATCTACCAGACTAGCAGATAATTAAATACTCAAGCCGTTATCTGTACCGAATTTATGTCTTCACGTGAACACAGTAATTTACGCTCATACATTCATACTAAGGTACTTATGAATTGATGAATTTAATATTTTATACGAGAAGTAAAATTTGTATATTGCTTAAATTTTTATTTATTTATTTACTTATTGATATACCAAAAGTGTACGTATCAAACCATTATAAGTAGACATTTCCAGGCAAAATTCTGAAATGTACCCCTATTATATTATGTAAATACTTAGTAAAGACAAGTATATAAGAAAATCTTCATGTTGGAATTCTTAAACTTGTATATTTTATATTTTTCCCAGAGATAAATGTCATATCGTAAATATCATGAATAATTTTAAATGGAGCAAAGAAATAGTAGATTGCTAAAATTGGCCAAATAGATCTTGATTTCAGGTTGAGTAAGTTTAAAATATAATCGGGTATTATCTGGATTAAATAGCGATCTAGGTGTTGACCGAACTGTTTGTTTTACGAAAATTTATGTTTATTTTATAAATTATTTAATTTTACTAACCATAGTAATAAAACAATATCATATGTATAGATTGTATACGTTCGTTCTAGCTGAAATGTGGTTCGTAGTTAATAAGCGCGACTGTCTACGAGTCTCTACGAGACGAGTTCGCCGCTACGAGTTTCGTAGACTCATAATAAGTTGGCCACATTTACACAAAAGTGAACCATTATTATGTCGGTGAGTCTCATTCCTTTTCCCACTTGAAATCATTATTATTAATATACTTGATAATTACTTATGACGTGAAAAATAGGAGGCTTCATAATTCAGCCATTATCTGGACTGCCTGCCGCTTTTATGTTAAAAGCCCATCTACTAAAGTGTTTATACCAATTTCGTTAGGCTTTTATTAATAGCAAGCGGTAAGTGAGTCTCTTTATGTCGGTACATTATGCGTTTGCGGAGACTCCCTGCTTGGTATTTCTGGGTCATTAGCTTCCAGATGGTAATCGCAGGATAAAAACGTATCAATGGTAATCACATATTTTCTCTTTAATCCTAGTTTACTAGCAAGCAAACTAGCTTTTTCAAATTTTGTTCACTCTGTAACGCTTGATATTATACGATTATGTGTATAATCCACATTTGTTTAACTAATATTGACTAAAGTCCATCAAATCTAAGAAGTACCGTTTGACATTTGACATTTTTCAAACCGAAACAACTTCGTACAAACGTAACTCACTCAATTTCAATAACCTTTTCCGTTCAACTATGGATTTATGAAGATACACTACAAATAAATTTAAATCTTTCAAACAAAGTAAAATCACCAATATACGCAACAAATAAGTTTTATTTATACTTCATTTCAAAGTCACGTACTTAGGTCCTTTATCGTAGTGTTGCGACTCCTGAAATTCACTTATTATATGAATAAATCGTTAAAATGTCCGAATAATCGAACTTAATAATGACGAGCCGTTTTCAACCCAGGCGCCTTTTAGTATACAGTAGTATTGGGATGTTGACACCATTTATATTTAATTTTGAAATATCAATTCTGAAAAAGAAAGTATCGTAGTATGCTGTTAAGCCTTATTAATTTTCAATCATATTGAGTCTAAGATTTTTAATTTTACAAAAACTGCTTTTTATTAAGTCAGTTGACTATACAAACTAGTGACGTCACACGTTGATAAGCCCATACAAAATCTATGAAGTGATTTCGTTTTGACAGCTCTTAAAAAGTATCTCAATTGACTAGCCAGTCAACATCCCTATTCCTTGAACAGGAGTGAGTTGCCAGAAACAAAAACAAGAAGAAGAATAATCCTATGTTGGCCCGATAGTGTCAAATGCTATCTATCGACTGTAATCCAATGCACTAAGAGTCATTAGTTACAAAATCAATGGATGATCAATTAATGATTAATTGAAATGACGACAATTTCTCTAATAGTAATAGTGAATATTTTTTATTATATATAGGTTACTAGTAAAACTTAAGATAAATATACCAATATAAGGCCTTATACAACACCTAACATATTTTATATAAATCTTAAAAATTGTAATCGATTAGTAAAAAATATATTAATCGGATATTGTAGTAATCGATTTCTTTGATCCCATCCCTAATCGTCAATTAGTCATATCAAACGGTACTTCTTAGATTTGATGGACTATAGAGTATTTGCACTTTTGATGTACAAACAGCTGTATTTAGAAATGTAGCTATAATAGATGGAGATACTAATTAACATTAATGTGGTTACGTTCATTTTTAATGAATCTATATCTATCTACTTAAATAGTTTCAAGCTCTTAAATATACTTAAAGTAATTGTAATCACAAAAAGCAGACATACTCATGTATCTCTTCTAAAACCTAAGTATTACTAATTTCAGGAAACGTTAAGAGAAAATCCAGATAGAGGTATAAAAACTTAATGAGTTAGTTACCTAATTACCCGCTCGCATGTGTACATCCAGTTAAATCATGTAGATGCCAAAGGTTACAAAATTTCTATCGGCGTACCAACTCTGAATGTAACTAGTGTCATTAGGAGATAAGGAAAAAGTATTGGTTTGGTGCGGCCTTTATTACGTCGATAAAACGGGACTTGTGAGCCGCTCTCCGCTCTACGAAAAATCTATAGTATCAAGACGTCTTTGCTGTAATTTTTTGCGAAGATTTGTAAAGTACGCTAAATGTCTCTCGAAAGAATGATTGCTTTAAACTAGATTTCTCTAGGTCGTAATGAAATGAAATGAAATGAAATTGTCTTTATTTACGTAGGCTTCAAAAAAGCACTTATAAATATATTCAAAAAGTAGATTCTACTGAGAAGAAATCAGCAAGAAACTCGATAGTTACTCTTTTTAAAATGCCAAGTATTAATAACTAGCCATATATGGCTCTGTAGGCCCTATCCTGCATTATGAAAATAGTCTGAATATGGCCACAGAGGCCCACAGCAGCAGACCATATGACATTACACTATGAAAATAACTGAAATATACAAATCTTGCCGTAAATAGGAGGAACAGAAAGCTTCTATGTTACGTTGCGGCTTCCATACTATCGTGTGTTGTAACAGTCAAGTTAGTTTCTGATCCGTGCGAGAGCATGCATGTACTTACTGCTCCTTTGATGTTTGCGTTTTTGAATATTTATAAGACGTGTTACAAACCTACTGGCTTCACACACGAGAATTATAGCTGTAACGCTGTAAGTTTTGCTCTTAGTTTTTCCCTTAACACTGCAGTGTGTACTTAGGTACTTACTCGTGCTTTTGTATTTTTTTTCTATATAACTTTTGTGGATAGCGATGATCCAATTCTGGCAAGTCCTATGTACTTACTTTACATATACCTATAAATAAAATAAATATCTGACGACATCATATACATTGATCTGACTCCAAAGTACGTAGGTAGCTTAAGCACTTGTGTTATGGATATCAGAAGCAACAGTGGGATTACAAATATACCTATACTTAAATATTGGATATTTACACTTAGACATAGAACAAACACAAGTATTCATCATACGAATTTTAGGGGGTCATGTGCCAAGGGCGTGCTCGTCGCGACTCCTGCCAGTCCGATCTCTCGGATTGCAACCTTGGACCAATCTAATTCCGCAGAGCGGGGTAGGGCGTTCCCCCGATGCGACGCGCACCGACGAGCCCTCGTCGGTGCGAAAAGTGGCGAGTGCGGCGAAGGGGGCCGCCACCCTTCACGCCACGCCGAACACTGCGGAACGAGGAGAACAGAGTGCCGTATAGGCACGTGGAATGTAAGAGGTGGAATGAAAGATAAGATGTATGAGATGATTGACGTAATGAATGAGAGACGCCTGGATGTTCTGTGCTTGACAGAGACTAAGCGGAAGGGCAGCGATGCAGATGAGCTTCCCGGTGGTATGATGGCTCTGTGGTCTGGTGTGGAACAGAGTTGTCATGCCAGCGGTGGAGTTGGAGTAGTGCTTTCCTCTCGTTTAGTCTCTGGTGTGAAAGACTATGGATTAGTTGGCCCGAGACTCCTCTGGGTTCGTATTAAACTGGGTATTACGCGAGTCTTTCTGGTTGCAGGCTATGCGCCAGTAAGCTCAGCCAGTCCCCAAGAACTAGAGGAGTTCTGGGAGTCTGTTAGAGAAATTCTGGACCTGACTGAAGGAAATGAGAGGATAATTATGTGTGGAGATTTGAATGGTTGGGTTGGCACCAAGCGATCTGACTATGAAGCAGTCCTTGGCCCATATGGAGACAAGAGAGTGAATGATGCTGGTAAGCAAATCTTGGAAGTATGTTTGGAACGGAACCTCCTTGTGGCAAACACTATTTTCCGTCATAAGGATATTCACACGTATACTTGGAGACGGAATGACCAAAAAAGTGTGATTGATTTGATTTTAGTCGATAGCCGCCTCCGCAATAGTATATTAGATACAAGAGCCCTACTCTTGAAACAGACCACTACCTGGTAGTATGCCGGTTTGCTGGGCTTTTCAAGAAGTGGAGGCACTGGCGAGTGCGTACTCCATGCGGAGGCACTGAAAGGATAAGGAATGAAAAACTGGAAGATGAAAGTGTAAGGAGTGTGTATGTAGGCTTAGTCAATGAAAGACTTGCGAATGCGAGTCTTTCTGACTTAGATGTTGACGATTGCTGGAACATTTTGAAAGAGAGCATGGTGGACAGTGCAAAAGAGGCATGTGGATGCGCAAAGAGACGTAGAACAATGAAAGGTGACGCATGGTGGGATGAGGAGGTCAAAACCTCCGTAGTGAGAAAGAAGAAGGCCTGGCTTGACTATGTCTCATCTTTGCAAACGGATGAAAGTATGCTTGAGATGAAGAAAGAAATATACCGTTATTGCAAGAGTGAAACCAAAGCTTTAGTGAAAGAGAAGCGTGAAAGAGTAGCTATGAATGAAGAAAGGAGACTGACGAATAGTTTTGAGGCTAATTCCAAGCTCTTTTGGAGGGAGGTTAAGAGGTCTCGGGGGTATTCGTCGGCATCCGGAATGAGTAAGATTAAATCTAAAGCTGGTGACATTCTTGCAAACCCGAATGAGGTGTTAGAACGGTGGAGTGAATATTTTGGAGAAATGTATGAGTATGTCTCTGATGTTGGCACTGAGAGTGAGGCTATGTCTGATTCTGTGGTGCCAGCGTCTGATGAAGACATCACTATGATTGAGATTGAATGGTCGATACGAAGTCTGAAAAGTGGAAAGGCCGCGGGAATAGACAAGGTATCTGCGGAGATGATCAAGCTAGGTGGCGCTAGCGTCCAGGACGCTGTCTGGTTCTTGTGCAATCTATGCTGGAGAAAAGGAAAGGTCCCAATGGACTGGAGACGGGCAGTCATCGTGCCTCTGTACAAGGGTGCTGGGTCACGTATGGACTGTGCCAGCTATAGAGCCATCAGTTTGATCAGCTTAGCAGCAAAGGTGTATGGCAAGATTATTGAGAGGAGAATGAGGGTGAAATCTGATGGAATGTTGTGGGAGGCACAGGGAGGTTTCCGGAATGGTAGAGGATGCACGGATCAAGTCTTCTCTCTTCGCAACATCGCGGAGAAGCATCTGGCCAAAAGTCAGAGGGTTTTTTGCGGTTTTGTGGATATGGAGAAGGCCTTTGACAGGGTTGTACGAAAGGACCTTTGGGACATATTGCCGAGATATGGGATTAATGGAGCATTGCTTCGTGCTGCGCAGTCCACCTATGTGGGCTGTACGGCATGCGTGCAAGTGGAGGGCAGCCTGTCACCCTGGTATGACGTCAATATTGGTGTCAGACAAGGATGCGTGCTGTCTGCTCTGCTGTTCATCCTATATCTCGACCATTGTCTCCAGAGGATTAGATCTATGAATGTTGGAGTGCGTATGGGTGACTTGGTTGTTAAATGCCTGCTTTACGCGGACGATGCCGTACTTCTAGCAGAGTCGGCATCGGATCTGCAGCAACTAGTCACAACATTGAAAGATGATTGCAAGGAGAGAGGCTTACATTTGAATGCGAAGAAAACAAAGATTATAGTGTTTGAAAGAGATGAAACCAGAATGGATACAAGGATAACGGTTGACGATGTAGTGCTGGAACAGGTGAATGAAATTGTATATCTAGGATCTGCATTTAGTAGAGATGGGAGGTACTCCGCTGATATAGAAAGAAGAGTGAATGCAGGGAATAGGGTAAATGGAGCGTTAGGAAAACTTTTAGGCAGCAAAATCTTAAGCCAGAAGGCCCAGCTCGCCATACACAATGCGTTGCTGATTCCTACGCTAACATATGGAAGCGAGAGTTGGGTATGGCAGAAAGAGCATGAAAGTAGAATAAACGCGGTCGAGATGCGTGCGCTGCTGAAAATCTGCGGTGTATCGCTCACAGACTGCGTTCGGAATGATGATGTAAGAAAGAGAGTTGGTCTGAAGGACAGCGTCGGAGTCAAGGTAAGAAGAGGCATGCTCCGGTGGTTCGGACATGTGGAAAGAATGGATGACGAAAGATTGACTAAACAGATATACAATGCGAATGTGGAAGGATGTAGGAGCCGCGGAAGGCCCAGGCTCACCTACCACGACCAGATTGGTCGTGTATTGAAAAAAGGTGATGTTAGGAGTCATAAAAATCGTAGAGCTTGTATGAAAAGGATTATGAATGTTGAAGAGGCGAGTGAGGTGTGTAAGGATCGTGCCATATGGCGTTCGGTTCTCTCTGCCTACCCCGCTAGGGAAGTGGCGTGAAGTTTAGTTTAGTTAGTTAGAATGTTTGTCCTGGGTGGGGTTCGAACCCCCAACTCTTATAGAATATAATTTCAAATAAACACAGTCTTATTTGCTCCTTTTGGCAAAATAATATACAATACATGCCAAAATGAGCACTCAGCGTAATAATTCATGTATGATCGCAGTCTTCGTCATGTACAATAAAATTGTGTGGCATATATGTAATGGTGCTCGCTATATTACTTTTCAGATCACGTTAGCGCTTTAGTATCTCTATACTCGTATCTATAAATAGGTATTATAACCATAAAACTCGGAGACAATGTATCTACTGTCTCATTAAGAGTTCGGTGTAACGTTAACTACTTCCAAACTACGTGTCTGGGTGACGCTTGACGCGATAACTCCGCAAAAACTCGCGCTCGCTTTTTGAAACCAGTTGCGAATGGTGGATTATTGTCGTCGTTATTTGTTACATTATATTTTATAGTATTTTTATTTATAACATTGTGTTATTATAGAATTTCTTTAGCCACTTTTTTTTAAAGAATATTGGTTATTACGACTTATACAATTCGACTTAAATATTTTTTTCTTCAGGCATTTATTAAGTCCGCATAAATTGCTTGAATAAATATGGTATTAAAACCAGTTGAACTCTAAAGTATGGAAAAGCAAACAAAATATTTTTCAAATCCTAGGACTATTCGTACAATGAACATGTACCTACGTAATACAGCACGGCTATTATGAATAGGTAGTAAATCATCTATTATGATGTAAAGAGTGTAACTTAAAATCTGAACAAAAGCATCAAAATCTGAACGTTTATAAACAAGATAAGAACAGACAATTTATCTTCTTAAATCTCCAACTCGCAGTTTCAGAAGACGTGTGATGGGAAGGTAAAATATTCCATTAAACCACATTGTAAACGGGTAAGACGATCTCGATAAAATACATATGATGTTTTACTTATTCCGAAAAAGCAAACATACAAAAAATACTATTTATAAATGCACAATTGTAACTACACGAGAATATCAGCTTTTAAGCTCTCACGTTTGCTATCGTAATTTCAAATGTAGCGTGCGCGATGAGTTTTGCAATGAAAGCATTAAAACGCGTATTCTGTGTAAAACGCGGAGTTTTATGCAATCTTCAGTGTGCAAACGAAGTGGCGTTTCGCCGGGTGTGAATTGTTATATTCCACCGCCCCGGGCGGTCGGTAAACAACGGCAAAATAATTTCATTTGCATATAAAATCCTATATTTACGGCTACCGCTACTGGCAATGCAAGTTTTCTATAAATGTAAACTGTGTTACATGTCGTTAAATGCAGGCGATGCTTAACGCTGCCGTGATATATGAATGAATGTATGCGATATCAATAAAACTAACTGTTTTCGATTTGTATGGGGCCCTTGCACGATCGTTTGAATCTTTTTAATTTTTTTTATTCATTCCATATGTTTATTTAGTACACTTTACGATCAGCACTTTTTCAGGTTATGACATTTGGCGATTAATGCATTTGTAAAAAAATAGATTACATTTTATTTATTACATCTAGTTTTGACTTTTTAAAAACTCAAGGCTTTAAATAATACAGAGATAAACACAAGCCTAGTTGCTCTCTCGTAAGCTAACATGAGATGTATCGTTTCGAGTCTCAGATATACTGCCGTGTAAAATTATATCATCCGTGTTTCGCTCCGGCCAGTGAAGTTAAATAAACCATCGTTGCAGATGTTGTATTGTAAACAAAAGTGTTGTATACAGTAGAATATACATAACTTGCCTTTGGTTTATTCGTTAAGAAAAAGATTGATGTTAAATTGGGTTTTGTAGACACAAGTTTTTTAAGAAAAATCATCAATACGTACAGGGTATATTAATGTTTAGCTCTAAGCTAAAATTGATCCGAAAATAAGTATTAAATATATGCCTATCATTTATTACTACATACCTAGAAAATATAGGTTATATATTTGTGGGGAGTGCCAGCACCCACTCGACTGTGAAATGCGGACGAAGTTGTACTTTACAACCGAATGTTTGAAATATTACTTGCGGCTGATAGCTGAACAACCTCTAGTTTTATGTGTGAGCTATTTGAAACTCTGCCAGTACCTTATTTATTTAATGTCGTTTACTGACCACAAACAGGATTCTTCTGCCATTTTTAATTTTAAAATTCGACCAATGCCGGAATTCATAAACATAAAGTGTTCATTAAAATATGTTAATATTAGCTTAGGAGGTTGTTCATTGTATAAGACACAATTAAATTAACATTATTCACATTTTTCTTCATTTGAAAAGGTATCTAACCCTGCCTATTGTACCATGTTGGTCTGGGACTTAAAAATAATGTGCTAACTGTGGTTCTTGTCTAGCATGTCGTAGAAGGCGACTAATGGTATATCGAGTTTTGGGTATGCGATTGTGTAGACGACAAGCTAGCCACGTGTCATTACTTTTTCACAATTTTCCATCTGACCCAGCCCGGTTTTATTTTTGGCTGAATGTGGTTAAGGGGACTTGTTGCCCCTTTGACTCTCCCTACCCCTTCGGGGATTATGGGCGAGACGTTATATATGTATGTATGTATGAAAAGGTATAGAAATGACTGAGATTTGTGGTACAGGTACATAACATGAAATATTTTCGAGACATTTTGAAGCGATTAAAGTTGGGTTCGTTTTCAAAATTATAAAACGTACTATATGCCGTAATAGCACTACACAAAGTATTTTAACAGTATATCGTATTACGTTCGTACATATTTTCAAATATATAGTATGTAATACTGCGTTATATACACCTCATTAAGTAGATATTATCGTGTTGCTGTGGTCGGTACAACAAAAATGTCCGTACAGAATCCAAGCCAAGAGTAACATAAATAGGTAGCACATAAAAGCCGGAATGTATGACGTTGCTGAGCACGTAATATGCAGTTTTGTTGATGAATGCGAGATGTTTTCAGACACTTTTTCCGGTGAAAAGAACTCGTCTTTCATTCCGAGGGCGAGTCAGTGTCCCTGGATTTCTTCCATGTCGGCCTTCAAAAGAAACATTAATAGACCATTCATAAAGGTGAAGTATGTCACACAGTCCCAATAGACCGCAGATTTTTTACATAAGTTAACAGCAATTAAAACTTCTGATCAATATATCATGGTTGCATTTTAACGATACTACAGAAAATATACATATTAACCTGAAGGATTTCAATACCTAGTACCTAATTATAATTAGGAACCTATGCTAAAGTTTTTCCATTAAAGGGATTCCCGTGAGGTTTGCTGAAGTATTTAAAACTTTGCTGCTGTCTCAAGTGCGGAACTCAAAAGCCCAAAATCTTATTGTTATGTTTGAAGTCAAGATAAATTACCTAAACTTTTATTTATGCTTGTAAACAGTGCGTTTCAGCCTTAGCGGCGAGCGAGATCATTTTTAACAAAGTTGCTAAAGTTAGATTAGCAAATAGCTGAGAGATGCCAATTTTGTTGGTTCCTGTTACTGAAGCCGATGGCATCTTCGGTTCCTGTCCCGATATAGTAGGTTATTATTAGATCCAATGTTGCTGCTTGCAAAAGTTTCTCCACTTCACTTTTATTTATCGCGACGTGCCCAAAATATCGAAGTTTGATAACTTTGCCAGTTACGGTGATGTATAGGATAGTAGATCGCCTTTGTGCAATGAATTAGAAAGTTTTATTAAGTAATTGGAGTAAATTTTATGTTTATAAAACGGTAGTTACCTATTCGTGAAGTCGTGGTTTTGAATATTTATTGGGGAGGGCGGAATATCACGTGTTTTTTAAATGCATGAACATTTAATTCGAAATACCCTATCTCAGCAAAAAATAATTGTCATTGGTGTTGACTGTAATTGGTTATACCAATGACTAATAAATCTAAAACATTTTGCAGCCGAGCTCATTACGTGTTTAAACTTGTATTATGTGTGCTGGATTATCGTATTATAAGCTGGTCATTGAAGAGAAAGTAAATTTAGGGGTGCTTATTAAAATTGGAGAGCTTAATGCATAGTAACATACCGATTAATTTCAAATTTATATTATCGTAATTATAGAACGTTAAAAACATTCTTGACAAAATATTCTCAATTCAAAAACGTGTAAAGCAATGTTAGTCATGTCATTATTTACGAAAAATAAAACAAGTGTTTCAGCACCGTATCATTTACTTTTTAATTTGTATTTTTACGTTTATGCGTTTTTCATATGAAGCTCGACAATATGTTATAGTTTGTACGGTCATAAAAGAGTATATAAAGGTGTGACTGTGCGGTTATTTAATACATATAGGTATTTTCCATATTATACACATCGAGGATTGCGCTGCCTATTAGTCAGACTTACAGTCTACTTTCAATATTTAAACTGTCAGTAGCCGTTCAAAAATGATGCTGGGTTTAATTTTAAAAATGATCTGCAATCTATCAGGGCCCTCACTGAAGGGAACACTTAGTGGAACATTGAGGGTTCTTTTTCACACTGGCTATATTTATGAAAAGATGAGGCAAACGGCCGCCTTCGCTAAGGAGGGCAGCCGCGGCCTGGTTAAATTCATTATTCAGCGGAATTGCGAGTCTAACTCATCGCCGCCGGGCCGGCCACCTCTACGCCTGCGTTGCTGCCACGACTACTGCTGATCTGATTCATGGCGTCCGCCTTCGGCGACTTCGAACATACGCCTTCATTCCGCAACAAAACATTTCGTAAAGTAAGAAAGTAGTCATCTGTGTAAACTATACTACCATTGAATTTTAATATTAATTAACATATACCTATACCTGATATTAATTAAGATTCGCAGATGTTTATTAACAGATGTTCACGGAAGTTACCTGTGTGAAATATCGTACAGACATAAACGTTGGATAGATCTGGCTGTACCCTTATTTGAATAGATATACTACCTAATATAAGTAATTAGAATATTATTAATAAGTAATAAACAAAATATAGTACAAAAACATCAGATATATTTTGTTTGTATTCAATCCATTTTCATTTCTATCTATTCTTTTACTTAGTAATAGCAAGTTGCATCGTCCGCTCTTTGAGAGATAAAGAAGCAATTTTCCTCATTCATTCATAAGCAATGCCATCAAGTTTTCTCTTTGAATTTAGAATATTGAAAAAGAAAAAGTATTGAAAGCTCAATAGCAAGCAAGAGTTACACTTCTGTTGATAGATAATTATGTAAAAATTTTTACTTATTCACTGTTATAAGAGTAAATTAAAAAACTAATTCGATATATTTTCTACTACATTGGCTTCAAGTAAATATAGTTTCGTCATTATCTATCCTGTATATTTCAGATAGACCGTATTATTCATATTCTAAGAGTAATAATATCCTTATAATAGTTATTGTTCTTGCGTAAGAAACAATATTAGCACTGGCACGTTGTATTAGTGCAGCTAGTTGATATGTTTGCTAATCCTGTCCCGACAGTTTCGCTCGTCTTCGATCATTTTCGGGCGACGAAGTCACTATAAGTGGTTATCATATTATCGCGTCGATATCCGGTTACGAGCAGTAATCTGATGTACTAGTTATACGTGTCTTCATTCCATGTTTTATATTGTAGGTATAGTATAATAGCTAAAGGAAGAGTATAGTGAATATATCTACACAAAAGTCGTTTATTTATCTTGTAATCTGGCTTTGATAGAAATCCTCATTCATTACTGTAACCATATATTCTATCTTCCTGAGTATATTAACCGTCAATTGGTGATATGTGTACAAGGAAAATATTCTTACCTTCTTCAGAAAGTTTTTGCTTTCTAACTAAAGTCTGTTTTTTCCCTTGTGTATAGACGTCGGTAGAAATCAGGGTTTGACACGAAATAACGGGGCTTTGGGGATCATAGTATCATATTGGTTGTAATATTTACTGTCAGTTATAAATACGAATACACGTTGAGGTGGCGGTATTGAAAATCCATAAAGTTGTAATAAAACATTCTTACTGCAATAGCATTTTACAGATATGACACTTTTCGAATTTTTATTTCGAATGCTTTTACGCTGGATTATAAACTAATGTGAAAGTTTTGATAGCTCTCAAGTAAAGCCATTAGGTTCTCGTAAGTATATTGGAAATACATAAATGTCATCGTTACTTCGAATAGTATTCAGAAAGGAATAATCTAAAAATAATCTAAGATCGAGATTTGTATATTTACAAATTCTCTTATACTTAATTAGCGTAGGCTAAGAGACTCAAGAGACACGTTGACACACACATACACACACACACAAGCACACAAACACATATATTGAATTAAAATTGTAAATCTCAAGTTTAATCTACGTAGATACTTTAAAAGTTAACTGTTTGTAATACAGCCGGCGGGCGATGCATTGGCTCGGGCTTTTGTACCGATGTGCCGCAGACTGACACTCTTTGCATTGGGAACGTTGATACCTCTTATATTCGGAGTTGGGCGCTAACAGCTACCACACAGTTGTAAAACTAATGTGGTTGTTATTGTACACACTGAAATTTTACTCTGTTATAGTTTCTGAATAAATTTTAATTTTAATTTATTTTATTTTATTTATTGTAGCTATGATGCCATTATTTTTTCATTTTTATATAAATGTTGCAATTGAGAAAAAACGAAAATATAGTTTTATGCAAAATTTTAATAGAAATCCACAGGGGACTTTTTAATTTGTTGAATATAATTGGGACTTATATCGAGAAAAAAAATATTCTAATTGTTTTAGTACTTTATGCACTTTAGTATCGTTACAATATGCGATAAAGATCATATAAATCGTATTTAATTTTTTTTATTGCGCAGCATGCACAAACATTTTTACTATTAAAATCGGAACGATTCTATAAATACTCCCTGAATATCAGTAAAAGTCAAGGAAAAATTATGGGGCTCAGAACATTCGACGCGTAAATTATTTGTATCGTTTGTTCATTAAAAATTCGTGAACCCTGTCCGTCTATCCTCTGTAATTTTAATCCCTTACCCTGGAGTAAAATTTTGTTTACACGTCCCGTTTTACGCCTACCTGTGGTAAGATTTTCTTACCTTCATCCTTTACTTAACAGCTCTACCTTTCAAATGAACAAATTACCCGTCATTAAAATTAGTATACAGGATGTATCTTCATAGAAGGCCTGGGGATGTTTTTCTTAGACACAAAATACACCAAAACATTTTTCCTTTTAAAGATATAGAAACTAAATAAAACAAAAACGTTTTCTAATTGAATTTATTGTTATCATTTATATAAACCCATTTTAGTATTGCGGTATTGATGTGTGCGTAAAATTAAAGGCATATAAAATTAGCATCCGGTCTTATTTCAAGGTTTCACCCTGTATATGTACTTAAGGGTAACGCTATTCATACCTACAAGTTCATACGTATAACTGACAAGAATAATTAATTAGGTACAGCAAATTCAGTATGTTCATGTACGAAATAAGATGAGAACCAAAATTACGTAAGTAAATGACGGAATGGTAATTGGTTATCCTACACAACAAAAAGTATCCACTGTGTCGGATGAAATTATTTGAGCGTTTTGACGATGAACTCTTTTATTAGTTATTTAGATACACGCCGACCTAACAAAAGCTTGTTAAAATACACCAATTTCCAGTAAAGATTGTATATTTTATTTGGTCTATTTTTTAAGAATGTAAGTGGCTACAAAATAGTTTCCGTCATAGCCTCACCCAGGTATAATTTAGTAGGACAGTTTTATATATTCCACTGTTTTGTTATTAACCCATTTGCTGTCTAGATACATTTAAGAGCATCTCTAATCTAATCTAATCCATATGCTGTTTAACCACCAAAAATACATTTCGATTAACTAATTTAATTATCTATCTTGAATCGACGTCATTTGCGATGGAGCTAGGGCTTTTTCGTGAAGAGAGAAGACTAAAAAACTAAATGTTTTAAAAAAGGTATTCCTAAATAGATGATAGATTTCAATGAAAATTTTTATACTGACCATAATAATAAATAGCAACCCTTCGTACTTTGTTAGTGAAAATACGGGTAGTTGATAAAAGCCGCAGGGGGTTATGTCATCGTTGAATCAAGTAAGTGAACCGAGAGTGATTGTAGTAAAAAGCGTAGTGTATAAAAACGCCCCGAGCCGATACCAGACAGATATAGAGCATCGACGCGGGTCGTCGCGTTTATAGTGAACCTTTGGCGAGGGAGGGTAACAACAAATCAATAGACATCATCTACAACTATGATATCGTTGGTATATTCTCATTTTCAATTATGTATGTTACCTACTGCATCTACAGATAGAACTTAGGTATACTAGTTTTACAATACTCAAATAGTAAATGGGTGTTAGGCAATATGTACAATATTGTCTAACCGCCAAATTTTTTGATTTTATTGTCCTTTAGTCGGCAGTAATAAGCAAATGGCAATCTATCTAATAATTCAAAATATTATTTCTCGGTTTAGGATCTTCCTTGGTTCATTTTTAATGTAGAGTTGTTTTTTTTAAACGTAGTTTCATATGCACATGTTTTTACTGAGCACTCATAATCTGGAAGATATAGGAAATGTTGATTGCATTCTAAATTTACCGAGCGGAAAATGTTAGTTCGTCCGAAGTCCAGACATATTTGTGCAAAGTTAGAAGATTCGGCCAAGTCCGGATTTATCTGCAGAACGGTAGTAATCGAATAGTGCTGCCGGTTTTGCTGAAAGTAAGATACTAAAAATATTATTATGGAGAAAGCTTGACAATCACTTTAGTAACCTTTTTTCATTAGTTACAATGCAATTGTTTGCCCCAATTTTAACAGGTTTCTTTTTAATATCCCGTTTTCTAAAATTAGTTTTAGTTTTTCACACTCGGTGACTCACTCGGTTATACAATTACGGACCGGACGTATTAAAAACCTTATTTTTAATATACCTGAAAACTGTTTGTACAGAATCGTTAATAGAATCAGTTGCAATAGTTTTTATACCATGACAGGTATATTTTGACCAGATATATCTATATATTTAAAACCTTAAATAAAGTTACACCCTACTAAAAACCATATGGCTGCACTGTGCTCTATGGTTGTAGTAACCACTATCACTAGTATATATATATATAGTTACAGTTACCTACTACTTACAATAATATTAAAAAAATGCATTAAATTATCTGTCTATCGTGTTTAGAATACACCTTTGAACCTGACCTATACTTTTTCGCGGTTGAATTGGTTGTGTCACCTAAAGGTCTCTTTGAAACGGCACTTTGTATAGAGAACCGCCTATAAATATCTAAGTGCTCCAAGTATAACTCTGATCTAATCTAATATTATAAATGCCTAAGCTTAGCTATGACATTAAATGTGTGTCTCATATGTTGATAGCATTATATGTTGCAGATTTGTTTAAAATCAAGTACATACTTACATATTTTATTAGATATACATATGATATAGGACAGTAAAATACTTATTTATATATTCGCCATACAGATACACGACTGTACCTATTTGTGTTGCAAATATTTTCTAGTTTTGTTATAAGAATAAGGTTTCGGATTTTCATGATTAAAAACAATAGTATTCGTTCGGATTACAGAGGTTTAATATTTTAATAGTCCTGCAAATGTTGTAATTTTGGTAGATGCTTTGTCGTCTCTAAGTATTTTATAATAGCCATAGGATATTCAACATTATATTCTTTCAAACAATATGTTAAATATTATTTTGGAATAACAAAACATTATTACCGTGCTGTAACTAAATATATAAATTTAATACGAATATTCACGAGTTTTGTACCAACAAATATGATGTTTTACAGTGGTTACTAGTACTGTAAAACAACATCACAGCATACTTCATATTTTCAGTTTTCGTTCCAATTTATTCTTTTAAACGTTTTCACTGCCCAATGAATCAGCACCGTCGAAGCGGGTGTGAGTGAAAGATAAATAAATGCCTTCAATTGAAGGGCTCTAGATAAACTGACTACCTAATTGAAAATCTTTTGTACAATTTCCGTGGCGGAAATAGAAAACAAACAATACGGTTTAGCTGGAAAGCTTTGCATTTTTAAGAATTTGGGTGGGTACGGGAGTTGAGAATGTCACTGCTCATGCGAGAGGTCGTGTTTTCGTTTCGTGCCCGACTGGCTGTCTGTGCCAATGACTTTGAACAGTTCCTACAAAGAATTATTCGTTGAGCTTGAGATAACGCAGGACATTTTAAGAGAAATACATTGCACTAAAAGGTAACTTTACAGTTGTTAAATGTGCCAGGAAGTAGCTTTCAGGCAATACATTAGGTATAGTCTCTCTCAATCGACGTAGGCCTGGCTTGGATTAATCATCGTTATCATAATTAGGTAATCAGACTAAGACATCTCTATTGATAAATTGATTAACTTAATGGGAACGGGTGAGAAATATTAAGAGATTCTATGTGACGCAAACCAAAGAATTCAAATAAAATTTTCATATAAATTTCCGTGTGAAATGGTCAGAACTACCCAACTATTTCGTTAAACAAGCAATCAAATAAATAATTGCAAAATATTGAATTACAATAAATAATAGTCATAGTTTAAAAATGTGTTTTTTTGGCCTGGAGTTCAAATTATTTTCATTTATTTCAATGTAGAATAAGATATTTTATTGATTTACTTAATAATTGCTTTTCAATAGCGAAAGTGTGAAACAACTTTATTATTCACTACCCGCATTGTTTAACGAGTAAGCGCTAACAATTTACGCGGACAGTGATTTTAAAAAGCCAGTTTTTTTACGCAACAACCTGACTCGTTCAAACGACAGCAACTTGGCACTGTATTTGTTTAACAACTCGTCAGAGCAATTGAGTCAAGAGCCCGCGAGTCTTCAAAGCAGAAGAGCAAACATCTTTCCGACAAATAACACTTTTTTACGTCTATGAAATTGATGCAAATGTATTTAAGGAGCCATTCCTTACACATTGCATACAGTTTTTCAAAGTCACGAGTTCCTCAAAATATTAAACAAATTGGGGACCGCTAAATAAACTTTTGTCTTTAATTATTACTGCAGGAAAAGTAAAGAGGGCATGAAATCTGTACTGTAGTCTCAGTATTCTTATGTGGAAAATAAGAAGTCTATAGATGTAAGGATATTGTATTTAATACAGTATATCTTAATCTTCTCCTAAAAAAATAAGCAAGCATTCACAAATCACTTTAGATTATGTCCCCTCACATCAAGAACTTATTTGTTACTTTTTATTGAACTTTATTAACAGGTAGGTAGATCATCAAAGCTGCTTTAATGAGACAGTGCCGGTCTAATGAAACTAAAGACGAAAAGGTATAACGAGCCTTAAAACTACTAATCTTCATGGAGTTATACCTTCCATCATCAGCTAAGCAACATAAGATGATGAGTACCAGACGCAAATACTGGAATCGTTTGAGAAAAATAAATAAAACACTTAACATGCCGTTAAAATTTAATGGTGGCCCTCGTTTTCATGGAATCCCATCACTAGACCAAGACTTGGTGAAATTGAAACTATCTCTAGAATAACACTCGATATCTATTCCATCATCAGCTCAACAACATGAGATTATGAATACCAGACGTAAATACTTAAATTGTTTTAGAAAATAACTAAAATAGATTGTACGCGCCTATAATACTTGAGGGTTTCCCTCGATTTGCCTAAGATTCCTTCATCAGATCCAGATTTGGTGCCAATAGGACCAACTCAAGGATATACCCTTTTGAATAAAAAAATAACTCTAAAAATCGTCTTACAATTCTCGAAGATATCAATATTTAAAGAATCATAATCTAATTCCTAATCGTTAAGGAGTTGTACCTTCCATCATCAGCTCACCAACATAAGATGATAAGTACCATGCGTAAATACTTGAACAATCTTAGAAAATGTCTAAAACACATTGTACGTGCCTAAAAAATTTGAGGGTTTCCCTCGATTTTCCTGGGATCCCTACATCAGATCCTGACTTGGTGGCAATGGGACTATCTCGGTAGTAAACCCTTTGGAATAAAAAAAGAATTTTGGAAATCGGTTAACAATTCTCAGATATATCGAGTACCTAACACACATACAAGAAAAAAAAATAAAAAAATTCAGTCGAATTGAGAACCTCCTCCTTTTTTTTGAAGTCGGTTAAAAATAGGGAAAATTCGTTAGAATGTGTTCGCTAGCTACTTAACATTCCCCCCCGCCGGGGTCTTCGGTTTGTCGTACCGGGGGGGCTTAGTAGGCCCTGGGCACCAGGACAGGGCCGAAGCGAAGAGAGACCCCGAGATGAGCCGCGACTGCTTGGTTGGGGAAACGAGCAGTTGCGGCACCGGCCGCAGCCCCCTGCGGCCGGACCAGGATTGCCGAGAAAGAGGAGGAGCTGAGTGTTATCGTTGCTCGCCTCCCTATCCTCGGCAACCCGACAGGGGCGCGCTGGGTCGCGCTGTGGTGGGTCGCAGAGGGATTGAGCGTCTCGATGCTCTCCCTCTGCGACGACAGGGCTCTGCCCTCAATTTGGGTCGCCGGGCGGAAGGCGGCCCCTTCGACGAGACGCTCTCCGCGTGCCCCTCTGGCTTAGCAGAGGGCACAGCGCGAGAGTGGGCCCACGACGCCGGTCACGGGGATGATCGGCGTCTGAATCCTGGGCGGAGTGGTTGAGACATGCTGGGTGGCCTGGCATGTCTCGACGCGCACGCGTGTTCAGTGCTGTGCATCCGACGACCGTTGTCGTAGGCTGCACAGCATCGACTACGCGCTACGCGCATCACCGGAGGAGCAGTCGTATAGTCCCGACAGTGGGGATACAGGCTCCTCCGGGACTGCGCCGCTGGAGGCCACGTTGGGGTTTTAGTCGGTTCGAGTCCGACACACTGCCCTTTGCTTCCCCGAGTAGAGGGTGACGGCTCGTGGGAGTTTCCCCAAATAAAAAAAAAAAAAAAAAAAAGCTACTTAACATTCGATGTTAAGGACAATGTAAGTAAACATTTCGACAGAAAATAAGATTTATTTTGGTAAATTTTCGCGGAAAACTCGTCGTAGATTTATTGTTGCTAAGTAGGTATGATTTACATGCCCATTCACCTGCTCAGCAACAATAACTCATTCAAAGATATGTAACGAGGCTTTGTGTTTTATGTATTCGTTACTAAAATAATCAGATACCGTTACTTTCGTAATACGAGTATTACATTACTCATTGCTTTTAACTAATAGAACGGCATAGGAATCTTTCGCATTTAGTCGCATGTTAAAGCAAAATTGCGCAAGTCAATCATATATACGACAAATGCAAGTAATGAAATTAATTAGTGAGTAACGTTTCGGTAGTATGAATCATGCTATGTACTTGTTATTCGTTATCTTACGAATAAATACGGTTTGCTATAGCTCTACAATGTAGCCTAAATCTGTATAACATACCTACTTGGAGATATAGGCGATTATTATTATTGTTCAGGCACAAATCAAAAAGTTGGTTGCGGACATTCTATCCGATGCGGAAGTTCCATAAATCCAAATCGAATTGGCATGCAAGTAGTTCACGTTTGGGGTAACATATGGACAATACATATATCAACAGCTTTGACAGGAGTGATGGATGTGCCGATAAATAAAAGACGATCGGATGCATGCCAGATTCCCAGCTCGAAATGGTAGCGAGTGCTTTAGATCTTGTTTTCTTTACGAAACCAGATTATAGATTTCTGTGTGTATGCGCTAAACAAATTGAAATGTGTATGAAAGTAAATTTAGAAGGACATTCATTATAATATAATGCTAATTTGTCCACGTATTATCATGTCTGACTTTTGTCATATACCTTCTATAAAAACATAGCCGTGATTTGAACGCGAGAAATTACCTAAGTAGGTTTTTTTATTTCTGAGGAATCAGTAATAAACTTTTAATATCTGAGACTGATCTTACGGTTAAAAATGTACATTAACCGCACATTACACGATTTATGGGCACAAGTTTTTTTGGTGTAACTTGCACTTACTAAGAAGAGCATATTTAGTGATGACAATGAGATTTCCTATTAGCCTACTCGATTCAAGAATACTGCAGAGGCTCGGGAAAGGTAATGAATGGTAATGTCTGTACGACATTTGTAATAAAGACTAGACGTCTGTTAGACGGTGCAAACGGGAAGTGTTTCACGGCGACTATCTAAACAAGAGTCTCGAGTCGATTGCTCTACAACCAGTGAGAGTTCTTTTAATAACGTAGATGAGCATGGTATAGTCACATCTACATGTAGGAGCGAAACGAGAAAGCCTTTTTGTGTCAGGCTAGCGGAGCGAAGAGCGTCATGCCCTATATTTTCTATGGAAACAGTTTGCTCGCTAAAACACCCTTTTGCGGCCGCTTCCTTCTAGATATCCACTTACTAAGTAAGTATTTGTAAATTGATACCTTCGAAATTGCTCTTACAATGTGTGGACATTGTAAACAAAGGTTTGGGGCTTAGATTTTCTGAGTGTCAAAACAAATATCATAATTTGACTCTTACAATTTGAACAAAGATGTATTAATAAACAACTAAAAATCGCTTTATAAATTACTAAAAAAAGTAATAAAGTAAGAAGTTCAACTTCTCAACTGCGGAGGTAGGTCTTACAGTTAGGAAAATGAAAAAGTTGTTTTGTATTATGTATTACATTTATTTTAATTTATTCGTGACAAATAATGACATACATATAATATGTATACTTATGTAATCGCTAAGTATTATTTTGAGCTTATGAGTTTTCTCAATTCCTAAATCAGCCAAGCCAATCACACCCCAACGTGAACGAACGACTGCAAGTGATTCGCCAAATATTTACAACTGTCACATAAATCGTTATACCGCGATCACACTTACAAAATGTAAACAATCAATATATATAATACATTACAACGATTTAGAATATAAATTAGCGACTGAAATTTATGTTCGTTAACAATAATACTTACATAAGTTAAAATTTGAAAACACGTATTATTAAGTAATAATATTAACAATCAATTTAAGTGTGTTACTGTGTCGCAACAGCGCCAGGGCCGCGGCTTGTTAAGAGTACATGAAACCATATTGTTTAATTAGTCAAAGTACATAATAGTACCCCCTTCCTCTGAATAACCACATGAGTAAGAGCTTGTACGACGCGAACGCCCACAGAAAATCCCAAACGATGAGGTATTTCTCTTAAATTTTATTCTAGGCTCTATTGTAGTGAATCGTTTTAATAATCGAATTTCGACCCTTGTGGGCTTGAATTTCGATTATCGCATATGATTTAAAAGATAGCATTATTTAAGCTTATTTTCTGTATGCTGGCTCATATGAACTTATTAATAGCTACTTATATTATAAAATTAACATGTCTATTTAATCACAAAGGCTTTTCTTTCTGACAAAAATAATATCAGTCAAAATACAACAAACATGCAATAAATTAATAATATTAGGTAGTCGTTAACCACTTACCCGACGTTTAACTTATAGGAAATACGACAGTTAACGACTAACCAATACATTGCAATTATTGTAAATTATAATTGAGTTGTTTGGTGGCTAGCTCTTTTCATATCGATACATACCATTAATCATTGCATATGGCATTTGCTATGCGGCAACTACATGACTGTGCGAATACATATACATAATGATCCATCGAGTGTAGTAGGGAAAAATCTTTAATGTAGTAAAATCATACTAGTAAAAACATAAACTAGCTGTGCCAGCGGTGTCACCCGCGTTTATGGTTAATATTATAAAGACTATTTCCGTCATACATGATTTCTATGTAACTTTAACCATTAAGGCTGCACACGCGACGGAAGCTTAAAAAATGGAGTAACTTCTCCCGTTTTCCCAACATTTCCCTTCACTACTCTGCTCCTATTGATTGTAGCGTGATGAAAAGTATACTATAACCTGCCCAGGAGTATGAAGAATAATTGTACCAAGTTCCGTTAAAATCCGTCGAGTAGTTTTTGTTTCTATAAGGAACATACAGACAGACAGACAGACAGACAGACAAAAATTCTACTGATTGCATTTTTGGCATCAGTATCGATCACTAATCACCCCCTGATAGTTATTTTGAAAATATATTTCATGTACAGAATTGACCTCTCTACAGATTTATTATAAGTATAGATGATAATACATACATACTAATGATTTCTATGTATTATAATTTATCACAATTGTATATTTGTACACATCGACTTACTTTCACAGCACCCGCTCAATATCGCTCTGGATGACCCAAAAGTTAACACGAACTTGCCAGCATCGCCACAAACTTTCACATTAGAATATTACATATAAATCGAAGGGTAGGTCAAAAGGTGTTGTAAATCGCTCGAAGTTCTCGTAATGTATCACGCAATCATTTTATTTATTACTGTCCGAATATACTATATGAATTTATGCAACAATATTTTCCCTAATGACCGATTTCGATGGATCATCTGGCATAACATACTGTATTGTTTAACTTTTAGGTACGAATACATGGTGATGACAGTTTTAGAATGGAGTACTCGACTTTTAAAGCAATTTTTGCTGAGCGTTAATAAGGCGCGCTCATTTGCTTGGCCCTGGCTGTCGGCAGGTCCCTTTGTTGCGTGAAATTAATTACACGAACAAATTACGACGTGTCAAAGTAAGTATATTGGATCTCAAGTAATTATACGTGCACGAAATTTAATTAAACAAATATAATTGGTAATATTTTTAAGAGCCGTTCCCTTACATGTAAATAAAAATATATTCGTTTAAAGACTAAAACTGATACATAGATATTTATATGCGTATAGATGAGTAATATGGGTATTATGTAAATTTTGAATAATTGTATAGACTGGACCGACTCTTAGTATACTCCGCCAACCAGACCGATCGAGTAAAATGTTTACCTACGACAAACTACTCTCTACCGACGATTTATACAATGCTTAAAAATATTTTGACTATTCAGTCGGGTTCCTTAACATTACGACGAGTAATACCGATTTTACATAATTCAACGCATAGCGTCTGTACACATCTGCCTATCAAAGTGCAATACATGTAAACCTGTAGGTAGGTCTCTCGACGACTAAATATGATAAACCTGTTTCGCTTACTTACCTAATCGAATGAGAGCCTGTGTGATAGTGACAACTATTCTCCTAATTTACCATCATAAAGTGTTACTTCAAATTGTATTCTTGCCGTAAATTTTGGCCCAGGTTTAGGAATTTATAAATTTTGATTATGTGATGACGGCCTTTATTAATATAATATAATGATAGATAAATAACTACCTATGCGGAATGATTGCGTAATCAAATAATTATTTCATTTATGGAGTGCAAATTCTGGCCCATCTATTTTATATTTAGAATGTTTCACGCGTATTTATTAATATGAAAAACTTTGTTTTGAGTTTTAGAACTGTACGTGCGAATGTAAGAACGAAAAAGTATTTTATTAAGTATTTATAATCAAAAATAGTTGCGAAGGATTGAAATAAATTGTTTTTATGTAAAATAATAGACTAGAAAATTCTAAGAAGAATGAAATATTACAAATATTTTTAAATAATTATATCGTTAACACTAGCACGTTCTACTTAATATGTAGGTAAGTAGGTAATGAAAAGGTAATAAAGGTAAAATATTTCAAAATAAGTAGTAGTACCTATACCATTTCATTGCTTTAATATAAATGGTGTCTGAACTATTTCTATGTTAATTAAACTGAAAATAGGCCACTGATGACCGATCTCCGATAAGATATGGCACTTGGAAACTAGCTATTTACTATCTGACGATTATTTAGTAAGAACTATAATATAACGATATTAAATTAGACGCTATACCTTATGAAATCACGTAATTGAAAACCCGTAGTCGGAATACTTGCTTATACTAAGATCGCCGTAATTATTTTACAAAAAGTATTCGTGCGCTTCAGTAGGCATTCAACGGTTTACCTACGTAGGTTTAAAGCTTATTATATGATAATAGCAGTAAGTCATGGTGTAAAGCTTTCTAACACTCGGTCGTTGCAGGATATCTAATATACTAAGATCTACGCGTCTTTTAGGGTTTACAAACTGTACAAAGTACATATCTATTGTATTTACTACATGTAGGTATCACTTGAAAAAAAAAGAGTAACGCATTTTAATTGTTACATACCTAATTAAAGAAGGTTAATATAGTGACTACATATTCGCTTATTTGCAAGATTAAAAATCAACATTTGGCACTAATTTTCTAGGTATTGTAAGATCCACGGATGATCTTGAATAGTTTTTAAACGTTTGTACAAAATAGAAAAAAGTTTGTATTATTTTGTCAAAATCTAGAATATATTGGCTGCTGGGTGGTGGAACATCGTTGTTTATTTACACAAAGTATATTAGTTTGTTGTACGGGTTTGAAGGTTAATTTATCGATTCGAAATAACTTATTCTTTCGAAAGAAGCAAATTATCTTGCTAGGTATGTATTGAGTTGGGTCTTGCATTTAAAAACAAATCATAATAATGTATACAAAAATGCCAAAAAATGTATCGAAATTCTACATACCTATAGTAATGTACTCATGTCGTTGTCTTTCAAATCGAATCTTATCCTATTGTGATGGTTTTCTCGAGTAAGTATAATCCAATTGACGCACTTTCAGCGAAAGACTTTTTGGTCCTAACTCACTTTCCTCTATTTCTATGAACTGCGTCTTAATTATTATAAATAATAATAAAACAAAGCCGGACACTTTACAAAAATACAAAAGTAATCGTTGGTAGGTGACCTCCTTCGAGGAAAGCGTATTTTAAAACCTATTGTTAATTACGTCCCTCTCAAAGTCTATAGAACGGTAAAGGCACGGTCATGATGTGTATTGCACTTATGGGATTACTTGTCCATACAGACAGAGAGAAGAAATTTCTTCTAAATGGTTCAAAACACGCTCTAAACTACGAGTCAAGTCGAGGAAAGCGTTTCAAGGCACATACTTTTAGAAATAATAGTAAAGTGGTACAAAGAGAAATGTAGCTGTACCACATTCAGGTAAGGTTACAGTGAATACAAATTAGACCGCTAGAAGCGTACCCTAAGATGAGAGATCCGATGATAGTACAGTGAATCTTCTAGTTTCTAATCCCGAGCGCTCGGTCGGAGTACATCACGTACCTTTAATACGGTTACAATGTCTTTATATAACATACATACACTATCATGAATACATAAAATGTTAGTCAAAGCTCTTACAGTTCATTAAAACGATTACCTGCACCGTATCACTGTTTTCGCATTTGGAGAACACTTTCCACATACACAAAGTATCGAGTAGATCAAAAAATACGAGTATTTTAAAGAATGTTCAGTTCGTTATCACAAACGTCTCCATTGGCGATAGTCGGAATGTGGTTTCCATTAGACTTTTCATGCAGGCGGCAAGAGCCCTGCGAGAGGTCTGGTCAAAAAACCGGCGGCGGATGTCGCCTCTCACAGGGCAGGCGGAGACAGGCGCCGCGGCAGAGGTGCGTGGCGGCGTGCAGCAGGGCGGGCGCGCGCGCCGGCGGCGCCGGCAGCACGGGCGACAGCGAGCCCTCGCCGCCCGGGCTGTCCCTGTCCTGCGCACCAACACACCACTTAGTTGCATTCTAAATTACCACTAAGCCTATTTAGTGCAGGCCACCTGACACAAAAAAAATTTGTTTATTTAATTTTTATCAAAGATAATGCCCAAATGTTGTCAACCTGCAGTATCGCATAACTGAATCCGGAAATACCCTTTGTTAAATTCTAGTTCTACCTTCAAGTCCTACATATCATCATGTTCTTTTGTCATATCAGTTATAAAAGAACAGACTGGTCTTCTTAAATGATAAGAGACCAGCATTACCATATTGGCATTCGGTGCATATCCATAAAAAGGTACAATTTGTCTAATCTAGCCTACCCTGTTCGGTACCCTGTCGGCCCTTACCCTGTCCGCCACGGAGGGCGGGCGCTACACATGCGTGCACGCGCCCGCCGCGACGGGTCACCCGCCCGCCAGCACATCCTCTGGTTCCGGAGACCAACAGTTGTCTGATAGCCAGCACCCCACCACCACCGTCACGAACCCAATCAATAGCGCTAAGACTATGTACACCTCTGCGTTTCCTGGTAAAAATTAACGATCCAGTCAATATTAAACCAGAAATGCGAATTTAAAACTAGTGAAGAGTATTGGTTAATCTGGTTTTGTTAAGCATCAAAAAGAATGAAGGAGTAAGCATGGAAAACTGCAAAAAAGCTAGATACTCTCACTCAATGCACTGTAAGTAGGTAAGCAAAATATGTTGCGATATCGCGCTTCTTCCTTGAATGGTAATGGTAATTGAAATGCTAAACAAGGATACAGCGAAGTAAATGCAAACGTGCTGTAAAATAATAGGAACAACTTGTATTGTTCTCACCGAGCTGTTTTCGAATGCCGAGTGGCTGCCGGCTGCGCCAGAGTGAATTGATGAGCGTGGGACCCCGCGGGTGCGCCAGTCCCGATAGCCGCGCCCTCTGGAATACTGACTGAATCTGTGTGCAAACGTATTGTTTCAAACAAAAGCCCTACCGCGGCCTTGTCTTTAAGCTAGCCATAGCCTTATTTACCATTCTACTTGGACGCTGCTATCTCTACTGTAGAAAAACTTACACCATCACACGTAATAAGACAGCAAAATGCTGGAGGTGCTTTGATCACAAACCTGGCGTGAAGCCAAAAAAACTTCAATGCCGAAGCTTACTGTCCATATAAATAGGACCTCAATAATGATGATAGCAAAAAAGCGAAATTGAATTGTTACCATTTTCCGCCTTTAGGATATTTAGATTGCGACTCGTGCAGATGCCTAAATAAGTGTTTCATGCGAATGCAATTGTAACTACCGTGACAAATGGAAACATTCTAAAGCAAATTCAAATTGTACAGTCATCGATGTCGTTAGGATCTTTACAATTTTCGGATTTACAGGTGGTTGTGGCCATTCTAAAGGAGCTATTCTTAAATTCAATCGTGAATACGTTGAATAAAACAATTCAATTTCGCACAATAATCTTATCAAAATAAATTTTATTTCTAATTATATTAAAAATAGTAACAAAATCTTAAAATAATCTAAATGTATATCTTCTCAGAATAAAAATCCTAGCGTTTTTAATTTTGTTTATATTCTCATAATGGGTTTAATAAAAGTTATTAAAACATTGTAGCGCAAAAGTATTGATTAAAAATCCTATATTACATCAGCAGTAGCTATATTGGTCAATGTTTGAACCTATTATTTAGGTCACATTACCTGAAAAATCCTAAGTACAAACTACTGGTGATTCAAACGTGCAAATAATCTCAAGTAATGTTGATTTCATGCAGCGGAACTATAACATTTCAACCATCGGCAACAATCGATGATTTATGGGAACATATTTCTGCTTTTGGCTCCTATAATAAAAAAATCTGTAATAAGTACTTTTCTATTCAATAAATTACTTACATTGTCTCGTCGCAGCCGTTTCGTTGCGGATAATAAAATATTAGAAATATAAGCTAGCTTCATATATGTTTAACATGGACAAAAGACATAGTGGGAGTATCATCAATTTAGGATAACACAGCATTTGAGAATTGAAAAACCGTGATACGAGCTGTGAGGCGCGGTTGTGCGTTACGTAACCTCAATTCCTATGAGTGATCTGTGGTATTGAGGGCTCGATGTGCCTATATAGCGACGCCGCAATCACTGCTTTGTGTTCTTTGTGCTACATTTGTCATCAGACTTTCATACAATTTCAATTTAAAATTTATTTTAGAATTCTTGTTAGATACACGAGTAAAGTTACATTAAGTTTAAAAGACGGTTTCCGAATAGGATATTTGACACCTTAGTTCATTTAATCACTTGTGGAAATATTTTACTCTCGTATTAGAGTAGTTTCTTTGGGACGAAACACTGTTGACTTTGAAATGAAAAAATAGAGAACACGCTATAAATCTTATAACGATATTCTTATTTACTTTTGTTTGTGTAGTGTTTTATCTTAGCAATGATGGTGTGAAATACCCAATTCGAAGTCACTCGAATGAACTCGTGTCAAATTGAACTTAAGTGTCAAATTACTTATTGCTGAACTATAAAAGAGACATAAGCACAAATTTCAATCAATTACTTTCAACGAATGATTTTAATTCGGAAACCGTCTGTTAAAAACATAAACAGATGGACTAAAAACACATGTCGAGGGCACTTCATTTTAAGTGCTGCACCGGAAAACTTTATATAACTTCCTTATTCATGAGTATGTGTGGTTTTAAACTTCTTTCAGCAATATTCTGACCTCTGGCCTAAATATAATATGTAAAATACAATATTGCACCAAAAACAGAGATTGGAAATCGTACTCAGTTTTGCACACCTGTGCAATATGTGGACTCGCCGCTTTTATTGTTCTCATACTGAATAAAAAACTTATTTCCTGTAATTTCAAAATACTTGCAAAATATTATACAATATAATATTACAAATATATAAAATAAATATGTTAATATGATGTACCAATCAATCATTATTATCAATTCAGCTATACTGTTACATATATAATGATATTATTAATAAACATAAATTAAACATGATTTATAAGAAAAACTTAAATCCTCCTTTGAAAATGAATGTATTTAAACATATGTATGTAATGTAAACTTTTTTTATATCAGAACCGTAGGCAATGTGAATATATGTACCAATTAATAACTTCAATGTTCGTGGAGTATTTTTTATTGAAATCGTATTCTATATATTTTGGAGCTCACATATTAATGTGTAATTATATTTAGTAGTAATAATAGAAAATTCAGTATCTAGTTGGTAATATCATCTATTCGGGTTTGATTACTACATCCATTTATACATAAGTATATGTCTTAATACAGCACATGTTATGTACAAGAAACGTTAGTGAAGCTAAGGGTCTTAATAATAAAGATTAGATTATCCCAGTAATTGAATCTGGTCGGTGATTAATAGGGCAGAGCAATTTCGTAGTGGCTACCTAACGAAGTGGGGACGACTATCTACCGCTGCAGTGCTGTGCTCCAGGCATTTCATAATGAAACTTCGATAACGGCTACACCACGTGGCACCTACGTACATCTACGTCATTTCATTTGCGACCCCCATTTGATGTGGGTAACGCAATGATGGTGTGCGCCAGTGATGAAAAGCAGATATTTAACACACCAAAGCGGGTTTACTGTGATTCAACATATTATAAATTGTGTATAATTAACTAACTTGATAATAAAACGATAGTAATCAAACAGGTTGGTGGTTGATATATAATTGGAAGTACGATGTGTACTCCCTTTGTTGGAACGATCTGAAAACATGATCGCCGCAGGCATTCCGCTACAAAGGCTGTTTTTCCTTTTTAACCGACTTCAAAAAAAGGAGGAGGTTCTCAATTCGACTGTTTTTTTTTAAATATACAGTATAAATAACGATTGCCCACGATAAAAATATATACCCACACGAGGTATACACTAGAATTTAACTTTTTATTTGTCGTCAGACGTTTTATCAATCATAAAATGAAGTTTATTTGCGTAATAAAACACAATACGACTGCTTAAAATCCTGTTTTACTTTAGGAAGGGCAATAAATCTTTTGTTTAATGAGTTTTATTTTGCCAATATATTTTTATTAGTAAAAACCTTAATTACAGTCAATATGTGAATAAAAATTCACTGGCTTACTTAAGAGAAATCACAGTTGTGGTGCCCAAGCGATGATAACGTATGTTTTAATTACTAGAGTAAGTTGCAATTAAGGGAATATCTACATACATATAGTATTATTTTATATGTGTCTAGTAGCGCCGTCGGGCCAGTGACTTGCTTCACCAGTACTCAAATATATGTGCACATAACATCAGTTTAATTAGGCGTAGGAGGTGAACTGAACATACTCTATTCCGGATTGAATAGCGAGTTTATACTGTGAGCAATACGATCGTACTGAATATCCATTGGATAGTATTCATGGCAAGTCGAAATTGAGGAAGGCATTGACTAGGGAAAGTTAGCTAACATTAGTACTTAAATTATATGCTATATAAATAGGTATATATAATATATATAAATATATATATATATATATATTTATTGTAATATTATGAGTTTTTGTAACACCACACATTTGACTACTCATGTCAAATCATAATGAGGCCCATTATCCACTAAAGTGATGACCATAAATAATGAGCGAAAAAATGTATGTGGATTCTAATATGTAAGCTTTTAATATTTATATTCACATTTTAATATCAATACATATTTTTGTTATTCTTCTATGATATCAGAATATTTAATTTTCGTATTTTTTTCGTATAAAATTTTTTCAAAGTTTTGTATTCATTTATGTATTTATATAATGTAAGCATAATAATACATAGAAAAGCACAATTTTCGTGATTTAATGTATTTAGTGACAGGTAATTGGAAGCCCATATTTGTACTGGTAACACATTGAAATAATTCCAGTGACTTCAAGTTTCATTTGTTGCCACGTGTTTGCTAAATAATTTAAGATACCGTACATATGATTTTTTCTATAATCCTTAGCCATACATTTATTTTAGTGGATAACGGGGTTATGAATGTGATGGCAAGTGGAGGGAAGCAGCAGCGTACCTTCGGACGCCGCCGACGCCGGCTGGCGGCGCGGTGGAGTGCGGGACGCCTGGGGGCACCTGAGCCCCGCCCTGCACGCCGCCCTGCACACTGCCTTGCGGCGCGCACACACAACACCCTGCGCACACGCACACATATATTAATATCTTATATTTATAAAGTGTTACACATATTAACATAGAATTTTTCTTACTATCCCTTCATTCAATTCTTAATCCGGTTAACTTCATCCCAAAAAAACGCGTCACAAATCCTTTCAAAAGACAAAAATAATACATGTATATACCTCAGTATCGTTATATATTATATAGTATTATATTTGGCCATTAGGTTATATCAGAAAATTTTAATAATCTTTTTATTAAAATTTTCAAATTGGTCGCGATTGGGATTCGGCGTGTTAGGCGTATCCTAGATTTTATTAATCGTACAATTTGGTTTCTTAAAATGACACCATATTACTATGCCTGATTTTGAATTTGTTAATGACAGTGTTATAATAAATATAATTATAGTGATCTAAAACACAAAATATCATAATTATTTTTTCTCTCTGATAGCTCGGGCAATCTCACTCACTAAACAAAAATTATACGAATTTTGTTTTACAAATTGTGTTTCTAATGCAACAATGCGTCATATTAATATTTACCTAAACCGTATTTTTGTTTTCATTGATTTTACCAAATTAGTCAATCTGTACGTTTTTATTATTATAAACTGTTACCGTATTGAAAAACGACGTAGCAGTAGCGTAGTAGCCTTTAACAAAAATGTTCTACTTCTATAGCATAACTAAGCTGTAGAATTTTTTTGTCAAAGGCTTAAAAAAATCTTTATTAAAAAATATTCAATTCAAACTGTGATATTCTAGGTATTAAGCTACATTGCTGGAATTATCAATCACTTCAAACTTTACAATATCTTTGAGTTCAACGCTAAAATTCATTCAGAGAATTAATGCGACATTTAAGTGTCGGTTTGCAAAAGTTTCTACCCGCTCAGAAATTTAAAGTCACAAACCGGAATTGCAATCAGTAATATCTGCCAAAAGCTTCGAACTTTACGTTCGGGCGTGCGGAATGATATAGCTGTTATTACCTGTGTGTCGTTCTGTTTAATATTTAAACAATAAGGTCAATGGAAGCCTGTATTGAACGAGGCTCGGGAGCTCATAGGTGGGTGCACCCACATGCAAGCACGCTGACTCCGCCGCTGTTTATCATAATAATGTGCTGTGAACTCCGACGTAGCACTCGTAGCTCGTAGCGCACACGCTACGTCAGCACGTAGCTGCGCTGCTACGTCGCGCTAAAGCTGCGTTTCCACTGAGGCGGGTGACTACCAAATGTTTAAAATTACACTAATCCCCCCTCGCTTTAGTAGAATAAGTAATAGCGCGGGGGAGTAAGACTAACCGATTTTTGTAATAAACATATACCGTGTAATATGACATATGTTTAATATGACAACGACAAATCTATATATGGTAAACGAGGAAGAGAAGCGCACGGACCGGAGGGTGTTAGGGAGATAGGTCACCTGGCTGGTACTTGTAGTACGTTCTGCTGAACTGAGGTTATTACTTAACATAATGAAAATAAAGGAGCAATTAATTAAGAGTATCGGTCAACCTCGCCCCACACCATTCTGTTCTTCGTCCCGCATCCATGAAGACGCACCCTTACACGACTACACGTAGCAGTACACCGCGAAGCGTACGCGCATAAATTAAACGTACTACAACAATATTATTAGTCAACATACAGACTAAACCAGCGTTTTGCAAGAATGTTGATGAGTTTTATTACCTTAGTAACTTTAAGAATTGAGGGTTGGAGCGGCGTTAGCTCAATGAGAACAGACGCACCTTATATGTAAGACATTTCAACACTATACAATGAAATAGTTCAGGCCTGAATTCGTGTCTCTGGACTAACAACAAGTATTTTATTTTTATTAAGTTTCCCTCACTGCTAAGTGATAGCAGTGAGGGAAACTTCATGAAGACACTGGTACACTATGTAACCATGAACCAATTTGTCAAGTTCATCACCATGGTTTCATCACCAGGCATCAGACTAGCCAAATGTAAATGTACGGTACAAGCCAGCTACAAGTTGACATAACGCTAGATATGCTACAATAATTTCATGTAAAATATACATTTACCTAAATGCGTTTACAAATACCTAATTCTTTCTAGTATGAGATTAGTAATATACTTCAATGAGGTAGAAATTACAACCTATTTATTACATACTACTCACACTAATAATAGTAAGTAGGTGGAATATTTTGCTATCGATTTTCGATATGCTGCATATATTTACCAATACCATAGAATTAGCACCATAAAGGGTGAATAAGAATAAGGTGAGTGACAAAGGCGTCGAGGTGCGCCTCCCCGATAGAGGCTTTGAGTGGCATCCATTCATTCATTGTTTTCGTTTCAGCATCTATCTACATACATACATGTATTCATAGAACAAAGCGAGATTCGAACTGACAGGAATACGTCCCTCGCGTTCCCATTTGCACTTAAATGGGTATCGAACAAAACAACCGTTTAAATTAACAGATGTTCGGTAGCCATTAGCTAAATATAAGAAATAATCTGACACATGTATCCAGTATTAGCACAGTTCTCGGTGGAATTAAATTCAGTTCAATAATTGAATGCTTTTAAATTTAAAATAGTTATAGCGTAGAATCTTAACTTGCTAAGTTTACCTCGCCACATTTATTATTAGTAGAAGATGTCCGTTTTAATGTGTTGCTGGACGAAGTTAGGTGGTCAGGATGGGGAAAGAGGTTTGTTCAAACCAAAAACTATCAAGCAAAAATTCTTTTTGGTTTGTTATGAAACATAGCTTAAGAAAAGTTCTTTGACGTCGCCTTTTCTTATGTAGATAGTATACTGACCATGCATCGATTGCTTTGCAGATCTTAGGTATGAATTGACACAAAATCTGAAGATGCCTTTGGGGAGTTAAATCACACGTTTTGGTTGAATATATTTGTTAGTTCTGAATTCTTATTGGCAAAGGTTCATAAGAATCCATGCATAAGTCTCAAATCAAATACGACTATCTTGGGGCTCAAAGCAATAAATAAACAAAACAGATGTTATCTAAATTGCGGTCGTTTATTTATATGGGCAACATTAGGCTACTGGACGTAATTTTCCGTGCAGCATGTTGCGCATTTATTATGTGTTTCAATATCAGAGAGAGCGAATTATTAAACTTTGAATGAACTGATAATTGGTGCAATACTAACATGATACGAGATATATATATCCTTGTGATGAGGTATTGACATTTCATAATCAAAATTTGCGGCATGCTGGCCGCAGCAATAATAACAATTGGAGTACAAAATGGGCCATTATTCGTAATTGTCCGAAATAATGCTCATCGCCAATTAGATAGTGTTAGTAGGGTTGAGCATATTTCGTGAAGCGGTTTAATTTTGATGTTTCCTTTAAAAAATGATTTTTTGTGAAATATACTGTCAGTTATTATATGAAAACAGTTGTTAATATTAAAGCGTTCCAATTATACGTCAAAAGAATTCTTTCATAACCAATATTTACTTGTACTTTTTTGGCTAAGTCTATTTCGTGTTTATTTTTAATCAAATTAAAATGCAACGTTTCAATAAATGTGTTTTAGGTTTTTTCATCTGTACTAAATGAAATAACTACATAGGTAACAAAGTAAAATAATATTTTGTTCCATCAAATTATGCTTTGTGTGACTGTTTAGTAGTACGTATTTGTAATTTCAAAATCATTATAAGCGGATCTTACTGTAAATATTTAAGTAACTAATGGAAAAGGTAACTTTAAGCACACACCTATGCTCCATAAACATTGTGTGCCGCAATGACTTATTGCACATATAAGGAGTTGAAATGCTAAACGGTATTTAAGTTTAATGAGCATTTAGACTATACTACCTTAATACTACTTGATCTCATCATTAATAGATTAAAGTGATAATATCATATTATATCTACGTATTAGTGTCGTACTGTATGGCTGTATACTATATTGTGCAGTGTATTTTACATTATTTATATACAAACATGGAAAAGTTATGAAACAAAACCAAGAAAACCCCGTTACATCTTTCATTTAGGTACCTACGCCATATCTTTTAGCTATATTCATAAATGAGAGATGAGTACGGAAAGGATATACAAAGCCACGTCATGTTCGCTTATTTTATATTTGATGTCAAAGCTAACAAAACGGTGTTCACTTTCCGGTAAGAATATGTTCCTGTAATGTGAATTGAATGGGTATTGATATGCTAATAATAGCATTTTAAATAATGTGAATACATACACATTATTACATATAAGAATGAAATACATAAAATGATAAAAGTTTTACAATTTCAAATATTCCATAAAGAAGAATTTATGATTAAACACTTACAAAGACTTATATCCGAATACAAAGCAACACAGAGTATCTCCTAAATATTTATTTTTACAGAAGGTGTATTTACTTACCACACATTGATATGTAAAGGTGTATGAGATCCTTAGATTTTTTTTACTTTTCAATTAAGTTGCTATGCTGCGAAGCGAAGCTTAAATTTGAGCAGCCCCATAGAACTAAATTGAATTTTTTCACCACTGCGTTCATCGAAATCTTTGTGAAAAGCTTCCAAAGCGTGGTTTGTATTTAAAACGTTGTTTAGAGAAGACGGTGCCGTTTTTTCGTATCTACATATTTGCATTTTCTTTTTATGAGAGTCGTACCATTATTTTAAATTAAGCATTGTAATCCAATTAGAAAGACGAATGGTTAAGGGGTCTACATTAAAAATAAAAACTGAGATATTTCAAAAAGCCAAGCTACCGAGTAAAAAGATCTAAATTAAGATAAAAAATACAGTAATGTTTTCTCGATGTTCCTATTAACAAGTAAACATTTCAATACCTAGTTATCCCTATTGCGGAAAAGTTATACCTTTGTATGACTTTTCTGCAATAGTGATAGGTCCGCGATGTCAAAAACGTTTAAGTAAAATAGGATTCTGACATGAATATTCAGCTATTCCCGTTGTTCTACACAGAGGCAAATAATTCAGTGATCCCGCTACCGATACGCGCCGCTTTGTGACACAGGCGCGATCTTATCTGAGCTCGCATGTACTTGGTTTTCGCGAATTAACGACCCTGGTAATGTGTGGGGGAATCAAAGCTGACATCTGTTGCGAGATATGATGGAAATCCCTACAGGTTCCTTGTTTGATCTTTTTACGGGTTTTCTTAGAATCGTATTAATATATTTTCCATTGTATTTTTCTAATCAAATGAAAAATCAGTATAGTACAGTTTAATATGTGAAGTGAATGTAATTTCTGCTTAACAGTTTGGATTACAATTTAATTCATATTCTTTTTACTAATACTCAAAGTATTACAACATACATATACTTATTACAATACTTTGAGTATTGGTAAAAAGTATAATTTATAATTGAAAAACAAAATATTCGAATAATTACTGAAAATATTAATTTATTTATCGAAATGGTTTCTTTTACTGATTTGTGAACCACCAATGTAGAAAATATGTAAAACTACCAGTAAAAATGAGTATCTGTTTGAAAGTTGAGTAGGTAAATCCGGATACATATTGTAAACATCGAAAATCAAAATGCCGGATGTATGAAATACCTATACCCGATATACCGAAGCTCAATATGTCTATTTTCAAATAACTGAAAGTTCAAAATCCCGATTTTTTTAAATATAGCTGGTAGTAGTTAGAATAAAATAATAGGTACGACGACGAGCGAAGCGCTGAGGAGTGTTGTACAATTGCGACCCTACAACGCGCGAGCCGAGCGAGCGTAGCGAGCGTGCCGCGGCAGCGGCCCGCGAAGCGCCAGAATTTTTTAACATTTCTTAGTTACAAATTCTGGATCATGGCAGATCATGATCTGGAATTTGCCGTTCCGTTCATAGGTTTTATAAGATTCGGTATTTTGTATTTTCGGGTTTTGAAACTTTCGGAATTCTGAACTTTCGATCATATAAACATTCGGAATTTTAATATACGGCCTTCCGTTCATAGGTCTTATGAAATTCGGTATTTTCAACTCTCGGCATTGTAATACGTACCTTACGTATAATACGTGAATCCATGGTGTAAAGCTACATTTATAAATAAATAAATATCAGACTACATCACATACATTGATCTTACTCCGTGATGAGTAGCTTAATCGCTTGTGTTACGGATATCAGAATCAACAGTGGTATTTTACAAATATATACTTAAATAAATATTGGATATTAACACCCAGACACAGAACAAACACAAGTTTTCATCACACGACTGTTTGTCCTGGGTGGGGATCGTGCCCACAACTCTTGGCGCATGTAGCAGGGTCACTACCAAATGCGCCATTGAGCTAGTCAAGTGACAGCAACATTTTATCATCAACTGACGTTAACAAAACGTGAGCAAACCGCAAGCGCCCTCTGACTTATTAGATATTACGTCCATGTGCTTGACACAAAGCCAACTCGACTGTTTTGTATTGTGTCATGTCAGAGGAAGCTTGTCATAATAACACGACTCACACGGTAAACAACCACATTTAGGTATACCAAAGTGAGGAAGCGTGGTGCAAATAAAACACATGTGTTTTTTTTTGTACCAAAAAAAACATGAATGTCCAAGAATTTGCACATATCAGTATATACATAGTATAAAATATATTTTTAACATTTTAGAGTTGTATTGATATCATTTCTTATAAAGGGTCCTCATTATATATAAATATAAAATCAAATGTGAAATTAGGTCACGTCTCTGTTCCCACCTTCCTAGAAGAAAACCTGCGGGAAAGCTAATTTATGAAAGTTTCCTTTCCAAATTAATTGCTCTGGAAATCGAATTCGACAGAATTGAGTAAATTTTCTGTTTATCGTAATAATTTGATTTGTATGAGGCTCGATTTTGTTATAGTAGAAGTAAGTACATATATAGATTATAATAATAATATAGGTTATAAGTAAAATATGTATATGTACGTGAAATAAATAATTATCATCATAAGCATATATGGATTGTTAAAACGTTATTCTCGTGTGAGTACGTGAGATTATGTGTGTGAAGTGTGCATTTATACAAGTTTGGTCGTAAAAGCTAAGAACTTTAGCTGCAGTCTGACCGCAGACACAAATGTGTGACCAAATTTAAAATATAGCCGAGTCCGCCCTGCTCTGGAGGGCGCATTAAGCTGTTGATCCCGGATGCTTTTGTAGCATCAGCTGTAAAATAAACTGGAGCTGGCTTAAAAACTCTGAGGCCAGTAATAAACACGATAAAAAAAGAAATATTTTTTTAGATAACTTTCGTGTACTTATTCAAGAAGCTACATAGAAGTTAGTAACAACCTTTGTAGTATACATAAGATCACAAATATCTGATTTATATATGCAGCCGTGATCGCCGCAAGTTACGTAGCATCCGACAAACCATTTTTATATAATTATTGACAATGTAGCAGATGGTTTCCCTCAAGCTGTTAAAAAGTTGCAAAAAAGCTGTTAAAAACGTACCCAAGTTGTAAGGCAATTAAATGCGTGTATTCTTAATGAATTCCATGGTACGCACATACCTACATACGCGTATGTACCACGTACCACGGTATATAATATATACCGTGATAATAGACCGGATAAATATATTAGGTATATTAGACTCTTGCAGACTACTGTGTTTTTATTAAAAGAAGGAGAAAGGAGAAAATGTCCCATTCCATTCATACCCAGCATGGGTAACTGTTGAAAATTATATGTCACAACCTTTTGTATAACATTTTTTGAAAATAAAGCATTCTGTTCTATTCCCCATCTCTTCCTTTCTGTGATTATAGATGTTCTGAGTCCTTACCGGCGAGTGCTGCGAGAGCTGCCAGCGAAAGGAGGGCGGAGCGGCTGCGTGCCATGTCAGCAGGGCATGTCGCGCGGCGCGCGCCGCGTCATCGCTGCGACATGCCGCGACCCGCGACACCCACCGCTTGTCACCTACCGAAACCTGCACAAAATACACGTAACACTCAATATATCATGACAAGAGAGCTGTTGATTGTGAAATCAGCGGCAACTATTACTAAGCGAAAACTATGTGAAATTATTTATGGTATTAAGTATTTAGGTAATTGTTAATATTATTACCCTTGTAGGTTTTTTTTTCGGAAAATTATGTGTTAATTTGTTATTATTTATTAATTGTCTTCTCTTTACTGCTATGTTATTAAATATTTCGTTCTCAATTATTTTTTCTCTTGTATATGTTTCCCGCCACAGCTGCACCTCTGCTTCCTTCTGCCGTGTGCCTCGTCTAGCTTGATACCGGTACCATCGATGGGGGCGGATGCGCAGAGCAGACCAGGTACCCGCTGAAAACCAGCGTCTGGTCTGTCTGGTAGTCTCACGAGTGAGCTGAGTGAGCGCTGTTTTGGCACACACTTGTTATATTTGTGTTTCTATATTTTTCTTGTTGCTTGCATTTATTTTATGCGTGTCGAATAAAGTTTATCTATTCTATTCTATTCTATTCTATTCTAAGCAATCTTGTTCAATGACAAGACCCTTTCGAAATGATTAAATTGCTTAAGAATAATTAGCCATTATTGAAACACACACACACAGGAAGTAGCAAATATTACGGGCCCTGCGCTTTTGGTTAGACAGAGATACAAACAAAGGCATTTTTTTATGCCAAGGTCTATTGGTAAACATTTGCTACGAGCCTCACGCTGGCTTGATTTGGCACTGCTCGACGAAGTACTTTTAGTTCGGCAATCGCCTGTTATAAATAATATTTTTTTACCAATTCTTGCCAGAGATATACCTACATACTAATAAAACTCGAAAGGTAGTAGATAAACGTCCTTGCACGATATTTGAGTTTCAATTACTCTTTTTATGGTATTGTATTAATGGTATATAAAATAAATAATTATACTGCATTATGCATTGAGTAAAGAAATCCAATTACACAAAAGTGTATAAATATTTAAATCACAAGAAAAGACATCAACGCGTTATATTTAAACGAAAAAAAACATAAACTATAAACTCGTTTGAGCACACACAAGTAGTCCCGTGCACCGCAGTTTTCAATGAACGATAAATGTAGCCCTTGTAAAACGAATGCAGAACGTATATTCCTATTATGCAAAGCCGTGTTCGCATTAGTGTCAATTTGGAGTCGGTGAATGCGTGACTGCGACATAGGTGCGTAACACCGAGGGTATGTTAGTATACAATAGGCGATATGAACGGCTCTCGTTACGGACTGGAGCTACTCCCGGGGGACGATCCATTCCACCGGCCAAAAGATGATACGAACATGAGAGATTTCGAGCGACATTCATAAAATTCAATGTGCTTCGTGTGTTTGGGCTTGTTTACGCATCCTTGGGGGACATTTATAGAGGATGAAGTGCTTTATAATGAGCGTGTGTTTGCAGACATTATAATTTATTTTTCAAACGCGATTTTTTCAGACGTAGTAATAATCTTTAACATTAAGTTTAAGACGAAGTTTATGTTCGCGATTAGAAAAGAAATTTCAATTTAGATTATGTATCTAACTAGCGACCCGCCCTGGCTTTGCACGGGGAGCGCAAAACAATATGAAACTGTACATATAAACCATCCTCTTTAATTACTCTAACTATTGGTGAAACCAGCATCAACATCTGGAGCGTAATTAAAAATATTAAAGCGAACAGACAAAAGCAGCGACTTTGTTTTATACTATGTAAAGAAGATATATTTCCTTATTTTCATGTTTTAAGGAATGTTTTAAAAGAAAATTTATTTGCACTTAGCAAATACCAAAACAAACCCTTCTACGCTGCTAAGTTACGAAAAAAAAGGCAATTATTACATGTTTTAGTAGGTCCTCTAACCTATAGTTACGGACAAATTACACTAGTTATTCTACCTATTTAATGTTTCATCTCGTCAACCCATAAACTTTATTAAAAAACGTAGTATTGCACCGTGACGTGGTCCGGCAATCCCCGGCGCGCGGCAGTTACTGCAACCTGCGACAATTTGTCGAGCACAAACAAAACAAGCAGTACACAAAGCGATTTGATGTGACACTCAGAAAAATAACCGCGCGGAACCGGGGAAAAGCCTTTGTGGTTTTAGCCAAACGCGCACTTAATTCACCAACGCTCAAGTACTTTTTTGGCAGGCACTGTCGCGGTTGATGTAGTGTTGTTTTGTCGTTCATATGTGCTTTTTGATGAAACTATTTGATGTTATGTTACTATATCTAAACTAGAGGCAATAGAGGCCACCATCGAGGGTTTTGAACCTGCAGTGCTTATGATTATCTGATGAAGCCTAGATTGTCCTTTGACGTCAATTAATGAGGAGTTTTCATTCTTCGAGAGGTTAATATTATAACTAACTAGCGGGGTAGGCAAAGAGAACCGAACGCCATATGGCACGATCCTTACACACTTAATATCATAATTTAGTTATACTACAAACATAAAATTAAACGGCACCATTTGAGGAAACTGTAAATAATACATATGAAATTACTGACGCGAATTTAGATACAAAAACGTTTACAAATATTTGGGAAAAAAAAACTTGCGAGCATTGAATAACTGTTCCCATAACCGTCGCAATGCAGGACTTGCAATTTACATAGAATGTATGGGCCATTAATCCACCGCGCTGTGGGCCAGCGCGGTTGCGGGTGCGTTGAACTACTAGCTAACCCAATAATATCGGGATTTGTTCCAGCCCCCAAACATTCCGCTGTCACGTAGGTAAGGCGGATCTGAACCTTTCGCAAAGCCGGGCGCGATGTCTGTAAGCTAAGCCCCTGCTCGCTCACCCGAGTGTGATTGCAACAAAAGTAATTCGAGCGGATGAACATTTCAAAATGTTAAGATAACTTTATAAATTGTACACATGCTTAAATTCCTGTTAAACAAGTTTCAGTGGAGCCATTCTTTTGATAAAAATAAAGAATAACTCATGTTAACTTTGAGACCGTTGAATAATTATATTTGATACTCAGCTATAGATTCTTGAATACCGCTTGTATTTATTGTGGATATGTACGATGTATTTTAATAAGCGGAATGGAATATAAAGTCCGCGCTGGCTTTATTTTTCCTCACAAATGAAAAACAATGGTCCCTTAAAACGTCACCCGTAAGACTTGTAGAATAAAGAACATGACGGAACTATAAGAGTCTCTAGCGGCTACCAAGTCGTAAAAAATGGTTGTGCTTTTCACTAAAGTGTTTTCCACGAAACACTACGGGTTTTAAGGTGTGTATTATACAGAAATAAAGTGAAGGTATAAAGATATGCATATTATATTATGTGTAATATACTAAACATAACATTTGCAACATGTTTTTTATTCGAATTTGTCCAGGTGGAATTGAAAATCTTCGGGCCATTTTTAGTTTTGTGGGTGACGCCTAACATTTATACCACGAAAAATCAAATCAAACCATATATCGCAGAAAACAGTACAATGCATTAGCTTACATTACTATTATAGTAGAATTTAAGACAGGAAACTTTAATAGTATAATGTGTCTGTAAACATTATTAACCAAGTTTTTTTTGGGTTATATATAAATAAATTTTCTATACCTCTCTTCTTAATTACTATTATTAATATCATGATGTTCAATTGAATATTTAACGTGAAAGTACTCGCTGAAACAATCAAGTTTATAAAATTAGTTAAAAGAATTGATGTCAAAGTTTTGTCTCAAACAAATATTTCCTTCTCATTCACCGAAATTAAAATAAAAGTACTTCATGAGTATTATCTGAGATATATTTCAGTACAACCATCTAAAAAACTTTTCCAGCGAAATGAAAATTCCATTATGGTTAATACGAATGCAATGCATCACAGAGAAAGATCTGTCTGGCTGGAAACCTTTGCCGCTGTGCAATTCATTATGTGCATTCCCAAGTCACAAAGTTACGAGCTAAGACCATTCGCTAATGTGCACACAGGATTCATTAAACAAATTATATCACTTTAAAAAAAAACCTAGTATAGCTAAAGTTTTTCGTCTTAGTTATACCGCAATATTTACATTCACTGGTTTATGCAACGTTGATAATATAGTTAATTGGTAAGAAGACGAGAATTATCACAAAGCATTGTGAGCGGACGTCACTCAGAAAATAAAGGTGGCCCAACAGGTGGTTCATATTTAATGGTTATTGCTAGGCTACAATTAATTTGTCTGTGTCTGGCGAGATGCGGGTTGTCGCTGAAATATCGAGGGCGGCGCGCCGGGGCCCAACGCGGGCCATGATTGCCAAAACACCCGCTCAAATGATATCCGGAGTATTCCGGTTAAAGGAGATTTAATTGCTCCGCAAACATGGGTTTCCTGATAACGTGGAGGATATGACGTTTGTTTACCGCTGAATTTGATATAGAGTATACAAGTTAGCTGTAGAATAGATGTGTGTGTTTCTAACATAGATTTGTGTGATAGTGTTTGTTAATGATAGCGCAAATTATGTATGTATTTTTTTCTGTTTATGTATTATAAAATGTACACCTTTATTTATTAATCTTCTAATTTTGTATCACTTACGTAGAACAATTTGTTTTAAACCATTGCTCAAACACAACAAAAAAAGCAAATGTTCTCTCCACCAATGTTATTTGTCTGGCACATGAGGTTAAACCGGATTTACACAAATAGGTGTCAAAGGCACGTGTTTGAGTGTGATTGCTGCAACGGATTTTCATCACATGTTATACGGGTTGCAACTACAAATACATTTCGCTTTAGAGTATGTTTTGTTCGTCTATTGAATGTAATCAATTAGGATCTGATTAATAATACGATATACGATAAATTTACTGCTGGATTTAATAGTTAACGAATTCGATTATTACGTAATCAATCTACCTGCATTTTTATTTTATTCCATATCTATGAAAGTTATGAATCTTTTTCTTAAATCTTTCGCAGTTATGAGCTACGGTCTCAGTTTATAAATCTAAGTACTAAAGCGTTATCACTTATTTTTTTATCACAATTGGCCGCCTCTAATGTCTGGCCGCCCTAGGCCCGGGCCGGACCCTAAGGCCCGCCTACTGGGCCTTAGGGTAAATCCGCTAATGGTTATAAGGTAGTAAACTTTAATTAATGTTAGACAAATATGACATATGTATATGTAATGGACCAAGTGATAAATTGGTCATTATACATAATGCCCGGGCATTATGTATAAAAATTACCAATAAGAGGAGGCAATTTAATAATAACTATTCAAATACTCCCATTGTCCGGGAATTATACATAATGTCCATCACCTATCGGGCAGAATAATCTATATATACGTGCCCCCCCTTAAATCCGCCCTTGAGTTGTATCTAACACTCCTCGTCGCTGCGCTCGTCGTCGTACCTATTATTTTATTTTAACTACTACCTGTTTTTTTTTATTTACACTTATGATTAAAAAACTAATTATATAAAAATAAATATTAGTTTGAAACAAAGTTTAGTAGAAAAAAATTTAATTAATTATAATTCATCAGTTTTCCCGATATAGCTAGTCATTATGTATAATGCCCTCATTAATCACTTTGTCCATAGCACATACACCAAACTTCGCCGAGATTTGTCTATATTACCTACATTTTCTATTTGTAGTATGGAGCAAGAATTCCTATCAAGATAATTATATGCGGGCAACCTCTCATACCGACCACATGCTTTCATTATAGTAAGTATGCCTATATGTGTACGTACGTACTAATTAATATGTCCCTCATTAACAATGTACGTTTACATCTTGTATGTGTGGTTTATACTCATTAAGTTTAATTAGGACAGATGCGATACTTAAGATGCAATACATATAGTGCCTCTAAAAATTAAGTGCATTATGAAATTAACAACAATACATAAGATGAGATTGTTATCTTATTTTTGAACTGATATTAAGAACGTTAATATCACATTATCACAAAGGAAGAATATGTTACTGCAATATTGTCAAATACGAAAAAACAAGTAGGTAAGTTTAAAATTGTCGTTTATGGTGTAACATTCATTATTAAATATTTCCTGTAAAAAAGCGGATTTTTTTACGTACAAGAAAAAGAAAAAAGAAAAAAGCAGTATTCCGTCTATTATTTTGATACTGCTTTATACATGCAGTGCGATACAAAAAGGGGAAACATGTAGTTTTTCCTTTGTAACAGAACTGTTTTGATCACAGCTTTTTGCAAGTATCGACACTGCATCGATGTGACATATACATTATTAAGGGTTCATTCAGTCACGTATTTATTGTACCCTTAACAATTCTTTTAGACAAGTAAAAATAACCTTCCTTGTAAAACATGATAATATGTATTCAGTAGATATACAGCACAGTGATAATTATGTTTTTTAGGTTTTAATTATATGTTGTTAGAACTTATTGCACCTCAGGTGAGATGAAATATAGGAAACGGTTTGGTTATTATTCTCTGAGTAAAGAAATAAAAATAGAGACTGGCGTAAAAATTTTGCGACATTATGATGAATGAGCGAGGGGTGAGTCCGCGACGCGACGCGGCGACGGTACAATAGATGTCACGCACTTGCGACCTCATAACCATCGACTCCAATTTATGGACGACATTTTCTCGCCTCTCCAGGGAGAGCAAAATATAGTTTCTTACCATCATTAATCATAGTTATGTTACGATTGTGTACTAACTTAATATTCAAAGGATCGGGTGACGCAGCTGTTGCTGAACAGACCGTCTCCGTCCCTTAGGATATGCTCCTACCCAAGGTTCCAGGGAACTTGCGACTTAAAGAAGAGGACTTTGGGCGTGTAGAGTGTCACCTGGCTTGGTTTACAATATTTGTATCACATTTCCATACTACATATGAGGGATCTACTATATTTTTGGGAAATTATTTTCATATAAATGTTGATTTAGCGTGTCGTACAAGGCGACTAATGGTATATCGGGTTTTGGGTATGAGATTGTATAGGCGATGAGCTAGCCACTTGTCACTAGTTTTTCACAATTTTCCATTTGACCCAGCCCATTGCCCCATGTTGGTCTGGGATTTAAAAATAATGTGCCAACTGTGGTTATTGCCTAGCATGTCGTAAAAGACGACTAATAGTTTATCGGGTTTTGGGTATGTGATTGTGTAGGCGACAAGCTAGCCACTTGTCACTACTTTTTCGCAATTTTCCATCTGAACTAGCCCAGTTTTATTTTTGGCTGAATACCCCTTCGGGGATTATGGGCGTGATATTATGATAGTATTTATGTATGTATTTTCTGTAATTAAAACTGTTATTCATTATTCACACATAAAAGGGAACATGCACGTATAGTAATGTCCTCCTAACCGATATCGGCCACGGCGGCCAAACTCAATTAGGATTAGCCAATTGCGCAGGAGATATTATAGTGCACATTGTGTGCGCAAACACAGGTGCACTCTCTATTCCTTCACTCTCATAGTCCGGTGAGACGGCAATTCGATAAGATCGGACTGAGGTCAGGCGCAGGACCAACGGCTTAACTTGCTTTCCGAGGCACGGGGGTGATTAAACCGCCAACTTCCTGACTCCGGACTGTTGCTGAGTAATTTCAATATTTAAACACCCAGCCCACAAATTTTTGGCCCGACCCTGGAATTGAACCCGGTACCTCTCGGGACCAACGAAGCAGTCACGTAAAATATTTCATTTCCATAAAGGGTAATCAACTTTCTATTGATCATTTTATTTTAACGTAATCGTCTGTCTGTATTTTGGTGCAAGATAATAACAAAATAAAGTCGTGTTGACATGAATTCTGTTCGAGAAGGTAAAAATGAGAAGCATTGATACAATTTAATGCAGATTGAAATTGAATACTTTAATCTACACGACTACATGTAGGTGATGTAGGTATTGTATAGGTAATGTTACTATATTAAATAGTAAAATAGCTACACAATTTGCCTGAATAAATAGCTGTGCAATCGAGGTATGTGTTTGTATTGTAGCAATCCATTTAAGGAAGCATTTTGAGCGTTCGTTGAGTAAGGGCAAATAGCGGCAAATACGGGCAAACGCCGGTTATACGAGTGTACGAGCATCCATTCCGCTGCACCTTCGCATTATTATGCATGAACTTTCAAATTGTTTGACTCCTTCGATATGGTAATGTTACAATTGAATGGCGAATACTCAATTATTTTTTAAATGCTTGTAAATATTAAGGAGCTAATTGATTAATCAGTTACGGGTACGGCTCAGAAAGCTTAAATACATGAATACCTCTGTTATTTTCACTTACATTTTCTTTCAGAGGGACCTGGGGCATATGAAACGAATGCATAAAGTTGCTATATGTAGAAGTCTGTTAAGTTATGAAATTACTAGTGTAAGTATGAATAAATACTACAAAATTCTTTATGACGTTTTTATGATTTTTTTAAGCATGTTATTGATAAGAACCTGATTCATAGTAGCTTAGTGCGTCTAATATTTTATGTAAAAGGTATTTTATAGCTAACATGATTTATATGGAAATGGCAAATGTTCTAAGACTACATGCCTTTTCGACAAAACTTTGGAATCATACGAAAATCTGATAGTCTAACTCATGTCAACTCTATTTTCCCAGTAGTAATAGGACAAAAGCGCTGACAGACAAACTGACCGCGATTACAGAACTTTTTCCATCGAAAATCCATAAAATCTATGACGTGCGGGTGATGGAGTGCGCTTGTGAATACATAGCTTTACCAGTCGGGTATTTATTCAGGAACCATTATTAGAAATAGGGAATTACTCGCCCGATGTGAATTTGACGGATTAACGTATTCAATGTTAATTGAGCCAGTAATCACATGTCAAATACGCTTGACGTGAAAAGCTAATAGAAAGTAATTAGGTAATTGCTCTACTGAAGACCTCTTTGAATATATCCAGAGATTTAATTCATTTTGTTTTTAATATTCTATATCTGGCCTATAATAATAAAATAAATGCTAAACTGTGTGACATTTGTGGCTTGGCAAAAATACCAAAAGCTATTTTTGCCAAGCCAGCTTTAGCTTCATTTTGTCCGCGGAAAATGGACAGGTCGAGACAGGCGTTTAAATCAAATCAGGCTAAAACTAATTGAACAATAATAATGTTAGTTATTAATAATTAAAACAAAAGTGACAAATACAATTATTGCCATGATTGTAATGTTCACGGTACTAACAATTGAAATAGTTTTAGCCTGTACAAATATCAAACGCATTTATTATAATTTGACAATTGCTATGGCATAACATATACATATATGACATAACTATTTCGAGCATTTTTCGATAATACGTAGCAAGACTAGATGCAATCAACATAGAAAAAAATTCAAATCCACTGTTGAATATTTTTGCAATTAATATAATGGCTGTAACAACTACTCGTACATACCATGGAAGTTGAAACCATTTTTTTTTTGTACTTACCATGATGCCCATGCCCATGATCTCCGAAGGGGCAGCAAGCCCCTTTCGGAGATTTCAACCACATTCAGCCAAAAATAAAACTGGGCTGGGTTAGATGGAAAATTGTGAAAAAGTAGCGACTAGTGGCTAGCTTGTCCCGTACAAAATCACATACCCAAAACCCGATATACCATTAGTCGCCTTTTACAACATGCAAGGCAAGAAACACAGTCCCAGACCAACATGGGACAAATTACAAAAAAAAATTGTTATACATTTAATTCAAACTATCACATTAAAAATTATACTTTATAATATCGTAATAATTTACGTTTCTCAATCTTATCTTTAAAGCTTTAATAAAACGTAATTCCAGGACATTGACTCGTGTGTATAACGTTATTGTAACGTTATATACACGAGTCGATAATTCGAATACTTCAACAAAAGTTAATTTATTAATAATAGCAGACGAACTAATTTTTGCGCAGGAATTAAAGAAACGACTTCATATCTCGTAGTATGCTTTTTTACGTCGAAATGCTCAAAATCCTCATTTTGCTGAATATGTTCCAGCTCGGCGTAGACGGCGCGCCCGCCGGTCTGCGCCGGGAATAAACCAATAAATGCATTCGCAGTGCCTTGGCACTGTATAAAAGAAAATATCGCTTTTAAAATCTTCGCCGCCCGGCTAAAAGCTAATGTGTGAAATGTTGGGTAAGAAGTCGTTTCACTTTGGGAATTCAGAAGCTTAGTGGACGCCAAATACTTAAAGAAAAGTAGTACATAGACGGATTTCTGTATTATGTAGATGGTTGGTTTTTCAGACTTAAAATATTTCACACGTCATTTTCTTATTTACTGTATAGATTCTAACTAGCAGAATAAAGATTATACTAATATAGAATTAGTTACTGTTGCCGACGCTGGCCTCATCACTTATATATTAATACTTTTTACACCTTTTATTATTTTTGTATTCAAGTTTAGAATTCTAATTTTATTTTGATATGAATTAAGTAGGTAGGTACCTATTGTTTTTCTAGCAGTCTCTTTACAAATATACGTCTGTTCACATCTTGGCAGTCTCTATCATTTATAAGTTACCGTCACATGTATTTCCTCCTTCCTTAAATTTAGATCCTCCAAACAAAACTTTTAAGCATCTCGCGGGCCATGCTATGTTAACCAACTGTCGACTGGTCTTTTGTCAGTTAACATGGTAACTTGGACTTCTTCTATCAGGAGAAGAGGAACCACTATGCTGCGTCGATATAAATAATACATACATACATACCCACTATTCTTGAAGGGGTAGGCAGAGTCCAAGACGTAATAAATTTAAGTCAGTCAGCTCAGTTCACCATTAATCGCCTTTACGACATGCTAGGCCACAGTTAGTACATACTTTTTTTAGACCAACATGAGATCCTATTATATATTGGACATTGTTTATAATCACACAATTTACCTATGATTGATATCCCATTAATAACATGTAGGTAAATTATTTAATGCTACAATTGTTACATCTATTGTGATATTATTTCTAATGCAATACACAGTTGGTGGACATTATTTAGAGATATGTATGTGAACTGTTTCCCGTACGCGCACGACTCAGTTTCCCGATTACACGGAAGTTCCGGCCACTTAACCTGTCCCGTCGTGCCGTGTAGGCCGAGAAGATGCATCTGGTTAGGCTCTGAATTGTCTGTGAATTGTGTAAACTATCTACTCTATTTTAATAGCTTGACATCATGCATAATATGTGTATTATATGAATAAGGAGTGTCAAGTCAGTCCCATGTTGGTCTGGGCCTACAAATTAATGTAACGTGTTCTTTACCTAGAAAGCCGTAAAATGCAACCAATAGTGTATTGAGTATTGCGTTTATGTTATACTCCATATATCTCACTTTTATTTTGAGCTTAACGTGGTCGAGGGGGTTCCTTGGAGTCTGATTTGGGGCATAAAGTATGTATGATTTTTTATTCTTTAAATATTTGTGTAGGTATATGGTTATATACCTACACAAATATTTTTCCCACTTTGATAGCCTTAAGATGCAAACGTGAATAAAAACTCTACAATCATAGATATTACAAATATACACATAGTTTGACCATATATACTTTATTACATAATCACATTGTAAAAACTGTAAAAACAGAGCTTTTACAGTGTCTAAAATTAAAAAAAAAATTGTTGTACTGAAATTATGACAATGTGTTATTAATATATATATCTACATATGTGGGCAGATAAGACACATTAAAAATCCCACTGGATGCTTTTAAAAGGGGTTGGGAAAGGGTATCTTTCCGAGAGGGAGTAGTAGGTCGGCGTCAATTTTTTAATTAAGAACCTTAGCTTACCCGAATTCCCCCGTAGCTACCTTTCCCCACATTAAGCTTGAAAAATGGAAAAACATTTCGCACATAAAACCAGTTTCATTAATCTACACAAAAGTACATTAATAAATCTACTTGCGACTTAAAGCAAAAACTTGGTATTTTTGCGGTCAAATCTAGATGGAAAAATGTAAATGTATACAAACATAATTATATATGTTTCATTAATGAATTACAGGACGTAACTGTACGACTTCATTAATTTGTAACGAATTAATATTTAAATGACCTGAATCAAAACTAGGATTATATTATTATAATTTGGTACTCTGGATCTTTTACTTGATATGGTTTTGTTTTCTTTCTTTTCTTTATGATATAAAAAACCATTAATTACCTTAACCGTTTTATCTAAACGCGCCAGATAAGCTACGTACCACCAAATGGCGGCTAGCTAATACGAGTTACTATTGTCACTAGCTTAATACCTTCTAATATGTATGTCAATATTCCATTCCAATTCCAATATTTCCCCGTTCTGTAGACATACAATGTAGACATACATATTATATACTTCTGTTATACATACGTAATCTTCACTTAGGGATATGAAATAGACTTGGAACGTTTTTGCAATTACAGTCTCCTCAGTTGTACTTGAATCCCGCAAAAACCACTCAGTGGATTGAAAACATGACATTATTAGGGTCACAGACACGAGTATTATTAATGGCCGTTAACCGGAGAGACGAGGGTACAGTTTTAAGAAAATTATATCTGTATCATTAATTTATGTTTGTTAATTAATGATTTAGAGTAAACATGTATGATGTTTAATTACGTAAAACATGAAATGCCTGGTAAAAAAATAATGTTTGACGAAAGATCACTTTTCCTTATTTTAGTAGGTGTCTACTTACATACCTAACTTACAAAAATAGAAGGATTTAGTTAGGGAGTGGCGATTTGGAAGAGTCACGAAATTCTTTAAATACCATTTATACAAAATGTAAATCACGCTTAGAGTAAAATGGGTTGTTTCATTGTAACTTGAGGAAAACGCAAGGAAGAAATTAGGTATATATCTCCCTAACTCTTTATTACGGCCTTTACTTACTTAAGTCATTAGATTTCGTTTTTGAAAGCGATTGTGACGCAGGAATTTTGTGAAAGGTTTACCTTTCACGAAACTTTTATATCGTAGGTATAGCAACAACAAAAAATATAAAGGTGATATAGTTGGGAATTGATGAAAATTGGTAATGTCTACATGTTTAATCATCTATTTTTAAAAGAAACACTCGAGAAGCAGTTACAATCTAGGTACAGAAATTTTATGGATGATAGGCAAATGTTATATTTATATAAGCTGCCCGCCCAATATGTATCCAAGCGAATGTTTCCATACACTCGTAGTTACGTATTGGTAAGATGATGATTATAGTTAAACGAATGTTTGAAACAACATTTGTATAGGTTTCATGTTCTCCTCCCATCCTCTCTTCGAATATTTATTCGCAGAAACAAATAGGCTTCTAGTAAGAAAAATTTACTTATTCCATTTTAAAAAAAGCGTAGCAAATATGCTATAAGCTCATAACTTATTTAATTTAACATACTTATTATACGACTACACATTGCTTTTTCTTTCACGGTGTTAACAAGTAAATCTCGTAGGCTAGCGAGAATAAAATGGAATTACCGTATACACTAAAATTATCCAGTAAATTTATCCATGTTTCACCAAAAAATCACACACAGCAGTACTTACAGTGTTCCGATCACTTCAAAAATTTCAAAATCCAAAGCCGCCGGGAAGCATGTTCAATCCTTAACAAGAACGGGCACGATCAACTGGTGATTCTCATTTTGCGCTCCAAAACAAATCAGCACCTCACAGTGATTTACGAAACATATGGTGTTATTAA